>CM019691.1:60659013-62043351 GCA_009760885.1 Achatina immaculata | reverse complement strand
GAGAAGAGACAGAGAGAGAGAGAAAATGTTTTCAGCGGGCGGACCACGTGGCAATGACAAAAAAAGAAAAACATTTGAACTGATCAGAAATATAAAAAAAAAATCACACAAAATGGAGAAGCAAAATGAAAGATGCCACCCAGCACGGCATGTAATGAATAAATTAACGGTCTAAAAATAGTGTGTAGGCAATAAATCACCAATGAGTCTGGATGATTCATCTCAACTGCTTAATTCTATAAAAGTCTCTTATTCGTGGATGAGGATCTACCTTACATGCTAATAATAGTTCAGAAAGTGGTTAATTTTTACTGCATCTCGTATCTACGCTTATAAACAAATACCTCGCGTCGCTTAAAGGTGTTTTGCCGGACAAAGAAAGGTTTGATTTGAAATACCCGGAACTTAGAGTTTTTCTTATACATATCTTTCTGATACCTCATGTTTGTTATCCTTATATGACCGCCGTTTGCGTACTGAGATTACAGTTTAAAAGTTTGGGTTTTTTTTTTGTTCATATTTGAAATGGCAGAAGTGAAGCGTTGTAGCAGTTATACCTCATGCAGGTTTAATCTTTATAATCCACAGCTGCAACATAAATACTGCCCTTAATAAGTGTTGCTGAAGAAAGTTAAACATTATGAACATCCACCGTCACATACCTCAGATACCGGCGTGTCTATTTCGAAAGTTTGAGTTGTGTTAATATTATTATATTTTGTTTTTTCTTTACAAAAAAAAGTAACTGTGATAATGTATTTTAAAAAATCTTCTTTAGTATAAAATGGTATCTTCGGTCCAAAATCAGAAAGAGGAAAATAGTTACACATAAGATGACGCAGTCATCTAGAATCCAAAGTCTGTACAACTAGTTCTAGAATCACTTTTATAGCTGAACGTTATTTTCTGATGTATGGTTTTATACTTTTAGATAAACACGTTTAATGAACGGAAATCACGCACAGGAAGCGAGCGCACTTATGGGAGAGAAATACAGCTGTAACCGAAATGATGAATTCTTACCTCCCTTTTAGTTCACGGCCTGTTCTTCTACACTAATCTTGAGAATATGGTCCTTCATCGGCTCGATTCAGTCAGTAACCTAAAGCAATGTTTCCCAACCTTTTCTAGATCATGCCTCACCTCAACCTCTCAAAGATTTTGATGCCCCACCCCCTCCTTCCCCACCCTGCATCCGACACTTCCCCCCACTCCAGCACCATAATGGTCAAGCAAGTTCTGAATAAGTATAATATAACTATATTCTAATTGCCCCCCCCCCCAAAAAAAAAATTAAAATTACCCCCTCTCTCTCAACTCCTCACGTTGGGAAACATTGACCTAAGGGATTAGTGATATTTTTACTAGGAAGGTTATAGTGGGCAGCATATTTAAGTTTTAACATTTGAAGAAAATAAGCTGATGTTTTTCATTTTATTATATACTTGAAATAGAAATATATTTTTCTTTTTTTAGGTTGTTTGTGTTTGCGCATGCGCTGAGAGTGGGGTAAGACACAATGTGGCGCTTAAGGTTTTAATATAATTCCTGGATTTAACTTATAACACTAAAAGCTGTGAACAAGATTATTGAAGAAAGCAGTAAAAGAGGTTTAGATCACAACAACAATAAGATAAAAACAATGATAATATAATAAAAGAATAAACATACCAAAGTGTAACATCCTCTAAAGCGAGAAGACACAGATACAAGTAAATAAATTCAGATACCTCGGAACAACAGTATCAGCTGATGGCAGGTGTAGAGATGAAATAAAACCACGAACAGGTAAAGCAAAGGCAGCTTTCTATAACATGAAGAAGATACTACATATAGGAGAGTGTCCATAAAAGCGAGGAAGAGAGTATTATAGTGCTATATAGGTTCAGGTTTGCTGTGTGGTTGTGACACTTGAACATTTAACAAAAAGATGACAAAGAATCTGGAAGCAACAGAGATGTGGTTTTGGTGAAAGATGCCACAGATATCCTGGATATGCAGAAAAACAAACTTAGAGGTCCTCAAAGAAGTTTGGGAATTACGGAAAATAGTTAAAATTACACTGTATGTCGAAAAGGCAGTCAAAATTTCTTAGACATGTCATGAGAAGACAAAATTTGGAGAACTTTGACGTTTCATGAGAAGACAGAAGTTGGAGAACTTAGACATGTCATGAGAAGACAGAAGTAGGAGAACTTAGACATTTCATGAGAAGACAAAAGTTGGAGAACTCGGACATGTCATCAGAAGACAGAAGTTGGAGGACTTAGACATGTCATGAGAAGCCAGAAGTTGGAGAACTTAGACATGTCATGAGAAGACAGAAGTAGGAGAACTTAGACATTTCATGAGAAGACAAAAGTTGGAGAACTCGGACATGTCATCAGAAGACAGAAGTTGGAGGACTTAGACATGTTATGAGAAGAGAGAAGTTGGAGAACCTAGTAATGACGAGAAAATCCAAGGCGAAAAAAAAAGAGAGGAAGGCTAAGAAAACAAAATATCTCAGTGGACTGACCATGTGACATGGAAGAAAGGAAGGCATTTGAATTGACAGTGGAAAAACCAAGGACCACATAAAATATAGAAGCATGATCGCCAACGCTATCCTGCACGGCACGCCACATAACGATAACTAAAACCAGGCAGGAAAATCTAAAGTATGTATTTACTGTAGCTTACCACCGTCCGTTACGTCGTACACGTGGTAAACTATACAAATTATTGAATATAACCTTATATATTTACATTAATGAAGCATTACAAAAGCCTCACACAAGCAACATACACGAGTTCACGCTGTGCACTGAATAAAAGCAACAAGCAATCTCAGTTTACATAGTTCACATTATTATATTTCTGTAGTTGTTAGGCTTGGCAGAATAGCTGCCATGCTTGGTAAGGTCCTGTGGTCAAGTGGTTCAATCCCCACCTCGGAAATATATGGGGAACATAATGATTTACGGTACATTTTTTAGCAGACAGTTTAGAGTCATGATCGAAATGAAATGAATCCTCGCTTTGTTATTATTATTTTATTTTGTTTCGTTGATGATGTGTTAACTTAAGACGTAAAATTTCAAGTTTTGTTTCAATGCCTAATCTTTCACTGTATCTGCATATCTGTGATATACTGTTTGTATTACGACTGTGATACATTTTAACATTACTACTACATATGTATTTCTCTTTAATGTTACTACTACATATGTAATTCTCTTTAATGTTACTACTACATTATGTATTTCCTTTTAATGTTACTACTACATATGTATTTCTATTTAATATTACTACTTCATCTACGATTATTTTAATAATGCTAATACATCTGTATTTCACTTTTAAGTTACTATTTTACCCCTGAATCTGTCAGTGGCTTAAATATTTAGCGTTTTAAGATATGTATTATAGCTGAATAATGACAAATACATAATAAATACATAAGTGAAAGGAATCGGAATTGAAGATGTGCAAAAAATGTGATGCAGCACAACGTGGAATACGAGATGTGGGCACATAAATACATTGTTCCTTACAAGTAGTACAAGGTTTACATGTTTGTTCATACAAGCAGTACGAGGTCTTCTGGTCCTAACTAATCAGACATCAGCAAAGACTGAAAGAAGCAAATTTTATTGCCACCAGAAACATGCAAAGGGGGGCAATCGTGGAAATTATTATACAGTTGTACCGTTACAGATGAAAACTGGCCAAAAACAGGGATTGGTGCAAATTTATATTTTAACACAATTTAACAAATGCACAGGTATTAGAACAACTACAAGTGTAATGCGAACGTCTCAAGGAAGTAAAGGTAAAGGAAAAAAAAATACTTCAACACTATTAGAAGGGGGAAAATGCAAGGAAAAAGAGGGGAGAGGTAGACAAAGGTGTGGACAGGAAGATAACCTGTCAGAGTGAACAGCCTGGCTGAGTGCACTGTCAAGGCAAGGGATCGAGGAAACTGGAGATTCGCCAACCGCTGTACCGAAGACGGCACACGATGATGATGACACTTTAACTTTAAGAAAGAAAACAATGATGGCCGTTGTTTCACTTAAATTTTGCTTTTGCTAATCAGTAAAGTATTCTGAAGATGTAATAAACGTTCCTTTCAGCGGTGTTGTTTTCTTTTTCTGTTCTTTTTATTGTAAGCTGTAATCAGTCAACTATTATACATTATATGACAACAATTTTATTGGTACATAAAATGCTGTTTATCAAAAATCTGTTTCGTCAGGCAAGAACGTTACAGCAATGTAGAATACATCTAAGATAGCGGATGCCATAATTTATCGATAAATCACGTGACATCTATTTGAAACGTTTGAAACAGTTAAATTAAGATGCCCCAACTACGGAAAAGAAAACCCCTGCAATTGTGTTATATTTTATATTTTAAATAGTCTTTTAAATACTCATGTAAGTTATGAATTATGCAACGGAACTGACGGCCATATTTGCTTTCCTAAAAAATTGTGAAATTTAGAGGGGGAAAAAAAAATACAATTTCAGCTCTCACATTTATGTGTAAACATGTATCCAGGGGTCAAGCTTCGAAGGGCTAAAACTGTACAACTTTCATGATTTAATGCCACCGGCTGAGGAAGAACGAATACTGATTATTTTTCATGCGGGAAATCGGAAAGGGTTATCTTTGACAAAATGACCCAGGGGCAGGTAATGCAGAATTGTGTTTGAAGAGTAATTTCTAGCCTCAGGTCATGACACCGATTAGGGTATCGGGGAGTCTGAGATAGTGTTGAGAGGTGATATTAGGGTCTTGGGGAGTCTTAGATAGTGTTGAGAGGAGATATTAGGATCTCGGGGAGTCTGAGATAGTGTTGAGAGGAGATATTAGGATCTCGGGGAGTCTGAGATAGTGTTGAGAGGAGATATTAGGGTCTTGGGGAGTTTGAGATAGTGTTGAGAGAAGATATTATGGTTTTGGGAGTCTGAAATAATGTTGAGAGGAGATATTATGGTCTCAGGGAGTCTGAGATAAGGTTGAGGGAGGATATTATGGAAAATATTTTTAAAAAACAATAAATACGTGCATACAGGACTTTAAGGAAATCCTCCTACTGTTTTCAAACATAAAAATTAAAATAACAGCACTCCTTACTATTAAGTGATATATTTTTTTTTTAAAAACTGAATTTCAATATTTTAGAAAAGTCTTTTTTTCATGGATTGTGGATACTGTTCCCGGTTTGAGGCTCGCACTCGTAACAGTCTGAGAATCACTGGGCTAAGAGAAAACAGGTCCTGTGTAAGATGAAGAAAGTAATGAGCGTTCAAAATTGACTATTGACGACATAGTTCCCTCTGTTCTTTACTCATTACGTCACATTCACTCTCTCAGACTACTGTTGGTGAGGGTGAGTGTTAAAAGGCAGTTTTATTCATTTTCTTGTAGTGTCAGACTTCTGAGACTCCCTGTCCATACTACTCACTCTTGATCATTGTAGCATGCGTTGTGTTTAAGTAATTACAGGCAGCAAGACTATCCGTCTTCAAAACCTGAGAAGAAGATATCCTATCAATTGGAAGATGCAGAACAGCAACGTATTGATCATTTGATGATGAGCAAAAACAACGGGCAAAAAAAAATTACAGAACGCCTGAATAGAATTCTTTCATCATTGTTCGTTATAAAAACAAATGCGTGCATACAAGTTTCAAAACAAAGCCTTTAAGTACGGACATACGAAGGGAAAGAACTCATAAAAAAAGAGATTGGCCGGCATTATCAAGTAGCAATGGAGGGGAGATAATAAACATTAGAAATTGATTTAGTTTATATGACAAGGAGATGCTCTTGTTTCAAAGCCACGTTGAAAGTTAAACGTTGTTGCGAGATTAAAATGTGAGTGCAGGCCAGTCCTGGTTTAAGGTTACCATCATCATCATCATCAGATGCCGTGCCGACTGGCGTTGGCTATTATGCTTCTCCAGAGTACCCGATCCTTCATGCAGGCCATCAGTTCAGTTGGTGATCTCCTCTCACACCATCCCGTCAGACTGTCCAGTATCATTTCTCTTGGTCTTCCTCTTGATCTTCTTCCTTCTATTTTTCCTGTTGTTATAATATTTTCAACGCCCCCTCTTCTCATTGCATGTCCTATGAAAGTACATTGTCTCTCTCTTATATTTTTGACAAAGTTTTTTTGTCTCTCCAGCTCTTCTCATACATTCTTCATTAGTTATTTTTGCTGTCCAGGGGATTCGCAACATTCTTCTAATAAACCACATTTCTGCTGCTTCCAATGATTTTTGTGCAGACTTGCCTATTGTCCATGATTCACTTCCATATAACAAGATAGGTTCAATATAGCATTTTAGGACTAGTTTTCTAACATTCATTGATAAAGATGTGTTAGCTAATATGTTTCTCATTCTTTGAAATGCAGTCTTTGCTTGGCCTATTCTGTTCCTAATTTCTGTTCTGCATTTACTATCTGAAGTTATTACTGCTCCTGGGTGGCGAAAATGAAGAGAGACAGCCATGATTCTCTTGTGTAAGCATTACTAAGTCATAACAAGTTTGAATTTCCCCCATCGTCTCTCTTCTCTCCCACCTCAACTATGATATCATTCCTAGATATGAAGATGAATGTGAGCACCTACAAAACTAACTATGATATCATTCCTAGATATGAAAATGAATGTCAGGCGCCCGCAAAACCAACTATGATATCATTCCTAGATATGAAAATGAACGTTGGGCCCCAGAAAACCAACTTTGCGAGAGAAAAAAAAAGAAGCAGGGCGCAACGTTTCATAAACCGATCCATGTCCGAACGTTAACAGCCATTCAGACTTCCCTGGGCCTCTGTCATCGTGTGTGTGCGTTTTCTATGTTTCACACTGGTAGGTTAACACTGGTATGCTAACACTGGTAGGTTAACACTGGTATGGTAACACTGGTAGGTTAACACTGGTATTTAACTTATAAATTTAACAAATACAGTGCAGTCAAAAGTCCCACAGCCGATCTTTACAGTCGGTTTTTAACTGTGAGGAGTCTGAAGAAATCGTCTGTTCTTCTCTGATGAGCTGATCGTCTGAAGATGTTGAGTCTTTTGAAGATGTTGAGTCTTTTGAAGATGTTGAGTCTTTTGAAGATGTTGAGTCTTTTGAAGATGTTGAGTCTTTTGAAGATGTTGAGTCATCTGAAGACTCTCTTGCTAATTTCCCAACCCGCTCTTGCACCAAGCCTTGCCGTGTCTTGACCTACCATTACGTCACATTCGCATCTGTGAGAGCTTTCCCTTCCTTCCTCACCAGCTTGTTAACGGTCTACCTTTTCCATGTCAAGAAAACTCAGGAGCGTGGAAACTAATACACAGAAATGTTTGAACAGTTTTGTTGTTATTGTTGTTGTTGTTGTTGTTGTTATCTAAAGCATTTGTTTTATACTTCATGAAGAGTGATATTGATTTTCTAAATAAACTTTTGGTCCGGGCTGAAACGCTTGTTTGTTCTGTTGAGTCAAAAGTTGGGGGAAAAAAAAAGCAAATATCAGAGACTTTGAAGAAACAAGACACAAATTCAGTTACCTGATGAAATTAGAGGACCTAAAATCAAATTCGCTTCTAGTAAAAATGGTTATGACGACAGAGAAAATGTTCTGTCATCAAACTCTCATGTAATTAACAATTGCACAAGAAAGTCAAAAATTCAAATAGGAAATTATTCAATCTAATCACGAAAAGAAACGATTCAATCATCTTGAATACATCCACGTGTACAATGGCCAGGGTGAGTCAAAATCGGCCTGACACGACAAAATGCGAACATCTTCAATCAGTCAGATCACGCTAGCAGTCCAATCGACCACACACCCACATATACAAACCGGCGCAAACAGTCATCACAAACAAACCCGCCTTCATAAAATATGAAAACTTCTGTTGAAACACCATCCTTATAAAAACTGACGAAATCAAGAAAAACTGAGAAGGCGAGCCTGAAGGTCAGGTTCCTGGGTCCGTTCCCCGCCTCCCCTCCCCTCCTCCCCCCCCCCCCCCGCACCTTTCAAAATGATACACAGACTTGCGATATTGATTTCTATTATTGTTCATTCTATGACGGATATTGGCAGAGGCGCCCGCACGGGAACTCCAGTCTCGGGTTAGACGTTACGTTATCACATGGGGACGACGAGATTTGGAGAGATCCAGCACAGAATGGATCGAATCTAGACAATCAAAGATGTGAGAGCATAGATAGTTTGCCCTTGAGGCGTGCTATCATAGATCCAGTGGAAAATTCCTCCGTGTACGTGATTTTATATTCCCAAGATGAGGGAAAGCAATTACTTACGTTAGTTGAAATTCCTTCACTTTACAAAACAAGCAAAAAATTGATACATTCAGATATGCTTTCCCGAAAGCAATAAAGCGCTATGAAAGAAAAGCCCGGGCGAACTTGATATTTTATATGTTACTTCACAAATACTGGACAGTCTGACGGGATGGTGTGAGAGGAGATCACCAACTGAACTGATGGCCTGCATGAAGGATCGGGTACTCTGGAGAAGCATAATAGCCAACGCCAGTCGGCACAGCACCTGATGATGATGATGATGACTTCACAAATAGCTGTGATACATATGTAGCTTGCTATGTTTGCATGTTTGTGTATACGTGTATGGATTATACTGGTAAATGTATGGTAAAGGTGAAAATATTTATGGTTGCTAGAAAATTACTATCCAAAACATTGCGGCTAAAACTTGAAAGAAAAATCACCAGACATATATTTTGATAAATGAAAATAAAATTAAGAAAGATTCAGACTAAGACTAAATTCTATAAATGACAGATGCAGATGCATAAAGGTAAAAGAAAAACTCATTACAGCAGAAATGAAAATAAATGAGTGTACGGTTTAGTTTTACACACACACACATACACACACACACACAAGAGAGAGACAGAGACACAGAGACACAGAGACAGAGACAGAAAGAGTGATGAAAGTGGTCAAAAACAAGAATGGCAGAATACAAATAAATGAAAGACATGCAACAATCCAATATTTCGGCAAAAGCCTTTTTCAAGGATTACGTACAAAAACAACACAACAGATAAAATAACGAAAAATGGAGGAAAAGTATATAGACTTAACTTTATGACCTCTTTGCATGAAAGTCTCCTGTATTATACAACAGAAATAGGATGGTTGAAGTGAATGGCTTAACGTAACAAAACGAAACAAAATCATAAATGACACCATAAAAGCAAAGGTTGAAAGTAAAACCAGTATTACACTACGTCTAGAAAAATGGCCAAATGGCTAGACCATGCTACATAACTACTGCCAGACAGTATATATATATATATATATATATATATATATATATATATATATATATATATATATATATATATCACACAGAGAGAGAGAGAGAGAGACCGAGAGAGAATGTTAGATGTGGATTGAGAAGATCGCATATACTTTAAATATCCTGTTTTATAAAGCAAACCGCCCAGCCTTACTAAAAAGTTTATTTGTTCCGTTTACACTGAAAGGTATATAAGGAATAATACAATTGATGACAAGACAAGATAAACGTCAAGTCACTTTTTTTTCTTCTGATTTCTGTTTTAGTGAGCAAAAATGACGCATATTTCAGGAAAGTAACATCAGCTGAACAATGTCTCTTATATGAAAACAATGACTATAACTCCAATCCCGACACTAAACATAACCACAACTCTATATCTAAACCCAATACTAACCCTAGTTATAAGACTACCCTTAAATCTAAATGTAGCACTAAGCTTAATTCTAACTCAAATCCAAAACTGTAACATTAGCCATAGATATAAGAAATTGCAGCACGTATGCCGGTACGGTAAATTACAGATATTTGCAAATTATGACTCTAGATCTAACTCTAACCTTAAAACAATGATAACCCTAAACCTAAATCCAACTATAGCTATCACCCTAACAATACTGAAACCCTATTTCTCACATTTAGTCTAATTCTAATCCTTAATCTAACCCTAACGCTAACCCTAAAGTTAATCTTAACTATAATTGTAGCTATAATCTTAACCTCAATCTTAGGCCTAACTTAAATTCTAACTGTAATCTTAGCCCTAACCCTAATTTTCACATGAAACTTAGCCGAAAGGCAAAATTAACTCTAACGCTAACCATAACTCTAACCTTAATCCATACATTGAATCGAATGTTAACTCTAGACTTAAATCTAAATCCCACCTTAACACAAGTCTGTCCCTAAACACAATCGTTATTCCAACTCTAGATCTAACTTTAATTCTAACTGAGACAATAACACTAATTTTAATTCCTACGTTAACTTTAATTTTATGTTATACGGTTAACCTATTTGGAAAAATAACCTAAAGAGAAGCCTTAACTGTAATTCTAACATTAATTTTAACCATGACTCTAATGTAACTGTTAATTCCTAAACTAACTCCATATCTCTAACTTCAGAGCTAAGCCCAACATGAATCTTACCCACAACCCCCTAACAATAACGTTATTCCTTAACTTTAACTGTAACTAAAAATCAAACAATAACTTTCAATCTAACCCACCCTAAGTCCAACAATAACGGTAACTCTAAACCTTAACAGTAGTTTAAATCTAAATCTATAATCGAAGTATAATCTTAACATTAACAATAACTTTAACTCTAATCCTAACCATAATCCTAACTCTAACCCTAAATTTGAAACTAACCGTACTATTCACATTAACCTTCACCCTAAAGCTGATCTTAATTTTAGTACTTACATTAACTCTAACCATAACACCAACCTTAAAATTAAGATTACTTCCAACAGTAACCTTAAAAACGTTATTGTAACTTTTTCTCTAACCTTGAGTCTAACCTTAACACTAAACCTTCGCCAAGCTTAACTATAACCCTAACCACAACTCTCATCTTAACATTAACCATAACTCTAAGCCTGGTGTGAATCCCTACCCAAGCCTAACCATAATCATAATCTTAACCTTAACTCTAATTCTAACCTTAATCTTAACCCTAACCCAAAATTTAATCATAACTGTAATTCCAAACATAACACTAACCCAAACTCCAAAATTAACCCTAACATTACTCTAACCCTAAATCTAACTACAATCCTAACCTTAACCCTAACCTCAACTATAATCATAACTCTAATCTAATCCATAACACTAACTCTAACATCAACGCTATCATTAACTTTATTCTGACCCAGAGGCTAACTTAACCTTAATCCTAAAGCTAACTCTAACCCTGAGGATACAATAAAGTCAGTTTGTGATCTAGATGAAGTACCTAAAGGTGATGATTGGTTAAGGGTACACGAGCGACCTCAGCTAACAAAGGTTATTATACAGAAGGGCCGTAAATGTCGAGTTTTGGCACAGGGAGCAGTTGAACTTTGGGTTCAAAATCTCATCCAGCATCACTGTGGGTCTTCCGACACTCTAGATGGCTTAGTGAATCGGAACAGCAGAAGTGGCTGGGTTTTTGCTGCCTACCGAAATGGAATATTAGTGGCACAGGGTTCAGGAGCCTTTGAAGTCAGCACACATCAAACATGGCAACAGAAACTGAAGCTGTGTCGGTGGCAAAGGCTAGTTGCTCATGATGTGGTTAGTGACGGATTCACAGGATGTGCTTAGTAAGACTGAGAAGAAATTGCTTCGGAAAAACTGGGTTCATCTGTTAGGCCATGACTTTATTGTCCATAACATGTAAGGAGTACAATGGCACTGAAGTGACAGACTGACTGGCTGGACAGGCTAAAATAAATGGCAGACTGACAATGGACAAGCTGTATTGGACAGACAGTGGGGAAAATGAAGAGCAGGAATGGAAGAACAATGTAGATCTGAAGAGGTTGCTGGAGCTATGACAAATGAAAGGTGCTGGCAGGAAATCCGAACTGTGTGGCAGAAAACTCATCGTAAATAACCAACATTTGGCAGGAGCTATTAGCCAAACATACTCTTGGGTGGATGCTGCGACATGCGACGGAGCATATTTGTACATGGGGTTGTCCAGAATGTAGTGAAACCTGAGTCTGAATTTAGAACTTTGAAGTTTATGCTTAGGTAACCATAACTCAAACTCTAATCGTAATCCTCATCTTAACTCCAATGTTCCAGGGTTAGAGATGGTTAGGGTTAATTTTACGATTAGAGTTGGGTTTAGCTTTAGGATTAGGGTTAATGTCACAGTTAGAGTTAGGGTTAAGTTTATGGTAGGAGTTACTGTTAGGGTAAAGGTTAGGGTCATAGCTATGGTTAGGGTTAAGGCTAGGGTTAGGTTAATCATAGTCCTAACTCTAACCCTAAACTAACCCTCATCTTACCTCTAACCCCATGGCTTAGAGATGGTTAGGGTTAAGGTTAGAGTTAAGATAAGATTAGGATTACGTTTAAGGTTAGAGTAGGAGTTGAAGTTAGGGTTAAGGTTAGAGTTAAGATAAGATTAGGATTACATTTAAGGTTAGAGTAGGAGTTGAAGTTAGGGTTAAGGTTAGAGTTAAGATAAGATTAGGATTACGTTTAAGGTTAGAGTAGGAGTTGAAGTTAGGGTTAAGGTTAGAGTTAAGATAAGATTAGGATTACGTTTAAGGTTAGAGTAGGAGTTGAAGTTAGGGTTAAGGTTAGAGTTAAGATAAGATTAGGATTACGTTTAAGGTTAGAGTAGGAGTTGAAGTTAGGGTTAAGGTTAGATTAGGACTAGGGTTAAGGCTAGGATTTGAGTTAGGGTTGAGGTTATTGTTATGTTGATCATACTCCTACCTCTAGCATTAACCCTAACTCTAAGCGTAAGCCTTAATCATAACCCTTTAAACTAAGTCTAACCCTAATCCTAACCCTAACCCAAACTTTAACATAGCTCTAACACTAACTTTAACTTTAACCCTAAATTTAACCCTAACTTTAACACTAACTTTAACTCTAACCCTAACCCTAACATTAGCTGTAAGTCTAACCCTATTTTTTACACTAATTCTAATCCTAACCCTAGAACAATAATCTGTAAATCCTCAACCTAAGTCTAATTCTAAGTCTAATAATATTTTCAATGCTTAGATTAATTTGTCACCGGCGGATCTCATAATCAACACAAAAGACAGGGAAATGAGGAGAGAAATGATGGCCTACGCCTTGCGGCATGGCACTTAGATTAGATTAGATTACTTTGAATGTATAAGCAATCGTTTTCTGTCGGTTGATATAAATTAAGATTGAAACTGAGAAATACTTATTGGTGGGATCTAGAAATTAAACCAGAATTTCATCGACTTCTCAGCTGAAATGTTACCGTTCGTTACTTGGATCTGAGTTTTACCCATAGTAAGTATTGCAATCAAAAATGCAAAAAAAAAAAAAAAAAATCAACTGAATTTAATCAGCTAAGACTTTTTCTTCGGTGACATTTGACTTCTGTCAGTCACGACCCATTCACTTTAACTGTACTATATTTAACTTAACTGAAATCCTGCGCCGTAAGTGAAATCTGTGGAACATTCGATTCAGTTTTTTTTTTCTTTTAAGGAACAGTAAATAGATTTGTGGGTGTTTTCCCCTGCTCTTTTTATTAGAGTATTTATGACGAGATCAATAGCGCAGTCCATTTAGTCTTGAAATCGTTTCTATATTCTAGGAAATATATTTCTTTTCGTTCCTTCTCTTCTGTCTTTTAACAATATCTAGAGTTCAATATTGCCAGCCTGTACATTATTGTTATCGATGTGATGAAATGTAATGCTAATTCAAAGAAAGCACTCGTGGAGCTGTTCATATGTTTGGTTTTTATCAGTTTCAATTTGTTCGTATAATTTGTTATTTGAAAGTTTCTGAATTATTCGATGTTTGCTTTGCGTAGTCTGTTCTGTAAAGAGCTCCTGACATTTGCTGTGGGTTTCATTTACTGTACATTTATTCTGTTGAGATTATCATTGACCATACATTATTATTATAATTTGTTATTTGTTATATAATTATAATTTGTTCGTTGAATCTTTTCATTAAAACCAGTCTGGACTAACGGTCCGTGGTGACAAATATTTAAAATGTATATTACTTTAGTGCGTATGTTACCTTCGAAAGGCCATGTCATGATTTAGTTTGAGACATCAGCGACTCCAGGGAAAGGACAGCATGACTGCTAATATATGTCAGCACAGCATCAGTGAATTAACAGATGATTCATAAGATATCTTATTTCTGAGGTTTAATAGTCTCTCCGTCAATGAAATTCAAGTATACAGGAAACTCTATATTGTAGAGAGCGAAACAACACAATTCCTTCAAATCATCAGAAGAAGTACCTCCTCCCTCTCAGACAAGTGTTTCGGCCTTATTAAACTCTTGACACTCTAAGGGGGGGGGGGGGGGTGGGGCCCTCTAGGTCATGACTTCCAGATGTCTTGTGAGTTGCTTTTTTCCTTCTCGGAATTGAACCCGTGACCTTCTAATTGCCATTGTACTTTTAGCTACATAGGACCAGTATTGGCTGTGACAAATGAAATTATTTAAGTTCTCAAATAATCTATTTCACTACAATTTTTCTTTCATAATACTTCTCTTCTACTGAAGATTTTCTTCTTGTCTGTCCACCGAACTTTTAAGATTCATAATTTCAGGTTTAATTCTTATCTGAAATAGGACAAGATTTATATTATATTTTAAAGATGCATCCATCCCTTCTTTCCTTAGCTCTTTTGTGAGCACAGAAATGGGAGGAGCTACTCTGCGAAATTAGGCTAAGCAGGTTCTACAAACAATTAACATTTACCTGCTTCAAAAGCGTCTTCTGAAATAAAGTAGGCTTCCAACTCCCGTGTCAAGCTATCTCGGACTTCCATGTCAAGCTATCTCGGACTTCCATGTCAAGCTATCTCGAAGTTCCATGTCAAGCTATCTCGGACTTCCATGTCAAGCTATCTCGGACTTCCATGTCAAGCTATCTCGGACTTCTGTGTCAAGCTACCTCCGATTTCTGTGTCAACATATCTACAAGATATGTGACCACAGCTCATAATAAAGCTTTCCACAAGATGTATGTGATCACAACTCATAATAAGTGACTATTTGTAAACCTCACTGGAATTTCTTATAGTAAAAAAAAAACACAAAACTCTCCGGACAAATAAATCAGTGTGACCACAGCTCATAATAAGTGACTATTTGTAAACCTCACTGGAATTTCTTATAGTAAAAAAAAAAAACACAAAACTCTCCGGACAAATGAATCAATGTGACCACAGCTCATACTATAACTGTAATCAGAGACTGGCGTCCCCGGCTCAGAGCATTCCCATATGTGTTCCGCCCTCCATTCCAACACCCACTGAAGTGTGGGCCTGCTGATGAAGCTAGAGGTTGTTGGCAATGCGCTAAACAACTTCTTTCGGAAAAAAAACCTCCACTTCTCCTCTCCTCCCGCATTTCGATCATCCTCCTGATGTGATTGTTGTCACTCAACCCGATGTCGTCCTACATAGGCAGCCTATCCGAGGTGGCCCTTGCAATCTTCGCTTTGTCAATTCTCACACTTCATAATAAACGATTGTTAGTCACTGGAATTTATTTAAATTTATTTAAATTCTTTTTGTAGTACTCCATGGTAGTGACTGTAAGGGCCAAGGGCAACCCTGGGCTGAGCAGTACGGCGACGATGTTATCGTGGATGATGTGAATGACAGCGCTTCTATATAGTCGGTTTTGCCTCGGCGATAAGATCTTCAATCTGTGGAGCTACACATTTTCAAACAGCAGTACTTCTTCTTCCTCGTTGTTTATTTTAATCTATGCAGCTGTTTAGGCAAGGAGATGGGGTTGTCTTCGTGAATCTCATCGCCAGCAGGAGCTCTTCATGTATGCTCCTCAGTTTGTCCGTCCAAGTTCTTTTCCCAAGTCAAGGTTTGGGATCGTAACTCCCTGTAGAGCGTGCAGGTTAGCAGGTATTTAAATCTGTCACGCTGAGTTCAGATCTAGAGAAGTGACGTTAAGACAGGACTGGTTGTAGTGATATAACAAATAAAAATGTGTAACTTTACAAAACTTCCATGATAGTCGAGAACACGAGTGAGACACTGGATACATGCGTAAAAGTGACGATATGAGAGTGTAAAACATCGATCAGGAATCTGATATCAGGTTTGGAGATTTACCCGATTAGTCATAGAAAAACCTGAACTTAAAAAGATTTTAGTGTCCATACAAAACTGGAGACAAAGAGAGGAGTGACTGAGATCAGACAGGGGGGCGAGGAGACTGTCAGACTGGAAGTTTAGCGGCCTTTACCTGAAAGGGTTGACGAGTCATAGTCTGTCTCCAGTGGTGCCCCAAGTGACATACCTAGCCTGGATAACGGGGTAAGGGTCGCCACAGTTCCCATGGTGGTGGAGTCTGCTAAAGAAGTATTGTGCACCCTCTGCTTTTTTTATCTCCACTCAGTGCCTGGATTAAAAAGTAACCCACTTCCAGTCCGATACGATGCAGTGCCTCAATGTTACATCGTGCTCGCAGTTTCAGGGAGAGAGAAGAAGAATATGTTCTGATTTTTTTTAACACAACAAATATTTTAAAAATATTATTTATATATTCAGTTCATCATTTCAGGAATTGCTCTAAAGTATATTATATTTTGTCTACATTCAATAAATCATTTCAGGAATTGCTCTAAAGTATATCATCTTTTGTCTACATTCAATAAACCATTTCAGGAAATGTCCTAAAGCATAATAGCTTTGTTTCCCCCCCCTACATCGTACAGCATTTATGACTCATCACTGACACACCAGAACGCATACATACCACTGTAAATAACAATCAACAGATTTGACCAATAATCACGGGTTTCCATAAATAACAACCAATCATTTTGTCGTTTTTTTTTTCAAATTGGTTCGTTTAATATTTTCGTTGCCTTTCATGAAAATAATTCTTCCTGGAAATTTCTACATGTTAACAGCTACTTAGGAACAGAACTACAACACGGGGATGGAAGCTGACACGAATGAAAGTGAAATAAACTGGAAACTATTTAATGATGAAGAAAATGCGGCGATTATGAATGATAAGAAAATTGAATGAGTATTTTAAACAAGACTGAACCTAGACTATACTGTAGCTTGAATTAGCAGATTCTATAACATTTGACTGTTAAATGCTCTTTTTGTGTGTGTGGATTTAGTGACGTCGGATGTTAGTATAGGCGCTGTTAAAGATGTTAATTGTGGAGAACGAGCTGTTGTTGTTAATAGTATTTTAAGGTGGGGATGTTTTGTGTTCATTTTGTTTTTTTTTAGGTGTTTCGGGTTGTTACAGCGATTCTTGTAAGAAGTAACCCTCGTTACTATCGGCTCTATACAAACAAGACTAGACAACAAGATTATATCATATTTGTGACAGGTATGTGGGCCGTAAATAAGACAAAGCTATCCTGGAGTTAAAAATGACTGCTACAATATGCTTTCATTATCAAATAGTTAAAACCATAAAGAAAAGGACAAAAGCTAGAGAATCTCATTATCACTGGAATGCTCAAAGGAAAATAAATGAAAAAACACGGAAAGTGATTTTTTTAAAAATTGATCAGAATAGACTTGTCGACTAGAAAAACAGGAAAAGCAATCGGGTCAAATTAGAAATTTCATAGAAAGATTGATGACCAACGCTTGTCTTCACTGCGTCTAAAGGAATGACTATCTAACTAAATAGAAATTTCCAGTAAGGAAAAAAAACACAACAAGAAGCTGAGAGCTCAAGATGAAATAGGAATTTTAGAGAAACAGTTGCGAGAGACTCAAGGAATTATAATCCTGAAACAAGACAAAAACGGTTCCCTGTTATCAGATCTTTTATTTGTAATGGGAAGTTATCGTAACGATACGCTTTTAACAACGATGTTATTATTATCTGTTTTAGTAGTAGATACATAGATAACTATTATCCAGTTTAGTGAACTGCAGCTGTGTTACCATTACCTGTTTTAGTAGAGAGCAATTGTATTACTATTATCTGTTTTAGTAGAGGACAACTGTTGTTACCATTATCTGTTTTAGTAGAGGGCAACCGTATTATTATTATCTGTTTTAATAGAGGCCAACTGTGTTACTGTTATCTATTTTAGTAGTGAATAACTGTGCAACTTTTATCCAGTTAGCAGAGGGCAACTGTGCTATCATTATCCACTGTCTGAAAAAAAAAAGTTCTTCGTGATCAAATACAGTAAAGGCAAGAATGGCAAGGTAAATGTGCTCCTTATTGATCCATTACATAGAGAGATTAGACAAAGCCACTGGGACAGCGCAGGCATATGGAAGACAAATGGACGGGGGCCTGACAAACTTTATATAGAGGGAAAGGTCACTGTTTCTGGGGACGAATGTAACTGAGCAGATAAAGAGAATATGGTTCAGAAAATGGAAGGTTTGTATGAAAAATAACTTGAAGAACTTCATCAATCCAAGAGTCATGACTAGTGCGTTTTGGCAAAGAAAAATTCGAAATTCAAATGTCACAAATTAAGAAGAACAAAGGGGGAAAATATAATTTGATAAATACAGCGCAGTCCTGTTATGTTTATGGTGTGTTTAGACAGCATGAATTAGTTACTGTTTCTTCCAAAAACCACAAAGCATCGCCATTTTGTTAACATTACTGCAGACATCATATTTTTAATACAGAAAAAAAAACTTGGGTTAAGATTGCAACTGAGAAAGTATACTCTGTGAAGACTTGTACGTGGTTATAGTTCACATAACCAGCTGAATCATGCCGGAGATTATGTCAGAGTTTAATCATGAAAATCAGTAAGTATATGCATCTAGTAGAGATCATTATCCTATGCCGTGTCAGTTAGATTTGCTCGATTCATCTTCTCGTGCATCTCGTTTATCTTTTTTTTTCTTTTTTTCATTTTGTACATAATTTTTAGCTTTATACTTTTTGTATTTCTAAACGCTCTCTCTCTCTCTTTCTTTCTCTCTCTCTTTCTCTCTTTCTTTCTCTCTCTCTTTCTCTCTCTCTTTCTCTCTCTCGTTCTTTCTCTCTTCCTTTCTCTCTCTCTCTCTTTCTTTTTCTCTCTCTCTTTCTTTCTCTCTTTCTTTCTCTCTCTCTCTTTCTCTCTTTCTTTCTCTCTCTCTCTTTCTTTCTCTCTTTCTTTCTCTCTCTCTTTCTCTCTTTCTTTCTCTTTTTCTTTCTCTCTTTCTTTCTCTCTCTCTCTTTCTCTCTTTCTTTCTTTCTCTCTCTCTTTCTCTCTCTCTCTTTCTTTCTTTCTCTCTCTCTCTTTCTCTCTTTCTTTCTCTCTTTCTCTCTCTCTTTCTTTCTCTCTCTCTCTTTCTCTCTTTCTTTCTCTCTCTTTCTTTCTCTCTTTCTTTCTTTCTTTCTCTCTTTCTCTCTCTCTTTTTTCCTCTCCGGGTCTTATTTTTCTTTCATTAATATTGACTACAAAATTTCCGTGTGGTCATATTCTCCTTATGTGATTCATAGAAAATTGATATTCCCCCTGAATATTCAGTTTTGATTTTATTATTAGATTTGATTTATTTGTTTTGCCATCACTGCCTTTGGCCCTTAATACCTCAAATTAACACTAATACTTGAACAACTTCACAGAGACGGCAAAGATATGAAAAACATCAAGAATATTTGCTGGAATCAAGGAACAGCAGAGTAAGAGTGAACAATGACATAACTGAGTACCAGAATATAAACTGAGGAGTATAGAAGAGGGTGTGCAACGTCACTTGGGTCTATTCTCATTACACAGCGAAAATATGAGATGTTTTAAAATGATAAAGAAAGAAAAACGGAAGGCTATAGTATCGATAACCTGGGATATCTAGTTGACACAGTTCTAGCAGCTGAAAGTGAAGACTGTTTGCAGAAACTCGTGAACAGGGGAGCAATAAAAATGGGTTCAGAGCTACACAGTAGCATCGGATAGGGTAAATATTTCACAGAGCAGGCGAACAGGGGAACAATAAAGAGGTTTAGACTTAAACAGTAGCGAGATATAAACAATGGTAGCATCAGATAGGGTAAATATACCACAGAGCAGGCGAACAGGGGAACAATAAAGAGGTTTAGACTTAAACAGTAGCAAGATATAAACAATGGTAACATCAGATAGGGTAAATATACCACAGAGCAGGCGAACAGTGGAACAATAAAGAGGTTTAGACTTAAACAGTAGCAAGATATAAACAATGGTAACATCAGATAGGGTAAATATACCACAGAGCAGGCGAACAGGGGAACAATAAAGAGGTTTAGACTTAAACAGTAGCAAGATATAAACAATGGTAACATCAGACAGGGTAAATATAGCACAGTGCAAACAACATTCTTTCAAATAGGACACAAGTAAATAAATCAAGTTGCCTTCAGGCAGCTGATGCAAATGAAACAAAATCACCAATAGGAAATCAAAAAACAGCTTTTCATGACACGTAGTAGATGCTGACAAATAAGATGATGTCCCTGAAAGTTAGGGAAAGAGTATTACAATACAATATAATACAAATATTGCTGTATGGCTGTGAAACTTATACAAGTAACGAAAAGATGATAAAGATATTGGAAGCAACAGAAATGTGATTTTGGAAAAAGGTGCAACAAATACCCTGGATAGACGTAGAACAAACAAACAAACAAGAAGAAAAACAGAAGAGCTCCTTCAGGAAGTTTCAGAACAACGAAAACTGGTTAAAATTATAAGAAAAAAGTCAAAATTTCTTAGACATGTCAAGAGAAGATAGCAGTTGATGAACTTGGTAATGACTCCAGAATTCAAGAACGTAATAAAGGGAACAGCGAGGCCAAGAGAACAAAAAATGTCACTAGACTGACAAAAGGTCATGGAAAAAAAGAATATTTGAAATAATTTGATAAACCAATGACCGTACAAGCGGGAGTGGCATGATCGCCAACGGCGACTCTTATTCCTTCAGTTAGGCTAATCTTATTTTATCAGTTAGGATAACTTTATTCCATCAGTTAGATTATATTATTGCTTCAGTTACGCTAACCCCCCCCCCCCTTTTCAGTTAGGCTAACATTATTCCTTTAGTTAGGCTAATCTTATTCCTTTTAGTTAGGCTAACCGTATTCCTTTAGTTAGGCCAACATTATTCCTTTTAGTTAGGCTAACCGTATTCCTTTAGTTAGGCTAACCTTATTCCTTTAGTCAGGCTATTTTCTGAGGAAATGTGATACCGTGGCTTTTGTCCTATCTTTTTTTCAGTCATAAACATTATGTTGTGCATGATACAGTTGTAAAGATGTTGCCTATAGTCGAGCCCTATGGAAGGAATGGGGGGGGGGGGGACGCGCAGCTGGTACTTTGTTCCAGGGCCCGAAGGGTTTCGGGAAGGGTCCGTAGTTGATGAAAAAAAAAAACATTAAGCGATGGAGCATTTTGCACAGGCTTGCAAAATGTTTTTCAGAGATCGTGTCTGTGGTTTCTGTTTTTAGCTGTTATCACTGTGTCGTGCATGCTACAGTTATACAAATGTTGTTTACTGCATTTCTTTTTCTGTAATTAACCTTGTGTGTACATAACATTGTGTTGTACATAACATAGCTGTACTTACACTACAGTTTTTCTGCGTGGATACGAGTACATAGTGGATGACTAAGCTGGGGAGTGTTACTGCGTTGCCATGCGTTAATAAGCTTAACAGTATCTTCTAATTTGTCCTCCCTGGTTTGATGGAATGATAACGATGTTAGTCACCAGGCTAGGAATTGAGGATATCCACCATCAATGAAGTACTGATGAAAGTAACAATAACCATGTTGATGTTGGTGATAATGATAAAGGTGATAAATAGATGATGAAAATGACATACAATAAAAAATGAGATCTCATTGATGACTTGATGGAATCTGGAATACAGAAAAGATACATCAGAGAAATAACTCAGAGAAAGGAATATATGTATATATATATATATATATATATATAAAGTTTAGGGGTCTAAATTTTATTTAGAGCTGTCACTGCTGTTAGAGTCAGGTGACCTGCTGATGCTGCTGCTGAGTGTGTGCAGCTGAGAACATGATGACCTAGAAAGTTATTGTGGCCGGATATTAAGTATGTCCCATCGGTTGTTTTTGTGTTACAGTGGCTAATTTTCATAGAGAAGATCTTGCAGGCGGGTACTAAAATATATCCAGGCGACTGTGTTCGTGTTATGAGCGTAAATTCCCAGAGAAGATCTTGTAGTCGTCTAGAAAACACATGCCATTGACCGTGTTTATGTTGCAGTGGTTAATTTTCCCACAAGATGACCCATGAGGCAGGTTTCTGAACTGACTCCACTAGCATGGAGCTCGAACACTAGAAGATCAGCAGAATCAGAGACGATGACATATATCTTGATGCAAAGACAACAGAACTTTCATAACTGTTTGATTTCACACATTAGTTTCCCGTATGGATGTATACTTGTCAGTGATTCTGCTCATATTCAGGGTAAAAATTTCTTGAAAGTATCCATCCGTATAAATGTGTGTGTGGGGTGGGGGGGGAACACAGAAAAAAAGTTCGTGAAAACAACTGAAAATGAGACGCTTCAGCTGTAGAAAATGTTAAAAAAAAACAACTTATAAATTACATCGGTCTGAGAATTCTTCAAACGTTTGAGACACATCGATACAGAAAGACCCAACATCTGCATCAAAGTTCTGAGTTCTACAACAAAAGAAAATTTGAGATCAATGAGCGATATAAAGGGCAATTTTATCTGAGTTGGCGCCGAAAAGGCTGATAAGAGCCCTACACATCAAGCACTAAAGCAAAACACATTTTCGTTTATAAGACGACATATACGTCACTAAAATCGGTACATTGTATAGAACAATGGTTCTCAATATATTTTTTTTGGAGGGTGGACCTTGGACCCCCAAGTTAAAGGTAATTCCCAGCAGCCTCCTACATTCTGCCGCCACTTGTAGTATTAAATCATAAACCACACACTTTTAATATTCTGTATATATAAAACTTGCTGCGAGGACCTGGTCATGATCCTTCATGGACCTCCGGGGTTTTCGACCCACAGCCTGGGAACCACTGTTACAAAAAATGGCCTTTACTGAAGATTAGGTACAACATAAAGTTTTTAAATTCATGATGTACTGCTGATTTTAAAAAAGCCTTATTAAATGTTCTGAATTTAAATTAATCTACATAATGTTTGAAGTTTCGATATTTTAGGCTAAAGAGTCAGCAAAAGAGAAAGACTGTATACTTATCAATGATCTTAAATCTTAAGTCAAGACTAAAGTAGAAGAAAGTTTGTATACTTATCAATGATCTTACATCTTAAGTCAAGACTAAAGTAGAAGAAAGTTTGTATACTTATCAATGATCTTACATCTTAAGTCAAGACTAAAGTAGAAGAAAGTTTGTATACTTATCAATGATCTTACATCTTAAGTCAAGACTAAAGTACAAAGCTTGTATACTTATCAATGATCTTTTATCTTGAGTGAAGACTATAATAGAAAGCTTGTTATACTTATCAATGATCTTATATCTTTAGTAGAGCCTATAACAGAAAGGTTGTATATTTATCAATGATCTATTATCTTGAGCGAAGATTATAATAGAAAGCTTGTACACCTATCAATGATCTATTACCTTGAGAAAAGATTATAATAGAAGGCTTGTATACTTATCAATGATCTATTACCTTGAGTGAAGATTATAGTAGAAAGCTTGTATACTTATCACTTCTTGAGTGAAGATAATAGTAGAAAGCTTGTAATCTTATCAGTGATCTATTATCTTGAGTGAAGATTATAGTAGAATTTATCAATGATCTCTTATTCTGAGAAAAGATTATAATAAAGCTTGTTTACCTATCAATTTTCGCACATCTAGGAAATGTATTTAAATGTTATGCAACGAATATGCTGTCTAAAATAACATATCAAACATAACCATTAAACATGAGCCAACAGAATGTACATACAGAGCTTTTGTGGACAATTTAGTATAAACTACAACATATTATAAAAAAATATATGATATAAAGAAACAGAAGCAAAACATATGTGGACATAAAAAATATTCAGTGCATAGTCACTTTAGCATCAACTTTCTGAACAGTTCACACAGAAACAGGAAAGTTACATTCAGTCACGCATATATTGCTCACACAGAATTTTTCTCTATTAAAATAACTGCAGTTTTTTCAAGCCAAAAAACATAACAATGTGGCTCAAAGCAATGTCTTCAGGTAATGAGTGTTTAGTTCTGTTGAGTGCTGTATGATCAGAGAACAATATAAAAAATGCTATATCTCTATACAAGCACACACTGGAAGATTATTAAAACGTTACTAACGTCTATATTTCTAAATGATTTACCAAATAATTTATAACTCTCATTTTTCTATAAGATTACGGACAATAACATGGCAATTAACGAGAGAGGGTTGTTCTATACAAAGATAAAACGAACTATGATATGAGTTTAACAATTTGTGCGAAATAAAGTTTTGGAAAACAAAATCTAAGTTTAAATTGATGCTTCTGTAATTATAATGTGGCCATTTCAAATTTAAGACGTGTTAGTAAGTTCTAAGTGTACTACTCTATGGAAGTGAATGCTGGAAAATCACCAAAACCATAGAAAACAAGTTGAATTCTTTCCAGAATAAATGTTTACGAAGAATTAGAAAAATATTCTGGTCAAACACCATAAGAAATAACATCTTGTTGGCAGAAATGCAGATGAAGCCAGTGACAACAATTATTGAAGAAAGACGCTGGCGATGGTTGGGACATGTGCTCCGAATGACTGACAACTCACTACCAAAAATAGCACTAAGATGGACACCACAGGGGAACAGAAGTAATGGTAGACCAAAAGAGACATGGAGAAGAACAACAGAAAGGATGTTGAGAAACAGAGGGCTCACCTGGGCAAGAGCAGAAAAAAAAGGCGAAGGACAGGCATTTGTGGAAAACCCTTGCGGAAGCCC
This sequence comes from Achatina immaculata, assembly GCA_009760885.1. Classification (NCBI taxonomy): domain Eukaryota; kingdom Metazoa; phylum Mollusca; class Gastropoda; order Stylommatophora; family Achatinidae; genus Lissachatina; species Lissachatina immaculata. Next base: position 62,018,350 of record CM019691.1, on the reverse strand, counting down.
CATGTGCTCTGGGCACTTAAGGTTCAGAGAGAGAGAGAGAGAGAGAGAGAGAGAGAGAGAGAGAGAGAGAGAGAGTAAGTTCTGCACTTTGCAAAAACAAATGAGACTCTTTGTTGCTATTTGTAACACAAACATGGTTTGTTGCTATTTCCAGTTCACATACACAATTTATTTTGATTGTGATTCGATTATGCCAATGACAAATTAGTAGATTCAGCGATAACAAAAATTGCAGTGGCGAAAACATGCTCGATAACGTCTACAGAGATATAAAATATATCTGCTTTTTTAATGTCTTGTAAGACAAAAAGGACTGTTATTTAAAAAAAACAACTTACATACTTAAGGTAATTAAAAAAATAACTAAATAAAATTAAAACTTACGCAGATGTAGTCTTCTGTTACTACTAGTTTCCGAAAATGTCTTCGTGAACTTTCAGTTCAGTATAACAACGTGTCTAGAGTTTTATATGAGTTTTAAAAATGCAATTTACTTTTATGCTTCGTTAAAGATCTTCCAGTCAAGAAGGACATTTTCATTGTTTGTGTAATCAGGCTTTTAGAATTAAAACTTGTCCTTTGATCACAAGAAATACTTATAGTATTCATTAGCTCGATGTACGATGCATAGGGAATTGAGAACGAAGCGATTTTAAACATGGATTTTATCCGTCAACATGGCTTAGTAATGTCTGTGTGTCTTACAAACATTATTTCAACACTAGATGTAATCATATGACAGACAAATCTTCATTGTACTGGGTAGAAAAAAAAAGTTAGGTCTTAATTCGGACTTTTCCACGTAATGCATACACCCCAGAAGTTTAGCTAGTTGTAGCAAATCTCGGCACAGTGTAATACATCATTCGGTTCTAGTTTGATAGTTTCGTGGGTTTTTTTTTTTCAATACTTTCTTTGATTTTACAGTTTTTTTTTCTTTTGTCAGCCAAAATAAGAAGCCATGATCAGTCAAAACAGTGTCATGGTCGTATTTACTTAAACTGTATAGTTCATTTCTTGGATTCTTTAAGCTTTGTTCGTGTATTCTCGAAGATTTCCCGAATTTCTGTAACTGATTTCACATAAAGAGCAATACTAATTGCGCTTCAGTTGATGCATTTTTGTTAACCCTATTAACCTCTATTTGACCTCTCCATAACTATTCTGACATAAATTGACATTTCTCTTTTTGGAAGCTACATTTCGTGTTGAATATATTTTCTTGAAATTTATTTAATTTAATATTTTATCGTATTATTTGTATGACGAGTTAATGGTCGCTGAATTCAATTTCTAATTCACAGTCTCCTGGCTGTCTTCATGCTGTAGTGGAATAATTCTGTAAATCTGTAATTTCCCTGGCTTATTCCAATACTGAAATGTTGAATTTGAACAGAACAGTCCATGTTCTTCACTATATAACTTTCAAATATACGTTATTTCATGAACTTTCATTCATTTTCATAATATTATTATATAGTAAAGCTAATGTAATGTCTTGTGTATTTTCACATTTTGATCTTTCTTTAGTTTTATTAATATTTTCATTCTCCACCCCCTCCCCCGCTTTTCTGCCGCCATTTTTACAGAAGTATCAACAATGGTTCATGAAGGTCTGATTCTGTTTTTTTTACTGACTAATGACTGATATGCTCCTGATGATGATAAGGTAGCAAATTCTCTCACTGTTCTTCCACATTCATTGTTCTCCCTTTTCCTCTTTTGCGATATTTTCCTGGATCTACTTACGCTAAAAGTGTCCGAGTTATGCATGTGATGGCATACATTGTAACTTAAGTTCTCCTGTCACGGCATACATTGTAACAAAAGTTCTCCTGTCATGGCATACATTGTAACAAAAGTTCTCCTGTCATGGCGTACATTGTAACAAAAGTTCTTCAGTCATGGCGTACATTGTAAAGTTCTCCAGTCATGAACTCTAGGTCAGTGTTATGGAATATCTTCATTTGATCTGTCTATCAAAATTATAACTGTCGTATCTGTTAGAATTACGAGGAGTTCTACAGTAAGGTAGAGCAGGGAAGAAAGGTTTCGGCCACTTTATATCCATTAATCCCTGGGGGCATTTAAAAAAAAACCTTGCTCCCATTAGTGGCTAGTTAGAACATCATCCATGCAGTCTGGATACATCCGTGTGCGCCTCGATCTCCTCTTCGGCGTTCAGTATATGATGACACCAGTTCTTTGTTGGATGACTATCCATTAGTGGTGTCTTGGAAAATGGGACCCGATCCCCAACTTTTTCTGATCCGTGTGAATGCTGCGCACATGGAAGATCCTCTAGGAGATAAATCTATGACTGGGGACGACCTTCGCCTTGGGAAAATTCTTTCAGAAAGCGTATGTACTTTAGACGCTAACCGAAGGAGATTCCCGAACACATTTAATGTATACTGCAGTTTATTATGCTGTAAGTGTATTAACGAAAACACAATTTTTATAAAAGATCATTATCTCATTTATGGTATCGCCTTTGAATTCATAGATGGCAACCGCAGATAAAAAGAAAGTATTCCTTTGTTTGTGAAAACCTTGTCTCTGGTTCGAAAAAAATGGGTTCATCTGTCAACTGTGACAAGCTTAACGTGGCTTTACTGTCCAGGGCATGGGGGAGTACACAGCAATGACGCGGCAGATAAACTTGATAGACAGGCTAAAATAAATAGCGGACTGACATTGGACAAGGGGGACATTGCTAAAGCCGTAAGGACAGACTGCGGGAAAATTGAAGAGCAGGAATGGAAGAACAATATAGATCTGAAGAGATTGCTGGAGTTATGACAAATTAAACGTGCTGGCTGGAAATTCGAAATGTGCGGCAGAATACGCATCATAAACAACCAACATTTGACAGGAACTATCAGCAAACAAACTCTTGGATGGATGCGGCGGAGCATATATAAGGTTGCTCCGAATGCAGTGAAGCCGGAGTCTGAATTTTAAACTTTGAAATTTGTCTCTGCGATTGAAAAAAAATACAAAATGGGAAAAAGAAAGAGAGGAAGACCAAAACGAAGATGGCTGCAAGACATCGTTGACGATCTGCAAATGGATGCATCAGCAGCAGGCCATCTTTCTCATAACCGAGAGGCCTACAGGAGTGCTGTTTGGGAGGCAAAGTTCTGCAAGGGACATGCAAATGAATGAATGATTGAAATTACACGTTATTCATGACAGGAAACTGCCCATGGAGTGTTAAAGCAAAACATCTGTTTTGTCCCTCTGCCGTGAAATCCTAGCTTAGATTTACTTTAATCATCACTTTCAAGTGAAGTATATTACTTTCCGAGCTATGACGTCCAGTGAGATTTTTGTGTTTGTTACAAAGCCAGCTATTACAAAAACATTTGTTTGCGGGATTAGAAAACGTTTGGAAAATTTCCTGGTCTTAATAAAAGCACACAGATTGTTCTGAACACATGAATCTTGCTTCTCACTGCGTGTGATCTGAACACATGAATCTTGGTTCTTACTGCGTGTGCTCTGAACACATGAATCTTGCTTCTCACTGCGTGTGCTCTGAACACATGAATCTTGCTTCTCACTGTGTGTGCTCTGAACACATGAATCTTGCTTCTCACTGTGTGTGCTCTGAACACATGAATCTTGCTTCTCACTGTGTGTGCTCTGAACACATGAATCTTGCTTCTCACTGTGTGTGCTCTGAACACATGAATCTTGCTTCTCACTGTGTGTGCTCTGAACACATGAATCTTGCTTCTCACTGTGTGTGCTCTGAACACATGAATCTTGCTTCTCACTGCGTGCATGTGTTTTTTGTTTGTTTATTTGTTTGTTATAAAGTTCTAAAACCACTTGATATATCTCATTATCACAGTCCTTCTCCCGTCTCCCTTTGTGTTCTCCATACATTCGCTGCTTATGTTCAGAGACGTTTACATTAATAACTACACTTACATATCGATCTGTACACAATGTACAGCTTAACATACAAAACATTAGAGCATACTATCTATGATACCATTTCTAGATTTGCCTAGGAGTGAAAATCAGCCACTGACGTTTATTTCTGTTTAACAGAGAAAGTTGTGATGCTAATATTAATTCTTTACAAAAGCAAAGCAAAACCATTTTTAATTATTAGAATTTTTAAAACATAATAAGTTTTCAGCAGTAGCAAACATACACTTGAGAGTACGGTTCCATCACATTCGTCTACAGTCCAGTCGTTTTCGAGATTAATGTTAACAGATTTGTTCCCTTGGAAAAGGAAGTAATGTTATGTTCAAGTAAGAATCCCATAAAAGACTTGTTCTTGCATATTTATAGAGTTGCAGAATTACCTATCGAAATTAGGCGAAGCCACTTGATATCATCAACATACATTTTGTACAGGAGTATCACATATTCTAAAACAAAATAAAACTGAGACTGCATGTTGTACAAGCCTTGCATTCAAGGTTAACTGCTATTGCTTTTAGTTTTACCGTAGGTCTGAGTGATAGGATCTGTGAAGAATACCACTTTTGGTGTCTGTTCCTTTGGCCTGTCTTTAGTTTTGCCATCAGCTTTGTCGTCTTTGAATAATATTTCGATTTTGACTCCTGAACCTGTTGTTGCTTGGGTGCTGCCTATTTCCGAGCATTCTACCCCGGAAATCTCTGCCGGCTGATCACAGCTGGCTGCACTAGATGGTTTTAAGGAAGATTTGAAGGTCCTGAGACCAGCAGATGGTTTGCGTTCGCCGATCGCACTTGATCGCTTTGTAGGGCTATATTCTTCTGGTTGTGCCTTCAGAGGATCAAAGTCTTTTGTGACATCATCTACATCTATAACAGCATCTCTAGAGTCCTTCGGTACACAGGGCGTAAGCAAGCTGGCACTCTCCTCTGAGAATGGAGGAGCTAGTAGACTTTGTTCGCCTGAAGCTGATTTACTTTTCTCATGTGATGGAGTTGATTGTTTTTTATCTTCTTTTTGATGTCTAGGCTTGAGATCTTTCATTTCAAATGCTTTTAGAATGCGGCCACCCAGGAAACTTCCTCGACGCTTGCCATCGTGTTCATGGCACTCGTCCTCGTCAGCTTCGTCCAGGCTCTGAGTAAGTCGAGTACCAGCCAGAACAAACGTGTCTCCAACACTCCCTGAACGCTTCCTCTCTGGAAAACTTGGAACTTTGAGACCAAACAAATTTGACCCTGAATGAACTTTCGGTAGTTTGGTCCATGCATGACCTTGGTGGGATTTGTGGTCACCAAAATCATGACTCCCTCTGTCTCTGATGTTTTCCTTGTTTCTGTGCTTCCTCTCCTCTGAGATTTTATGAAGCTTTGTAGAGAAGTCGAACTTGAAGGAAGTTTTTTTCTTGTGTTTGCTACCATCAGAACTGTCGTCCGAATCGCGGTCTTCGTCCTCGCTGGCGCTTGTTGGAATTGGCGTGGACTCCATGACAATCTCATTGACCAGTTTCTGGTCCTCTTCTAAATCAGCTCTGCTGCTCACAATACTCGGGTTCTTGCCAATCTTAGTCAAACGTTCGGCAGCAACGCTCTCCATGGTCCGTCTCATGACCGGGTATCTGTCTAGCACGCTGTTGAAGTGCTCCACGGCCAGAGAATACAAACATGCATAAGTCTCTGCTCTAACGCTGGCCACACGTCGGGCGTTTGTTAGCAGGCAGATTTCTGGAACAAATAAAATATACAGTTTACATCACCGGCATCTTGTACTTCAGCAAGAAAAGTTCTACCTGAAGAAGAATTAAAATAAGCAGTGCACTTTCATTAAATGTTTTTTTCATAAATGAGGGAATTTCTGAAGAATGTCCATAGATTATGTCTTACTAGTGACTATTCATGAGATGTTAGTCACTTGGAAAATGTAATGACGTATGATCGTTACGGAAATCTCCAAAGTCCGACAACTAAGCCAAAGCTTTAATCATGACTGTCGATGTACCGTCAACCATCGACAAGTTCAGTAACACATCGAACAAAGACAACACAAAACCTCGCATCAATTCTCGCTTTGTAATTCCAGTATTTCAATGTCAGTTTCTTTGCTGTTGAAAATACATTAAAGCGGAATGTTTATCGAATCATATCTAGCTATAGGGCCTGTTTGCTCTGTGGATACCCTAGACAGACGAAAAGATAATCAATATTCACTGGAAAGTAAATGAGATGAGGATTGTCGGGGGCATCCTGGTAAGGTGCACCATAACAACAGGAAAGATAAATGGGAAAAGAGGAGAGAAGGAAGATTTCTGACAATCTAACAACGATGGTATGCTATAATGTCACCAAGTTGATGGGAAAATTTCAAAGATCGAGATGTATGAAGGAGTATGACCTCCAAGGCACATATCTCGACGACAACGATGGCGATGATGAGGCATCTAAGAGGAAAAGTGTCATTATAAAGAGCCCTACGGCAGAAGAATTATGAGGCATCTAAGAGGAAAAGTGTCATTATAAAGAGCCCTACGGTATAAGAACTATGAGGCATCTAAGAGGAAACGTGTCATTATAAAGAGCCCTACGGCAGAAGAATTATGAGGCATCTAAGAGGAAAAATGTCATTATAAAGAGCCCTACGGCAGAAGAATTTTGTTTGACACCTTGCAAAGCCCTAAGCTTGGAGCCACATGAGAAGGTGCGTGCGGCCCTTTCTGAATAACAGCGTCATAACAGGGTACACATTTTAGTGCCTGCTTTACAGCGTAATAACAGGGTACACATTTTAGTGCCTGCTTTACAGCGTAATAACAGGGTACACATTTTAGTGCCTGCTTTACAGCGTAATAATAACAACAACAGGGTACATAATTTTACTTTTTCCATAAAATATTCGATATATTGTTATACGTTCTCTTCTTTTCTCTTATTTTATGTACCCCCACACAGTGAGGTCCAGTTCTAGTGACATTTTGTAAACCTTCTAAGGAAAAATGTTTATAAACTGAAGGGAGTTTGTTAGTATACTAGTCCCTCACTGTTCTGAGGCGCCCCAGTCACCCAGATGTAGGAATGTACACCTAGATCATTCTGGAGCTGGGAAAGGAAAGCCTACAAGACAGAAAGCGATAGCGTCACTTTCTAGTACAGTGGTTCTCAACCGTTTTACACTCAAGGACCACTTTTCCAACTACACATAAAATGCGGACCACCAGCTTACATAAAAAAATAATAATAATATAACAAAATAATACAGCAATATCATTACTGCTTATTTGTTTTTTATTCCATAGATAACAAAATACTAAATCGATAACGCAACTGCGGAAAAAAATGATAACGCTTCGAGGATCACTAGTGGCCCATTCATGTCCCTTCCGGAACTTTGCCTCCCTAACAGCTCTCCTGTAGGCCTCTCGGTTGTGAGCAAGATGGCCTGCTGCTGATGCATCCATTTGCAGATCATCAACAATGTCTTGCAGCCATCTTCACCTTGGTCTTCCTCTCTTTCTTTTTCCCATTATGACCCTTCCAAGACGGTCTTCTCTAGATTATCATGACGTTTAATGTGTCCAAAATATTTAATTTTCTTTGTTTAATCCTCTTTACTAGCCAGCCTTCTTCAATATTAAGTTCTTGTAGTATGGATATATTTGTTCTTTTTTGTGTCTATGATATTTGAAGAACTCTTCTGGAGTATTTACTCTTGGCCCTGTGACAGTAATTTGGGAACAACTATTTTGGTGTATTAAGATGTCAAGGAAGATCTTAGCACTCATCATATTCCCTAAGTGCTACTACGGCACTACACAGTACCCCCTTCTTTGTTTGTAAAATGTTGAAAACAGAAAATAAAAATGTGAACTTACCACCAAAATATGAACCGTCTGAAAGACTTGTAGCAACTTCTCCATCTGAGGTGATGATATCCACAATGCCTTCTTGGATGAAGTACATCTTTGTTCCCATTGTTCCTTCTCTGATAATATAGTCCCCAGGCTGATAAACCTGAAAGTGTTGGGAGTTTTTCAATAGGATCCAAATAGGTGGAAATTTCATCATCATCATCATCATCATCATCATCATCGCCCTTCACTCCCTAGAGAGCATAGGCCATGGATAAAAGCTCCCCAGTCATCCCTGTTATTGGAATTATTCTCTGCCTCCTTCCATGTGTATCCCTTGCCTCTGAGCACTGTCATAATTTCTCTTCTCCAAGTAAGCCTAGGACAAATTAGATTTCTGGTGGAAATTTAGATAGCAATAAACAGGGCCCCGAAGAGCCATGTTGGGGCCCCAGGGTCAGAGACCATCGAGTCGGTTATTCAAACACAGAAAACCCCTTCTCTGATAAGAAAAGAGTGGAAAAACATGACCGCCTCCCCCCCCCCCCTCAACAGCCAGAGCCCCAAGTGTGCAACATTGACTCTCTCTCTCTCTCCGTTCATTAAAATATATAAACTAGGACAAAAGTAGGAACAGGTTTATTACTTAACGAGCACACAGCTGTGACGTTTCGGCTTGAGCCTTAATCATAAAAAAAACAACAAAGAAATAGAGAGAGAAGAAAAAGTATAAATTCACATAAAGTCTATGTAAAAAATATGAATGGAAAAAAATTAGAATAAATAGCCACATGAACCTTGAATATACTGACACCAGAAAATGTAACCGCCCTCGCTGTGTTACCTCCCCTGTAGTATAGGAAAGGAAAACCATCACCTCTCCCAAAACTGTCCTCACTTTCCATGAGGGATTCACATGCGAGACTCGGAAAGTGATTTATGCCATTGTATGCAAAAGATGTTGGATAACTTATATTGGTTAAACTGATCTCAGATTAGGGGACCTCATGGAGAAACATCTGTACGATATCATCCAGCATGCTTCTAAACCAGTCCAAATCATTTCAATGGCCCCAACCACAGAGACAAATCTGATTTTCTGGTAGTAGCCATCAAACAATGTCACGTAAATGACACAAGGCACCTAGCGCTTGAGAACTGTTACATTCAGGAATATGGGACGCTCGAATCACATGGTTTGAACTCGCTATTCAGCTACACTTAACATTCTCCTCTTCCACAGTCATAATCCCTCTGCACCATGTTCCACTCCTTTTTCACTTCTTACACATAGTTCATAACCTCCTCACAGCATCACATTACAACCCCTTTACTCCTGCTATAATCACCTATCCCACCTTCTCCCAGCTAGATGACCATTGTATCACTCTCTCTCCTCTCCACGCCCCCCCCCCCCAATACTCATTTATGACCAGCCTATCACACATCACAAGTCTCCATTTAAATATTCTCTACATTCCACCATGCGCATTTCTGAACATAGCCTCTCTGTGTGCTCTGTAAGTAATAAAGCTGTTCCTACTTTTTAAAAACTAGTTTATACATTTTGCTATCGCAGCTGTACCGCAGTGGTTTCGTGTATAGTTACATACGTATACACTAATAATTATAATACTTATATATATAATTATATATATATATATATATATATATATATATATATATATATATATATACTTAAACACTAATAATTCGTGTATCTCCTCTCATCAGCCCAGTCAATACAATAATCAGAAGTACCACTTGGATTTTTCTTTCAGAGTTTCCTATCGCTTGCCTTATTTTTGTTGAGTTTCTGCAGATGTCGTGCAATATAAACATAATATATGTATCACTGATCGAGAAGTTAATATTATAATTACGTAGCAACAATTATATGCTTCAGAACACGTAAATTACAGTTAATATTCTTTGTGTATAAAATTCATTCCTTCCAGAAAGTTGCAGATCCAAACCACAAACATTGAACAAGACTCTCCATGTTCCACCTGAAGCATTTTAGACATTAATGTCCTACATCTAATTTTCTTGTTAAGCTTTCACGCACGATCTTGACTTTTTCTGTGTTGCCTTGACGCTAACTTGTCCTGGCTGACCTTATTTGTAGACTTGAGTGCCTCATTTGTCTTCTTGGTGGCCTATTTTTTGTCTTGTCATAAGTTCCCTGGAAGTGATTCCTGTTCTTCAAACATTTGTTGCTCGTTTTTTTTGTCTCTTTAGAAATGTTAACACTACATTGTATCTTTCAAAGGACGTTTGTGGGATATCTTGAATGTTTGGTCCATGATTGAAATACTCTTTCATTTTCACGTGTGTAACCGTTCCACTCTGCACTATAATGACTTTATGTAACACTGAAAAAAAAAGAACAGCTATTTTCTAGATTGCCTGTGTTCATAATTATTTTACACATCAAGAATAATCTTTTGATGTCAGTATTCTTCATTATCTATGAGTTATGTTTTACAAAAGACGTTTCCTATCCCATGACATATGTTATTGTTTATATTACTCGTAGGTAGTAATAATAATGAAAGATCAAGTTAAAGGTATCATGTTCTTGAGTGTGGGTTGTCAGGACTTTACCTCGAATTTGAGTTTGCTGACGACTTCCGAGACAAAGGAAGGGTCGGCATTGGTGAAGAACGGTACTGAAGCAACAAGTGATCTGCAGTTGTGGTTGACAACTTCCTGCAAGCAGAAATCTTCCAATATATATATATATATATATATATATATATATATATATAAATTGTGTGTATGTATACACAGAAGAAAACTATTTTATAAAGATGTACTAAATTCTTCAAAAATAGTGTGTACATATGTACTTTATTAATACCAAATTCTTATGTTTAAATATTAATTAATAAATGAAGCTTTTATTTTGGAAATCCAAAGTATCACTTGGATATACTGAACGACAAGGGGCATCAGAACCGAATGATTGAAGACAATAAGATTTTTATTTTTATGTAAGGATGTGATCCAGGAAGCAAGGGGACGACATCTCCATAAGATATTGAATCCATTGACCTAGATGGACATCTTATTCGTTGTTTCTTATTCCAGCATCTCCTGGACAGTTCACCAATGAAAGATTCTGGACATGTGATTGAATGAGAAGCTCTGTTTACTCTTTATACTTTATGATATGATGAGTCACCTGCACATATGTCCCTGGGCATATGGGCGTCCACAGAAATGAAAGAGCATCATTCCAGAGTCAACCAATAGATCGAGCTGGTGTTGTTAACGTGCTCAGGGAGATTGGAGGACTTTGAAAGAAGCGAATCCACAACTAGCACAGCCAGGAAGGAGAGACATACTGAGCGCATAAGAGGATTTGTCAGCCAACACAGGACGATAATGGATCTGTTGATAATTGTGGGGGGAGGGGTGGGGAAGGATCTCAGCACCTCTGGATATGTCCATAGTGCAATGATGATGGTCTAAACCATAAACCACAAAGATACGACGAAACAGATAATGAGTATTGATACAGATAATGAGTATTGATATAGATCGTGAGTACTGATACAGATAATGAGTATATCTTCCTGTAGCTGAACACAAAGTTCTCTACGCTACTTCGATGTTCGCAAATGAAAGATAGGCATAAAACCACAGCCACAAAACAGGCAAGACGAAGGCGAGTTACAGAAAAACAGTATAACAGTAAATGTTCGTTACAGAATAACAGTAAAACGATAACAGATAACAGTGAAAACGAGCCAGATTTAAAAAAAAGTACTCACGTGTTTCAAGCACTCGTTTAGTTCAGAGAGTATCGTTTCTTCATCGAACATTTTGCCCTGGTATCGATGCTCATAGTAATCGGTTATCCTCTGTCGTAAACTGCGTGGGAGCTTTCGATACACCATGTACTCTTCAACTTGTTTAAACTATTGAAAAATATACATTTTATCTGAATTATTCGGCGATCATAGCTAATAAAAATAATCGAATATGAAGTAATGCAGCCACTGGAATAATTTTGTTTTTATTTGGTACAGAGCAGGATTCGTGCTTTTTAATAATTAAAAGAATAATTCCACGCGTTTTTAAACATTTGAATAAAATATCTTTCATCTAAACTTCACTAAAACGTTTTGGAAGCAAAACCATTTTTCTAAAAGAATTGTAGTTGTCTGTAAACCCCCCCCCCCAAAAAAAAAAGAAAAATAACACTCTATTATTTAAAATGCATTTAGAAGGAAAATACGTGGAGCATTTATTTGTCAAGGAAAACAGTTGTTTACCAGGTGTTCATTTGTTTTGTTTTCCTCAAGTAGGATTCTCCACGGAGAGAATTCTATACTCAGGTCTGAAAGTGAAGAAGTCTTATAATCTGCAAGTGAACATATATAACTCAATAAACAACAGTCAATATATCTTCGCATATGAAGAGAAAGTTGTCAACACGAAAATCTTTTCCGAGTTCAACCATCACCTTCTGTGTGACAATGAATCTTGCAACACATTTTACATGGCTGTTCTGGCACACTGGAATAGAGACATATTCCAGTAATAATTGTCTAATGCTCTAACTGTCACCTTAAATTACTTAAATTCTGGTCTTCTTGCTGTTTATTCCGCATTTTCCACAACCACCACAAACGCCGTTTCTGGTGTTCTGGGTAGATTTTTTCAATGTTCTTTCTTGCTCCTTTTTTGCTCAGTTGCTTACAAAAGTTGTATGCTGGTGTTGCTATGAATTATTTTACTCTCGCTTGAAGTCTGCACTCACTTTAGCTTTCACTCCTGTCGAATGTCCTGTTGCCACAGCAGGTCAGTTGAATTATCCCTGTAGTGCTGCGATATTCTAGCTTAATACAAGACCGAGAACTCTCCAACTTTGCTTCTGTATAGACAGCTAATGGCTGGTTGTATTTCAGTATCCATGATCACTACTAGTGTGCCGGATTTTTCTTGGAATGTCCGCTATGGCATTCAAGTCATCATCTTGGATGTTTTCAGAGCGTCAGTGAAATGTCTGGGTTGCGTTGTTGCTTTATCTTTCCAGTCATCCACAATAGTTAGTTCTTGCCGTCCTGCCTTATGCTGCCGTAAATAATATCTTTGTACTAAATGCCTACATTTAGGAGTGGGCATTTAACTCTTTACACACACGCTCATTTCTATATGTGTATTGTTGATAGAAAGAAGCTGAAAACGTCGCAGCGGTAATGATTAATCTTGGTTTCTGGAGTGCTATTTTCCGAACACTGTGACCTGTTAAGATCTCCGAAGTACATCTTCCTTAGTTGCCCACGGGATTTCTGCAGCGGTGATTTTCCCTTTAATTTGCTGCATTACTCTGACATTTTGCATTATTTCTGTCAAAATTAATGAATCACCTGCCAGCAAACACAATGAGAAAAAGTAATCATGCAGTAAAATAAACAAAAGAATCACACAACAAGGATGGTCTCCACTTTTCGAATAGGAAATCCTATTTCTCAACAGCTACGATTACAGACTTTAGCTCTAATCAGGTAGATGTGAACTATGTTTACGCTGACACCTTCTGCAATAACTAAAGGACTCATATTCTCAGCATTTTTCCCCCCTAGTTGCTAGGGAGTGGCTGACAATCGATCACCATCTAACGGGAGCTTGGAAACAAAAAGATTGATTTAATAAAATTAAAAATGATGGAAGAAAATGACTGGACAATACTTCACTGAACAATAAAGTTAATTTATGATATTATAAAACAGCCTTTTTTTCAGCTGTACGTCTCACAAGAAGCTGTGTGCCTCCTAGTACGTTTCTCACGTGGATGATCTTTTAACATGGCGTTGAAGTATATAGATAACTATGGATGATCTTTTAACATGGCGTTGAAGTATATAGATAACTATGGATGATCTTTTAACATGGCGTTGAAGTATATAGATAACTATGGATGATCTTTTAACATGGCATTGAAGTATATAGATAACTATGGATGATCTTTTAACATGGCATTGAAGTATATAGATAACTATGGATGATCTTTTAACATGGCATTGAAGTATATAGATAACTACAGTTGTTACTAAGTAGGTTTTTAAACATTTTGCATGCTGAAATGGAAGTAGTTCTTAAACTGTATATTATTTCTTGCTAGTGTGCATCTGCTCCATAGGTCCCACAGTAATTTATTATATAAATTAAATAGGATGGTGGTGGTGACAATAACAAAAGATGGTGAGTTCTGTTGTCAAGGCTGTTGCTCTCAGAATGATCCAACTTCTAAAAAGTGCTAAAAAAGTGCCTGCGGTGTACAGCGAAACGCACTATATTACGCTGCACACCCAGCTGTAAGTAGATTATGTCAAAGTAGATTATCATGTTCCTTGAATGTAGTAGCACCAAGATACGGTGTTTTTAAAAAAAATATCTTATTTAGAGGAAATCGAAAGATGACAGCAATGGCAGTGATGAATGTTTTACATCATATGCTGCTAATAGTGTCCAGATGTACTGAATGTCGAGGGTGTTGAAATGTTGGTCTCCTTCAGTAACATGTGTTTCACATTTGTAAAGTTACGTAAATGTTGTGCTCATCATTTTGTAACAGCCTGTATGAGAATAAACTTGCCATTAACACGTTTCGTGGCGTGAAAGTGTTTGTGAGGGAATTTGATGTTCAAAATGATTTTTCTTGCTAGAAAAAAAGACAGTTAATGTAAAAGTTGTTAAAGATTTTGCAAATTTTCTGTTGTGCAATACCTGAAATTTCCCTGATGATTTTCATGTGTGAATTTTTAAAAATAAAATTCATCCAAGTACTAATGTGGCCTTGCGCAGCGAAGAAAGAACGAACTCGCTCTAAGGAATATTTTTGTTGTTGTTGTAATAATGAACACCATATATAAAAATCAATGTTTCGGAGCAGGAAAGAAAAATGGAATTGTAAATTATTTTAAACAATTTTTCACGTTTATGAGTGCAAAAGTGTTAATATTTCTCTTATTAAACTAAAAAGAATAATTCTTCGTTCATTGTTTTATTTAGTTTTTCTTTCTGCACCATACAGTAGAGTTATGTTATGTTATATTATGTTATGTTATGTATCATTTTTGAACTGGCATTTGTTTATTCTGATTACTGAGCATGCTGTTACCCCATATTATTGCTTCTCATTTCTTTTGTTATCTCCCTTAACTTTCCAGTTTCAGAAATCGTTTTTCCAAAAAAAAACCACTATTTTAGTTCCAGATTTTGCGGCAAGAACATTGGCTGGGGTGGATGTACAGTGAAGTATTGTCCAGTAATTTTCTTCTTCTATCATTTTTAATCCTACAGGCTTCCTACCGGCTTTCACCACTAGCAGTCACATGATCTTCGTGCTCTGGAGGTACAGCTCACAAGTTTTTATTCTTTGTTGTTTCTGTAACAGTAATTTATTTAGATTTTGTTTTTACGTAACAGAGTTCCTGGCTCCGCGCACAAACTCCTTAGTCGCCTCTTACGACATACAAAGAAGGTAGAAATGCTAATAATCTTTACTTCACAGACTAACGTTAGAGACCATGCAGCAACATGGAAGGTAACAGTGGTAATAATCTTTACTTCACAGACTAACGTTAGAGACCATGCAGGAACATAGATGGAAGGCAGCAGAGGTAATAATCTTTACTTCACAGACTAACGTTAGAGACCATGCAGGAACATAGATGGAAGGCAGCAGAGGTAATAATCTCTACTTCACAGGCTAACATCCAGAGACCCTGCAGCAACAGGGAAGACACCGCTATAACACCCATAAGATGGACACCAGAGGGGAAAATAAAGAGAGGTGAACCACAAGCTCCCTGGCGGTGAATTGTAGAAATCTAAATAAGTAGCACGCAGTACAGCTGGGAAACAATGTAAAGGCTGGCCGCAGACTGTGAGAGATGGAGAGAATTTGTTGCCACCCAATAAGACGCCATATGACGTAGCATTCGGTGATTGCTTATCTGATCACCGAGCAAAGATACGGATTGTTGGGTGCTTTTTACTGTTTCACACTTCCCCATTGTCAAGTCCTCAAGATGCTTGAAAGTTTATACTTATTCCAATAACTTCACAAGATTATATTCAAATGAACATGTTTTTTTTTTATTTGTGAAGACACAAAAATCTGACTCCTACTTGTATAACTCTGGTTGTTAACTTATTGCTACTTTCTGCTAATTCTTACATAAGTTTAAAAAATAAACAAAATTCTCTGACGGTGCTAGAAGTTAGAGAACCTTGTAATGACTGCAAACTCAGGGGAAGAGAAACCAGGGGACCAACAGTAAAATATATGAACGGGTAAAACAGAAAAGCAGAAGCAACACATTTGATTATAAATATGTATATTAAGGACCGCGTAAAAACACAAAAATCATGTTTGTATCCACCCTTCCACGCTGTAAGTAATGAATACATACATGAATTTAAATGAATTTCATCGAAATATTGCACATCTCTTTAGATTTTGTGTCTGAAATGTGCGTCTGTACTGAGTTTGTGAAATGTTGTGTCTCTCTTTAGAATGTTTACTGTTTCAATTCTAAAAGAAATTTTGAATGTCCTTACAAGGAAATATCTAAATCCTAATATTTTCCTGTAGATATCAGACGACCCCAGGGATCCATAGATGTACCCCATAGCCAGTATTTGATATTTCGAGTCTAAAAATGAACCAATATTGACTCTATCTCGTCGCTTCTCTACGCACTCCTCCCCCCCCCTCTCTCTCTCTCTCTCTCTCTCTCTCTGTCTCTCTCTCTTCCCAGTGATAGGTCATTCAAGGTCTGCGTTAGGAGTCAAAACAACAGCTCGAGACGGATCCACAAGCATCTCCGAACCCATTTCTGATTGTCGCATGAATAGGTCGATAGCTCCAAATCTGAGTTTCAGAAAATTAGATTTTCTCTCGGCACTGATGGACCATCAGGATAATGTGTACTGACAGCAAAGAGGGTTAAAAAACAAGTAATGATGGAGGAATATTTGTGTACGATAAGAGTTGTAATCATTGCAAGGAAACACAGAGAATTATATAAATGTGCCAATATAAAATAAAAGATTACTGTCATAGATCTTCGAAAGAATTATGTATGTCTGTTTAGAGAAGATCTTTGTGACAAGCGCAGGGAGAGAAATATGATAAATGTGACAAAATCATTGCTACTGATATCATTCTCCTTTAAACCAGCAAAACAAATATCTACATCACTGAGATCGGAGCAAGTTTAAAATCAGTGGGCTTTTATTTATAACTAGCTGATTACCCGGCGTTGCTCGGGAATTTATTAATTATTAATACTTCCGAGTGGATTTGAGATCGCCATGTTTCTCCCACGGACAACCTTATTTTGCTTGCTCAAGAGTGAGTTCAACTAATAAATTATTTATTCTTGCTCCTTGAGGTAAACCTAAAATGTTGTATATAATCACGTTTTGGTTTAAATTAATATTATAGCGAATTTGTAAAAGATTTTACTCTATAATGTGTAGACTGCCCCTGTGACTTTATTATCGTAATCAGGACTGCAAGTCTCACTGGAAATTGCGGTCTCTTAAAGTTAAAAGGGAGATCCGTCGGAATGACGGATGCCACATCCATGGGATAAAAACTGCTCCACTCTCTCCTTGTCTTGTTAAGATAGTGTGAGGGGTCATCGGGTACTCCCACCACTGTACGGGATGAGAGAAACGGGTCGCTCGTCACGTGATAGGGAAGACAGGACCTGTTAATATCGAGGAATGCGTGGGGAAAAAAGTAGTAGAATCAGAGGCATATGGCGGGTAAGTCAATCTCGTCTGTGTTGCATATGTAACACTTAGCCCAGCCGGCCTAATATCTGTGTTATATATGATTGTGATTCATGATGAATAATGTTCACTGATGTGTATTCATACATATTGTGTGCTGTGAAGAATAAGCATGCATACTGCATGATCGTTGTGGAGAAGTATGTTGGTGATTGATTCTAATATCGTTTCTTGAAGGGCACGAGCGATGCCCCACATGCTGTTATATTCATGTGGATCTATTGTAGGCGATTCAAGGTGTATGTTGAGATGAGTATCTCGACAACAACAGCTACATCAGGGATGTGGTAGTAATGGAGCCGTTGAAGTGAGGCAGAGAAATAGCGCGTTAGTGAGGAGAGTTCAGACAGGTCAGTCGTGAGATGAAGTGCATTGGCACATAGATCCTTCAAGGAGAGAATGGTGTAGTTTTGCAGCTTAGGCTGCCACATTCATAAGTATGTTAGCACACGGGGAGATTTGTAATGTGATTGTGAAGGGGAGGGAAGGCCAGAATACCAAGGCCATTCTAACTGAGCTATTAGTTACACTAGTTAAAAGCATGGCATTGATGATCATTATGCCTGTATATACCTTTATGCTATTTCTTGAATGTTCTGTGTGATGTAATGTCCTGTGATTACCATGATATATGTAGCTGAGTAAATAAACGTTCATGTATTTTAATGGATGACTTAGTAATGTCTTTAGGCATGTTGTTGTAATGTTGAGATATATGTGTAACCTGACGCCCAACTGGCATAAAGTATCCTAGCAGGGGAGAATCTGGGCTGGCGGTCATGGGGATCACGAGATCCTGGCCATGCACTATGGTGGTACATGCCAAGGGAATGCTTGAACAGCTGGGTTGATCCATTTTCTTCTCAATTCTAACCATAAAAATGTAGATTTAGGGCTGGCTAAGTTTACAATAGTCGCTTAAACTACATTGCCGAGCATCCTCTTTACACACAGCCTTGTGCCGTTGCAAAGTTTTGGCGGGTCGAGGTTCCGTAGTAAAATAATTGGAGATCCCACCTTAATTTTCACCCCCTCTCACCCCTCATGCCGATGGGAGCTAAACCTGGACGTAAACGGCATCGGGGGTGTCACTACTCATCTCAGCGACCCCGAAAAATATGGAATCTACATTAATATCGGTCGCTTTCGATTACTTTTACATGTCAGTACCATCTTATTCCCACCCCTCCCCCTTCCCCCATACCGATGGGGGCTGAACTTGGACTTAGACGGCATCGGGAGTGTCACATTTCATCTCAGCGACCCCGAAAACCATGGATTTGACACTAATATCGGTCGTTTTCGATTACTTTTGCATATCACCCCCATCCCACCCACCCCTCTCTCACCCCTCCCAATGCCTATGAGGGGTGGCTAAGAGACCATCAAAATTATTTGGACGTGCCATCATTATCATCATCATCATCATCATCTTTCACTCCACCGAAAGCATAGGCCAAAGGATCTCCAGTCATATTTGAATTATTCTCCGCTTCCTTCCGTGTGCATCTCTTATCTCTGAGAACTGTCATAATGTCTCTTCTCCAAGTAACTCTAGGTCTTCCTCGTTTTCAATTTCCTCTAGGATTCCATATCAGTGCCTGTCTTGCTATGCTAGTGTCGGGTTTCCTCAGAGTGTGGCCAATCCACTGGTTTTCATCTCCGTGTTTTTGTAACACTCCAGTTTTTTTACAGGGAACAGGTCGTTACCCTATCGCCCAACCTCCTTAGTCGTCTCTTACGACATACGTGGAAGGTGGCAGTGGTCCTATTTTTTTCTTCCCAGAATTAGATCTGGGCCCCGGTATCCACACGGGACTTGGCAATGGACGCAACAAATACTGTTATAGACCAGCACTGCTCTATTTCCCGATTATCTCACTTACACCAATCTTTTTCCTTCTTGAATTTAGTGAATAGTATGTCACCCCCTTCCCACGTACTAGGGGTGCTAGGGGTGTCACACTCCCACAGTACTTTTCTCCAGACTATAAGTCATATGTGTACCACGCTTGGTTGAAATTGTTCCAGGCGTTCCAGAGTTATGCTGGAACATACACACACACCCACACTCACACTCACACATACATCCATATATATATATATATATATATATATATATATATATAATATATATATACATAGAAGGAAAATCAAAACAAATACTAACTGCTCGCAGACAAATCCCTGTAATTCTAGCTATATTTAGGACACAGTTCAAGTAATAAGCATTTGTTATGCGATCAGTTTATGACTAATAATGCTACACGGTAGACTGTTTATGAGTAATCAGTAACAACAGTAAAGAAGGTTGTGGAGACTATTCTACCGGGGGTAGACGCTGAAAGTCGCTGACATCGATTACTGAGGAGAGATGCTGGTTATGGTTGGGGCGTGTGCTCCGGATGACTGACGACTCATTACCAAACATAACACTGAGATGGACATCACATGGGAACGGAAGTAAGGGTGGACTGAAGGAGACATGAGAGAGGACGATGAGCAATAGAGGGCTCACTTGAGCATGAGGGGGAAAAAAGGCGAGGGACAGGCGTTTGTAGAAAACCACTGCGGAAGCCCCATATGCCTTGGGCACTTATAGTTGAGAGAGAGAGAGAAGGAGGGAGAGGGGGAGAGAGGGGGGAAGAAAGAGAGAGGGGAGAGAGAGAAAGAGAAGGAGAGAGATGCTAGAAAATTCCAGGGAAATAACTCCTTGTAGCTAAAACTGATCAGATTTAGTTGGCGCTGCCTGATTCTTATCTGTCTCTTATTATCAGAAATGAAATGGAATTTTACAAATAATTTCAAGCTGCTGTTTAGCGTTTCCAGCTTACCAGAACATGAAACACACACACACAAGAACATACACATCACGCATATACACACATAAGCTCAAACATGAATCTGTCAGTCATTTCTTGAATGATTTATTTTGATGAGACAGGAAACTGCATCAGTCCTGAGAGTTGGCAAAAGAAGTGGAGACTAAAGATCTGTGAAAAGAGAACTTTAAAAGGTTTAATAGTGAAGTCCTTCGACAATTCTTTTCTTCTTCTAGTAAGGAAGCTTAACGTAGATATATTCCTTCTTCTTGTATGAAGGTCTAACGTCGATATATTCCTTCTTGTACTGTGAAGATTTAACGTCGATATATTCCTTCTTCTAGTAGGAAGGTTTAACATTGATATATTCCCTCTTGTAGTGTGAAGGTCACATTCCTGCTTGCAGTACATCGAAGGCTGAGGGAAAACAGTGACGGTCTGGAACGATGAATGGCAATGAGCATTGGAAGAAGAATAGTCTTGTATTCTGGTTGTTCTGAAGGAGTTGAGGGGATGTGATTCAATTTGCATGACACAGTTTTTCTGTCACGTAGGTTTTCTTTCTCACAGTTTTTTCTGTCACGTAGGTTTTCTTTCTCACAGTTTTTCTGTCACGTAGGTTTTCTTTCTCACACTTTTTTCTGTCACGTAGGTTTTCTTTCTCACAGTTTTTTCTGTCACGTAGGTTTTCTTTCTCACAGTTTTTCTGTCACGTAGGTTTTCTTTCTCACACTTTTTTCTGTCACGTAGGTTTTCTTTCTCACAGTTTTTTCTGTCACGTAGGTTTTCTTTCTCACAGTTTTTCCTGTCACGTAGGTTTTCTTTCTCACACTTTTTTCTGTCACGTAGGTTTTCTTCCTCTCAGATTTTCTGTCACATATGTTTTCTTCCTCACAGTTTTTCTGTCACGTTGGTTTTCTTTCTCACATTTTTTCTGTCGCGTAGGTTTTCTTTCTCACAGTTTTTCTGTCACGTAGGTTTTCTTTCTATCGCATAAGTTTCTTTTCACTCAGTTTTTTTGCTGTATAGGTTTTCTTTCACGCAGTTTTTCTGTCACATATGTTTTCTTTCTCACAGTTTTTCTGTCGCATAGGTTTCCTTTCACTCAGTTTGTTTGCTGTATAGGTTTTCTTTCACGCAGTTTTTCTGTCACATATGTTTTCTTTCTCACAGTTTTTCTGTCGCATAGGTTTCCTTTCACTCTTTTTTTTTTTTTGCTGTATAGGTTTTCTTTCACGCAGTTTTTCTGTCACATAGGTTTTATTTCACATAATTTTTCTGCCACATAGGGTTTTTTTTCACACAGTTTTTCTGTCATATAGGTTTTCTGTCACACAGTTTTTGTACTACACAGATTTCTGTTAAACAGCTTTTTGTGTTACAGTTCTTCTGTCACACATTTTTTCTCTTACGCAGATTTTCTGTCATATATTTTTCTCGTACACAGTTTTTCTATTACACAGTTATTTGTTACACTATTTTCTGTCCCACAAGTTTTCTCACAGTCAGTACAGTCAGTCCTAAACTATCTTTGACTCCCCTCGTATTGCAATTTAAATGTATCCTTTCAGCCAGCGTTAATTTACGAAGCTTTCATATAACATACTCATCCAAAAGCATTATTAGCTTCCAGACTTTCCACTACGAGAATTAACAAGTCACACTGACTACATTACTTATTTATGAGACAGGGAAACTGAGAAATATTTCAACAACATGAACAATTTAAGCTACAAGAGCCCAAAGGAAGTTGGATCGACGAAGACACAATTGGTAATGCCCCTTGCTATTTTCTACTATTGCCAGATATTTTAAAATGTGTCTGATGGGAAAAAAAAAGTAGCATAGATATAATTGTACGTAAAAATAAGAAAATTGTATGGCCAAAATGGCCAAGCAGCGACGACTACGCAACATCACTACCCACTTGTAAGAATGACTATTCTCTTGAAGTGGCCAGACTAGATTGGCTTAGTTGTTTAAAAGGTTTCTGTTTAGAACAGCATTTTGGATACTATCCAAGATCTATACTAGCCTCCACTTTATCGAACGCACCGGTTTATCGAACGCACCGGTTTATCGAACTATTGTGAAGCGTGAAATATTTATGTACGTGGACGATTTTCAAGCTTGGAAAACGTGGCCGTTAATGTCATGACATTTTCCGGCAACGTGACTCTGACTTTAAAGTTGGAGCACAGCACGTGCAAGTTTAACTTTTTCTTTATTAAAAGTGGCATAACTTTGAAATGTGGCACACACATTAAGCACATTTCAGCAAATAAAAGGCCATCATTTGTTTCCATGGAAAGGAAGTCTGTAAACGTCTTTCTCATGGCCAGACTGTTGTCACAAGAGCGATGACAAGCTGTTGGTACCCTCAGCAGTTGAACAGCGGTCAGAGATGTTGCCAGACATTTTCACTGTGACCATTCGACTACAGCGAGGCTGAACCAGCGATTTCAGGCGATGGGTGCCGCAAATGACCCCCCCCCCCCCCCAGACCTGGTCAACCTCGTGTAACAACGCCAGCTCAAGATCGCCAGATGCTGTTGAGACATCTGTGCAACCGCTTCCAAACAGCTACTCAAGACAGCAGCACATACAACTAGCACTCGATGGCTTGTTAGCGCAAACACTGTGCGACGGAGACTTCACTCCACTGGCTTCCGAACGGTCCTATCCTTACTAGACGTCACCAGATCAGCAGATTGGGTTGGGCCCGAGAAAATTTACATCGTCTAATAGCAGAATGAAGATCGACGCTATTCTCGCTTTAGTGTCTTCTTTGCTGTGGCGTCGCCAAGAGAAAGATATTCCCACGCGTGTTTAGTCCAGCCTGATATATATAGAAGTGGAAGCGTACATGGGTGGAGTGGATTCTCCCATGGCCAGAGTACCCCACTCCACATTTTCAGAGTTAAATATTACCGCTGACGTCTACGTTAATCAGGTACTGCAACATACCGTAGTGCCTGTTTTTCAAAAATCATCCAGGTCTGAGAATCTCTCAGCATGACAGCGCTGGACCTCACACAGCTAACGTTAGCAGGAATTTCTTAGCTCAGTAACATTTTGTTGTGGCTGGATTGGCCTGCATACTCTCCTGACATGGACCCGATTGAACACGCGTGGGATGACCTGAACAGAAGGAGGCGCCAGTATGACATCAACACTGTGAATAATCTGGAGCTAGCACTCATTGTAGATTGAAACGCCATACCCCAAACATTCTGCACGAGCAGGAGACGCCGATGTCTGCATGAGCAGGAGACGCCGATGCCAAGCCTGCACTGACGCTTCAAGGGGCTCATACATGGTATTAATACTGGCTGTGAATTTATGACAGTGCGTGTGAATTTTTTTTTTTTTTTTACACAAAAGGTAGACAACTGCTTACCGGCCGATTCTGAATTGTATCATGTTTAAGACATATTGTCACCTTACTTATTTAACTTGTATACTGAAAATATAATGAGGAATGTTAGAGAAGATGTAGACAAAGAATATTACGATGCCATAACAATTGGAGGTTATGAAATACCAGAGATTAGATATGCTGATGACACAGTATTACTGTCCACAACACAAAAAGGAATGGAAAAACTAATTATGTCAGTCCGTAAGAACAGCGAAGAGCACAACCTCATTCTTAATGCGAAGAAGACTAAATTGATGACGACTGACAAAACAAACAAGGCAGCTGATATATGTATCAAGGAGGAAAAACTGGAAGAAGTGGAGAGTTTTGAATATCTTGGATCACTACTAACTAATAATGAAGATACAATGAGGGAAATTAAAAGGAGGACATCTATTGCTCTTCAGAAAGTAAAACAAATAAAGAATCTGTGGAGAGGAGCAGACAGAACTACAAAAATAAGATTTTTAAGGGCATGCATCTTTCCTATCGCAACATATGCCTGTGAGATCTGAACACTTAACAAAACAGCTGAGAAACACATAAATGCCTTTGAATGTAAATGCTACAGAAGAGTTCTTAAAATATCGTGGACACAAAAAAGAACAAATATATCTATACTACAAGAGCTTAATATTGAAGAAGGCTGGCTAGTAAAGAGGATTAAAGAGAGAAAACTCAAATATTTTTGACACATTAAAAGTAATGATAATTTAGAGAAGACCGTATTGGATGGATACATAATGGGAAAAAGAAAAAGAGGAAGACCAAAACGAAGATGGCTGCAAGACATCGTTGATGATCTGCAAATGGATGCAGCAACAGCAGGCCATCTTGCTCACAACCGAGAGGCCTACAGGAGTGCTGTTTGGGAGGCAAAGTTCCGCAAGGGACATGCAAATGAATGAATGAATGAATGAATGATTAAGAACAGAGCAAGCTTATGTCAGTAAATGGATGAGAAATGTGAAATCTGTGGTTTTATGTATTCTAAATCTAGATCTAGTACAAAGACGTATCTCTCTCTCTCTCTCTCTCTCTCTCTCTCTCTCTCTCACACACACACACACAAACAATAAAGCCAGACTTTTTTAACGGCGGATAGTATATATGTACTGTATTAAGCAATAGCCAGTCTTATTTATTCTTGGTGTAGTCCTACATACCTTTTCATTGTATAGCCGTCGTGAGGTGTCAAATGACTGGATTAGAGTTGTTGTATGTGCCAGGAAGAGAGCATAGCACGTGGCGCCACTGAGCATGCTTAAGATGGTCAACCAGGTGTCCGACATGTTCTGTGGAGGGTACCTGCCGTATCCGATACAGAGCATGTGCGACAGAGCTTTGAAGAGAGCGAAGGTATACTGTTCCGCCCAATGCGCCTCCTGAGGATAGTATTGATCATGTTTATCTTTAATATCCTATTTCGACTTTAATTTTCTGTCGTCACTATTATTTTCTTTGTCATATGATCCTTGCTTAATAACTGATAGTGTCACATGTCTCAAGCTGGTGTCACTGATAAATCCACACTTCTCGAGTTGTTGTCAATAATTATGTCACATTTCTCGAGCTATTGGCACTGATAGTGTCACATCTCTCGAGTTGTTGTAGTCACCGTTACTGTCACATTTGTCGAATTGTTGTCACAGATGAGGAATCACTGGTTGAATTTTTGGGCATTCCCATCTGGGACTTTGAGAGCCGTTTCTATTTTCTCTATTATCTATATTCTTCTAGAAGATTATAGTCTGATTTGAAAGTTTTTGTTCTGGTCCTTTTTGTCATTGTTTACACCAGAAAGTCCGTTACTTTTCGTCGCTAATTAAGTAAAGGGGAAATACTATTTGTCAGTATAGGGTCGAGATGACCCGATGATGTAAAACACGTTAGGTACCTATTCTCGACAATACCGTCTAGAAACCACACAATGGAAGATGTCATTATGAACGAGTCTTTTTCATAATTTTAAATACAGAAATGAAACATTAACGAAAAAATGAGCAAGATATCATCATGGTTATAAGGTAAGCATGGACAGGTATAAAGAAATCAAAATGGACGTATTCCATACAGGATAATTTGCCGACAGTCTAAGCATTATCTAAAGGGAGATAATAAGGAAATGACAAGCCAATGTGCAAGAATGACTGTTGTCTGAAGGAACATGTTCCCTTCAAATGGCTGAACCGTGTCTGTTGAGGACTGGTCTGTTTAATTGAAATTCTCGCCTTTTATAACCTTTTTCTGGTTCAGTTATGTCTTTGCAACATTACCTGCCACACACAGTCATTTTATGTGGTTTATTCTAGAGTTTATTCCGTGATTCTAACATAAAGAATACCTACAGTATTGTATCACCGATACCCCCTGGTATATTCTTAACTGTGTTGAGAACACACTTATCTTAACATAGTCTTTGTGATATAGGGAACATAGATCTGTTTGCTTAAAAACTCTGACCTACTTCTGTAGTCCAGAAACCTGTAGCAATCGATACTAATTGTAACTGTTATTTTTGTAAAATGTAATGTCAGGTTAGTGGACGGATGGGGACATGGAGATCTCTGGCGGGGATGAGGGAAGTCTGGTGTGAAACCAATGAATCCAGGACGTGAAGAGCCTATGGGTCTTTAGAACAATGGCTATCAGAATGATGTCAACTAAACAGAGCCAGCAGACTACAGGTGGGGGGAAATGGATATCGCTGAGGCACTCATCGGATTCCTCATCCCAAAGTCGGAGTGTCTCTGTGGGACTGTCTCAAATCCGTCTGGCCAGCCAGTGTTGCATGCTGTATCTGATGTGGAGAAGGGGCTTAAGTACAGCCATCAGAGGCTGAAAAACAAAGTTTTGGCCAGGCCAGCCTACACCACTTCCTTCATGACAGTCCGAGCAAGACCACAGTCTGCACTAGCAAAGGAAAGGTGCTTAAGTCGGAGGTACCCAGCCAAAAGGCGCATCGCAAAAAACCAGGGTACCACGCATCATCGCCAGTGTGCGTACGAAGAAGTATCACTGACAGCAGTAGGTCTAAAGAAACAGAAAAACAGACCCGTACTGACAGCTGCGTTAACTTGACAGACTTGTAGTCTGAACTGATATGAGACATTAGTCATAGCATGTACTTAATAAGAAAGAGAGTAAAAAGAAGTAAATTTATTGGAACTGTAGGCATAGTTCTTCCACAGAGTTGCATGCTCTTTGTCTTCTCTATCAAAACTTGATTAAGAATCAATCTGCTTCATCTTGATAGATATTTAAAATAAAATAGCGAAAATTCCACTTAGCGTTCGCTAAATAAATTACACACAAAGGTGGGTGATAGTTCACATGGAATGTAGTTAACTGTAATATTTTATTATTCTTGTGGGCAAACGTGGTTTATTACTACACATTTCGTAGGTTGTTTTGTCTCATATAACATAGTCAGTAAATGATGTTTGCAACAAAACTGTTGAGCAAGTACAATGTTAATATGTGATAAAACGCCACATGCAATCACGTGATGTGAAAAAATACAACAAAATCCGTGTCAAGTATTTGTGCAAAAAAAAAAAAAGATTAAAAAAGTACACAATAGTGCTCAGTTAGTGAAAGAATTTCTGTTCCAAGTATGAAACAAAATATCATTTTAAGACAAGAATATGCATAAACAGTTTATCCAAATGAACTGAGAGATGCCCAGTTACCACTGTTTCTTATGTTGCTGGGGTGTTTATTCTAACACATACTGAAACATAGCCATATCATGTCATAGAGGTCCTTGGGAATATGCTGTCAGCGCCCATAAAAGTATACAGGACTAAGAAAGGTGGAATCGATACCGACGCCGTATCGGTAAGTCAGATAAAGATTCAGCGCACCTATACAGACCATTGGATCCAGAAGCTAAACAGCAATTGTGACTATTATCCTGGTATGCTTTAGATGAGAGGCAGACCGCGTGAAACTCTGAAGAGGACATTGTTAAGAGAGGCCAAATTAACAGGCATAAAATCCCTTGATGAGGTTGAAAGACCCGCCGAAGACAGGGAAAAATTGGCGAACTACCTTGCGAGCCCTATGCGACGTTTAACGGCACGGGAAGGATATAAGATAAGATATAAGATGCTTTAGATAAATACCACATTGATGGGTATGAATTTACAAGTGGACACATGCGTACTGATGGTAGTCACGAGGACACATGTGTTCTGGCGGTGGACACGTGGACGCATGTATACTGATTGTAGACATGTGGCTGTATGTGTACTGATTGTAGACATGTGGCTGTATGTGTACTGATTGTAGACATGTGGCCGTATGTGTAACGTAGACAGATGTGTATTGATGGTAGCTGAATGATAACAGAGGAATGATTGGCTGCTGGTGAAGGTGTCTCCTGATTTATGGGAGTATACGGAAGAATATTAATATACTGTATTTTGGACCTTGCTGTTGTAAATCAGGTAATTAGGTAATGGTTCTTGCATTCCGTACAAGTCCTTAGTATTCCGACCTCCATTACTGTATCTCCACATGCCCAATGACCTGAAGACGTTCATTTTTGTTAAAGTCCTTTCCTTTCCGGCTGACAGCTACGGAGTCAAAATGACTGTAGGCTGAATAACTTATGAAGGAGAATTTCAGCATTGGTACGCATGTCCCGTAGCACCGGTCATAAAGTGTGATAATAAAGCGCACAAAATATAATTGAAATGAACAATAAACAATAAAAACAAATGCAACGATAAACAATAAATCTAGCTCAGTGGGGCAAAACGATAATAAAACTGGCCGGCCATCTTGCACGACCCGGAAGTGTATTCAAAAATAAATCGCCTTAGAGTTTTGTGATTGTTTATGGGTAGCTTTGTATATAATTTATTCATCTCATATGTGAGTTTGTTGTCCTGTTATGACCTTTTTATCTCATATGTGAGTTTGTTGTCATGTTATGGCCGTTTGATGAACTCTTATGTTCGTGTGAGATTTCTATTTCAGTGTTGTGTATCGCTGATTCATCTCAAAGTGAACATATTCACATACATTCTTTGCCAAACTGCAATGCTTGCAGCTTCATGGTTGTTCAAGGTTTATTACTGCATAGGTTTGTAACTTTGATATTTTTGAAGGTATTAATATTTAATAAGTACGTGCTGGACATGGGGAGATGACTACAATGATGCCTTACTACATGTTTTCATGTGTGTGACACACTTGAGTATAATGCTTTTGGTGGCTGTGTGCGGTGCGCGTTGTATGGAACACACGCGCTTGATTTTTAAGCACAGATGACTGTCTCAACGTGTGTAAACGCGGAATGATGTTATGAGAGTGTTACACATGAATGTCGGACGTCACAGAACGTAAAAGTGTGGAAATCACTGATTGCAGAAGTGTGGATATCACTGATTGTAGAAGTGTGGATATCACTGACTATAAAAGTGTGGATATCACAGAGTGTAAGAGTGTGGATATCACTGATTGTAGAAGTGTGGATATCACAGAATGTAAAAGTGTGGATACCATTTATTGTAGAAATGTGGATATCACAGATTGTAAAAATGTGGATATCACTAATTATAAAAGTGTGGCTATCTCTGACTATAAAAATGTCGGACATCACTGATTGTAAAAATATGGATATAACAGATTGCAAAAGTGTAGATATCACTGACTGTAACAGTATGAATATCACTGATTGTAACATTGTGAATGTCACTGATTGTAAAGGTGAAATCGATACCGAAGCGGGTTCTTAGATTGAAGATAGCAGGTTCTTCACCCACGGTCTGCCATTCTTTCATGCACCAGTGCTAGGAAGTACGTGTAGCGCGTTGAGATTCTTCTTCATAACAAGAGATCGCAGGACGTCTAGACTTCTCCCAAATTTCAGTAATGATAACTCTTTAGCATTTACTTTCAGTAATGATAACCCTTTAGCATTTACTTTCAGTAATGACAACCCTTTAGCATTTACTTTTATCGTGAATAAAGACTGATTTGAAAGCACTACATAGTGCATGCACATTTTTGTTTGTTTGTTAGGTGAGTGTTTTCATGATTGTATTTAAAACGAAGATTGTTTGAAACAGATAACATTCATGTGTCACCATTGCTACATGGGCAGTTAAATTAGAGCAATTATATCATTAAGTTAATCGGTTACACATGGATAGATAGTACACTGTAGGTGTTCTAAATAAGTTATCAGACACGAGCAAAGGATTATATAAATTATTGTTCTGCTCGTAAAAGTATAAAAGATCATTAAAGCAAATGATACTGTTTATATACTTTATGTGAAAATGTTCATTAAAGAAAACATAAAAACAAATACACATATATGAACAAAAAACCCAATATATTTTAATCAATCAAATGTGACTGAAAAAAAGTTTGAGTTTGAATGATAAACTGATTATTTAGGTTAGGAGAACATGTCATTTTCTTCCTATTTCCATGGGTTTTTTCACCTTTTTGAATTTAGTATTAAAATAATTTCAATTTCCTGCGTTAATAAACAAAAGATTGAAAAATTTTGTTCCATGAACGAAAGTTACACTGTTGGGATCTTCTCATTTCAGTTTTTTTAAATATCAGTTGTTACAATTTTTTGTATCTATTAAACTTTGACGTAACTTATATTTGTTAAGAAATAAGGCACTGTCACAATCCTTTAGATGAGACAAACATTTCAGTGAAACAATACAACAAATCATGCTGCAGAAATATTTCTTGTGCGTGCAATTAATTAGAGGAAAACACGTGACAAACGGTTACATTAAAAATCCACAATAAAGTGGGAAAAAATAGCAGAAACAAAATAAAAATTTTAAATAAATAACCACCATAATACTAACACACAAAGAAAACGCAAAACAAGCATTTCTATTTACGGAACAAAATGTTTCAACTATACCTACCTCTAAACGACAAGATGCAGCCATTTATCTGCACAGAGACCTCTAACAAAACGGAAGTATTCAGGACTATTTTATATATGAATAAATATTCATTCCATGCAGTTAAAATCATAGATTACTCATTTGCACATTCACTGTTTCAGATACACCATCATAGAGATAGATTTTCAGGTGCTGTAAGTTGACTGTCATTTTCAGATAAACAATATGTGCTGGGTACAATGATATCATAAAAATTCTGTGTATCCTTCACATGAAGATAACAGTAACAGATGAAGATAACAGTAACAGATGAAGATACTTACTTCCACGCAGCAACTAGGAGCTAAAACGCCTCTCTGAAACACATGACTAGATTCTGAGAATACAAACCAATCATTTCTTCTCCGTTGAAAAATGTTTGATTCGTTTCTGGGCGTGTTTGATGCATTCACTTTTTTTGTAAATCTCATAAAGCGTCCACCGAATGCAAAAGCTGCTAGTAATACACTTTGTACGCATTCGAATAGAAGGGTAATTACATTTTACTTGTCTGCTGTTATTCCTTCTAGGAAATCAGCAGTGACCAATTTATCTTCCTTAATTTGCTCTTAGCTTTCCCATGGTGATTTCCTAAAATGTAGGACTTTTCGTACTGGCTGCTCTTCAAGGTAAAACTAGTCTTGTTCTGATTAGACAAGACCAAATAAAATGCTAGTGAAACATGGTTTTACTGTTTATTTTTGTAATTAGTTTGTTATTTATGACTAATTCTACAAACCTGATTCTTGTAACCTGGCCTTCATCATGAACATCGTAATGAACCTATGAAAACATTTGCCTAAAACATCGTCTACTTTTGATCACAACCCATTATCAAAGAGTACGTACCTCCAGCCCTTCGATGGAGACCCAGCAATCTTTGGGGAACTCCTGAATTAGAGGTACCAAGAACTGCAGACATCCATTCCAGTGACCCAAGAGTAACATAAGGCAAATCAGGTTGAAGATCCTCATAAACTTTCCTGCTATGGCTAGAAACTGCGAGAGAACAATCAAGCACGAAATCAAAGGGAAGTGAATGCTTGGCACGAAGTGAAAGGGGAAACAAACCCAAAAAATAACAGATGCAGGGCAAGGGATGGGAGCAAATCTCACCTTGAGTTCTTCAATGGACACCCAACAGTCTTTTGGGTAGTCCTGGATCATGGGTACCAAGAACTGCAGGCATCCGTTCCAGTGACCAAGCAGTAACATAAGGCAAATCAGGTTGAAGAATCTCATAACCTTGCCCGCGAGTGATAGAAACTGGGGGATACAGCATACTACAATACTAGCAATGCTACAATTGTAAACAACTGATTCTATGTTGATGTTTATGTCTGTGGATGAAAGAACTTTGCTTTAGTTAAGGTAATCTAACAGATATTGACAAATGACCATGTTGTGCTGTACAGGCTCTTGGGAATATGATGTTCATCATCATCATCATCATCATCATCATCGCCTTTCACTTCCTTGAGAGCATAGGCCATGGATAAAGGCTCTCCGGTCATCATCCCTGTTCTTGGAATTATTCTCTGTTTCCTTCCATGTATATCCCTTGTCTCTGAGCACTGTCATAATTTCTCTTCTCCAAGTAGGTCTAGGTTTTTCTCGTTTCCTGTTTCCTTGAGGATTTCATGTCAGTGCCTGTCTTGCTATGCTGGTGTCGGGTTTCCTCAGAATGTGGCCATTATGATGTTAGTATCCATATATTCTTAGACCTGACAGCACACTTGAGGGTGATGTGGTGAGCATCACGCCTGATTGCCTTTCAATCCCCAGCATTAGTCAGGTACCTGTTTTTACAGCTAGGTGACTGGGGCGTCTCTGGGTGGACTTAAATCCACGTGTGAAGCACTGTGCAATTCAGGCGCCCAAACACATAGTGTAATGTATGTTATTTGTCACTCAAGACTTCCATTATTAATGGTCTCTATACAAGTAAGTCTATTTAACCTTCGGTTTAGCAACAAAAGGGTCTTTGACTGATATGGCAAATGATGATGATTGATGTAATGATTTCTGATTATCATGTCAAACAACAGACAGGGTATATGTTTTATGCAAATACAGATTGTGCATCACCACAGATCATCACCGCAGCACTCTTGTCATCTCCCCCCCCCTTTTCATCTTCAATATCGTTATCACTTTCTTCACCACTGACACCTCTTCACCACTGACACCTCTTCAGCACTGACACCTCTTCAGCACTGACACCTCTTCAGCACTGACACCTTTTCAGCACTGACACCTCTTCACCACTGACACCTCTTCACCACTGATACCTTTTCACCACTGACACCTCTTCACCACTGACACCTCTTCAGCACTGACACCTCTTCAGCACTGACACCTCTTCAGCACTGACACCTTTTCAGCACTGACACCTCTTCACCACTGACACCTCTTCACCACTGATACCTTTTCACCACTGACACCTCTTCACCACTGACACCTCTTCACCACTAACACCTCTTCACCACTGACACCTCTTCACCACTGATACCTTTTCACCACTGACACCTCTTCACCACTGACACCTCTTCACCACTGATACCTTTTCACCACTAACACCTCTTCACCACTGACACCTCTTCACCACTGATACCTTTTCACCACTGACACCTCTTCACCACTAACACCTCTTCACCACTAACACCTCTTCACCACTGACACCTCTTCACCACTGACACCTCTTCACCACTAACACCTCTTCACCACTAACACCTCTTCACCACTAACACCTCTTAACCACTGACACCTCTTCACCACTGACACCTCTTCACCACTAACACCTCTTCACCACTGACACCTCTTCACCACTGACACCTCTTCACCACTAACACCTCTTCACCACTAACACCTCTTAACCACTGACACCTCTTCACCACTGACACCTCTTCACCACTGACACCTCTTCACCACTGACACCTCTTCACCACTAACACCTCTTCACCACTGACACCTCTTCACCACTAACACCTCTTCACCACTAACACCTCTTCACCACTGACACTTCTTCACCGACACTCAAGCTACTACAACAACTGCGACTCGACCACTTCATCCCCAGACCAACGTCAACATAACCAACCTCCTCCCATTGCTGTATATATCTGACCAGCCTGGACAGCCTTAGCAGCCTCAACAGGCTCAGCAGTTTGGCCAGCCTCAACATCCGGAGAGCCCTGCCTGGAAAATAAAAACAATTTAATGGCTCGTTTAAACAAGTCGTGTCGCGACTTGGAGAACATTCAGGAAAAAAAAACATTTTATGAATAAATGCTTTTTTTAAATATTAATGTGAAAGTTGAAACATGAATTACTTTACTTTTGACGTTAATTTGTTTTTTTTTTTTAATATAAAAACTCGGACCGTGAGAGTTCGTAAAAGAGTAAAATAAAAGATTTGTATTTAATGAGAGTTTTTTTTAAAATGAGAGTTCTTATATGACAACATAATTACTTCCTTACGTATATTATATTATATTATATTGTATTATATTATATTATACTGTGTTGTGTTGTATTGTACTGTACTGTACCGTACTGTACTGTACTGTACCGTACTGTACTGTATTGTATTGTATCGCACTTAACGACTATGTTCGTTTTACAAGCGTAAACCATAGACCCATTTTACATTTCCCCATCTTTGACATATTTTAATTCCATATATTTACGAGAATAGATTTAAATTTACAAAAAGTCACACATTTTATACCTCCATTCTCTGCTTCTTTTTTTTTTCGCCTTCTGTTTTTTTTCTTCTAATCACAGACATTTGGCGCTAATGACAGTTATTCACCTAAACTATTCACGTTATCACGTTATACTGAAACAAAGAAAATGTTTGTTTATTTTCTTCATGATGGAATCTCTGGAATCTGTTTAAAAGAAACACCAAGGAAATAAATGTCGCCGCATATAAATACTCTGTCAACTTGTCCAAGCCTTTAATATTTTGGAGTTTCAGTGCTCGTACATTGCGGGCTGTGAATATGTGAGAATACTATTTGTCTCTCGGAGTGGTTTTTTTATGTTCTTTTTTTTTTCATGGCTGCAGTTTTTATTTGTTTCACTCTCCCCTGTGTAGTTATTGGAGTCAGGCACTTGTTGGTATGGCCATCTGTACTGTTTGGTCTTGTTTCAGTTTATAAATATGTCCCCATTGTCATTCGTTTTCACTTATCTTATATCCTTCCCGTGCCGTTAAACGTCACATACGGCTCGCAAGGCAGTTCGCCAATTTTTCCTGTCTTTGGCGAGTCTTCAACCTCATCAAGGGATTTTATGCCTGTTAATTTGGCCTCTCTTAACAATGTCCTCTTCAGAGTTTCACGCGGTCTGCCTCTTTTTCTTTGGCCTGTTGTGTTCCACTTGATAGCTTGTTTTGAGATTCTCTGATCGTTTCTTCTCATCACGTGACCAACATATGTCCATCTCCTTTTCCTAATCACCCATGAGACTGGTTGTTGTTCAGTCATCTGTCTTATCTCTGCATTGTTCTTGAATTCGTTCCGCTTGATGCCGAGTATTTTCCTTAGGCATTTGTTTTCGAAAGAGTCTAATTTCCTGTCTGTTTCTTCAGTTGTTTTCCAGCTTTCGCATGCATAAATGAGAGTGGATATTACATTTGAATTGAATAATCTTAACTTGGTTTTTGTGCTTATAACTTTTGAACTCCATATGTTCTCAAGATTCTTGAATATCGATGCTGGTTTTGCAATTCCAATTCTAACTTCTCTTCTGATGTCACCATCCTTGTCTATGTAGCTGCCAAGGTATACACATTGATTGACTTCCTCAATATCTGTCCCTTCTACGTGTATTTTCCCATTCTGATTAATGGGAAGTTTCATTCTTTTTGTTTTGTCCTTGTTAATTTCAAGTCCTATTTTGCTAGCCAGTGAAGACAGGCTATTTGTTTTTTTCTTGCATGGAATTCACATTGTTACTGATAAGAATTATGTCATCAGCAAAATCAAGATCTTCTAGTTGGGTCCCATGTACCCAGTCAATACCTGGGTACATGGAACCCAACTAGAAGATCCTGATTTTCACTATTTTCACGTTTTCACTATTAAGCACATTATTGAGTAAAGCAACATACAGTGAACATCCGCCGGCAGTAGCATCCAAGGAAGAGAAGAGATGAAGCAGACAGACTGCCAAAAGAGGGTCGAAGAACGCAACAGATCGATAGAACAACATCAAAGAATAAATTAAAAATCATATATAAAGACACATTGACAAAACAACACACCAAGAGAAAAACAGATGGTGAATACCATGAATTCTCAAGAGACGACCACGTTTTAATCTTCCGACTGAGAACAGGACACTGCAGGGTGAGACAATAAATATGCCAGATGCTGAAAAATGGCCAAACAGAACTATATGCCTGCGGCAGTGAGCAGCAGGTACCACGTTACGTTCTCCAGAGTTATCACCTCCACAACTCAATCAGGTAAAGGACCTGGTCAGACTCCAGCCACCTACAGGAGAAGCTCTGCGGAGATGGTTCAAAACCAAATCCGAGCTGCTGCATTTGTGAGATAGACTGGGGTCGCTCTCTGAGCGGACGACGACATAGAAGAAGAAGAAACATTAAAAAATCTTAGGAAGTTAAGATCCGAAGCAGAAATCATATACAGCTGAATTACCATGAAAGATAGCGGATATCATTTCACATTGTACTTTACAGATGGCTGTTCCATTACGCCTGTTTATGTAACTACTTTAGTATGGGTACAGGTCTATGCAACTATTTTAGTATTGGTATAGTTCTATGTAACTACTTTAGTATTGGTATAGTTCTATGTAACTACTTTAGTATTGGTATAGTTCTATGTAACTACTTTAGTATTGGTATAGTTCTATGTAACTATTTTAGTATTGGTATAGTTCTATGTAACTACTTTAGTATTGGTATAGTTCTATGCAACTACTTTAGTATTGGTATAGTTCTATGTAA
Organism: Achatina immaculata; assembly: GCA_009760885.1. NCBI lineage: Eukaryota > Metazoa > Mollusca > Gastropoda > Stylommatophora > Achatinidae > Lissachatina > Lissachatina immaculata. Next base: position 61,981,587 of record CM019691.1, on the reverse strand, counting down.
CTACTTTAGTATTGGTATAGTTCTATGCAACTACTTTAGTATTGGTATAGTTCTATGTAACTACATCTGTATGAGTATAGTTTATTGTAACTACATCAGTGTGGGTATAGTTCTGTGTAACTAGTTCAGTAAAGGTATCTCTCTCGCTCTCTCGCTCTCTCTCTCTCTCTGAACCATAAGTGCCTAATGCACATGGGGCTTCTGCAAGGGTTTTCCACAAACACCTGTCCCTCGCCTTTTTTCTGCTCTTGCCCAGGTGAGCCCTCTATTGCTCAACATCCTCTCTGTTGTTCTCTCCATGTCTCCTTTGGTCTACCCTTACTTCTGTTCCCCTGTGGTGTCCATCTTAGTGCTATTTTTGGTAGTAAGTCGTCAGCCATTTGGACCACATGTCTCAACCATCCCCAGTGTCTTTCAGTAAGGGTATAGTTATATGTAACTTCTTCAGTAAGGTAACGTTCTAAGAAACTACTTCAATGAGGGTATAGTTCTAAGTAGCTACTTCAGTAAGGGTTCATTTCTAAGTAACTACATCAGTATGGGTTTAGTTTTATGTAACTCTGTGGGTATAGTTCTATGTAAGTATATCAATATGAATATAGTTTTAGTAACTTCAAGAGTATAGGTATAGATTTACGTAACTACTTTAGTACGGGTATAGTTCTATGTAACTACTTCTTTATTGGTATAGTTCTATGTAAGTACATCAGTATGGGTATAGCTCTAAGTAAATACTTCTGTATTGGTATAGTTCTAAGTAGTTATTTCAGTATAGGTATAGTTCTAAGTAACTACTTCAGTTTGAATATAGTTCTGTATGAGTGATTCAATATAGATATATTTATCATCAACTCCGTTAATCTTCCCAGAAAAGGATTGCAAATATTACACTTAGGGCATAATTTCACACTTATATATTTAAACTGGAATAAGATAAAATCCATATGACCTTTTTGATGACTATGACAAAACAATGATGTTTTGACGGAGGCTAGAGTGTTAACATCCAGACAATGAGTGTACCGAAGATGAAGTGGTTAAAGTTGTAAGTAATGTTCCAGAAGAGAATATTTGTCTATCAGACATAAACAAAGAGGGTTATACTTCGGCGACCAACAACAAAGGCTTGTTGTAACGAATAAACGCTCCTATACTGGTGTACAAAGTCAAGCAAACATCCTTCTTTTAATCAGCCTTTGTTATTTGTTTAAGTTTTATGAAATGTTGCAATAGCGTTCACTTGCACATGAGACTCGGCAAATTACCGAAACTTCAGACTCATATTTCTGTTACTATTTACCAGAGAATTAAATAACATTTCTTAATTTTGCACATTTCTCAATTTACTGATTCTCTAGACAGGTCATTGTTAAAGGAGAAACAGAGGAGTTCCTGGAAATTTGGTGAATTGTCCGCGTTTCAATAATTACCGCCGTGAAAGAATGTATAATGGTAACAGTTCTTTCTGGATGATGATGCTATATACAGGAAAGTATTCGGGGTCAGCTTGGGTTGAAAAGTAAGGGTCTGGGAACTGGGAGTTTGAGTACTCCTGTTTTAGACTGCTTTATTTTCAACTTTAAAGGAAAATGGCAAAATGGTTATGGTGAAAATGGTAAAGGGTTATAGTGAAAATGGTAATTGGTTATAGTGAAAATGGTAAAAGGTTCATTTTGACCTAAAGAGAATCCTTTTACTATTCTTCTTTTTTTCTTTTAACTAAAGCAGCCCTATTGGGAATTCATACAGAATAATAAGTCTCTTCATTTGTTAACAAAGACTCCTCAGGGAGTTACAATTGTTAACTTTTTTCTCTCACAGTTTCTGTACAAGACAAATGACAAATTTGTCTGTTAGAGATTAAGTATTTCAGAGTCTAATCTGCTTGAGGGGGAAAAAAATATATATATATATATATATGAGAAGGTGTTAGATTTTACGTCGAGTGGGTAAAAAAATAACAACTAAATATTGGCGAAACAAAAACCAACATAAATTATCTGACGGGTTGTCAAGAACAAGCCACCACCTTCAGACTACCCACAGGACAGTGCCTTTTGCGATCACACCTGAACCACCTCGGCCTGCCACAAATCCCTGACTGCACATGCGCAACAGGTAATAAGAACCCAGACACATCCTTCTGCTCTGCCCCCTCTCTACCAAGAAGCCCGAAACCAGTTCTGACAACAGGGGGGTTCAGCTGGTAGCCAGACTTTGGTGCCCAAAAGCGTGACATCCAAAAGACTGCTCAATTTACCACTGGACAGTGAGTATAAGTGTCTGAAGCTAGAACCTGAAACTCTGTAGAATAAAGAAGATCTAATAGTCTATTTCGAGGGATTACACAGAAAGTGTAGAGAGCAAAGGAACCAGTTACCAGAATAAGTAATGGTACGTATAGAAATTTACATATATTTCACAATATGAAATATGTTTTCTACATGTCCCTTCATATGTTCTCTTTGTTACAGCAGCTGTACTCTGAACAAAATCCTTTTAGCTAAAACTGAAAATTATGCTGAAATGTCCCGTTATTTTTGCTTTATTTCACTGAAAACTTCTTTTTTCCCGTTTTCTCGTTTCGTTTTTTTTTTTTTTGGACTTGTGTTAGGAAAAAAAAGTTAAATCTTTTTTTCTCGCCAGCATTATCAAGCTTGAAATCCTCTTCTTCTTCTGATTTTTGACTGTTATACAATACCATTTTTTAAAACAGTCTCATGTGTCTGTAATATAAATATCCACGTTCTTTTCAGTAAAAACATACTTGCTGCAGGCGCTGTTCTACATTTTGTGTCATCCACTAAGTATAATAAGACAGTCTTTAGTACTAGCGTCACGTCAGCAGGTAATAAAATGCATCAGAGAAGAGCATTGATTATTGCTTACAGGCAATCATCATAAAATTGCTTCTTTTTTTCACTTGCTATTTCGTTTTAGATTAATGAAAATGGGTTTCAAGGATAAAAAAAAAGAAGGAGAAAAAAATCTCCAGAGGCTGGCGTCATATTTAAAGAGAGCTTAATCAAACAAGAGCTTGTGAATAGCCAGGGAGAGACTACAAGCAAAACAAAGTTGACGTAGAGTAAACTCAAGATACCATGCAGCTATTCAGCTCAGACAAGTCTATCAAACACACACACACATACACACGCACAGCTATGGGCGCGCGGGCGCACACACACACACACGCCCGCGAAAACAAAACAGAGCAAATATTCCACAGGAAACAGACGAGACCGAAATGACATCATCCTGTCATAAGATGTTGGAAACGAGATGGATTATTCTAGGGAAACAGTGAAATTGTCATGTCCACAAAGACCTAATTCCACTTTCCTGTAATGTTCCAAGAAACAGGCTGTTGGGTTACAGGCTGTTGTGTTCCCTGCTTAATGGGGGGGGGGGGGGGGGGTAAGGACTTACGGCAGCAGAATTCTTCAAGCCTGTTTCTTGAATCTGGTCTGGAAATTAAAGACAGCCATCATAGCCAACTCCCAATCCGACTCTGTCAGGAAATCCTTATTTCTATTGCCATTTTCCTTGGTTGCCTCACAAGATGTTGCTATTTTCTTCTGCCTGAATAATGTTTCTGCATTTCGTTTACTTATTCATATGGCCTCAAGACCTTCAGCGCTGCTGCAGCTGCAAAGAAGTCATCATTTAATGAGATATCATCCGTCGATTCACGCTCATGGCGTGTGTTCCAGATGATATGCTGACTGGGGAGTCCGAGTAAAGAATGCTGACTTCACATTTTGACTAGAAATGAGGAATCCCTTGAGGGCAGATATGAAATTAAAAGAAAAGACAAACTTGTTTTGAGAGTCAAATCGTTACGGATCAGCGGCCGTCTTTATGATGTCAAAACTAGCACACCTTGCTATCTCACTTCCTCTGAATGCTTCTGAAGACATTCCGTGACACAACAGCCTGGAGGCGTTGTCGTCGTGGTGGCCGAGCTTGCTGAGAAGTCTTGAATGTTTAGCTCCCTTGTATGACATGGTCACATTTCCACTTGCAAGCCGCGAGAAGCCAGCAGTGTCATAACAACCTGTCGTATTATCGGTAATATCACTGAGCATGCGCTGTGAAACTATAGGGCTGCAGGTAGAAAAAAATGAGTAATTTTCCTTTCAATGAAAAAGAAGTAAAAAAATACAGGCTGTTCATGAAACAAATAACAGTAACAAGGCTCAGCGAGGATAAAGTAAAAAGGGGTTAAAGTAAACAGAAAACAGCAAACAGAGACAAAAACAAAAAAAAAACAAATTTGAAAGATTGATGTAATTCTCTCTTTACCAAATCACGACATACTTTCGCTCAAGATGAAAGACAATTCGTTTTTTCTTGTTAATATTATCATGTGCGTGCGTGCGTGCGTGTGTTTGTGTGTGTGTGTGTGTATGTGTGTGTGGATGGATGGATGGACACAATTCATAAATGAAATGAAACTTAACTTTCTCGAAACTTCAGACCTGTGTGCACAGAAAGCAAAAGTCACGAAACACAAGCCGTAAGCATCTAAAAACATGAGTCCCCAAAACTCGAGGACAAAACGAGTATTTTATGTTACTCGACTAAACTAGAGATAGAATAAAGCGCTAAAAATATGATTACCACAGGAAGATTCTGCGTTACAGATATCGCTGTAGCAACGCCAGCAACAATACAGTGATTATTACAGCAGCACTACAACACAGAAATGCACAAAACACCCACAGTAGCTCTTGAAGCTTTAAAGCCCAAATTCTTTGTCGTGCTATCAGAAATGCAGTTTCTGTTATGCATACTTACACTGATAATAAACATCATTTGATAAGAGATCTTAAGTTCTCCAGAAAATACAAATATTTCTAATATGGCGGCGTAGTTTAGACATAAAATCTAAACTTCTTCAGAAGAAGTGACCATTGTTTTGAGAGTAGGTCGTTAGATATAAAAATGGTAGGACAGAATATATGTGTATATTTCATCTGTTTGTTACCTCACAGAATCTATCTGTCTGTCTGTCCTTCTGCCTGTTTGTATGTCTATCTGGCTGTCTGTCTGTACACACACACATATACATATATATGTGTCTATCTAGCTGCATATATATACATATATATATATATGTTGTAGTTGTTACACAATACCTGGCTTGAATGAGCAAACACCTTGAAACATATATTCAAGACAGGGAATGGCAGTCACAAGAACGAGTATGAGTGTACAGTATGAAAAAAAAAACCTACTCTAATGTATTATCGATTCCTCATCATTGACTTGTGTTTGTCGTAAAATTACTACCGTGGGCTTAAATTAGTCATACAAATGATACGTGATCACTCGTCAATTATTCGCTAGACGTAATTTAACGCACTTACCCGTCTCATTACTAGACATCTAGAGCGACTGGGGGTACAAGACAGTAGATCTTATAATTAGTGGCATTAGACCAAGACATAATGCGAGGGTAAATAGTAGATTTCGCAATGCGCGGTGTGTTTACACTTCTATGTGTAACGTTTAGTTTATGCAGTTTCGGACTAATATGAATTTATTACATAATTTTCTGTTATACATCTTGTACTTAAGTGATAAATTCTGTACATTTTATTATATCTTTCACTTGTCTTTCATTTTTTGTTTTAAAATTACTAGTTGTTATATCTGTACATATCACGTGCAGTTTTAGTCGATTAATCCATATTCTGTTTCACACAGAGAGTGCCACAGCAGTTAGACAATTGTTTATGCATGCGCAGGGAAATGGGCAACGTCATGTCCCAACGCTTCGTCTATTATTTGCAGATTTAGACAATTGGCAACAAATAGATTTGCATACAGCAGAGAAAGAATACATTGTGCTTATGATTAACCTTGAAACTTACCTAGCAAAGCACATCAGATGTGGGAAATCTCAAGTCTATGGTGCTTTAACTACTATATTTCCAGGTATATCATTCATGTGCTTTAACGACTACATTTCTATGTCTATCATTCATGTGTTTTAACGACTATATTTCGGGTCTATAATACATGTGCTTTAACTACTATTTTTCTAGGTTTATCATTCATGTGTTTTAACTACTATATTTCGAGGTATATCATACATTACCTTGGAACTTCAGTTTTTATTCTACCGCTTGTAGTATAAACGGCTTTGTAAAATCAAGCTGAAATCACTGCAGACTTTTGTTTCGTAGTTGTGGGTTTGTAATTTTAAACTCCCTAAATGCCAGAGAATAAGCATCTCAGTATTTCCCCATAAAACATAGCGGCTGTTTTGTTTAATTACAAGAATGTTCGTGTGGGGTCTTTGGTTTCTTGCGTAGGATTTGAGTTAACCCAGTTCAGAACTGAGCGTCTTGCACGAATACCTTGATAAGCGTAACACCAAACAGAGTGCCCTGGAAAACATATAACAACAGGGGATGCCTTGGAAAACATAACAACAGGGGATGCCTTGGAAAACATAACAACAGAGGAGAATGCCTTGGAAAACATAACAACAGAGGAGATTGGCTTGAAAAACATAACAAAACTGGTCGGATAGGCAGAAAGCCACAATGCGATGATTGGCAATAGCTGGTACAAGCGACATCCTTGAAGACTATACACCTGGAAAAGTCCAGACAACAAGACCCGAAACTAGATAGATTATATTCTTATCAACAGAATACTCATAAATGTTCTCCAGGTGGCTTCCAGAAACAGATTGCCACTGTAACCACAGATTAGTAAATGCAAGGTTAAGGTTAAATTGAAGGCTATTAAAATAAAGATCAGAAACTATGAACTAAATATAGATGTGTTAGGAGCGAATAAAGAAATAAAAGAGAAATTCAATATAGAAGTTAAAAATAGATATATTGTATTATCTGGTTGTGAAATATTATTTCAAGATGTAAATGATAAATAAGTTATCGCCCAATTTGTTTTCCCTGTACAGCGAGAGATATCGTGCGTCATACAGAACTACCTGGAATATCAGTGAAGGGATTCATTCATTCATTTGCATGTCCCTTGCGGAACTTTGCCTCCCAAACAGCACTCCTGTAGGCCTCTCGGTTGTAAGCAAGATGGCCTGCTGCTGTTGCATCCATTTCCAGATCGTCAACGATGTCTTGCAGCCATCTTCGTCTTGGTCTTCCTCTTTTTCTTTTTCCCATTATGTATCCTTCCAATACGGTCTTCTCTAAATTATCATGACGTTTAATGTGTCCAAAATATTGTGAAGGGATACAACTTAAATAAACTGAGATACGCAGATGATACAATCTTAAAAGCAAAGAGTGAAAAAGAACTGCAAGAACTGCTGGATATAGTAATAAATGTTGTATACAGTAATAAATGCTGGATATAGTAATAAAAGCCTGGATATAGTAATAAATGATGGATATATTAAAAAAAAGAAAGTGAAAACAAAGACCTTACCTTGAACAAGAAGAAAACAGAAATTTTGGTCATTTCAAAGAAAAGTGATTCCTGAATGTAAAATAACAGTAAGCGGTACAATGCTGAAGCAGGTGGACACGTCCAGATATCTGCAAACACTACTGACCCTAGATGGAAGATCCCTAACTGGGATAAATAGTAGAACAACGCAAGTCAAAATAATGTTTCAGAAAATGAAAAGCATTCTATGTAACAAATCACTGTCATTGGGAGTGAGGAAAGAAGTGCTACATTGAGCCAATTTTATTTTACGAATGTGAGGCATGGTTACTCTCCAATGACGTATAACGTCAACTGGAAGCCACTGAAATGAGTTCCTTAGAAGAATGCTAAAAATACCAACGGCAGTAAAGGAGTCAAACGAAGAGGTTTCAAGAGAGGCTGCAGAGAAGAGGCAAGCAATAACAAAAGTCAGAAAAAGACAATCCAGAATCATAGGAAATGTTCTACGGTGAGGAAAGCTAGGATACATTCTGACAACGGGAACAGTAGAAGGCAAAATAGATCATGGCAGACAGAGAGAGAAAATGCTGGACAGGCTACCAAGATGGCCCGGATAGAGAACGCCAACACAGGGAATTGTGTAAAAGTATGATGGCAAACGCCAACAGGCAGGGCATTAGACAGGCAGAAACTGTGTTAACTTTTAGACCGGTGACCGTACGTCCCGGCTAGAACGTCACGCTTCACTGGTTTTGTAGGTGTGCAGTTTCCTGATTAAAGTTCTTGTGTGTAGTGTTCAGAGCCATTCATTGTTTCGAAGCTTTGGCCGGTAGTAGGGACCTAGTCTTCGTGGGCCAACTGGAATGTATTTTGTGTTTTCCATTTAGCATTTTTTGTGCTTGTGGCAGGGACGCCATGATCGCCACCCGAGTCGCGTCACGTGATGTAAGTGTTGTCTTACGTGCAAGTTTTCGATAAGTGTAAGTTTTTTTTTATAATCATTGAGTTGTTGGTAAGAAGTTACATGATGTAATGGAATTATTGGTTAACAAAATCATATTTTATGAAATCGTTGTATATAGTTGCATACTAATAATGCCATGTTTCATGATCATGTTTTATTGCACATTTGATACTATATGTTTAAATGTGCCAGTGTGTTGGTTGCTAGAAATCTCCATGATATTTTGTACGTTTCGTCAGCGAGTGAGTTAATGCTCCCAGGTCACGCTAGTGCCCAGTGAAGGGAAAGTTAAGTTTTGTTATTTTTAAATTGTGTGAGAAACTTTATTTTGAGAATAGTTTTAAGAAGTACGAAGGTGTCAAGACGAAGGGAAAAAAAATTTTTTTTGGTATTAAGAACCGAAGACTGTTTTGTGGTCCTAAGAAAGATGAATGATGGTTTCAAGAAATGTTCATTATTTGTATACTCACTGGGAGAGTAGAGGTTACTATGCGTGTGTGGTCCTGAACAAGATATGGGACAACATTTTCTCATCATTTTCATCATCATTAATTGTGATAAATCACACAATTTTGACTTCACTGACTCATTTTATTTTTCATGCGATTTCATACGCTTTTCTGTTCAGTGATAAGTGTTTATCACGTGTTCAGTGTATTACGTTATGTCCTTTATTCGTTTCGAAGTGATATTTTATTTATGTCGTTTGATGTTATTTGAACTGATCTGACGTTGAAGCACGATCTTGGATTATTTTATGTTTGATTGTGCTGGTGCTGGTGGTGAGAGGAGCTGGGCAGAAACGACCACCAAGTACCACGAAAGGGAATCCAGGTTAAGACAAACGATAAATGCTAAAGAATCAGATTCTCTTAGTACAAACTGTACATGACTTTTGGAGAATTCTTATGCTTCCACTGTACGAACAGTGGAGAAGTTTTGTTTGCAGCATGTAATCCATAAATCCGTGTAAAATAACATCACATTTTACAAAATGATAAATGGGAAACCTTAAAAGAATCGTTCCACCAGGCATTAGAGACATCAGTAACAAAAGGGACCAAAGACAAGCCAAGAAAAATTGGATGACAGACGACATTGCAGAATTGATGGAGAAGAGAAGGAAGAAGAAACATAATCGAACAGTGTATGAAGATATTAACAAAGAAGTAAGAAGGCGGTACAAGGAAGAGAAAGAGAGGCAGCTTTGTAGAGCGATGTGATGAGGCTGACAAACTTGTTATAATGGCAAAAATGTCATTAAAAAAGTAAAAAGAACTGTGTTGGAAAAGAAGAAGTAAAGCAACAGCCGTTTGAAAACAAGAGGGTAAAACTGTTATGGAAAAAGAGGAAATCATGGAGAGATGGTCAGAACACACCAGAGAGCTATGTAGTGACCAGAAAATTGAGCAATTCAGTGTAGGCATGGATAATGAAGGACCACTACTTTTGGAAATGGGAAGTAAGAAGTGCACTAAAACAAATGCAGGCAAGGAAGGCACCAGGGTCTGACAGCATCAGAAGAGAAAGGAAATGATCATAGATCACTTCGGTGTGATAACGAAGTTAACAAACCTCGTAAATATGACCCGTGACAGAGGACATTTACCATTAAATCTGTCCAAATCAGTTTTCATTGCAATTTTCACAGAAAGAAAGATCACAATAGGATGTATATATATATATATATATATATATATATATATATATATATATATATATATATAATTTTATTGTTCGAAATTCAGCTTTACTTTTCATTCTGGACAGTCCCATGTCACATGATCGCTCCTTTATAATCTTTTAGACTAGAGCTGTGTCCTCTGTTTATGGCCTTCTGGAATCTTGCATAAAAATAAGCGTTGCGTTTCATTTCATTCTAAAGCAACTCTTGATTGCTCTAAATTTGTTTAAACAAATAATACTTGCTATTTCTAAACCTTTTTAAAAAAAACTAATATGTCAACGCGTTCAAACCTATGACGTCAAGTGACATAAAACTAAGACAGGAACGAATACGAGATAAAAAAAATGCAGAGAGTTTTGACAAGCAAAACTAAGACATTTTTTTTGTCAAGTTGAACATAATTAATTATAGGAGGAAAAAGATGAAGGACAGAATCATTAAGTAACGTTTTTCCCCTAGTATGAGATGGTCGGATATAAAAATTAACACACTTTCGATGAGACCTCGTGAAATAAATGATAAATTGAGAATATTTTTTCTGTTTGAAGAAATTTTTGTTTCTAAATGACAAGCACAGAAACAGCGCAGCTGAAAGATAACTGCCTTCTCAAGTCGTAGCTCGGCTCAGGCCTCGTTCCCGTAATCGCAACTAGCGAGTACCTGGCACCTGTGTTAGGGAAAGAATCAATGTAAGTAAAGAGAATTGCCTTCCTGCAAGGTGAAACTACTACAGTATATTTTCCATGCATCTGTCAGCGTATTAATGAGTTAAAATGGCAATCACGTTAAAATCAGTTTCAAGTATGTTATAGTACACTCCAGTTGTAAACTTGTAATGGGAAAAATAATGGGAAATATTAATTGCAAAAAGCTACATAGGTAAAAATTAACAGTCCCCATTTTCACGAAACTGGCAGAATACTGAATATAAAGCAGCAGAGCAAAGTATCAACTCTAGCAGCGCTCTAAACTTTCCTCTGTCGTGAATGAAAGCATTTATTAACAGGCAGCTAAACTGATAAGAACGTATTAATTTACAGCAACTACGTTCGCGGACGTAGCAACCTAACATTTCACCAGAAGCAATGGACATATACGACGAAAGTTACTGTGTAAAACCTTGCAACATGTCTGTGAGCAGTTAACATACAATAGTAGGGGGAGAAAAAAGAACAAGTAATGTAATTTTACGTGATGGAATTTCAGGAAACTGAACAGAAACAGACAAATTTAGATTTTGACTAAATCCTCCAACAGTGATACACGTGGCAGGCTTGTTCCTGATTTTGTTTCATCGAGGAACCCTCAGAGTTATATCGAACTGGATCTATATGCTGATGGTAAAGTTCTTAAATCTGAATAATCAGTTTTCTTCTTCTTCATCCTATATACAAAATACAAATTATACTCCCTCCTACAACTACAAGCTTTCCCAATATCTATTTGATGTCGACTACATGCCTCCATGAATTATAAAACTTAAAAGTTATCTTAAACTGCTCTTACAGACACCGAATACAATTATTTGTTTTCTAAATAGTCCTGAAAGTTTTGTTTAGTAGATAGTCGTTTATAATGTATGTAGTTACTTCTGTACTGAGTGAATGTTTAAGAGCGAAACGTAAATGTTTTATTTTATTTTATGTCTCTCAGCTTCAATGTTAGTTATGTTTGTTATATGAACAGCATATTTGTAGAATGTCTGGAACAGAGTGAAAGATGTATGATAAAGGGCAGAATGTCAGACGGGCCTGCGTGCCCAATTCTTAACCCTTTTGAAATAAAGATCAATCAATCAATCAATCAATCTTCTTCTTCTTCTGCTTCTTCTTCTTCTTCTTCCTCTTCTTCTTCTTCTTCCTCCTCCTCTTCCTCCTTTTCTATCCTTCTGGAACTGTAGCTTGAGGTTCTTCGAGGCCAGTGCGGTGAAGGTGTCCAGCATCCTATCAGACTGAGATCTGCTTGTCACGGCCATGTTGTCATCCCCTTGAGCGAGTTAAAGAAGCGGAGGGTGTGCCATACTTCTTTGCTACATTCCTTCGCCATGAGGGACTACGGCGACCTCTGCCCCGTCCGTCAGCCCAGACTGTTACTGGAGGTACCAACGGAGAGATGGGATGGGGTCTTGGTCGGATATGGTTCGCCATCCCTGACTCTAGCATGTTAGCTATGGGTCGCTGACTGTCAAAAAAATAGGACAGTGTCTTCATAAGGAATAGAGATCGGGTACGTTTATATAAAGGGCGTCCTACAGGAATTTCGTAAGCTGGTTTAAAACGGTCTCTCTCTCTCTCTCTCTCTTTCTTCTCCCGCTTACTTTATTGATTAACCGTTCCGTATTCACCCACAATAGGCTCCCTTAAAACCAATGGAATCCCTTAGGAACCTCCATTAAAATAGTGCAAGCCCTCAAGACCCCCCCCCTCCATTAAAATAGTGCAAGCCCTCAAGACCCCCCCTCCATTAAAATAGTGCAAGCTCTCAGGACCCCCCCCCCATTAAAATAGTGCAAGCCCTCAAGACCCCCCCTCCATTAAAATAGTGCAAGCTCTCAGGATCCACCCCATTAAAATAGTGCAAGCCCCCAGGGCCGCCTCATTAAAATAGTGCAAATCATCAAGCCCCCCCCCCCCCATTAAAATAGTGCAAAACCTCAGGACCCCCTCCATTAAAATAGTGCAAAACCTCAGGACCCCCTCCATTAAAATAGTGCAAACCCTCATGGCCCCTCATTAAAATAGTGCAAACCCTCAGGGCCCCTCATTAAAATAGTGCAAGTCATCAGGGCCCCCGAGCAATGCACCGGCTAGATCCTCTCTCATTAAGTGGTCTTGGTTATAGGGCCGTTGTCAAGTCCTGTTTGTCACGAGGAACAAGACTGCTAAGATTCGTTATTGTCAGATTTTAGTTTTCCTACTCAGGCGCTGTAATCTCCCACTCAGGCGCTGTAATCTCCCACTCAGGCGATGTAATCTCCCACTCAGGCGCTGTAATCTCCCACTCAGGGGCTATAATCTCCCACTCAGGCGCTGTAATCTCCCACTCAGGGGCTATAATCTCCCACTCAGGTGCTGTAATCTCCCACTCAGGGGCTATAATCTCCCACTCAGGCGATGTAATCTCCCACTCAGGTGTTGTAATCTCCCACTCAGGCGCTACGATTTCCCACTCAGGCGCTGTAATCTCCCACTCAGGCGCTATGATTTCCCACTCAGGCGCTATAATCCCCCAATCAGGCCTGTGATTTTCCAATCAGGTGCTATAATCTCCCACAAAGGCATATGATTTCCCAATCAGGGGCTATAATCTCCCACTAAGACATATGATTTCCCAATCAGGGGCTATAATCTCCCACTAAGACATATGATTTCCCAATCAGGGGCTATAATCTCGCACTAAGACATATGATTTCCCAATCAGGGGCTATAATCTCCCACTAAGACATATGATTTCCCAATCAGGGGCTATAATCTCCCACTAAGACATATGATTTCCCAATCAGGGGCTATAATCTCCCACTAAGACATATGATTTCCCAGTTATGAGCTATGTCTCTAGTATATGACATTTCATGTGCTGTATATTCTTTATTTTAAATATGTCTTTTATTTTTCAGATTATGCATTTTAAAAAAAGTATCATCAATGCACTGCTTACAGGTCGTGCTGAATCAAAGCTAAGCGAGAAATAAAAGAAAACAGAGGGTCTTGTCTAGGAGTATCTGTAAAGTATCTACATGCCTGTGTAAAAGACAGATAACAGGGCTGCTGGGAGGAAAAAAAAAGGGGAGAGAGGAGAGAGTTCTGACTGTTAATGATTGTTCCAGGAAGGAGATTTATGTGACAGCAGACTAGCAACAAACCAATCAATCAGAGACCACATTTGGCTCCCCCCCCCCCCAACCAAAAAAGCTCTGAGTAGATAGTAAATCTAATCCAATTTATCAGCCAACACCGACACGACAGTATATATCTAATCCAATCTATCAGCCAACACCGACACGACAGCATATATCTAATCCAATCTATCAGCCAACACCGACACGACAGTATATATCTAATCCAATCTATCAGCCAACACCGACACGACAGTATATATCTAATCCAATCTATCAGCCAACACCGACACGACAGTATATATCTAATCCAATCTATCAGCCAACACCGACACGACAGTATATATCTAATCCAATCCATCAGCCAACACCGACACGACAGTATATATCTAATCCAATCTATCAGTCAACACCGACACGACAGTATATATCTAATCCAATCTATCAGCCAACACCGACACGACAGTATATATCTAATCCAATCCATCAGCCAACACCGACACGACAGTATATATCTAATCCAATTTATCAGTCAACACCGACACGACAGCATATATCTAATCCAATTTATCAGTCAACACCGACACGACAGCATATATCTAATCCAATTTATCAGTCAACACCGACACGACAGTATATATCTAATCAAATTTATCAATCAACACCGACACGACAGTATATATCTAATCAAATTTATCAATCAACACCGACACGACAGTATATATATAATACAATTTATCAGCCAACACTGACACGACAGTATATATCTAATCCAATCTATCAGCCAACACCGACACGACAGTATATATCTAATCCAATTTACCAGCCAACACCGAGACGACAGACCAACCTGTTTCGTCTATAAAACTAGTTGGTGTAGAGTAGACAGTTGTATCACGTGTACCGACATGAATATATCCTATACATATACTAATGCTGAAGCTGGGGTGGATTTCTTATGTAGATTCTTTCCATATGAAAGTCAAATCGTCGTAACTTTGCTATTCGAGCGGCTCATGGCATAATGATTTTAATTACATACTGGAAAATATATAGCAGCATAGATTAGTGATCGCTTTTATCAGTTATATTTGATAATTTCGACCTTGTATGAAAAATGAAAGAACAGTGGCTATATAAGATGGTAGTAGAATTTAAAAAGCAGACACTGTGTCATGTAAGTATATTTGTATTATTCATAAATGGTTAGAAAAGAGCTAATCGTCCATTAAATAAAATGGCTTAAAAGTTTTGACTTAAAAATAACAGTCACGCCTATCTTCAGTCGTGAAAGTCATTCAGAAATAGGCCATTGCTGAATTGTGATCTCGGCGACGCAGTCTGTGTCTAATGTCAGAGTTTTGCAGTTTTAATCTCAAGGTTCTCTGTTTAATACATCACTTGACACTGTGGAATTATATCTAGAAGTGGAGGTTCTGTTGACGCAGTTATATAGAGAAGCCAACTAACAAGCGAAGAAAATCACCCCGCGTAGCAGAGATCCCTTATTCTTTAAATGTCTTCAATGAGGCACGCACTGGAACGATTTGTCACAACCTTCTGACAAAACTGCAAACATGAAAGGCTGGATTTCACCAGACAGCGTCGCGGAGACCACTATTCAGCAGTGGCCCAATTCTGCATGACTTCCCACCATGATTGAAGATATGCCTGGGTCTTATTTCCAGAAGGATTAGTCGTATGGCATCAGCCAGGTCATGTTCTTTAAGATCGATAAGGGAGACAATCCCCCAACTGCGTAGACATGATTTCCCTTAAGCGAATCCTAGCAGGCCTTGAGTTTCAAGTGGGATTTGTTCTAGCATTCCTTGCACTCGCACTAAGCCCAAACGAAAACGGATTGAGGAGACTTGGAAAGTTATTGAACTGATTGGGAAAATTAGAACAAAAAAAAAAAAAAAGTAACCGAGGCTGAACTATAATCAATGGCTGAAGCGTGATATTGATGATGATCGATGGCGATGACGACGATGTTTTATTTCTTTGATCAAACCTTCGAAATAATGTTGAAATTTTAGAGGAAATACACCTTGGTGACTTTTAAAACTAAACATTATTTAATTCGAAGTAGCAAATGAAGCACACGATAGCGAGACGGTATGACAATTTAAATTATCTAGTTCTAGCACCAGTCTGGGGGGGGGGGGGGTATAAGAAGCGGGGATGGGGTAAAGATTCTATAGCGGTCAGCGACCCCAAACTGGCTGCTTGCGTCAGGTTCGGGAACAACAGACGACAACGACCTTGTCCCACTTCTCCGTTGATGTCCCCAGCAACTGGCCCAGTCTGGCTACAGGGGCAGAGACTGCTAGGGTCCCTATTGTGGAGGAGTATGCTAAAGAAGCATTGCGCTTTCAAGTTTGTATTTTAGCTACATTTAGGCCTGCAAAAAACAGAGGCCGGAAACCACTGCTCATTCAACATCTCTACAGCATCAGCTGCAAAGTATAATTCTATTCACAGTCGCAGAGACTTAACAAGTACCAGCCATCATGACCATGCGAGTCATGTTCAGTCATTTGCATGTCCTTTGTGGAACTTTGCCTTCCTAACAGCTCTCCTGTAGGCCTCTCGGTTGTAAGCAAGATGCCCTGCTGCTGATGCATCCATTTGCAGATTATCAACGATGTCCTGCAGCCATCTTCGCATTGGTTTTCCTCTCTTTCTTTTATCCCCATTATATACCCTTCCAGGACGTTCTTCTCTAAATTCTCATGACGTTTAATGTGTTCAAAATATTCACATTTTCTCTGTTTAATCCTCTTTACTAGCCAACCATCTTCAGTATTAAGTTCTTGTAGTATTTATTCTTTTTTTTTTGTGTGTGCCCATGACATTTAAAAAACTCTTTTGCAACATTTGCATTCAAAGGCATTTATGTGTTTCTCAGCTGTTTTGTTAAGTGTCCATGTTTCGCAGGCATATGAGAAAGATGAGGGTCATGTTAAAAAGTACAAATGTTTCATGGTTTATGGGAATTATTTCAGATCAAGATAAAGGTTAAATGGCTATAAATATGTTCGACACCTCATTTAATGATAGCGATCACGACATAATGACTGGCCCCAATACGAGGACATGAAGTAGAAAAATAAAAGACAAGCATAGTTTCTCAGATAATCAGTACAACTCTAAAGGCAAGCATAGTTTCTCAGATATTCAGTACAGCTCTAAAGGCAAGCATAGTTTCTCAGATATTCAGCACAGCTCTAAAGGCAAGCATAGTTTCTCAGATATTCAGTAAAGCTCTAAAGGCAAGCATAGTTTCTCAGATATTCAGTACAACTCTAAAGGCTTTCGAATACATGAGAGAGTTTCCTTTAAAACAAAAAAGTGCTTATGGGTTGTATCATTAAGAGTTAAAAGTTTTCAACACTGCATCAGTATCATCATTGTATGTGTTATACACTCATTTAAAATTTTAAAAATTATGTCTGGAAATCATTCGATAACTTATTGCTTAGAGTGTTCACTTGCTACCTAGCAACTGATCAACGATGGTCATCCTTTCTTTCAATCTTCTGAACAGTAAAACAAGGCAAACAAATTTTGCCCAAGCAATCCATTTTCAATTCTTTGAAAAAAATTTATAATTTTAAACTGATTAAAATTGCTTCTTTCAAACCTTCACCCGGAACTTCAGCGGTACCTTTTCCAATCAATAATCTATTGATTTCTATATGCTTAACAGATCTGATAATTAAGTTTATATACTGTTCACAACAAGCTAAATTTTAGATAAATGTTACTTGTATGATTAGCAAAATATCTTCGTTCTATTCTCTACTTCTCATTACAGCAAGTTTTTTTTTTTTCATTCTTTTTCAGATTTGCTGATCACAGGCAGACTGATCTAAATAATTCTCTCAGATAAGCACACAATAAAGACTGTAAAAAGCTGAGGGAGATAAAAGTTAATTTTAAGTTAAGAACTGGCAGTTTTCAAATATCTCGACTCTTCATCATTTGCGCTCACAATGACGTTGTTTGAAAATAATTCGACAGAAAGTTTGTTTTAGACCTCAGGATAGCAGCTTATCCTCTGTTTCCTTCAAACAGGAGCTGTTGAAACGAAAACATAGGATAAGCAGCTGGGAATTTCTGTTTACACATCACAGCCGTGAACTACAGATAAACAACCAGTATGTCATATCTACTATTTACTAAACATTTGGTATCGAATTTTGTTTTCAAGTTCATCAGTTGCTATTGCCCGAAATAACCTGTTCTGAAGAGCTTCTAACCAACTTTAGGCAAACGGCAAGCCAATGAAAAGCAGGTTGGGCATCAAGCACAAAGGCAGACTGAAAGATTTTCGGAGAGTTTCATAACCCACATCGAAGGATATAGAAATTTTGCACTTTATAGATCTCTTTAACACATGCAAAACAGGGTATAATGTAAAAATGAACAGTCAGTTTTATACTAGTACATTTTGCAAGAAACATTTTGATTAATAAAGCAAAACAACCTGTATTAAGAAAGTTATATCAATGCTTGAATTACTAACGAAGGAAGTTATGGAGACGTTTGAATGACTAAAGAAATTATATAAATGCTTGAATTACTAACGAAGAAATTTATGGAGACGTTTGAATGACTAAAGAAATTATATAAATGCTTGAATTACTAACGAAGAAATTTATGGAAACGTTTGAATGACTAAAGAACATGTATAAATGCTTGAATTACTGAGGAAACTATGGAAATGTTTGAATTATTAACGAATTTATACAAATGTTTGATTTTCTAAGGAAATTATATAAATGTTTGAATTACTAAGTAAGTTATGAAAATGTTTGAATCACACACACACACACACACACACACACACGCACGCACGCACACGCACGCACGCACGCACACACACACACAACTACTCACAGACACATACAATAACTGAATTAAAACTCTCGTTCTCTCCATCTCGTTAACAAAATATAATTTTATGAAAAAAAAGCATCACAAAATAGATTACAGTTAAATTTTCCACTCTGCTTCTGTGAATTATTGGGGAAAAAAATAGAAAATTGGACCGCATATATGTATTATCTCTTGTTTTAGATATATATGGGGTAATTGGTGTTTTTTTTTTCTGAGAAGTTTTGCATGTGTCTACCAGAGATCGAAAGAGGACGGTGCCGTAGCGAGGAGGTATATATGTAGCGAGCTGGCTGGGCTACACAGCAGAAAAGCATCAAGGGGAGATTGATCACCTTGCCAATACGCGGGGGTGTCCGACTTGTCGTGCGTACCTGCATGGAACAGCTGGTTGAAGTCGGCCTCGGCGTCCCACATCAGGAATATGTAGTCCATGGGGACGGAGCTCAGAAGATCTAGAAAAAACCAAGTTTTCACGTAATGTTTGGCGATTAGCTTCGGGTCCAGGATGATTTCGTCGGCAAAGTCGTTCAGAATAACTCCTGCGTGAAAAAATAAAAGAAACGTAAGAGTTTATTGCAGTTCTGAAACTATTGAGTATGAAACCAAATTATTGGTATTTAAAATCGAATAAATGTTTCAAACAAGTATTACTGAATGATTGTCTTCAAATGTGCTCTCTCTTGTCCCAAGACTGATTAATAAAAAGTGCAAAAGGTAGACCATGAGCAGATTCTTCTTCTTCTTCTTCTTCTTCTACAGCCATTAAGGCACATTGATGCAGATAAAGTAAGGTCGCCTCCATTCCTCTCTATTTCTGATCTTCTCTCTCCAGTTGGTGACACTAATTTCTTTTATATCCTCTTCTATGTTGTCTTTCCATCTCTGTCTTGGTCTACCCCCTTGGTCTTGTTTCCATCATCTTTTGTGCATACATCATTTTCGTTTGTCTGTTCTCTTCCATTCTTTCAACATGCCCCAGCCAGCGTAGTCTGTTCAGTTTCAAGACATTTATAATTCGTTGGGATTTAAATAAGCTGTTCAGTTCAGTGTTCTTTCTATCTCTCCATTCTCCACTGTTAGTATCCTTTATGGGCTCAAAGATTCTTCTTAGGATCTTGTTCTCAAAGATCCGCAACTGTTGTTCATCTTTATTTATTATACTCCACATTTCTAATCCATACATGACGATTGGTCTTATTATAGTTTTGTAGATTGTTATTTTGGTGTTTTGGGACAGGATTTTGGATTTTAGCAGGCGTTGCAAGGCGATGTATTTTTTATTCCCTATCTGTACTCTGCTTTTAATTTCCTCGCATACTAGATATTTGTGTGTTTCTGCTTTCCTAACGATCAAATCTGCAACATATATATAATCTGGATAATTCTGCCTCTGGTCTCTTGATTTTTTCGTATACTCTGTTTTATCTTGGTTAATGGTCACAACCTCTATTAGTGCCACATCTCTCAGGTGTATGCAGGTATTGGTGACATTATATAACCATACAGTACTATTCAGTCTAGTACTAGAAAAGGTAATCAGAAAAATGAAAGAAGAAAACAATGCACAAGAACGAGCTAAAATACTAGGATACGCTCTTGACCTCGACCTGATGGGGGAAACTATGCAAGAAGTCATGAACAGATTAAATAGAAAAAAAATGTAGACGGGGAGAGAATGGGTATGGTTAGTTATCTATCGTGAATTTGGCTAGTGTTCTGTCCTCATGTGAATATGGTTAATTGTCTGTCTTCATGTGAATATGATTAGTGTTCTGTCCTCATGTGAATATGGTTAGTGTTTTGTCTTCCAGTGACTATGGTCTGTGTTCTGCCCTCATATGAATGTGGTTACTGTTCTGCCCTCATATGAATGTGGTTACTGTTCTGCCCTCATATGAATGTGGTTACTGTTCTGCCCTCATATGAATGTGGTTACTGTTCTGCCCTCATATGAATGTGGTTACTGTTCTGCCCTCATATGAATGTGGTTACTGTTCTGCCCTCATGCAAATGTGGTTGGTGTTCTGTCTTCATATGAATATGGTCTGTGTTCTGCCCTCATGTGAATATGGTTAGTTTTCTGTCTTCATATGAATATTGTTAGTGTTCTTCCTCAAGTGAATATGGTTAGTGTTCTGTCTTCATGTGAATATGGTTAGTTTTTTGTCCTCATGTGAACATGGTTAGTGTTCTGTTTACATGTGACAGATAAAAGGGATGGCGACTGCAGTAAAACTGGTTGAAATAAATAAGGTAGATAGAGGTGTATGGTGCAGTTTTACAAAGTGAGGGAGGGAGTGAGTAAAGTGAGAAAAAACAAATAGAAAGTATGAGAATGTATAAATGAAAAACATACGACATCCGATATTTCGGCGCGAGCCTTATTCAAGGATACATACAAAACAAGACAACAACATGAAGAACTTATCTGAAATGTCTTCCTCCGAGTCAGGACAGAAAAGTGTGTAGTAGAAGAGAGAAGGAAAGACCACGCTGCCTCTGAACAAAAGATGCGGCTCTAAATGTTTAAAACAAGTATTACTGAATGATTGTCTTCAAAACTTTTCTTTTGCTCTATCGGGCGTCTTTTGTTCAGAGGCAGCGTGGTATTTCCTTCTCTCTTCTACTACACACTTTTCTGTCCTGACTCGGAGGAAGACATTTCAGATAAGTTCTTCATGTTGTTGTCTTGTTTAGTATGTATCCTCGAATAAGGCTCACGCCGAAATATCGGATGTTGTATGTTTTTCATTTATACATGCTCATACTTTCTATTTGTTTTTTCTCACCTTACTCATTCCCTCCCTCACTTTGTAAAACTGCACCATATACCTCTATCTACCTTATCTGTCTACATGTTAATATGATTAGTGTTATGTCCTCTTGTGAATATGTTTAGTGTTCTGTCTTCATGTGAATATGGTTAGTGTTTTGTCCTCATGTGAATATGGTTAGTGTTCTGTCCTCATGTGAATATGGTTAGCGTTCTGTCCTAATTTGAATATGGTTAGTGTTTTGTCCTGTTGTGAATATGGTTAGTTTTTTATCCTTATTTGAATATGGTTAGTGTTTTGTCCTCATGTGAATATGGTTAGTGTCCTGTCTTTATGTGAATATGGTTATTGTTTTGTTCTCATGTGAATATGGTTAGTGTTGTGTGCTCACGTGAATATGGTTATTGTACTGTCCTCATGCGAATATGGTTAGCATAATGTCCTATCGTGACCTTGAGAAATATCGTGTTCTATTGTAAGCATGATTATTTTTCTGTCCTAGTATTGCTATGATTAGTATTCTGTTCTATCGTGGCTATTATTAATGTTCTGTTCTAATGTGGATATGCTTATTATACAGTTCTACTGTGGACACGATTAATGTACTGTTCTACTCTGTACACGACTTATGTACTGTTCTATTGTGGACATGATTAATGTGTTGTTTTATTGTGGGCATGATTAGTGTTCTGTTCCATTGTGGACACGATTAATGTACTGTTTTATTGTGGACATGATTAATGTAATGTCCTGTCGTGATCTTGGGTAATGTTTTCTATTGTAGCGATAATTACTGTTCTGTCCTTTTGTGGCCATGATTAGTGTACTGTCCTATTGTGGATATGATTAATGTTCTGTCCTATTGTAGTCATAATTAGTGTTCTGTCCAGTTGTAACCATGATGAATGTTTTGTCTTATCGTGATCATAGATAGTGTAATGTCCTATTCCAGTCATGTTTAGATTTCTGTTCTATCGTAACCATGATTAGCGTACAGTTCTATCATGATATCTGTCTTCTATCCAAACATGACCATGATAAGTGCGCCATCCTATCATGGCTATTTTTAGTATGGAGTACTGTCATGGCCACCACCAGAGTTCTGTGCTCTCGTCGGCTTGTTTGCTGTGGTGTCCTGTTGTGGTGTCCTGCTGTGGTGTCCTGTTGTGGTGTCCTGCTGTGGTGTCCTGTTGTGGTGTCCTGCTGTGGTGTCCTGCTGTGATGTCCTGTTGTGGAGTCCTGTTGTGGCTATGGTATTACTGATCCTATGAGACTCCATTATTTGACACCACTGTACTCAACAAACAAAAAAAAACCCCATTTCTTCCTCCCATTTTCAACTTCTCTTTATATCTCCTTCTCACTACTTTGTTTCCACACTTTACAGGAGTTAGAACATTTATCTCTTGTCTAAAACACTCAGATAATGTTCATGTTCTAGTCTCAGTAACTCCCTAATTTCTCGTGTACTCTTCGTTTCTATATCCCTCCTCCTCCTCGATCTATCTCACGAGACTTAATTCCTTTTTCTTTGCCCGAACAATCCATTTCCACTTCCTTTATTTATTCATAGGTTCCTTTCTTCTATCCAGGCAATATAAAATGGCCTCTGTGACTCTTCTACACATCCTGTATTCCGCTATTTTAGATCAACATCAATTTTTAATGAGCCGGTTGGTTTCCAAGGAGAGGCGTCTTAGCAACAGAGATGGCTGGTAGTTAGTCTGATAGAGTTTCTTTTGTTTTTGTTTTCTTAAATCTTTCTTCTCTGTATGAGAACGTGAAGATGATTTCTGTTCATAATTTTAAAAAATGAGAAACATGCAACTAATTTTCATGATATAGGAGCACACATATTTTGTTTCCTGATCTTCCATGCCAGTTCTAAATAATGAAGTGTATATAGGTTTCAACGTAATCGATTTTTTGTGTGTCAGACAATGAAAGTGTCTTATAAGAAGGATTTTAGTGTCATTAGTATACAGACCTGTGACCTGTATGTAAGAAAGTTGTCCTAGTTTTACTTTCTTCCTATGATGACCAAGTTATAAGCTCAGGAAAATGTAGCTTACAAATGTCTTTTTTTTAGCTTAAGCTTAATGTAACGCTCTGAAGTTTTACAGAAATTCATAAAGATTTTGTTTCTTCTTCTTCCTTCTTGTTCATATCCCTGGTGTTCCTTGCATCCGACGTCATGTAGATGTTGAAGTATAGCATGGTGTCGGATTGGGAGCGGGTTATAGCTGATATTTTGTCAGTCCCTGGGTGCAGCTAAAAAGCAAGGGCGTGTAGTACTTCTTTAACAGGCTCTGCCACCATGGGGACTATGGCGGTCCCTGCCCCGTTACCCAGGCAGGCCATTTTCTGGAGATACCAACGGAGAGGTCAGATATGATTCGCCACCACTGATCCCAGTATGTCAGCTATGATTCGCCAACCCTGATGCCAGTATGTCAGCTATGATTCGCCAACCCTGATGCCAGTATATCAGCTATGATTCGCCAACCCTGATGCCAGTATGTCAGCTATGATTCGCCAACCCTGATGCCAGTATATCAGCTATGATTCGCCAACCTTGATGCCAGTATGTCAGCTATGATTCGCCAACCCTGATGCCAGTATGTCAGCTATGATTCGCCACCACTGATGCCAGTATGTCAGCTGTGATTCGCCATCACTGATTCCAGTATGTCAGCTATGATTCGCCAACCCTGATGCCAGTATGTCAGCTATGATTCGCCAACCCTGATTCCAGTATGTCAGCTATGGGTTGCCTACTGCCAAATAGGACAGCGTCTTCGCCCCACCCCCAGTTAAACAACTTATGAACATGGAGAAGATGCAGGGCAGGGAACACCACAGCCAGCACTGTACATTTGTACACACAAAGGTAAATATAACAAGGAAAACAATTCAGTTTAAAAAATCTATTCAATGAATAATCGACAGTACAGACGTTCACAATAATTAACGAGTTTACAGTGAGTTCTCACTGAGTTCACAACGAACTAACAGCGATGAACAAAAAACACAAAGCACCTGCACACTTCCGCTGTCAGATTAAAACACTGGAAACAAGACACAAAGTTCACTCAAAACAACTCTCTCTCTCTGTGTTTCCATCCATCCATCCATCTCTCTCTGT
Organism: Achatina immaculata; assembly: GCA_009760885.1. NCBI lineage: Eukaryota > Metazoa > Mollusca > Gastropoda > Stylommatophora > Achatinidae > Lissachatina > Lissachatina immaculata. The sequence continues at coordinate 61,956,891 of CM019691.1, read as the reverse complement.
CTCCCTCTCTCTCCCTCTGTCTCTGAAATCCATCCATCCATCCATCTATCCCATCCATCCATCCATCCATCCTCTCTCTGTCTCCCTCCCTCCATCCCTCTCTCTCCCTCTGTCTCTGAACTCCATCCATCCATCCATCCATCCATCCATCCATCCATCCATTCATCCATCCATCCATCTCTCTCTGTCTCCCTCCCTCCCTCCCTCCATCCCCCTCTCTCTGAACTTCATCCATCCATCCATCCATCCATCCATCCATCCATCCATCCATCCATCCATCCATCCATCCATCCATCCATCTCTCTCTGTCTACCTCCCTCCTTCCCTCTCTCTCCCTCTGTCTCTGAACCCGAAGTGCCCAAGACACATGGGGACTCCGCAAGGGTTTCCCACAGATGCCTGTCCTTTAACTTTTCCATTCGCCCCTTGCCCAAGTGAGCCCTCTACTGCTCAACACCCTCTCTGTTGTTCTTCTCCATGCTCTATTGCTCAATACCCTCTCTGTTGTTCTTCTCCATGCTCTATTGCTCAATACTCTCTCTGTTGTTTTTCTCCATGCTCCATTGTTCAATACCCTCTCTGTTGTTCTTCTCCATGCTCTATTGCTCAATACCCTCTCTGTTGTTCTTCTCCATGCTCTAGTGCTCAACATCCTCTCTGTTGTTCTTCTCCATGTCTCATTTGGTTTACCCTTACTTCTGTTCCCCTGACTCACAACATACCTGTCCTAAAGTTGATGACGATGTCAAGGAAGAAGACCGTGTCAGAGATACAGTTGAAGACAATCCAGTGCGTGCTCAGATCATCGTTGAAGAAGGAGATTGCCACGGGGAGAATGATGAGGTTGGCTATGAGAAGAACCAGCATGAACAGATCCCAGTAGAATCTGAAAAACACATACACACATTTACAAAGTAACAATAACATGTTATCAAATGAAAAGTAGAAAGGCATACTTGTAACAATAACAAGAACACTGAAGTATTTTCTTTTATATTCTTCTTCTTCTTCTTCTTTCCACTATTGTTATTCAACAATGTATGAAAAGACGACAAGGATCTGTGGAGAACAGCACATATTTTTCAGACTGTACTGGAAGAGATAAAAGTCAGACGTCAATTTAGGTGAATGTCTGATGTTTACAGAGCTGCACTTAAAGTGAATGCCATGTGTTAATGGAACTGCACTGAAGATGACTCTTCTGCTTCTTCTTCTTCAGCTTTCCGAGCCATTAAGGGTCATTTCTGCAGATAAAGTTCGCCTCCATATTCCTAATCTTCTCTCTCCAGCTGGTGACACTAATTTCTTGTATATCCTCTTCTATGTTGTCTTTCCATCTCTGTCTTGGTCTACCCCTTGGTCTTGTTTCCCTCATCTCTTGTGCATACATCACTTTCGTTTGTCTGTTCTCTACCATTTTTTTCTACATGCCCCAGCCAGCGTAGTCTGTTCAGTTTCAAGACATTTATAATTCGTTGGGACTTAAATAAGCTCAAGGTAAATGCTAGATATTAACAAAGCTGTACTGCAGATGAATGCCAGATATTGATGGAACTGTACTGCAAATGAATGCCATATATTAATAGAGCTGTACTGCAGATGAATGCCAGATATTAATAGAACTGTACCACTGGTGAATGCCAGATATTAATGGAACTCTACCGCAGGTGAATGTCAGATTATAATGAAACTGTACTGAAAATGAATGCCAAATAATGGAACTGTAAAGAAAATGAATATCAGATGACTGAACTGTACTGAGAGTGAATGTCAGATGTTAATGGAACTGTACTGAAAGTGAATGTCAGATGTTAATGGAACTGTACTGAAAATGAATGGTCAGTGCGCTATTAGTAGGTATAAATGAAATGTATTTGCTAATAAGAGCAAGTTACGCTAGTGTTACGAAAAGTTCAGTCCTCGTGCACCCAAAGCCATCATCCACTTTAACCCTTTGCTCCTCCAGCAAAAGCCCAATGCCACTATCACGCGGAAAGGTCTTTCATCATTTCTCCCAAGCTCCTGGCAACTTATGGCAAAAATATCTTTTGAATTTTCTCGTATGAAGGAAAATCAGAAAGCAAAAGTAGATTTTGGATCACAACTTACCAGAACAAAAATACCGATGTTTCTATAGCACTCATCAAAATCGAAGAGAAAAATGTGTTCAAGAGAAACTTATATATGTTTGTACGCCTGTATGTCATGTTTTCTGACAATGTTTTCCACCCAAAAGTTACAAATCAGGTTATGTAAAAAAAATTAAGTGCTTTTTAAAATTTGTATGTGTTTTAGTAGCTTGTTTGTCAAAGATTCTTTAGGTATTTGGACGTAACTTTTCGAAGCCCCAAGTTCCACAGATGAAGCGTCCGCTCTAAATCCCCCTTGTTCGGCTCATAATACAAGTGTCGAGTACCAATTTTTCATGGTTAATAAGCCTGTTGTGAGCTAGTTGAAGCTCCAGTCTCTTTAGTCCGAGACGTCAATAATTTAAGTTTTTTCCTGAACAGTGAAAGATTCGCTTTGACAGGGAAGCGCTCGGTATTTCTAAAAAGTGAAATCAGAATTTGAATCAACTTGTCTTCTTGATTGTTTGAGAACCTTTCCTAGCAACTGGGAACGTCTTTGTCGTACGCTGAACTTAATGCTTTTATCTAGAACATTTCAGCTATGACGAATACTGAAGTTTATTTCTCAAAGAACGAATTTTAATATAGACAAACAACAAGTGGACGCTACAGACGTATTCATTTATGGAAAAATTCTGAACTTCCTGAGTTTGGTTTGTGGCGAAATATGAAGAGGATGTCCTCAGAAGCTATGATTTACATAAGATTCATGGAATTTTATCATTACTGAGAATAAATGGAGAAAGCGTAGAACAGAATGTCTACTGTTATTTCTTTTTCTTAATCTAGAGAAGACACGATGAATAAATTGTCGTGAATGCTAATGGGCGAGCAGCATGGAGTTTTTCTGATAACAGATATGCAAGGTGATGTATTACAATTACTAACATCTATCATGTTCCAGCTACAGATGCTAACATGTGTCACATTCCAGCTACAACTATAAATATCTGTCATGTTTCAGCTACAACTATTAATATCTGTCATGTTCCAGCTACGACTGCTAACATCTGTCATGTTTCAGCTACAACTATAAATATCTGTCATGTTTCAGCTACAACTATTAACATCTGTCATGTTCCAGCTACAACTATTAATATCTGTCATGTTCCAGCTACGACTGCTAACATCTGTCATGTTTCAGCTACAACTATAAATATCTGTCATGTTTCAGCTACAACTATTAACATCTGTCATGTTCCAGCTACAACTATTAATATCTGTCATGTTTCAGCTACAACTATTAACATCTGTCATGTTCCAGCTACGACTGCTAACATCTGTCATGTTTCAGCTACAACTGCTAACATCTGTCATGTTTCAGGTACAACTATTAACATCTGTCACGTTCCAGCTACAACTTCTACAATCTGTCACGTTCCGGCTACAACTTCTACAATCAGCCACGTTTCAGCTACAACTGCTAACATCTGTCATGTTTCAGATACAACTGTTAGCATCTGTCACGTTCCAGCTACAACTTCTACATTCTGTCACGTTCCGGCTACAACTTCTGCAATCAGCCACGTTTCAGCTACAACTGCTAACACCTGTCATGTTTCAGATACAACTGCTAAAACCTGTCATGTTTCAGATACAACTGCTAACACCTGTCATTTTTCAGATACAACTGCTAACACCTGTCATTTTTCAGATACAACTGCTAACACCTGTCATGTTTCAGATACAACTGCTAACACCTGTCATGTTTCAGATACAACTGCTAACTCATGTCATGTTTCAGATACAACTGCTAACACCTGTCATGTTTCAGATACAACTGCTAACACCTGTCATTTTTCAGATACAACTGCTAACTCATGTCATTTTTCAGATATAACTGCTAACACCTGTCATGTTTCAGATACAATTGCTAAAACCTTCCGTAAAATTAAGTGAGAAATATGTCTGCGAGTGACGCGGTATCGATCCCCGTTCACGTGATTACACACATCACTAAGTATACCCTCCAGGGCGTTCTGTCGACTGATTTAATAGCGCTGGAAATCTACAGACTAAGCATGCTGCCTTAATTAGATCTGCAGGTATTAGACTTTGCTACCGTAGTTCTCCTGGAAATAGTAAGACTGTGTTCATGTTACCGTCCTAACTAGTTTTCTGTTGTCAGTCTGTTTCTGCATACACGAATCAGAGACTTTCACAGACAAAGAGTTGCGGAAGCGCCTGAATCTCTAGTATAGAGCATCGACAGAATGAAACTCTGTAGAATAAGAAAAAAAAAAGAGAGTAAAACGAAGGTAAGAAAACAGTGTGGTGGAAGACAGTAATGATTTTAAAAAATGAGTAACGTCACCTCTAAAATCTATTTTGTTAGCAGAAAAAAAGCAAATCAAACACATAATGAGAATAAGCGTGTAAGACGAATTTTTGGGAGAAAAGTATAATACTTTCCTGTTGCACGTACACGAAGCAAATTCAACAGGCACTGAACAGGATGTACTTAAAACAACAGGCACTGAACAAGATGTACTTAAAACAACAGGCACTGAACAAGATGTACTTAAAACAACAGGCACTGAACAAGATGTACTTAAAACACAAGACATAAGGAGTCAACAGCAAAACAAAACAATAATTTGTACTTAGTTTCTCGTTTCTGTAAATTTCATATTAGCATAGGTTTTAACAAAGTCTAAGGTTTTAACAAAGTCTAGGGGCATGTAGAGATACTATATTAAAAGGAACTTGTAGTGAAGAAAAATAACATTTAACGGTATTGTTATCTTTCTGTAAACTTCAGAAAGTGATGACTGAGTCTATTTCTCTCCATAACCTGGTTTTCTAACTTAAACAACAGGAATTTCGATATGCCGTATTATTATTTGTGGTTTCAAAATGTCTTAGGGTACATCGAGGCAACATAACAACTTGAATGAGGTGGCATGCAAAGAAAGCTTGATTGAGGTAACATGTAAAGACAGCTTGATGGAGTAACATGTAAAGTCAGCTTGATGGAGGTAACATGTAAAGACAGCTTGATGTAGCTAACATGTAAAGACAGCTTGATAAAGGTAACATGTAAAGACAGCTTGATGGAGGTAACATGTGAAGACAGTTTGATGGAGGTAACATGTAAAGTCAGCTTGATGGAGGTAACATGTAAAGACAGCTTGATGGAGCTAACATGTAAAGACAGCTTGATAAAGGTAACATGTAAAGACAGCTTGATGGAGGTAACATGTGAAGACAGTTTGATGGAGGTAACATGTGAAGATAGCTTGATAGAGGTAATATGTAAAGGCAGTTTGATGGAGTTACATGTAAAATCAGCTTGATAGAGATAATATGTAAAGACAGCTTGATAGAGGTAACATGTGAAGACAGTTTGATGGAGGTAACATGTAAAGACAGCTTGATAGAGGTAACATGTGAAGACAGCTTGATAGAGGTAACATGAAAAAAGACAGCTTAATGGAGGTTACATGTAAAGACAGCTTGACAGTGGTGGCGTGTGAAGGGAACGTGACTGGGGTAACGTGCGACAACTTGATGGAGTTAGCATGTGAAGGCAGCTTGATAGAAATACTATATAAAGACAAGCTGACAGAGTTGGGATCTAGAAAAAGCTCCAGAAGATGGAAAACTGGCCTTATAGTAAAACTACCAAAGAAGGGTGACATCAGAAACTGCCGGAAGTGGAGAGGTATTACACTCCTGACTCTCACCAGTAAAGTATTTTGCAGAATAATCAGCAGTAGAATTGTAGCAGCACTTGAGGGAAAACTTCGGAAAGGGTAGGCAGGATTTAGGAAAAGAACTTCATGCATAGACCACATATTTGTACTTAGACAAATATTAGAACAGGCAAATGAATGGCATAGCACAACATATGCACTGTTTATAGATTTTGAGAAAGCCTTTGACAGTCTGAACAGAGAAACACTGTGGAAAATTCTATGATGGCATGGCCTCCCCCAAAAGATATCGAATGTCATTAAAGCCCTATACGAGGGTTTTCAGAGCAAAGTGATCTGCGGAGAACGTACCTCCAGCAGCTTTAGGGTACAAACAGGAGTGAAGCAGGGATGTGTATTATTCATTCATTCATTTGCATGTCCCTTGCGTAACTTTGCCTCCCAAACAGCACTCCTGTAGGCCTCTCGGTTGTAAGCAAGATGGCCTGCTGCTGATGCATCCATTTGCAGATCATCAATGACGTCATGCAGCCATCTTCACCTTGGTCTTCCTCTCTTTCTTTTTCCCATTATGTACCCTTCCAAGTACCCTTTTCTAGATTATCATGACGTTTAATGTGTCCAAAATATTTAAGTGTTCTTTGTTTAATCCTCTTTACTAGCCAGCCTTCTTCAATATTAAGTTCTTGTAGTATGGATATATTTGTTCTTTTTTGTGTCTGTGATATTAGAAGAACTCTTCTGTAGCATTTACATTCAAAGGCATTTATGTGTTTCTCATCTGTTTTGTTAAGTGTCCAGGTATCACAGGCATATGTTGCAAGTATTATTATATAGTCAACATTATTTATCTTGGCAGTAGACTGATTAATGATAGAGGCAATATCAGACAAACGCAGAGGATTACAATGGACCCTCGACATAGTGCTGGAGGAGCTTGAGTTTGCCGACGACATTTGTCTACTATCAAGCAGCACAAAGATATGCAAGATAAAATTAACAAGCTAACTCAGAATGCAAACAACATAGGACAAAGACTAACGTAGGAAAGACAAAGTTAATGAAGCAAAACGTGAACAACAGTAATGTAATCAGACTAGATAGCAAGTTAGTGGAGGAGGTCAATGAATTTGTATACCTTGGCATTAGAGAGTAGTAGAAAATGGAGACAGCACAGAGAACATCAACAGCAGACTTACTAGAGCAAACCAGCCTTTTGCAATGCTGCAGACTGTATGGAAACCTAAAAAACTAAGCATGAAGACGAAAATCAGGATATTTAAGAGTAATATTCTAAGTGTACTGCTCTATGGAAGTGAATGCTGGAAAATCATCAAAACCATAGAAAACAAGATGAATTCTTCCCAGACTGAATGTTTACGAAGAATTAGAAGAATATTTTGGCCAAACACCATAAGAAATAACATCTTGTTGGCAGAAATGCAGATGAAGCTACTGACAGCAATTATTGAGGAAAGACACTGGCGATGGTTGTGACATGTGCTCCGAATGACTCACAACTCACTACCAAAAATAGCACTAAGATGGATACCACAGGGGAACAGAAGTAAAGGTAAACCAAAGGAGACATGGAGAAGAACAACAGAGAGGATGTTGAGCAATAGAGGGCTCACCTGGGCAAGAGCAGAAAAAAAGGCAAAGGACAGGCTTTTGTGGAAAACCCTTGCGTAAGTCCCATGTGCCCTGGGCACTTAAGGTTAAGTGAGAGATAGAGATAGAGATAATATATAAAGACAGGCTGACAGTGATAATATATAAAGACAGGCTGATATTGATAATATATAAAGACAGGCTGATAGTGATAATGTATAAAGACAGGCTGATAGTGATAATATATAAAGACAGGCTGATAGTAATAATATATAAAGGCAGATTGATGGGGATAACATCTGAGCAACGCGTGTAACAAAGAATGTCTGGGAACATGTGGAGACATTTTTAAAAATAACAAAAAAGTAACACGTAAAGACATCTTCTATTATATAAAATCTAAGATGACATGGGGATAATTTCTAATGATAGCTTTTATTAAAAACAGAAAAAAGTAGAGGCGCATAATAATAATATAAGAAGACATTTCGTAATGAAGATAATATGGAAAAATAGAAGAAGAAAACTTTGGAAGACAGTAGGTACAACATATTGAGATGATAATTTGTAACTGTTTGCAGTGAAGAAAATCAAAATTAAAGACGCGAAATTCTGAAGGAAGATCTATAGTGGATTTTTTTTCCTAACAAGAGAGCAACAATCAATTTTTACTTGTTCATGACTCTCTGAACGACTTTTTTATCTGAGACCCCCCCCCCCCCACCCCACCCCATGTTTCTGTTTTTCTATAGATGAGAAAACTTATCAGAAGGGCAATCTTTAGATTAATCTCTGAAACACGATCATAGAAATTTCATAGATCACCTCCACAATGTGTGCTTATCTCATGGCGATTCTGCTCGTAGCTCAGCTAGTTCCAGTTGATCTGGATATCGAATTAAAATATCATTTTTCCTCCGGTGTTCTCGGATATAAAAAATACAAATGAAACTTCTTCCATGACGCTTTTAATTCGTTTTTTTTTTCTTCATTTCAGTTCATCAGTATCAGCGACCAAGAGCAGGCTTTCTCTTATGTTAAATAACAAGATGTGAGAAATAACAATTAACAAGTCATAGGTTAATCATCGTCATTATCATCATCATGATCATCATCGCCTTTCACTCCTTTGAGAGCATAGGCCACGGATAAAGGCTCTCTAGTCATCTCTGTTGTTGGAATTATTCTCTGCTTCATAGGTTCATATTTACAAATATTAATTACAATATTGGGTGCCTGTTTCAAGTATGGACATATAAAACACATATTGAGTTATTTATTCTACATAACGCCAGCCATGTTTTTCATAATTATCACATTCTCATCATTTACACCCATTTCTACGAGATGTTGCTCTGTTGTTGAAACAATTCTAAGAAATCCGAATACCAATGACTCGAAAAATAACAAACAAAACCTGGTTTGAGTCGCAACCTACCTCTTATTATATCTTATCTTATCTTATATCTTTCCCGTGCCGTTAAACGTCACATAGGGCTCGCAAAGTAGTTCGCCAATTTTTCCTGTCTTCGGCGAGTCTTTCAACATCATCAAAAGATTTTATGCCTGTTAATTTGGCCTCTCTTAATAATGTCCTCTTCAGAGTTTCACGCAGTCTGCCTCTTTTTCTTCAGCCTGTTGTGTTCCACTTGATAGCATGTTTTGGGATTCTCTGATCATTTCTTCTCATCAAGTGACCAACATATGTCTATCTCCTTTTCCTAATCACCCATGAGACTGGTTGTTGTTCAGTCATCTGTCTTATCTCTGCATTGTTCTTGAATTCGTTCCATTTGATGCCGAGTATTTTCCTTAGGCATTTGTTTTCAAGAGAGTCTAATTTCTTTTCGATTTCTTTAGTTGTTTTCCAGCTTTCGCATGCATAAATGAGGGCGGATATTACATTTGAATTGAATCGTCTTAACTTGGTTTTTTGTGCTTATAACATTTGAATTCCATATGTTCTCAAGATTCTTGAAGATTGATGCTGTTTTTGCAATTCTGATCCTAACTTCCTTTCTAGTGTCGCCATCCTGGTCTATGTAGCTGCCAAGGTATGCAAATTGATTGACATTTCAATATCTGTCCCTTCTATGTGTATTTTTCCATTTTGATTGAGAGGAAATTTCATTATTTTTGTTTTGTCCTTGTTAATTTCAAGTCCTATTTTGCTAGCCAGTGAAGACAGGATTATCTGTTTTTTCTTGCATGGAATTCACATTATTACTGATAAGAGTTATTTCATCAGCAAAATCAAGGTCTTCTAGTTGGGTCCCATGTACCCAGTCAATACCTGTGTTCCCTGTGCAGCATTTTTTCTTTATGAAGTCTATTGTAATCCCAAAAAGTAAAGGAGACAGTATGCATCCTTGTTTCACGTCTGTTTCAATCTGGAACCATTCACTCATCCCTTCTTCTGTCTTGACTGCACAAACATATCCATTGTAGAAGTCCTTAATGATATTGACAATTTTAGATGATATTCCATATAGACTTAAAATTCTCCACAATGAATCTCTGTGTATGCTATCAAATCCCTTTTTAAAATCTATGAAGTTCAGTATTAATGGTTTCTGCTTTTCAATTTGTTCTTCAAGTATTATTCTGACAGTAAAGATCTGGTCGAGACAGCTTCTCCCTTTTCGAAATCCTGCTTGTTCTTCTCTCATTGCAGTATCCACTATATCTTTGAGTCTATTTAAAATGACCTTGCAAAATACATTTGACACAACTGATATTAAGGTTACTCCTCTCCAATTGTTACAGTCACTAAGGTTGCCTGTTTTGGTATTTTAACAATGATTCCTTTTTTCCAATTAGAAGGTACCTTTTCTTCTTTCCAAATCTTGTTAAATATTCTCTGTAGTTGTCTCATGTTGTCACTATTGATAGCTTTTAGCATTTCGGTTGTTATTTCATCTTCACCTGCAGCTTTGTTGTTAGCCATTAAATTCACTGCTGTTTCAATTTCATGCAATTTAATTTCATCTAGGTTGACATTTAGTTGTGGGGCTGGTAAGTCAGTTTCAAGGTTTAACAATTCTTGTGGGTGTGGTCGATTAAGTATTTCTTGGAAGTGTTCAGCCCATCTTTGCTTTTGGTCTTTATTTGATGTTAATAGTGTTCTAGTTTTGCTGAGGATTGGTCTTTCTTTAGATGTAATAGTACCTGTTAGCCTCTTTTGTATGTTATATAAAGTTTTGCTGTCTCCTGTTTTTGCTGCTTTTTCTGCCTCTTTCGCCATATTGTCTATGTTTTCTCTTTTATCCCTTCTAGCTGAACTTTTTACTTTCTTGTCTATTTCTTTGTATGTTGCTTTCGCCAGATCTTTTCTAAGATCTGTTTTTGCATTCAACATGTCTAATTTGACTGCTCGTCTTTCATGTATATACTTCCATGTTTTATCTGATATCCATGATTTTCTATTTGGTTTTTTTCAGTCCAGCGCTTGTTTTTGCTGCTGTGATTATGGCTGTGCTGTAATAATTCCATAACTCATCTATACCTATCTCCGCAATGTCACTGGGTGTTTTGGAACACAGTGGTGAATCATTCTTTCTGTTCCAGCGACACGATAGACGAAGCAGAGTTTACCGCAGAGTCCATGAGCGCTACGCCCAGAACTGTGTGGATGAGGCTCCTGCACATGGTGGTGGAAGTGTATTGGTGTGGGGGTACGATCAACTTCATGGCAAGAAGTGACCTGGTGCAAATTGAAGAACGCCTGAAAGCCCAAAGATACACTGCTGACATTCTTCGTCCTCACGTCCTTCCACTTCTAGCTGCACCAGGGTAGATTTTTCAGCATAATAACGCTCGACTTCACATGGCACAATTCACCACCCAGTTCCTCGCTGACAACAATATCCAGACCATTCCGTGGCCATCCAAGTCATCAAACATGAACCCAACAGAACATTTATGGGATGAACTCAACAGACAAGTCCGCCAGCGAGACTTGGCGCCAACCAATCTCCGATAGTTGTCTCCTTCACTGCAGGAAGAGTGGCAGCCATCCCACAACAACAGATTCAACGGCTAATTGGATCCATGTCAAGGAGATGTCGTTTTCTGATACAGGTCAGAGGAAGACATACACCTTACTGAAACGGAGGCCTCAGTCGCAAAGAATAAAAGTCCAAACCAAATTTAATAAGTATCATTTCATTGTTAAAGTCTTAAAGTTTCTTCATGCCAAGATTGAAACATTAATTCCGTAAAATAAAATGTTGATACAAGTTTGAAATTTGGTGTCCAATACGACTATAGTAGTGTTGCGTTTCTTTTTTTGACCAGTATATTTTCTTTCTCCCACATCAAAAGTTTCTTTATCTACAGCTGTTTCCTATGCTATATTATATACACTTTGCTCTAATGCTTTTTTTAAACAATAGTTTTTCAGAAAATTGAACAGAGACATGAATTCGCATTCCGCTGTATTTGTTTTGACGTTTCCTGAAAAAAATAATAATAACGATGAAAGGAATAAGACGTGACAAGAAAGATGAAAGCGAAAATGTTCAGAAATGAAAACTGAAATACAGAAGGATAACTCTGCCGTAAGTTCATCAGTTATGAGAGGTAGAGAGCTTGTGCTGTCTGCATTCAAATGTTCGTGATGGACAAACAAGTGATTGTTGCTTGACAGATGAACAAGTGGTGTTTATGTGATAGATTAAAAAGTGCTGCTTCCGTGACAGATTAACAAGTAACGTTAATGTGATAGATTAACAAAAGATGATTACGCTCAGATGAAGGAGAGATGTTTATGTGACAGATTTACAAGTCATGTTTATGTGACAGATTAGCAGTTGATGTTTACGCGACAGATTAGCAAATGACCTTTTGCGCTAAGATCTATCATGACATAAATGACAGCAAGAATCAGAAGCCATATATTCCTAAAAAAAGGCATATAATAATTCTACTTGGTTTCTTCATTTTTTTTCATAATAAGACAACAAACGATGCACAGTTTATGAATATGCTCCAACTGATCAATAATTGGTTCCTCGAAGTCTCACAAATAATCATTGATTGCAAAGGAAAGCAATTTCTTCTGAATTGTTGGAGTGTTTGAGGGAGAGAACTTTTTGGCTAAGATCGTAACAGGTGACTAAACCTGGGCACATCATTTTGAACCTGAGACAAAAAGACAGTCAATGGAGTGCCATCATCCGCAATCACTACGAAGAAAGAAATTCAAAACAACTCCTTCAGCTGGAAAGGTCATGATCACTGTCTTTTGGGCCACTGAAAGTGTGATTCTTGTGGATGTTATGTCAAGAGGAGAGACAATCAATTCACAAGATTACGTTAAGACATTGAAAAAACTCGATCAACGTTTTCGCATAGTTCGGCCGCACAAGAATCCAGCAGACCTGCTTCTCCTTCACGACAATGCGCGCCCTCGCACAAGTCTGGCAACATGGGAAGCAATCGCCAGATTGGTTTGGACTGTACTACCCCATCTACCCTATAGCCCCTCTGATTTTCATCTGTTTGGTCCACTTAAAGATGCACTCCGAAGTGTAAGATTTGAAGATGACGAAGGAGTGATTCATACAGCGAAGAAATGGCTACATAATCAAGAGAAAATCTGATATGGGCTAGGAATACATGCACTTGCTTCGCGCCGGCGTAAAGCCATAAAGGTTGATGGGGATTATGTTGAATAATACCGATGTTTATATGACATATCCATGTATATTGTGTATACATTTCATGCTTTTTAAATAAAGAGCTCCTGGGAAAAAACGATGTAGTGCGTTACTTTCTGAACGCCCACGTATTTACTGGATTGTAATTAGGGAAGTAAAGATGCCGTTGATATTTTGACATAATCTCAGCAAAGATGTTTTGACATAATCTCAGCAAACAGAACTTAATCCGACTCCGTCTTTCTCCTTGATGGCGTAGTTGCATAAGTGGTCTCTATATACCTTGATGTATTTGTAACGGTACAGCCTCCTACGTGTCTTGATCCAAACCTTTCCCCTATTACGTATCAGTCATTTTGTCAGTAAAATATTTGTCAGATACTATTTCAGATACAAATTTACTGGCTAATTATAATAGTAGAAAAGATAAAGGTGCCATGCCACTAAGGCAGCCAGTGTATATGGCGGTGGGTCTTTATTTTCTTTTATCTGGTGGTGTACTCATTAGAGAGATGATGTGGCCAGAATCGAGTGAGGACGCTTTCCCTCCAGAGAGCGAGTCAGGTACCCATTTCTTCGGCCAAGTGACTCTGGACACCAGCTACCTCTTTAGCCTCTTCATGAAAGACGTGCCCACTAATCACTTAACTACTCACCCACTTCAGCTGTTTGCTTTCTTTATTTCTTTGCATAATCACAACTTAGCCCAATACGTCTTCGTTTATCCTATGTATATATATATATATATATAAGTATATCTTCTTCTTCTTCGTTCGCATTGTCTGTCTATACCTGCAGTCCTATCTCTTGGATAAATTTCACCGTTTTTTGTAATTCATGTATGGAACCGTAGAGCTTATCTTCTTTAGTGGTTTCACTGGGCCAGTAATTATTTCTGTGTTTCATAGTTAGTGCAGTTCTGGAGGATATGTTCCACAGTTTGGGGCACCTGGGCACATGTACATAGATTAGTAGTACCAACCTTAAACTTTGTATACATATATAAGTATATGGAAGTCATCTTTATTACATTTGTGCTTTAGGGTATACATTTATATTCTAATTTCTGATTTAATTATCAAATCTGTACATGAAGAGAGAGTAACGTTCAGTAAACAGAATACATGAAAAACTGCAGGAAAGTTTCGTACATGTTGTAGTAATTCATCATTTGCTCGGATCTTGACAGCATATTTTTTTTATCCTTGAAAAGACTCACCATCATCATCATCATGTGCCGTGCCGACTGGCGTTGGCTATTATGCTTCTCCAGAGTATCCGATTCTTCATGCATGCCATCAGTTCAGTTGGTGATCTCCTCTCACACCATCCCGTCAGACTGTCCAGTATCATTTCTCTTGGTCTTCCTCTTGATCTTCTTCCTTTTATTTTTCCTGTTGTTATAATATTTTTAATGCCCCTTCTTCTCATTGCATGTCCTATGAAGGTACATTGTGTCTCTCTTATCTTTTTGACAAGGTTTTTTGTCTCTCCAGCTCTTCCCATACATTCTTCATTAGTTATTTTTGCTATCCAGGGGATTCGCAACATTCTTCTAATAAACCACATTTCTGCTGCTTCCAATGATTTTTGTGCAGACTTGCCTATTGTCCATGATTCACTTCCATATAACAAGATAGGTTCAATATAGCATTTTAGGACTCTTTTTCTAACATTCATTGATAAAGATGTGTTAGCTAATATGTTTCTCATTCTCTGAAATGCAGTCTTTGCTTGGCCTATTCTGTTCCTAATTTCTGTTCTGCATTTCCCATCTGAAGTTATTACTGCTCCAAGGTATTTGAATTTCTGCACCTACTTTAGAATAGTTCGATTTAATTTAATACTGCATGCTGGTATGCTTTGAAAAGACTGCTTGTTCAGATCTCTGTCAGGTTGGTTTTGTATAGTTTTGCTCTTTTGTCTCTTAGAATTACTTATCACGGTAATGCTTTAGGTTTAAAAAAAAAGTTCTTGGAATATGAGGTAATAAACGCCGTGATAAAGAGTAGGCACGTGTGAGAGTTCACAATAATAATATTTCTCGCAGAGACGAATGTCATCTTGACATTCGAGGTCATATTTATTATTACAGGGCAGCTTTTATCCTCTCACCAGCAAACAAAACTGCTAAAATTATTTTTAAAATATTAATAATTAACTCCGTCGCCATGTTTTTAACAGGTAATGACCAGGAGTCTGTATTTAGCTTATACGGTAATTCAAAAATGGAATCCACAAAGGAAATACCAAAAAAAAAAAAAACGGGGAAAAAAATGGAATTAATGTTTTGGAACCTGCTACAAAATCATTTAAATGGCTTTTGGTGGGAACAGGGAAACACACAAAACTATGCTGGCAGTAACAGGCGGAGTGGTGCTAGCTTCAGTCCTTGATTTTTTTTTTTTTTTGATTCTATTTAAGTTCTTTAAATTTGAGACTGACACAGTTTCTCTTCACAGTCTAGTTTTCTGATTAAAACAACCCGAGATGCCGTGATCTGTCGTGAAAGTTGCTGACGTGACTGTTTCCTGTGGGAATCATAGCCCGGACAAGCCATTACAGCTGCGCTCTAGTTCCTGAATGTGACAAGTGGGCTACAGACAAAATGTCAAGTAGCAGAGCTTTGATTTTCTTCTTTTTAGTTCTTTGCTCAAAAGTTCGTGTTTGACCTCAGAGTATATAAATAGCTTTTGTGGACAAAAATATTAACCGAAGATTAAAGAAACTGTCGCCGTGGACAACATATTAACCAAAGATTACAGAAATAGTCATCCTGAGCACAAATATTTACCAAGGATTAGAGAAATACTCGTCGTGGACAAAAATATTTACCAAAGAGTATAGAAATTGTCCGGACAGATAAGACAAATGGTTGAACACCAGGAGATACAAGCGTATAATATTTCCGCAATATGGACAAAATAATAAGACTTGGGGAATAATGAACGAAATAAAGAATACAGAATGGCTGCATTTCATACTCAAAATCTTCCATACACTACTTTATATGAGAGATTACGGAACAGACAGGAGACAAGATGGCCAGGAGTACAGATTGCCAGAGGGACAGTGGAAGTATTAATAAATGATGCTTAAAAGAAGAATGATATTAGTTACAATTTTTCTATTTCGTGGTGATTTGGGGCCATTATGTCACAGGAAATTCTGTGGATTTTGGGAACAATTGGACAAAAAAAAAAGCAGAGAGAGACATGGGAAAAGGACAGGCATAAAGATATGGAAAGAGACACGTGAGTCGTTGGAAAGAATACATTTATACAGGGGAATGCATGAACAGAAAATGACAGACAGACAGACAGATAGGAAAACAAATCTCTTCAATTGTTAACCCTTTCTGCATTCAGGCTGTGTCTCCCATGCATTCATAAATAATATAAAAAAATTATTGTTAAGCAAAAAAGACTACATAAATGTAAATATACAATGTAATAATTACGAAAGTCCAAGGAACACTTTAGTTTTCAAGTCTTCAATTTTACTTCAAGACATGAGGGTGCGATTTGGGACTGGAGATGAAAGAGAATGAAAAGAAACTGATAATATAAAGGCAAATTAGACTGAAGAAAGGGTACTCGAAAATACTTGATAAAGAAAGAACAGAAAAAAAGTTACTTCTTTAATGTTCCTTGAGACATTAAGTCGAGAATATAATCCAAAAATAAACGGAAAAGTGTAGGGACTATTAGCTGGTCGATTCGGGTTATCTAAACCAAACAACCAACAATCTATGTGTCTCTCCGGCTTATTATTACAGACTTGCCTTGAACATCCTGGACTCTATACGGGAAACCCGTACAGGAAGCAACTTCGTAAATTGGCCACAGGATTTCTTTTTTGGTTGTTCAAAGTTAGATATTTTCTAGAACACTCACCCTTTCAGAAGATGTACATCTCATAACAGTATGGATGGGTAAAGTTTGGAAATTTCCGGGCTAGATTTATCGAGTAAATCAAAGAAAAACATAACTCAATACTGAAAGCCCAGTAATGTTTGCGTTTGATTTAGAGAACAATTATTTAGAGTGGATTGAATAAAGTTGCGATGGAGTATGTTTTACTTTGTTTATATATTGCGTTCTGGAGTCTGTCGTGTTTTCTTCATTTCCTGTCAGTTATCTTCTTGCATAAAAGTGTTTCTCTCTAAGATAGCACACGTCCGTGTTATGTCTAAATTATTATAACACAGTTTCTCTTTCTTGACTGGGGTTGAAGGAAGGCTGGGGAAGAAGGGGGATCATGTTGTCATTCTTAGCTGGGGTTCAAGGAAGACTGGGGAAGAAGGGGGATCATGTTGTCATTCTTAGCTGGGGTTGAAGGAAGTTTGAAGAAGAAGAAGAAGAAACAGGATCCTGTAACCAATCTTGTCTGTGCTTGAAGAAAGATTGCGAAAGAAGCGAAATCCTTCAGCCATGTTGCTACTTTGTATCCCTACATACAAGATCATGTTAGCTTGTCGACCTCGCACTGGCACTATATAATGTTTGTGAAATGATTATTTTGTCAAAAATATGATAAGTAAATCCGCCTCTTCGGAGTTAATTCTGTTGTGTTTAGTATCATGTATCATGAGATCTGTTGTTGGTCAATATCTTCAAAGGAATGTTGGCTGCAGATTGTTCTGTTGGTGAGTTTGGTTGTGATTGTTCTTAATCCATCTCTTGATGCCTCTATTTTAACTGAAAACTTTAGAACATGTCAGCAGTTCATTGCTGTACTTTTCGAAATGGCCTAAATGTTTAAATTGATTGAGTTCTATGTTACTCGTCATTTCTATTTTCGTTTTGAAATATAATTTTCAAAGTATGGTCTTGTTTCTGACACGAATCTCCTTCTAAATATCCGGTTAGAATTTTACTAGTTTTCACTTTAATTTTCTTGTCAACTGTTCATTTAAACATTGAACAGGGGTGTATATGAGTGTTGAGTATACCCAACTTCGGATAATTCTCAACTTTATTTATGTAATAGAATTACTATTTATCTATTCTAAAGCACCACTGAAATAGTATTGGCGCCACTGAATTAATATTCTCAGCACCAACTAAAATGGTTTTCTACTGGGTTGATTAAATCTTCTTGTGGAGTTCAGTTTCATCTTATAAATTTCTTCTTGTTGTTGGTGTTATAGAACAACCTAATTTTCTAATGTTACACACTGAGAAATACAACAAGACACCCAGGCTTCCAGCTCCACAGAATAATACAGATACAACAACTTAACATAACTTGACAGTCTTCCAACCAAAACAAACTGGTCAACAATGAGAATTCCAACAAAGCCAATTGGTGTAGTTATATCTTCAGACAACACACATTTATTGATGGACAAAATGAGGGGTGAAAATTATGAGGATGGAAACGTAGCCATCAGGCTGAACAGAAATCACAATGACAATGCCCGGCGTGAGAGAACTCTACGTCATATGGGCGAAAACCTTACAATGTCCTTATACAGATAAAACCATACTTACAACGTTCCACCCAAAACCTCAGCCATCACAAGAAAAACTAAATCCTCCAACTAACTACCAAAAAACTAACACTACTAAAAACTCTTCCTAACTAGACTCCATCTACATCCAAACTAGTAAGGTTCTTTCTACAACAAACAAGTACGGCTCTCGCTACAACCAACAAGTAAGGCTCTCCTTTCACTAATCGTGAGTGGTATTTATACTATCCCTACCCACTCAGTTTACTCCATGCTGCACGCTTATCCCAAGACTCTCGCTCAATGGTCTCAACCAACCTACCTTTCAAACAAGGGTACTCACTCTATTAATTAATTCCTAAATACCAATCCTGCTTATAACCCCTAGCCAAGAGAAATACTGCTATATTTATCATGTTATATGTTTGAATGTAAGGGTTATTCTCATTCTATCAACTTTATTTATCATGTTTTATGTTTGAATGTAAAGGTTATTCTCATTCTATTGAAAGACTTACAACGTCTGTCAGCTCGGATTTGTCGTTTCATAACCGAGCAGTTGTTCACCACACTTGAGTTTGGGGTTCAAGTCAGTCATTCTGTTATTATTCTCTCATGTCTAAAGCGCCTAATCTAAATTTCCTTTTTTTTTTTTTTGTTAGGCTAATCATGAAACTATTACTGCTTTGTTATAACAAATTGCCGTGCGCAAAGTCTCGTTAAAACTTTAAAAACTTGTATCACTGCTGAAAACACAATTAGCCATTCCCGTTTCTCTGTTAATTTCCGCATCGTACTTTTCTTCATAATGTTGTGTTCACTTCAGTGTTAGAAAACTCATTAACTTCTGTTCATTTCACTGTTAGAAAACTCGTAAACTTCTGTTCACTTAGATCTTAGAAAACTCATGAACTACACGCAACAAATCTTTCCGTTTGTAGGTTCTTCTATATCTTCTTAAGGGATGTCTCATCGGCATGAACAAGTCTAGAGGAAACTGATTTGTAGATTATGTGTGTGTACCAAGGAGCACTTCACACCGTGAACGCATCACTCTCTCATCTACTTCTGGTGAAACATGTTATTTACTATCCAAAACGTCTGGGAAAATATGAAGATTGTTACAATGTTAGCTACATATTTCAGCACATAAACAAGAAACGAATAACGCCAATTTGTTCTTAGACATTTTTAAAAATATCGATATTTTTATTCTTAGAAGCGCTAGAAATCACTTTTTTGGTCGCTGATTTCATAATAGATAAATAAATAAATAAAAGCACATATAATGAATGATAACTTATTTCATTAAAAGTATACCAGTAGTATATTCTGCTGCTAATAATCTGTTAAATTTACTTAATTTAATGAAGATTATTATCATTTTAGTTCTGTTTTATACTGCGTATCGCAGCTCTTTTACTTGTGACTTAGAATGCGTGGATAAAAAGCAGACATAAAAGAATCTGTTATATTTTGAAAAACTTGCCTTGACTTTTTGTGTACAGTAATTTCCACCTAATATTGAATGAATGAATTAAGCGACAAAAACATAATGAAGTATTGTATGCTGTTTAAATTATGCTTTCTGTACATAATACACAGTTAGAACCTGATATACTCAGATCAGAAATCAGAGAAGCTATACGGCTGGCACCAAGGGATAAAGCTGCAGGACAAGATGAACTAACCAACGAACTACTTAAAGCAGCGGATGAAGTAGGCGTAGCATGGCTACACAGACTATTCGGCCTATTTTGGGCCAAACAAGAAACCCCACAAGACTGGAAGAATGCCATAATCACCCCACTGTGGAAAAATAAAGGCAGCGAAAGAGACTGCACACAATACAGAGGCATTTCCTTATTAAGCCAAACAGGAAAGATATTTTGCACAATTTTAGAGAAGAGATTAAGACCAACGATAGAGCCCCAGCTGAGTGAAGTTCAACAGGGCTTTAGGAAAAACAGAGGATGCACAGACGCAATATTTGCCCTCAGACAGTTCTCAGAGAAAGGGATCGAATTTAATAACTCCCTTTACTTGGCTTTTGTTGACCAAGAAAAAGCATTGGACAGAGTGGACAGGAACGAACTATGTGAACTCCTAAAACAATATGGGGTTACCAATCATCTAATAAATATGTGTAAGAGTCTGTACAACAACGGAAGTGGCATCATAAGAACATTAGGGGGACATTCTTAACTCTTTATTATTAAATCTGGCGTTCGGCAAGGTTGCATCTTATCACCGCTGCTATTTATAACATATATCGATAACATCTGAAGAGAAGCTGGACTGATAAGAACAGCAAAAAATCAACAAAATGAAACAGAACAAACAGAAGACGACATAAACGAACTATTATTTGCAGATGACCAAGCTCTAGTTGCCAACTCAGAAGAAGGCTTGTAAGATCACATTAATAGATTGAATGATGCATGCAAAGAACACAATAGAAAAATTAGCCTAGGCAAAACAGAAATCAGAACCATCGCAAGAGTAGACACACCAATAAACATTACACTGGAAAACCATACTATGAAGCATGTAATGCATTTCAAATACCTCGGAAGCATTTTCTTAACAAAAGGAAGAATAGACTTAGAGATCGAAAACAGATGCAACGAAGCGAACCAACTTATCGGGCAAATGGCTCCCATACTAAACAACAAGTATGTCTCACTGGAAACCAGAGGACTATCTATAAGACAATCTTCATACCAACTTTGTGCTACCAATGCCAGGCATGGACGCTGACAGCAAAAGACAAAAGGAAAATTACAACAACTGAAATGAGATTCTTGAGAAGAATTCTTGGAATATCAAGAATGGACAGAATCAGAAATGATGCCATTAGAAATAAAGTAGGAGTTGAACCCGTTCTGAACTATATTCAAAAACAGCAAATAAAATGGTTCAGGCATATATCACGACTACCAACAGAACGTGTACCACAGAGAGCAATGTTTTACAGACCACACAAAGGCAGAGGAAGGGGCCGCCCATGCAAACGATGGACCGATGGTATAGCAGAGTCCCTGAACATCTCAGTGTACGAAGCCAACAGGCGAGCCATTGGGAGACAATTGCACGTCACCTCTCCACCTAACAGTAAATGAAGAAGGACAAGACAAGACAAGAAGTACATAATACTTTCATAAGAATTTGCTTCAGAATGTGTAAGTAAGAGACACATTGTGAAACTAACGCTGTTTTAATGTCACGTTTATGTTATGTACATACATTAACTGCTACTAAATTACTTTAGAATGTCAGCGGCACAATAAGCTACATGAAAGTAAAGAGATATAAAGTGCAAAATGTGAAGACAGTCCCACGTGTCGCATTCTTAACCCTCTGAAAATGAGGTTCATTCGTTTTGTTCTATCAACTCGATCTTGCCACGTAAATTAATGTCAATATTTCTAATGTTGCAGAGGTATTCTCTTGTGTATTGCATGCTGGAACCATTCTTCCGCTGTATGTTGTTCTCAAGGACTTGGTAATATCTGAATCAAATATTTCCTTCTTTGTTCTATTTTTTATCGCCCACACTCTCATCGACTGAGTTTTGCCAGCTCTTTTTCATGGCGGAAGAAAGAAGCACATTTCTGGAGCCGGGGAACTCTTACTTTAAGGAAACGAAGAAATGATTGGAAAGAAGAATCTTTGTTTTTATGTCTGTGCTTGTGTGTGTGTTCGTGGGGTTTTTTGTGTATTGATGAGGAACATCCTAATCTTGTACATTTATTAGCTCCAATTGATCTAGAGGGAAAAAAAAAGATTGGAAGCTTATCATAAATCCGGGATATAGAGAAGAGAGCACAAACGGAACAAATGAGTATGAATATGTCAATATTACACGTGAGAAGGTATACACCTTGAACAAAGGAACTTCCTATAGATCTTTTCATTTATTTACACATCCTGGACGTTACATTCACAAATTATCTTTACTTCAATCTTAACCTTGATCATTGTATATTTATTAATGGTGTTTTCTAGGTTTAAAGTAATTTAAGAAAGCCATATCTGTATGCGAGTTCTTTGCATTTTAAATGCAACATCTGTTGTCGGTGCCACATAAACATGGATGTTGTATATTTATAATATATACGAGTGTACATTTATGTCTAAATTAATAACCAGCCTCAGATGAAATGCTAATAAAAAAAATTACCATATCATCGACGAAAGAAACTTTTGGCAACTTGAAAACTTGTACAAATGGATTATTCAACACGCCAGCCACATAAAGCTTAACTGAATCTGCTGATAATCTAGAAAGATACGAGTAAGGAACACGGTGTACCCAAGATGAGTCAGCTACTGGACAGCTACCTATATCTGGCGCCTTCAGTTTGGGTTAGCGGCCATAGTTGACCAAGACCCTATTATACTACCCAGAGATGTCCACTTTTAACAGATTACAGTCGGGTGAAGTCAATAGGGATCAAAATGGAAAGGTAAAACTGGTTCAACAGATAAGCCATACTGATGTCAGATGCTTCGGGCCGATAGGCGCAGATATCACAGCCTAGCTCCAAATTGTGACAGAACTTAGTCAACACCATTTTGAGGACGAACGCAGAAGAAGAAGCATAAAATAGTGTGCTACAGATATTTTCTTACACGGAGAGCTTTTGCATAACGTATTATATAATTAAAGTAGTCCTATTCTATACTACACAAGAGTACACCAGGAAATAAAAAAAAATTCCCAGCAAAATTATAGGAAGACTAAACAGAGCTGCAACCAAGGATTGGATCAAAGCCTTATCACAACAAACTGCTGATCTGGCTTTGAAGGATATGAAATAACAGACCATCTGTGTTGTTCAACCATGTTAGAAGAAGGAAAGCCGTTGAATCGAGCAGATATTATCAATGCTATGAAAGAAGTTGGCCCAGAAGTTCATTTATAATTGTCAGTCATCATCTTTGTCAAAAAGAATACAAGAGTTAGAAGCTTTCAAAAAAAAAAGATTAGAAAGACTGTCACCCAACAAGATATATGTTATCAGTCAATGTGCGCTGATGAAGATATTAAAGATGAGAATGGAGCTTTGATAGATCTTCCTGGAAAACAAAGATGATAAAACTTTCTAATTTCTAACTTGTAAGTTAGAGTTCAAATACAAGAAATCAAGCTAAAGATATGTGAACTTGATAGTTCCAAATGTGCAGGTGTAATAACAATAATATAAAATTTTAAGAAATAGGAAACAACAAGGTTTTCGCACAGTAAAGTAACAAAGCACAATGTCGTGTGGTTAGTTAGACCCGTAAAGAATTGTAAAGAAAGCACATTTAGACACGGGAGACATTCTAAGAACTATCATAGCCGGAGGTGGGGTGGAGGATACGCACTCCACTCCAATGAAATGTCTCCAAGGCGTGTGTCTCAAATAGTCTCTGACAGTCATGTCCAGCTCCTGGTCTTCTCGTTGCGGAACTGTTTAAACTGACAGGAGAAGGGACGAAGGCGAATATCTGACGCCTGAAAACCAGATGCTTCGGGTAGATGAGAGTCTTGTTTTATAGCTCATCTGAGAGATGGAAAATTCTGATTTAAAACCCGCTGCTGGCGAGATTCTTCAGCTGCCGTGCATGGAGTGGGGCTCCTCCCGGCCAATGAAGAAAGGTGCGAATGGGGTTGCCGCGGCGCCACCGTGGAAAAGGTGAAAGAAAGGATTAAGTGAGGTAATCAGTAGACTCGAAGTCAGGACTGCTCAAACCACGGCACCTCTGCTCTAGAGGTCGTCCACGTCCTATGTGCACCCATACCGGGCGAATTGCCTGAACCAGTTTAACCCAGGGGTTAAACTAAGACACTGCTGGCGAGATTTTTCGGATGCGGCGCGTGGGGTGAAACTCCTCCCGGCTAATGAAGAAAATGCGAATAAGGTTGCCGAGCGGCGCTGCTATGAAAAGGTGATGGAAAGGATGAAGTGAAGATCAGTCGGTATGTCCAGTAGTCTCACGACGAGAGCTACTCATACCACGGCACCTCTGCTCTAGAGGCCGGCCACGTGCGATATACACCCATACTGGTGAAATATGCCTAAAACGGCAGAGGTTAACCCAGAGGTTAAACTTGATGACTACTCATGTCATGGTACCTCCGCTCTAGAGGTTTAACACGTCCTAAAGCGCCCATACTAGGATAATACGCCTAAACCGGCTTAACCCAGGTGTGAAACCTACCACTGGCGAGGATTCGTCCTCCAGGACAAAGGCTCCGTCCTGGTCACAACAAGGAAAGGTAGCGGCCATTACTACAAAATGCTGAAGTCGGAGA
Organism: Achatina immaculata; assembly: GCA_009760885.1. Taxonomy (NCBI): domain Eukaryota; kingdom Metazoa; phylum Mollusca; class Gastropoda; order Stylommatophora; family Achatinidae; genus Lissachatina; species Lissachatina immaculata. Next base: position 61,932,076 of record CM019691.1, on the reverse strand, counting down.
TACTGGACCAGTGCAGTCTAGATAGGCAACCACCTCTTACCCGACGGGGATATATGCGTATCCTAATCACGCTGAGGTTTTCCGGTGAGAAAATCCAACTCTAGATTAAACTGGTGCAACGAAAACCACAGTGTCACGCAGTCCCGCATCTGCGACCGACCGAGAATACAGGCCCAAGCCCAGCGATACTCTGAACCTCATGTGGTCCTCTCGGAGATCTCTTGTGGCCCTCTCGGGAACCACAGGACCAATCAAGGACCACAGGATCAATGGGTAATCTTGGTTGTAGAAGCGAACGAAGAGGTAGAGGAAGAAGAAGAAGACACGGGAAAAAGAAAAATAACAAGAGAATTACCTGGGACTTTAAACACATACTCCAAAGAGTCCCAAGTGGGTTAAGTCCCAGGTAATTCTCTTGTCAGTTTTCTTTACGTCATGCCTAAAAGTACTTTTTCAAGGTCAACCATCCAAATTCTTGTGCCCAGTTGCTTAATAACAATAATACACTCTCATGCACACAACTAGACTCTAAAAACTGTGACAGTTCAGAACTGTGCGTGTACCATAACAAAAATACTCTCATGTACACAGAATTAGTCTCTAGAAACTTCTAATGTGATAGACCAGAACTGTGCGGACGTAATAACAATATCTTAAAACAGAATGCGTAAGTAGCAATGGACAGTATTGTCTAGCTGGATCAGAGAGTTGCATCACCACCAAAAGTCGAACTCTTCATTAAGAAAGGTCAGCTTAAAATGCTGAGACAATTGGGGTTATTTTGCTGTCCACGAGCTTAATTGACAGCTCGATAACGAAAGCGGTGATTCAAGCCAGAGAACTTTGATAATGAGAGATCGATGTCGCCTGATCATTATTGTCTTCCCTTGTTCGGTTTAAACTCTTGACATGTACTATATCTCTATCTTTCTATGTATCTGTCTACTTATCTATCTATCTAATCTATGTGTCTGTCTGTCTATTGTGGACGATACACGCTTGGATCGAGGGGTGCACGACCTTGACCATCGTCCACGTGATTTTGGTAAAATGGTTTTTTTTTTTTGGGGGGGGGGAGGGGGATATATTGAAATATTGGCATGCATCATATCAGATTTGGGGGGGGGGGGGTTGGGGAACATGGCCGGCAATGTAGTCTTCGTTGTGCTTATATTATTGTGCGTGTTTAGTATATTCTGCCTAGCCCACCTCACGTGGTGTAGATTAAGTAGTTGTGAATTAATCTGTGATGTAAGGTTCTGGTGTTTACGAGCTGATATGGGAAATTCTGTGTATGATTTCAGTGTGATTTATCGGTATAATGGATGTGCAACACGTATGATTCGTTCATTATGCTTTTCATGTAGACTGATTGTGTGCTGAAAAAATTATATAGAGGTGTGTCATGGCTGTGGTAGCTGCAGGGGGTGAGTGCTGCTGTACATTAGATTCGTAGTGCAGGCTACGTGGAGGGCCAAGAGAGCCTGGGACCTCAAGTCCATCAGGATTTCAATATACAAACATGAGAAGCTAGTATCATATGACACCATGCTTACTTATCCTGCATTGTATTGACATTGTTCATCCACTTGTTCGTCCATTATGATGACACATGTCTTGATGTCATGTTGATGTCAGTGTCAGTTGTATGTGCTTGTTGTGGCGTTTAGTGAGGCTAAAGTGCTGTGTCCTGTGATTTCAGACTTGGTGATTTGTACTGCATGTCAATGTATTGTGTATTGATTAAATGCTCAGGATTTATGCATAATTAGCATACAATATACCAAGGAGGGGAGAACCTGGGTTGGCAGTCCGGGGGGGGGGGGGGAGGAGGAGTTAGATTGGCCTCGAGTACTGAAGTACATTGACCAAGGATTGCTGGTCTGTAACCATCTTGAGAAAATATTGCTCCCACTAATTATAAATGTAAACTTGCACCAAACAAGTTTTACACCATCTAGCTCGTCTGTAATGAGGTAATGTGTAATCAGGTTTTACACAGTGGTAAGTTAGTCTGTTACTCAGGTAATCAGAGAAATGGAGAGATACCACCTAGATGCACTGGGCATCGGTGAAATGGGATGACCACAAACATGGAAAAGATCGGCGGAAAACTATACGTTAATAATACATTCAGGCAGAGACGACGAGAGCCAACAAGAAGGCTAGGTATAATCATGTCAAAAGTAGCAGCAAGGACCTTTAAAGAAAGGGAACCAATGAATAGTCGTATAAAATAAGAGCAAGATACAACCTAAGACACAGAAGAATGACAATAATACAGTGTTATGCACCCACGAACGATGCAGATGATGAGGTAAAAGACGATTTCTATCACCAATTGCAACAAATCATCAACAAAGTCCCTAAACACGACATCCTAATTGCTATGGGGGACTTCAACGCTAAGGTAGGGAAAGATAACACCAACGTCGAAAAAGTATTGGGGAAAGAAGGAACTGACACGGTAAATAAGAACGGAGAAAGATTAATTGAAGTATGTCTAACAGAGGGCATGGTCATTGGAGGCACAATATTTCCACACAAAGAGATACATAAAACAACGTGTATATCTCCAGATGGTAGAACTAGAAACCAGATAGATCATTTTTGTATTAGGAAGCAATATAGAACATCCCTGATAGATGTAAGGGTATATAGGGGTGCAGATGTCAACAGTGATCACAATCTGTGTGTAGGGAAAATAAAACTAAAACTGAAAAACCAAAACAAGAAATCATTACCCAGAAGGATAAACAGCTACAGCCTACAAGAAGAAAATACTAACAGGAATTTCAGTCACGAACTTGCCAATCATTCCACAGCACTCAGTGAAGTAGAGTAGATAGGTATAGATGAATTATGGAATTTCTACAGCACAGACATAATCACACCAGGAAAAGCAAGCGCTGGACTGAAAAAAACAAATAGAAAAGCATGGATATCAGAAAACACATGGAAGTACATACATGAAAGACGAGCAGCCAAATTAGCCGTGTTGAATGTAAAGACAGATCTTGGAAAAGATCTAGTGAAAGCAACATACAAAGAAATAGACAAGAAAGTAAAAAGTTCAGACAGAAGGGATAAAAGAGAATACACAGGCAATATGACAAAAGAGGCACAGAAAGCAGCAAAAACAGGAGATAGCAAAACTTTATATAACATACAAATGAGACTGACAGGTACTATTACATCTAAAGAAAGACCAGTCTTTAGCAAAACTGGAACCCTATTAACATCAAGTAAAGACCAAAAGCAAAGATGGGCTGAACACTTTCAAGAAATACTTAATCGACCACACCCAAAAGAATTGTTAAACCTTGAAACTGACTTAACAGCCCCACAACTAAATGTCAGACTAGATGAAATTGACATAGCAGTGAATTTAATGGCTAACAACAAAGCTGCAGGTGAAGATGAAATAACACCCGAAATGTTAAAAGCTATCAACAGTGACAACATGAGACAACAACAGAGAATGTTTAATAAGATTTAGAGACAAGAACAGGTCCCTTCTAACTGGAAAAAAGGAATCATAGTTAAAGTACCAAAAAGGCAACCCTAGCTCCTGCAACATTTGGAGAGGAGTAAGCTTAGTATTAGTTGTGTCAAAAGTATTTTGCAAGGTCATTTTGAATAGACTTAAAGATATAGTGGATACTGCAATGAGAGAAGAACAAGTAGGATTTCGAAAAGGGAGAAGCTGTCTCGACCAGATCTTTCCTCTCAGAATAATACGTGAAGTATACCTAATAATACTTATTGAAAAGCAGAAACAAGTAATACTGAACTTCACAGACTTTTAATAAGGCATTTAATAGCACACAGAGATTCATTGTGGAGTATTTTAAGTCTATATGGAATACCATCTAAAATTGTCAACATCATTAAGGACCTCTACAACGGATATGTTTGTGCAGCCAAGACAGAAGAAGGGATGAGTGAATGGTTCCAGATTGAAACTGGCGTGAAACAAGGATGTATATGATCTTCTTTGCTTTTTGGAACTACAATGGACTTCATAATGAAAAAATTGCTGCACGGGTAACACAGGTATTGACTGGATACATGGAACCCAACTAGAAGATCTTGATTTTGCTGACGACATAACTCTTATCAGTAACAATGTGAATTCCATGCAAGAAAAAACAGATAATCCTGTCTTCACTGGCTAGCAAAATAGGACTTGAAATTAACAAAGATAAAAGAAAAATAATGAAAATTCCCATTAATCAAAATGGAAAAATACCCGTAGAAGGGACAGCTGTTGAAGAAGTCAATCAATTTGCATACCTTGGCAGCTACATAGACCAGGATGGTGACACCAGAAAGGAAGTTAGAATTACAATTTCAAAAGCAGCATCGATCTTCAAGAATCTTGAGAATACATGGCATTCAAAAGTTATAACCACAAAAACCAAGTTAAGACTATTCAATTCAAATATAACATCCACCCTCATTTATGGATGTGAACACTGGAAAACAACTAAAGAAATGGACAAGAAATTAGACTGTTGAAAACAAATGCCTAAGGAAAATATTCGGCATCAAGTGGAACAAATTCAAGAACAATGCAGAGATAAGACAGATGAGCGAACAACAACCAGTCTCATGGGTGATCAGGAAAATGAGATAGACACATGTTGGTCACGTGATGAGAAGAAACGATCAGAGAATCCCAAAACAAGCTATCAAGTGGAACACAAAAGGCTGAAGAAAAAGAGGCAGACTTCGTGAAACTCTAAAGATGACATTGTTAAGAGAGGCCAAATTAATAGGAATAAAATCCCTTGATTAATTTGAAAAGCTCGCCGAAAACAGGACAAATTGGCGAACTACCTTGCGAGCCCTATGGGACGTTTAACGGCACGGGAATATATAAGATATAAGATAAGTTAGTCTGTCTTCCCGTCTGTCTGTTTCGTCTATTCAAGACAAATGATTAACACTTAAAGTCATTTTTTTCCTCTGCAGTAAAACCGTACACATTTCAAATATTAGGAAAACCCTTCAGTATTTTGTTCATCATGTTTTCAAGTTATCAATGCTAGAAGCATCAAAGAGGTGTTTTCTAAGTTAGCTGCTTGTTTTATGTCAACGCAAAGAGACCAGCACTCGTCACATTACGCAAGCTGTGAGATTACTACAGTTAATAGTGGTAACATAACAAGGAATATACCTTATACATCGAAGGGCGGATCAGAAAGGTTGTTAGTTTCCGAAGAAAGTTTATTAAACAAAGCCATGTTACTGTTGGGATAACATCATGGATGAAACTATAGGGAAAACACGAAAACAAGTAGTTTGGACGATAATCAGAACCGGGCCAAATCAATCAGCCTAATGCGGGCGGGTTTGATACCACATAAGGCCAGATCAGTCATCCCCAACAGCGGATATCATCAGAATGAGGATATAGCAAACAGCCCCAGGAGCGTGTAACACCAGAATGAGACCAGATCAAACAACCGCAAGGCGCATATAATCCCAGAAAAAGTCTACATCAACCACTTCCAAAGGCATATGATATCGGAATGAGGCCATGTAAATCAGATGCAAATGCGTTTAACACTAGAATGAGACCAGATCAACCAATTGCAGTGGCACATGAGACCAAAACGGGAGTGACAATAAGAAGGAATCCCTCTGGTACAAAGTCGATAAGCAGATAAAAGATATCTTAGGAAGGTCAGATATAACATGATATTAGGCCGGAGAAAAATCCTCACAAACTTCAGCACATCAAGGCAGTAGTAGTAGACATTAAAAAAGATAAAATCCCGGTTTCGATACCATTTAGGGTATACTGAGGTTACGTATTTCCACAATCTTCGGCCCATGAAAATGTGATGTGATCAGTATCACATCTACCCACATTTGTCTCCCCAGCTCTTTCTCTGGTACTGATTTTTACAGGCTGAGTGAACCCAGGGGCATTTCTGGTGTGTACCAGAAAAAAAAATCTCACAGCGGACATAAACAAGACTAAATTAAAATCAGTATTACATATTTCAAAGCGTGACTGATTTTAAGTAGAGATCTGTGACTGATATCATATTTATGTGCACAAATTAAACGTTTACATTTGTTGACCTACTGATTTCTGCTTACGTTGTTATATTTATTTGGATATATACTGCTTTATATTACAGTAATAATGGAAATACAAGTATATTATTTATACACTGTTAAAAAAAAACAAAAAAACAAAAACAAAGAGAAACGCAACACTACTATAGTCGTAATGGACACCAAATTTCAAACTTGTATCAACATTTTACGGAATTAATGTTTCAATCTTGGCATGAAGAAACTTTAAGACTTTAAGAATGAAATTATGTTCATTAAATTTGGTTTGTATTCTTTGCGACTGAGGCCTCCGTTTCAGTAAGGTATATGGCCTCCTCTGGCCTGTATCAGAGAACGACATCTCCTTGACATGGATCCGATTAGCCGTTGGATCTGTTGTTGTGGGATGGCTGCCCACTCTTCCCGCAGTGCAAGAGACAATTGTCGAAGATTGCCGAGTTCATCCCATAAGTTTTCTATTGGTTTCATGTTTGATGACATGGATGGGCAAGGAATGGTCTGGACGTTGTTGTCAGCGAGGAACTGGGTGGTGAGTTGTGCCACGTGAGGTCGAGCGTCATCCTGCTGAAAAATCGACCCTGGTGCAGTCAGAAGTGGAAGGACATGAGGACGAAGAATTTCAGCGGTGTATCGTTGGGCATTCAGGCGTCCTTTAATTTGCACCAGGTCACTTCTTGCCATGAAGTTGATGTACCCCACACCAGTACACCTCCACCACCATGTGGAGGAGCCTCATCCACACAGTTCTGGGCTCATGGACTCTGCGGTAAACCTTTCGCCGTCTATCGTGTCGCTGGAGCTGACACAATGATTCATCACTAAACTAAACCCTTCTCCAATCATTTGCAACGGTCCATTGACGATGTTGGTTATCCCACTGCAGTCGGTTCTAGCGATGCCGGTCCGTAAGAACAGGACCTTTGTAGGGTCTTCTGACTCAAAGACCCGCGTCGTGCAGCCGGTTCCTGGCCCATCCTGAACCATCTGAAATTCGATGAGCTGCTGTCACTGACTGGATTGATAAAGACGCAGATCCAAATCGATTCCTAAGGTGACGCAGCCGTATGAAGCGGTCTTCGGCAGGAGTTGTGACTATGGGTCAAAATGCGGAGCCGGTCTGCATCTGAGCCAGTTTCTTGAAATCGTCTCCAAAGGCGACTGATTGTGCTTCTAACAACATTAAATTGTCTGGCCACTATACTTTGTGACTGTCCAGTCTGTAAACGTCCAATGATGATGAGTCGTTGTTCTGTAGTGAGATGATCCATACCTGCGCATTGAATTTTCAAATGAATTGATTCGAGGAGCGTCAATCTTTTATAAGCATTCAATAACATGGTCAGTGAGTATTGTGTTCAGTAGGTTTCACGCGTTCTCGTGAACCTGTCATGATTTATTGTCAAAAATGCTGTTTTGACTAGTGTCGCTTTTCTATGATCATGAATCATCTGCTGGGTACAATTCAGGTCAGCAAGTGAAGTTGATGTCCAAGTGAACGTTTCAGGCAATTTCCCTTGTCTGATCAGCAAACTTGAGTTTAAATCGCAACACCGTATTCTTTTTGCGTTTCTTCTTTTGAACAGTATATATTATTGCAGTATATTCTCACAAACGGAAAATAATTCTGATACACTCCCTAGCTTCATAGGCACTTGTTATCACTTGTTTTATTTCTTCTAAAAGTACCTCTACTTCTAGTGCCACTGTGGTTTTATATTTCGCTAGTTGTGTAATCCATGAACTATTTTCATATACATGTACATAAATGTACGAACCTCTTTTCCTCATCGGAATCTCTGTATTTTCTTTTAATCTGTTCTTTATTGTATTTTTTCCTTCCCAGTGTGCAGCTAAAAAGCAGGGGTTGTGCAGTACTTCTTTAGCAGACTCCACCACGATGGAAACTTTGGCGATCCCTGTCCCGTTAGCCAGGCTTGGCCTGTCATTGGGGGAAGCAAAGGAGAAATGAGACAGTTGGTCAGCTATGATTCGCTGACTCTGACCCCAACATATCAGCTATGATTTGCTGACTCTGACGCCAACATATCAGCTATGATTCGCTGATTCTGACGCCAACATATCAGCTATGGGTCGCTGACTCTGACGCCAACATATCAGCTATGCGTCGCTGATTGCCTAATCACCCCCACCCACTCCAATTCTAAAGCAGCACCTAAATTTTCGTAACTTGACCTGTGGTATCACAAAATTAAATATGGGACGCTGCTTGTGGCGGCAGGCGTGTGGATGTGGAACCACGAGCCAGTTCTGATAACTCATTTAAACAATTTTCAAAGTACACAATTTTAGTTTTTCGTGCACACCCGCTGGCCCTGGACAGAAGATTCACGTTAATCTCCTCGCACGTGGAGCGTCCCAACAGGTTTACCTTTTTCTTTGTCTTCCTTATCATGCTAAGTGCGCCCATCACAACAACACCGTGAGACAGTTCCTGATCTACCAGCCGCCCGACACCGCCCAAATCTCCACGAGCATGCTGGATGTAGTGACTGCAAAGAAACCCGTTCTCTTTGCCACAGCTCTTCTGTTGCAATAAGAGACTAAGTCCCATCTACTTTTGCTTCCTTTAGTCACTGAGGATCTTTGACGGGAACCATTAGTAGGTAGACTCTTTGGTGGATGTTGGAGTAGGCAGCGGAGCAAGTATGGGAACGTCCTGAATACGATGATGTTGGAGTAGGCAGCGGAGCAAGTATGGGAACGTCCTGAATACGATGATGTTGGAGTAGGCAGCGGAGCAAGTATGGGAACGTCCTGAATACGATGATGTTGGAGTAGGCAGCGGAGCAAGTATGGGAACGTCCTGAATAAGATGATGTTGGAGTAGGCGGCGGAGCAAGTATGGGAGCGTTCTGAATACGATGATGTTGGGTTCTGAAATCTGAAATATTATTTTTGAATCATCGACTCAGTAGGGATGTCAAACTCATTTCCTGGCAAGCCAAACCAAAGAGAGAGAGAGAGAGAGAGAGGGAGGGAGGGAGGGAGGTCCAGCCGGTGCATTGCTCTGAGACCCGAAGGAAGGGATTTCCCTATTTTAGGATGGGGTGGGAGGTGTGGGGAGGAGAACGGATGAAAACAGAATGGCTAATCAAAAGAATAGGTGGGGAAGGAGAGAGTACACTTACAACATTTCTCTGAGAGGCCCTGCCTGATATTTAGAGTGGTTTTCACATCTGAAAATGTGTACTTGGACTTTCTCTGATAGTCATGACAAAAATGCTGTTTGGTTTGCCGACAATTTTTTTAAAATGGCAAAACATTAATTTACTATCTGAAGATTGTATAGAACTGTGGAAGAAGTTTATACTTAACAGGAAAGGACGATATAAGACAGATATTTACACACATTTTCTGCTGCTAAGTGCAGTGGCTGATTCGTCGCATATTGAAACTGTACAGTGCGGTTTAATGTTAAATACAAGTAGTTGGCATTTTAAATGTCCCTTGGTAGTTCTGAGTGTCGATCGAACTGGTAGGAAATGACTGCTAGTCGCATTATCCGCCCCGTTGCTAACCCATCTTACATGAGTATAGAGCTAGACCTTTATGGTCGTATTCTTGGGGTAGTGTGTCTGTGAATCATTGAGACTTTTCCTTACTGGGTAGCGTAATGAAGTTAGGAAAAATGTCTCAAAGAATAAAATATGTGTAGTGGTACAGTAGAGTCAAAGGAGTGTGGACCTACATGAATCTTTTGGAATTAGGAACATCTTTTTACGTTTACTCCAGAAAGTTAGGGGAATTAAAAAAAAACATTCGTGATATATTATGAATGGCGCAGGCAGACACAAAAGGAGAAATGGAGAGTCGGGACGGTACACGACGGATGTTGAGAAGGGCCCAGTGGGTCTTGTTTTCCTCATCTTTTCTTATCTGAAACAAAATTCAGGAAAACACCGCCTACAGGCCGAGTAATACCTGACCCTAGGGCTCGACTTGGCTCGTCACTGCTCTGATTACAAGCACTTCACAATGGTACTAGTTACTATGATTATCGACTTACAGGTAGTTCCTATAACAACAAATATAACACTACAGCTCGAATTTTACAAATATTTCAAGCAATTTTTTCATACAAATTTGAAATGCTATGTCACCTGAATATGTAACAAATGTGTTCACTTCAACGTTTAGCACATCTATGTGTTCAGCTGAACAGTTAACAAAACTGTGTTCAGATGAATATTTAGCAGATCTATATGTTAAATTGAACGTTTAACAAATCTGTGTTATGTTTAACTTTTATTAAATATATGTGTTAAGCTGAACACTTAATAAGTCTACTGAAACAACTTTGAAAGGATGTTGTTTTCATAGGAATAATTAGTGTTTAAGCATATAACTATAGGTGTGAAACAAGGATGTATACTGTCTCCTTTACTTTTTGGGATTACAATAGACTTCATAATGAAAAAATGCTGCACATGTAACACAGGTATTGACTGGGTACATGGGACCCAACTAGAAGATCTTGATTTTGCTGATGACATAACTCTTATCAGTAACAATGTGAATTCCATGCAAGAAAAAACAGATAGCCTGTCTTCACTGGCTAGCAAAATAGGACTTGAAATTAACAAGGACAAAACAAAAATAATGAAAATTCCCATTAATCAAAATGGAAAAATACACATAGAAGGGACAGATATTGAAGAAGTCAATCAATTTGCATACCTTGGCAGCTACATAGACCAGGATGGTGACACTAGAAAGGAAGTTAGGATCAGAATTGCAATAGCAGCATCAATCTTCAAGAATTTTGAGAACATACGGAACTCAAAAGTTATAAGCACAAAAACCAAGTTAAGACTATTCAATTCAAATGTAATATCCACCCTCATTTATGCATGTGAAAGCTGGAAAACAACTAAAGAAATAGAAAAGAAATTAGACTCTTTTGAAAACAAATGCTTAAGGAAAATACTCGGCATCAAGTGGAAGGAATTCAAGAACAATGCAGAGATAAGACAGATGACTGAACAACAACCAGTCTCATGGGTGATCAGGAAAAGGAGAAGGACATATGTTCGTCACGTGATGGGAAGAAATTATCAGAGAATCCCAAAACAAGCTATCAAGTGGAACACAACAGACAAAAGAAAAAGAGGCAGACCGCGTGAAACTCTGAAGAGGACATTGTTAAGAGAAGCCAAATTAACAAGGTATAAAATCCTTTGATGAGATTGAAAGACTCGCCGAAGACAGGAAAAATTGGCGAACTACTTTGCGAGCCCTATGTGATGTTTAACGGCACGGGAAGGATATAAGATATAAAATATAAGAAGCATATAACTATACACAAAACCACCTACCACACCTCAGAAGTCTCCATTTAAACATTCTCTACACTTCACCATGCGCATTTCTGAACACAGCCTCTAACAAGCCACAGTTTCTTACAAGTCACAGCTAAGTATTCCATTCATTTTATGTTATTCTATTACATCTTTTCATTCATATTTTTTACATAGCATTCATGTGAATTTATACTTTATCTTCTCTCCCTATTTCTTTGTCCTGTGTGTTTTTGTGTGATTAAGGCTCACACCAGAACGTCACAACTGTGTGCCTGTTAATTAATAAAGTTGTTCCTACTTTTTTCCTAGTTTATATGTGTTGTTTCCATAGAGGAGGTTCATGAAAATGGGAGAAGACAACTGCGCGCCATCAGAGAAAGTGCGGCCCAGGAGGCACTGCAAGAACAGAAGAAACGCCTGGCGCGGTGCGTTGTCTGTAGATGGGATTACTTCGAAGGGTACGGTGCTTAACATGTTGTCACATGACTACTTACTCTTTTATAGCAAAATTTCGTTCTCTTTAGGAACACACCTTTTATATTGCTATATCGTTAAGAATTAATCGAATCATTGCGATCCCAATGTATTGTAGAAGAAATTACTTTTCTGAAGAAATGCTTCAGCAACTTCTCCCTACCAAATGAATAACTAACACAGTATGATTTATAAAGTGCCAGAAAGTGTACAGACAAGAACACACGAGCACTTCTCGCGCTATGAAGCTGCGGAAAGTAAGGTGAACCAAGTAGGAGCAAGTTCCACTTACAGTATCAAGTCAACAACGAGTGATATTTTGGCAAAGAGTCTTTATCAGACACCAACAAAACCCGACAACGAAGAAAGAACAATGAACCAGCAAGGAATTCTAAACGCACAAAAAAAAAAATCAGTGTAAAATGAAAAAAAAAAAAAAGGTAACCCTGTCATACCTTAGAGGCACATAGAAATATGGTGTTAGTGCCCATATTTTCCTTGACCTGTCAGCAAACTAGAGGGTGATATGGTCAGTATCACGCCTGGCTGCCTTTTCCTTCCCCAACTCCAGAAGAAGTCGGGTACCCATTTCTACAGCTGGGTGACTGGGGTGCCGGCCGCCGGATTCGAACCCCCGACCTTCGCCATGAGAGACTAGTGCACTAACCACTTCGCCACTCAGACATGAAATGAAACAAGATTTTTTTTTTAAAACCTAAATCGGCTTCAACAATAACAGAACAATGTACAGCAGAGAAGTCTTTTCTTCTCGCTAAGCAAAACTCATCTCACCCATTCATATTCTGAACAGAGCGATTTAAAATGCAAATTCAGTTCAACAAATACCGACGTGATGTTATTTTAAATTAAAAATTAAAGAAAGAAGAAGATAAACGTTCATTATGTTGTCAAAGATAAGAGAAATGACGACTGCGTTAAAACAAGAAATAGCAATCCCGTAGGAGGAGGTGTATGGTTCAGTTTTACAGGAAGAGTGTCTTTCTGGTTTCCGCCCATTTTCCTAACTATTTCTAGTTTTTTTGGTTTTGTTTTTTTTTTGTGGTTGTTGCAAAACTGAACCATATACCGCCATCTTCATCATTATGTTGCCAAAGGCATTCTATTGTCTATTATTCATGTCAAATCTCAGCTGTCATAGTAAAATAAAACCAAAGGATTCAAGTTAAGGGGAATGGGAGAATCCTGAGCACATTCGTTATTGATCACATATTTCCAGTATTCGAAAAGAATACAGAACTACACAAACTCAATGGAAATATACTTTCTTTATTTACGGGGGAGAAAAAACAGAAGCACAGGCAATTTGAAAATTAGGCAGCAATCACGACGGATAGAAGTTGACTCAGATGACAATAGAAGTTGACAATACGAGCGGCTAAAGCTTAGTTCGAACACGCAGTGCGCAGTGCTCTATCCTTAGTCTAGTTGAAGATAAGATCAAATAAACATGATAGTCTGCTGCGAGACTGCACCATTATTGAACACGTTCTTTGAACAGAAGGACTGAAACCTGGTGAAATTCACCGACCGGAACGACACTGCGAGAGATCGGTGATATTTTTGTATTACTTGCTACTAACGCATAATTGTCATATTTTTTTCTGTATTCATGTATCTTTAATTTGATATATGTCTGAGCTTAACTTGTTGGGTACAAGAAACTATTCCATGTAAAGCTCACTCATTCTGTGCTGAAAAATTAAGAAAAAATATTTAATTATGACACGGAGAGGAACATGATTCCAGACAGTAAGAGTTAAAAGAGAAGTTTATAAATGAGTAGAAATGTTTAAAGTAGGAAGAACAAGTGTAACTGAGAAATGATAAAAAGTCGGGTCCGCTGAACCGTGACAGAGCACGTCCCCATGCAGCGACGGCAGCGGTGCAGGCAGTGGAATAGCTGCGGTATGAACGTCTTTCTCATCCACCTTGTAACCCTGATCTGGCGCCATGCGATTACCACGTGTTCGGTCCAGTTAAAGAGAGACTCTACACGGTCTGATGATGAGGTATGGAAGCACTGCAGACCTGGATTCGGGAGCAAATGAAAAGCTTCCTCTTCCACGGAATAAAAACAGAAATTGTAACGATACAAGAAGTAACTGGCTGTCAGGGCTAGACTATGTGGAAAAATGATGTAACCATGGCGTTCGTTTGTCCTTACTGTTTGATTTTCCTGTAGTAAAACAGGTTTATGATATTACACGCCAGTAAAACAGGTTTATGATATTATACGCCAGTAAAACAGGTTTATGATATTACACGCCAGTAAAACAGGTTTATGATATTACACGCCAGTAAAACAGGTTTATGATATTACATGCCAGTAAAACAGGTTTATGATATTACACGCCAGTAAAAACAGTAGACTTTATTTACTTTACTACTTACTTTACTTTATCCTTCTTCTTGTACCGTGAGATGTCGAGGAGAAGTTGCAGTTGACGTTTTGGGGCCGTATCAGTGGCCTCAGTGATGGTTCATGCTAAAACTTATGAGTGTTTCTCTAACTCCATCCATCCATCTTTTCAGGGGTGTTTCTCTAACTCCATCCGTCCATCTTTTCAGGGGCATTCCGCTTGATCTGTGTCTTGTGGTTGCAGGCCCTCGAGGTTGACTGTATACGCGTCATTTGTTTCTCTAAGTATTGAAGTATGATGTAGTCCCTACCAACTGTCTTCTGTCGTCATTTCTTAACTTATCCATCCCAGTGATGTTTGCTGCTCTTCTTAGGCATCTCATTTCATATTGAGGATATTTTATTTTGCTGTTTCTCGGTTACTGCCCAAGTTTGGCATTTGTAGGACAACGTTGGTACAAATATGTTATTATTTAGTTACTTCTTAGTTTCGAATGGTATGTTAGGGTGAGAATGTAGCAGGGATAGCTGGCATGTAATGGCCATTTTCTCTTTGTGTTCTAATACTAGTTTCTCTATCAAGCTTCTCAGATACAGAATAGACGCACACAAAAAATTGCTATAAGCATCAGTTAAATAATTATCGTAGAAACGCTAACTTTGATGAAAAGGCAAGATCTAAATTTTGAGACAGTTTACAGGCCCATCAGAACAGCTGCTTTCATCATCCATTGACCTGATTACTCAGTGAATTTCTCACAGATTTCTGTTTATACTGCAGTACTGTGTCTCTTATTTAGCAGTGTTTCAGAGCTACTTTGGTGGGGGATGGAGGAGGGGGGGGGTCTCCAGATTTGTGGAAAGTTAATATAAATCACACAGCACAAGTTAATTTTCCGATCAAGAAGCTAATTCAGTTGAAAAGTTCAGTAAATTTTAATAGTAAGAGTGAGTGAAAGAGAGAGAGAGTGTGTGTGTGGTGTGTGTGAGTGTGTGTGTGTGTGAGAGAGAGATTAGCTATTAAAATGAAATATACAGAATTCTAAATAATTATAAGTATTTAACAGGTAAGAGAAGCTTTATTCGTTATTTAAAAAAAGGCACCTGTAAAGTTCCAAACTGAAGATTAGTTGGATGGAGTGCACATAAAACAAAACTGAACATTAAAGAAGTAGTTTAATTGATAGCTGAAATTATCTGGCATTTGATTGTAAAAGTGTAATGAAGTTATTATTATTATTATTATTATTATTACTGTAGCAATGAGAAGAGAAGGCACTGAAAATATTGTAACAACAGGAAAAACAGAGGGGGAAAAAAGCCAGGGGAAGACCGAGAGAAATGATACTGGTTAGTCTGACGAGATGGTGTGAGATGATATCAAATGAACTAATGGCCTACATGAAGGATTGTGTTCTATGGAGAAACATAATAGCCACAGCCAGTGGGAACGGCACCTGATGATGATGTTAATGCGGCACTTTCAGACACGGGCATGAGAAACGATCAGAAATGTCTCGTGTAATGTGTACACATTCATAGCAAAATAAATAATTTGCAAATTTTCCTTGACGGCCCAGCTTTCTACTTGGGGAAATATTCTGAAAGTTTCTCTCAGATGATTCAGTACATTAAGTGTATTTGTCCTGAAATATCCACACATTATCTCGATCTGCAGTACAATGTAACGAGTCGTTTAAGAAAATAAAACGCTAGCTAAAAGATTTGAAGTTTCGAGTGGACCAGTAATAAACCTAATTTTTAAAATCATGTCGGGTCCAAAAGCAGTTTGGCTGAGGAATAAAATGGTCCATATAAAGAAGCAAATTAATGAGAAAGTTCCCAACCAGTCACGCGTAACAAACCTGAATCAAATGCCGCTTCTGGCATGCTATGGTTCACTACACAAAACGATCCAATGGGTTACTGATTTTTTTTTTAAAGTAAATCAAGGTTTTAAAAAAGAGTGGTTCTAGAGTTTGCGCAGAAGTCATTAAAAAGTAAAGAGTTTCCTCGATAGCAGCAGTGGACACTGAAAACAGCATTCACTGGAGTTTTAACGTTTCCATCTCAAGGACAGAAATTAGAAGAACAAAAAGAGAAATGCTGAATGGAGTAGACGGCAAGTAATTATAAATTATGAAAGAAAACGCACAATCAGAGGTGTAATAGGGTAAAGGTCATACGCTGGTATATAAACAATGGGGGATATGATGTTAACAGAAGCAGCAGGGGATATGGTGTTAACAGAAGCAGCAGGGGATATGGTGTTAACAGAAGCAGTAGGGGATATGGTGTTAACAGAAGCAGTAGGGGATATGGTGTTAACAGAAGCAGTAGGGGATATGGTGTTAACAGAAGCAGTAGGGGATATGGTGTTAACAGAAGCAGTAGGGGATATGGTGCTAGTGTCTGCATTTTTCATGTCCATTTGGCGCACTAGATGATGATGGGCTCAGACGTATGCTTGGCCGCTTTACTTTCCCAGCTGCAGCAGGAGACAAGTACCCATTTCCACATCTTGAAAAATGAGGCACCTGCAGCCAGCATGAACCAGCTACTTCACACTGAGATATTAATATGTATAATCAGAGATAGGATATTTAAGAGTAATGTTCTAAGTGTACTACTCTATGGAAGTGAATGCTGGAAAATCACCAAAACCATAGAAAACAAGTTGAATTCTTTCCAGACTAAATGTTTACGTAGAATTAAAAAAATATTTTGGCCAAACACCATAAGAAATAACATCTTATTGGCAGAAATGCAGATGAAACCACTGACAACAATTATTGAGGAAAGACGCTGGCGATGGTTGGGACATGTGCTCCGAATGACTGACAGCTCATTACCAAAAATAGCACTAAGATGGACACCACAGGGGAGCAGAAGTAAGGGTAGACCAAAAGAGACATGGAGAAGAACAACAGAAAGGATGTTGAGCAATAGAGGGCTCACCTGGGCAAGAGCAGAAAAAAAGGCGAAAGACAGGCATTTGTGGAAAACCCTTGCGGAAGCCCCATGTGCCCTGGGCACTTAAGGTTCAGAGAGAGAGAGATAATCAGAGATATTAATAACTTTGGAACAGTTTAAGAACTTCTATGTTACACTGAAACTAATCTTGGTGCGAATCGTTCGAAGGAACGGAATAAGGCACAAAATATAGAGAAAAGGGACAAATAAGACTCAAAGAAGAGACAAAGAGCAAAGGGCATAGAGGCAGGGCATGAAACAGAAGACATAAAGCATTATTCAGAAAAAAAAAGAGATAGAAAGTTCTATTGGTCGGCAGCAAGTTCTTCCTTGATCACATGACTACTGTGAAAATCTTACAAACACCGCCTTACAGAAATCGTCTGTTGTATTTAGTTCGCATTCTGACCTCTTTGATGAAAGTTATCCTATGAAATATGTGAAAAGACTCGAAGGTAAAGGTAACCCTGTCATGCTTTAGAGGCACATAGGGGATATGGTGTTCGTGCCCGTATTTTCCTTGACCTGTCAGCAAACTAGAGGGCGATATGGTCAGCATTACGCCTGGCTGCCTTTCCTTCCCCAACTCCAGAAGAAGTCGGGTACTCATTTCTACAGCAGAATGACTGCGGCGCCTCCGGCCGGATTCGAACCCCCGACATTCGTCATGAGAGACTAGTGCACTAACTACTTCGCCATATAGACTAGAAGACAAGTAAAAAAAATCTTTTCTTTTCATACATTTTTCATTGGTAAAGCCCTTTGATTTACGATTACTTTTTTTATTTCGCCCTAGTATTTTACTGATCGTTTGTGGATTTGTGAGTATTAATTAAATCATAGACTATAAAACAGCTGTACATGTGTTACCTTAAACAAGAAGGTTGGTTTAGAAAGATACATCTGTGCTATGAAAAGTTAATAATGTATCTACGTAAAACACTTTGCTCTCATCAGCGTTAATGCACATGTAAGACAAGCATCATTTCGTATGGATGCCCATTACAATTATAGTGATCTTTCAGCAGACAGAAATACTCCCTGTACGTTTCCACAGAGATCACTGGAACGATGTCAAATGATGCCCCGTCTGCAACATAGGCATTAAATCTATATCATAGGGCGAAAA
The DNA here is from genome assembly GCA_009760885.1 of Achatina immaculata. Lineage (NCBI taxonomy): Eukaryota > Metazoa > Mollusca > Gastropoda > Stylommatophora > Achatinidae > Lissachatina > Lissachatina immaculata. The sequence goes on along the minus strand of CM019691.1, from coordinate 61,913,706 downwards.
AGGGGTGGGTGGGAGGGGCTTAATCATTAACGTTCCCAAGAAGTAACCGGCGTTAATCATTACAGCTCCCCAAAAGAAGTGCAGTAAAAGAAGAAAGGATTATCACCAACTGATGCACAAGATTGCGAGCTTTAAGTCAGCAACTCAGACAGAGGTCAAGACATTTAGAGAAAACGTGGAGGCGAAATTTTCAAGCACAATTTCTGAGCGCAGGAGAGACATGAGGAGAAAAAAAAAAGTTCGTTTCGAAGGTGGCCCTCATCTTAGGCGTCTCTGAGCTCTGCGAGTGCTAATGGCGATGATATTCCTAAAGAAGGTTGGCACTAGGTAAAAATTTGAACTAATTAAAAATTCCTGGTTTTTCACGGATTGGCGTGGGAAAAAAAAGAGTTAATGTGAAAACGAGGAGATTTTGACGTCAATATGTAGTCAGAGCAGCCAAGAGAGAGACGGACCAGAGGTTTCGGAACGAAGATGGCGGATGCGATGGGCGGTTATGGAATACTTTTTATGTAAAATAACCGTCCATCACATTTGTCATTTTCATGAAAAATAACCGCCCATTATATTTGTCATCTTCATGAAATATAACAGTCCATTCCAATGAAAAATACCGCCCATTACAATTAGAAAAAAAAAACGTTCATTACATTTGTCATCTTCATGGAAAAATTACCTTCCATTATATTGGAAATCTTCATGACAAATTTTCATCCACTACATCTGTCGTCTTCACGAAACATAACCGCTCATTACAGTTGTTTATCTTCATAAAAAGTAACCGTACACTATATTTGTCATCTTCATTCCAAAATGGCCCGTCCATCTCTCTTTTGCATCACTTGACTACCTGCTGATGTAAGAATCTTCTTGCGTGCTTTCTTTTTAACCTTTCATAAATTACATTGAGAGTGTATCATTCTATGTCATGTTGTGGGAAAAAAAACCTAAAGGAATAAAAAGATTGTCATTATAAGCGTCTATAATTGTTGCACGGAGTCCTTCTAATGTATATGACAAGAACTTACTCAGAATCCATGTAGCTGAATGAATGTCAGAACTTTAATGTGACAGTTGTAAATTCTGGTATTACTGTAATATACATTATCACCAAAAAAAACTGATTCGTTACTGAGTCCAGACTATTAATGTGTGCTCTTCAGTATTACCATTATCAAGACTCAGGTATATCTGTTATTTTTTATATGTCAAAGAAAGCATTTAAATGCAAGAGCAGAACATACCGGTCATCTATAATCTGAATGATAAAAGACAAAAGATAAAGACCTGCGTGAGGCAACAAACAGCAAAAACATGGTGGCTATCACCTGATAAACAGAAATGAATGGCCATCATTTTCCGCATCAGAACTGGACACAACAGATTCCGAAACTACGTGTGATCTACGACTAATGTTCGCAATTCTCATTCTGCATGCACCCACCAACCTCCAGCTGCGAAATGCGTCCTTCAAAACAGAACCAATCATAAAGTAGAGAGAAGCTCCCACTGGCCCAGTGAAGTTATTCAAGAAGCTAAATTCAACCCTCCTATACGGGCACTATAGAAAGATGGCCCAGTTTGTACAAGAAACAGAAATGCAGTTATGGGGCACAAACGCGTAAGAGGAAGAAGAAATATATTTACATATGATGATGTCAGCATTAATGACTTCAGATGGGAAATGCAAAACACAAATTAAGAATAGAATAGGCCAAGCAAAGACTGCATTTCAGAGAATGAGAAACATACTCGTATTATGCAACACTTCCTTATCAATGAATGTTAGAAAACGAGTCCTAAAATGCTATATTGAACCTATCTTGTTATATGGAAGTGAATCATGGACGATAGGCAGGTCTGCACAAAAGTTATTGGAAGCAGCAGAAATGTGGTTAACTAGAAGAATGGTGCGAATTTCCTGGACAGCAAAAATAACTAATGGAGAATGTTTGAGAAGAGTTGGAGATAGAAAAAAATCTTGTCAAAAAAAAATAAGAAGGAGACAATATACTTTTATAGGATATGCACTGAGAAGGGGCATTGAACATATTATAATAACAGGAAAAATAGAGGGAAGAAGAGCCAGGGAAAGACCAGCAGAAATGATACTGGGCAGTCTGACGAGATGGTGTGAGAGGAGATCACCAACTGAGGTGATGGCCTGCATGAAGGATCGTGTAATCTGGAGAAGCATAATAGTCAACGCCAGTCGATAGGGCACCTGATGATGATGATGATGATGATGATGATGTCAAACAGACAGGCGGACAGACAGGCAGACAGGCAGGCGACAAACAGACAGACATACATAGATAGATAGATAGATAGATAGATAGATAGATAGATAGATAGATAGATAGATAGATAGATAGATAGATAGATAGATAGATAGATAGATAGATGGACGGACAGACAGACAGAGAGACAGACAGACAGATAGATAGATAGATAGATAGATAGATAGATAGATAGATAGATAGATAGATAGATAGATAGATAGATATTGTGGCTAGTTTTCTCTTCAGATACATTCTCATCCTTATACTCATATTTCATTCATAATTCTGACGACCGGTTATTGCTCTAAATTATATTCCCTCCACAGTTTCAGAAAACTGACCAGCACATTTAGAAAGAGAAAAGAAACTCCCCTCGGGGCAATATATCATCCAACAGTGATTTAGCCGGATCTATGTACTTGCTGAAAACAAAAGCTTGATAGACCCTGATATCTTCAAGCAGAGCTATCTAAATTCTGAATGTATTCACTTTTTCGACATTCCTTGATTAACTACATGAAATTCTTGATTGCGAAACCCCGTCTTGGCACCGAATCTTTATATTGACGGAGCAATTTTTGTAGAAGTCGAAATGAAACCTGGGTGAGCAAATATTATTACGCCTGAGTGCTAGGTATAATACAGTAGCTAGGTAAAGAGGGTTGAAGCAAATATTGACTCTTTATCTTCGACTTTCTAGTTTAGGTACAGGATAGTGTGACAGTTACATCTGTCACTAGTCGACTCTGATGTAGTGCGATTATTTATTCCAACTTCATTTTTCTATTTTTTCTAGAAGCGTGGAGATGTCTCACACCTGCAACTCTTGAGACAACCAGAAAGGAGGAGATTGCTAAGATAGGGCAAAACAGGACGTAAGAAATCACGAAGGATAAAGTCAGACAAGCAATATCGAAATGTTACCGGCTAAAGGGATTTTGAATACAGCCACGTGTAGGTAGCCAAAACTGTGAGAAAATGTAATAGAAAAATAGATCACACTAATATAATTTAGTTAGAAAGGTTACTGTTTGAATAAGTGACATTAAACGGAATTTCAAGAAGGTAAAGGGTAAAGAAGATAAAGAAACGGAATTTCAACAAGGTAAAGGATAAGGAAGATAAAGAAACGGAATTTCAAGAAGGTAAAGGGTAAGGAAGATAAAGAAACGGAATTTCAAGAAGGTAAAGGGTAAGGAAGATAAAGAAGCAGAATTTCAAGAAGGTAAAGGGTAAAGAAGATAAAGAAGCAGAATTTCAAGAAGGTAAAGGGTAAAGAAGATAAATAAACGGAATTTCAAGAAGGTAAAGGGTAAAGAAGATAAAGAACCGGAATTTCAAGAAGGTAAAGGGTAAAGAAGATAAAGGGATATGGTGTCAGTGACTATATTTTCCCTGATCAGTCGGTTCTCATGGGGATGATACGGTCAGCATCACGCCTGTTTGCCTTTGGTTCCCCATGTATACATTTCTACAGCTGGATGTCTCGGACGCCTCCTGCAGGATCTGAACCATCTACCTTCGCCATGAGAGAGTAGGGAATTAGTTATTTAGTCAGTCAGTTAGTCAGTGAGTCAGTTAGTTAGTTAGTTAGTCAGTTAGCTAGTTAGTTAGTCAGTCAGTTAGTCAGTCAGTCAGTTATTTAGTCAGTCAGTCAGTCAGTTAGTTAGTTAGTTAGTTAATTAGTTAGTTAGTTAGTTAGTTAGTTAGTTAGTTAGTTAGTTAGTTAGTTAGTTAGTTAGTTAGTTAGTTAGTTAGTTAGGACTATCATCTGTGGAATCCGGATACATCCTTAAGTGCTCCTCTTCAGTATCTCCTTCAGCGTAAAGTAACTGATTGCACTCGTTCCTTGCTGTTTGACCATCAATCTTGAGCTCTTGATTCAATTTTCCGCCAACCCCAAGCTTCAACCCCAGCTTATGCATCCATGACAACGGCGCTGATTCACTGCTGTCACTGAAGTCTTGATTACTTCGACCAACCTTTCTTTCAACAGCGCTGATGATGCTTGCTCGACATATCGTCTGCCCTTCCTCTATGACAGCTGAATTGGCCATCTGGTCCTGTTCTTTCATTTCCCCTGACGCCTGCATGGCTCAGTACATGGATCTGTGACATTTACAGGGATTCGGGTCACTGGTGCTTCGGAGGACCAGCCTGAACTTTCTTTAGCGTTTTCGCTGAGTCGCTCGAGATACAGCTGCCCGAGCAGCGAGATAGTTGATGCAATCATTTCCCATGACGAGGGTCGGTGGTCGAGATCCCGGGAGACATCCCAGTCACTCAGTCTGAGAAATAGGTACCTGACTCCTTCCGGAGTTGGGAGGAAGAATGGGGGGGGGGGGTTGACCACGTGACACTCTAGTCTGCTCAAGGTCAGGAAAAATAAAAGCATTAACACTACATCCTCCTAGGTCAAGGAAGGTATGAGTACCAACACTACATCCTTCTAGATCAAGAAAGATATGAGTTCTAACACTACATCCTCCTAGGTCAGTGAAGGTATGAGTACTAACACTACATCTTCCTAGGTCAAGGAAGGTATGAGTACTAACACTACATCTTCCTAGGTCAAGGAAGGTATGAGTACTAACGCTAAACCCCCTAGGTCAAAGAAGGTATGAGTACTAACAATACATCTTCCTAGGTCAAGGAAGGTATGAGTACTAACGCTAAACCCCCTAGGTCAAAGAAGGTATGAGTACTAACACTACACCTCCTAGGTCAAAGAAGATATGAGTACTAACACTACACCTCCTAGATCAAAGAAGGTATGAGTACTAACTATACATCTTCCTAGGTCAAGGAAGGTATGAGTACTAACGCTAAACCCCCTAGGTCAAAGAAGGTATGAGTACTAACACTACACCTCCTAGGTCAAAGAAGATATGAGTACTAACGCTACATCGCCCTAGGTCAAGGAAGGTATGAGTACTAACGCTACATCCCCCTAGGTCAAAGAAGGTATGAGTACTAACACTACATCCCCCTAGGTCAAGGAAGCTATGAGTACTAACAATACATCCTTCAAGGTCAAGGAAGGTATGAGTACTAATACTACATCCCCCTAGGTCAAGGAAGCTATGAGTACTAACACTACATCCTTCAAGGTCAAGGAAGGTATGAGTACTAACAATACATCCCCCTAAGTCAAGTTAGGTATGAGTACTAACACTACATCCACTTGCTGCCTCTATGTCTATTATAGAGCTTCTTTTACTTTTCACGTATTTCAAATATTATATTTCAATTTAAAAAAACAACGAATAAAAAGTTATAGTTATAAAAAGTGTAGTCCTGCGGGATCTGTAACAATACAGAGAAAGTGCTATATTGTGTTGACATAAATCTGAAAAAGTGTTTAGAAAAACGAGACAACTTTAATGATGCACCTTTATTTCCACAATCTGAAATTTACAAGCTTTTACATGTATAAACAAGGATATTTACGGATAATTTTACGGATTTCTGTTTGTTAGGAGCAAAGACGAAAAATTCGATAAGGGTCATTCAGTTTACATTTTACTCTTTGTTACATGCAGGTCCGAGATAAGTGGTGAGTAAATGTGATGATTTGAGATGAATGATGAATAAACGTTGATGACCGGAATAGCATCTACTCTTCGGATACTCTGGACATGCTATATTTTGAATATGGACATAGTTTATCAGGCGTATGGTGTATCTAAAACCAGAAAATGAACGCTCATACATTTCAAAACCATTTCGGAGGACCATAGCAGGCAGTATCTTCCTAACGTCTGAGCCATGTTTGTTGAAGAGAAGAACTTGTACTGCTACAGATGTACAACTCAATGCTTTTTGAAATGTAGAGGTAGGCAGAGGTGAATCGTCCAGCTTCAAATATAAAAGACAGAAAGAGGCAGGCAAGAAGGCATAAAATGTAATTTTCTTTCCGCCATTCTTGCTAGTAGGATCTGCGACAGCTAAGTTCCCGCCTTTTGCTAGTATTTATAATTTTTGTTGTCTTTGACAAAGGCATTTTGCCGAAATATTGGATTGTTACTGTTTCTGTTTCATTTCTATATATCCAGAATGCGTGTGTGGGATGCGAGCTGTTGGCTATGTACAAATCTCGTGACTACCAGGTGCAACCTTACAAGCACGAACGTGTTGCACAAGCGAAGACGAAATGAAGAAGTCAGCTCCTGCAGCTTGACATAAGTGGATTCCCTTCTCTAGAACATCTTCAGACACAAACAATATGCAGTCCATTTTCTCGATCATAATTTCTCGTGTCACAACACCTCATCAACCGTCTTGGTCAGCTCCGCCCCGTGAACAGTCACACTAATGAGCTAACCACGTAATCTATTTGATTATGTTTTCAGTCAGTCATTCGTCAAGGTTCAGTGACTCCAGACAGTATCCCACTGCTGTATCCTCAGATGCGATTTATGATCCTTTACTTTTCTCTTTCTATATATATATTTAATGAACCTGAACCAAATATTTCTGTCTTTCTCTACTTCACTGATACCAGTTTACTGCGATCATCGGTATTTCTTCTTCTTCTCCACCTTTCCGAGCCATTAAGTGTGCTCCAGATAAAGTTTGTCTCCATTCTTCTCTATTCCTAATCTTCTCTCTCCAGTTGATGACACCAGTTTCTTTTATATCCCTCTTCTATGTTGTCTTTCCATCTCTGTCTTGGTCTTGTTTCCCTCATCTCTTGTGCGTACATAATTTTTGTTTGTCTGTTCTCTTCCATTCTTTCTACATGGCCAAACCAGCGTAGTCTGTCAGTTTCAAGACATTTATAATATGCTGGGAATTAAATAAGCTGTTCAGTTCAGTGTTCTTTCTAGCTCTCCATTCTCCATTGTTGGTATCCTTTATGAGCCCAAAGATTCTTCTTAGTATGCAGTCATTGGCACAATTGTCGAAAATGTAGGATTGTTATCAGAAGATGAAACACGAACCGAGAAGTGAGCCAAACTCTTTGGCGGTCACCTCCACCAACTTGCTGATGTAATTATTGGAGCATATTGATTTCCCTTTCCAGGAAGTTGCTACACGACATGTGATAGCTGAATTAAGTGTGAAGGCAATAATTGAACAAACTGGATTGATGACAACGTTGACCCCCTGGCAAGTAGCATAGAGACTCAGGCCTGGAGGAATGCGCTGACGGTGTAAGCCACAAGGAGTGACCTACTTTATCTAACCGCGACTAGTAACTGGACACAGATAATTGTCTGGACGGCCGGAATCGGAAGATCGTTAATATAGCGTGCTTCTTAGAGGAAAGACGGCAGGGCACACCAAACTTCTTCCTTCCCCTTCTTCCTCATTCCCTCCCTCCACTCTCCCTCATTTCCCCTCCACTCCCCCTCATTCCCCCTCCACTCTCCTTCTCACTGTAATGTTTTCCCCTTTTCTCTCACGGCACCAATCGTGCACGTGTGAAGTGCTCACTATTGGCTATTGGTCTCAAATTGAGTCAGTTCAATACTTAACTCTCTCTCTCTCTCTCAGTTTCTGAAATGAGTCTTAAATATGATGAATATTTACTAGCCAGGCTGTGTAGTAATATATATATGTGAACAACATTTACTTTAACTAATTTGCTGTATTACTTTGCGTTTCATTTTAAAAAAAAACAGCGACATTTCCAAATTATTTCATATTATTCAGTCAAGTTATTTGCACAACATCAGCTGGGAGAGTTTGTTTAGATCTTGAAAATGCCTCTTTCTGAGCTATCTGTCGCCGATCTCGATTCATTAACAAATACAGAGGTTCGACAGCAGAATAAAAAGATCTACAAATATCACAGGCAGCTAACAGAGTGGACGAAAAGAAAGAAATACAAGTGAAAAACTGTTTCAACAGCTGGAAAGTGGGGACATTATAAAGGTCACAAGAGATGAGAAAGTAGAGGAAATATTGCTGATTTCATAAAATCATAAAAGACAAGTGTCAGATGAAGCAGAATTACGCCAAAGACATGAAAAGCTCTCAGAGAATTGCCTCGTATCCTGAGATCTCAGAGAATTGCCTCATATTCTGAGATCTAAGAAGAAGAAACAGCAGCCTAGACTCTTATTATAACGTGGACTGGCACAAGCAGAGCAGGTGGTGAATGTAATTTATATCATTCTGCTCAAACAGTCTGGAGACATATGTCATTAAACTCGACAGAATTCATTATTAAGCTCTCCCTTCCTGTCCATATAACCACTGGAGTATTTAAAAAAGAAAATGAAAAATAAAGTCTTCACTCTGAAACTCTTCATGTGAAGAAATCTGCACACAACATGTAATCATACAAGCTGGTCTGGGGCCATGCTGGCTGCACATTTTCCACAGCAGCTTGTTCTCCGGCTAATACCCACCCTGCTGACGCATAGACAGGGAGGAAAGTGCCTCATGTACTGATGTAACCGCTTGATTCCCTGTCTATCGATCTTCAGGCCATTTCTGTTATACAATTAATGATTGGGCTCTAGCAATTCCACTCATCCCATGCAAGAACACAGGACCAGTTCGTGTATTTGAACACACTTGATTACCTCTAAGCGCCCCCTCTATTTTCCTTCCTCAATGTGACGTCACTCCTTTATTTGAACACCCCTCTTCCTGGTCTATATTTTTTTTCTCTCTTCCAATGACACCGCCCACTGCCCGTTCTCGAGCGGTAGTGTCAACACTAACAAAAGGGAAAGCTGTTTGATTTCTTTCATTTTAGAATTTCTATTCGTACTTTTCAATTATTCTCATTTTCCACCACGCCTTTCCCATAGGGCTGTTGTGTTTCTGTCTCTAGAAGTCTGATGCGGACCAGCTCTAGAACTAACAATCTCAAAATGACATCCATGACTCGCTTTGTCTGCAGCCACCAAGTGCCATTAGAAGAATGCATTCTTAGTTTCTGATCTTATACAGTTGAGTAAAGCACGTACTGGCTTCTTAGACTCTTGAAAGAGATTACCGGAGCTAAGATCTTAGTTCTGCATCCATCATGTTTTTATTCAAAATAAGGGATATCTTTTATGGCCGTATATGTTCTTGTATGTGATTTATTTGAATTCAGCCGTAAGCCATACAGTATGGCTAAGCCTAGACTGAGTACTTGATTTATCATCTTAACACATGGACACACTGGACAGTTATCCAAATATTGTCTATGTAGCTCTTCTGTGTGTGGATTAAATAATGGCCGGTTTGAGCAAGCGGGCATATTTATAGCCCTACTTTCACTACACACAAAATTATATAGCCCTACTGTCACTACACACAAAATATATAGCCATACTGTCACTACACACAAAAATATAGAACCCTACTCTCACTACAAACAAAAATATGAGCCATACTCTCACTACACACAAAATATATAGCCCTACTCTCACTACACACAAAATATATAGCCCCACTTTCACTACAGACCTCGATAAATAAAAGAAATGACTAGCTTTAGTAAAGTCTTAGAGGCCTGGTGAGAGATAAATGTCGACTGCTGTAAAACTGGTTATAGTAATAAAAGCAGACAAGTGTTCAGTTTTACACACAAAAAAAAGATAGAAACGAGGAATGTGTGTAGGAACGAGTGTCAGAAAATAAGATGAGCACGTATAAAAGTCAAACATACAACAGTCCAGTATTTCGGCAAATGTATTTTCAAGGACCACATATGGAAACAACAGAGTAGATTAAAACACGAAAAATAGATGAAAAATTAAACACTTAGCTCTTTTGTATCTTATCTTATATCTTATATCCTTCCCGTGCCGTTAGACGTCACATAGGGCTCGCAAAGTAGTTCGCCAATTTTTCCTGTCTTCGGTGAGTCTTTCAACCTCATCAAAGGATTTTATGCCTGTTAATTTGGCCTCTCTTAATAATGTCCTCTTCATAGTTTCACGCGGTCTGCCTCTTTTTCTTCGGCCTGTTGTGTTCCACTTGATAGCTTGTTGTGGGATTCTCTGATCATTTCTTCTCATCAAGTGACCAACATATGTCCATCTCTTTTTCCTGATCACCCATGAGACTGGTTGTTGTTCAGCCATCTGTCTTATCTCTGCATTGTTCTTGAATTCATTCCACTTGATGCCGAGTAGCTCTTTTGTATACTCCCCGTAAAAAAGACGAGCACAAGACGCGCACTAACAGATGTAGGTAAGCGCAACGTAGAAGCAGACGGCCGGCTGAGAAATGAGATGAAGAGACAATGATAAAGGGTACCATTGGTAAACAAAGTGACGTTATGGCGCAGCTCGCTCCTGCCAAATAGCTATGGCCGAAACAAAAGCCGCCCAGGTAATAAAAGTGACAAAACAATATGGGGAGGGGTAGATGTAGGAAGATTCTGAATGAACAGAGATCATGAAAAGGACACGGCTGCTGGCTTAGGATATCTAAACAAGGAAACCATAAAAGCCCTCTGACAGATAAAGAACATAAATGGCTTCAAAATTAGTTCGTTGCGGCGAGAAAGAGAAAATGCAGCGAAGTGAGTGGAGGTTAGACAAGAAGGTTAGGCATGAAGATCAGAAATAGAAAGAGATAGCAAACAGACAGAAATGTAAAGTAGTTAAAAGAAAGCTGAACTTAATGTTAGTTCCACCTGGGCGGAGACAGCCGGCCTGGAAAATAAGGAGTTGTTTCGGAGCTTTCCGAGATCGTTCATCGGAAGAGAAAGACAGCACTGCAGTGACAGATATGTCCTGTTTTCCTTGATGATCTCCTTGACAGAAATGTCCTGTTTTCCTTGATGATCTCCTTGACAGAAATTCTTGGCGACATGTGTCAGTGCCTGCTTGAAAATGTCGTTCAAATGTTGGAGAAACTAATCTCCTAAACGAAAGCCTGCCTGTCCTATATATTTTATGTCGCATCGTTTACACATAACGGTATAAATGATATTGGGAAAAGTTCGGGTAACGCCCTCCTAGATTGATAACGGAGACTTTGGGAAGGAAATCTGGCTCGTCTCTATGTGGACGACATACGCTTGTATCGAGGGGTGTACGACCTTGACCGAAGCAGCATCGTCTACGTGCTGTGGTGGTTGGCTTCGGGTAGGAACGTATTTTGAGACATTGGCTTGCATCAGATTAGATAGGGGAACATGGCCGGCGATGTAGCGTCTTCGTTGTGTTTATTTTATTGTGCGTGTTTAGTATATTCAACTGAGCCCGCCTCATGTGATGTAGATTATGTAGTTGGGAATTAATCTGTGATGTAGGGTTCTTGTATTTATGTATCGATATGGAAACTCTGTGTATGATATCAGTGAGATTTATCGGTATATTAGATGGGCAACATGTATGATTCGTTTATTATGCTTTTCGTGTAGACTGATCGTGTGCTGCATAAGCACAGTAGTTATATGGAGGTATGTCATGGCAGCGATAGCTGCGTGGAATAAGTGCTATTGCACATTATACTTGTATTCATAATGTAGGCAACGTGGAGGGCCAAGAGAGCCTGGGACCTCAGGTCCATCAGGTTTCAATATACAAACATGAGAAGTCAGCATCATATGATACCATGGTTACTTATCCTGTATTGTTTTGACATTGTTCATCCACATTTTTTCTTCTATCATTGAAGATTGTTGAAATATTTTGCATTGCACTCATCTTGTTCATCTAGTTGTTCGTCCATTATGATGATACCTGTCTTGATGCCATGTTGTTAGCAATGTCAGCTGCATGTGCTGTTGTGGCGTATCATTCATTCATTCATTTGCATGTCCCTTGCGGAACTTTGCCTCCCAAACAGCACTCCTGTAGGCTCTCGGTTGTGAGCAAGATGGCCTGCTGCTGCTGCGTCCATTTGCAGATCGTCAACGATGTCTTGCAGCCATCTTCGTTTTGCCGTGTCCTTAATTTCAGAATTGGTGGTTTGTACTGTATGTCAATGTATTGTTGTGTTGATTGAATACTTGAGAATTATGCATAATTAACATACAATATAGCAAGGAGAGGAGAACTTGGGTTGGCGGTCATGATGGAGAAGCTAGGTTGGCCTCGAGTAATATAGTACATTGCCAAGGGAAATGTTTGTCTGTAATCATCTTGAGAAAATATTCCTTCCACTAGCTTTAGCGTAAACTTGCACCAAACAAGGTTTACATCTACAACAAAAGAGCAAGTAGGGACCCCAATACATAGCTTTGCCTAGGGCGTACAATGATATTAAGACTTTCTGAGTCAAAGCAGTGTGATATACAAACTCGAGTGTGATATACAAACTCGAGTGTGATATAAAAAATCCAGTGTGATATACAAACTACAGTGTGGTATACAAACTACAGTGTGGTATACAAACTCCAGTGTGGTATACAAACTACAGTGTGGTATACAAACTCCAGTGTGATATACAAACTACAGTGTGATATACAAACTACAGTGTGGTATACAAACTTCAGTGTGATATACAAACTCGATGTAATATAACTACTGCGCATTTTTAAAAATGAGTTATAGTCGATATTTTTAAAAAAAACATTTTTAATTAATCTTTTATAAACGTTCTTGCGACAGTATATCATCATTTAAGCCTCCACGCAAATGAAACATATGAATCACACAACGCTCAGTCACTTAAAAAGAAAAAGAAAAATCTGGGATAAAAATGACTCTGATATGGCTAACTGACGCTGACTTGATTGATTCCATCTCGTACTAGGACAATGCCTTTTAAAATATGGATTTTATAAACAGACATACACACACATACACAGCCTTATACAAACGATGCGTTTATATCTGTGTGCGTCAGCATCACTGTAAATATTTAATGCACGTTTATGCACCGTGAAGGAAAATATTCATCAACAAAAGGAAGCAAACAAAGACATATTGAAACTCTGCGCTGTGGAGAAAACTCGTTAAAGGTCAACAGAATCTTTTTCCTTGAAACAGAAAAGAAAAGATGGAGAAGATGTTACACAGAGTCACGAGTGGATTAAGGAAGGACTGCAATATTCCTAAGTGGCCAGCATGGCAGATGCTGAAAAGGGAATAGAGAGATGAACTGCCACTGCCGGAATAAGAATTCTCGAGAGGGATTTCATCCACAGCAAGCTAGGAGATAAGTGTGGGAACTTTTATCGCAGTTAAATATTCCAGCGCGAAGTTTATTAATCATTGAATATCCCTTACGAAGACATCAAATCTAAAAGAACTGGTCGAATTCCAACGAGGACTGTTTAAAAAAAAACCCCACATAGACAAGGGCACGGCTGTCTGTACACATGAATATATTTATTCCTGTTCTAGAAAAAGTAGTAAGTAGTGCACACGCCTGCCAATCAAAAGGTTCTGGTTCGATTTCGCAGATGGGGGGAATTTGTTCGCACCGACAGCCACCGGGGTCAGCCCAGCCTCCAAAAAAAAGGCACCTAGGTTTTCCCTAGGAAAAAAAACCGAAGACAGCGAGGACAGGTGCTGGCATTCCTACTTCAAATGATATCTTATATCTTATATCCTTCCCGTGCCGTTAGACGTCACATAGGGCTCGCAAAGTAGTTCGTCAATTTTTCCTGTCTTCGGTGAGTCTTTCAACCTCATCAAAGGATTTTATGCCTATTAATTTGGCCTCACTTAACAACGTCCTCTTCAGAGTTTCACGCGGTCTGCCTCTTTTTCTTTGGACTGTTGTGTTCCACTTGATAGCTTGTTTTGGGATTCTCTGATCATTTCTTCTCATCAAGTGACCAACATATGTCCATCTCCTTTTCCTGATCACCCATGAGACTGGTTGTTGTTCAGCCATCTGTCTTATCTCTGCATTGTTCTTGAATTCGTTCCACTTGATTCCGAGTATTTTCTTTAGGCATTTGTTTTCAAAAGAGTCTAATTTATGCTGTAGTGGCCCTGAAATGTGAAGACATTATTACTTCACAAACCTACGGTATGAAAATGCCACGAGGAAACAGATTTTTCTAAAAGCGTATACAATAGGATGTTTCATCTGTTTTTCCAATGGGCAGCAATGTCAAGCTTCTCTGCAGGATCCAGTACGGCAGGGATTCCTTTCTCCCTGGCCAGTCTTCTGTAGTACGCTCTACTTTCAAAGAACACTTCTGTGAGATGAGGTAGTGCTTTGATCTGCTACAGTCGGCTAGCTCTAAAACTACAGTCCGCTAGCTCTAAAACTACAGTCCGCTAGCTCTAAAACTACAGTCCGTTAGCTCTAAAACTACAGTCCGCTAGCTCTAAAACTACAGTCCGCTAGCTCTAAAACTACAGCGGATATATCATTTTTCCCAGCGTTTGACTGGCCCTGGAGTCTTTTCATTTATTTTTTTCAGTGGTTACGTCCCTTGATTTCCGATTACTTTTTTGACTACCACCCTTATGATGTATTATTCTGTAATTGTCTTGAATTAAACACTTATGTTTATAACTTACTCGATTATCTCCCCTCCGTCACTACATAACTCTGGAACAACAGAACATTTTGTTGCCTTCTGATGCTGCACAATTGATTGACAGTGCAGGTTGCAAACACTTCAGTGTTTATTGCTTTATAGTTTGATTTGCATGAAAGAAAGATCATGTTCTGAGGCAAATCATGAAAGATCGGTGTCTGTTTTGCTGGTAAACTTAAATTTTGTAGATTTTTTTCTGAGACAACCAACCTCTACAAGAAAACCAACAAAACCAACACTGAGGAGGAATGATTGAAATAATGTTCTTTTTTTGACGCCATTTTTTTTCAGCGCGGTTAAAGTCATTTCTTTTCCTGTCATTTATAATGGTTACATCTAGCAGCTGCATGCTTGGTAATTACAGCACATGATTGTATACACAAGGAGGCGCATACATCAATTCCTGCTCCCCCTTATATGTTGCTCCCTATTCACATACTCGCATAAACACGCAGGATGCTCTGGGCGTGGACACGTCTGTTAGCATTCATCCCCGGCTTCTAATACAAACCCCAGCGGCTGAGATAAATTAGCCAGACATTTTTCATCTATGGGCCCCTGGGTGTGAAAATTAATCTACAGTAGTTCTCAAAGTGTGAAAATAATCTTTTATCTGTGCAGCATTTTAGCAAGTCTGAAAATAACCTGTAATTTGTCGCAATCATCCCAGTTTAAAGTTTTCCTCGAAATCGAATTCTGAAGTAATATCTGAGTAGCTCAATGCCCAGCAGAGATGAGTAGACATATTTTATAATTATTTTATGTAGGGACAGCAAGAAAAATGCCAGATGGTTTATTTATTTATTTTGTGAAAGAGTAAAAAAAAAAAAGTATAGAATTAAGATTTACATGTATAAGAGTTATTTCTCCGGGAAATATTTCATGCATTGGTATACTCATTCCTCTTCCACCAGCCGTGTGATTTTTCTTTTTTGTTAGTTTAATAGTGCGGGAAAAAAAAGAACGAAACAGTATAGAATTCAGATTTAAATATTTCAGAACAACATGAAGTGGATCTAGCATATCATATATAATATGAGAGTATAAACTGTAGCTATTGTAAGGAAGAAAATTACCGTGTTACAAAATAAAATAGACAGGTCAGCTCTTAGCTGTTGGATCCTTGCAGCAGTACCATGATGAAAGCGAGAAGAATGGAGACATAAGCAGAGAAGTGAACACTACGACATTGTGAGAAACTTGTCCTGTCAGGAATTGCTTGAGAAAAAGAGACATTCCTCTTAAGTGAAAAAGAAGGACTTCAATATTCTTAAGTGGCCACCATGGCAGATAATGAAAAGAGAAGAGCAAGATGAACTGCCACTACTGGAATAAGAATATAAGAATAAAGTGAGAAACAGGCTACGGGAAAGGGAAGACATAAATGATAACGTATATAATGAAGAATATATAACTAAAGCAGAAAACGCCAGCAAAGTTCATTTACTCCAACATCATATTCTAAAGAACGTACCAGAGCGCTGAATTTTCGCAGCGTCTGAAAGATTTTGACCATAAACGCACCAGTGCCACAATAGGACATACACACATGGGAAACAGAAGGACACAAACCAATGAACCTACAAATCATGTCTAGGAAGTGGAAGTGGATTGGCCACACTCTGAGGAAACCCGAAAGCAGCATAGCAAGACAAGCACTGACATGGACTCCTCAAAGAAATAGAAAACGTAGAAGACTTAGACTTACTTGGAGAAGAGAAATTATGACAGCTCAGAGACAAGAGATGCTCATGGAAGGAAGCAGAGAATAATTCCAAGAACAGGGATGAGTGGAGAGCCTTTATCCGTGGCCTATGCTTTCAAGGGAGTGAAAGACGATGATGATGATGAAATGTTATCGCTTCTTAAATATTTGTATGGTACACTTTATTTCGCAAATAAAAAGATTTCTGAAGTTTTCATACTCCAGACGTTCTATTACAATTACCCTGCTTACTTCAAGATCACGTAATTGACATTCGTAATTCCACAAAATGGACACAAAATTGCTACAAACTGAAAGCTACCGACTGTGAAAGATGTCATTTCTCTGCAAATTGCTCCAAGATCGAAAATTAAAACGTAGTAAATAAAATGAAACTATACATGCCCGTACTTTTTTTTTTTGTTGTAACGGTTCTGTTCTTTAAATGATGAAGACGTCCATTAACCCTAAGAGCGTGCGCCAGGAGCCAGGGGGGTGGGGTGGTGTGGGGGTGGGGGGATAACGCCCAGAGCTCGTGCTGGGAATACTCCAGGTCCCCAAGGACTAATGCACTGCACAGACAAGCGATAAAGTGGTTGATGGAAAGGATCGAACCATTTTCTTGGGCATTGTTTGTTCAGAGCTGGCTGCCCCATGGAAGCAGAAGTGTGAGAGTATGGTCGACAGTAAGACGACAGTTGTAGAAGTAATTCACTGGAATTGGGTTGGGGGGGGGGGGGGGAGAGATAGAAAGAGAGAGGGCAGATAAAAAGAGAGGTACATAGAAAGATACAGAGAGAAAGAGGCACGCGTACAGAGACGGATATAGACAGAGAGAAAAAAGATACATAAAAATAACGACATAGAGAGAAAGATAGACACATATAGAAACAGGCAAAGAGAGAAAGACGAATACATACAAATACAGAAAGAGAGAAAGAGAAATACATAAAGAAACAGGCACAAACAGAGAGAAAGTGAGACATATACAGAGACAAACATAAAGAGAGATTCATGCAGGCACACAGACAGAGAGAAACTGAGGTACATACAGAGACAGATATAGAAAAAGGGATATTTACAGAGACATTCATAGACAGTGAGAAATAGAGACGCATACAGAGACAGATAGAAACAGAAAGAAAGAGAAATAATAAGAGGGTGGGAGAGAGAGAGAGAGAGAGAGAGAGAGAGAGAGAGAGAGAGAGAGGTAGACAGACAGACAGAAGGACTAGAAGAGACCTAAAAATGAATGTAAATCTAGCGTCTAGATAAAACAGTATCAAAACATCATTACACAGCAGGTCAGTAATGGAAAAGAAATAACGAAAACATCATCCATAGATGCTGCGCTCAGTGATGTGATTAATCAAGTTTTTCATTTGATCCTGATCTCCAATGCCTCCTATTATTTCAGTTAGTGATTTCCTATTACGCCATCGTGTCAGACTGTTTATTTCTTTTTCACTTGATACTTCTCATCCTTTCTTCTCATTGATATCTTTCTGTCTTTATGATTTTTTAAGCCTTTTACCCTCTTACTACTGACCCAAGAAATACTCAGTGCAGGGGGTGGCCAGCTAGAGACCCACGAATCGCAGGAGCTTTAGTTGGATCAGTGGTGCGAAAAAAAAAGAAAAGAAAAAAAAACCTCACTCTAATTCACTATAATTCAGCGAGAAAACCCGGTTAATTTTAGATGTGGCACACTACTGGGCTTGTAAATACAACGGCCGCCTTTCAGTGTCTTTTTTCGGTGTCTTTTTTTTTTTTTGGACGTGAGACATGGACAGAGGACACAGGCTTGGATCAATAGCTTTGGGGCTCCTATCAGGATCTGGAGAGGACTGTGAGCTCTGCCATGTCGACAGGGATCAGGATCTAGAGAGGACTGCGAGCTCTGCCATGTCGACAGGAATCAGGATCTGGAGAGGACTGCGAGCTCTGCCATGTCGACAGGGATCAGGATCTGGAGAGGACTGCGAGCTCTGCCATGTCGACAGGGATCAGGATCTGGAGAGGAATGCGAGCTCTGCCATGTCGACAGGGATCAGGATCTGGAGAGGACTGCGAGCTTTGCCATGTCGACAGGGATCAGGATATGATGCGACCAACAACCTCGAACGAAGAAGAAGTGTCTTTTTCCATTCTTTAAATTAAATTCCATGCATCATGGATCTTTGACAGTCTTTCTTTCTTGGTCACTGAAGAACTCTAAACATCATTCAGAGAAATATACTTCTGATGCCTCTAGTGATCTGCGTACAAGAACCCCGTAGGAACTTAACATAGAAACATTGGGAAACGGTGAATTATGTATGGTCGCATATTTTGACATATTACTACGTGTTATTTGACCTTCAACACAAATACAAGCAGACATGCCAACATAGTAATGAAAGCGGAAACACATATACGCACACGTATGTCTGTATGAAAGAACGGATCACGTATACGTGAAGACATTACCTTACCCTCCATCGCGCTCTTCACCCCCACAGATTTTTCCTATTGCTTCTTCTGTCCTCTCTGCACACTCTCCATCCCTCTCAATCCCTTAAGGGCAGTCTGTGTATATTGGCCATTAAACTTTCATCACGTGGAAGACATCTGCATGGGCTAATGAAATCAAACCTACAGGGAGGTAATCCAGCCCAGGGAAAGGGCAGTAACAGTTGTTCATTGTCATCAACTAGGCGAGGCTCACGGAAGCGTTTATGATTATACAATAAATAAGGGAGATAACAAGGTATAGAGAGTCCAGAAGTAGAGCTAATGGTAGCACAGCCTATAGTAAATTATATTCTCATGAGAAATGCTATAGGCTGGATAACAGAGTACCAGTTCTCACCAGTTCTCTACAGTCAACTTAATCGTAAAAATGGATAAAATAACACTGTACTGCTGAACCTTACTGCCTCTGGTGAAGGCGGATATCCGCCTGGCACAAGAGGTATCCTGTAGGTACAAGAGGTATCCTGTAGGCACAAGAGGTATCCTGTACGGGACCTGTCAGTGCGTGAAGTAAAAATGGTAAATCACCTTAAAAATCAATCCCACGAATGCTGGGCACTCGCAAGAACAAAAGAATCTCTCAGCTAAGCGCCATTTTTGTGTTTAATTCTTTTTTTTTTTCGTTGTGGTTTTTCGTCGTCCCTGATAAAAGACACGTCGGCGAAATATTGATTTGTTTCTGTTTGATTTACATTCATACGTGCTCATCCCACTGCTTTTTTTTTTTTGCCATACCTTCTCATCTTTACATCCTTCTACTTTTTTTTCAAAACTGCACCATACACCTTATGACCATCTCTACCCCACAAGAACCTGTTTTACTATAGTCTTCAATTCACAAAGTCTACAGCAATTTGAGAAAGAAAAATGTCTTAAAGATTTTCTTTTGTTTGCTTTTGTTGCATTTATAAACATGGCGCGACATGGATGAGCGCGGTACATTTGATTCTTCAAAACACAGAAAGCAGGTAAGTGTAAGGAACAATTTTTTATAAATAGGAAACTACCCGTTCACAACAATAGGGTAAGATGTGATAGCCTTTCTGTTAAATTACGGCCTCCTGTTAATGGAACTAAATATGATAATGCAGCTGCCACGCAGAATGCATTTCTTTTAAACACTCTCCAGTGTGTGATTTATTTTTATGTTGTTTTATCGTACGTGAAAACAAAAACAAATTATAACAAGGACTTTAAAAAAGAACTCATTTTAAGACACAAAAAGGATGCAATAATGAAAAACTTGTTTTAAAAGCCCTTTGTCATTAAAGGTCAGTATAGAACGTTCAAGAACTTCCAGCAATGATTAAGATATTGACCTTCATCACAACGTGGGCGTTTTCATGTGCTTCAGCAAACTCTTATCTTCAGAAAGAAGAACAAATGCTTTGTTTGCTACGTGATACCTCAGATCCAAGTAAGCTACATAAAAATAACTTCTCCCAGAACTACGCTCTTCGATTTGAAATGTCACATTAGATTGCGAAACGCTAAATTTCCTACTTTATATCAAAGAACTCGTGTATCTCGCCAGAAAAGCACTACAACCTTTATTTACACTGAAGAAGCCATGCTTCACCTTACACGCGAACGTTTTTCACGTTTCAGGCAAAGATTACAATTCACGTACGATATCAGCAAGTCAAGGGGTTGACGTTTTTGTGTAGCAAAACAAGGAGCTAGGAAAGCCCATCCTAACGTACAGTAATCGATAACCATCTAGTAATATCTATAGAGGACAAAAATAATGTATGAAAATTAGTTGAAATACCTTAATTAACCATTCTTCTACTGATCCTTTAACGTCTCACACAGACGGTGTACACGCCTAGCATACCTGAACTCATTTTCTAAAAGATGAGATCACGAAGTTAAGATCTTTATTACTTCCTTAGATTTAGAGAATTTTTTTTAATAAAGTGGACAAGCTTTCTTCTTCTTCCTTTTCTTTATTTATTCTTCAGTCTTCTTCCTCTTCGTTCATTGCACATGTTGATAGACTATCATTTTATCCTGTAGTATATACATATATTAACAGGCATAAAATCCCTTGATGAGGTTGAAAGACTCGCTGAAGACAGGAAAAATTGGCGAACTACCTTGCGAGCCCTATGTGACGTTTAACGGCTCGGGAAGGATGTAAGATATAAGATAAGATATACTATGCCTAACACAAAGACTACTACTTGTCATTTTTTTTTCAACGAGACTAAATCTCTTCTGTTTTACCAGGTTTGAAGATGGAATGAAACCATACTAAAGGACAGATGGTTTTCTTCTGACTTAACATTACTTATGATGTTTTTTACACTTAGTGATTGTGTTAAAACATACTAGTCTTTGTCCTGTGGTAGCTCAGTGTTCTGTTAAATCTCTGCATCTGTCATTGTTTATGAGGCTTAGTCTCACGTTTGCTTCTAATCCTAAGACTACATTTTTCAGGCGTGTAATTCATTCTTAATCTTCTTCAGAAGCCAGGATGGTCCTAAACCATCTCCTCCTTTGCTTTCTGACAATAGTCAGCTTATGTTTCAAACATGAATGCCTCAGCGCGCACCAGACTCTCTCTAAGACGCTTGTAATGAGTACATTCCTATGATGTTTAATCACTGAAATTACAGAGTGTTCTCTTGCTTGTAACTCCATGAATCAATCTCCTGGTTTCTTTACCAGAAATCTCACGCAAAAACTCTTTGTTATACAGGGGCTTAAAAGTGAGTTTTAATTTTATATTAGAGAAGAATAAAACATAATCTGCATTATTTATATGCAAGAGACAAGTCTATATTTCTTAGATACATCATTATATTGGGATTCTGGACGCTGAAAAAGGCTCTCAATAGAATTTACCAAAAAACAAAAAACAAAAAAAAAGAAAGAAAAAATTGCATTATTCAAAAGAAAATCTGGATATCCACATAGCTTTCGTGGATCTTAATCAACTTGACAGGAAAGGGATTTGTGCTTCTACAGAATATTCACCTTGTGTCTAATATTGTAGATTACTCTTATTTTCTTCTTCTTAAATCCAGGCTTGATCTGTACAAGAAAAGCCTTGCATACTCTGCAGTACAGCTCTGAAACACCCTCCCCTACCATTTAAAATCCATTAGTAACACTTCATACTTTAACTCAAACCTGTCTGATTATTTACTTGCTTGTAACTATACGCCTCCATAGAATAACCAGCAGTCTCTCAACTCATGGCTCGCCAGCCATCAAGTTCTAAAAGGACTTAGCTCTAAACGTAATTTGTTAGATCTTGTTTGAAATTATTTTAATGAATGTTAAAGAATGTATGTTAGAAGAATTATATCGAAAATGTATTTTTGTTTATGTATATGCTTGCGTGTGCGCGCGCTCTATTTTGTTATGTTAATTACGTCTTCTCTTATAATGTAATAGTTTAATTTTGCACTCTTTTGATGTGTTTTTTTTCCTCATGTAATTTGTATACTTGTATTAAATCGAGTATGTGAGAAGAATGAAAGATGGAGTAATGAAGGGCAGAATGTAAGACTGGCCTGCGTGTCCAATTCTTTACCCTTTAAAAATAAAGATCATTCATTCATTCTTTTTCTTCTACTTCTTCTTTTTCTTCTTCGGAAAGGAATGAAGACGCGTTTTGTGTGCAGCAATGAGCTTCAGTGGGGCGAAAAGGCGGGGGAGGAGGAAGAGAAGGGGAGGGATGTATGGACAGTGACAGATACAGAAAAAAAAGTTGTAAAAAAATACTGAGACGATGAAAGGAGAGGATGTACTGTATGTTAATGATAATGTACTGAAAGCTTTACTTGACAGAAAGGTTGAAGGTAAAACAATGAGAAGCAAATAATGTTTCTGATGGGTGGAGAACGATATGTAGACTCGAACAAATTTAGGTGCATGAGCAGAAGAAGTTGGTAGGTAGGTAGGTAGGTAGGTAGGTAGGTAGGTAGGTAGGTAGAGGTAGGTAGGTATGTAGACAGACTGACGGACGGACAGACGGACCAGACTGACAGACAGACAGACAGACAGACAGATTAGATAGATAGATAGATAGATAGATAGATAGATAGATAGATAGATAGATAGATAGATAGATAGATAGACAGACAGACAGACAGACAGACAGATAGATAGATAGATAGATAGATAGATAGATAGATAGATAGATAGATAGATAGATAGATAGACAAATAGATAGATAGATAGACAAATAGATAGACAAATAGATAGACAGATAGATAGATAGATAGACAGACAGACAGACAGATAGATAGATAGATAGATAGATAGATAGATAGATAGATATAGATAGATAGATAGATAGATAGATAGATAGATAGATAGATAGAGATAGATAGATAGATAGATAGATAGATAGATAGATATTTTATTTTCAAATGGTTAAGAATTGGGCACGCAGCACCGTTTGACATTTTGGCCTTCATCATACAGCTTTCACTCAGTCACAGTCATTCAGCATTTGTTAATGAGCATAATAATCACAACGACACATTAAATGATTACATAAATAAATAAATAATAAACTGATCTCATGTCCATACACTCTACACTCTGATTTTTGCAGCAACATGAAATAAACTTGCATTCTTACATTCATTCAAAACTAACGAATTTACAGAAAAACAGTATAAAAGAAAATTTACAATAATCAAGCCATAATTTAAACTACTATAGACTATGCTTAGGGAGGCATATAATCCATATCAAACAGATGTTGACAAAGTTTAAAGGTAGAAGAACGAATATTACTTAAAAGTTTTACAAGAAATGGTAGGGCATTCCAAAGGTAGGCAGCTGAGTAAGAGAAGCTTTTTTAAAAACATGTCAAGCCTTGGTTTTGGGAGACTACAATTGCTTAAGCGTTGACTGTGTTTTGGGTTGGATTTGAACAACGACCACAGATAGGGTGGAGCATTGTGCGATAGAATTTTCTGAATTAACTTGGCTTGTTGAAAAGAAATCTCTTCTTGAGGGGTAGAATATCAAGATGTTTGTCCTTATTTGTAATACGTGCTGCATGTTTGTCATCTATAAGCCTTACTACTCGTTTTTTTAAGTGAGTAAAGTCTTTTCATGTTTGACATGGAACAACCATCACAGACTGTGGAGCAGTAATCCAAGTGTTTTTGTATCTGTGATATGTAGTATATTTTTCTGGTGTCAGGAAAATGTTTAATTTTAGTAAATTGGTAAACTTTTTGTGCAATGAGTTTAGTTAGATTGTCTACATGATGACTCCAGCTGAGGTAGTGGTCAATCATGAGACCTAAGAATTTTATGTTCACTAACACTCTATCATTGATGTAGATGGTGACAAGGAGAAGACCAAGAATAGATCCTTGTGGAACGCCATTATCAACCACAGATGAACTTAGAGTTTTTGAGGCAAACTACCTGTTGTCTGTTGGAAAGAAAAGATGTAATAAATTTTGTCAAGTCAGGGTGTAATCTATAAGTCTCAAGCTTTCTAACTAGGATGTCATGATCAATCATTTTTAAAGTCAATAGAGACAGCACCACATAGTTTATCATCGTTTATATTAAATAACCAACATTCTGTCATTTTTGTGAGAGCGGTGTGGCAGGAATGTTTCGCCTAAAACCTGACTGACTGTCAACAATCAAATCATTTTCTTGCATGTGTTGTAAGGTTGTTTCTTGTATGTGTTTTTCTAGTGGTTTTGACAAAGTCGATAGAATGGAAATTGGTCTATAGCTTGAGGGATTTTTCTCCGAACCAGATTTTAAAAGGGGATATATTTGTGCAATTTTAAAACCCTGAAGAAAATGACAATGTGCAATGCACTGATTGTAAATGTTTGTTAGTGTATCTGTAATTACTGGGACAGAGTAGCGTAATATCTTGTTGCTGATTTCATCAAGTCCTGCTGTGTTGTTTGTTCTTTAAAGATGAAAGATAATTATAAACTTCACTAACTGACATGAAAGGAATACTAGGTAGCTTTAGATTTGCACATTTGCTACCTATAAAGTTATTTAATTCGCTTAAATCAAAAGTAGGGGTTAGTAGTGAAGATTTTAAAATATTGACTTCTTCTCTGAAGTGATTGCTGAACTCTTCACAAGTGGGAACATGATTATAACTCTGCAAGTCAGATTGTTTTTCTCTTGTTTGCAAGATTGTTGATTGCTTTCCAGACAGACTTACTGTCTGATTTATTCTGAACTAGGTTCCTAAAGTAATTTCTCTTTTCTTGCCTAATTAAATACTGAACTCTATTTCTAAGTAATCGGTAGCTAGCGAATTCCTTAATTTTGTGGGCCTGATCCCTTTCCCTCATGACTTGCAATATCTCAGGTGTTATCCAGGGGGACTTCATTTGATGTTTAACTCTCACCTCTTTAATAGGAACATGCTTGTCAAATATATCCCTGAAGGTTTTTATCCAGTATTCCAGGGCCTTATCAGGGTCAGTTAGTTGGTACACATGGTCTAGAGCTGCTGCTTGTAGCGCTTTCAGAAATGACTCTAAGCAGAATTTGCTAAAACTTCTAAATTTAAGACTGGTATGTTTATTTTATATATCAATGAATGTTAGAAAACGAGTACTAAAATGCTATATTGAACCTATCTTGTTATATGGAAGTGAATCATGGACAATAGGCAAGTCTGCACAAAAATCATTGGAAGCAGCAGAAATGTGGTTTATTAGAAGAATGTTCCGAATCCCCTGGACAGCAAATTAACTAATGAAGAATGTAGGAGAAGAGCTGGAGAGACAAAAAACCTTGTCAAAAAGATAAGAGAGAGACAATGTACTTTCATAGGACATGCAATGAGAAGAGGGGGCATTGAAAATATTATAACAACAGGAAAAATAAAAGGAAGAAGATGAAGAGGGGAATTTTCAAGCCATGTCGTGTCCATGTGCAACAGACTGGGTAGTGATCATTCAGTGATGTGTGAAAGACTTTACATTCTATAATGTTTTCTGGATGAGCTACATATACGTGACCTATTATTGTGGATGATGTTTCAGTTACTCTGGTAGGTTTAGTGATAATTTGGGATAAATTGTATGATAAAAAAATATCATTCCATGTATCATCTGTTTGTCTGTAATTAATATTGAATTCTCCAAGAACAATTACATCCTTTAAATTAAAAGACAAAATATAACCCATTATACTTGTAAAGTGATCATACCACGATGCTGTTGTATTTGGATTACGATACAGAAACCCGATTAAGATTGGGCTCTGCTTTGGAAGTTTTATTTCCAGTCATATACATTCAATATCTGGTGTCTTAAGGTCTGTTCTACGGCAAGAGTGTATGCTGCAGTAACATATACAACTAATCCTGTCTCAAGCTTCCTAGTAGGGTCACGTCGAAGTAAATTATAACCGTCTATCCTAATGTCTTCGTCGGTTATATTTTTGTTTAGACGACTTTCTGAAAAACCAAAGATATGGAAGTTATGATTAACTGTATTAGTTGCCTCATAAAGTTTCCCTAACAGGTGATAAATGTTTAAATGACCAATTCTGAGATCATCCTTTCGCAGCCACTCATCAACTACCTGGGCCATTTTCTACAACTAGTAATGGTAAAGTTACAATGATAGATAATTGAATAACAAGATATTTCATGAAATGTCACAGTTCCTATTGTCTGAACATCGGTGACATGTGTTGCTTGTGGTTGACTGACATCATGAAGGCTTGGCTTAAAGCTGCTGGGCTGAACTGCATGAGATAATGTAAATCTTGATTCCATTGCGGTGGGTGTGGTAGATTCTGGGTTGTGTTAGCAGTGGTTTGCCTGGATGGTTGGTGGGTGTGGTAGATTCTGGGTTGTGTTAGCAGTGGTTTGCCTGGATGGTTAGTGGGTGTGGTAGATTCTGGGTTGTGTTAGCAGTGGTTTGCCTGGATGGTTGGTGGGTGTGGTAGATTCTGGGTTGTGTTAGCAGTGGTTTGCCTGGATGGTTGGTGGGTGTGGTAGATTCTGGGTTGTGTTAGCAGTGGTTTGCCTGGATGGTTGGTGGATGTGGTAGATTCTGGGTTGTGTTAGCCGTGGTTTGCCTGGATGATTGGGGCTGCCGAGTAGGAAGCGGTTTGAACATGGAGTCATATGAAGAAGATGGGTCATATGGAGAGGATAAAGGAGCTGGAATTGGAGTTGGTATTGGGGCAGGTAGTGAGGTTTTGGAGGACACAGTGGTTTGCGTAATGAGACGAGAGGTGACACACTGTCCTGCTATGTTCTAGAGGATATAGACAGACAGACAGACAGATAACTTCTAAATGAACGGTGGTCATTCAGTGCGGCAATCAGAGCTAAATAAGCTCATAAAATAAGTAAGATAGTTGCTAACAGGTATCAAAATTTCGGTAATGATAACTGAAACCGAGAGGCCAAGAGTAAACAAGAGCCACTGAAATCATAAACTAAAATGATAAAAAAAATCTCGTCTTCGTTGAATATAAAATGGCTAAAAGGTTATATTTGATAAATTTTTGAAACAACAGTATGTTTCCAGTTCATGAGGAATGCAAGTTCTGCCATTAGCGTCGGTCCATAAATGCCACAGTTATACCGATGTTCCCTAGTTTGGTTTGATCCTAGAAGTTGTTAGTATTTTAGTTTCAAATATTTTATAGAATATATTTTCCTGTGGTTGTTAAACTGTGAGCAGTTTTCGAGAATGCTACGATTGTAAGGCATCCAGGAAATGGTCCAAAACTATCAGTTTCAAATGCAGTATTAAGTAGATTCATTAAATCACTTAAGTAACAATGAAATATCCTTATTTTTAAATGTCTAAAAAATACTTTTTTCCCTCTATACGGTCTTTATTCATTGGTGTTTAGTATATCTCAGAGATGTAATCGAGCATTTGAGTAGCGAAATGGTTATACTTCCTTTTGTGGCGACTCTTTCCCAAGCTGGTGTGGTTATAAAATTCCTATGAGCGAGATTTAAAATTATAAAAACTTTTTATGAAGAATTTTTAGTTCAACCACTGTGCATGAATTTACTAGCTGAATCTTGTCTTTCTTCCTTACCTTAAGTCAAAGACTTCTTATAACAGCCAGTTCTAAGTTTTAATCTTCCAGAATCCTGGTTTTCTTAAACAAAACGGTAAATTAATTTTTTTTAAAAAGGACCATCTAAGAGATAACATAAAAATTCAGTCAAGTCAGACTTCGAAGAATAATTTTCATTAGTACCACATTGCAAAGAAATTCTAAAGGAAAAAATAAATAAATAAAAACAGTCACAATTTTGTTGAGATTAGATTGGATCTTCATTTTGAAAACAGAATCTCTCAGCCTTAATCTCAGCATTCTTAATGAAAGAATGGGCACTCAAAATGAAATAGTAAAGTGATTTATCACATTCCTGTATGACTTTAGACGTGAGAGAATGAAAAATGAGAAGAAAATTACCTCGAAGCTTGGACTCGGGCAGAACGAGCTACGAGGAAACAGGCGCCATAGACTTGGCCATCTCCCATCTTAAAAAAAGAATGTTTGATAATCATCTTTTGTTGGAGATGTGAGATGGCCAAGTCGATGGTGCCCTATTTTCTCGCAGCAAGGCAAGCAGTTCGTCTTTCCAAAGTCCACGCTTCGAGTCTCTGGTAATTCTCTTGTCATTTTTTTTTCTTTCTCTCATGTCTAATGTGCTTTGTCTGACATTTCTCGAATGTTACCATACAACACTGTGCTAAATCACGTTACATTGCGAAAGCGTCATTGTTCTCCATTCGACAAATTTGCACACAAAGCGTAATAAGGCAATATAAAACAAATGTACACAGCAGGACAGGAAACTGCATGGCCTCTTCTGGGCACTATAAAAATATATATTGTTATTTTGTACGGCTGCCGAAAACGCAGATGAGCTAAAGAGTTTGTCTCTGAAATTGCAGCATGCAGCAGTTAATTGTTCATCCATGTCAGTTCTGAAGATATTGGCAGGATATTAAATAAACTTAGATTGACAGATTTATGAGGCAAGTGCAGGGATGATTCATTCACGAGCAATCATATAAAATAAAGATGCTAGGAAGGAAGTGTTCTTTAGCTACCTGGACAGCTCAGTCAGCGGTGTACCAATGTGTCATCATCATCATCATCATCATCATCATCATCGCCTTTCACTTCCTTGATAGCACAGACCACAGATAAAGGCTCTACAGCCATCCCTGTTATTAGAATTATTCTCTGCTTCCTTCCATGTGTATCCCTTGTCTCTGAGCACTGTCATAATTTCTCTTTTCCGAATAAGTCTAGGTCTTCCTCGTTTTATATTTCCTTGAGGATCCCATGTCTGTGTTTCTGTAAGGCTTAAGTTTTTTTGGTTTTTTTTTTTTACAGGGAACAGGTCGTTGGCCTATCCCCCAACCTTCATAGTCGCCTCTTACGACATACGTGGAAGGTGGCAGTGGTCCTATTCTTTTCTCCCCCAGATCTGGACCCCGGTAACCACATGGGCAATCAGTAGGTGACGCGGTCATGAAATTCTTTAGAACGATGGGGGTTTTTTTTTTCTCAGAATGTAAGTCTTCAAGTCAAAACCACGAACACAGAAGAAGTACAGTTGAAATGTCCCATGTCAAGGCCACAGAATGAAAATTTGATATCACAACACGCTTGGGGCCAATAAACTCCACTAACATGAGTAAATTAGAGTCAATCGAAATGGGTGACTTACCCACTTGTGTTCAATCACAGACAGTCCAATACAATAGGCGCACCCTAGTTACAAACGCCTGTTCTGAAAGGTTAAGCTGATGCGAATCAATGGTGTGACATAACAAAGGAGAGACGGACAGTAACATAAGGGATACACAGCACAGAAGTGACACACAGCAGTAATGACATAACGACAGAGCAGCATGATGATCGAGTGATAGTTAGATTCATTCATTCATTCATTTGCACGTCCCTTGCGGAAGTTTCAATCCCACATACCACTCCTATAGGCCTCTCAGGCTCTCTTGTGAGCGAGATGGCCTGCCGCTGCTGCATCCATTTGCAGATAGTCAACGATGTTTTGCAGCCATCTTCGTTTTGGTCTTCCTCTCTTTCTTTTTCCCATTATGTATCCTTTCAATTCAAGTATAACATCAGCAAAAACGTTACCAGGTGCTGATTGTGACACGAACCAGGAGTTATTAATAGCAGACATGAAGATAAAGATAAAAAAGACAGTTACGGGATCAAGATCACTCCGATTTGATCTTACAAATATACCAGAACAATACGGTATAGAAGTGAAGAACCGT
Organism: Achatina immaculata; assembly: GCA_009760885.1. Lineage (NCBI taxonomy): Eukaryota > Metazoa > Mollusca > Gastropoda > Stylommatophora > Achatinidae > Lissachatina > Lissachatina immaculata. The sequence continues at coordinate 61,883,532 of CM019691.1, read as the reverse complement.
TTCGAAATCCTGATGGCTGTACAGGAGGAGATGACACCAGATTAACTGGCTACGCAGGCCAAAGATATCTTAATAACAACATCTAAAGACATGGTTCCGGTAAAGAAAACACAAAAGAATGGATGGATTACAGGAGGTACACTAGAACTGATAAAACAACGTAGAGAAATGAAGACGCAATGGAAAATGACAAACAACAACAAAGAGAAATATAAAACTTTAACAAAATAAGTACGAAGAAACATATGAAAAGACCAAAAAAATACATACGAGATTGTTGTGAAAGAATAGAAGGACATCAGAAGTGTGGAAGAGATAATGAAATGTTTAAAGAAATGAAGACATCGACGAGAAATGTCACACATAAGCTAAATGTAAATTGTGATGAGATGGGGAATATCTTGACAGAGACGGAGGAAATTCTAGAAAGATGGAAGGAATATTGCAAAAGAATGTATGAAACAACCGATGTGGAAGCAGAAATCAACAGTGTGAATTATTATTGGAGGAGAAAGAATCCGAACCGACAATAGAAGAAGTTTTATGGGCAATAAGGAATCTGAAAAATAGTAAATCACCAGGATGTGATGAGATAACAGCTGAATTTATTAAAGCAGGAGGAAAGGAATGTGCAACAATCTATCATGCACTATGTAAAAAAATATGGCATTCAGGTATTTGACCAAAAGAATGGAAAAGAACTGTATTCATACCACTACCAAAAAGGGGTAACCTGAAATTATGCACAAATTACAGAACTGTTGCCCTGATTAGTCATGCCAGTAAAATTCTGTTTAAAATCTTAATGGGTAGACTTCGAAAGAAAATAGAAGAAGAAGTCAATATGGTCCAAGCTGGTTTCAGGCAAGGAAGAGGATCAAGAGATCATATATTCAATATAAGATTAATAATAGAGAAATGCAGAGAGTTTAATGTCAATCTATATTTATCCTTTATAGACTACTCAAAGGCATTTGATTGTGTACAACACCAGAAACTTTGGGAAATAGTGGGGAAAAATGGGATTTCCAACACATTTGATACAATTAACATCACTGCTGTATTTAGACCAACAAGCAGCAGTAAGAATAAATGGTGAAACAACAACTTGATTTGACATAAAACAAGGGGCCAGTCAGGGGTGCATATTGTCACCCTACTTATTTAACTTGTATACTGAAAATATAATGAGGAATGTTAGAGAAGATGTAGACAAAGAATATTGTGATGCCATAACATATGGAGATTATGAAATACCAGAGATTAGATATGCTGATGACACAGTATTACTGTCCACAACACAAAAAGGAATGGAAAAACTAATTATGTCAGTCCGTAAGAGCAGCGAAGAGCAGAACCTCTATCTTAATGCAAAGAAAACTAAATTGATGACAACTGACAAAACAAACAAGGCAGCTGAAATATGTATCAATGAGGAAAAACTGGAAGAAGTGGATAGTTTTGAATATCTTGGATCACTACTAACTAATAATGGAGATACAATGAGGGAAATTAAAAGGAGGGCATCTATTGCTCTTCAGAAAGTAAAACAAATAAAGAATCTGCGGAGAGGAGCAGACAGAATCACAAAAATAAGATTTTTAAGGGCATGCATCTTTCCCATAGCAACATATGTCTGTGAGACCTGGACACTTAACAAAACAGCTGAGAATCACATAAATGCCTTTGAATGTAAATCCTACAGAAGAGTTCTCCAAATATCGTGGACACAAAAAAGAACAAATATATCTTTACTACAAGAACTTAATACTGAAGAAAGCTGGCTAGTAAAGAGGATTAAAGAGAGAAAACTTAAATATTTAGAGAAGACCGTATTGGAAGGATATATGCATCATTCATTTGCGTGTCCCTTGCGGAACTTTGCCTCCCTGTAGGCCTCTCGGTTGTGAGCAAGATAGCCTGCCGCTGCTGCATCCATTTGCAGATCGTCAACGATGTCTTGCAGCCATTTTCGTTTTGGTCTTCCTCTCTTTCTTTTTCCCATTATGTATCTTTCCAATACGGTCTTATCTAAATTATCGTGACGTTTAATGTATCCAAAATATTTAAGTTTTCTCTCTTTAATCCTCTTTACTAGCCAGCTTTCTTCAATATTAAGTTCTTGTAGTAAAGATATATTTGTTCTTTTTTGTGTCCACGATATATGGAGAACTCTTCTGTAGGATTTACATTCAAAGGCATTTATGTGATTCTCAGCTGTTTTGTTAAGTGTCCAGGTCTCACAGACATATGTTGCTATGGGAAAGATGCATGCCCTTAAAAATCTTATTTTTGTGATTCTGTCTGCTCCTCTCCGCAGATTCTTTATTTGTTTTACTTTCTGAAGAGCAATAGATGCCCTCCTTTTAATTTCCCTCATTGTATCTCCATTATTAGTTAGTAGTGATCCAAGATATTCAAAACTATCCACTTCTTCTAGTTTTTCCTCATTGATACATATTTCAGCTGCCTTGTTTGTTTTGTCAGTTGTCATCAATTTAGTTTTCTTTGCATTAAGATAGAGGTTCTGCTCTTCGCTGCTCTTACGGACTGACATAATTAGTTTTTCCATTCTTTTTTGTGTTGTGGACAGTAATACTGTGTCATCAGCATATCTAATCTCTGGTATTTCATAACCTCCATATGGTATGACATCACAATATTCTTTGTCTACATCTTCTCTAACATTCCTCATTATATTTTCAGTATACAAGTTAAATAAGTAAGGTGACAATATGCACCCCTGACTGGCCCCTTGTTTTATGTCAAATCAAGTTGTTGTTTCACCATTTATTCTTACTGCTGCTTGTTGGTCTAGATACAGCAGTGATGTTAATTGTATCAAATGTGTTGGAAATCCCATTTTTTTCCACTATTTCCCAAAGTTTCTGGTGTTGTACACAATCAAATGCCTTTGAGTAGTCTATAAAGGATAAATATAGATTGACATTAAACTCTCTGCATTTCTCTATTATTAATCTTATATTGAATATATGATCTCTTGATCCTCTTCCTTGCCTGAAACCAGCTTGGACCACATTGACTTCTTCTTCTATTTTCTTTCGAAGTCTACCCATTAAGATTTTAAACAGAATTTTACTGGCATGACTAATCAGGGCAATAGTTCTGTAGTTTGTGCATAATTTCAGGTTACCCCTTTTTGGTAGTGGTATGAATACAGTTCTTTTCCATTCTTTTGGTCAAATACCTGAATGCCATATTTTTTTACATAGTGCATGATAGATTGTTGCACATTCCTTTCCTCCTGCTTTAATAAATTCAGCTGTTATCTCATCACATCCTGGTGATTTACCATTTTTCAGATTCTTTATTGCACATAAAACTTCTTCTATTGTCGGTTCGGGTTTTTTCTCCTCCAATAATAATTCACACTGTTGATTTCTGCTTCCACATCGGTTGCTTCATACATTCCTTTGCAATATTCCTTCAATCCTTCTAGAATTTCCTCTGTCTCTGTCAAGGTATTCCCTATCTCATCACAAATTACATTTAGCTTATGTGTGACATTTCTCGTCGATGTCTTCATTTCTTTAAACATTTCATTATCTCTTCCACACTTCTGATGTCCTTCTATTCTTTCACAACAATCTCGTATGTATTTTTTTGGTCTTTTCATATGTTTCTTCGTACTTATTTTGTTAAAGTTTTATATTTCTCTTTGTTGTTGTTTGTCATTTTCCATTGCGTCTTCATTTCTCTACGTTGTTTTATCAGCTCTAGTGTACCTCCTGTAATCCATCCATTCTTTTGTGTTTTCTTTACCGGAACCATGTCTTTAGATGTTGTTATTAAGATATCTTTGGCCTGCGTAGCCAGTTAATCTGGTGTCATCTCCTCCTGTACAGCCATCAGGATTTCGAAACGGTTCTTCACTTCTATACCGTATTGTTCTGGTATATTTGTAAGATCAAATCGGAGTGATCTTGATCCTGTAACTGTCTTTTTTATCTTTATCTTCATGTCTGCTATTAATAACCCATGAGTCGTGTCATAATCAGCACCTGGTAAAGTTTTTGTTGATGTTATACTTGACCTCCACCTTCTTTGCACTAAAATGTAATCTGTTTGATTCCTAGTTTTTCCATCAGGTGATGTCCATGTGTAAAGTTTTCTTGGATGTTGTTTAAAAAGTGTGTTAGCGATCATTAGCTCATTTTCCATGCTGAACGCCATTAGATTGTCACCTGCCTCCTTTCTATGTCCTATGCTAAATTTCCCTACTACATGTCCTTCATCGTCTGCTCTTTCTGTACCAATCTTTGCATTAAAATACCCCATTACTAATACAATATCATTTTTCCGTACCTGGTCTATTGTCGTTTGCAGTGTGTTATAAACGTTTTCTACTTCCTCTTCTTCTGCCGCTGATGTAGGTGCATATATCTGGATGATTGTTACATTTCTAGGAATGCCCTTAAGTCTGATTGTTAGGATTCTATCATTTACTGGATTGTAGCCTAGTAATGCTTTTGATGTTGATTTGTCCAAATAAAAAACCACTCCATTCTTTCCTCCTACTTCTCCACCAGAGTGTATAAAGATATTATCATTCTCACTCTTAAAGTGTCCTGATCTTTTCCATCGATGTTCGCAGATTCCCAAAATGTGTATCCCCGTTCTTTTCATCTCGCCACTTATTATTTGATATTTTCCCTCATACATACTTCTTCATTCCATGTTCCTACTCTTATTTTTCTTTTTCGTTTGATGCAGGGGTTTTCCTTGGTAACACCGTCAGGATTTTGACTGTTATAGATAGTTAGATATACTGTAAATTATATATATTGATAGTTAGATATCTTTATTAAAAATATTTCAAAGTGAGAAATAAAATAAGCAACAATTAAAACTGATTGCAGTGACCTCATCTCCTGTCTTTCACTCCCTCCCCCTTAACCCCAAACCTAACCCTAACTCTAACACCCTCATCAGTGCACAGCGTTCGCTTGAACTTTGCTCATAATTATCTCATTTCTAGATTAACACAGGATATGTCACTCCTTTGTTATGACAGTTTTTCATGTCACACCAATGAAATTCAACCTGAATTGTCATTCATTCGACATGCCATTCCTTTAAAGAGCTCCAGAACGAGCGAATTCGCACTAAAAATGTCAACATTATGCAGAATATAAACGAGGAGGAACAAAGTGAACATAAAAAGGAACAGACCATAAAGTCAGTAAACAAGATACAGCGCATTATTCCTTTATTCCGCGCTTTGTTATCGTCATTTCCCTTACCCCTTTGTCTCCAAACTGTAGATAAAAGACTGTTATTTTCTTGGAAGTTAATAGATTTTTAAATAATACAGTAATAATACCTCTTTATATGTTGATATAGTATTTCACATTTTCAAGCCTATTAAGATTTCCACAAAAAAAAATGTGTATGAAAAATGTCCAAGTGTCGCTTATGCTGAATTGCTAGAAAAATCTGTTTTTTCAGCATACTCTGACTAACACAGGGAGGATGTACTTTACTATCAGTGACAAGACCATGCTTAATAGTCCCGGACTAGCACTCCGTAAACCAATAACCGTGGCTGGCGTATCCGTGGGACGGGGAGAGAAATGAAAGAAAAACACTGGATGTCCCAGGCACTGAAGAATGATGTGCCAGCCAAAATACGAGTAATTGTCAAACTTACGACACCGGCAAGCACACAACCCCAAGCAAGTCATCATCGATTACAGTCATCTCGAAAATAGATCATTTTAAAATGGCGTAGGTGTACATAAGAAGATAAGAAATAGAGCAGAAACATTTACAAACCCACACACAAACCCACACACACACACACACAAACATACATGCACAAATAATTCGAAGACCAAACAAAATAAGAGACGAGAAAATGAAGGAAAACGATCTCTCCACTAAAATGGAGAAAAAATGTGGATGAAGATCTAAGGGAATTTGAAGCAAACAGCCAGGGGTAGAAAGCTAGAAACAGGGACGGAGGCAGAATATGTCTGCAGCAATTAGCTTTACAGACAGACAGAGAGACAAACACAGTCAGACAGACAAACGACTGGAGAGAGAAAGCTAGAAAGAGGGATTGAGACAGAATGTGTTTGCAGCAATTTAACTCTGCAGACAGACAGAAAGACAGACAGACACAGTCAGACAAGACAAACGACTGGAGGGTGAAAGCCAGATACAGGAATTGAGGCAGAATTTGTGTGCAGTAATTTAACTTTACAGACAGACAGACAGACAGAAAGAAAGACAAACACAGACAAACAGCTGGAGGGTGAAAGCTAGAAATAGGGATTGACACAGAATGTGTTTGCAGCAATTTAATTTTACAGACAGATAGAAAGACAGACAGACCAGATAGACAGAAAGATAAACAACTGGAGGAAGAAAGCTAGAAACAGGCATTGAAACAGAATGTGTTTGCAGGAATTTAACTTTACAGACGGACAGACAAAAAGACAGACAGACAAACAACTGGAAGGAGAAAGCTAGGAACATGAATGGATGCAGAATGTGTTCGCAGCACTGAGCTTTACAGACAGACAGACAGACAAAAAACCTAGAAACAGGGATTGAGACAGAATGTGTTTACAGCAATGAACTTTACAGACAGACAGATAGGTGAAAACAATAATGAGGCCAATAAAATGTTTTAAAAATCAAACAAGAAAGTAAAAAAGCTCCTTTTAAAATCACATCTGAAGGGTTTTGCAAACTCAGAGATTGAAATAAGGAAATCGAACATTAAAGACAGACATTTGAAATTCCAGCTCAAACATACTACAGATCTCTCACATCAGCTGTTTAGAAAGAAGTAACTCTGTAAATTATTTTCCTATAAAATTGTGTAAAACATTTTCACACTTAATAGGATGGCCATACACCAGAAGCTCATCATGGCACTTATGTTTCCGCACGAACTTTTAGTAGTCTAGTCGGTTTGTGTTTATTTCTACCTGCTTGCTGAGAGAAACAGACGATATATTTATCGTATAGTGAACAAAGAAGAAAGCATAAATACGAAAATCAGGATATTTAAGAGTAATGTTCTAAGTGTAACTCTATGGAAGTGAATGCTGGAAAATCACCAAAACCATAGAAAACAAGTTGAATTCTTTCCAGAATAAATGTTTACGAAGAATTAGAAAAATATTTTGGCCAAACACCATAAGAAATAACATCTTGTTGGCAGAAATGCAGGTGAAGCCACTCCACTGACAGCAGATACTGAGGAAAGACGCTGGGGATGGTTGGGACATGTGCTCCGAATGATTGACAACTCACTATCAAAAATAACACTAAGATGGACACCACAGGGGAACAGAAGTAAGGGTAGACCAAAAAAAGACATGGAGAAGAACAGAAATGATGTTGAGCAATAGAGGGCTCACCTGGGCAAGAGCAGAAAAAAGGCAAAGGACAGGCATTTGTGGAAAACCCTTACGGAAGCCCCATGTGCCCTGGGCACTTAAGGTTCAGAGAGAGAGAGAGAGAGAGAGAGAAAGAACAAAGAAGAATGTTATAGAACCAAATTGGTTGCATATATTCAATGAAATGTTGAATTACTGACAGAACCGTGATCAGCGTTCTCTAAAGCTTGGAAATTAAATTACCAGGCTGTTGAGACTGGACACCAGCAGCCTGGATTCAGGGTTATGGATTCAGGGTCATTGCTGGCGGCCTTTATTCGACCCTGCTTTAGAATCTTATAACACAACACGCAGATGCTGAGAAGCATGGCCTTCAAAGACGGAGCGTAGCTGCCAGCAGGGCGGGGTGCATTAGACTTCGTTGCACACATACACACACACGGCTATCAGTGAATGAAAGGTAGAACGCAGGAAGCTGATTCCAGGGGTAAAGGTTTTCCCAGAATCAAGCCTCGAGTGAAGGCCAACAAAGGTAAAGAACTATGTCTGACGTACAGGAAAGAAGCGGAACAGTACATGCGAACTAAAATACGCAGGATCGTGAATGGCAAAACTGACAGGTCATTTTCTGGTCAGTGTGCCCTGGATCAAGTTCTTCCTTCACAAAGTCTCAAGAATTCTTGCTGACTGCTCTTTATGTTGTCATTATGATGGCCACATAAAACCAAACGCCAGCTTCATAATGTAAGTAAGTAAAACAAATGTTCTTGTGTCTTCTGCGAAGAACATGAATTTATAAAATTATAAAAGTAGATACCACAAAGTCAGATAAATCCCGTATACCAACTATTTCAGCGCTCTTGGAACAGAATAGGCCAAGCAAAGACTGCATTTCAGAGAATGAGAAACATATTATATAACACATCCTTATCAATTAATGTTAGAAAACGAGTCCTAAAATGCTATGCTGAACCTATCTTTTTACATGGAAGTGAATCATGGTCAATATGCAGGTCTGTACAAAAATCATTGAAAGCAGCAGAAATGTGGTTTAGTAGAAGAATATTGGGAATCCTCTGGACAGCAAAACTAACTAATGAAGAATATATGAGAAGAGCTGGAGAGACAAAAAAATCTTGTCAAAAAAAAAAATAAGAGAGAGACAATGTACTTTCATAGGACATGCAATGAGAAGAGGGGGCATTGAAAATATTATAACAACAGGAAAAATAGAAGGAAGAAGATCAAGAGGAAGACCAAGAGAAATGATACTGGACAGTCTGACAAGATGGTGCGAGAGGAGATCACCAACTGAGCTGATGGCCTGCATGAAGGATCGTGTACTCTGGAGAAGCATGATAGCGAACGCCAGTCGGCACAGCACATGATGATGATGATGTATATCTCACTGGAGATATCAAGCAAACGTATCACAACCTTTTCTCAACCATGCTTCAAAGATCCAAACAAACTCAGCCTGGCTTGAAATATTCTACAAAAATATAAGTCGAAAAAAAATTCGCCCGTAAATGATTTATTTGCATACAATGTACAACTCACTACCATATTGTCTAATCTATTAAATTTATATTAAGAGTTTTTTTCTTGTTAAAACAGTTCTGGACATAATTACTCCTCATTTAGAAGTAAAAATACGCAAACAAAAGCAAATATATATTTTTGCACCGCATTGTTTCACTAAAGAGTTTAAATTATGGCACAGTCATGAAACCTTCCAGCGCTAGTTATATTACCTTTAACCTTCTGTTATGTTTAGAAGATGTAATATCTTTAGTTTTGTCACTGAGTTTACTTGTACGTAGATAACAAGAATCAAGAGTTATAATAATCATAGGTCTACACGAGAATATACTTGATAAGATATTAGCTGATATCTTGAAGATTACTATGTTCTGTCTCTTTTCATATTAATAATTAGTGTGCAAGAAATCTCCACAATCATACTCCTTCTGTACTAAGCTATAAGTTATACTTCTTCCTCACTTTAACACATATTTCAGAAACTCCGCAGTGCATTACATTACAAACCCACTACCCCAACCACATTCATATTTTTTTTCCACCCATCCTTCTCTCAGCTAGACTACCACTGTATCACCCTTTCACCTGGCGCAGGTCCCCACCCCGTCGTTACTCTCCACCCATCACACATCGCGAGTCTCCACTTACATATTCTCAACTCTACCACACGCACTCCAAGACGCAGCTTTTTCCAAGTCACAGCTAAGTGCTCCGTTTATTCTATTTTTTTGTCTCATTCCCTCTTCTTCATTTCTATTTTTTTGTCTCATTCCCTCTTCTTCATTTCTATTTTTTTGTCTCATTCCCTCTTCTTCATTTCTATTTTTTTGTCTCATTCCCTCTTCTTCATTTCTATTTTTTTGTCTCATTCCCTCTTCTTCATTTCTATTTTTTGTCTCATTCCTCTTCTTCATTTCTATTTTTTTGTCTCATTCCCTCTTCTTCATTTCTATTTTTTTGTCTCATTCCCTCTTCTTCATTTCTATTTTTTTGTCTCATTCCCTCTTCTTCATTTCTATTTTTTTGTCTCATTCCCTCTTCTTCATTTCTATTTTTTTGTCTCATTCCCTCTTCTTCATTTCTATTTTTTGTCTCATTCCCTTCTTCATTTCTATTTTTTTGTCTCATTCCCTCTTCTTCATTTCTATTTTTTTGTCTCATTCCCTCTTCTTCATTTCTATTTTTTTGTCTCATTCCCTCTTCTTCATTTCTATTTTTTTGTCTCATTCCCTCTTCTTCATTTCTATTTTTTTGTCTCATTCCCTCTTCTTCATTTCTATTTTTTGTCTCATTCCCTTCTTCATTTCTATTTTTTTGTCTCATTCCCTCTTCTTCATTTCTATTTTTTTGTCTCATTCCCTCTTCTTCATTTCTATTTTTTTGTCTCATTCCCTCTTCTTCATTTCTATTTTTTTGTCTCATTCCCTCTTCTTCATTTCTATTTTTTTGTCTCATTCCCTCTTCTTCATTTCTATTTTTTTGTCTCATTCCCTCTTCTTCATTTCTATTTTTTTGTCTCATTCCCTCTTCTTCATTTCTATTTTTTTGTCTCATTCCCTCTTCTTCATTTCTATTTTTTTGTCTCATTCCCTCTTCTTCATTTCTATTTTTTTGTCTCATTCCCTCTTCTTCATTTCTATTTTTTTGTCTCATTCCCTCTTCTTCATTTCTATTTTGTTGTATAGCATTCTTGTGAATTTATATATTATTTTCTCTCCCTGTTTCTTCCTCCTGTATTGTTGGGATTAAAGTGCGAACCGAAACCTCACAACTATGTGCTCGCTGATTAACAAAGCTCTTCCTACTTTTTTTTCTTAAATGTTTTTAACATTCTGCCTCCTGCCATATGCTGCTCAACTTTTCGAGCAGACAGTCGGCCCGAAAAGGAAAAATCTACTGTACCTGAAAACAAACAAACAAACAAACAAGCAAACAAACAAACACACGAAATAATTCATGAACTGAGAACTTCTCTCATGCTAATGACATGCATTCAAATACTCGAAAACACGCACTTTCCAAACCTCGGTAAAGTCATACGTTTAAATACTCCACAATGGGTAACGTCATATGTCCAAATACTCCACAATCTACGTATTGGAATAATGGAGATCTCCTTTATTCTAATGCTCATAGATTCCATAATTCAGAAGCTGGCAGATAACACAATCAAAACCTAAACAGCTCAAACATTAAACAATTCTGTGCTCTCTCTCTCTCTCTCTCTCTCTCTCTCTCACACACACACACACACACACACACACACACATTAGTTCCGGCCACGGGTTTGTGTTTTTAACATTTTCTGCTTCCTATTTTCCATTGTCTGGTTACTGTGATACTTTTTACTTGTGGAGTGATATTTCATTTTTCATCATAATCTACAGAGTCATGGTCCCTGAACGCACACGCTCATGTTGTGAGTACGCTCATGTCGTGAGTACGCTCATGTTGTGAGTACGGCTATGCATGCATGTACAACTCTGTGTGTCAATGAAAAGCTATTACCGTATGATTGTTTATTTAATGTGTTGTGATTCATATTTTGTGTTTACTTTCCACTCAGTTACTGTGGTAATTTGCATTCTATTAGTACCTTAAAGTGATAGTAAAGTTATCTATCCATTCTGTAACATGTTATTGCAGTGAATTGTACACAGTGACTGAATTTGTCCTGTAACGATCTACATACGGCCAAATCAAGTAAGGCCTGACTCCTCTGCCCCAACGCGGCCATAGGTCGTCGCATCGATAGTATTCCTAAAATTCAAATATTCAAGTATTCAGTAAACTCAGTTTATTCAAAATACAGCAGGCCCGCTCACGAATAGCCCAACGAGCAAAGCCAAGTTAAAAAAAAAAGAAACAAAACAAACCCCAACCTGCCATCAAAATGGAATCCAACCAGAGCACGTTCTTCATGATCACGTGGTCGAGATGAAATTCGATTTTCTGTTCTCCCCAGCGTGATATTCCAAATAAAAGATTTAAAACAAATAATGTCTATTATGAGAGTGTATGCTTACGCGTTCTTGACCTAGAGTGGGCCGCATGAAGGCCGGATAACACACTTCAGTTCCGCGGAAAATTTCTCCCAAGAGGACAGTTTTTAAAAAAATGTAGGCTTTCTGTTTTTTTTTTTCAGTCTAAAACTTACAGAAAAGCTATGGAAGGTTGGAATGTAGATGAATGCAGGCGTAGTTAGTCTGAGAGGACTGAAGAATATATAAATTTTTTTTTTGGTGCAAGAGAAATTACAGTTAGACGTATAGTAAGTGCAAGTACAGAGGAGAAAATATTCTAGAAAAAAAGACCACAAGTAAAGCAGCGGTTCTTGGTTTATGGACTTCAGGGGATCCACAGAAGGATTTTTGGCGGGGGCATGAGGTAGGGTATACACAGACTAGCAGATGGACGGGATCGAATTGTCTGGGTTCTGTTTATTGCTTTATTTTATAACGAAGGGTCCACGTCTATTCTCAGGATGGAAATGGGGTTTAAGGACAACAAAAGGTTAGGAACCACTGAGGTAAAAGATTGCGTGCAAGAAAATAGAAAAGCATTGTAGAGAAAACAGATGAGAATTAGCGTTGGATGAAACAGATCCAAAATCCGGGCAAAAACATTTGTGAACTAGTTCGAAGATGAAAAGTTATTAAATAAAAGAAGGACAAGAAATATAGTTTTATAGAAAACGTCTAATCTGTTGAAAGATGGTAGAAATGCTGTTGATAAAGTAATAATGATTTTGTGATTTTCCCCCTCTCTATCTTTCTGTGCTGTTTTCATAAAGAGAAGTTGCAGCTGTGTTGGTAGAAAGTTAAAATAGATCTCCGTCGATATCCTTTCACGCCTGGCACTAGAAAAAGAGGGCGTCTGTGCAGCTAATTTGTTTGTCAACTCGCCTCTCACAGAGAAGGTGAATGATTCGAATCTGCCCGAGGGTCGCACAGTCACTCACATGTTGAAACTGTTACCAGCTGATGTCCTTCTGAAGTTGAGGAAGGAAACCTGGCCAGGCATGAAGCTGACCGTGTAATTCTCCAGTGTGACTCATTCATTCATTTGCATGTCCCTTGCGGAACTTTGCCTCCCTAACAGCACTCCTGTAGGCCTCTCGGTTGTGAGCTAGATGGCCTGCTGCTGCTGCATCCATTTGCAGATCATCAACGATGTCTTGCAGCCATCTTCGCCTTGGTCTTCCTCTCTTTCTTTTTCCCATTATGTACCCTTCCAAGACGGTCTTCTCTAGATTATCATGACGTTTAATGTGTCCAAAATACTGAACTTTTCTCTCTTTAATCCTCTTTACTAGCCAGCCTTCTTCAATATTAAGTTCTTGTAGTATGGATATATTTGTTCTTTTTTGTGTCCATGATATTTGAAGAACTCTTCTGTGACTACTGGTGAAGAAAAATATGGTCACCAACACCACAACCATGTGTGGTTGTATGGCATTATAGAGCTGTTCTTACTGTTATGAAAACTGCTGCTAAAACATACAACTATTTCTCTTTCTTCTATTTATCTTCTCTTTGCACTTTGCTCTAGTACTGAAATATTTGTATCGAGTACACAGCACATCCGTGCTCACACGCTCGTAAATCTTAATATCATTACTGTATTGCCAATTTTCATTCCTTTACCTGACTGATATTTTTCAGCAGTTGTGTTCTGTTTCCTTTATTTTCTAATGGTAAAATCTGGTCTAATAGCGAAAATGAAACCAGTTTGCAGAAACCTGTGAAGAAGAGTATTGAAGAAAGCAACAAAGAGGGTTAGACCTAAACAGCAACAAATAGGGTTAGACATAAATAGCAACAAAGAGGGCTAGACATAAGCAGAAACAAAGAGGGTTAGACCTAAATAGCAACAAAGAGGGTTAGGCATAAATAGCAACAAAGAGGGTTAGACCTAAACAGCAACAAATAGGGTTAGACATAAGCAGAAACAAAGAGGGTTAGACCTAAACAGCAACAAATAGGGTTAGACATAAGCAGAAACGAAGAGGGTTAAACCTAAATAGCAACAAAGAGGATTAGACCTAAACAGCAACAAATAGGGTTAGACATAAACAGCAACAAAGAGGGTTAGACCTAAACAGCAACAAATAGGGTTAGACCTAAACAATAACAAAGAGGGTTAGACCTAAACAGCAACAGAACATATAAAGATAATATAAAAAAAAGAGTGGATATACAGAAGTGCAATATCCTTTCAATAGAGGAAGACACTGAGACAAGTAAGACAATCACGTGTGAGAGCAGCAGCAATAACAGCCTCTGGGAAGCGTACAAAAGAGAGCAAATCACGAACAGGAAAAGATAAAAAAAGGCAGTTTTTAACGACATGAAGTAGACACTAACAACAAGACGTGCCCGAAAGTGAGGAATATAGCACTGCTAGATAACACAAGCCACATCAGTTATTTGCCATGTCCTACGAGGAACTTCTGCCTCCCTAACAGCTCTCCTGTAGGCCCTCTCGGTTGTAAGCAAGATGCCCTGCTGCTGATACATTCATTCACAGATCATCAACGATATACTGCAGACATCTTTGCCTTTGTCTTCCTCTCTCTCTCTCTTTCCCGTTATGTACCCTTCCAAAACGGTCTTCTCTAATTTCTCGTGACATTTAATATGTCAAAAATATTTCAGTTTTGTCTGTTTAATCTTCTTTACTAGCCAAACGTCTTCGACATTTCGTTCTTGAATGGATATATTTAAACTAGGAAAAAAGTAGGAACAGGTTTATTACTTAACGACTACAGAGTTGTGACGTTCCTGCGTGAGCCTTAATCATACAAACACATAAAGGACGAAGAATTAGAGACAGGAGATAAGGTATAGATTCACATGAATCATATGTGAACAAAATAAATAAATGGAATGAATAGAGCACAGCTATAAATTGAATATGTAGTTTTTCCGATGTATACTTATACACTAATTATTATGCTGTGTGAATATATATATTTTCTCTTTTTGTGTCCATGATATTTGAAGGACTCTTCAGTAGCAATTACATTCAAATGCTTTGATGTGTTTCTCAGCTGTTTTGTTAAGTGTCCAGGTCTCACAGGCTTATGTTGCGATGGGAAAGATGCATGCCCTTAAAAATCGTATTTTTGTGGTTCTGTCTGCTCCTCTCCACAGCTTCTTTAGTTGTTTTATTTTCTGAAGAGTGATAGATGTCCTCCTTTTAATTGTCCTCATTGTGCCGCAATTATTAGTAATGATCCAGAATATATAACACATTTACGAGTAACAGTAAGAAGCTGGAAGCAGCAGAAAAGCGGTCTTGGAGATGATGAACAAAAAAAATACACTGTATAGACAGAAATCACACTAAGAGGTCCTCTAGGAAGTTTTAGATAAAGGAAAATTAGTTAAAAGTATAAGAAAAAGACAAGTCTATATTTCTTGGACAACAAAAGGTTAGGAACCACTGAGGTCACGAGAAGACAGAAAGTTCGAGTCTGAGAACTTAGAAATGGCTTGAAAATTAAAGGAGAAAAAAAAAGAAGGAGAGAGAGCGAGAGAGAGAGCGAGAGAGAGAGAGAGAGAGAGACCATGAGATAAATATCTCAGCGGACTGACCACGAAACCCGGACGAAAACATCGAGGGTCATACAAGATGGAGAAGCATAGCAGTCAACTCTGTCAGGCACGACACGTAATGCACGTAAGTCTAACGTTTTTGCACGTAAGTCTAACGTTTTTGTACGTAAGTCTAACGTTTTTGCACGTAAGTCTAACGTTTTTTGCACGTAAGTCTAACGTTTTTTGCACGTAACTAACGTTTTTGCACGTAAGTCTAACGTATTTTGCACGTAAGTCTAACGTTTTTGCACGTAAGTCTAACGTTTTTTGCACGTAAGTCTAACGTTTTTTGCACGTAAGTCTAACGTTTTTGCTTGTGACAAGTGTCTTGGAGCCATTACTCTGCCTCGTTTCAGTTCCTCATGTTACGTCAGTTATCACGAGTACCAGTGACAGCTGAATCGTCATTCGTCTCAACGCTCTCGTTTCCACTTGAATATCTAATAATGTTGTTATCTATATTATCAGAACACATAGAACTATTTTTATATTCGCGCACGTTTTTTGACGTAAAAAGTTTGTAGGATTCGGTGAATGCCGTGAATGACCACAACACTGCAGAAATCCTTTGTGGCTACAGTGTCAGAAGCTTGACGCTAATATCCAGGGAGAGATCCCACAATCTTGGCCCCATTTCCTAGACAAAGGTTCCAGTTTGATGACATGTCTGTAGCACAGGCAATCGATTATCTCCCTCAAAAAAAAAACGTTTACGTCATTTGCTTCGATTAACGAAAATTTTGGCCATTTCCTGTTTTACCATATTATTTATAACCTATTGCTACGTTTATGCTCAATTCTATGAACACAGTTTACGAATAAGTATAGGACACTGACGTTTTTGCAATTAAATGTATATTATATCGAATGAAAAGATTGCAAAAATTAAATAATAAAATTATGATAACAAATAGAAATATCATCATCATCATCATCATCATCATCACCTTTCGCTCCCTTGAGAGCATAGGCCACGGATACAAGCTCCCCACTCATCCTTGTTCTTGGAATTATTCTCTATTTCCTTCCATGTGCATCCCTTGTCTCTGAGCACTGTCATAATTTCTCTTCTCCAAGTAAGTCTAGGTCTTCCTCGTTTTCTATTTCCTTGAAAATCCCATGTCAGTGTATAAACAGAAATATGACTGCATTACGTCAGTGTATGCAGGAAACTCTGCCATAGACAGCGAAATAACTACAAAACTTCTTAAATCATCAGAGGATGCATCCAGCCAACCCCCTCCTCTTCCTCATTCTCATCACCCCTGTATAGGAGACTTCGAGAGTAGAAAATTGCGACGCAAAAGTTGTATATCACAATGTAATCCATTATTGGAGATGATGGGAGCATTAAGTAAGTTAAGAAAAAATTATAAGATAAGTGGTTCACCGAGATAAGCATTACGCAGAGAGCATAACTCTTCATTTATACAAGTATATCCTAGTTCTTTGTCCCTCATACCAGAATCAGGTACGTCTAGTGTATTATTTTTTAAATTCTTTGTTTTATGGGATCCCCCAAAAAACTTGACATTTATGGCGAGGAAAGTTTAGAACGACAGAAGCTCATAATGCTTAAGTGTACCGCCATTTGTTTATAATTTTCTGAATTTATTCCGCGGAGACTTTTCAAGAATTATTTACCTATCCTTTTATCTTGGTTTCTTTGTAATGAAGCACAATAGATGTATTGACTGCAGTCTCCGCTATAGTCTCTTCGCATAAAATTCCCTCCCAAAAACATCGTCTTGCCCTGATGATGAATTCTTTACACTATCAGTGGCCACGTCATCTTAAAATGTTGAGTTTATCAAACAATATCCAAGACCCACGAACATTTCTTATAATAAAATGCGATGTTTATTTTTTTAGATTTTACGGCAATTTAAAATTACGAATGCCATCCATGGAACAAAACCATACAACTGTAGTTTGGTTTTTGTGTGTGTGTGTGTGTGTTAATTTCAAGCCATTTAATGGCTTATGGTAAATTAAAATTTAAGCATTTAATTTATTTATTACAGATTATGCTAATGCTGGGGGCCATTTTTCTGCATTTCGTTCACTCAGAGTTTTATGCTCAGATAGATTTTTCTTCTTATCCCCGTGTCACGTGACTAGGTTGTTTAAATATTTTTCTCTTTGTCTCCTCCTCTTCCTTTTCCTCTTGAGTTTTCCAGTGATTGTTGGGAGCTATAACTTTGTCCTCTCCTAATACATCAAATAGCAGCTTCATTGGCTTGACTTTATAACTTCTAATGTATTTTCAACGCCATGCAAGTTCTTTGAAACCTTTCAAACGATGTTTAAAAAAAAATTCAATTTTGTTATGTAAGCAAGAACTATAAGCAAACTAATGAGATAACAAATGAACACTTATTTGAATTTTGAAAAAAAAAAAAGTTAAGTGGTTGAGGAAAACAATATTCAGTACGAGGATGTTGCGAAAGACATAGAAGTATCACTTTACAGTTGCGTCTGGCGAGAATCCTGCTTGTTAAGCGGACTCATAGCAATAAAGAAGCACATTGTACGCTATTATCCACGTAGGACCTTTCAGTTTTCTTAGTAAAGTTTGTTTAACTAGGGCGTGAACTACCTTCAGAACATGACAAACCCACTAACAAATAATGCATGCTTTTATGTTCAGTAACTGAAGCAAAAGGATAACTAAAGATTCTTCTTTCCGCTGAATGAAAAAGTTGTGCTTGCTTTCTGCAACACAACGGGTCCATGATTTTTAGAAGGGTTGCCGCCATTTTTCGTGTTGAAATGAATATTCATTTACTGGTCTAAAATAATAATACTCTTCATATCCATGTCATTAGCCAGAATATAAAGTAATAGTATTCATATCTGTGTACACGGCCAGTATATAAAGTAGTAATGTTCCTATCCGTGTGTATAGATAGAATATAAAGTAATAATATTCAAATATATGTGTACAGTAAGAATACGTAAAGCCAGAATATGAAGTAATTATTTTCATAACGATGTGTACAGTCAGAATATCACTCACTCTTTCTCTATCCTCTCTCTCTCCTCTCCCTCTCCCCTTTCTCTCTTCTCTCCCTCTTTTCTCTGTCTCTCTCCTCTCTCTTTCCTCTCTATCTCTCCTCTTCTCTCTCTCTTTTGTATATTTTTATTAAATCGAGTGTGTGGGAAGAATGAAAGATGGAGTGATGAAGGGTAGAATGTAAGACGGGGCCTGCGTGCTCAATTCTTTACCCTTTAAAAATAAAGATCATTCATTCATTCATTCTTTCTTTCATTCTCTCCTCTCTCCTCTCCTCTTTCTCTAGTCCATTTCAATCAGGCGGTGGTCGTCACTAATTACTATCTATCCTTTGCTATTTCTATAAGATATGTTTTGGACGGCTCTCTGTCTAAGTCCGTCAAGTATTTCGTTTCTTTGTTTTTCTGTGTTCCTTTTTCCCTTCAGTTTTTCTGTTGTCACTAGGTGTTTCACTCTGCCTCTTCTTAAAACATGCCCTACAAATCTGGACTGTCGAGTGCTGCTATAATTTCTCTCTTTTGCTTAGGTAAAAAAAAGCGAGGAGAAAGGACTTAGTTTAAAGAAAAAGAAGACTGAGGTCATGGTCATATCCAAGAAAGATACACCAGCAAAATATAGCACCAAAGTAAAGGGCACAGAATTGAAGCAAGTGGACAAGTTCAAGTATATAGGAACAATAATAACACAAGATGGAGGATGTGAAACAAGGAACAGAATACCCTAGGTCAAAGGTTCACAATTCAGACCCCGGCTTCAGTGTATTCGGGACAACCCCATATATGCTCCCCCGCATGCCGCAGCCTCCATCCAAGAGTATGTTTGCTAATAGTTCCTGTTAAATGTTGGTTGCTTACGATGCGTTTTCTGCAGCACAATTCGGATTTCCTGCCGGCATCTTTAATTTGTCCTAGCTCCAGCTACATTGTTCTTCTATTCCCGCTCTTTATTTTCCAGCAATCTGTCCAATACAGCTTTAGCAATGTCCCCCTTGTTCATTGTCATTCTGCCATTTATTTCTGCCTGTCCGGCCAGCCTATCTGCCACATCATTGCAATGTACTTCCCGCATGCCCTGGACAGTAAAGCCACGTAAGGCTTGTCACAGTTGACTGGCTTAACAGATGAATCCGTTCTTTTCGAAGCAATTTCTTCTCAGTCTTACGAAGCATACTCCATGAATCCGTCACAATGACACCATTAACCACATCGCGAGCAACTAACTATTCCATTGTCGCCGATACTGCCTCAATTTCCATTCACGTGCTTGAGGTGGCGACTTCAAAGGAGCCTAGGCTAAGTCAGCCTTAATGAAAATGAAAAACATACTGTGCACTAAAGATCCGTCGATGAACGCCAGAAAGAGACTTATTCAATGCCACATCGAACCCGTTTTATTATACGAACGAGGAGCATGGGCGGTAGCAAGTAGCACTCAAAATCTACTGGAAGCAGCGGAGATGTGGTTCCTAAGAAAAATGATGGGAATACCATGGGCGGCTAAGAAAACAAATGACGAGGTTCTAACTGAGACTGGGCACCAGAGAAAAATTACAGCCAAAAAAAAAAAAAATCCAGTCAGAATATAGCGAAACATATATCATATCTATGTGTGCAGTCAGAAAATAGTGTAATAATATTCATATCAACATTGCATAACGAAATGTGACGAGAGCTGGCATGGGTAATCTGTGTTTTCTTTCACCTGACCAGGTGGAGCAGTGTAAGTGAATTTCCCTATCACCATGAATCCCATTATATCAGGGAATGTTCACCTGAGGCTTTCAATCGCATTCTTGATACCGTTTTAGCGCTTGTCGTTCGCCCAGAGGGTTCGCCGAGATCATGAACTCCTCGTTGAAGGTATCGGGCCGAGGGTTCGCCGAGATCATGAATTCCTTGTTGGAGGTATCGGGCTGAGGGTTCGCCGAGATCATTAATTCCTTGTTGGAAGTATCGGGCCGAGGGTTCGCCGAGATCATGAATTCCTTGTTGGAGGTATCGGGCCGAGGGTTCGCCGAGATCATGAATTCCTTGTTGGAGGTATCGGGCCGAGGGTTCGCTGAGATCATGAACTCCTTGTTGGAGGTATTATAACACTTAAGAGTTCTATTTTGTTGTTCAAAAAGATGTTCTTGGTACTATCATATTATTCAAGATGTTTCTCTTTAATCATCACATCACACATCGATGTTGCACAACATATTACATCATCCGCTGGACCAGAGAAGTCCGATGAAAAGTTCACTGAATAACTTTTATTTTGATAAATATGATCCAGACATATAATGGATAACATCACTTATAATACTTTTCGTTGTTTTCATCTTTGTAGCATATAATCTCAAAATATCACAATATCAAATTTCTCATATTCTAACTGCAGTATTTAAGCAGCGTTCTCAGCTTCACAATTTTCAATACTTCATACTTTAGTACAGAAGCTCGGTGCTCGAAGTTTCAGTGTAACAATTACTGCACAATCTCCTGATACACTGGTCCAGTCTAACGCTACTTCTCAATCTTTTCTGTTCTTCTACTAGACTACTTGTTTAGGACCTTTTGGTCCTCCTCTATCAGAACCTCTCTCTACCTGAATCTGAATCCTAATCTCCTCTCTCTGCATATCCATCTCTTCCTGCCTTATATTCGTAAGTTCTGACCAAAAGACCACGCCTCCAATTGTTGTATTGGTCATTGGGTCATCGGGTCATTGGGTCATTGGGTCATCTTTTGTCGCCCTAACTTCCTCAGTCAGTGTCAGATGTCTATTGTTCCCTCCCGACTACTGCAGGTGTGCGTGGGTGGTTTTCGAGTCATTGCGTTGTTAGTACTGGACTAACTTACGATCTCTCGCATAACCATGTCTCCTCGGTTTACCTTTGATCAGGGTTTTGAATTACCAAGTATCCGCTCTTCGTCCCTCTAACTATCCACCTCTCTGTCGCCGTTTGATCTACTATCTTGCTCCCAATACCTTCTTAACTATATTCACGATCATATCCCTAATAATACTAATAATAATAACCACTATAAACATTACTTACAAGGCTATGCAACAGTATCGGACCGAGGGTTCGCCGAGATCATGAACTGCTTGTTGGAGCTATAGGGCTGAGGGTTCGCTGAGATCATGAACTCCTTGTTGGAGGTATAGGGCCGAGGGTTCGCCGAGATCATGAACTCCTTGTTGGAGGTATAGGCTGAGGGTTCGCTGAGATCATGAACTCCTTGTTGGAGGTATCGGGCCGAGGGTTCGCCGAGATCATGAACTCCTTGTTGGAAGTATCGGGCCGAGGGTTCGCTGAGATCATGAACTCCTTGTTGGAGGTATCAGGCTGAGGGTTCGCCGAGACCATGAACTCCTTGTTGGAGGTATCGGGCCGAGGTTCTTTGGCACCGCTTTAGGGCGCTGCTCCAGTGTTTATCAGAGTTGTCTTGTACAATCTGTCTTTATCATGATTACCTGCAGCTCTTTCTGTAGAGAAGTGGTTCTTAATCTGGGTCCCACGAAGGATTTTGGGGGGACCATGGACCAGTATATGGTTGGGTACAGTTAAGAAAAATCTTAGCA
This sequence comes from Achatina immaculata, assembly GCA_009760885.1. Classification (NCBI taxonomy): domain Eukaryota; kingdom Metazoa; phylum Mollusca; class Gastropoda; order Stylommatophora; family Achatinidae; genus Lissachatina; species Lissachatina immaculata. The sequence continues at coordinate 61,861,429 of CM019691.1, read as the reverse complement.
TCATTTGGATTCTGCTTATTGATTTGTGTTTAATTAGGGATCCATAGCGGTTCTCAGATCATAAAGAGGATCACCGGCAAAAAAACTGGCTGAGAACTCCTCTTTAGACCAGGATTTAAGGTTTCACAAACTTATAATATACTAGTCTGATAATTATTTCTAGGTGAAATGGCTCGAAAGAAAAAGTAAAGTTTGAAAGAAACCTGGTGGTTCTAAGGACTGTCATAGCCGGAGTTGGGGTGGAGGATATGCTCTCCACTCCAATTAAATATCTCCAAGGCGTGCGTCTCAAATAGCCTCTGATAGTCAAGTCCAGCTCCTGGCCTTCTCGTTGCAGAACTGTTCAAACTGAAAGGAGAATGGGCAAAGGCGAATATCTGGAGCCTGAAAAACCAGACGTTTCGGGTAGATGAGAGTTTTGTTTGGTAGCTCATCTGAGAGATGGAAAACTCTGATTTAAAACTCCCTGCTGGTAAGATTCTTCAGCTGCCGTGTGTGAAGTGGGGCTCCTCCCGTCCAGTGAAGAAAGGTGCGAATGGGGTTGCCGCCCTGCGCCACCGTGGAAAAGGTGAAAGAAAGGGTTAAGTGAAGTAATCAGTAGTCTCGAGGTCAGGACTGCTCAAATCACGACACCTCAGTTCTGGAGGTCGTCCACGTCCTATGTGCACCCATACCGGGCGAACTGCCTGAACCGGCTTAACCCAGGGGTTAAACTAAGACACTGCTGGCGAGATTCTTCGTCTGCCGCGCTTGGGGTGAAACTCCTCCCGGCCAATGAAGAAAATGCGAATAAGGTTGCCGGTCGACGCGCTGTGAAAAAGGTGATGGAACGGATAAAGTGAAGTTTAGTCGCTATATCCAGTAGTCTCGCGACGAGAGCTACTCATACTACGACACCTCTGCTCTAGAGGCCGACCACATCCGATATACACCCATACTGTGAAATATGCCTAAACCAGCTTAACCCAGGGGTGAAACTTAATGACTACTCATGTCATGGTACCTCCGCTCTAAAGGTCGAACAGGTCCTAAATGCGCCCATACTGGGATAATACGCCAAAACCGGCTTAACCCAGGGGCAAAACCTACTAGTGGCGAGGATTCGTCCTCGTTGACAAAAGCTCCGTCCTAGTCACAACTAAGAAGAGTAGCAGCCACGCCACAAAACGCTGAAGTCGGAGACATTGGACCAGTGCAGTTTAGATAGGCAACCACCTCTCACCCGACGGGGATATATGCGTATCCTAATCAGCTGAGGTTTTCCGATGAGAAAGTCCAACGCTGGACTAGATGGGCAACCACCTCTCACCCGGCGGGGATATACGGATATCCAAAACACGTCGAGGTTTTCCGGTGAGAAAGTTCAGCTCTAGATTGAACTGGTGCAACGAAAACCACGGTGTCATGCAATCCTGCTTCTGTGACCCACCGAAAATACAGGCCAAAGCCCCGCGATGCTCTGAAGCTCATGTGGTCCTCTCGGGGATCTCTTGTGGCCCTCTCGGGGACCACAGGACCAATCAACGATCACAGGCGTAAATTCAGTAGGATCACAGTGCGATCTTGGTGGTAGAAGCGAACGAAGAAGAAGAAGAAGAAGAAGGAAGAAACCTGGAAAAGGCTGCTCCCCCGCAGTTAAATATTTTGTAAACTGATTTTTTTGTGTGTCCATGGACTTATTTGGTCCTTGTCTGCGCCTGAAACGGAATAGAGCATAGGTGGGAAATGTTGCATGTACTCGTATTAGGAGAGTGGCGATGGTATTGAAAATCTGAATGTAGTGGTAGGTAGACAACTTGTGATTTCATGAGAAAGCTGAAGTATTTGACCTATTGTACTTATATATGGCCATCTTGTCGTGTCAGCGGCCTAAACTTTCTTAGAGAAACCGGGATATTGACCTACGCGCCTAAAGTAAACTTCCCTCTTGAACTGCAAAACAAAAATTTAAAATAAAAAGATCGTTGACAGGAAAACAGGCTTTGTTGTTGTAAGAACAGTCGTGCCTCCAGTTTATCCGGAAACTCTTATGTAAAATCGCTCAATTTATTAATCCGGTTGTACCGGGTTCGAACAGAATCCACCAGCATGCAGTATAAAACTAAACGGAACTATTCTAAAGCAGGTGCAGAAATTCAAATACCTTGGAGCAGTAATAACTTGAGATGGGAAGTGTAGAACAAAAACTAGGAACAGAATAGGCCAAGCAAAGACTGCATTTCAGAGAATGAGAAACATATTATATAACACATCCTTATCAATGAATATTAGAAAACGAGTCCTAAAATGCTATATTGAACCTATCTTGTTATATGGAAGTGAATCATGGACAATAGGCAAGTCTGTACAAAAATCACTGGAAGCAGCAGAAATGTGGTTTATTAGAAGAATGTTGCAAATCCTCTGGACAGCAGAAATAACTAATGAAGAATGTATGAGAAGAGCTGGAGAGACAAAAAACCTTGTCAAAAAGAGAGAGACAATGTACTTTCATAGGAGATGCAATGAGAAGAGGGGGCATTGAAAATATTATAACAACAGGAAAAATAGAAGGAAGAAGATCAAGAGGAAGGCCAAGAGAAATGATACTGGACAGTCTGACGGGATGGTGTGAGAGGAGATCACCAACTGAGCTGGTGGCCTGCATGAAAGATCGTGTACTCTGGAGAAGCATAATAGCCAACGCCAGTCGGCACGGCAACTGGTGATGATGATGATGACCGGGTTCAAGTCCCAGCAGTGAGATTTATTTTTTACTGGTACACACCAGAAAGGCCCCGGGGTCCACACAGCCTCTGAAAATGAGTGCCAGAGAAATCTGGGAAGATAAATGCGGGTAAGTGTGATACCGACCACATCAGACTTTCATGTGCCGATGGTCTTGAAAATACGGGCCTAACACCGTATCCCAATTATGCCTTAATGGCACGGAAACGGGAATTTTACCTTTAACTTATGTTAAGCAGACAAATCATGAAAAACAGACTGTCGTCCAGATTTCCTTAAATATAAGGACTCCTAAACTATAAAAATTCCATAAATCTTGATCACTTTTATAAATCTCTAATATCTTCTAAACACTCTCTAACACAAACATGTGTAGATTCCTAAATACCTGAACATCTGCAGGTTATGGTATGCAGGTTATGTCGTTTCGTGTACATTTAACGTCCAAATTAAACTTCTGCAGGTAAGGGACCTGTGACTGATCTAAGCCGGCAGCTTACATTTTCGGAATATAATTACGGAAAAACCACAACTCAGTGACATGCATCGGTATTGATAGCGGAATCGAAGATCACGTGATCAGAAACGCCGCAGAAAAGAGAATTATATCTTGTCCAATCGCATATGATTTCCGTCTTCGCCGTGTTCGTCATTATTTTATTTCGGTTAAATTGGACTCGTATTTCACATATTTCTATACAATTCTATACCCTTGTATTTAAAGACTGGATCAGATAGTATGATCACATATACATACACTCTCATGCGGACACACCTGATTATTCTTCGATTCTAGGAAATAGATGGAGCTTTCAGAACTATCACACATGGTCGTCCATTCCATGCCCATTGCTTTTTTTTTTCTTTTGTTTTCAAGGTTCGGAATAATATAAAAATATCATGATACATGTGAAGCAATGAAAGCCCAGAAAAGGTGGAGAATATGCATATTTTACTGCATATCTACAAGTATATATTTGCCTGGATGTCTGCTTGCTTGTCTTTAGTCGAATGTAGAGCAGTCGAAATTGCTGAAAAATCTCTTTTCTTCATCTGCGGATTTACCCCCCCCCCCCCCCACACACACACACACACACAAACCACGATAAACACAGATAACACAGGAACAGCACATCATCAGAAACAAGTCAAAGATGAGAGGATCTAGAATGAAAATATAACACATTGACCCTGTGTCAGGTGATCATGAGAAGGTGTATGATGAACTTAGACCATGTGACATGACCGCCAAAGAGGTCTCGCTCCTTGGCTCAGAATGTGGACTTCTTCCCACAGACCTGGAACCTGACATAGAGGATTTAAATGGAACAGCGAGTCGTCAGTTTCACTCTTTCATGCATATTCTGGAAAATTAACATCCGTTGTTCATATATAGCGTTATTTTTAGCTTTAGCTGATTACTAACTTATTAGTTATTTTTCACTTTTTTGTATTTGATTATTGCGTGAATTTTATAAAAGATAACTGAATTAAAAACTATGTAATCTCGATGAATTCGTTTTCTTGTTAAATATATAAATAAAGAAATATAAATTTAAAATATATAAATAAAAAACCTCGAATTCAAAGGAAACTTTCAGTCAAAATCAAACGACATTAAAAAAAAAACAACTAGCTCGTTTAAGGTTACTTTGATTCAAAATCAAAAGACAAAAAGCTAGTTTGTTTAAGGCAAATTCTGAGTCAAAATTAGAAGCCAAAAAAGGCAGTTGCGTAATAAAACCTTTACACAAAAACATCGATTTCTGGTTTATTTTTACGTGAAGTTCATCAACAGATGAAGTGAACTGATAATTATAGTCTCCACACCACTGTACAGAAGCTAAAACAGCCCATAATTCTATATTGTCTTCTCTTGAGGCTTTTCATTTTCAAGGTTAGAATTTTCTCAGAATAAGAAGAATGAAAGAAAAAAAAAAAAGATCATAAAGTAGAACAAAGACCCAAAAATCTGAAAAAAAGAAAAAGTTTACCGTAACCTAGAAAATGGCGCCAGAGTTTTGTTTATCTCTGCATGCCAATGTTGACGCATACCTGCAGGCCAGGATGTTCAGAGGTCAGCGAAGGTGTGTGTTTCTCTTTCACCGTGTGAACGGGGCAGGGGGAAAAAAACGTGCAAGAGTGATATCACGTGACTCGTTTAGAAACCAGTACCCTTCGTTATCTTACCTTCTTCTAGCTCACGCCCACTCATCCCGCCCCCCACCCATCCATCCAGAACCCTTCCTCATTTCGATTGGCGTTTCCAAAACTTGAGTTAGTGGCCATTCATTGTTAGACACTTCTGGCGCGTTATATATAAACAGTTCGCATTTTGATCCTTTCTTCTTCTTCTTCAGTCTCCACTGAACTGCGAGCCGGTGTTCTTTGGGGCCGATGCTGTGGAGATGTTGAGGGAAAGCATCGTGTCGGATTAGGAGCGGATCAAGGCAGCTATTTTTGTTTTCAGTCCCTCAGTGGGGTTAGAAAGCAGGAGGCGTGCGATACTTCTTTAGCAGACTACACCACCTTAGTATTCATTCATTTATTTGCATGTCCCTTGCGGAACTTTGCCTCCCAAACAGCACTCCAGTAGGCCTCTCGGTTGTGAGCAAGATAGCCTGCCGCTGATGCATCCATTTGCAGATCCTCAACGATGTCTTGCAGCCATCTTCGCCTTGGTCTTCCTCTCTTTCTTTTTCCTATTATGTACCCTTCCAAGACGGTCTTCTCTAGATTATCATGACGTTTAATGTGTCCAAAATAGTTAAGTATTTGGTTAGCGGGGTAGGGGTATCCCCTATCAAAGGAGAAGTAAGACGCCTCCTTACCTCCGTCAGTCTATGGGACACCCTTGGGCAAGGTGGAGTACCCGTATAGCCCCCCGATCAGGGTGACGTGAAGCCATGGGAGCAGGTGGCCGATGGAATGGGAGAGCAGCCGACAGATAATGTTAGTTATGGTCACCATTCTATGATGGTAGGCAGATGATCTCAATGTAGGGACAATGGCTACGATCAATGACTAGTACAGTCACTGCCCGGAAGGAAAGCAATGGTAAACTATCTTCTGGAAATATACCAAGAAACCCAAACAGTAACCACCTTGGTAACACACAATAATTAGTGTATAAGTATATAACTATACATGAAGCACTGCAGTAAAGCTGTGATACCAGAATGTATAAACTAGGAAAAATGTAGGAACAGCTTTATTACTTAACGACTACAAAGTTGTGACGTTTCTGCGTGAGCCTTAATCATAAAAAAACAAACAAGGGCGAAGAGATAGAGAGAGGAGATAAAATATAGATTCACATGGATACTATTAAAAAAAAATTTTTTTTTTAAATTAAATAGAGTATTTAGCTGTGAATTGTAGGGCGTGGTTTGTCCGGCGGTGTGTGTCAGGAATGGATTTAGTAGAACGTGGGTTCTAAGGACTGTAAATGCGTCTCAAACAGCCTCTGGCAGTCAAGTCCAGCTCCTGGCCTTCCCGTGGCAGAACTGTTTAAACTGACAGGAGAAGGGGTGAGGGCGAATATCTGGCGCCTGAAAACCAGATACTTAGGGTAGATGAGTGGCACGTTTGGTAGCTCATCTGCCGCTGTGGGCGAGATTTTTTTCAGTTGCCGTGCGTGGAGCGGTGCTCCTCCCGGCCAATGAAGAAAGGTGCAAATGAGGTTGCCGGCAGCATCACTGCAGAAAAGGTGGTGGAAAGGATAAAGCGAAGCAAACAGTCAAATCACGGCACCTCTGGTCTGGAGGTTGGCCACGTCCTGAGTGCAGTCATATCGGGTGAAATGCATGAACCGGCTTGTCCCAGAGGTTAAGACACTGCTGGCGAGACTCTTCAAATGCCGCGCATGGAGTGAAGCTCCTCCTGGTCAAGGAATAAATGCGGAAAAGAAATAAAGGTTGCTGTGCGTTGCCAATGGGAAAGGTGGTGGAAAGGATAAAGTGAGGTTTAATCGGTATGTCCAGTAGTATCGCTACGAGAGCTATACATATCACGGCACCTCTGCTCTAGAGGCCGGCCACGTCCGAAATACACCTACACTGGTGAAATATGCCTAAACCGGCACACACCATGGGTGAAACCTGATGGCTATACATGTCACAGTACCTCTGCTCTAGAGGTCGGTCACGTCCCAAACACGCCCATACTGGGATAATATGCCTAAACCGGCTCAACCCAGGGGTGGAAGTCACTAGTGGCGAGGATTCGTCCTGGACAAAAGCTCCATCCTGGTCACAACTAGGAAGGGTAGCGGCCACGACCACAAAATGCTGAAGTCGGAGACACTGGACCAGGGCAGTCTAGATAGGCAACCACCTCTCACCCGGCGGGGATGTTTGCATATCCTAATCACGCTGAGGTTTTCCGGTGAGAAAGTCCAACTCTGGACTGGGTGGCTACCGCCTCTCACCAAGCGGGGATGCATTGATATCCTAAACACGTCGAGGTCTTCCGGTGAGAAAGTCCAACCCTAGACTAAACTGGTGCAATGAAAACCACGGTGTCACGCAATCCCGCTTCTGAGACCCACCAAGAATACAGGCTAAAGCTCTGTGATACTCTGAACCTCATGTGGTCCTCTCGTGGATCTCGTGTGGTCCTTTCGGGAACCACACAGGAGACCACGGGACCTAACGAGGACCACAGGCGTAAATTCAGTAGGATCACAGTGCGGTTTTGGTGGTAGAAGCGAACGAAGAAGACAAAGAAGAAGAAGAAGTAGAACGTGGAGACTGTTTAAATGGAGACCTGCGATATGTGGTCGGTGGGTTGTAACTGGGGGTGGTGGATGAGGAACCGGAGAGGGGAGAGAGAGTAATACAATGTTGACTTATCCAGGACAAGTTGAAATAGATGATTAGAGAAGAGGGGTTACAAAGTGATGCTGTGAGGAGGTTTGACAAGTAAGAAGGGTGGTGCTTAGTGGAGAGGTACTATAATGATTGAAGAGAATGTTAAGTGTAGCTGAACAGCGAGTTTAACCCATGTGGCTCCAGCGTCTCATAATTTTGAATGCAGCGGTTCTCAAGCGCCAGGCGCCTTGTGTCGTCTGCGTGACATTGTTTGATGGTTGTTACCAGAAAATCAGATTTGCCTCTGTTGTTGGGGCCGTTTCAAATGGGTTAAACTCGCTGTTCAGCTACACTTAACATTCTCTTCAATCATTATAGTACCTCTCCACTAAGTTCCACCTCTTCTTACTTGTCAAACCTCCTCACAGCATCACTTTGCAACCCCTCTTCTCCAATCATCTATTTCAACTTATCCTGGCTATTTCAACATTGTATTACTCTCTCTCCCCTCTCTGGTTCCCCATCCACCACCCCCAGTTACAACCCACCGACCACATGTCACAGGTCTCCATTTAAACAGTCTCCACATTCTACTAAATGCATTCCTGACACACACCGCCGGACAAACCACATCTTACCATTTACAGCTAAGTACTCTATTTAATTTTTTTAATATTTAAAAAAAATATAGTATTCATGTGAATCTATACTTTATCTCCTCTCTCTATTTCTTAGTCCTGTATGTTTTTGTATGATTAAGGCTCATGCCGAAACGTCACAACTTTGTAGTCGTTAAGTAATAAAGCTGTTCCTATATTTCTCCGAGTTTATACATTGTACACCACCTTGGGACTTTGGCGATACCCGCTTCGTTTATCCAAGCTAGGCGTGTTACTGCCGGGTATCAACGGAGATATGGAGGTTGCAGTTTGATGTGTAGCCGGTTCTAGCTGGCTTCTTTTAGAGGCTATACAATGCTGGCAGAGCTCGCCTTTAATACTTTGCTGGATAACCTCTTTGTTTGTTTGTTTGTTCGTTTTTTGTTCATTTTGTCGCCTCCTGATTGTTCAAATATTATTATGTTACTGGAGCTGTCGTTACTTTAATTTAATCATTGAAAACTTATGATTTTATTAGATTCGTTTCATGCTGCTTAAATTGTGTGCTATATTATTTGCTTATGCTGTTTAACTTGTGTGGTATATTCTATGTTTATTCTGTTTAACTTGTGTGGTATATTCTTTGTTTATGCTGTTTAACTTGTGTGGTATATTCTTTGTTTATGCTGTTTAACTTATGTGGTATATTCTATGTCCATGAAGTTCAACTTGTGTGGTATATTCTGTGTTTATACTGTTAAAATTATGTTCAACTATATTTGTTAATTTAGTTGTTGCTAGTATAATTTCTGCTACTGCCCTTGCCAGAGAGTACCATAGAAAACATTCATGCTAAGAATGATAGAAAAACAGAATGAGAGGCTACCCACACAAGATGTGAAAGGAGGAATTTTCAGAAGCCGGAACTCTTTACCTACCAAACAATACCCATGACACATTAATTTTTTTTTTTTGTAATTTAAAAAAAAAGTCATCGCTTCGATGTTTTGCAAGGAAATGACGTAATGACTATTGTTAGTGTTTCCAGTAGTTTAAAATTTTGAACTCCCAGCTATGAAACAAAATTATAACTTATGTTATTTGTAATTCTTTTTTTTAAAAAAAGTAGTTTCAGTGAATCATAGTAGGTAAAGAGTTAAATATCCTGTTATATGCAGCAAATAGCCCGGTCTTATCAAACGTCTATTTTTCTCCCGAACACTGAAAGATAAACGAGCAAGGAGACAAGACAAGACAAGGCAAGCCGTTGTTACTGACCGTATCTTAGTTAGGTAAATAACTGGAGGATGAAGATGGGAGTTCTTGTCAGTAGCAGAATTAGTTTTGTTTTCTCTTCGTAACTGTTGTTACGCTGGTTTTATTTATGCCAGCATGAGTAGGCCCGAGCAAGTGCAAGAATGGGGTTTAGGTGGGCTTAATATCCCTGGCAGAGACAAAGGGAGGATCCTGTGGTAAAGAATACTGGCGCTGTAAAGAAAGACAATGAGGTAATGTTTCCTCGGATATCTTGATCGTGTCAAGCATTTTTGTCCGTAATTGCCAGCAACGGCAGCCTCTAATGAGGGCAGGTTTCGTGTCATATAATGAAATAAGCCACGCTTTCGGCCCACGTTAGTACAAGAACGTCTGGAATGGACTAGAAGTTCCGTACGTAAACAGTGACAAGGCAAAACTGCTTGATTTTTTCTGGCGTAATCGATGAATTAGAGCCAAGATAAACATGGAAAGCCTTTCTCAGTATGAAGAAATCTCGACGTTTTCCTGATCTGAACTGCGCTAGCCTGTCATGGCAGAGGTCGGGGAGTTCGAATCTGGCCGGAGGGCTCCCCTGTCACCCAGCTGTGATAAAGTGTACCCGACTTCTTCTGGAGTTAGGTAAAGAAAGGTGGCCAGACGTGATGCTGACCATATCACACTCTAGTGTGCCGATAGGTCAAGGAAAATATGGGCACTAACACCATATTCTAAGGCACGACAGGGTTACCTTTACCTGGCTACTATTGCCATTATCCATTTTTAAAAAATAAATCGTACTTTTAAAAAAAAATCGTTCCAGTACTTTTATTCTATTCTTTTACTTGTGAGTACATCATCACGTACATGTATTTATTTACATATAAATCACATGTATCCAGGAGTGATTACAACAAATACTTAATGAGCAATTTGAAATGGGCCCCACGTTTTCGATCTGGCTCAAGCCTTTTACCAGGTGTACACAGCCCTGAGCATGATCTGGCTCTTAGTGTTGAGTCTATAAATGCAAAACCTACAGGATATGTATACACTGTTACTCGTTTGCCTGCTGGTGCTTCCTCTTCTATTCTTTTTTCGTTTTAGTACATCTGTCACCTTCAGCATGCTAGAAGATTTTTATTTTAGTACAATTGTTACTTTTTTGTTGTTGTAAACAGCGCATGGTGCTGCTAGATAACTGTACCACGGTGAGGTGGTGAAGTGTACCATGGTGAGGTGGTGAACTGTGCCATGGTGAGGTGGTGAACTGTACCACGGTGAGGTGGTGAACTGTACCATGGTGAGTTGGTGAACTGTACCACGGTGAGGTGGTGAAGTGTACCATGGTGAGTTGGTGAACTGTACCATGGTGAGGTGGTGAACTGTACCACGGTGAGGTGGTGAACTGTACCATGGTGAGGTGGTGAACTGTACCACGGTGAGGTGGCGAACTGTACCATGGTGAGGTGGCGAGGGTTTTTAGATTAAAAGCTTAGCTTGCACGAAAGGATCACTTTTTTGATCATGGCACCTTCCACGCCAGGTAAGTATTGTTGATCATGGTACCTTCCGCGCCAGGTAAGTATTGTTGATCATGGTACCTTCCGTACACTTGTTATTTTAGTGTTAGTTAGCTACACCTTTCTAGAAGACTTGTTACTTCAGTACACTAGCTACTTTCAATATTCTAGCAATTTTCTTAGCTGTTTTTTTTCATTTATTATATTCAGGATAGTATTAGATTTCTTAGTTTTGCTTCAGTTACCAAAATTCAGTTTGTTATTTGGTTACAGTTTTGTGCTGTGATATGATGCTCATGTTCACAATGTTTCGAAAACTATTTGAACTCGCTTCGGTGTTCTCTCACAGTATTATCTTCATATCCTTCACCTCGACCCCCTCCAAACCTGGGGCCCCAAACAACTGAGCTACAATAATTGAATCTTCTGTTACATTCTTTCGGTTTCCACGAGGCATTTTCCTCTCCTTTCTTGTATGCAGGAAACTCTCTACTATAGAGAGCAGAAAAACAACACTACTCCAGATCATCAGAGGAAGTACCCCCCCCCCCTCCAGACAAGTGTTTCGGCCCTATTAAACTCCTGACACTCTAAGGGGGGTGGGACCCTCTGGGTTATGACTCCAAGAGGTCTTGTGAGTTGTTGCTTTTTTTTTTCCTCCGTCCCAGAATTGAACCCGCGATCTTCCAGCACTGCACTTCGAAGAGCATCTTAGAGCTTTAGCTGAGGAAGACCGGTATTGGTTGTGACAAACGAAATTATTTAAGTTCTCTTAAATATGCTTGTTTCGTATCCTCCACAGCCAGCATGGGGCCCTTTCTGCTGGTTTCTGAAAGGCTTTTCAATGCCCCTGCTCTTGCTTGTCCCTTTAAGCCAAGTTGCTTACATAGGTCGTATGCTGATGTTGCTAGCATTGTGTTACTGCCGATGACGGCAGATTAATGACGACGGCGCAGATGAGTCATATCACAGTCATCATTTGTAACGTATGAAAACGTAGTTCAGAATTAGCCACAGGAAACGTAAACTCTCTGGACGATACAATATAGTTTTAAATTTCTTTGTTTTCTTTTCCCTCTTCATTATGTTAAGGTATTTTACTCGTACTGCTCGATTAAATCGAGTATCGATATCATAATACCCCATGGTGCATAGCACGAACCGCGAGTTCTGGTCCACCCACCGAGATCCATTGTTTGCAATATTGCTCTGGTCTGAAAGCTAGCCCGCACGGTCACATACTCAGATCATCGCTCTGTCAGGCTGGGTCGTGCCAAACTGAGATCCGCGATTTATTCAGATCAATGGCGTTTCCTGTAGACCACAGTGCATTATATTTGATTTCAGAGAGCAAAGGATACACATCTGTAGCATAGGCCATGCATCGGGTCTTTGCAGTGCTTCCTTAGAAATAGACTTCGTAACAACGCAGTCTCTGTGATGATTACAGAGAATTGCGGCTCGATAGGAGGGCATCAGTCCATTTTATTGTTTACTTCGTGGCATATGAGGAAAAACTTTTCAGTTAATAATAATATAATAATAATCATTATCATCATCATCATCACCATCATCATCATCATCATCACAGAGCCGATGATAAACCAGTATTTACCATAGCTGTCTGTGTGTGCGTGTTTTGTTTACATAAACAAAAAATAAAATTTCAGTACAGATCTTCTAACATATATTTTTTAACAAAGATTAAATTAATTTCTAACTTAAGGTTATCTAGCAGGTTTCTGGGCGACACTAATTTACCGATGTATGTTTGAACGGATGACAGTATGCTCTCTTCTTATTCTTATGTGCTTGTTACGTTGTGCCACAATGTGCATCTAAGCTGGTATATCTGCGCCTTTCGATCCAGAACATCCATCTTCGCCATTTCTTATTTTTGTAACCCGGTTTGACTTGTCATTCGATCCTTATTTACTAAACTAAATCGCGGTCTTTTTATTTTTAGAGGGCGGGGGACACCATTAAGACTCAGATTAGGGTCTTGGTCAGCTGTAGCTTGCTAACATTGGCGAAAGCAGTTAGTTAAGATTCGCCAACCTTAATTAAAACCGACAGTTGTATGTCGCTGATCTCTGTCTCAGTTTAGCGCTGTGACTTCGTCCCGAAGACAATGCGTGATATGATTGCATGTAGGTACGAATGTATGTTCTATTATGTATGTCTTACATACTGAAGATATTTTTCTCTTTAAAAAAAATTAGAGGTCATGAAACATTAGAAGAGCATGTTAGAAAGTTGTAAGCTGCTACTTTTCTCTAGAGTGGAGGATATGATATAGGGTTTTTTTTTTCTGTTCTTTAAGAGATTTGTCCATAATCCTTCACCTGTCTGATTATAATCCAAAAAAATTTTTTTTTTTCAGTAGAAGTATTCTCAGTTCACTTTCTTTCAACACCCCCTGTATATGTTATCTTTCTGGACATGCTTCATCATTCTGTGCATTACTTTCATCAGCATTCATTCTCTTCTTCAAGTTATTGTTTGTGCTCCATGGAGTACGAGCGTGTGTTGGAGTACTTTAATCTCCAATCTTTTATAGATGAGTCATTTGTTCTTAGGTCCGGATTTGTCTCACTGAAACTATATTTAGCAATCTCTGTCCCTGTTTTTTGACTTCTGTTACGTGTTTTCCACATTTCACTTTTTTTGTATTCCAGAAAAAAAAAGTAAATGTTTGTCTTTGTTTCCAGTTATGATTAGCTCTACACAATCTTATTTTTAGAAGATATATGGTCTACTTTTTCAGGCATCGCAAATTTTGTCTTTTCAAGTACTTATCCATATTCGCCGAAAAAAAAATGAGCGAAAAGAAAAAAAAAAGTAATCCATGAGAAGATCCCGCAGAAAAAAATTAACAAACGAATAACTTTCGAGTAGAAGTGTATATACATATATATATATATATATATATATATATATATATATAACTAAATATATAAATATACACAAAGCTACTACAGAGTAAAGGGGTGTGAAAAGAAAATGTTACACCATTTAAAGGAAAACTAGTAACAACTTTATTGATTAACGAGCACACAGTCGTAATGTCTCAGTTCACCCCTGACATACAGAAACATATATGCCTAAGAAAAAGAAGAGGAAATATGAAGTAAAACGGTTTTTATAAATTGTTTATATTTTCCTTTCTTTTTTTTTCCTAATTTCTTTGTCCTGTATGTTTCCGTATATTAAGGTATAATCCGAAACGTTACAACTTGTGCTGCTTAACCAATAAAGCTGTTCCTATATTTTCTTTTAGTCAACTCAGAACAAAAGATGATAAAGCATAAAACAGACATATAACTAGTAAACGAATAAATATAAGGTCTAAAACAATGCAACCGAATAAATATAAGGTCTAAAACAATGCAACCGAATAAATATAAGGTCTAAAACAATGTAAACGAATAAATATAAGGTCGAAAACACTGTAAACAAATAAATATATGGAAGAAAACAATGTAAACTAATAAATATAAGGTCGAAAACAATGTAGAGTCAACGAACATGAACTAGAGTAGCAGACTGCATGATGAACAAAGAATGGCAGACATGTTATGAAAATGATGATCTAATGGAAAAAAAAGAACCCATAAGAAGATGTATACAGAAAGGAACTTTCAGGATCAATATTAACAATGAACCGCCATCAGTTCTGGTAGCTGATGCCCGCGGATGAATCAGAGGAGAGACCCCAACTAGACATGATATCACCACCAGGGAAATGATCGTGACCTTTTGACAGCCCCAGATAAGACAAGTTTCCAGTCTTGTGAATAAATTCAGTGTCACATGGCATGTCTCTTCCCCCCCCCTTCCCCCCTCCCCCCTCGGATTTGTCACAATTTGGTTTATAAGTATAGTACTGATTAAATCTTCAGATATGACATGATACTATGACACGTCAACTACGACTTAAGATCCCACAAAAACTTGTCAGCTCGGGTCATGTTATCAGGATTCGTAATTTTTCCTTTCATATACTCACAGACTTGTGAGTGGTGCTTTCCCCTTTTGTCCCTCACTACTGGCGGATGTTGTGCATTTAGAGAACCAGTTTCTCCCAGAATAAGTGGACCAGGTAGCTAGTTTGATATCTAAGCTGAATAAAGCATGCTGGTAGCTGGTCTATAAACCACAGTTTTTCCCCTGAGAGGACATTGCACGGTTTGCTGTGCCACCCCAGACAAGATCATCCTGGTAATGATGTCACAAAAAGACTGGACTCAGGTAGTCTCGATCTTAGGTGGATGCAATGAAGCAGTTACTAGAACATGGAAGAGCTACTAGAACATGGGGGAACTACTAGAACATGGAGGAACTACTAGAACATGGAGGAGCTACAGCAACATGAAGCAGCTACAAGAACATGAACCAGCTGTTAGAACATGAAGCAGCAGTTAGAACATGAAGCAGCTATTAGAACATGAAGCAGCTATTAGAACATGAAGCAGGTACTAGAACATGAAACAGCTATTAGAACATGAAACAGGTACTAGAACATGAAACAGGTACTAGAACATGAAACAGGTACTAGAACATGAAGCAGCTACTGGAACATTAAGCAGCTACTAGAACATGAAGCAGCTACTGGAACACAAAGAGTAAACTGTCAATTTCTTTACGGCAACATGGGTCCAGATTTAGCACGATTTAGCACTCACACAAGCTGATGATGAGAAGCAAAGAAGTACAGGTAAGCATGAAACTAAAGACAGTGAAACAACACAAAACATAAATTACAGAAAATGATACGGTCTTCTTTAGAGGCAAAAGCGCCACGACACTTTATATTGACAGAGTCGAGCAGAATTTTCACACATGGCTTCTGTTTTTATATCATCGACTACACAAATAACACAATGAAGTATGACACCATAAAAACGCTTCCAAAGTCATACGATGCCAAAGATTTTATAATTAATTTTGAATATATACTGGAATCAAATCCTGTGTCAAGGACATAGGCACATGTTAATAAATGCCATTCAGAACACAACGAAAGCCTGTCTGTGCAGCGCGAAGGAGAATTCCAGTGAGACCAGAGCAATAAGAATAGAAGCTTGTTATTGATAAAGTTAATTTACCATATCATTCTATACAGGCACATACAGGATAAGACAATTAGTGTCCATATATTCCTTGATGTGTCGACAAACTACAGGGTGGTGTACTCAGATTTTCTTATCCTGTTTCGGAAGAAGTCAGATGTCCATTTCTACAGCTGGCCTCCTGCTAGTTTCGAACCAACGACCTTTCGCCATGAGCAGACGGTGCACTAAGCAGGCGCTTAGCAGCTCGCATCAAGCCTGAGTCATCCTTTGATACAAAATCTGTCAACTTTCTTGTATGAAAATGAACGCAAGAAATTACCGCAACAATAAAAAAAACCTTTGTTCTTATTTTCAAAAAGGTGGAGAAGAAATAATTTAACTTTGGTTTATAATTCTCAAAGTTAAACCACTGAACAGTAAAGAAAGTCATTTTCGCAAAATTTCAGCTCAGAGGGGAAAGACGGAATATTTTTAGACCACTGTTTAAAATAATTCGCCCTCAATGCAGGGATAAAACTTTTACAAGCTCGAGATCTGAACGCCAAAGTCTTTGATCACAGCGTGTGAGCAGTTCATAATGTTTTACTCCCTACGTCCAAAGTGTAAGAAGAACTCATGGTTTGAACAAGACATTTCATGCTAGTAAATGATTCATTTCTGCTTGAATCAAATCGATGGAGGAACCCATATAGCAGCTCTCCTGAAATAGCATGAACCTCATTAAAACTCCCGAGTTCTTTGGCCCCGTCTTAAAATTCAGTGAAACGACACCTACTCGTACCTGGAGATTTCTATCTTATCTGATCCCAGATTCACTGGTAATCTAAAACTCACAGACAACGAAGCAGAGGCAGGGACAAGTATGAGGTAATATTTTTTTGTGTGTATATAGTTAGATAAACAAAGAAGTAGCAGAGAGAAAGACACACTGTGAGTCAGACAGACAGAAAGAATGAATGAATGATCTTTATTTTTGAAGGGTAAAGAATTGGGCACGAAGGCTCGTCTTAAATTCTGCCTTTCATCACTCCATCTTTCATTCTTCCCACACACACTCGATTTAATACAAGTATACAAATTATATTAGGGAAAAAAAAGCACATCAAACGCGTGTAAAAGTAAACCACTATATTCAAAGTATAAGAGAAGAAGTAATTAACCTAACAAAATAGCTGGCAGGCAGACAGCCAGGCAAGACGATAGATAGATAGATAGATAGATAGATAGATAGATAGATAGATAGATAGATAGATAGATAGATAGATAGATAGATAGATAGATAGATAGATAGATAGATAGATAGATAGATAGATAGATAGATAGATAGATAGATCTTGTGTTGCTATCAAGTAAGTGCTGACATATTCATTGCTTACGTAAGCGAATAAAGGTAAACAATATTTTTAAAAAAAAACTCTTCTGCTGAAATTTTAAATAAAATTGTCGAGACAAAATATTTCCGATTAATGTAAACATTGTTATGTGCTATGAATATAAATTAGGAATATAAATGATTATTAATATCATAATGAGCTAAACAGGAAATAAATCATTTTTATTTTCATAAGTTTAGCTTCAACTATAAAAAATTTTAGATTTGCCTTGGTAGTCGTGTGAAGAAAGATGCCATTTTGCTTCGTTGGACATGTACGTATTAAAGTTCAAATACGATTTCACGAGCAGTCTTTGATTTCTGCATCTTAGAGCTACATTGCAGCTTTGGGGGATTGTGTGTGTGTGTGGGGGGGGGGGGTATAGGGGGAATCCTGAAATACTGATGTGGTTTTTACTAGTTCTGGGAATGACAAGGGCCTGAATAAATCAAAAACAGCTTCCCAGATGGTTTGATCAGGCTGCAAGGCATCGGGAGTCCTCTTGTTGGTCAGACAGTTGTTTTCATTAGCTAAATAAAGCTCCCCGGGTGGGGTTGGGTGGGGCGGGGTTAGGATGGTACCGTGAACAGCTAGACGTGGTCATCTTAGCTTCCACTACAGCTGGAGAAAGACAAGCTGGGGGAGGTAGGAAAACGGAATGATTAGGGAATTATACTTGGTACCAGACCGACTGAACAGAGCTTTCTTTCTTCCTATAAAGTATTTCTTTCTTTCTTTCTTGCTTTCTTGCTTTCTTCCCATAGAGTATTTCTTTCTTTTTTTTCTACAAAGTATTTCTTTCTTTTTTTCTGCAAAGTATTTCTGTCCCCTGGACAGCAAAAATAACTAATGAAGAATGTATGAGAAGAGCTGGAGAGACAAAAAAACCTTGTCAGAAAGATAAGAGAGAGACAATGTAATTTCATAGGACATGCGATGAGAAGAGGGGGTATTGAAAATATTATAACAGGAAAAATAGAAGGAAGAAGTTCAAGAGGAAGACCAAGAGAAATGATACTGGACAGTCTGACGGGATGGTGTGAGAGGAGATCACCAACTGAACTGATGGCCTGCATGAAGGATCGTGTACTCTGGAGAAGCATAATAGCCAACGCCAGTCGGCACGGCACATGATGATGATGATGGTTTCTTTTTGTCTTTCTTTTTCTATAAAGTATTTCTTTCTTTGCTTTTTTCTATAAAATTTTTCTTTCTTTCATTTTTCTATAAAATTTTTCTTTCTTTCTTTTTTCTATAAAGTATTTCTTTATTTCTTTGTTCCTATAAAGTATTTCTTTCCTTTTTTCTATACAGTATTTCTTTCTTTCTCTGTTTCTATAAAGTATTCTCTATTTTTTCTAGAAAGCATTTTTTCTTTGTTTTTTTTCTACAAAGTATTGTTTTCTTTTTTTTTTTCTTTTTTCTATAAAGATTTTCTTTCCTTCTTTTTTCTATAAAGTATTTCTTTCTTCCTTTTCTGTATAAAGTATTTCTTTCTTTGTTTTTTCTATAAAGAATTTCTTTCTTTCTTTCTTACTTTCTTTAAAGTATTCTTCTTTCTTTCTTTCTATAAACTATTCTTCTTTCTTTTTTCTATAAAGTTGTTCTTTCTTTCTTTCTTTCTTTCTATAAAGTATTGATTTTTTCTTTCTTTTTTTTCTATAAAGTGTTTCTTTCTTTCTTTTTTCTATAACGTATTTCTTTCTTTATTTATTTCTATAAAGTATTTCTTTCTTTCTTTTTTCCTATAAAATATTCCTTTCCTTGTTTGTTTCTATAAAGTATTTATTTCTTTTTTCTATAAAGTATTTCTATTTCTATTTTTTCTATAAAGTATTTCTTTCTTTTTTTATAAAGTATTTCATTCTTTTTTTATAAGTATTTCTTTCTTTGTTTCTATAAGTTATTTCTTTCTTTCTTTTTCCTATAAAGTATTTCTTTCTTTCTTTTTTCTATAAAATATTTCTTTATTCTTGCTTTCTTTCTATAAAGTTTTTCTTTCTTTCTTTTTCTATAAAGTATTTCTTTATTTTTTCTATAAAGTCTTTCTTTCTTTGTTTCTATAAAGTATTTCTTTCTTTCTTTTTTCTATAAAATATTTCTTTCTTTCTTTATATAAAGTATTTCTTTCTTTCTTTTTACTATAAAATATTTCCTTCTTTTTTCTATAAAATAATTTTCTTTCTTTTTTCTATAAAGTATTTCTTTCTTTCTTTCTTCTTTAAAGTATTTCTTTCTTTTTTTTCTATAATATATTTCTTTCTTCACCTCTTTCTCCATCCTAGTTATGTCGTGGAGCATCACCAGGGGATTATAGTATCGGCTGCCGATTCTGTGCGCTGTGCACGGCCTAGAAAGCTGTCAGATTTCTCATTAAACATACAGAACTTAATAGGCTTTCCACTGTCTGACGGTGTCTTAAGTCAGACTTTTTTCGTGGAACAATTTCTGTCACTCTTTAGATGATATTATTTTCAGTATCTTTTTACATTGACTAGTAAGTGATCAACTTGTACAGACTTCAAAAGAGTGTAACTGTTACAGCACTCCTTACTGTCAAGCTTTGATTACTGTGACAAAGACTGTGATTATTTTTATTCTGATTACTGTGACGAAGACTGTGATTATTTTTATTCTGATTAGTGTGACAAAGAATGTGATTACCTTTATTCTGAATGCTGTGACAAAGACTGTGATTACTTTTATTCTGATTACTGTGACATAGACTGTGATTAATAGGTTCACTGTGTGAATGATTCAGCCTTTTTGCTTCCGAGTGCTGTAAGAATGAAGATCTACCCTTATGACCAACAAAGTGTTGACAATGTTCTTGGTGATATTTTTTTCGATGATAGTAAGATCCTGATGATCTTTCTGATATACAGGGCGTGCATAAATAACATGAGACAGTACCCACTTCGCTGGGTGCAATATTAAGCTTCTCAAAGTGTCTCACCCGCTGCTGGAGTAAGACTATTTCTGCCCACGGCGAAGGCTAACCAGTCAGAATAAAACTAGTCGAATATAGCTTTACTCTGTCATCACATCAGGGATTTAAGATATCACCTAAGCGCGACTATCTGGGCTTGTAGGAAAATTACACTCTTTGGACAAGTGGGTTGATAGGTCAGGCCACTGCCTGTAGCTTTTTTCTGCCCCATGCACGCTTTTCACCATTCAGAATGCCACTCCCAGAAT
Source organism: Achatina immaculata (assembly GCA_009760885.1). Taxonomy (NCBI): domain Eukaryota; kingdom Metazoa; phylum Mollusca; class Gastropoda; order Stylommatophora; family Achatinidae; genus Lissachatina; species Lissachatina immaculata. Next base: position 61,840,869 of record CM019691.1, on the reverse strand, counting down.
GCCACTCCCTTCCCTCGCACTCATGATCGCTTGACTCAAAAAGTGGATTTCAAATAATACGCATACAACAGAATTAAAGTCTGTCACTTTATGGTTCCAGTTCCCCCCCCCCCCCCACTCTCTCCAAAAAGAAAATCCTCCATCCCAAAGTCTGTCAGTTTGTGGTTCCAGCCCTTCCCCCCCCCCAAAAAAAAAACCCACACCCCTCTACCCCACCCCCATTCCCCCCTCCCCCCGGGGTGGGATAATTCCCACTTTTTTAACACGCATAATATAAGCGGCCGCGAAAATAAACGAAGATACGTATAGTAACAGAGTGTGAGTTTAAACGTGAAAACAAGAGGTGAATTGGTAAAGTGTGATGTTTCACAGAGTATAATAAAACTAAACAAGTCCCCAAAAAAACATGACGTCAAAACTCTTAATACATGCACGTACAAAACGTTTGAAGATAAGAATTTTGTTGGTTTTAAACAGTGACTCAGTACCTCGAACCCCCGCATGCGATCATGAAAGTTCAGTTAAAATATATAAAAGATATAATATTTATCACAGTAGAAATAAGGGGAGATAAAACTGAAGGAGAAGTGTATGGGAGTTGAGAGCGACGAGTGATACGAAAAGCTCCAACAGCAACAGACACGTTCCCACAAGAAAGCAAGCGTTCGTTCCTTCTTAGCTTCTGTCTACAAGATGCCAGAATAAAATATTAGCTTTCCAATAAAAGTTCAGCAAAGGGCGTCTCTCCAGTGAAATCTTATCTTTAGAAAACTTCGATAACGTTCTGCATTTTCCTTATTTGGTTGTAAATCACGTACGTTAGATTTACACAGAGTGTGCACTCAGTCTGTATGTCTGTGAAATCTCTTTCCTTTTCTTGTTCAGAATCTTCGTTCCCATGAACTTATTTTTGTTGGACGACGACCAAGAAAAATCTTATGTATTTGTGGCTCTGTATAGTCTTTCATAAGATTTATCATCAACGTGGACGAAGTTCTCGTCAGGGTTATTTTCCCTTTAGCCGCTCGTATACTGCAAGCACATGAAAAACAATATAGAACAATGAACATTTACAGGAATGGATTGTGTTTGTTCATATCTTTACTTTCAAACCAGCAAAAAATCTCTGCTCGTTTCCCAATCTGAAGCTAAGGCCTCACGCTCACCATGATTCCTCCTATGACATTACGATCTCTCTCTCTCACTCTCTCTCTCTCCTCTCTATCTCTCTCTCTCTCTCTCTCGTCCATGTCAATCAGGCGTTGGTCGTCATCGATTTCCACACAAATTCATCTTTTTCTCTTTCTATGAGGTGTATGTTGCCACTCTTTTAGTCCGTGAAGTAAATTGTTTCTTTTTTGTCTTCCTCTGTCCTTTTATCCCTCCAGTTTTCCTCTTGCCACTGGGTATTCCAGTTTGCCTCTTCTCACATGTATTGCAAATCTGGACTGTCCTTTTCTTTTTGTTATAATTTCTCATTTTTCGTCTACCACAAATGACTATCTTTTGCCTTTTTTCCGTTCATGCCTAGGTGAGCCATCTATTGCTCAACATCCTCTCTGTTGTTCTTCTCCATGTCTCTTTTGGTCTACCCTTACTTCTTTTCCCCTGTGGTGTCCATCTTAGTGCTATTTTTGGTAGTGAGTTGTCAGTCATTCGGAGCACATGTCCCAACCATCGCCAGCATCTTTCCTCAGTAATTGCTGTCAGTGGTTTCATCTGCATTTCTGCCAACAAGATATTATTTCTTATGGTTTTTGGCCAAAATATTTTTCTAATTCTTCGTAAAAAAGAACTCGATGTGGTGATTTTTTGCAGCAGTTTGTGTGGGAACTTGAAATAATCGAGGCTATGTGTAACATTTTTACAGCTCTAAACGTTTCTCATGTTCTATACGTTGCGTATGTATGTTCTACTCAGTTGAGGTTGAATGTCTGCGATGGAGCGAAACGTGAGAGACAGGTGGTAAAATATCTTCTCGGGTCCTCCTTCCCAAGTCTTCTCGGGCCTTCTTGCCCAAGTCTTCTGTGGTCTTCTTGCCCAAGTCTTCTCGGGCCTTCTTGCCCAAGTCTTCTGTGGTCTTCTTGCCCAAGTCTTCTGTGGTCTTCTTGCCCAAGTCTTCTCGGGCCTTCTTGCCCAAGTCTTCTGTGGTCTTCTTGCCCAAGTCTTCTCGGGCCTTCTTGCCCAAGTCTTCCTCCTTTGTAAATAAAGTTTCATTTGTTCTTGTCTCTTTCCTTGTCGATCTCTGTTTCCTATAAGCAAAAGCGCCACTATACAAATCAACATTCCCGGAGAGCAAAGACTTTGTTCTTCAAGCTCACTTCAGCTTGGACATAATTCAGTGTACAGGAGGACTTTTGTCGAGTTTCGCAAATAAGACAGTCTAGTTCACGCTGCCTAATCGATCCTGGGATCCAGAGAAGACAGGGAGGATAAATGGCAAACTCGATCTCTGTGAGTCTCTTGCTACATAAAGCCGATCTTCATTTCACCTTTGACAGTTAGTAACGCTGTTATTTTCGCGCAGGAAAACTGAAATTCATTAAGAGAGCGAGGCAGATGTGACCCCGTGCCCTGCTGCAAGTCACTGATAGCTGGTGCTTTGTAACAAGTTTTCACTAAAGAAAAAAAAAAGCACACACAAAAATGCTGGTCGGTTATTCATGTTACAAATGCAAGCTGAGAAGACGTCCTAGTAGGGACGCCGTATGATTTACTGTACCATGTCACGTACGGTGTGAGAACCGCTTTTCTGACACTGGGTAACACAAGATGGCAAGTGGAAGTAACTCGTGCACATGAAACGTCTTCATCCGTTTATACGTAATCTCATATATGGCTACTTATTCAGTGGCTGCTTTCGCGCTGTTGAGATTCACCAAGATTACTTCATTAATTTTTTTTTTCACTATAATCATTATCTTCATTAATTACTATACTTTTTACTAGATCATTATCTCTAGTAAATATTTTTTTATATCTAAGAATTACTATATTTTTCTGTAGTCATCTCTAGTAATTACTACATTTTTTTCCTGTGGTGATTATCTCTAGTAATAACCAATTTTTTTACTCTAGTTATTATCTGTATATCTGTAGTAATTACTGCATCTTTACTTTAATCATTAACTGTAGCAATAAATATATTTTTAATACACTCATTATCTTTAGTAAATACTACGTCTTTAATATAGTCGTTATTTCTAGTAATTGCTAAGGTGTAAATTGTACAAATGTACACAGTACAAGGTTTACTCTGAAGACAAACTGACGCGCCGAGCCGACTTAGTCAGCATAGACACCAGGAGCAAACTTAGTCAACATAGACACCAGGAGCAAACTTGGTCAGATAGACACCAGGAGCAAACTTGGTCAGATAGACACCTGGAGCAAAATTGGTCAGATAGACACCTGGAGCAAACTTGGTCAGATAGACACCAGGAGCAAACTTGGTCAACGAAGACACCAGGAGCAAAATTGGTCAGATAGACACCAGGAGCAAACTTGGTCAGATAGACACCAGGAGCAAACTTGGTCAACGAAGACACCAGGAGCAAACTTGGTCAGATAGACACCAGGAGCAAACTTGGTCAGATAGACACCAGGAGCAAACTTGGTCAGATAGACACCAGGAGCAAACTTGGTCAGATAGACACCAGGAGCAAACTTGGTCTGCGTAGACATCAGAACTAACAGACTGGATTTTGTAGTGATGCCAGTATGAAAAAAAAATTATATATATATATATATATATATATATATATATATATATATATATATATATATGCTGGCCTTCCTTCGGGATTTTAACTATTACCATCTTGTTTTGAGTCAATATTTTAATCTGGAAAGCCTGGCAGAACCGCTTGAAAGATGGTCGAAATAGCGGATCCCGCGGTCGGATGCTTGGATTTTTTCGTTGTATTTGACAACATTCGGAACAATGAGCCGTCCAGAAGCGGGGACATGTGTAATTATAAACATCTTCGATAGTTTGGGAACAGAGATGACTGCTAGTGTGACGGTCTTCGATAGTTTGGGAACAGAGATGACTGCTAGTGTGACGGTATAGTTATAGGCGCCAGCGAATCAGAAATGGTAATGCTTGTGTTCCATCTCTACTTTGATGTTTCGAATAGCAGGCTTAACCTGGCTAAGCTGGTAGAGCATGCCGAGACCCACATTGGTAGTGGAGTCTTCTGAGAAGTTGCTTTTTCAGTCCACTCTGGGTCTTGATCTTAGCCTTTGTAGCCGACTCTTCATGGTCCCGGAGTTATAAGTTCGCCTCGGGTGCTGGAGGTTGCAGGTTCGAATCCCACCTGACGTGAACCTGCAAATCATGTCTAGGAGGTGGAAGTGGATTGGCCGCATAGCACCAGCATAGCAAAATAGGCACTGACATGGAATCCTCAAGGAAATAGAAAACGAGTAAGACCTAGACTTACTTGGAGAAGAGAAACTATGACAGTGCTCAGAGACAAGGGATGCACATGGAAGGAAATAGAGAATAATTGTAAGAACAGGGGTGACCGTAGAGCCTTTATCCGTAGCCTGTGCTCTCAAGGGAGTGAAAGGCGATGATGACGATGATGACGATGATGATGATGATGATGATGACGATGAGGATGTTGATGATGATGAAACTGCCGTTGACCAGGTAAAGTTCTAGGGAAAAAAACTACCACGAAGATTGTCCATGGCGCTTGGAGAGTCTATGCTGATCGTGGCATGCGCCCTGAGGTGATAGCTGGAACGTAGTGGTGGTGATGGTTGGGAAGGGTGGTGAGGGCGGAGTAGATGCTGGAATGTCTTCACTGCGATGACTCTTTTTTTCCGAAAAAAATAAACCATCTTACAACCTTACATCTTACATCCTTCCCGTGCCGTTAAACGTGACATAAGCTCGCCAAGTTTTCCTGTCCTCGGCGAGTCCTTTCAACCGGATCAAGGGCTTTTATGCCTACTAAAGTAGCCTCACTTAACAATGTCAGAAAACTACCCAGACCACCTTTAATTCAATATCACGCTTGCGTTTTCAGATTTTCACCGCATCGTCTGCTATAACATGCTGCCCGCAATGAGACAGGACAACAGCGACAACAACAATTTAATATGTTATACTAAATACCACATCATCATTTGGTTTTTTTATAAAACAGTTTGAAAAAGAAACTAAATACTGATTATATGTGGTCATCACCTGTAACTTTGACACAAGTATTTTATACGGTTCTTATTATTATTAATATGTGCTGTGTAGGACAGGGTTGGCGATCATGCTGCTTGACCTTGTGCCGTCCCTGGTGTTTCCGATTAGTTTAGATGTTTTTCTTTTTCCGTGGCATTTTGGTCAGTCCACTGAGATATTTCTTCTCTTGCCCTTTCTCTCTTCCTTTTTCTTTTTAACTTTTCAGTCATTACTAGGTTCTCCAACTTTTATCTTCTCAAGACTTGTCCAAGAAATGTTGTCTTTTTCTTATAATTTTAACCAGTTTTAGTTGTTCTGAAACTTCGTTGAGGACCTCCTCGTTTGTTTTTCTGTCCGCCCAGGGTATTAGTTGCATCTTTCTCTAAAACCACATCTCTGTCGCTTCCATGTTCTTTCTCACCTTTTTTGTTGACTGTCGAAATTTCTAAACAGTATAGCAATATTGGCTCCATATAGATCTGCAATACTCTTTCCATCACTTTTAGGGATACTTTCATATTTGTTAATATCTTCTTCATGTCATAAGAAGTAGCTTGTGCCTTATCTATTCGTGATTCTGGTTACATCTTATCTTTCAAATGAATAAATAAATAGAAAAAAAAGCGAACTCTGATGAAAGTAAAGCTCTGATACAACAAAATAATGAAACAAATCCTGTAAAACGGTAGCGTGTGCTGTCGGTAGCTGTCACTCTGTCGTGTACCTATTCCTGTCGAACATTCATAAAATAGATTACATAGAACAACAATTTCACATTGTGAGATCACTTAAACGATACAAGGTAATATCTTTGCCATGCAGAATGTAAGTTTCGACAACAAATCTCTTGCTATCTGTAAAACTACCGCAGTTTAGATTAGGAGATTACGTTTCTGATTATGCTATATCACATGAAGAGATAATTTATATCTGAAAGCCTGAATTTTTAACACAGTATTGATATCCTTTGCCAAAGGTATCCCACAGCACCTGAAGAAACTAGGAGTGAGTTCTCGAATCAGATGAGGGATTTAGGACCAGGAGGTCAGCGTGATTTTCATGCGTCGCTTTAAGAAAAAAAAAAGAGAAAAAGCAATACCATTAACCAAGTTAAGACAGAGTATATGAAGATATCAAGAGACCAGAGGCAGAATGATCCAGATTATATAAATGTTGGAGAGATGATTATTAGGAAAGCAGAAACATACAAATATTTAGGCACAACCTTCAACAGAAACAACACAGTAAGTGATGAAATTAAAAGCAGACAGCAGACGGAGAATAAAATATACTTCACCTTGCAGCACCCGTTAAAATACGAAATCCTGTCCCAAAACACCAAAATAACAATCTACAAAACTGTAATAAAACCAGCTGTCATGTATGGATCAGAAACGTGGAGTACAACAAAGAAAGATGAACAACAATTGCAGTTCTTTGAGAACAAGATCCTAAGAAGAATCTTTGGGCCCATAAAGTGGAGAATGGAGAGCTAGAAAGAACACTGAACTGAACAGCTTATTTAAATCCCAATGAATTATAAATGTCTTGAAACTGAACAGACTACGTTGGCTGGGCCATGTAGAAAGAATGGAAGTGAACAGACAAACGAGAATGATAAATGCACAAGAGATGAGGGAAACAAGACCAAGGGGGTAGACCAAGGCAGAGATGGAAAGACAACATAGAAGAGGATATAAAAGAAATTGGTGTCACCAACTGGAGAGAGAAGATTAGGAATAGAGAGGAATGGAGGCGAACTTTATCTGCAGCAATGGAGCCTTAATGGCTCGGGAAGGTGAAGAAGAAGAATGAATAAGTTTACTGCTTTCGGGAAAGTCATAAAGTCTTTCCACGCTGAACAAATTTTAACTGTAGAGAGTATGAAATAACACTGGGAGTTTACAGTTATTACTTAGCATGACTGCAAATGTTCTACAAATGTGTAAGAATAAATATGCAGTCTGGTTGGCGTATATCTGGTGGTTTTAATGTCAAGAATTGACTCAGTAGTTTATATTCCTTGCTTGGTAGTTTTAATGTCAAGAGTTGACTCAGTAGTTTATATTTCTTGCTTGGCAGTTTTAATGTCAAGAGTTGACTCAGTAGTTTATATTCCTTGCTTGGTAGTTTTAATGTCAAGAGTTGAGTCATAGTTTATATTCCTTGTTTGATGATTTTAGTGTCAAGAGTTGAGTCATAGTTTATATTCCTTGTTTTGTAGTTTCAATGTCAAGAGTTGAGTCATAGTTTATATTCTTTGCTTGGTAGTTTTAATATCAAGAGTTGAGTCACACATTATGTTTTCTATTTATTTTAACATCAAGTCTGTAGTCATATTTTATGTTCTTTATTTGGTAGTTCTAATGCGAAGAGTTGACTCAGAGTTGAGAATTTATCTTTTTTTTTTTTTTTGTTGGTAGTTTTAATTTAAAGAGTTCAGTCATAGTTTATGTTCTCCGGTTGTTTGAAGTTGAGTCACACATCATGTTCTTCGCTTCTACTCTCTTCTGAAAATATCTGGATGTTCTCTTACACTGCACATTCAAAATGAACCGCTCACGTTGACTGTTGAATTCATTTTGGAGAAAAGCTTGATGGTTCATTTAGGACAGCTCAGAGAGAGAGAGAGACAGACAGACAGACAGACAGACAGACAGACAGACAGACTGAAAACTTGAACAAGTGAAAGGACGGACAACAGATACTTCAAATAACTATTTAATACAAGGAAAACCCCACCGCGGGGGGAAGGGGGTGGGGCGGGGGTGGTGGAGCATGCAAAATGATCGATTGTTCATGAATGCTGTGACAGGTTAAACAAGTTTTGGAATGGGATTATCATGAAAAGAAAGTTCATTTTTTAAGGTTTTGATTTCTCACATATATTTCAACAAATGTGAAGAATTTTAGTTATTTCAAACGCATGAACGTTCTGAGCTGAACATTAACCGGTCGGAACTTTAAATATTTCATGCGTAGAAAAGTCCTGGATTGAACATTAACCGGTGAGGAATCGGTCGGAACTTTAAATATTTCATGCGTAGAACATTGAAAAAGTCCTGGACTGAACATTAACCAGTGAGGAACCGGTCGGAACTTTAAATATTTCATGCGTAGAACATTGAAAAATTCCTGGATTGAACATTAACCAGTGAGGAACCGTTCGCCTTGGGCTTGAAATGATTGTTTCCTTCGTCTTGCTGTCATGCATTTTCTTCAACTTTAATTTTTTTTTCTTCTCTATATTCTTTTTTTTTTTATTTCGTTTCCTATGTTGGCCCCATGTGTTTTATTTGCTTAGACAAGTCTGTGTATCTGCGCCTGGATCCTTCAAATTTTACATTATATTAGAGGGTTTTGTTATTGTTTTTTTTTTTTTGGTCTCTAAACCTGGGTTCAATTTGCAGTAATGAAAGATTTGTATTAGAAATATGGGGAATGGATTTTTGGAAGTTAATTTTCAATTTAAAAAAAAAAAGTTTCTCTCAGGAGCAATTTTCAAAAGCACTCTACGGTTTGCCAGATTAATATAATGAGATTAAAAATTTGATTGGCTAGGAGAGTAAGGATGTGTGGTGGTTGGGGGGGGGGGGGGGGGGGAGAGATGGGAGTGACAATTTATAAGGTTAGCCACTGGGTCGCCTCTGATTTAAAGCATAATCTCATGGACGCAGACAAGTGCGTCAGCTAAAATCTTTCCTGAAAGCCATATTATCATCTTGGTTAACAATGTTTAAATCACGATCAGAGTTTTTCTTTTTCCTTCCTTTTTCACCGTAATCAGCGGTTTCTTGTATCTCGGTTGGCCATTTTTGTGTGTGTGTGTGTGTGTGTTCATGATCAGCCATCTTGTCTTCATAGCGAGCCGTATTGTCACCGTGATCAACCTATGCTTCATGTGCTTTGTGTGACGTGTCAGACGTGTGTGTTACATCCTTTGCCATTTTCTCTTAACTAGCTGTTATTACTGCAGGCACAGCTACAACGAAAACATGTGAAATAGCTGAAATCACATACATAGTGGCTTACACGGTTTCATATTTATTAACGTTATGAATTTACGATCAGGAAAATAAGGTCAAACCTTTTCGGTTTTTAGTTTCAGGTTTTGAAACAACTATAAATCATGAAATACTGAGTCAGAATTGACGTTTATTTTAGCTTTCAAGCAGCAACCAAATATTACAAATTTATGCCTTCCCTAGTACAAATGGATATTTCGTCTCAGAAGGCAGTTTTAAGGCAGGCAGGCATTAGTTTGTTTTTTTTTTTTTTGGTATTTTGCTGAGTATCATTTTGGTCAACAGCTCATTCCTCGTTCTGTCTCCAAGCTGAACGCAATGAAAATGTCTGAAATCTCCAGTGAGTCCAATTCCTGTCTCGTCTTAACCATGTGGTATGATGAAAGCACCTTAGCTAAAAGTCGTCCAATTATTCACTTCCTTCTCTACGATGAACTGTACTTTGAAAACTTTGCTGTGATTAAATATTGAATACGTAGACCCGTCTTTTAAAAATAAAAACTCCTAAATTTCTTACGAGAATGTCAGGAATGATTGCATCGTTTATTAATGTAAGCCTAGGCAGTTGTACTTGTACGAACTCCCTGTAACTGCGAGCTTGTTGTTCTTTGCAGCCAATGTTGAGGCACAGCATCGTATCGGCGCGGGAGCGGGTTATGGTGGCTACTTTTTCAGTCACGGAGTACAGCTAAAAAGCAGGGGTGTGTGCAATGCTTCTTTAGCAGAGTTCACCACCATGGGGACTATAGCGATCCCTGCCCCGTTAGCCAGGCTAGGCCTATTACTGTGGGTACCACGGAGAGGTGGGACAGGGTCTTGGTCAGCTATGATTGCTAATCCTGACGCTGGCATATCAGCCATGGAACGCTGATTACCTTATCAGGCGTCTTCACCCCCTGGGCAGTTGGGACTATATACTTCAATGTCTACACCAGTTTCTGAAACATTTTCTTTTCGTGTCTCCGTTCCTCAACCTTACCTCGCTCCCCCCCCCCTCTTTCTCCCCCCTCCCCCTCCTCTTTAAATTTACACTAACGTTTTAAATTAAGCCCCACCGACACTGCTACTATAGAAAACGTTATTTACCTCTTTGCGTTGATGCTCTTAAAAGTATAAAAATTCTTCACAATCCCTGAAACATAAAAAAGGAGGGGGGAGTGTGTGTGTAAGAGCAAGAGAGAGAGAGAGAGAGAGAGAGAGAGAGAGAGAGCGAGAGAGAGAGGAAGAAAGAGATGATCAGTCTTTGAGAAATCATTACCTGCAGATTTTCCTCGGCCCAAAAGTACCTGTCGTAAGTCGGTTTGGTCATAAATCGAAAATCATATTAGTACTGAGAGACGTGCATGTGAAGTAGAGTACTTCATACACGAGCATATGATTACTCAGTTCAATAGAGTACTTCATACACGAGCATATGATTACTCAGTTTAATAGAGTACTTCATACACGAACATATGATTACCCAATTCAATGTGTTAAAATTATGCAATAAGAATATGATAACTCTGAAGGTAAAATAAAGTAATGAAATAAATACATAAATAAATGAATGAGTAAGCTTTCTGAAAGTCATTCGTTAAGCCCGATTAGTAGTAGTTCGAATGGCCGTAAATAGAAAGGTGGTAAATTGAGCGGTAGTAAGTCGAATGATATTATGTAACAAACCGAAGACCACCTGCACACCATAATCTAATACGTTCTTTCTATAATAACGCGTTCAACCGAGTTAAAAATATAAGATTTTGTTAACAGCATAGAAACCAGAAAAAAAAAACGTTATGGGGGCTACCTACACAAAATGGGCCTTCATTTTCTCCAAAGCCGTCTTGTTGTAACAGGCACAAAGAACTCTGCTCCTTACTGTTAAGGATATAGTTTGGATATAGTTTTGGTATAGTGTTGATATAGTTTGTATATAGTTTTAGTCTCCCACATTTTGCTTACAGAAATATCGACACACGCTAGAGAGTGATGCAGTCTGTACACACCCGGCCTCCTTTCCAACTCGTACAGAAACCGAGTACCTAATTTAGATCTAGCTTGACTGGGACGCTTGGAGCCTGGATGGATAAGGCTTATGAGTAACGAATACACTAACCGCTTAGCTACTTATTTTAAAGTCGCTAAATAATAACTTACACTTTTTCCTGGCAGATTCAACCTCGCGGAACACACTGTCCGAACAATGAGAAATAAGAGTGATGAACAATGCTTAAACAATCCGCTTACATAACAGAAACAGCAGGTCGTGCCAGAGCAAACTTCTTTGTCAAGTAAATGTTTCAAGAGACGTCTTCCACAACGTGTAAATAACTGAAAGCAACAGAAATTGATACAAGAGTCTAACTTGCCTAATTATTATTTTAAAGCGAACACTGGAATGAATTCAGAGATCTATCATAAAATATGGAATGACTTATGTATATACATATACAAGTATAAACTTCTTTTCTAGTGTCACCGTCCTGGGTTATATGTAGCTGCCGAGGTATGCAAGATGGTTTACTTTTTCAACAGCTTTTCTTTTACTATATATATATATATATATATATGGTCAGACACAACATATATATATATATACTTATAATAATCTTGTTTCAAGGGAGATCACTGAAATTACAATTCTACTACTATTACTACTACTACTTCAGCTACAGCTACTGCTGCAATCACCACTGCTACAATCACAACCACCACTACTACAACCACTATCACCACTGTTGCAACCATTACCACCATTGCTACAACCATAACCACCACTACTACAACCATAACCACCACTACTACAATCACAATCACCACTACTACACACAACCACCACTACTACAACCACAACCACCACTACTACAACCACTACCACCATTGCTGCAACCACAACCACCACTACTAAAACCACAACCACTACTACTACAGCCACTATCATCACTACTAGAATGACTACCACCCCTACTGCAACCATAACTACCACTACTAGAACCACTATCATCACTATTAGAATGCCTACCACCCCTACTGCAACCATAACTACCACTACTAGAACCACTATCATCACTATTAGAATGCCTACCACCACTACTACAACCACATCCACCACTACTACAACCACTACCGCCACTGCTATGAAACGACATTTTCACAGACCAATGGATCAGTACTTAAACCTACAACCAGCTGATGGTCATGGTGGATTGTGACACAACTGCTCTAGTAGCATAAAGAAATTTCGCTCTTTCTCTTTTTGACAAGTGTGTGTGGGAGGCGAAGGTGGTAGTGAATAAAGGTGGGGGGGGGGGGGGTGTCATGCTGAAGTTAAAAAATACAAATCTCTATGTTAAAACTTCAATGACAAAAACTTTCAAAGAGTTTTAATCGTAACGCGGTACCATTGATACTGTATTAAAAAGTTCAGTAAGACAATCAGGGCACTGTGTGCATATAAAAATAAATAAATCCGACAAGTATATAGTCGTACCGCAGAGAATGTACTTTTTAATGTAAAAGTCAGCTTAGATTGTTGAAAATTTAGACAAGAGTCTGCTTGTAGAGGAACTCTGAGCAGACTAACACAAGGCACACAAAAAAGCAGCTTTAGAGAACGAAAGAAAAAAGAAAAAACAGTGAATAATTAATTTATATACGTGAAAGACCCTGGACGACGAATCGTTAATGTCCATTATTCATGACGCTGAGCCTATTGTCTACAAAATACAGGTTCCTTTGATTCGTAATGTTACACTCAGTCTGCCAATGGTCACGTTCTGTAGGGACTTGGTAATGCCAGGCAAGATTTATAGTTCCTCCGCAGTGCCAAATTATGTACTGACAAATCTTAGTAGATCTTAGTAAATGTTACCTGTAACATTACCCGCCGAGCATCCTTTTGCAAACAGCATCTCAAGCAGTGTCTGACTGCCATATCTGCCACAGTAAGGAGGCACCAAGTTTGTCTTGCAATGACTATCAGCTACTCATGGCTGGATTATTCCTTACTCTCTTTATAGTCAAATCTTATCTTATCTTATATCTTATATCCTTCCCGTGCCGTTAGACGTCACATAGGGCTCGCAAAGTAGTTCGCCAATTTTTCCTGTCTTCGGCGAGTCTTTCAACCTCAACAAAGGATTTTATGCCTGTTAACTTGGCCTCTCTTAATAATGTTCTCTTCAGAGTTTCACGCGGTCTGCCCCTTTTTCTTCGGCCTGTTGTGTTCCACTTGATAGCTTGTTTTGGGATTCTCTGCTCATTTCTTCTCATCAAGTGGCCAACATATGTATAGTCAAATAGCAAACATCAATTCCTCCATCTTTTTTTTTTTACTGAATTGTTTCAATCAGGTTACTAATCGCTTTAACCGACAGTTATCGGTAAGTTACTGCAGTTATCGGTAAGTTACTGATTGAAAAAGAGAATAACGGAGACTTTTGGTTACGGTAACCGGTTTACAATATCAAAAGACTCTGGAAAAAAAGGTAACCCTCTCATGCCTTAGAGGCACATAGGGATATGGTGTTAGTGCCCATATTTTCCTTGACCTGTCAGCACACTAGAGGGTGATATGGTCAGTATCACGCCTGGCTGCCTTTTCCTTCCCCAACTCCAGAAGAAGTCGGGTACCCATTTCTAGAGCTGGGTGACTGGGGTGCCGCCGGCCGGATTCGAAAAACGAGCAGCGAAATCGGTTGAAGGATAATCAGGCTAGCAGGCTGATGATGGTAAATTTACACGAATGGGAATCAGCCAGGTTCTGATTTTGGTTCAGCATGTGAACATTTTGTAAATCTTGCGGCACATAATAAGGTAAGAAAAAAATTCACATGAACATTTGCTTTCTTCTCTGGTACTGATGTTTGTAAAGTGTGTTTAAACTCTTACATTAAAAAAAAAAGGTATAAAGTACTGAAAACCGGCATTTCAGAAAGTACTTCATGCAAAGTGAAGGAATGAAAGACGGGTAAAACTGTTCCGATTTCGAAACCTCATAGCACGATCAGGCAATATATATTAAGCTAATATGAGTTGTTTAAACGGCTCTCTCTCTCTCTCTCTCTCTCACACACACACACACACACACACAAACACACACACATATATATATATATCTCTCTGAACCTTAAGTGCCCAGGGCACATGGGGCTTCCGCAAGGGTTTTCCACAAATGCCTGTCCTTTGCCTTTTTTCTGCTCTTGCCCAGGTGAGCCCTCTATTGCTCAACATCCTTTCTGTTGTTCTTCTCCATGTCTCTTTTGGTCTACCCTTATTTCTGTTCCCCTGTGGTGTCCATCTTAGTGCTATTTTTGGTAGTGAGCGCATGATCGTAAAAGGCGACTAAGGAGGGTTCGGCATAGGGCCAGCAACCCTATCTGGTAAAAAAACTATCAGACTGCTACAGAAACACACACACGCACACATATATATATGTGTGTGTGTGTGTTTATATGTATGTCTAGCTAACTAGATAGGAGTTGACTTAGTTCTCTTGTTGTTGCACACCAGCTATACCCACTTTTTTTTTTACACACTGCAACGTCCCATTTGAACTAATTAGTAGCATTTCCATACCAGTGCTGTGCTACCAATACCAGACATGGACACTTACTAAGAAACAACTGAATAAAACAACCACATGTGACATGAGATGTCTCGGGACAACAACAAACGTCACCAGGTTTGACAAGCTAAAAAAATGACACCATAAGACAAATGGTAGGAACTACATCATGTCTACGACACACGGAGAAGCAAAGAATCAAATGGTTCGGCCACTTAATGAGAATGACACGCTCACAGCCAGCCACGAGAACCTTCAACAACCAAAGAACTACAGGGCATAGATCAATGAGAAGACGCAGAAAGAGATGGCTAGATGGTATCAGATAGAGAAACATTAGCTAATTATAGCATGACAGTTACTGAGGCCACCTGCTATATATATATATGTATAGTGTATATATACAGTGCCCAAGCAGCATATGAAAAACAATGTATATGAATGTGTCATGAAATGAAATGTGTGTTCATTAATCTTTACTTTAGAGCATGTTTTCATAATACTGAAAGTTAATTTTATTGAAAGCACTAATTAAAAAAATATGCTTAATATGTACTATATTGTATATATTACTTGTGAGAGGAGTGACGGGGGTCCAGTGCATTACTGTGCCCAGAGGCCCTCGATGCTGTTATGATACACACACCGTAACTGCTAAAAATAGGCGTGACGTCTGTTCGGGGCCTGCGGATATTTGGCAGGTTAAAAGTTGAAAAGATAAGTCTTCATTCTTTCAGATAAAAGCAGACGCTTTGCATGACAGATACCGCTGTAGGAAAACAAGAGACGTAACAGACTATTTGTTTTAGACCTCCATCTGTCTGAGAGTCTGTGATACAGTCCACGTACGCCTTGGACGTGCTAATGTTTTTATGTTCTCATCAACCAGTAAGGGGAGACGCAATTTTTGGGCAAATCAATAGAAATCGGCGTCACTAAATGCGTCTTCCGCTGAAAGCGACACGAACTAGCCACGATGTCTTGACAGGCTGGCGTCAGACCACTCGGCCACATTTATTTAAGCTTTCTGGGCACTCTGTTCTTGCTTATCTGCAGTCAACAAGTAAACGAAGTGTTAGATTGAAAGAAAAGTATAAAAACAGGAAACAGGGGATGAACTACTTATGCTAGATCATAGTTATCAGGACTGGTAAATCATCGTAGGTTTATTTCATATCCCTCCCCTTCTGTGGTGCTCAACTGACTTTTTCGCGTCACAGAAAACACACCTCATCGCCATCATTACCGACTCTCAGACTCTATTAAGGAAAGTGGAACAAAGAAGCCATTAGAAGTGAGTGGCGAGAAATAATTAATAAATCCCACATCAAAAGCACCACACGGATATGCTGTCCAGGCCATGCCGGAGTCGACGAAAACAACAAAGCCAACCAGCTAACAGCAAGGGCCAAACCAGAGGGCCTCATCAAAATGGACAAATCGGACCTATACAAACCCATTAAGAAACATGTCGGTGAACAAATGCAAAGCAACTTCCCCCAAAGTACCTATCACATACGGCTCAACGCATTACATGTAGCGAAGGGCAATGGTTGCAAATCCTATCTAAATGCTAGATCACGGGCAACATACAATCAACGCAACACTGGAGTCATCATCTCCTTAAAAACACTGAAAGAAATCCTGATGTCAAAGGCGGGGCATGTGTGGGCGGGCCCCGAGTGTAATGAAGCTGCTCCCCAGGACAGCAGTAGAGTTAGCCCCCTCCCCCCTTTTTTTTAACAGTTACATTTACTTTCACTTCATCGATTGGCCTAACTGGTTAGCAGTGTGGACTTAGTCCTCGCGACGACGGAGCCTACGGGTTTGCCTCTGCTACTCCGATCCAGGCTGGAGCTACAAGCAAACCCGTGAACTTCCCGATCCATCATCTCCTGCCTCAGTATTACCAGAGAGTCGGTGGCAGAGACTATCAGTTCTTTGTTCAACAGAGATGAAGGATAAGGTAAGAGAGAAAACTCTCAGAAAATGACTAAAGTTTCAATCCCAGATTCAGATTACCTAGATTGTCTAGACACTACCCAGACTTGATAGATCAAAGAAACTATTAGAACAAACATATTTTTTTTAATCAACGTCTTCTAAAGATGCTTATGGTCTATATACCGCCCACTATTCTGATGATAACGGTAACTTTCATCACAAAAATGAAGATATGTTTATTCACAGAGATAGAGATATTCACAGAGATAGAGATATTCACTGAGATAGAGATATTCACAGAGATAGAGGTATTCACAGAGATAGAGATATTCACCGAGATAGAGATGCCTGTCGTTGCAACAGATTTTTATAGATTAAACTTTTAAAAAAATTTTGTTTACCTCCAGCCTTGAACTGAAAAGAATTCAGAAATTATACATTTATATCATCGTGTTACAATGATTTTTCCAGAGTGTATACTATAATTTGAATTATTATCTGAAAGCTCAAAACATATTTTGCGAAAAGAAAGGCCCCCCCCCCCCACCCCAAATAATACTTCTATTAATATTATGAATGAATGGATATACAATTCACGGCGCTGCAATGGCAGAAATATTGGGGATTATATCTTTAAAAGACGTCTTGTCTTTATCTCACACTCATTCAAACCAGTAGACAGGGGGTGTCGAGGGATCAAGATTTTCCTTTGTGCGAGTTATATTCAGATCTTTTAATCTTCTCTCAGTTGATCTTCCCATCTTTCAGTATTTCTCAATTGTTCAATGACAAAACACAGATTATTGAGAAGGACAAAGCAATAATAAATGAAAGTTTAATGTATCGGTTGGCTGTACCAAAAATAGCACTAAGATGGACACTACAGGGGAACAGAAATAAGGGTAGACCAAAGGAGGCATGGAGAAGAACAGCAGAGAGGATGTTGAGCAATAGAGGGCTCACCTGGGTAAGAGCGAAAAAAAAGGCAAAGGACAGGGATTTGTGGAAAACCCTTGCTGAAGCCCCATGTGCCTTAGGCACTTAAGGTTCAGAGAGAGAGAGAGAGAGAGAGTATACACTGGTTGTTTATGCACTGTTTTCTGTGACTATGATTAGCTATGGAAGGAAAAGATGCGGCTTAAAGGTAAAAATGTACCAGGAGAACGTCCAACAAGAAGACAATGGGATCTTCGAGCATTGGCGGGGACTATGATTTGATAGCTAAGGCGAAGACTCACCACTTAAGTCAAAGACCTATAGCTGACTACTTATGTCAGGTTTGGGGAAACAAGCTGGCCAAGACCCTATTCTATCTCCCAGTGGTCCTCCTGGCAACAGACGTGTCTGGCCAAGTGACTGGGGATCGCAATGGGAAGATGAACCTGGTTCTGAAATATGTAAAGTCGCATCTCCTGGACCGAAAGGCCCATAACTGCGACACAAAGCAAACAGTGCCCTTTCGAGGAAGCAGAAGAAGAAGATGATGATGACGACGACGACGATGATGATGATGATAAGGAGGAAGAAGGAAGATAAGGAGGCTGAAAGCAGGGGCGATAACTATTAAGCAAGGAGATGGTGAACAAAGAGAGTAGACAGAAACAAAAGGCAAACCTGAAACAGAAGGATAAGTTACGTTTTTTTAACCTCTACAATAACCATAGTCTTTACAGATAAGTCATATTTCTGTGCTCTTAGCGTGCTCAGCCAAAGATAAGATTAAAAAGATGTTATCAAAACGGAAACATCTGGAATATTTTCTACCAAAACATACAGTAATTATGATCTGATTGTGTACGACGTTCCTGACGTACATGAGCTCACGATCAATTAGATTTTAAGTAGAACAGTAGCGTATGTATGTATGTATGTATGTATGTATGTATGTACGTATGTATGACCAGTGTTACCATTAGGATAACAAACCAGCGGTCTATGGCCCAGACCTTAAAGGAGTGCAGTACAGACCTGAAGTGGCATAATTTTATGTACATGAAATTTATTAACCCATGTTTGCCTAGGAAGCAACATAGCCTGGCACTGCTCCTGTATATGTGTAATACAAATCAGTTTTAACATTCTATTTGTTTTTTACTTTGTAAAGCTACAGAACAAAAGAAAATATAGCCATATCTCCAAATTATAAAGTACGATTTCAAAAGCAAGAAGGAAAAAAAAAACAAAGCTGTTAAATATCGGATTTATATTCCACTCGTATATACTTGTATATGTATGTCGTTCGTTCTATTTCTATGAGAATATATGTGCTTATGTGACAATTATTGAATATTACATCAATACCACTTCTTCAAAAATAAGATTTTTAAGGTCATGCATCTTTCCCATCGCAACATATGCCTGTGAGACCTGGACACTTAACAAAACAACTGAGAAACGCATAAATGCCTTTGAATGTAAATGCTACAGAAGAGTTCTTAAAATATCATGGACACAAACAGGAACAAATATATCTATACTACAAGAACTTATTGAAGAAGGCTGGCTAGTAAAGAGGATTAAAGAGAGAAAGCTTAACTATTTTGGACACATTAAACGTCATGATAATCTAAAGAAGACCGTCTTGGAAGGGTACATAATGGGAAAAAGAAAGAGTGGAAGACCAAGGCGAAGATGGCTGCAAGACATCACTGATGATCTGCAAATGGATGCATCAACAGCAGGCCATCTTGCTCACAACCGAGAGGCCTACAAGAGTGCTGTTTGGGAGGCAAAATTCCGCAGGGGACATGCAAATGAATGAATGAACCACTTCTTCTATCATTTTTATGTTTGTCACAGTAAATCACGTTCCACTATAGAAATTGAGTTCCCCTTTCATCACTTCCCATATAACTAGATAGGACGGCTTCATATATAACTAGACATGACGGCCTCATATATAACTAGACAGGACGGCCTCATATATAACTAGACAGGACGGCCTCATATATAACTAGACAGGACGGCCTCATATATAACTAGACAGGACGGCCTCATATATAACTAGACAGGAATGTCTCATATATAACTAGACAGTACGGCCTCATATATAACTAGACAGGACGGCCTCATATATAACTAGACAGGACGGCCTCATATATAACTAGACAGGACGGTCTCATATATAACTAGACAGTACGGCCTCATATATAACTAGACAGGACGGCCTCATATCATTGCTGAAAATAAGAATTCTAACCTCTTGTACAAATGAGAACGTACATACGTAGAAATCCTTCACTTCTGTACGTTTTTTGTGATAATGGAGGAAGGCGAGCTAGGTAAAATCTCCAATAGCTCAATTTATTAGAGTAATGAGAGCACGGTCAGTGCACTTTACAGAATCCTACCCCAGAGACAGTGCACGTGGGATCAATGTTTATATAAGTTCGTGCACTAAGTCAATAAATTAGACGATTTAATTTCAGCTTTTTTTTTGGGTCTAGATTGTGGGTCTAAAATATAACTCCACATTTAGACTGTTTGTCCAAGTTTTTGCGCTGTAGTTTCTGCTTGCGTTATGGGTTTCTGGGCTGTGTTATCCGAATTGTAATTAGCCAGAGTTTCATATGTTTGTTGCTGTGTGTCCCAGCATGCTTTTCCCAAAATGAGTTCCTGTCCCGGGGGACTCATCGACCGAGCTACGTAGCTGTGTGTGGCATTACAATGTGCAGATCAGCACTACAGGCTCTCTGTGTAAGTTTCCGTGCTCTGTCGGACTGTAAGACACCTGATGGCACAGGATCCACTGTAGAATTTCTACATGAAAATAGTACTCCTTCTGCAGTTGTATATTAGAATATAGCTATATATATATATATATATATATATATATATATATATATATATTTCATACATATGTAAATAATAATAATAAATAATAAGAGTTTTTTGATCGAGTCTGTTATTCGGTGGCCCGAATTTCCACAAAAGTTGCTGTGCTTTTAAGTCATCGACAGCAGTGGGTTCAACACAACCTGGTGTGCTTCGCCCTGCAGGCAGATAGGCTCAGTCTTCGCAGGCCGTCCACGCCTACAACTGCTTCAACTGTAAAGCTGCTATAGGGAGTTCCGAACCCACAAACACCCGAGCTGAGAGGTCAACGTCCAACTAGCCTAATGGAGTCGCCTATAACTGAATTAATGCGCAGTAGGCGCTTGAACCCGGTGCAACACTTACAAATGCAAGGGAATTTACATGAAGCGTTTTTTCTGCCATTAATTTGTGACATGCAGGGCATTAACTTATTGTCACAGCATCCCAAGGGGAGGTAATATATAAACGCTAATAGCAGGCTTGTTCCTCTACTAGGTCGTAAAATCTGGGAATGCCATACACTCGTATTGCAGGCAGGCCCGGAGAGAGACAAAGGTAGTCTGTGCATTTCTCCCAGAGCAAGATGGCTTACCCTGTTTGTGGTTTATGGGGTGGGGGTGAATGAAAGCGAGGGATGAATCACAGAGGATCTGAAAATTGTTTTGACTCGCTTAAATGTTCTCCAGATACGTTTTAACTACAGGTGATGTGTAAGAGAAGATGCTGGCAGAAATATCCCAGGCCTTAACTACGGGTGATGTGTAAGAGAAGATGCTGGCAGAAATACCTCAGGCCTTAACTACAGGTGATGTGTAAGAGAAGATGCTGGCAGAAATATCCCAGGCCTTAACTACGGGTGATGTGTAAGAGAAGATGCTGGCAGAAATACCTCAGGCCTTAACTACAGGTGATGTGTAAGAGAAGATGCTGGCAGAAATACCTCAGGCCTTAACTACAGGTGATGTGTAAGAGAAGATGCTGGCAGAAATATCCCAGGCCTTAACTACAGGTGATGTGTAAGAGAAGATGCTGGCAGAAATACCTCAGGCCTTAACTACAGGTGATGTGTAAGAGAAGATGCTGGCAGAAATATCCCAGGCCTTAACTACAGGTGATGTGTAAGAGAAGATGCTGGCAGAAATACCTCAGGCCTTAACTACAGGTGATGTGTAAGAGAAGATGCTGGCAGAAATACCTCAGGCCTTAACTACGGGTGATGTGTAAGAGAAGATGCTGGCAGAAATATCCCAGGCCTTAACTACGGATGATGTGTAAGAGAAGATGCTGGAAGAAATATCCCAGATTTCACAAATTGTATTTTTCTTCTGCGTTCGAGGTTGTTGGTAAGGTCAAATCCTGATCCCTGTCGACATGGTAAAGCCCGCAGTTCTCTCCAGATCCTGATCCCTGTCGACATGGGAAAGCCTGCAGTTCTCTCCAGATCCTGATCCCTGTCGACATGGCAAAGCCCGCAGTCCTCTCCAGATCCTGATAGGAGCCCCAAAGCTTTTGCCCCAAGCCTGTGTCCTCTGCCAATGTCTCACACTTCAGGTCCGCATGGTCTGGGAACTCTTGAAGGATATGTTTCTGGATTCCACTGCTACATACACTCGTCATTGTGAGACATTTTGAGTCGTAGTAGGTGGCTCAGTAGTCTGCAGCGGCCTGTCTTCAGGAGAAAGAGGATGGTTTGCTGATGTTTTTGTTGTTGGTATACTGGATCTGGTTCGTTTCTGAATATTAGCTGCTGCTTCCATTCGGATCTGTACTGGTTACGGATGACAGTTTTCACCTCTTAGTAGTTTATTGAGAGATTTGACATATCTTCATAAAGGGGAGAATTATTTTGTTCACAATAAAGCAGAAATAGAAGGCATATGAGAAGGGACAGAAATTGTACATCGAGATTAAATAATTTTAATGTTTCATCGCTTGCTGGATGTCTGGATACATGACCAAATGTGGATATCTTTCAGTTTTGATGAGATGCGTCAGACTTCACGGCGTATAAAAAATATTGTCCGCAGAACTGCATCATTTTATTCTCTGTACTTACACTGTTAAAAGGATATATTGAAGTAAAACTATTTAACTATTTATGCTCTGTCTCTCTGGGACTGCAAGTTGGTGTTCTATGTAACCGATTAATATGTCGCATTGGGAGTGGTTTTTTTTACACTCGCTGAGTGGAGTTAAAAATCAGTAGGTGTGCAGTACTTCTTTAGCAGACTCCACTACCAAGGAGGCTATGAAGATCTCTACCCCGTTAGCCAAGCTAGGTCTATTATTAGTGGTGCCAACGGAAATGTGGAACAGGGTCTTGATCAGCTGTGGTTCTCCAACCCTGACGCTAGCATATTAGCAACGAGGCACTGATTGTCTTCCGCCCCTCCCCCATGTTAAAAGGTAAATTAATTAAAAGTTCTACAAAATTGTGCTAATGTTTGTATGGGCAAAATCATACTCTTTTCGGTCACATTCACTTATGGAATTCACACACACACACACACATACTCTCTCTCTCTCTCTCTCTTACACACACTCTCTCTCACTTATACACATAGTTTCTCTCTAACACACATTCTCTCTCACACACATTCTCTCATACACACACTCATACATCCACACTCTCCCTCTCTCTCATACACGCTCTCTCTCATACATACTCTCTCACTTATACACACACTTTCTCTCACACACATTCTCTCATACACACACTCATACATACACTCTCCCTCTCTCTCATACACTCTCTCTCTCTCTCACATACACACACTCTCTCTCTCACGTATACACACACTTTCTCTCTCACACACATTCTCTCTTACACACACTCACACATACACACTCTCCCTCTCTCATACTCTCTCTCTCTCTCTCTCTCGCTCTCTCACCCACTTTCTTTCTGACTGTTTCTGTAGAGAGAATCTCAGACGGGCGTGATATATTTAATACAATCATTCACTCTTTTCAAACAAAGTTTGTTCTTTCCTTCTCTCTTCTCACTGTTAACGTGGAGTTTCTTCTCAACTCGAATGGCACCGACCTACATTGATTATAACTTGTATATAGGGGTTTTAATAAGCTGATTATAACTTGTATCTCTCTCTGAACCTTAAGTGCCCAGGGCACATGGGGCTTCCGCAAGGGTTTTCCACAAATGCCTGTCCTTCGCCTTTTTTTCTGCTCTTGCCCAGGTGAGCCCTCTATTGCTCAGCATCCTTTCTGTTGTTCTTCTCCATGTCTCTTTTGGTCTACCCTTACTTCTGCTAACCTGTGGTGTCCATCTTAGTGCTATTTTTGGTAGTGAGTTGTCAGTCATTCGGAGCACATGTTCCAACCATCGTATATACGGCTTTTAATAAGCTGATTATAACTTGTATATACGGCTTTTAATAAACTGATTATAACTTGTATATACGGCTGTTAATAAGCTGATTATAACTTGTACATTCATTCATTCATTTGCATGTCCCTTGCGGAACTTTGCCTCCCAAACAGAACTCCTGTAGGCCTCTCGGTTGTGAGCAAGATGGCCTGCTGCTGTTGCATCCATTTCCAGATCGTCAACGATGTCTTGCAGCCATCTTCGTCTTGGTCTTCCTCTTTTTCTTTTTCCCATTATGTATCCTTCCAATACGGTCTTCTCTAAATTATCATGACGTTTAATGTGTCCAAAATATTTAAGTTTTCTCTCTTTAATCCTCTTCACTAGCCAGCCTTCTTCAATATTAAGCTCTTGTAGTATAGATATATTTGTTCTTTTTTGTGTCCACGATATTTGGAGAACTCTTCTGTAGCATTTACATTCAAAGGCATTTATGTGTTTCTCAGCTGTTTGTACATACGGATTTTAATAAGCTGATTATAACTTGTATATACGGGTTTTAATAAACTGATTATAACTTGTATATACGGCTTTTAATAAGCTGATTATAACTTGTATATACGGCTGTTAATAAGCTGATTATAACTTGTACATACGGATTTTAATAAGCTGATTATAATTTGTATATACGCCATTAATAAGCTGATTATAACATATACATGACTTTGATTATAACATATATGCGGCCTTTGATAAGCTGATTATAACTTGTATATACGGCTTTTAAGAAGCTGAATGTAACATATATTGCTCTTGATAAGCTGTTTATAACATTCGTGATTTATAATAAGCTGATTATAACATTTATGGCTTTTAATAAACTGATTATACCATATATCTCTTTTAATAAGAAACTTATCGTTCATATCTACTGTAGCTTCTCTTATAAAGGTAAGTGATGTGAGTAACTCCTCTGATATGGTAAGAGATATGAGTGAGACTCTTCTTATATGGTAAGAGATATGAGTGAATTCTCTTACATGGAAAGAGACGTGAGTGACTCCTCTGATATGTTAAAAGATGTGAGTGATTCTTCTTATGTGGTAAGATATGTGAGTGACATAGAAACACATGATATCTTTCCTTGTTTTTCTCAGATTCGGTTGGGCGGAACTTGTTGAGTGGTGCTCTGTATGTGATATTTTCCACATGTTACTCATTTTTCCAATGTGACGACTATCATTTTTGTTGTTGTTTCATAGGAGGATTTTGTATCAAGTAATATGACCACATTCTGGAAGTTGCTAAACACTCTTTTATTGTGGAGCTTATTGTCATGGCTAATTCTATCAAAACTTGATGGACACAATCAATCACAGCATCAATATATCATGTTGTACTGCATTGTTCCTTCTGTTTTCAATTGTAATCCCACATGACATATTGGTATCTGTCATAGCATAGCATATTCTACTAAAAATGGCTCTCATCGGCTTCCATAGGGAACAGTCTTCTATAGAACAACGCAGTTGCTAGCAAGGCTCAAACGACTTCGGCTGTTTTGAAGAATCTGGCGGGTCTGAGTTCTTAGATCATCCAACCTACTCATCAGATCCTGCTCCTCCTGATTGTTTCCTCTTTCCGACTTCGAAAAGTGTTTGACAAGGAAGAAATTGTCCAGTGATTTGGAGGTGACAACAGCAGCAGATGAGTAGATCAGTGACGAGTTATCAGATTTTTCGTTGTTTTTTTTTTTTTTTGGAAGGGTTACAGAAACTTGAAACACAATATGTCCAAGGTTTTCAACTTTGAGGTGAACAGGTAAAATGAGATACAAGTCTCATGGCTTCAGGTCATTCCCTTCTTGGTCGGGCAGATAACTTTTCAGCACGCCTTCGCATATACCAAATCTGCAAAGCCCAATATAAGTTACCATCTCCTGTGTCACTGGCAGGCACTTGCATGAGAAACACCGCTTACCAAATAATCTACAGTCATTCTCATACATCAAGTATGAAAGGAAAAAAACAAAAACAAAAACGAAGAGCAGTACAGTTATAACGACAGGACAAAGCTGGAAATGACGAGAATGAAATGGCCAGTTTATTCGCTTCTCGTGTTGGAAACTCTCCCCCCCCCCCCTCCTCTCTCTCTCTCTCTCAGATACACACATACACACATCCATACACACAAATTGTCCCTCAGAAAATCCACACACATACGGACATACACACAGCCATACACACATACACACAGGGCTTCGGAAAGACATTTTGTAAGCCGGTACAACCCCGCCCTCTCCCACCATTCCTCTTTCCGCTTATGTTTTCATCCACTACACTTCCCCCCCCCCCCCTCCATACCTACCGGGTCAACCCTTAACCCAAGAAAAACCCTTCGACCCCTTGCACTGCCTGGACACCCCCCTCCCCCCTCATAGGGCCTGCACACAAGTATATATGCTTATATAGTATAAATATATTCATTTCAGTGTCTCAGTTTTCATTCTCTTATGACTGCTATGATTTATTTGTTTAACGTTTAACCCGACGTAGCATCAAAAAGTCGAGCAGAAACCCCCTTCCACTAACCTCCTCAGCTGATGGAGAATCAGCGACCTGTTAACATTAAAAAAAATACAAGCAAAACCTCTACCAAGACAATGCTAGCTACATACATTGGCAATCGCATCGTGCAATACTCTTACTGTACACCTGGCCCGAACCAAGGGCAAGTTTACAAACTAAGTAATGAGACAGTAGTCTGGGAACATAACCTGTGTGATTTATCTTCATATAACACCTAACTATGGCAGCGGCGGTTGCATGAAGTATGGAGTCTTCCTAACACCCTGACGCGGGAAAGCAGACAGTTAATTTGCTGTTAATTGGGCAAACGTTAAAAACATGGATCTGCACTGGATGATTAAAGTTGTTGTGTTAACCTTCAAACAAAACAAAACACGGACACACAGGAAAAACATCAGTATTCAGGTATTAAGAATCGGAGAAATGTGGTACAATGTAGGTGGTAGTATTACAAATTGGTAAGATAATGTGTCTGATTGAATGACGTGCTTGCAAGCCAGAAAGTCAGATAGTTAACAGAGGGTCAACAAACCGGATGTCAGGTAGACAGGTAGGAACATATGTAACGATAGATAGATAGATAGATAGATAGATAGATAGATAGATAGATAGATAGATAGATAGATAGATAGATAGATAGATAGATAGATAGATAGATAGATAGATAGATAGATAGATAGATAGATAGATAGAATGAATGAATGAATGAATGAATCTTTATTTTTCAAGGGTAAAGAATTGGGCACGCAGGCCCATCTTACATTCTGCCCTTCATCACTCCATCTTTCATTCTTCCCACACACTTGATTTAGATAGATAGATAGATAGATAGATAGATAGATAGATAGATAGATAGATAGATAGATAGATAGATAGATAGATAGATAGATAGATAGATAGATAGATAGATAGATAGATAGATAGATAGATAGATAGATAGATCTTTATTTCAAAAGGGTTAAGAATTGGGCACGCAGGCCCGTCTGACATTCTGCCCTTTATCATACATCTTTCACTCTATTCCAGACATTCTACAAATATGCTGTTCATATAACAAACATAACTAACATTGAAGCTGAGAGACATAAAATAAAATATAACATTTACGTTTCGCTCTTAAACATTCACTCAGTACAGAAGTAACTACATACATTATAAATGACTATCTACTAAACAAAATTTTCGGGACTATTCAAAAAACAATTAATTGTATTCGGTGTCTGTAAGAGCAGTTTAAGATAACTTTTAAGTTTTATAATTCATGGAAGCATGTAGTCGACATCAAATAGATATTGGGAAAGCTTGTAGTTGTAGGAAGGAGTATAATTTATATTTTTTATATAGGATGGGAGGGTATTCCAAAGATGAGCAGCAGAATAACTAAAGCTTTTCTTGTAAAGATCAAGTCTAGGTTTTGGAAGATTTATGTTGTTCAACGGTTGGCTGCACTTTGGGTTAAATTTAAACATGATCCATAGATAAGTTGGAGCATTTCGTGAAAGAATTTGATGTACTAACTTGGCTTTGTTGAAGAGGAACCTGTTCTTAAGAGGTAGTATTTTGATACGTTTGTGATGGTTAGTTGTTTGTGCTTGATCTTTGTCACTAATAAGCTTTACTGCTCGCTTTTGGAGAGAGTAAAGCCTCTTTGTATTTGACACTGAGCAACCATCCCAAACTGTTGAGCAATAGTCTAAATGTGTTTGTATATGAGATATGTAGTATGTCTTCCTAGTGTCTTGATCGATGAAGTGCTTAATTTTAGCTAATTGGTATACTTTTTGTGCGATGAGTTTTGTTAGACATTGCACAATAGATAGATAGATAGATAGATAGATAGATAGATAGATAGATAGATAGATAGATAGATAGATAGATAGATAGATAGATAGATAGATAGATAGATAGATAGATAGATAGATAGATAGATAGATAGATGGATGGATGGATGGATGGATGGATGGATGGATGGATGGATGGATGGATGGATGGATGGATGGATGGATGGATGGATGGATAGATAGATAGATAGATAGATAGATAGATAGATAGATAGATAGATAGATAGATAGATAGATAGATAGATAGATAGATAGATAGATAGATACTACAAAGATTATTTTGTATCACTACTGGCGAAAAATGAGAACAAAGAAAAGTAACGGTTGCAGCTTTGTGACAATAATAAAACGATGCGTTCTGCAAAGAGCAAAGAGCAAAAGCAATGCTTTTTTATTTCTTACCTGAAATTGCTGCACGGATGTATAACCCAGTTACCGACTCTCTTGTGCCTCATCTTCTCCTTGATGAGGGCGTTCTTGTTACCGAAGAGCTTCATGGCCAGCTTGTTGTCGGAGGGCTGGAAGAAATTCATGATTTGCTCTCTCAGGTAACTGGTTGTGCTTGAAGGTTTAGGTTGGGCGTCGGAAGCCAGCGTGTCGGTTGGTGTTGGAAGCTCCTCTTTGGGAGTTCCGTACAAGCTAGTTTCGTCTCCGAGGAACTGCACTTTACACTCGTGAGTCTTGTAGTTGATCTCCGGGCTGAGGTAGTCGCTGTACACTGAATCCGAGTCGGAATCTAGAGTTATAGTGATAGATGGGTTCACATGTCCGCCCAACACGGCGGCCGGCGAGCTCAGATTACCTGTATTATTTGCGCCAGCTCCGATGCCACCTGTGTCACCGAGTATCAACTTAGCTCCACCTGTTCCTCCTCCGCCTCCCCCACCACCTCCCCTAGCTCCCAGCACGTGGAGACGTTTGAGTTTGAGGCTCGGCACACGGCGGGCTGGTCGGTTGACGCCGCTGGCCAGGTTCGATCCAGCCATCCCAGCGACTGATGAGCCGTGCCCGCCGCGCTGGGCACTGCCGTTCGACGACCGGCAGAACTTGACGGAATCTGAGCGCTGAAGGCTGGGCGATGCCAGTGTTACTATGGCATTTGAGGGGCTCACAACTTCGCTAGCCGCGCTTAACACTACCGAGTCTTCGGAAGGAAGAGGGCCCATAAAAATATTTGCATCGAGAAGTGCTTGATAACTTGGAGGCGCTAAATTATTTGATATATCTTTCAAGTCTTCGCCAGCCGTCGATACTTGTGAAGGTATCGAGGTCACTACTCCACCAATTTCAGGAGCAGGTAACCTTTTCTCGTCTCCGCCGTCTACCTCACGGCGAACAGTCGCCATTTCTTCTTTGCTTCGTGTTCTTCCTTCGCCTTCCCGGCGCTTTATCAGAGGCGACGACATTGGAGGTGTTACAAGAGCCGAAGAATCGTCGTCAAATTCATCACCATCGTATTCATCATCTGTAGTACTGTCCTGTCTGCGGATATTCGAATACTGGGCTTGGTGCGTTGAGTAGCTAGATGTTGGGATATATGCTCCAGGGGTAGAGGTGCCTGGGTGTGTTGCTGGGATAAAGAGGCTAGGCGGTGATGAGTACGGGCTCTGGTTGCTTGCATAGTTGGATGAAGTGGATCTTGGAGATCGGATTCGAGTAGATTCTACAGTAGACATTTTTTCTGGTGGTCAAAGACTTGGACAAATCCTTCACTGTAAAGAATACAATAAAATTATTGAATCATGGAGAGCGAGACAGAGAGAGAGAGAGGGGGGGGGAGGGAGGGAGGGAGAGAGAGATTGAGAGAGGGGAAAGAGAGATAGAGAGAGAGCGGGGGAGAGAGATAGAGAGAGAGAGAAAGTTTGAACCGCTAACTACTGTTTCGTAAGATCTACAAGCGATCAAGAGTTTAAAATGGAAAGCAAAAACTTGATACTAGTGTTTAAAAGTGGAGAATGGGGACAATGATAGTTTGATTAATTTGCTTATGAAACAGTGTTAAAGTTTTTAAATAATTAAAAATGGGAAGGGGGAGAAGAGACAGACAGAGAGAGAGAGAGAGAGAGAAAGAGAGAGAGAGATACATTACACTGTTTCCTCACTTGCATACGCAAGAAAAAGAAACAACTACTGTCATATAAAGTCATTCATTGGTTACGTCTGGTGTCTGACAGTTTTGGCCATCATGCAACCCCATCTTGATAAGTATCAGACATGGGAGACAACCTCTGAATGAGATGCTGATCTGGAAGAGTTGTTGTGGTTAGTTTCAGCCACGAATATGATAGTTCACCTGACTCTTTTGGTCCGTCTATTGATAAGCCGCGGTTGTGTTTAACTTTATATATGAATATATCTTTTGTAAGAATTAGAAAGAAGAAATAGTTTGAGCACTGGTGACAAGTAGAGATGAACTTGACCTCTGCACTTTGCAGATGGGCAAGGAACAGGTGAATCTGTGGAGTCGTAATATTCAAGCACAGAAGAGGTGGGTCTTGACGGTGGTCGAGGGCACTTGTTAGGAAAACTTTGGGCAGGACAGTTGTTATAAAAACTTTAAGCAGGATAGTTGTTAGGAAAACTTTGGGCAGGACAGTTGTTATAAAAACTTTAAACAGGACAGTTGTTAGGAAAACTTTGGCCAGGACAGTTGTAAGGAAAGCATTGGGCAGGGCAGTTTTTAAGAAAACTTTGGCCAGGGCAGTTGTAAGGACAACTTTCAGCAGGACAGTTTAAAAGAAAATTTTGAGCAGGGCATTTGTTAGGAAAACTTTAAGCAGGACAGTTGTTAGGAAAACTTTGGGCAGGACAGTTGTTAGGAAAACTTTAGACAGGCCAGTTGTATTAGAAAGACAGTGAACGAGTTAGTTGTTGTTAGGAGAACACTTGTTAGGAAGGCTGTGAGCAGAACAGACTTTAGCAAGACTCTAGAGACTCTAGCATCCATGACTTTAGCAAGACTCTAGAGACTCTAGCATCCATGAGTTTAGCAAGACTCTACAGACTCTAGCATCCATGACTTTAGCAAGACTCTAGAGACTCTAGCATCCATGAGTTTAGCGTTTAGCAAGACTCTACAGACTCTAGCATCCATGTATCAATATTCAAAAATCAAAGAAAGAACTGTATTTACATTTACGTAGCAACTGATCGTAGGAACGAATAGCGGCAACACGCTAGTAATAAACTTGAGAACATGAACATTCTATGCACAGTAGTAGCTGTAATCTCAAGACGAGTCACAGTACCAACGCAACTTGTATTTTATTGATTATGAATTGGCCAAAGAAAATGAATAATTAATAACGGCGCTTTATAGTTGTTGCCTTTTCAAGAATGCCTTGTCGATTTACATTATCACCAGGCGTTCGATAGAGATGTAGGTGATGTGAGTCAGACTACATGTATAGAGTCAGTGACGTGAGTCAAACTACAAGTATAGAGTCAGTGACGTGAGTAGGACTACAAGTATAGAATCATTGATGTGAGTCAGACTACAAGAATAGAGTCAGTGATGTGAATCAAACTACAAGAATAGAGTCGATGATATGAATCAGACTACACGTATAGTCAGTGACGTCAGTAGGACTAAAAGTATAGAATCAGTGATGTGAGTCAGACTACAAGTATAGAATCAGTGATGTGAACCAGACTACACGTATAGAGTCGGCGATGTGAGTCAGACTACAAGTATACAGTCAGTGATGTGACAGACTAGAAGTAAAGAATTAAGATTATACTAGAACAAACTATATCAAATGAAATAGAAAACAACATTATCCATCATAAACTTTCTTTATCCTTTTCTCCCGTTGTTAAATTTGTCTTCTTGGTTAAAATTTGTAAAGATTAAATAAGAAAACATTGCTAGCGTTCAGAACACTACGTAATTTGACGTATATTTTTTTATAGGCGCGATTATCCGCTCTCAAAACGACATTGTGTTGTGTTTCAACATCTTCACCGTATCGGCTGCAAAGAACACCAATTCACAGTTCTAGAGAGGTCGAGGAAGTGGAGGAGGAGGAGAAGAAGAAAAAGAAGAATTTTTTTTCTAATTGTCATATTTCATTTGCTATTAAATTTATGAGTTTTGTTTACTCTGATCGTCCTTAAAATAGACCTTCTCTGTTTGTACCAGCTCTGTTTGTACTAATCAGGTGTCCCTAATCCAAAATCACATTGCTCTCTATTAAATAATTGGATTCGTGTAAGTGACAACTGGATCATTCAGGGCGCGAAGTGACCTCTTAATTCCGTGAATTCCTTAATGACGTAGAAATTTTTGAGATTATGTACGTGTAGTTTGCGTCATTGAAAGTGCGAAATGGCGCACAGGTTATGTAGAAGAGCTTTATGTATAGGACTTGATATGTGAAAGAACTACCCAAAGCACCGTAAACCACTTGGTCATTGAACATTCGGCAACACCGTTTTTCTTATTATTCTTCTGTGTTGTTTCATATGCTCAGTTATCTGAACAAAACACTGGGTTGTCTCCATGAATCCCACTATTAGTAAGGGTCCTTGTTTGTGCCTTCACAATTTTTCATTCATATTTTTTCTTATCTGGGGCCAGGTTTGGGTTCTTAGATCAGAGAGGGAGAGGGAGAGAGACAGAGGGAGGGAGACAGGGAGAGAGGGAGGGGAGAGAGGGAGGGGAGAGAGGGAGGAGAGAGAGGGAGGGGAGAGAGGAGGAGAGAGAGGGAGAGAGGGAGGAGAGAGAGGGAGAGGGAGAGAGAGAGACAGAGGGAGGGAGACAGGGAGAGGGAGAGGGAGAGAGGAGGAGAGAGAAGGAGGGGAGAGAGGGAGGAGAGAGAGGGAGAGGGAGAGAGAGAGAGACAGAGGGAGGGAGACAGGGAGAGAGGGAGGGGAGAGAGGGAGGGGAGAGAGGGAGGAGAGAGAGGGAGGGGAGAGAGGGAGGAGAGAGAGGAGAGGGAGAGAGAGAGACAGAGGGAGGGAGACAGGGAGAGAGGGAGGGGAGAGAGGGAGGGGAGAGAGGGAGGAGAGAGAGGGAGAGGGAGAGAGAGAGACAGAGGGAGGGAGACAGGGAGAGAGGGAGGGGAGAGAGGGAGGAGAGAGAGGGAGGGACGGATAGAGGGAAAGCGAGAGAGAGAGAACGAACGAACGAACATACTTTATTCTGACATTCTGCCCTTCATTATACAG
Source organism: Achatina immaculata (assembly GCA_009760885.1). Taxonomy (NCBI): domain Eukaryota; kingdom Metazoa; phylum Mollusca; class Gastropoda; order Stylommatophora; family Achatinidae; genus Lissachatina; species Lissachatina immaculata. The sequence continues at coordinate 61,807,422 of CM019691.1, read as the reverse complement.
CTTTCACTTAGTCACAGTCTTTCGGCATTTGTTAGTGAGCATAATAATCATGAAGACACAATTACATGATTACATAAATAAATAATAAATTTATCTCATGTCCGTACATTTTACACTCTGATTTATGCAACAAAATGAAATACACTTGTATTCTTAGATTCATTCAAAACTAACAAATTTATAGAAAAGCAGTACTTTAGACTTGCTTAGGGAGGCATATAGTCCATATCAAACAGATGTTAACAAAGTTTAAAGTTATAAGAACGAATATTACTTAAAAGTTTTACATGAATTGGTAGGGCATTCCAAAGGCGGGCAGCTGAGTAAGAGAAGCTTTTTTTTTTATAATATGTCAAGCCTTGGTTTTAGGAGAATACAATTGCTTAAACGTTGACTCTGTTTTGGGTTCGATTTGAACAACGACCACAGATAGGGTGGAGCATTATGCGATAGAATTATATGAAATAACTTGGCCCTGTTGAAAAGAAATCTCTTCTTGAGGGGTAGAATACCAAGATGTATGTCCTTATTAACAGGAAAGGACCAAGAATAGATCTCTGTGGAACGCCATTATCAACCACAGATAAACTTGAGTTAGAGTTTTGGAAGCAAACTACCTGCTTTCTGTTGGAAAGAAAAGATGTAATAAATTTTGTCAAGTCAGGACGTAATCTATAAGTCTCAAGCTTTCTAACTAGGATTTCATGATCAGTCATGTGAAATGGTTTTTTTAAGTCAACAAAGACAGCACCACATAATTTATCGTCGTTTATATTAGATAACGAACATTCTGTCATTTTTGTGAGAGCTGTGTGGCAAGAATGTTTTGACCTAAAACCTGACTGACAGTAAAACAATCAAATCATTTTCTTGCATGTGTTTCTCTAGTGGTTCTGACAAAGTCAATAGAATGGAAATTGGTTATAGCTTGAGGGATTTTTCTCCGAACCAGATTTTAAAAAGGGGATATGCGAGGGTCATACCGAAAGTCGTGATCAAATTTTTTTTTTAAATCAGAATTTATAGATAGAGAAAATATAAATGTATCACCTTAATTTGCATTCTTTTCTTCACTTTTCAACGTAATCTCCATTTCTCTGCATACATTTTCCCCATAGCTCTGCAAGTTTGACAATATCCTCCCGGTAGAATTCCGTTCCACTGACCGACGGCACAGACGCACTGCTTTCTGGACGTTCTCTCCTGTGGAATCCAGCGCGCACAGGTTTTTCTATAGCCTAGGGTTTCAATCACTTCCTGTACTGCATTGTGTCCTATTCCAAGATTTACAGCGATTTCGGAAACTGTGACACGTCTGTCTTCTTTAATGATGTCGTCAACCCTTTCCACGTTGCGTTCAGTGGAGGCAGTTCGAGGGCGACCGCTGCAAGGCGTATCTTGGATGCTCATGTTTCCATTTTTGAAATGTTTCACCCACCTCCTAACACTGCTAGCACGCATACACACATATCCATAAGCAAGTTTAAGTCTTTGGTGAATTTCAGTAGCGGGGATTTCCTATTTAACGAGGAATTCAATAACAACACGTTGACGGAACGAAACTTCAGCATCCGCCATTTTGTTTATGCTCCGCGTGGTCACGTGACACATGATGATGACGTCGTGTGACCTATACATGAAGTGAAAAAAGGATGCAGGTAAAGGTGATACATTTATATTTTCTCTATACATTCTTTTTTTTTAAAATTTGCTCACAACTTTCGGTATGACCCTCGTTTTTTTTTTTTTGTTGCAATTTTAAAAGCCTGAGGAAAATGACAATGTGCAATGCACTGATAGTAAATGTATGTTAGTGTTTCTGTAACTACTGTAGCTGAGTAGTGTAATATCTTTTTGCTAATTTCATCAAGTCCTATTGTGTTGTTGTTCTTTAAAGATGAAAGATAATTATAAACATCACTAACTGACAAGAAAGGGATACTGGGTTGATTTAGATTTGCACATTTGCTACTTATAAATGTATTTAATTCGCTTAAGTCAAAGGTAGGGGGTTTGTAGTGAAGATTTTAAGATAGTGACTTCTTCTCTGAAGTGATTGCTGAACTCTTCACAAGCGGGCACATGATTATAACTCTGCAAGTCAGATTGTTTTCTCTTGTTTGCTGGAATGTTAATTGCTTTCTAGACAGACTTACTGTCGGAACAATTTTTTATAAATAGGAAACTACGAGGTTTTGGTACGATAAAGTAAGATAACAAATATTGTAGGATTAAACCTCGAAAAAATCGTAGACAAAGCACTTTAGTGAGACGTGAGAGAAAGAAAAATCACAAGAGAATTACCTGGGATTCGAACACGGACTCCGGTAGGACGAGCAGCCGTCTAGCCACGAGAGAACAGCGTACTATCGACTTAGCCAACTAGCACCCCTAGACTTACTGTCGGATTTATTCTGAACTAGGTTCCTAAAGTAATTTCTCTTTTCTTGCCTAATTAAATATTGAACATTATTTCTAAGTAATCGGTACCTAGTGAATTCCTTATTTTTGTGGGCCTGATCCCTTTCCCTCATGACTTGCAATATCTCAGATGTTATCCAAGGGGACTTCACTTGATGTTTAACTCTCTTAACTAGAGAGAGGGGGGGGGGAAGAGAGAGAAGGGGAGAGAGAACATCGGGCAGAACATCGAGGTGTGGAAACAGTTCTAGTATGCGTAGAGCGAGATTTAAACAGCCTTCAGTTTCTCAGGATGGACTTGTAGTCCGCAGTGTTTGACTATTCTGTAAAGTTATAGTTTGCTTTGATTAAATGTACGTAGGCTGGCCACCGCTTGGTACGAATTATTTGGAAAAGAAACTAGATTCCCTATTAATGAACTGAGATACTTGACCAAATTAATAACTAAAATACTAGGCCTTCAAAGACAGCCATGCCTGACAAACATTGACAGAATCAGCATTTACAGTATATGTTCAACACGATGACTTCGGGTATGTCCCACAGTGGGCATCCAAGTGTCGTGAGCACTCTCTTGGCTTACGTGTGAGGTTAGAACCCCCACACTACATGATCCAGTCACCCAGTCACAGAAATGGGTACCTGGTTTCTTTTCTGGTGCTGGTGAAGGCGTAACGTTGACAACATCACCCAGTTGACCGACTACAAGTCAAGGAAAATATGAGCCCTGGCACCTCCTTTGTGACATGACAGGGCTACCTCCTTTGTGGCATGACAGGGCTACCTCCTTTGTGACATGACAGGGCTAACTTAACCCTCTTTTTTACGTTCTACATTCATCTAACATCTGTCCGCTTCAAAGCTGTCTTCTACGTTGAAAGTAACCGTTTTTTTCATTTATTTCCATATAAAAAAGACCGTGCTGAGTTTAAACAAGGGCTCTATTTCCTTTTAGCAAGCGCCTGACCGCCTCCTTATCACACATTCATTCAGCCATACATTTTGTCATATACATTCCAACACTACGGTGCTCCTGTGTCCTGTCTGTGGCTAGCTAATTCACATAAAGAATTACTCCAGTCCGCAGGCGTTTCTCAGGAAATGTAAATATTAAGATTCTCTGTGCATATGTAAAACTACTTGTTTTAGAGTTTGATAGACAGACAGACAGACAGACAGACAAACGGATGGATGGATGGATGGATGGATGGATGGATGGATGGATGGATGGATGGATGGATGGGGACGGACGGACCGGCGGGCGGGCAGACAGACAGGCAGGCAGATAGATAGATAGATAGATAGATAGATAGATAGATAGATAGATAGATAGATAGATAGATAGATAGACGGATAGATAGATAGATAGATAGATAGATAGATAGATAGATAGATAGATAGATAGATAGATAGATAGATAGATAGATAGATAGATAGATAGATAGATAGATAGATAGATAGATAGATGCGCTCCTATCTTCCTATATAGTACAAAATACGCCATACTGCCAATCTAGCAAATACAATTACGAAATGTTCCGAGTTAAGGTAACGCCACCCTCCCCCGCTAGTCTGGAGTAGCTTCTACAGCAGTTCAATAGACTAATGTATAGAATAATTCAGTCTCGGTTTGTTAACTAGCGTAAATGTGTTTTATTTTATCTTACGAGCAATGTTCCCTCTAAGGTTCTGTGGCTTGTGTATAATCTAAAGAAATCAGGGAAACAAACTCATGCAGGACTACAGTGTTTCTGTCACGAAGGCGCCCGAAGGCACAGTAAAGTTGAAAAGTTAAAGTGTCCGTTTATTTCTTGCAGTGGAATATAAAATATAACATTTCCTGCGTGTATGATATTTTCTGTGCATGGCTGCGCTGTTTAGAGGGAACATTGCTTACAAATGTAGATTTCCTTTATCCGGTGTTATCTTACTCGACATCTTCTGGGCTCGTTTTGTTTCGAGCGAAGACACAGACCTTGAGGGTGCATTGCTATAGGTGCCTTCGAGAGGTTCTAGGACATGTGTGGCGAACCTACTAAACTATGTTTTAAAAGTTTGGTCACAGCTGCCTCCTAAAACAATGATCTCTCTCTCTGAACCTTAAGTGCCCAGTGCACATGGGGCTTCCGCAAGGGTTTTCCACAAATGCCTGTCCTTCGCCTTTTTTTCTGCTCTTGCCCAAGTGAGCCCTCTATTGCTCAACATCCTTTCTGTTCTTCTTCTCCATGTCTCTTTTGGTCTACCCTTACTTCTGTTCCCCTGTGGTGTCCATCTTAGTGCTATTTTTGGTAGTGAGTTGTCAGTCATTCGGAACACATGTCCCAACCATCGCCAGCGTCTTTCCTCAATAATTGTTGTCAGTGGCTTCATCTGCATTTCTGCCAATAAGATGTTATTTCTTATTTGTTTTTTCCCTTGCTTCCGTTTCTGTAGCAATCTGATAGTTTTTTTACCAGATAGGGTTGCTGGCCCTATGCCTTTTACGATCATGCAATGATCTGCATATACTTAAGTCCTGAGCTTCGGGTCCCTAGAGCAATGAGCGAAAACATACTTGTTGCCGGTCACTGATGTGCGGCTTAGGGTCCGTAGATGTGTTCCGGAAGTTTCTGAGATGATCGAAAAGAAACTCCTTTGCTCTGTTCTAAATCCCCTTGAAAACTGACGGTTTGGCCTGGCAGATTTTAACTTGTTCAGTGTCTTCTAATTTGGAAAAAAAATGGTTGACAGCTGTTGTTCTAAAGGGGCTTGGAGAAGTGAGAGATGGGATTTGACATGAAATTATAAATGAGGCTTATCGAAAAAAAAGATTGAGAAATTATAGAAACTGAAAACATTTACTAATCTTTTCTATAAGCTCCCTTTTGGGGGGAAAAGAGCGTTCTTAGCTCTTTCTCTTTTCTGGCTTTCATTTCTGTTTTTATACTTCCCTTGCATGAGGCTCTTTATAATTTCCGCTTGTCTTTCCCCATGCATTCAACTATTGATCCATTCTTTCAGTCTTGGCACAATCCATCACATTTTTTTTCCCTCTCGATGTCAAAGATCTGTGTAAGGATATCTGCTGGAATAAAGAAACTGCACCAGAATAACCAATCTGGCGCTTTTGACTCTAAATCTAGCTCTATCCATTCACCTGCTTCAGTGAGGAGTTTTTCTTTCAAACAGAACAGCGTTTTTGGTGACTATTTTTCTTAGCTTAGTGTCAAATTTAATGGTTTTCAAAATTAAAATGGATTGAAATTTACAATGTTATTGGTACTGGTAGGCTTGCTGTTAAATTTACGATGTTATTGGTAATGGTAGGCTTGCTGTTAAATTTACGATGTTATATAGTAGGCTTGATGTTAAATTTACGACGTTACTGGTACTTGTAGGCTTGATGTTAAATTTACAGTGCTGTTGGTACTGGTAGGCTTGATGTTAAAACTGAGATAGCAGCAAACATCCACGTCATTCTTGAGAACAGTTTATAGATTCACACTTCTATCGCAGTAGATGGTCAAAGACTATGTCAACTGAGACTTAGGGTGTAAAAAAATTATTACTAGGCGTTGGAATTCCTATTTCAGTGTTCACACATCAGTGTTCGTACATCAGTGTTCACACATCAGTGCTCACACATCAGTGTTCACTCATCAGTGTTCGTACATCAATGTTCACACATCAGTGTTCGTACATAAGTATTCGTACTTCAATGTTCATACATCAGTGCTCACACATCAATGTTCGTACATCAATGTTCACACATCAGTGCTCACACATCAGTGTTTGTACAACAGCTTTAGTACATCAGTGTTCGCACATCAGTGTTCATACATCAGTGTTCACAATTAAGTCATCATACAATAAGTTTTACACATCAGTGTTCATACATTAGTGTTCACACATCGCTGTTCATACATCAGTGTTCATACATCCGTGTTCATACATCGGTGTTCATACATTATGTCATCATACAACAAGTTTTACACATCAGTGTTCATACATCAGTGTTCATACATCGCTGTTCATACATCAGTGTTCATACATCGCTGTTCATACATCAGTGTTCATACATCAGTGTTCATACATCAGTGTTCATACATCAGTGTTCATACATCGCTGTTCATACATCAGTGTTCATACATCAGTGTTCATACATCAGTGTTCATACATTATACAGATCGGGGTAAGGAAAGTGTGTACCGACTGAGGAAATACCATCATCATTAACAAGGCCGCATGTTCATAGATCAGTGTTCATTTGTGTATTTTCACACATCACCGTGCAATATACAATGTTCATACATCAAAATTACCGTGTTCATATATCAGTGTCCATCCACTCGTTATGCTGAGATCAATTGTTCCCTTCCTAAATGAGACTGAGCATATCGTCCTTATGGCACCATAGAAATACCTGACTTCTTTGTACAAAATACAAAAACTGGTTTCGACAAGTGGGTAGTGTTGTTACTGGGTGTTATTTTTGTTATTACTGTAAACGCTTAGAATTATGTTTGTTGTGGATAATTTTCATTATTCGTAGCCATCTTTCATATTCTTATAACAACACTTTTCCAGATCTCACTCAGTATAAACCATTTTGGTAATACTTATGGAGTTTTGACTGCTCAGTTAGAAAAGAAAATCAGGGTTGGTCATCCAGAACTCGTTGATACCACGCCACCTTATAATATTTTCCAGTTTCTATAGCGAAAACTAAGTTTACAAAATACAACAGATGAACTTTATTTTATCCGATTTTTTGATTATCCAACTTTCAAATAACCGAACACAGAAACGATATGGCTTTTAACCCTAACTGCGTGTTGAAATATCATCCGTCTCTGTAATGATGAGACCAGGCCAACGTTGCCAGCTAACTCGAACTGCCGGTCAATATTTTGCTGTAGTAATCTATTTGAAATAGATAGTTGTGTTTATTTTACACGCATTTTAAATCTTCCGTAAATGTCAGGCTATCTGGAGTCTTCTATTTTGTGAATAGATATCGTAAAATATTTTTACATGGACGAAATCGGTGCCTTCAGTTCTACTTTCTGTTTTTTTTTTTTTGGTCAAGTATGGTCTCGTAAGATCTATAATCACTATAACTGTATGTGGACGTGTATGGTCTCTTAACCTCTATAATCACTATAACAGTGTGTGTTCGTGTATGGTCTCATAACCTCTATAATAACTATAACCGTCTGTGGTCATGTATTGTCTCATAACCTCTATAATTACTATAACCGTCTGTGGTCGCGTATGGTCTCAACCTCTATAATCACTACAACTGCGTGTAGTCGTGTATTGTCTCATAACCTCTTTAATCACTATAACCGTCTGTGGTGGCTTATTAATGGTCTCATAACCTCTATAATCACCATAGCCGTGTGTGGTCTGTATGGTGTCATAATCTTTATAATCACTATAACCGTATGTGGTCGCGTATGATCTCATAACCTCTATAGCCACTATAACCATCTGTGGTCGTGCATGGTCTCATAACCTTTATAACCACTATAACCATGTGTGGTCGTGTATGGTCTTATAATTTAACAATATTAACGTTTGGATTTTATATTAATGAAGAAGTGTTCTCTGGTTAACACTGTCCTATAATTCCCCCACTGGAATCGATGGATGCTTGCACGAATCACTGATCGTCTGTATCTTTTATACGACGAGCAGTCGTTGTAGCCGGAAGATGTGAGTTCTGGCTAGCAATTAAAGCCTTATCATTATTAATCGTATCATACTCAAGTCTTAGACACACATTGTGAGACGTTAGCTTCACTTACATCACGACTTCTCTGGTCTTGAATAAAAAAAAAAAGGTAAAGGTAAAGGTAATCCTGTCATGCCTTAGAGGCACATAGGGATATGGTGTTAGTGCCCATATTTTCACAAATATCACAGGATTCATTCGACCAAGTCCGCTGAATAAATTCACTGAATCCATTTAATTATGACAAATGAGGTCACAGATGTATCAATGACAACATCACTTCAAATAAAATACAATAGGACATAAAATTCGTTGGTTTCGTCGTTGAAGCACATAATCATTGTTCATAAATTCAGACTCTAGCATTATTTTCTACACATACTGTGATAGAAAATGTATAACTTTACACTGCACTAGATCAACAACAAGTGAATAATTATCAACAACTCGTGAATAACTATCTCGTGAATATCTATTGGCTCTACTTGCCCATCTGTTCTATCTGTCATTGGTCTCCTATTTAACTTTCTATTCTTCTTTCTCCGTCTATCTGTCTTCATTTTCAAAACTGCATGCCTGGCTTATATATCGTAAGTCATTTGTCATACAGGACACACTTCTCGATTTTTCTGTTGGTCAGCTGGTTGATTACATACTGATTGGACTTCGGAATAAGTCATTCCACTCTTTTTGGTCATCTTATTGGACCTCTGAACTATTCATGTGTGCAAATTGTGTCCTAAGATTAACAAATATGACTCACCTGTCAGTAAGTCTGTTGCGTCAAATCTGTCTATTCAATTTAATGGCATTGGAAACTTTTTATCCAGTATGAGATGTTTGCGATACCTGACGGGGATTATTAGTCTAACTTTGTTTACACACTGTCCGTCTGTCTGTCTCCATATGCACTATTGTTATCTGAGTAAATCCTCTTAGCCCGTATCAGTATTCATTGTCATCATCTATAAGTATCCACTTAATTCTGTCGCAATAATTCTAATACCGTGGGAGTGTCCTTCTCCCAGCGGTTCTCAAATCTTCCATCCTTTCTTACCTACTTTCTACTTATCAATAATAACTATAAAATAATAATAATAATAATAATTATATAAATAATAATAATTATTATTATATTATCCTAATATACAAGGCTATAATACTACAATCATAACTTACAAGGCACTATGTTACAATAACCTCTATAATCACTATAACTGTATGTGGTCGTGTATGATCTCAAAACCTCTATAATGACTGCAACCATGTGTGGTCGTGTATGGTCTCATAATCTCTATAATCATCATAGCTATGTATGGTCGTGAATGGTCTCGTATCCTCCACAGCATGTGTCCAGACTCGTAGATGCCTGTAGTCAATGTTGATCATTGATTAAAGAAAAAGTCTGCAGTCGCTAGGTACAAGAAAAAGTCTGCAGTCGCTAGTTACAAGAAAAAAGGTGGCGTAGAAGAGTGGCTGTTTTACTAAAGAAATTGTAAAAGTTCCCATTGGAAATCACTTCAAAGTTATGGTTCATTTTAAAAAAAAATTCTTGTATAAGATGATTCACGTATAGGACTGAGCTTCACCTATCGGTTGTGCAATTCTGTGTGTTCACATGCATTACAATATTTAAACGAAGAATCCAGAACATGGAAATTGCTGTAAAGAAATATATTAACACAAACAAACAAAAAAATAAATAAAAGCCCTAAGAGATATAACGAATGTACAGAAAAGAAAGATCTACAAGCAACGATGAGGAAAACAATTTTCAAATCAAAACAGCCTTACACAGCCCATTCCGTAGAGCAAAATGTCTGGAAGACACTTGGAGCTTTCAGGGAACAGAATGAAAGTGGCGAAGTTTTGATAAGGGCAACATTAAAACAAAATTTTCTATGGCAGTGACCACTTTTTAAGATTTGTTACTGAGCAACTGTTTCGTGAATTGCGAATTGTGATGATGATAATGATGATGACGATGATGATGATGACGACGACAATAATGATGATGCTGCTGGAGTGGCTAAAGAAATGTTCAAGTATAATACATGATCATAAAAAAGCAGCTGAAGGATACGTAAATAAGAGGCATCAATCTTTTCTTCTCTTAATAATTTCTATTCTTGAGGAAAATAATAATAAAAATACCTTTTTCAGTGTTTGACCTCGCAGATAAAAAAGACTATAAATACTAAAAGCAAATACAGACTTCCCACATCAATTTGACACATCGAGAGAACTTGAAACTTAGAACATTTTGTGGCTGGGGGGGGGGGGGGGGGGGGGAATAAATGGAGTCATCAGCAATAATCGCGTCTTTTCCTCTCACAAAATGATCCAGATATTAAATATTGAAAATTGCTGATTCAATATTCTGTGTATCCCCTTATTGCACTATTGAGGATGTTTTTACCAGAATCGTAGTGCATCTCCTGGATCGATATAACATGGCGCTCGCTGAGCATACAATGCATGACAAACACAAAATCCATCAGGACTATACTGAAATCGGTTACATCCAGAGAATCGATTCGTACGTGTGGAAAACCCGCCAAGCAATTCCATTTGCAACACAGACCGGTGTCCGGCGGGTCCTGTATGCGTATTCGAATAAGCACGGTTCGCTTTGGAAAGATATTTCTCGCGGATCTAGAAAACCAATTTTGAGAAGTGCATCTCGAATTTTTGTTTTAATTAACGTTGAACTGATCAGGAGCTCTTGATATGGCTTTGTCAAAAAGGTACAAACTTGTTGGATAAGAAACAGCGTGGCTTATAAAGTGAAGACAGGACAATGTTTATATGGTGAGCTCGCGAAAAATACCCAGCACTTTAGACTTAAGAGAACGAAAGATAGTACAAGAATGACCGTGACTCGAACCACCTACTCCTGTAAGAAGAGCAGCCGCCCAGCCACAAGAGGATAACACATTATTCACTCAGCTACCCCGATCAAAAGGCGCTCACTTTCAATCTTTGCGTATAATTCAGCCATAAATCAGTGGCTTGGTACCGTAGGAAAAAACAGTTTTTTCCCGGAAAAAAAGCTAATTACAGGATTACGAGACAAATATTTGCAAATACACCAGTAAGTTGTGCTACAAGAAGAAATGTACTACAAGACTAGCTTTTGCTGGAGTAAATTTCCACTACAATTTAAAAAAGAAAAAAAAATATTGTATTTTCCAAATCAGTGGCGCTTATTAGAGAAAAAAGTTGGTCGCTGTTTTGTAAAATGCCACAAGATGACTAGCTACTAGTAACCTCCAGGTCTCTCTATAGATAGTTATTTATGCCACCAACCACAGTAGTTAAGCCTTACACACCAACCAAAGTAGTTAAGCCTTACACACCCCCCAAAGTAATTAAGCCTTACACAACCCAAAGTAGTTAAGCCTTACACACCACCAAAGTAGCTAAGCCTTACACACCCCAAAGTATTTAAGCCTTACACACCCCAAAGTAGTCAAGCCTTACACATCCCAAAATAGTTAAGCCTTACACACCCCAAAGTAGTTATGCCTTACACACCCCAAAGTAGTCAAGCCGTACACACCCCAAAGCAGTTAAGCCTTACACACCCCAAAAGTAGTCAAGCCTTACACACCCCAAAGTAGTTATGCCTTACACACCCCAAAGTAGTCAAGCCGTACACACCCCAAAGCAGTTAAGCCTTACACACCCCAAAAGTAGTGATGTGTGGGTCTGAATATTGGCTAAGGTTAATTTCCCATCAATATGGCAGATGGTGGAATTTTTTGGAATGGATTCTAATCAACAAAGTTTTCATTTCAACAGCGATGAAAGTGGTCAGATAGAGTTTGTGAAGTGTAGGATCTCAAGGCAGGCCATCCTCTTGTGAGAGATTTTTCTTTTCTAAACAAAAACTACAGGTGACAGATATCTGGTTTCTACTCATTAACGCGTGCGTAGGTGAGAGTCTTGTAAGCATGAGCGCTTTTCTCGCTCTCTCTCTCTTTCTCTCTCTCTCTCCTTCCTCTTTCTCTCTCTCTCTCTGTTATATATAAGTATATATATATATATATATATATATATATATATATATGCAGTTTTAAAATGTAAAACCAAAATAGTTACTATACTCCAGAATATCTTACCTCTTTACAAAAGAGCAAGATCATGTTGAAAAACTGAAACAACGCTCCAAAAATGTGCAAAAGTTGTGCACTGAAACACGCCCGCAGAATGTCTGATCTTCTTCCAGTTTTGGCTATATGTCACGTTTAGTCAAAGTATTTAATCCTATGAATATTTCAGCATGTGTATACCACACAGATTCTTAGATCAACCACCTGGGGCCACTAAATATCCACAGATTCAGAACTCTGTGAGACATCATTGGCAGCAACAGCAATGTGCAGTTTGATTGCTTCTGGACTTGTATGTGGAGGGGTGGGGTGGGGTGGGGGGTGGGGTGGTTTGGGGTTGGGGGGGGGGTACACGCGAGAAGTCAAGGAAAGAGAGAGAGAGAAAAAAAGAGGAGAAAATGATTGATTCAGAAGTGGCGTGTATAGACATGTATATAAATGAAATTCTTACAGGAACAAATGGCCGATATAGCGTTTGGGCTGGGATAATGTTGCTCGTATAGAAAGCTAGGTTCCAAATTAGAGCACATCTCATTCCTCGGAGTGGTAGAATGTAGGGAATGATAGAAAATTCTATAACACGTTAATATATTTATCGGGACATGGACAAGAACAATCGCTATCAGTGATCCTGTGTAATAATCTATGCTGTGCTTACATGTATGATTATTTTCTTATCGATTAATTTCAAATTTACTTTTGTTTTTGGTTTGTTTTTTTTTTGCCCACGGATTTGGACTCGAAATAGAAGTAATTTTTTTTTCTTATCTTGTCTTGGTCTGATTTTCGTGGAAATGCTACTCTTCTCTTTTTTTTTTGTTTGTAGCCATCCTCATGATGATGATGAAACGTGAGCATCATGCCGAAGGGGGAGGGGGGGGGGAGCTAGGAAACTCCCAAGAAACAACAAACGTCTTGGCAGACACCGCACACGAGCTTGTTAGCCAGGACTGAAGGTCATCACCTTGTTACTGGGAGCGCCACAGAGAAAGAAGGATACGTTCTTGGCAAACTCTCTTTCGCCAATCTCCAGAACACTGACATCAATCTGGTGGAGCCGTATTTGTTTATTCCCAGCGTGAATAGCGTGTCACTCCATTATCATTACCAGACAGGGGGAAGCAAGGGGAGCAGTGCCAAACAATATGTACTAAATGGTTTAGATATACCAAACATACACGTTCATATACAAACCGAGAGACAGACGGACAGAGATAGAGTGAGAGACAGAAAGAGGAACAGAGAGATAGACAGAGACAGAGGAAGACAGACGCAGATGAGAGAGACAGAGAGAAGAAGGGGAGACGAGAGACAGACGCAGAGAGACAGAGAGAGGACAGAGACAGACAAACAGACGTAAAGAGAAAAAAAGTGTAAAAGAGAGAGACAGACAGACAGACGCAGAGAATGAGAGAGATAGAGAGAGAGGCAAAGAGATTGAGAGAGTAAGACAGAGAAACAGACATAGAGAGAAAGAGAGTGAGAGAAAGAGAGACAAACAGACAGAGCGAGGGACAGAGACAGACAAATAAAGAGACAGACGCAGAGAGAAAAAGTGAGACAGTTTACAGAGTGACAGGCAGAGAGAAGGACAGGGACATAGAGTTGAAACAGAGAGACAGAGACACAGGGAGAGAGAGAGAGAGAGAGGATGAGAAAGAGGGTGAGAGAGAGAGAGAGCGAGAGAGAGAGATGGAAAGTGACATGCAGAGAAAGAGACAGGGGTGAGAGATACACGAGAGAAACACACACACACACACAGATCAACAGACTGAAAGAGAGAGAAAGAGAGATGGAAAGTGACATGCAGAGAAAGAGACAAGCGTAAGAGATACAAGAGACAGAGAGAGACACACACACAGATCAACAGACTGAAAGAGAGAGAAAGAGAGATGGAAAGTGACATGCAGAGAAAAAGATAAGAGTGAGAGATACAAGAGACAGAGAGAGATACACACACACATAGATGGACAGACTGAAAGAGAGAGAAAGAGAGATGGAAAGTGAAATGCAGAGAAAGAGACAAGAGTGAGAGATACAAGAGACAGAGAGAGAGAGACACACACACACACAGATCGACAGACTGAAAGAGAGAGAAAGAGAGATGGAAAGTGACATGCAGAGAAAGAGACAAGAGTGAGAGATACAAGAGACAGAGACAGAGAGAGAGAGAGAGAGAGAGACAGACAGACAGACAGACAGATCGACAGACTGAAAGAGAGAGGGAGAGAGATCGTCCCTGCTCTCAGATGACAAGAGCCACTCACATACAAGAAGCCTATTTTCACTGTCCCCGACCAGATATCCGGCTTTAATGTCAGCTTAAACTTCTTTGTACTGCTTTAAATCTTTTCATGAACTTGTACCAGAAATGACAGAATATAAACCGAGGGGAACAACGATTAGTACTTAATTTGACAGTAGACACCTTTCATTCATATTTTGCCTTTTAAAACTAAGTTTCATTAGTGTCTATCATGGTGGAGATCACAGAAAAGCTGGCATTTGCATGAGACCCAGTGAGCACAGCTAGTATTTCTGTAAACCCCAATTAAAGAAAGAAAGAAAGACAGACAACAACAACAACACAGATTGCCTATTTATATGCCATTTATGCTGGAGCACACGATCTGTGACTCGGTTCCAGAGGATTTTTCAGATCTACACAGGGGAGATAAGCGGATCAAAAGAGCGTAATCAGTCAGTACTTGGATGTTTTAAATAAATCAAAGAATTTTAGTTTTTACACTTTTCCAAATCTCTGCTTGAACAAAAAAAAAAAAAAAACAGGCATGATTGATTGGATGCCAGTAATGTCCAAACAGAGCAATACGTTGTTGAGCAATACCTTGCTGCGAACAAATTCGACTTTTCCCATGCCTACTAAGTCCACGAGTAACCTGCTACACAGTAAACTCAGTGACAACCGTGGTTGCTGACTGTATGTGACATTTCTTGCATTTTTCAAATCAAAACAGCCTTACAAAGCCCATTCCGCACTAGTCTTCCACCCGTGCAGCGATAAAACGCGAGGTACTGTATATTCCTTGTCCTTCATGCATCCTCTCCTTCATTTAAAAAATTCCCGCTCTTCCTCTCTCCCAACCTGGAATTATTCCAGTCTTCAAAGCCTGCTGGCCCACAATTTCCATTTATTATCCCGACACGGACAAAACATATTGACATAGATAACAAAAGCCCCGGAAAAAAAAAAACACATCCAGTGGGCCGCCCACTAAATGATGTAACATTAACCAGTGATTGGTGGATTAGGATGCACATTCCAGCCTCAACAGACCAGGAACCAAACCACACACAACTGGTCCCGTGGGGGGGGGGAAGGGAGGGAGGGAGCTAATATAGAAGAGAGTGGGATAGGCCCTATGGAGGGGGGTTGATGATGTATTTCTTACATATGGGGGCCCATGGTTGTATATTTAAAAGTTTGAAGGCCTACCAGAAAGCAGTCTACAGATACTGTAGAACAGGGACGAAACAGTCTACTTTAGAGCAGGAAAGAAACAGTATACTTTAGGTAAATAAAGAAACAGTCTACTATAGGTCACTAAAGAAACGGTCTACATTTTTTCGTGAGCTGAAATGGATTCAAAACCAAATAGTGGGTTTTTGTGGGATGAGATAGAATCAAAACTAAATAGTGGTTTTTTTCTGTTTTTCTGGGAAAATATGATGTGAGAGAAGATGGAGACAAAGAGCATTACGATGCCATAAAAATTGGAGGTTATGAAATTACAGATAATTAGATATGCTGATGACACAGTATCACTGTCCACAACACAGAAGGGATGGAAAACTAATTATGTCAGTCCGTAAGAACAGTGAAGACCAAAATCTTCATCTTAATTCAAAGAAAACTAAACTGATGACACCTGACAAAACAAATAAGGCAACTGAAATATATATCAAAGAGGAAAAGTTGGAAGAAGTGAAGAGCTGTGAATATCTTGGATCATTCATTTATTCATTTGCTTGTCCCTTGCGGAACTTTGCCTTCCCAACAGCACTCCTGTAGTCTTGGATCATTACTAACTAATAATGGAGATACAATGAGGGAAATTAAACGAAGGACATCCATCGCTCTTCAAAAAGTAAAAGAACTAAAGAAGCTGTGAAGAGGATCAGACAGAACTACAAAAATACGATTTTTAAGGGCATGCATCTTTCCCATCGCAACATATGCCTGTGAGACCTGGACACTTAACAAAACAGCTGGGAAACACATAAATGCCTTTGAATGTAAATGCTACAGAAGAGTTCTTCAAATATCATGGACATAGAAAAGAACAAATATATTCATACTACAAGAACTTAATATTGAAGAAGGTTGGCTTAAAAAAAGATTAAACAGAGAAAACTTAAATATTTTGGACACATTAAACTTCATGATAATCTAGAAGGTACATTGGAAGGGTACATAATGGGAAAAGAAAGAGAGAGAGACCAAGGCGAAGATGGTTGCAAGACATCTTTTGACGATTTTCGAATGGGCAGGGCTTACAACTGAGATGCCTACAGGAGAGCTGTTAGGGAGGCAAAGTTCCGCAAGGGACATGCAAATGACTGACTGACTGACTGACTGACTGACTGACATGCTTAATGCTCTTTGTCTATATATATATATATATATTCTAGTAATTGTACCTTGTTCGTTTTCACGGTACATTTCTCTTTCTCTCCTCTCTCTCTCTCTCTCTCTGTGTTGGGGGGGGGGGGTGCTGGCTTACCCAGATATACCAAACACACACCAGCCAGCCCGGCAAGGGTGGCCCTGTGTTCTTGTGGAGAATCTGTGATAAGATAATCAGTTTGTAGTGAACTTTTAAAGAATAAATAAGAGACAGTAAATACCTGTTCATAAACACACACCCATACACAAACAACATATAAAGTGACAAAAAAGTGGAGTTGACGTTACAAATGCGTGGCTTCTGAGAATGAATACCTGCTCTCGTCCTTTCTAGCCTTGACCTTCTCTCGAAATACTACCCTCTCTCACGTCCTTTCTAGACTTGACCTTCTCTCGGGATAATACCCGCTCTCGTCCTATCTAGACTTGACCTTCTCTCGAAATACTACCCTCTCTCGTCCTTTCTAGCCTTGACCTTCTCTCGAAATACTACCCTCTCTCACGTCCTTTCTAGACTTGACCTTCTCTCGGGATAATACCCGCTCTCGTCCTATCTAGACTTGACCTTCTCTCGAAATACTACCCTCTCTCGTCCTTTCTAGCCTTGACCTTCTCTCGGGATAATACCCGCTCTCGTCCTATCTAGACTTGACCTTCTACCCTCTCTCGTCCTTTCTAGCCTTGACCTTCTCTCGGGATAATACCCGCTCTCGTCCTATCTAGACTTGACCTTCTCTCGAAATACTACCCTCTCTCGTCCTTTCTAGCCTTGACCTTCTCTCGGGATAATACCCGCTCTCGTCCTATCTAGACTTGACCTTCTCTCGAAATACTACCCTCTCTTGTCCTTTCTAGACTTGACTTTCTCTCGGGATAATACCCGTTCTCGTCCTTTCTAGACCTGACTTTCTCCCGAAATACTGACACTGGTGTGAATAAAGAGATTTAACCGTATCGACCTTTGCGCGCAGGACAAACTGTGCTCTCTTTCAAGGCAAACAGTTCTAAGACATCTGCGACATCTCTCTTGCCCACGACAGGCAAAGATATTTTAATCGATTTTTTTTTAATCACTAACAAAAATCAGTAACATTTTATAATCTTGTAACTTGTCTTCGTCAGGGAAGTTGCTTTGTACTGTAGCCCTGATGTGAACAAATATAATGTTTTACCCAAAAAAAATTATTATAATCATGTGAAAACATACTGTATATTAATCGTTAGCCTTCTTCACTCATACTAATATGTTAACACTATTCAGAGACATTTATACTTGGCCAGTTAAAAATCTTTGTTCATTTTGGACTATAGTTTCTTACAAAATATAAAAGTACATCTGAATTATGAAGCAAAATTACTTCAGGTGTGGATTTTCTTTCTTCATCATTGTATACAGTCAGGGTTTTTTCCTCTCGCTGTTTGTTATAAGCAGTTTCTTTCTCCTGACCATCAACTGTTATCTTAACTGTTAAACCATCCCTATTTTGCAATGGCGTACTCAGGTTTAGAAATACACGGCCTCCAGGAAAACTGTCAACGAATGCGCTGTATATAAAAGACTGTGTATTGCTGCTTTCCAGTGAATGAGAGCTTCGGCAACAGATTACTATGAGACGAAATCTCATATCTATGATGAGATATTAGACCTCCCGCTTGCACATTCCCGTCGTTCTAAAACACTAGATATGATCATTTCTTTATAACATAAGCAGCTCATAATATTTCACTAAAACTAAACATTTTCTTGAGATCGACACTAGAAAAATGTACTACTTATCACAGATACTAACATACTTGGACTACTGCTCCACAGTCTGGGATGGTTGTTCCATGTCAAACATGAAAAGACTTTACTCACTTCAAAAAGGAGCGGCAAAGGTTATAGATGACAAACATGCAGCACGTATTACAAATGAGGATAAACATCCTGATATTCTACCCCTCAAGAAGAGATTTCATTTCAACAAGGCCAAGTTAATTCATAAAATTCTATCGCACAATGCTCCATCCTATCTGCGGTCGTTGTTCAAATCCAACCCAAAACACAGTCAGCGTTTAAGCAATTGTATTCTCTCAAAACCAAGGCTTGACATGTTTAAAAAAAGCTTCTCTTACTCAGTTGCTCAGCTTTGGAATGCCGTACAAATTCATGTAAAATTTATATGCAATATTCGTTCTTATAACTTTAAACTTTGTCAACATCTCTTTGATATGGACTATATGCCTCCTTAAGCATAGTTTAAAGTAGTTTAAAGTATGGCTTGAGAGTTGTAATTTATTTTATTTTTAAAACTGCTTTTCTATATATTTGTTAGTTTTGAATGAATGTAAGAATGCAAGTTTATTTCATGTTGTTGCATAAATCAGAGTGTAGAGTGTATGGACAAGGGATAAGTTTATTATTTATTTATATAATCAATTATATGTCTTCATGATTATTATGCTCATTAACAAATGCTGAATGACTGTGCAGAATGTCAGACGGGCCTGCGTGTCCAATTCGTAACCCTTTGAAAATAAAGTAAGTTCGTTCGTTCGTTCGTTTGTTTACTTCTTCAGTACTTTTGTGTTATCGACTCCCTCTCTTGTCATGTTCTTTACACATTTATTTCCGTCCGTCCGTCCGTCCGTCTGTCTGTCTGTCTATTCTAAATGAGTTTAATTTACCATATGGCTTGATTATTGCATCTATTAATTGCTGTTCCCAAAAATTGGTTAGTTAACAATGAATGTGAGAGTGTAATTAAGTTTATTTCATATAGTTACATAAAGCAGAATGTGAAGTGTATGGAAATAAAGGGCTTTATAATTATTTACTTTATTCATTATTTGCTTTTTCATACATATATATATACATATATATATATATGTTCAATAACAAATGCTGAGTATATGTGACTGAATGAAGGTTGTGTGTTGAAGGGCAGAATGGTAGATGGGCCTGCGTGCCCAATCCTTAACCCTTTGAAAATAAAGTCTGTTCGTTCGTTCTTTACGATTCTCTCCCTTGTCGTGATCTTTACACACACTTCCACATCTCTCTGCCGCCTTGTCCACGATAATCTCCCTTGTCGTGCTCTTTACACACACTTCCACATCTCTCTGCCGCCTTGTCCACGATACTCTCCCTTGTAGCTCATATCCCCACGCCCGTACAGAGAATAAGACGCTGCGTAAGAGCAGATCGTAAGCGCTACTCCAACCGGACATAAAAGCTATACTGAAGATATATCGATCACGTGATCTAGCAACATGAAACTAAAGCGATATCCCAGCCACCGTCTCTGCAGGTTCCAGAAACCTGCCAAGTCTGTGAGCATTTCCTGAGATCTGGACATGAAACCATAGTAAGAAATCTAAGAACGCGCACGAGACATTATCCCCTCAACTGTAGAATGCTGGACAATCAAACCGTGGCCTCCTTGAAGCGCATTCAGCGCTACATCCTCCACAGACAAGAAACCTTGTACGTTCTGCAGTTATTTGTCTGTAGACAGTGAATGAATCGTGCTGCTTTCGTGAAGACATGTCTTGGTTTGCTGAACCCTTACTGAAACTGTCTGGTTATTGGAAAATCGAAAATATCTTGGCACTTATTTCTGCTCTTAGTTTCGCTTGCCCTGGAAGATTCCCTGCGACGGGAGAGTAAGCCATGAAATTTGTCGATTTTTCACACATATAAGAGTTATCTTCCCTATATGTCAACCAGTATATATATATATATATATATATATATATAGTAACTAGTTTAAAATTATTTTAAAAACTTACTAAGATTGCCCAAATTAAACTGTTTCACAAGATTCTCTCCTCTTCAAAGTTCAATGTTCAAAATCTGGACTCCCGGCTTCACTTCATTCGGGACAACCCCATATTCTCTAATCCTGCGTGTGTCTGTAATATCAGCTTTACTTAATTTTTAAGTTTGTTTTTTTTTACTCTACTTTTCTTCTGTCGGGTGGACATTCAGTATGTCTTTACCAGGGTTTTAATCACTGGGGAAACTGTAACATTTGAGTATCTAGAAACTACTGAATCAGTTATTCACGAGACTTGTGGACTCGAATGCTGTGGCAGATACTTTTAAAAACTTGAGGACGGATAACTTTTAGCTCGAATTGGTTTATCTTCTTCTCGGTGGAACAACCAGCGAGAGTGACAGCTCGGCTGACACAGATACTACAAAATCAATGCCTGGCTACTTTTCTCTTCGGGCATGGGTTTACAGCACCAACCCACACCCAACTTCCGTATTCCCCACACCTAATTCCCGTCCCCGTCCCACCCCCACCCCCACCCAAGTCTGTGTAAAACTGCACCTCAAAGGTCAATGCTGCGTACCCTGAGGGTCTGCATCACAAACAGCTACCTAGTAGTCTAACGATAGCACGTGTTCTGCCACACCCCACTAAACAGAAAACCATGTAAAGAAATTACGAAACATTAAAAAAATGTTATATTTAAAAACAAAACAAAAAAAAACAGAATATTTTTCAGTAAGAGATATACTGTCAAATGTACCTTTAGACATTAGATGTCCACAATCTTTGTCTATGACGAACGATGAAATTAGGTCCTGAGACCTAGGTCAAGGATTATCCTCAATTTAATAACAAAGAAAAAGACAAAACGAACGACATTTTCGTTACTTCCGATCCCAGTTCCACTCACTCCCTAATTGTTTCTCTTTTCCCCTCCCACAATCCCGCCTCCTTTCTCTCTCGCTCTTTCTCTCTCTCTCTCTCTCTCACTCTCTCTCTCTCTCTCTCTCTCTCTCCCTCTGTGTTTGTTTGTTTGTTTTCTAAAGCAAAATGAAAGAAACCTGTAACACAGTTCAGGGAACTGGTTCACTCCACCCCCCCCCCCCATGAACAAGCTTTTGAGCGTAAGTCACGTGCTAATACCCTATCTTAATGTGAATGACCCCCAGTCCTAACCTGCCTTCAATCTGCATTACCAGATCCTGTCTGGCGGTGCACCTGGAAAGCCGTACACGCTGTTCATTGCGCAGTTAGAAGGTGAAGCGTTTGCTGTTGCTTTCTCTACCTAGACTCGGCTTCAAGAAAATGATGCCAACAATAAAAGGAGAGAAATTTATCTGATTTTAGCAAGAAAACGAGAGAATTGTTTGTATGCTTTTTTAGCAAGAAAACGAGAGAATTATATCTGATTTTTAGCAAGATAACGGGAGAAATTTATCTGATTTCAGCAAGGAAACGAGAGAAATGTATCTGATTTTAGCAAGAAAACGAGAGAAAGTTATCTGCTTTTAGCAAGAAAACGAGAGAAATGTATCTGATTTTAGCAAGAAAACGAGAGAATTGTTTGTATGCTTTTTTAGCAAGAAAACGAGAGAATTATATCTGATTTTTAGCAAGATAACGGGAGAAATTTATCTGATTTCAGCAAGGAAACGAGAGAAATGTATCTGATTTTAGCAAGAAAACGAGAGAAAGTTATCTGCTTTTAGCAAGAAAACGAGAGAAATGTATCTGATTTTAGCAAGAAAACGAGAGAATTGTTTTTATGCTTTTTTAGCAAGAAAACGAGAGAATTATATCTGATTTTTAGCAAGATAACGGGAGAAATTTATCTGATTTCAGCAAGGAAACGAGAGAAATGTATCTGATTTTAGCAAGAAAACGAGAGAAAGTTATCTGCTTTTAGCAAGAAAACGAGAGAAATGTATCTGATTTTAGCAAGAAAACGAGAGAATTATATCTGATTTTTAGCAAGAAAAAACGAGAGAACTATATCTGATTTTTAGCAAGAAAACGAGAGAATTATATCTGATTTTAGCAAGATAACGGGAGAAATTTATCTGATTTCAGCAAGGAAACGAGAGAAATGTATCTGATTTTAGCAAGAAAACGAGAGAAAGTTATCTGCTTTTAGCAAGAAAACGAGAGAGAAATGTATCTGATTTTAGCAAAAAACGAGAGAATTGTTTTTATGCTTTTTTAGCAAGAAAACGAGAGAATTATATCTGATTTTTAGCAAGATAACGGGAGAAATTTATCTGATTTCAGCAAGGAAACGAGAGAAATGTATCTGATTTTAGCAAGAAAACGAGAGAAAGTTATCTGCTTTTAGCAAGAAAACGAGAGAAATGTATCTGATTTTAGCAAGAAAACGAGAGAATTATATCTGATTTTTAGCAAGAAAACGAGAGAACTATATCTGATTTTTAGCAAGAAAACGAGAGAATTATATCTGATTTTTAGCAAGATAACGGGAGAAATTTATCTGATTTTAGCAAGAAAACGAGAGAAAGTTATCTGCTTTTAGCAAGAAAACGAGAGAAATGTATCTGATTTTAGCAAGAAAACGAGAGAACTTTAACATTTAAGAAGAAAACGAGAGAGATTTACTTTATTTTAGCATGTCTTAAAAAAAGAAATAAGGTTTTAGAAAAAAAAAGAAAAAAGAAAAATTCACAATATCAAGAGAACTATGATTTCAGGAACATCAACGAAACAGACACTCCAGATAACAGACAGCCAAACAACTTTCCCAGAAACCATCTGACAAATACATTGTTCACAGTACCGTTCGGACACGCTAACCTTCTGAGCTCTTTCTTGTCCAGAATGTTAACTTCTTCCGGTGTGAAAGTTACACTGATTTATTTTTCTATTGATATTCTCTGTCTTGTTTTTGTTGTTGTTATTTTAAAATTTGAATGATCGATTTCAGACTGGCATGAAATTTGAGATTATTTTGCACATTATATCATACATATCAGCTAATGAAATATAGATTTTATTTTGCACATTATATCACACTTCTTACATCTTACATCCTTCCTGTGCATAGAACCGCATGGTAGTTCGCCAAGATGTCCTGTCTTCGGCGAGTTTTTCAGTCTCATCAAGGGATGTTATGCCCACTGAACTGGCTTCTCTTATCAATGAATTCTTTAGAATTTCACGTGGTCGACCTCTTTTTCTTCGGCCTGTTGTGTTCTATTTGATAGCTTGTTTTGGAATTCTCTGATTGTTTCTTCTCATCACATGACCGATATATGCCCATCTTCTTTTTCTCTGATTAACCATGAGACAGGTTGTTGTTTGCTCATCTGTCTTATCTCTGCGTTGTTCTTGAGTTCATTCCACTTTATACCGAATATTTTCCTTAGGCATTTGTTTTCGACAGAGTCTAATTTATTGTCTAATTCTTTAGCTGTTTCTAGTTTTCACATGCATAAATGAGGGTGGATATTACATTTGAATTGAATAATCTTAACTTGATTTTTGTGCTTATAACTTTTGAATGCCATATGTTCTCAGGATTCTTGAAGGTCAGTGCTGCTTTGGCAATCCGAATTCTAACTTCTTTTCTGGCATCGCCATTGTGGCCTATATAGCTGCCGAGATATGCAAAATGGTTTACTTCTTCACCAGCTGTTCCTTCTACGTATATCTGTCCTTCGTCGTTAACGAGAGCCTTCATTATTTTTGTTTTATCTTTGTTAATTTCAAGGCCTATTTTACTAGCCATTGAAGACAGGGTATCACACATATCAGCTAATCAAATATAGATATTATTTTGCACATTATATCACACATGTCAGATAATCAAATATAGATATTATTTTGCACATTATATCACACATGTCGGATAATGAAATATGATAAATGAAGAAATTTAGATGATATGTCTTCACTACGAGATAAATCAAGTTATATAACAGTTATATGGAAGTGAATCATGGACAATAGGCAAGTCTGCATAAAAATCATTGGAAGCAGCAGAAATGTGGTTTATTAGAAGAATGTTGCGAATCCCCTGGACAGCAAAAATAACTAATGAAGAATGTAGGAGAAGAGCTGGAGAGACAAAAAACCTTGTCAAAAAGATAAGAGAGAGACAATGTACTTTCATAGGACATGCAATGAGAAGAGGGGGCAATGAAAATATTATAACAACAGGAAAAATAGAAGGAAGAAGATCAAGAGGAAGACCAAGAGAAATGATACTGGACAGTCTGACGGGATGGTGTGAGAGGAGATCACCAACTGAACTGATGGCATGCATGAAGGATCGTGTACTCTGGAGAAGCATAATAGCCAACGCCAGTCGGCACGGCACATGATGATGATGATATAACAGTTCGAGGCACTGTTGAAATGTTTAGAGAGGAAAGACTTGCCACGATACCAGAGAGTGACGGGGGGGGGGGGGGGGGGGGGAAGCACGGGTGTCATGGAAGCGAGAAGATAAGGGGATGTGTAGAAAGGGGGGGGGACTCTTAAATTCAATATCCATCTCCAGTTTGTTTTCCAACTTGAAGGTTTGAACTGAGACACTCTCTAGGTGGAAGTGTCCAATTTCAAGAACCTGTGTCGAGCTGGAATACAAGAAGCACTTGATCAGTAAGAATAAAAATTTGTTTAAATGTTGTGTTAATAGCTTTGACGTAATCATTCTTTGTTGTTTTGTTTCTGCAAGGCCTGAGGCTGGGAAAGTAGAGATCGTATTTGTGTTCACGTCACGATTTCTTGTGTTTTCTGTGTGTGAGTAGAGTTTGGAAACTACTTTGTATTCTGTCATAGTTATTTCAAATTGCTCTCATCTCTAAATTCTTGGCCTCTCTCTCTCCCTTTCTTTCTCTCTCTCTCTCTCTCTTTCTCCCTCTCTCTTCTCTCTCTGTCTCTCCCTCTCTTCTCTCTCACTTTTTTCTCCCTCTCCCTTCTCTCTCTCTTTCTCCCTCCTTCTTCTTTCCCTCTCTCTTTCTCTCTCTCCCTTCTTCTCTCTTTTTCTCCCTCTCTCTCTCTTTTTCTCCCTCTCTCTTCTCTCTCTTTCTCCCTCTCTCTCTTCCCTCTCTCTCTTTTTCTCCCTCTCTCTTCTCTTTTTTCTCCCTCTCCCTTCTCTCTCTCTTTTTCTCCCTCTCCCTTCTTTCTCTCTTTCTCCTTCTCTCTTCTCTCTCTCTTTCTACCTCCCCCTTCTCTTTCTATCTCTTTTTTTCTCCCTCTCTCTTCTCTCTCTTTTTCTCCCTCTCTCTTCTCTCTCTCTCTCTTTCTCCCGCTCTCTCTCTCTTCTCTCTCTCTCTTTTTCTCCCTCTCTCTTCTCTCTCTGTATCCCTATTATAAAATAACGTCTTTATATGTGAAAATGTACAGCCAATTTGCGTGAATATATATTTTATTGCTGAATCTTTTTGGACTAAGTGTTATAGTTGGTTTTTTGTTTGTTTGTTTTTCAGTTCTTACTTTACATTTGTTTGTTTCGTGTGCGCGCGTGATTCAATTGAAGTCTTACGAGTGCGATACAAATTTCAAAGCAGGATCTTATCTTGGTGAGAGTAAACAGCGTCGTTACTTTAGCAACATCTTGCAGGTAGCGGCACTGTGCCAATAGTTACATGATGTCATAGTAGCAGTACAAAGATGGTCGCTCCCCTACCTGCCTACCTACCTACCTGCCTACCTACCTACCTACCTACCACCCACCGACCTACCAACCAACCTACCTGTTTGTCTGTCTGTCCATCAGTCCGTCAACCCACTTATCTTTCTGTCTGTCCATCACTCCGTCAACCCACCCATCTGTCTGTCTGTCCATCAGTCCATCAACCCACCCACCCGTCTGTCTGTCCATCAGTCTGTCAACCCACTCATCTGTCTGTCTGTCCATCACTCCGTCAACCCACTCATCTGTCTGTCTGTCCATCAGTCCATCAACCCACCCGTCTGTCTGTCTGTCTGTCTGTCTGTCTGTCTGTCTGTCTGTCTGTCTGTCTGTCATGTTATTTTAGACTACTCTTACCGGCATCGACTTCAGTTCATTATTTATCCTGAATAGTACTGAAACTGTAGTTTGGTAGATAGTCATTAGTGTGAGACTTGTTTTTACATGTATGTAGTTACTTTCTGTACACGGTGCATGGATAAGAGTGAAACGTAAATGTTTTATTTTATTTTATTTTATTTTATGTTTCTCAGCTTTTCAATGTTAGTTATGTTTGTTATATGAGCAGCATATTTGTAGAATGTCTGAAACAGAGTGAAAGTTATATGATAAAAGGCAGAATGTCAGATGGGCCTGTGTGCCCAATTCTTAACTCTTTGGAAAGAAAGATCGATCAATCAGTTACTCAGTCTGTCTGTCTGTCTGTCTACGTTTACTGCACAGCAGTCAATGTTGTTGTGTTACAGGCTATATGGATCAAAACGCAAGAAATTATAATTACATTAATGTTGTAGGACAGCTTTCTCTTTTTTTTGTACGGTTCACTGTCCAATGGAATTATGGGTTGTTTGTAATCACAGGCACATTCTGGATATTTCTAGCATTGTTTTAACAAGCCATAACCCCATCTTGTTTTGCTCTACCCGCCATAATTGTGTAACGCTTGATTTGTCGCCCTTCGTCTAGACATTACATGAATAACAGAAAGGTCAGATACAAAACTTGAATGTGTTCCTAGTAATTAAATAAAAATACATATAACTAATTACGCACGTCAAGTTTTGTATGTGTTAGATGAGATTAATTAAATTACTCTCATGTGGGAAAACCAGGGGCGGAAAAAACATACGTGGGTTTTTAGCAAGGGAGAGAACCAATAATATAGTACGTACTCCTTTATCGAATTGGTGTTGTGTCCTCTTGCTAAATGGAGTAAGCCGTCCTTAGTCTATCGATAATAACAATATACATCGTTATATATTCTTCTTCAAAGAAAAATAATGTATACGAATATTGTATAAACACCACAAATATTGTCTCTCTCTAGGCCTAGTACTTGTGTTACAAGATTCATGCGTGAATAACTGTGGAGCTTTATAAAGAAGCCTGAAATTCTCCACTGAAACTTAACTATTTAACTACCGTTAAGTGTAGCGTGTGTGCGAGCGAGCTGAAAGTTTCATCTGCCATGTCACAGCACATCTTGTTGACTTGCGTATCGCTGCGAGCTTCTGAGATAAATCTTATGATGCTAGTTGCTGCTTAACCAGTCACAAAGCATGTCAGACAATCCATGTTTACTCATTAACACGTTGTGTACAAGGCTCAGTCAAAAGGTAACAGCAAATCAAGAGACGTAATCACTGAAATATGTATCAAAAGACTGAGTCTTTTCGTATATTTTTCAATAGTTACGTCCCTTGATTTGTGGTCCTTGATTCATCCTTGTACTTCACAGGCCTTTTATAGAAGCTGTTTTAGTAGTCCGGGGCCCACCGCGCTTCACTCTTGTGTTCTGTAGTTATTTACAAATCATCTCTTTTTTACCTTTATTTCCTTGTGCCACTTGGTCAGCTCGGTTCAGATATAAGTTTATATTCTTTCTTCACGTTCTTTTTCTGCTCTCTTTCTCTTCCTCATAAGGTTTCTATTGTTTGCTTTCGTTATTGCTGCTGTTTCTCTTCAGTCCTCCGGAAGTCCGAGAGGTGAAATGTTGGGGACAAACACATTATATCGGATGGGGAGTGAGCTGCAGCGGTTATTTTTACAGACCCGGACTGTAGTTGAAAAAAAAAAGGCAGGGAAAGCAAGGCATCTTTAACATTCTCTATCGCTTAGTAGACTACAACGATCAGCTGACCAGGCTAAGCTTGATACTGGGAATACAAACGGTGAGTTGGGATAGGGTCTTGGTCGGCTATTGTTCACCAGCTATGAAGCAAGTAGTCAGCTAAGGGCCCTTAAACTGAACGGTGTCTTCACCCTGTTTTCTACTGTCTGTTCTTTACTAATCAATTTTACGTAAAAAACAGATCGCCTGCACTAACCCCTATGGGGAAGTGCAGAGCGGGGTACGCCTTGTGTACCAAACTCCCGTGCAGGACTTAGATGACCTCCAACAGAGAATAATCGCTGCTTCTGAATCAGTAAAGCCGCAGATGTTACATAACACATGGACGGAGGCAGAGCACCGCTTTGGCATTTGTAGCGCGACTTAAAGGAACTCACGCTGAGATCTGTTAAGGTCAGTAAAGTGAATTTCCGTTGTTGCGCATAAAACTTGATAAGTTTCTGCTTCGGAGAAACGAACCCGGACAATTTTATCATTATTTTGTTGCTGAGGTATTTAGTTGCCTTTATTGATAGACATCCACCCGGACACCCTGTAGGTACGTGTTTTAGCTTAGTTTATGAACATACTGACTTGTACTTTGTAGTTTTTATTGAACCAAAGTAATCAATCAATCAATAGTGGCCACACAATGAGGGGGGAGGAACTGGAAACATCGTAACAGTACATATGTTCAATATAAATATAAAGGAGAAACAGAGGACGGTCTGGGATTTGAATTAGGAATACCAGATTAGCAGACCAGGCGCCTAACCACTCTGCCAACCAGGCTTTAAGTAGTAAAGATATATATTATATATATATATATATTATATATATATATATATATATATATAATATATATATATATATATATATCCATGATTATAGACAGACACGAAGTTTTGACTGTGAAATATGAGCGAAAGTCAAGTATTTTTTTAAATTTTAAGCAAAAGAATACTGTGATTGTTTCATGCACCTGATGTGATTACATATAAACACTTCATACAGGTGAAACAGGTGAACTACAGGTGAAATGATAGAGAGGAAAAAGAACTCACGCTAAATAACTATCTCTGATACTCATACTGTAAATGTCAGAAATTACTTTCATCTTGTGTTATTCCTTACTTTACCTATTATTTCTCTTATTTCTTAACACTTTCATATAACCTCTTGTTGATCTCTTGTAATTTGTTGTAGAGTATTTCCAGAATGTTCCAAAGAGGGCTTTTATTTTTGGCGCATTAATACATTTAGAGTATTAAGTATCACGCCTTTAACTTTGACTCCCTCCATTTCCTGCCAGCGATATGCATTCCGCTCAGCGGAAAAGTCATTTAACATCGACGGAACTCACTCTCGAATTCAGCCAGTGATCAGGAGAAAGTCTCTGGCGAATATAGGGAACATCTCTTGAAAGATGCCAGAATAATATGGCATCAAAGGGCAACTGCTAGGCGCCGTTCCAAAATTATATCAATCACACACACAGTAAGAGCCACAAACGGCATCAGAAGTAATGTCAGGTTATGTTTCGTTACCCTTGACGTTCATCACTGGTACAGATATAGATACAAAAGAGACGAACCCAGGGCTGTACCGACCTAAGCGTACTTTTCATTTCTCAAGACGGATGTCTGTTTCGAAAGGACAACACCTGGACAACCTCAAGTTTACTAGTTCTGACCGTATGAAAAACGCTAGAAAGTTCAAGATTATTAGTTCTGACCGTATGAAAAACGCTAGAAAGTTCAAGATTACTAGTTCTGATCGTATGAAAAACGCTAGAAAGTTCAAGATTATTAGTTCTGACCACATGAAAAACGCTAGAAAGTTCAAGATTATTAGTTCTGACCACATGAAAAACGCTAGAAAGTTCAAGATTATTAGTTCTGACCATATGAAAAACGCTAGAAAGTTCAAGATTATTAGTTCTGACCATATGAAAAACGCTAGAAAGTTCAAGATTATTAGTTCTGACCATATGAAAAACGCTAGAAAGTTCAAGATTATTAGTTCTGACCATATGAAAAACGCTAGAAAGTTCAAGATTATTAGTTCTGACCATATGAAAAACGCTAGAAAGTTCAAGATTATTAGTTCTGACCATATGAAAAACGCTAGAAAGTTCAAGATTATTAGTTCTGACCATATGAAAAACGCTAGAAAGTTCAAGATGGTGGAGAAAAAAGATAACGAAAACCTAAGGCACCAGTCTGTCGACGAATGTGTGCATGTATGTGTGTGTGTGTGTGCGTATGTGTACGAATGTGTGTATGTATGTATATGTGTGTGTACGAATGTGTGCATGTATGTATATGTGTGTGTACGAATGTGTGCATGTATGTATATGTGTGTGTGTACGAATGGCACAAACATCTCCCAGGTTCGAACAACATTTACAACATTTACAGAGGACATCACACTAGAGCAAGAGTAACATGATATCGAGCCCCCCCCCCCCCCCGCTCTTGAGATTTACGTCGTGTTCAGCTTCCAGTCCAGCTTAAGCTGACATAATGGCATCTTAGAAAACAACAACACACAACAAATACACAACCACTAATGAACAATCCTAATCGCCAACAAGATTTCAAGCATCACTCGACAAAATAAAATCCATAATGTAACGGACTGTTTATTATGAAACACGATGATGACGGAATTCAAGACAGAAAATGAAAAATATGCGAGGCAGTATATAAAACTGAACAACTCACCAAACAACAACTAGTTATGGACGACTAGTGACCAAAATCACAACCGTCGCCATAGAAACATCGATCGATCCATAGCTCAACAACTACCACATTCCTAACAAATTCAGCAACAAGTGCAAGGTCCAAAAACTACAAGAAAATCTCTACACACAAGACATCCTATATAGCAGTATTCGTGTAAAAACTGTTGGCTTGATAGTAAGGGTATTATTATTGGTTTTTCTTTTTGAATTTTCTCGTGTTGAGATCCTTCGAGAAGGTCACGGGGGCTGCAAAACCCGTGACAGGAAATTGTGGGGGCAAGGCTGAGTGCGTGGGGTCAGTTGTGGTTTGAACGTGTAACTTTGTGGACGTTTTTTTTTGTGGGGTGTGATGTCTTCGTGGAACATATGAACGTTATAGTTGTACTGCAGTTGTTCGTATGAATGGACTGGCCACATGGCGGGGATAACCAGCCGGCAGTCAGATTTAATGTTATTTTCATCAACATTATCATCCTTCCATCAATAAATGTTCCAAGTTACCGTTACCCAGGATTTACTTGACTATCTGTACCAGCTGTCGTCAACGTGAGGTTTAGAAGAGCCTGGATGAGAAGTATGTCTGGAATAGTGTTTAACTAATCCAGCAAGTGAGAGTGAGAGCCGGAATTATGTGTGTAACTAGTCCAATAACCTCATCTCACGAAGATCAAGATGAAAGTCTACCCTGCTATTCACGTGCGTAACGTGATCACTACGATACGGCCTAACTAAAGCCCCATTAACACACTGTACACACCAACAGTACAGACAGAAAGAACAAGACCACCCAAAAAATCCTTGTTATACCTACTCACACAAACACCAATCTTGGATTGACTGAAAAATCATTCCAGCCCAAAAGTGTTCACATCCAAAATCTCCTGGCACAAGGTCCCCAGGTGTCGTGACACCCTTCTAGAAACATCTAGAAATTAGGGTACATAAAAGTGAAAATCAGACACTTTGCGGAAGTATGCAGGGGCGGCAATCACCCAAACCATTAACGTTAACTCCCCTGTAACATACTGTTACAAAGATGACTAATTCTGATCACATGTAAAACACTAAAAAGTTCAAGATTACAAAATATGACCACATGTACAACGCCAGAACAATTTATCATCAGATTAAATAAAAGCTACATACAGGGTGTGCCACGGTAAACCAGCCCACTTCAAGCGAATAACACTTCTTCTATGTACAGGAGGATAACACAAGACAATGCTACTAGGAACGCGTGAAACGGGATGGTTTCTCGTGATCCAAACTTAAATACGTACAAGAATTCACATTCTTATGAAGCATGTTCAGAGCAAAAGGTAGGCAGAGATTCGAGTCCAGAATCTATCAAATCAACAAATTAACTTATAAAATTGCCGCCTTACGGACACACAGAGAGATTCATATAGTAGTTTTACAAAAAGGAGCAACTTATAGAAAGTTATTCCCGGTTTTGTCAAGCTTGGGCTAGTTAAATACTGCTGCAGCGTCGACCTCAGTGCGCGAACTCCGTTGCGCCGGTTCTAATTATCTTGGGTGGGTGCTGCAACATGTGGAGGAGTATATATAGGGCTGTACTGAATGAAATGACGCCAGAGTCTGTATTTGAACCTTTCGGCTAATTAACAAACAGTTTACACTGAAAAGTGTGCGAGGTCCTAAGGAGCCCGATTTTAGCTTATGCCTACAATCAGCGCTGATCAAACGTTATCGTGTATAAGTGTATAAAACTATACATAGGACGTTAAGACCACAGCAGTAAAATTGTGATAACAAATACCCAGACTTACTGAAAACAAAAGTGAGTGAGTCAGTCAGTCATTCGCATGTCTCTTGCGGAACTTTGCCTCCCTAACAGCTCTCCTAAAGGCCTCTCGGTTGTAAGCAAGATGCCCTGCTGCTGATGCATCCATTTCCAGATTATCAGCGATGTCTTGCACCCACCTTCGCCTTGGTCTTCCTCTCTTTTATTTCCACATTATGTATCCTTCCAAGACGATCTTCTCTAGATTATCATGACGTTTAATGTGTCCAAAATATTTAAGTTTTCTTTGTTTAATCTTCTTTACTAACAAACCTTCTTCAGTATTATGTTCTTGTAGTATGGATATTTTATACATTTAATTTAATTTTACACTAAATATCACTGTTGTATTTAGCCCAACAGGCAGCAGTGAGAATAAATGGTAAAACAACAACTTAGTTTGACATAAAACAAGGGGTCGTCAGGGGTGCATATTGTCGCCTTACTTATTTAACTTGTATACTGAAAATATAATGAGGAATGTTAGAGAAGATGTAGACAAAGAATATTACGATGCCATAATAATTGCAGGTTTTGAAATACCAGAGATTAGATATGCTGATAACACAATATTAGTGTCCACAACACAAAAAGGAATGTAAAGACTAATTATGTCAGTCCGTAAGAACAGCGAAGAGCAAAACCTTTATCTTAATGTGAAGAAAACTAAACTGATGACAACTGAAATAACAAATAAGGCAGCTGAAATATGTATCAATGAAGAAAAATTGGTAGAGGTGGGATAGTTTTGAATATCTTGGATCATTACTAACTAATAATGGAGATACAATGAGGGAAATTAAATGGAGGACATCTATCGCTCTTCAGAAAGTAAAATAAACTAAAGACGCTGTGGAGAGGAACAGACAGAACTACATAAATAGGATTTTTAAGAGCATGCATCTTTCCCGTCGCAACATATGCCTGTGAGACCTGGACATTTAACAAAACAGCTGAGAAACACATAAATGCCTATGAATATAAATGCTACAAAAGAGTTCTTCAAATATCATGGACACAGAAAAGAAGAAATGTATCCATACTACAAGAACTTAATATTGAAGAAGGCTGGCTAGTAAAGATGATTAAACAAAGATAACTTAAATATTTTGGACACATTAAACGTCATGATAATCTAGAGAAGACCATCTTGGAAGGATCCATAGTGGGAAAAAGAAAGAAAGGAAGACCAAGGCGAAGGTGTGTGAAAGACTTGTTGATATTCTGGAAATGGCTGCATCAGCAGCAGGCCATCTTGCTTACAGCCGAGAGGCCTACAGGAGAGCTGTTAGGGAGGCAAAGTTCCGCAAGGGCATGCAAATGACTGACTATGGATATATTTGTTCTTTTTTTGTGTCCATGATATTTGAAGAACTCTTCTGTAGCATTTACATTCAAAGGTATTTATGTGTTTCTAAGCTGTTTTGTTAAGTGTCCAGGTTCCTCTCCACAGATTCTTTGGTTATTTTAGTTTTTGAAGAGCGATAGATGTCCCCCTTTTAATTTCCCTTATTGTATCTCCTTTATTAATTACTAGTGATCCAAGATATTCAAAACTCTCCACTTCTTCCAATTTTTCTTCATTGATACATATTTCAGCTGCCTTATTTGTTTTATCAGTTGTCATCAGTTTAGTTTTCTTCGCATTAAGATGCGAAAGGAAAGCAATGTAAGGAATGCAGTGGCAAACTACTTTCTGGAAATATACCAAGAAACCCAACAGCGACATGGAAGGTCAGACAGGAAAACAAAAGTAAGGGCAACTTTATTTATTAACGTCTCGACTCTCGCCTTAAACGTAGAGAACGAAACAAGGGAAAAGCAAGATAAATAAAATGTATCTGTAAGATCATGGTGCAGTTTGAAAACTAATTGTTTGTGTTACATTTTGTAACAGAAAATATACACTAAATGAAAGAGTAGAACATAAAGTTTTGGTAGACATGTTTAGCGATTCACAGATTCAAATTTGGTTAGCCAGAGGACCCACTGAACTTTCATCTACACTCTATACTCATCATGAACTAATTACGTCACATGGTGATGGCATGACGTTTTTGTATTAGTCACCGTCAAGTGACTAACTACGTATCAGAAACCAAAAAAGCACAAATCCACAAACAATGTTCCAGTCGTTCTCTAATGTAGTGTCGGTATCATGGCTTCACTACATTTAGCTCTCATACTTTCTGAGTTTAAAACTCCACCATGATTTTACTGACAAACGGTGTTATATCTACGTGTATGATGTATAACAAATATGAACGGACGATTTAAAAAAAATTGGGTATTAATTTTGTGATTTAGACGATGCTGTGTTGGAAAGCGTGTGAAAGATAATTAACTTCTTATTTTTGTTTCATCCTTATGTTTCCTATGTCATAAATGTGACTCTATCGTTTCCTTCGTTTCCTGTATGTTCTTGTATGATTTAGCGACAGCCGAAGCATTACATCTGAGTTCTTCGTTCCTGGAGAAAAGAACATCGAGATGTCAAAGTCTCTAACCTAATATTGAATGTCATCTTTCCTCCTACAACGTGTGCAAAGCTAGGGCGTAGCACTGAATCACTGCGTTTCTTTGAATTTATCAAATTCTTAGACTGCGTGAACCTGTTATGTCAGTTGTTGGAATTATTCCAGTTTATTCTATTATGTAAAAGAAATACTTTATAGAAATATATAAAAGAAGTACCTATTATATATTTCAGTTATTGCCTTGTTCATAGTGTAACAGTTTTGGCGGCAATCATGGACATTTTATAAGATAATCGTAAAAGATTTGATTTTAAGGCTTACGGCTCATGGTTGGCAGTATTTTTGTTGTCAGATATCTGCGTTTGTCTCACTTTTCACGGGAATTACCTACATCATGCTTAACGGGTTAGACAGAAATCTTGAGATTTCGAGAAAGTTTGATTTAGAATTTAGTGAGAGCAAGTAGTTTTGTATCCTGCTGTATTATCGTGGTAAGGATGTAGATTGATAATTCATATGGCGGCGATCGTCTTTTACGAAATGTAGCCGCTGAAATTATTCTTCATGTCGTTGTGAGTTTTGAGAGATATTATATGCCACTCATCGTCGATCATCATCATCTTGTTCCATCTAATAAAGGCTCTATGTATAAAGAAGGAGTTTGTCTTATGCTGCTGTTGTGCCACTTTGAGTAAAAGTGTTCCTGGATGTTATTTAGTCTGAAGAGTGAATGTTCTATTCAAGCGTGTGTAAGCGCGAAACTTAGTAACTCTAGTACTTCACAGAGATAAGCAGAGAAATATTTCAACAGAATATTTTAACAGTAGCAGCAGTTAATCATGGAAATGTATCCACCTTAGATTCATCTAGACTTGAGACAGAATCACCTAGACTTAGAGATAGACTCATCTAGACTTAGAGATACTCATCTAGGCATAGAGATATACTCATCTAGACTTAGAGATAGATATAGACTCGACTTATAGATAGTCTCATCTAGACTTAAAGACAGACTCATCTGAACTTAGAGATAGAGATAGACTCATCTAGGCTTATAGATATAGACACATCTAGACTTATAGACTCATCTAGACCTTAAAGATTTAACTCATCTATACTTATAGAGATAGACTCACCAAGACTTACAGATAGGGATAGATTTTTTTTGCCATAATAGATCCCGGGAAACAGAGATAAATTTTCCACAGTATGCTTGTGTGAGTGCTCACAAGATCGTTCTTTGGGTGCTCTGCTTACAGCCCGGCAGATGTTTTCTTTCTGCAGGGTATATAGTTCATTGCTTGTAACAAACAATAAAGAGCTACACAGATCATTCATTCTCGTCCCGAATATAATGGTCAACATTCTGTTCCTACTCTTTCGCGGACAAAAGGACAAAGCAAGTACTTCTTTAATACCTGTATTATGCAGCCACAATGTATATATATATATACATACATACACAAAATTGTATATTTACAATTACATAAAATAGCTTTGTATAAAGGTGAGCAGTATGTTATATGATATGGGTGAAGTAACGGGAAATTAAGAGAATTAGTTACAGAGACTTACAGTAATTGGGGGGGGGGGGGGGGGGTAGCGATATACGTGTAGTATAATATCAGAGTCAGAATTACAATGTGGATTAACATTTTCCATCAGTAACAGACAAAGAGAGATGGACACAGAAAGAGAGAGAGAGAGAAGAAGAAGAAGAAGAGGAAGAAGAAGAAGAAGAGGAAGAAGAAGAAGAAGAAAAAGAAGAAGAAGAACCGCTGTAGTCAAAGAAAGTTCAAATATACCAGAAGGAATATTTTAAGACCAAACAACCCGGGGTAAAGACTCGGAACAGAAATGACATTGCGCACGCTAAATTCAAGAACAGCTCCCTATAAACATTCATCTACAGATAAAAAGAATAGCACCTTATAAACATTCATCTACAGATAAAAAGAACAGCTCCCTATAAACATTCATCTACAGATAAAAAGAATAGCTCTAGGGTGGAACAACATATTCTGCTTTGAGATGGGAATCAAAAACAAAACAAAAACAAAAAACTTAACGCATCCCTACGTTAACTGACCTCCCAATGACAGGAGCGTTTGTTTGCCCCCCGGGAAAGTCTCAGTTGGCCCTAGAATTTCCGGCGCTACAAAAAGGTAAAAAAAAATTCACGCAATCAAGGCTGAATTCTTGGCGAATCTGGCCCTTGTATAGGCCTAAGTATGTGGCCTACGCGTCAGACAAAAACTGAGCCAGGTAAACAAAGAAAATGTCAGATAACGAAACGAAAAACAAACAAAAAAAAAAGATTATCGTACTTTCTTCATTAAATCGTTCTGTCGCCATTTCTGCTCGCCAAATAAACGATCTAACAGCATTAAACCACCTGCCCAGATAACTCCAAATACTTCTTCCTAATTTGTCTCACTGTTTTTGTTTACTCGTCTTGATCTTTTCAAGCACAGGTGGACAGCATTTTGCACGTGCATGAGCCACAGATAACAGTAAATAAGTTCTGGGTTTTAAACTTAACGCTGTCTGTCATTTTGTTAAATTAAAAGAAGTAAGAAAACAAACTTTACAAGCCAGGTTTAAAAGCAAATACAGAATGACAAAAATTCGAACGTTTCAGTCTTCGAAAATATACACAATATGTCACTGAGTCATTGAGAGAGAGAGAGAGAGAGAGAGAGAGAGAGAGAGAGAGAGAGAGAGAGAGAGAGCGCGAGAGAGATGAATTTTAACTTTGTTAAGGAACTCACATACACACACACAAAATGTACATATACAAAAACACTCTGATATAAATTGATATATTCTGTTATTTCATTAGCAGGATAGGCCACCTAAGCAACAGCGCAGGGCGCATATCTAAGGAGGGCACAGATCTAAGAAAGGCGCAGATCTGAGAAGGGCCCAGATATAAGAAGGGCGCAGATCTAAGAAGGGCGCAGATCCGAGAAGGGCGCAGTACTGATATCTACTCGGAACAAGTACCACTGTAACCAGCTTTACCTAGGGCGTAAAACAGCCTATCACAAGCACTGGCTGTAAGATGGTCTCTGGCCATCAGTGTTTTACATTGTCTAGAAAAATATGATCTAAAGCATGAATACTCACGAGCAATGATTTCATAACTGCGCTTTTATCAGCACGCAAGGCTGAAACACAATCAGGCGGGAGTGCTGGTAGGCTGTAATAATTCTCTCTCTCTCTCTCTTTCTCTCTGAACCTTAAGTGCCCAGGGCACATGGGGCTTCCGCAAGGGTTTTCCACAAACACCTGTCCTTTGCCTTTTTTCTGCTCTTGCCCAGGTGAGCCCTCTATTGCTCAACATCCTTTTTGTTGTTCTTCTCCATGTCTCTTTTGGTCTACCCTTACTTCTGTTCCCCTGTGGTGTCCATCTTAGTGCTGTAATAATTAGCATGTGGCATTTTGTTTTAAATAAATTTCACGTGTGTCAAACTTTTGTTCTTTGAAGACTGAAAACAGAAACAGCCTCAGTTAAGTCCAAGAAGCAGGTAAAATTATCAGTAGGAAAAACTGTTCTCATTACAGCACTGCAGGTTAAGCTGCAGTGCTGTAATGAGAACAGTTTTTCCAGAACGTAATTAAACTGAAGTATTGAAGATATTAACTTTGTGAAGGTGAGTAAAGGTGGAAAACGTTAACATTACAAAAAAAGTTAACAAAACTTGCTCGTGAACACAGAGGAAGCAGTAAACTAAATTATGTAAATGTTACATAAGACGCTAAGAGTAATACTGATCCCAGAGCTTTGTCGCAGTGGTCTTGCATCTTACACAGACACAGTTTTAAAAAAAATTCCTTAATTCACTTCATCTTCTCTCATTAAATTGTTAATTAGAAGAATGAAGTCAATGGGGACAATAATAGACAAGACTGATTATTATGTTGATGAATGAGACATCCTTCCTTTCTTGCAGTTTCCTTTCGCCGACGAAGACACATCTCTCGTGTACTTGCACGATCTGTAATCGCGCCCAGAAAGAAGCAGCATCGATTACCCCCGAAATGTTTCTTCATCTTCCCATTCTGCTCCTATTTTGGTTGACTGATCACGTGACTGATTGTTCCGTGGATTAATGTTCTCAGATGTGATCGTAATCAGCGATATAATCATGCCTGGAACACGATCTCGTTCGGTTTCTCTAGATTTGTTACCAGCGTCTGCGTCAATGCAAGGTCAAAGTTCAGCAACGGCTGTATATAACATACTATTGATTTCACTATGTACCTTATTCTTTGAATGTGTTTTTCGGCCACTCTTCCATCCAGCCGTCTTAAAATCTTCACTTGATAACTAGTAGACGTTGTTTCTTGGTATAGCAGATAACAATATTTCTATTGGACATTGATAACAGTTTCGAAGAATGTAGATATTCTGCAAAAGTTGTAACATCATAATGTTATCAGCTTCTCTCACGGCAGATTCCATTAATGTTTGCTGACAGGATACATCCAAACCAACATAATGAAATCCGGTGGTGATCAACGGGCTCCAGTAATGAAAGACAGGATATGATCATCAAGAACATAACAAATAACGACAAAAGGACCCAGAAGGCAACTCAGCAGGTTCCTGGAAGCCACTGGCAACCTGGGAAGAAATCCACTCTATCTGTGATTGCGCATTCTGCATCTGATTTCTGCCCTTCCTTCATCTTTAGGCGATGGTACGCCCCTGCTCTGAGTTTGTTATAGATGATGATATTAAATATCATTCATTGCTACGAAAACAAAATAAAGATGCTCCACAATATCTCCTCTATGCACTAACTGATAATGATTATATTTATCACATTCTAGCCAAGAGCATTATTCTTTTCAGTTTAAGACTGCAGGTTGTTATACTCCAATAACAGTAACATAACTGTTATACTGCATCATCCTGACTATACGTA
The DNA here is from genome assembly GCA_009760885.1 of Achatina immaculata. Taxonomy (NCBI): domain Eukaryota; kingdom Metazoa; phylum Mollusca; class Gastropoda; order Stylommatophora; family Achatinidae; genus Lissachatina; species Lissachatina immaculata. The sequence goes on along the minus strand of CM019691.1, from coordinate 61,767,037 downwards.
GTTTTATAATAAACTTATACTTTCATTGTAACACATTAGCATCGACAGTTACAATGGAAATGTTAGAAATCAAATGAGACGTAATAGACGAGGCACTGACTAGAATAAACTATAAACTAAACCAAATATAAAGGTTATACCAGAAAAAAAATTGAGACACCTCTGGTGGATCTTTATGATGAACGAATACAAAAGATTTGTAGTTTTTTTTTAAAATGTGAAAGAAGGGAGATAATCATCTAAAGGCGAATTTATTTCTTAAAGATATCCCTGCTGTAGGTATAATGATCTAAGAATATTTGTTTCGTTTAGTCAACGTACAGTCTCAGGTAGAGGTATAACCATCACAGAAGTAACTACTTCCCTTATATACTGACTCTGCAGTCTTGAGAATATGTTTAGTCCAGACACAAATAATCATTTATCACATACTGATAGTATAGTCTTCCCTGGAGGTATTGCCAGGATGGCTGGTGTTGTCTCCTTGAAATCGGCCGTTCAAGGGGTCAAAGGGTCAACCTGTCCGGGATACCCGTGTATGTTTTGGTCGTGTGATACGGGATGTGTATGTAACTCGAAGTTAGTTGTTGCGAGGCATAAGGCGGGGTAACATGGGCGGGCGTGTAATTGTGGAATATAATGATGCGTATTACTGAAGTTGCTGATATTGAATAAATGAATGTTTCTGCTATGACCCAACATTGCTCTAACCGCCTCATGTCGCGGAGTGTAATGTGTAAGTTATAGTATGTCTCATGTTCGTTTACTGTAAATGTGATCGTGAAAGGTGTTCACTGTTTACTGTAATAAGTGTATTTTTAGTAGATTAAGACTTTGTGTTGAATAATACCATCATCATTGATTTTTTATTACCATTAGATGGTTCTAAGGGCTTTAATAGCCGGAGGTGGGGTGAGGGATACGCTCTCCACTCCAGTTAAATGTCTCCAAGGAGTGTGTCTCAAATAGCCTCTGGCAGTCCAAGTCCAGCTCCTGGCCTTCTCGTGCCGGAACTGTTTAAACTGACAGGAGAAGGGGCGAAAGGCGAATATTTGACGCCTGAAAACCAGACGCTTTCGGGTAGATGAGACTCGTTGGTCTTGGTTGGTAGCTCGTCTAGGAGAAGGAAAACTTCTGCTCGCTGCTGGGAAAATTCTTCAGCTGCCGTGCGTGGGGTGAAACTCACCCCGCCCAATGAAGAAAATGTGATTAGGGTTGCCGAGCGGCGCCGTCGTGGAAAAGCTGATGGAAATGGTTAAGTAAAGTAGCCAATAGTCTCGCGGTCAGGGCTACTCATATCACGGCACCTCTGGTCTAGAGGTCGGCCACGTCCTGTATACACTTATACTGGCTCAAATGCCTAAACCTGCTTAACCCAGGGGTTAAACTAAGACTCTGCTGGTGGAGATTCTTCGGCTGCCGCGCGTGGGGTGAAATTCCTCCAGGCCAATTAAGAAAATCCGATTAGGGTTGCCGCGCGGCGCCACTGTGGAAAAAGGTGATGGAAAGGATTAAGTGAAGTTTAATCGGTATGACCAAATAGACTCGCGGTAAGGGCTACTCATACCACGGCACCTCTTCTCTAGAGGCCGACCACGTCCTATATATACCCATACTGGAGCAATATGCCTAAACCGGCTTAACCCAGGGGTGAAACTTTATGGCTAAGCATATCACGGTACCTCCGCTCTACAGGCTGGTCACGTTTTATATACACCCATACTGAGATAATATGTCTAAACCGGCTTAACCCAGGGGTGAAACTCCCTAGTGGCGAGGATTCGTCCTCATCGACAAAAGTTCCGTCCTGGTCACCACTAGGAATGGTAGCGGCCACAACCACAAAATGCTGAAATCGGAGACATTGGACCTGTGCAGTCTAGATAGGCAACCACCTTTCACCCGATGGGGAAATATTATATCCAAATCACGTTGAGGTTTTCTGGTAAGAAAGTCCGACTCTTGGCTGGAGGGGCAACCACCTCTCACCCGGAGGGGATATACTGATATCCAAACCACGTCGAGGTGTTCCGGTGAGAAAGCCCAACTCTAGGCTACACTAGTGCAACGAGAACAACAGTGTCACGCAATGCCACGAATATAGGTCCAAGCCGCACGATGCTCTGAGCCTCCATCCTAAATGAGACTATCGCGAGAACCACATGAGTAAGTTCAGTGGGATCACGGGGCGACCTTGGTGGTAGAAGCGAACGAAGAAGAAGAAGAAGATTACTATCAAATGATATATTGCATGATTACATTGAATTCATGTACGCTGTTAAATTGTTTAGTATATGTTGTTTGTGTGCACTTATTGCTTGCCAGTGTCAGTTTATCATAATTGCATAATGATATAATTTGTTCATTTCACATGAGTCGTAATGAATATAATGCGACATTGTTTATTTCCATTAAATATTTACTGATGATGGTAAAGAGCAGGCGTTGGTATTGCGAATATTGAGATAAGATGTTGTGAGTTAGCAAGACATAATATGTGTGATAAGTAGATGTTGGCTAACTCGATTTATTAATATGAACTTTGTGTTGAACGTGAAGGCCAGTGTTTGAAACATACATTGAGATTATTATGAGCGTCACGTGGAGTGACAGATGGATTGTGTCATGTCTGACTTCATAAGTTTATTCACCTTGTTTTGTGTTAGATGTTATGTGTTTGTGAAAACATCCATCTTTTGTATCTCTACGTTTTCAGGTGTAATGTGTTACGTCCACGTGTTTGTGATTATGCTGATTTATTATTTTCCCTTGATCATTTATGTATTACGAGTAGTTATTGATTGTTGGTATGAATGTGTTTGAGTTGATATGTTTGATTTCTTGAGGTACAGTTAAATCAGCAGTAGGCCATCTTGCGTACAACCGAGAGGCCATCTGGAGAGCTGTTAGGGAGGCAAAGTTCCGAAAGGGACATGCAAATGACAGACTGATTTACTGACAGTTAAATATCATGTAGGGTAGCAAACTTGGCATATACTGAAAGGGCTATGACATTCATTAGCTTGTCCCTTGTGGAACTTTGCCTCCCTAACAGCACTCCTGTAGGCCTCTCGGTTGTGAGCAAGATGGCCTGCTGATGATGCATCAATTTGCAGATCATCAACGACGTCTTGCAGCCATCTTCGCCTTGGTCTTCCTCTCTTTCTTTTTCTCATTATGTACCCTTCCAAGACGGTCTTCTCTAGATTATCATGACCTTTAATGTGTCCAGAAATGGCTAGGACCCGGATTGGAAATCGTTTGAAGGGGCGCAGTTTGGGATCCCATGTCCGGCTGTACTTCATACTGGAACAAATTAATATTGAATGAACGGCTAGCAAGTTAAGCCTAAGCAACGGAGAACTTCCTCACGTTAGATAAAGATATAATAAAGTTACAGATAACATAGACAATGTTTTACAGTATAACCATCACAGAAATACATATTTCTCACACCCTAAAACTACAGTCTTAGCTGGAGGTATAAATATCAATAAGTAACCACTTATCGTACCTTGAAACTACAGTATTGGCTGGAGGTTTCCTAGTCCCATAAAATAAAAGTATAGACCTGTTTGAAGGTATTACCTGCAGGTTACATAACCACTTCACATTATCCTTCACATCATCGATGTGAAGTACGCAATCCACGTTTTCACAAATTTCCTGCAGGACCATAATCTCTATAGCATGCTGCTCTTTTCACACTAGCAACCCAACCTGCTTTATCTATTTTTTAATCCCGTGTTCCAAGTCTATCGCTCTTCAGAAAGTAAAACAAATAAAGAATCTGTGGAGAGGAGCAGACAGAACTACAAAAATAAGATTTTTAAGGGCATATGTCTTTCCCATCGCAACATATGCCTGTGAGACCTGGACACTTAACAAAACAGCTGAGAAACACATAAATGCCTTTGAATGTAAATGCTACAGAAGAGTTCTCCAAATATCATGGACACAAAAAAGAACAAATATATCTATACTACAAGAGCTTAATATTGAAGAAGGCTGGCTAGTAAAGAGGATTAAAGAGAGAAAACTTAAATATTTTGGACACGTTAAACGTCATGATAATTTAGAGAAGACCGTCTTGGAAGGGTACATAATGGGAAAAAGAAAGAGAGGAAGACCAAAACGAAGATGGCTGCAAGACATCGTTGACGATCTGCAAATGGATGCATCAGCAGTAGGCCATCTTGCTTACAACCGAGAGGCCTACATGAGTGCTATTTGGGAGGCAAAGTTCCGCAAGGGACATGCAAATGAATGAATGAATGAATGAATGCATGAATGTGTTCCAAGTGTATCTAGGAATAGGCTGTATCCTAGTTATATCTCTCGGTCTACTAGTCCAGTGGTACCGAGTTCAAATCCCAGCAGTGGGGATTTTTTTTCCCTGGTACCACCACACCAAAAGGTCCCGAGATCCAGACAGCCTCTAAAAAGAGGTACCAGAGAAATCTGAGAAGATAAACACGGCCAGAAGTGATACTGCCCACATCAGACTTTCATGTGCCGAAGGTCTTGAAATCACGGCCCTAACTCGTATCCCCACTATGCCTTAAAGGCGTGGACACGGGGATTTTACCTTTAACTTTCATCCTACCTGTATTTTTGTACTCCATGATAGACTGCAATAATAGATATACGATTAGCAGCTTTAACAAAAAAAAAACAGATTCATTTAGTAAAGGAAAAAAAACACACATAGTATAGTGACATTCCTGATTTCTCACTTTCTTACATATATAACTGTAAAGACAAAAAAAAAAAACAGTTCTACAAGAAGAACTGAATAAATGCACTCAGTTCTGCAGACTGACAATACAGAACAACATAGCAGATGTAGATGTGCTGAGAAAGCAGACTATAGAACGTAGTTTGTGTTCTTAACTCGTGATCACAGAATGTGCTAGGTAAATTCCTATCTTATTAGACAGCAGCAAAATCAAGCATAGATTAAACAGACCTGCAGCCATTTATGAGTTACCCAGTATATGTCATGTACAATTATATATATGTATATATATATTGCTCTACAGTATCTAAACCTGAGAGTAGAGAGTTATAGCACAGATGCATTATGTCATGCATTTCTTCGTGTATGTATGCGAAGACACGTTTGTCATTTTGGAAATATGACGTCATCAGTCCAGATCAAAGATGGCAATTCAGTTTGAATTATATACGAAAGAAGAACTGAGTGATTTTTTTTTATGGGGAGGGGTAGGGATTGGGGGTTCTGGGGGTAATGAAGGTGACAGACCTTGTAATATTCTTCGCAGAATGAAGAGCCAATATGGAGACACGTGGGTGCCGCTTCACCAGGTAGACGAATGGCCCAGGAAGTTTAAAATTGGGTTATCAAAACTGGCGGAAATAGCTCGCTCTGGTCGGCCTCACACTGCGAATAGGCCTGACGCTAAAGCTGAAGTGGAACAAATGATACGTAAAATCCAGGTGCTAGACGTCGATGAGGTGGTTGGGGGACTGAAGGCTAGTCATGGCAAGGTGCATAACAGAAAAGTCTCCACCAAATGGATACCAAAAACAACTCATCCGTGGTCTGATACCAAAAAAAAAAAAATCATCCCTGATCTGAAAGAAAGTCTTGAGGACGTTTGTGAAATGCTTTTACGACGGACATAATAAAACTGATGGGAATGTCTTTCTACGACGCAGAGTCACTGAAAACGAATGTTGGGTACACTACTTCCGGTCAGAAACACGTGAGCCAGCAAGAAATGGCGACATTCTTCTTCGTCATCCGGGAAATTGATGCTCACGCTCTTCTGGTACTGTGAACGCCCAATAGTGGAACATTGCATGCCCAAAGAAACCACTATCAATAACGAAGCAAACTGTGATCTGCTTGAGAACCATTTGAAATCTGCAATCAAGTCAAAACGTCGTGGCCTGCGCGGTTCTGGTATGTGTTACAGCTTGATAACGTGTGGCCTCAAACAGCATGTGCAAGAGTGCAACTAACTAAGAATCTGCGCTTGTCGTGTCTTCCACATGCTGCATATTCACTCGAAATCAGACCATGTGATTATCATGTGTTTTGATCCACTCAAGGAGGCGCTAGGTGAGAAGATGTTCAACACAGAGAAACAGATTAAAGAGGCCATGGATAGCGGCTGCAGGGTTTCTCGAGGACTCCGGGCATCAGTGAATCGATGGCGGACCTGCAGTGAACATCATTGGGTTGGGAGGGGGGGGGACTATTCTGAAAATTGATGGGAACTTTTCACTTACATTTGTATGTTTTATTGAAATAAAAAAATGAAGGCTACGTACACACACATAGTAACCTGTTAAAAATCTGCTCCATAGTATTGGCACAGGAAAATAACAAGACCAATGAATGTGAAGATTTACAAAGGATAAACCTCTCACGTCACATCATCAAGCCATAAAACTACTTGTGAGAATTATGAAAAAAACTGTATATATATATATATATATATATATATATATATATATATGTGTGTGTGTGTGTGTGTGTGTGTGTGTGTCTGTCTGTGAGAGAGATAGAGGGAGAGAGAGATAGAGAGAAAAGGAGAGAGAGATAGAGAGAAAAGGGGAGAGAGAGATAGATAGAGAGGGAAAGAAAGATAGAGATAGAGGGAGAGAGATAGAGAGAGAGAGGGAGAGAGAGGGGGGAGAGAGAGAGAGAGGCGAAGACGCTGTCTGATCTGGCATTCAGCGACCCATAACTGACATTCTAGCTCAGGGTTAGCGAACCACAGCTGACGAAGACCCTGTCAGGCCTATCCGTTGGTACCCCCAGTAACAAGCCTCGGCTGGTTCCCATGGCGATGGAGTCTACTAAAGAAGCATTGCACACACTTCCTCTGTGTGTATGTGTCATCACCATGAACTGAAAAACATCCCCCAAAACCTGCTCTCAACCCGCCTACATGATGCTATACCCCGACATCTTCACCGCATCGGCTGCAGGGAACACTCACTCGCATTTCCAATTATATACATCTAATTATGTATACTGAGGCAAAGATTTGAGAGTAAGCATTAAAAATCATTCACTAGAATAAAAAAAAATCAGCCAAATTAGATTAGAAAAGAGACAAATGTCAACAAATATAGCAAGGCGATTAGCAAGAATTGTTCTCTCACGATATTTGCTCTACCTGCGCAGTCAGAACGTGATACAAGTAGTCAGAAAAAACAAAGTAGTAATGGGAAGAAGTCTATCAGAAAAAACAAAGTAGTAATGGGAAGAAGTCTATCAGAAAAAAAACAAATTAGTAATGGGAAGAAGTCTATCATAAAAAAACAAATTAGTAATGGGAAGAAGTCTATCAGAAAAAACAAATTAGTAATGGGAAGAAGTCTATCAGAAAAAACAAAGTAGTGATGGGAAGAAGTCTATCAGAAAAAAAAACAAAGTAATAATGGGAAGAAGTCTATAAGAAAAAACAAAGTAGTAATGGGAAGAAGTCTATCAGAAAAAACAAAGTAGTAATGGGAAGAAGTCTATCAGAAAAAACAAAGTAGTGATGGGAAGAAGTCTATCAGAAAAAACAAAGTAGTAATGGGAAGAAGTCTATAAAAAAAACAAATTAGTAATGGGAAGAAGTCTATCAGAAAAAAAAAAGTATTAATGGGAAGAAGTCTATCAGAAAAAACAAAGTAGTAATGGAAAGAAGTCTATCAGAAAAAACAAACTAGTAATGGGAAGAAGTCTATCAGAAAAAAGAAAGTAGTGATGGGAAGAAGTCTATCAGAAAAAATAAATTAGTAATGGGAAGAAGTCTATCAGAAAAAACAAATTAGTAATGGGAAGAAGTCTATCAGAAAAAACAAATTAGTAATGGGAAGAAGTCTATCAGAAAAAACAAATTAGTAATGGGAAGAAGTCTATCAGAAAAAAGAAAGTAGTAATGGGAAGAAGTCTATCAGAAAAAACAAAGTAGTAATGGGCAGAAGTCTATCAGAAAAAAAAAAAACAAACTAGCAATGAAAATAAATCTATCAGAAAAAAAAAACTAGTAATGGAAGGAAGTCTATCTGAAAAAAACAAACTAGTAATGGAAGGAAGTCTATAAGAAAAAAAAAACAAACTAGTAATGGAAGGAAGTCTATAAGAAAAAAAAAACAAACTAGTAATGGAAGGAAGTCTATCTGAAAAAAACAAACTAGTAATGGAAAGAAGTCTATAAGAAGAAAAAAAAACAAACTAGCATTGGAAAAGAAGTGTATCGCAATTAAAGAGTGCCAGGTGTTTGAAGTGTGAGAACGTAAACCTGTTCGGGAAAATGCTTCTTTGAAGTTCTGAAGGATTATATCGCTACTACTCTACCCAAGACGGTTCTGTAGTTCTCTGATGTTCTGAAGGATTATATCGCTACTACTCTACCCAAGACGGTTCTGTAGTTCTCTGATGTTCTAAAGGATTATATCGCTACTACTCTACGCAAGACGGTTCTGTAGTTCTCTGATGTTCTGAAGGATTATATCGCTACTACTCTACCAAGACGGTTCTGTAGTTCTCCGACGTTCTGAAGGATTATATCGCTACTACTCTACCCAAGACGGTTCTGTAGTTCTCTGATGTTCTGAAGGATTATATCGCTACTACTCTACCAAGACGGTTCTGTAGTTCTCTGATGTTCTAAAGGATTATATCGCTACTACTCTACGCAAGACGGTTCTGTAGTTCTCTGATGTTCTGAAGGATTATATCGCTACTACTCTACCCAAGACGGTTCTGTAGTTCTCCGACGTTCTGAAGGATTATATCGCTACTACTCTACCCAAGACGGTTCTGTAGTTCTCTGATGTTCTGAAGGATTATCGCTACTACTCTACCCAAGACGGTTCTGTAGTTCTCTGATGTTCTAAAGGATTATATCGCTACTACTCTACCCAAGACGGTTCTGTAGTTCTCTGATGTTCTGAAGGATTATATCGCTACTCTACCCAAGACGGTTCTGTAGTTCTCTGATGTTCTAAAGGATTATATCGCTACTACTCTACGCAAGACGGTTCTGTAGTTCTCTGATGTTCTGAAGGATTATATCGCTACTACTCTACCCAAGACGGTTCTGTAGTTCTCCGACGTTCTGAAGGATTATATCGCTACTACTCTACCCAAGACGGTTCTGTAGTTCTCTGATGTTCTGAAGGATTATATCGCTACTACTCTACCCAAGACGGTTCTGTAGTTCTCTGATGTTCTAAAGGATTATATCGCTACTACTCTACCCAAGACGGTTCTGTAGTTCTCTGATGTTCTGAAGGATTATATCGCTACTACTCTACGCAAGACGGTTCTGTAGTTCTCCGACGTTCTGAAGGATTATATCGCTACTACTCTACCCAAGATGGTTCTGTAGTTCTCTGATGTTCTGAAGGATTATATCGCTACTACTCTACCCAAGACTGTTCTGTAGTTCTCTGATGTTCTGAAGGATTATATCGCTACTACTCTACCCAAGACGGTTCTGTAGTTCTCTGATGTTCTGAAGGATTATATCGCTACTACTCTGCCCAAGACGGTTCTGTGGTTCAGTGTAAGCTGGCGATCACTTTAGTAACAATCCTAAATGAGGGATATCAAAATAGGAGTGAAAGTTAGTTTCCAGAATCTAAACTACAGTGGTTCACAGCATAACAAACCTCATCATTTTGCGCAGACTGTCGCCGATAACCAACACATTACATTTCTTAGCTTGTCATATACCCTCAGAATACAACATTTTACACACTTCTTTCTTAATGTGCTGTACATCTTGAAACCAGCAGCCCACAAGAGACTATGATAAGCCTGATGCTAATATTTACTCCGTCTGCACGGCCAAGTTTTCAAGAGCACTCTAGACCTGGACTTAATGTTCCCTCGCCAGAGGATACGCCGAAGTATAAGTATCAACTACCGTCAAAGACAAGACTATCTTTGTAGAATAACTTCCTCTCTCGACTCTGTCATATACTGTTAGACTAGAAAGTTTACATATAAAGCTGGTTACTTCGCGAAAAAGGACTGGACAGGCCGTTAGTTTAAGGGGGGTGGCGAAATCCGAACTGCATGGCAAAAAGACTAAACAAAATATGTAAACAACCAACACTTAACATGAACTATTAGTAAACAAACTCTAGGGTGGATAGGGTGGATAGGGCGGCATGCAACGGAACAAATATGAGGCTGTTCTGAATTCATTGACGCCGGAGGCCGAAATTTGTACCTTAACCTTGAACCTAGTTCACTAAAGCAGATCTAAACGGGAAAAAAATCGATTGGAATAAACTCTGTTATACCAGTAATAAACACAGCACTATAAATTATGAATGTAAGCTTTATCTGCTAACATGAAACCATCATGATGTGTTTCATTATTTACAAACCAGCACAATATAATACCGGTTTATATTTTCATAAGACAGTAACAGACGTAAGAAAGAAGAGGGATTAAGCTTACGAAAAGTTAAGATTAAGCTTACGAAAAGTTAAGATAAGTTCAACCAAAAGTCAATAACGTGCTTAGAAAGTATCTCATTAATGTGTGTAGTTGTATGTGAGTTAAAGATGTGTTTTTTTATGTGGTGCGTCATGATTGTTCAGGCCTTACTACAGCACACGTTTACTTTAGCTGGTAACCATGGAAACGTTGATCATTTTGTCAAGTAACAACGCCTTACAAAAGGTTTATTTGTATGGATTTTGGGGAGAGAGAACAGCTGTGTGAAAACTAGAGGACGGAAATATGGAAGCATGCAAGGTCTTTATTCACAAGAGTGCTGAGAAAGCGATTAAGCATGGAGTATATATTGTGAATTCCTAAGGAAAATACTCGGTATAAAGTGGAACGAATTCAAGAACAACGCAGAGATAAGACAGATGAGCAAACAACAGCCTGTCTCATGGGTGATCAGAAAAAGAAGGAGAAAGGTCGGTTATGTGATGAGAAGAAACAATCAGAGGATCCTCAAACAAGCTATCAAGTGGAATACAACAGGCCGAAGAAAAAGAGGTCGACCACGTGAAACTCTAAAGAGGACATTGTCAAGAGAGGCCAGTTTAGTGGGCATAACATCCACTGATGAGATTGAAAAACTTGCCGAAGACAGGAAGTATTGGCGAACTACCACGCGGGCCATATGTGACGTTTAGCGGCGAGGGAAGGATGTCAGATGTAAGATGTGTCGTGAGATCTTGGAAATGGACTTGCACTTGGGCCAGTTCTTCAGTGTAGAGGTGGTTCTGAGTCGTAGTCAAAAGGTCAAGGTGAAATGCTTGTTTGTTTCTTTGTATGTTTTTTTTTTGAGCTATCACTACAAGAGAAACATCTTGTGCAACGGGTCCATATCATTGAAAACAAGATTCCGAGTACTTAAATGTTACATCGAGTCAATTTTGTTTTATGGATGAGAAGCATGGTCCATGAATAAGAGAGTACAGCAGGAAATGGAGGCCATGGAAATGTGGTTCATAAGAAGGATGTTGAAGGTACCATGGACAGCTAAGAAAACCAATGAAGAAGTCTTAAGAGAGGCTAGAGTTAAAAGGCAAATTATACCAAAGATCAGTGGCAGACAAACGTGATTTGTATGACATTTTTTTTGAGAAGAGGAAAATTGGAACACATTGTGGCAACTGGAAAAATTGAGGGAAGAAGAGACAGAGTAAGACAGAGAGAGAAGTTACTGGATGGGCTGTCAGTGTGGCTAGGAAGAAAGTCACCGGCAGACCTCATAATCAAGCCTAAAGACAGGGAATTGTGGAGAGAAATGATCGCCTACGCCACTCGGCACGACACATAATTGATTGATTGATTATCATTACTTACTACAGGAGTCATTACATACACATTCATCCAATTCTTCATCACGCCGTATAGACATAAAGGCATACATGTTGAGTTAACGAAGATGTTCATTTGAGCTCTTTTCATGCTGATGACATGTTTCTATACTACTGTTGTTGGAATGTGTGTGTGTACTATAATCCAGAATGGATACATGTGTACCGTAAAAGTAGAGAAATATAACTTTTAAACCAGCAGACCGAAAAAAAAAAACCAATTTCAAACCCACACAAACAGTTTTATAATGAATAAACCGTCCAAACTTACACCAGAAGGTGGAGCGATGCATATACTTGTATTTATCTTTCTTAACAGTTTAAAATTTAAAGTTAAAGAAAAACGAAAGAAGTTAAAACGAAACAAACCATAGGTAGACATTTTATTTCTAATTTCTTTAAAGGCACTTAAAGTGACCGCTCATAGGAAAAAAGAAAACAATAAAATAATGTACTTACTCCCTTTTCTTAACCCTGTACCAAAATATCTTCAAAAGTTATATATATATATATATATATATATATATATATATATATATAAGAGGTCGACCACGTGAAACTCTAAAGAGGACAATGTCAAGAGAGGCCAGTTCATTGGGTATAACATTCCTTGATGAGGTTGAAAAACTTGCCGAAGACAAGAAAATATATATATATATTATTTAATCCAACATAAACCTTGGATAAAAGTTTAAAATATCACACCTCTGCACGCATCAACAGCATAAGGAAATACATAGAATATAGAAAAGCTGAAGAGTTATAGAGTACAGGTGAAACTTTCAATCTTTGCGTAGGCAGAAGAGCTGCAGTTAAAGGTTGCATCGATAACCTTCTGATGTACATAGGCCTGACACGCCTTTATCCTCACCGAGAGAATGTTAAAAATAGGAGCAAAGTTCTTTGCTTCATAGAAAAATTAGTTCTTGAACTAAGACACGAATATATGGAACAATATTTGCAGGAAAATACAAAAGCATACAGAAGCACGTTAGTACCAAAGCATGAACGTCTCATAATTTCTTTTTTTCGTAGCGAAGATTATCATTAAACGTCATGATAATCTAGAGAAGACCTTCTTGGAAGGGTACATAATGGGAAAAAGAAAGAGAAGAAGACCAAGGCGAAGACATCATAGATAATTTCAAATGGCTGCAACAGCAGTAGGGTATCTTGCTCACAACCGAGAGGCCTACAGGAGAGCTGTTAGGGAGGCAAAGTTCCACAAGCATGGACGCCATATATTTTTTTATCTTCTGTACAAAGAGGAATTGGCTCTTGTGGCTTTTAGCGAAGCTACTGTAAATTAAAAGTAACTAGGCTATGTGATGTGTTCTCGTTGAAAGTTAAATATCAGACATATTGCAGTTACCACAGCGCCCAATATAACCATGAACTGAAATACACTTGATTAAGCTAGAAAATGTTTTTAAGTAAACTAGGTATTCAGTCATCTTCTTAGATAATGAAATCAATGCACGACACGGGAAGATAGACACTACATTAGGTAAACTAAAGAAAAGGACATGGAACAACAGGAAAATAAATACTGATTACAACAAATGTTATAACTCATCAGACCTCGGTACCTTGTACATATCTAAAACATGGACAACATATTCTGGGCATGAGAAGAAATAAAAGTAGCTTCCATCTTCCATGCCTTCTCAAAATAATGAACATAAGGAGAACTACAAAGTAAACACGCGAACGAGCTAAACTTCCACCTTTGATAACGCCACGCAGTGGTTGAAGAATGCGATGGATAAGAGAGGCAGTGAGAATGGATGCCAATCGTATCGCAAAGAAAATGTTACATGGAGAACTTGAGGACGGGTGGAAGCCATGAAGTAGACCAGAAGTGATATACAGGGACACTTGTGTGCCTTCTATGGGAGGGGTTTTTTGACCCGACACCTGGAGATAACTGGCTACAGACCAGATCAAACAGAGAATGATCATGCGCATGATAACTGAGGATGGTCGACGCAGGAAAGAAGACTTCAGTACACGGGGAATGGCCCTTGTAATTCTGCCACGATATTGCAGCAATGTCTCCTTCTACCATTAAATATTAGTAAAAAAAAAAAGAGCACTAGGAACAGAGCTTCTGCCACAAAGGCGCTGAATGCACTCTGTATAAATTATTTGTACAAATAATGAATGGGCGCGATATTTATGTGCACTCTACCTAAGCAGCTGATACAACAGCCTTCCCTCCATTAAAACGCGTGTGTGCATTTTTGTGTATTTACACGTGCTGCTGCACGATTGCCTGGCCATGTTGAAGACTATAAATGACTATGAGAAAAAGTCTAGAGAATAACAAAAACATGCACATATACAACATTTATGTGCTACAGTATAACTGTGCTCCGGCTGTCCGAAAGGAATTTTGTTAATGCCGTGCACAACAACGTTCCCTCCTCCCCCAGTCTCTTACCTATTGATTAAGCATTATGTTTCCATCAGCCTTAAAAACTGTTTTATTGGGGGAACTATACAGGGGCCCGGGGCTTTGTCCCGGCTGAACCCCCTTCTCATTGAACCTGACTGCATTCTCTAGAAGGTTTATCAGGAAAACGCAGCAAAATTCCCGCATTTTTTTTCTCTAAATTATCTGAGCGCTAGTGTTGTATCCAAACTTTCCTCTTCCTTCACACAAATCATCGTACAATTATAAGCTCGTTTCCCTTGATCGTAGTCATTAGATACATCCTTTCTTTTTTTTTTAGTGCTGTAAAACTTTGTTTACCACCACCAGTAGTAACTGTAGACGGAGTACTTGCCAGGAAATAGCACTCCCAGTTAAACCACTTCGACGGATGAAGTCTTCCTTTTCCTCTGGGTTTAAAGGCTGCTGTGGAGTCTGAGCATCGGCACACGGTGCATTACACCAAAGACCACCATCAATGTCTCGAGTTTCTCTATACTGTAGTTATTTTCTGCAGATTTATTCATGTCATTTCATGGTGCAGTTTACGTTAAATCTTAAATATTTCTTCAATATTTGCCTGTAGCATGGAACAATATCCAGGGACAAAAATGAATGGATATTGAAGATACTTATCACACGCACGTATTGATATTGAAGATACTTATCACACGCACAGATGGATATAAAATTTCATTTTAAACAACTACAAGTTGTTCGGAAAAGACAATCAAAATTATCAGGACACAATAGAAAACGACAGGCGTTAGAAGAGTTGTTCCCAATCTGTGGTCTGCTATTTACAAGTAATGCTTAACAGACGGTCCACGACCGCATGATAAGAGTTTGCTATATAAATGCCATTTTATTGAATATAAATAACTGCGGTCTTGCATATCAACTGGTGACCGACAACAAACATATGGCTGGAAAAATGGTTCCTGTGTGTAAAAAGGCCGAGAACCACTGCGGTTAGACAACTTGACAGACACTGGAAAGCTCGTAGGGAAAAAAGAAAAAAAATGGCATTTTATTTTCAAAAGCCAAAGAATTGGGCATGTATGCTTGTCTGAAATTCTGCTTTTTGTCTTTCTAATGAGGATTTATGGACATGTTCCAGTGGATACTGGGTTTCCCTCTCGTGTCTGGGGGGGGGGGGGGGGTGGCTACTCGCCCTACCATGATCCGTTGTTCCAGTTATATTATTCCTTTTCTTTCTAATTTAACTTTCTCTCACGTCAAAAATTTTTTTATATTTTCTGAAGCTAATCATACACCGCTGTGGTATATTATTTTATTCTTATCCACATCGATAAAACACTTAAGCTCAGGAACCCTGAAATTAAGAATTATCCAAATACATGCAAAAACAAACCTGTTTCACATTCTCATCCGCCCATTACAGTCTACTAGACTGCAGTAAACTATTGGTTATAATACTGATTGCTTTATACTTGTGGTAACACCAGTGAGTCATATAGCAGACGCCAAGCAGATATATTAGCAAGGCCTGAAGTTAAACATGAAATGAGAGTGTTTTCCAGTGGCGAGCAGTAGAGTAAGTAAGGTTTATCTTGGAAGGTCACGTTTTGAGTGTTTAAATGTTAGTTATGCTGTAGATTACAGTTAAAGAGTGGCCAAAATAATACAGAGCATTCTGCATCACAGATGTATTTACTGACTTTGCTGAATATTTGAAGCTGAATACTCGACTCTTTGTCCAAGAAGCTGTAGTCAGCAGTTTAAGCTGTGCAATAGCTGGAAATTAGGTAAAGTGACGAATACTTCAGACGAAATAAAAGGTCGTTGATACAAAGACGGAAATAGACCATGATCAAAATATCTGAATGGACTGGCCAAGTGGCACAGGAATGAGAAGTAAGAAAACTAACTGGAAATACCAAGGACTGCCCAGCCTGAAGAAACGTGATCGGCAAAACCACCTTGAGAAGAGCTTATAAGGGATGATGATGATGATGATGATGATAAGAGAGATCTCAACAAAAATCTCGTAAAATCACAGACATTTGTCCGGAGACTCGCTGAGTTTCTAATCGTGAGGTAGAACTGGAAATAACTTGTTTATTTTGTTTTTTAGAACTGAAGACACTGCGTTTACATTTTATTCCATTCTAAAAAACGTCTTACTCTCACAGTCATGAAGGAAAAGAGGTTGTGATGGACTCCAAGAAGCTTTCATTGTGGTTTTTTAAGTCTGTAAAGAAGAGCTCGCAAGCTGGAGTTTGCAACATAAAAGTGGGCTTTATTTACAGAGTGATATATTCACCTCCAAATTGTTTCAGCTGGTGAGCTATGGCGCTTCATGGCTGAAAACAGCAAAATATTCAACTAGATCTAATGTATCTAGCTGTTTCCTGCGCCATTTTAAGGCATGTGTCATTTGATAACAGACATATGCCTAAGGAAAACGCGAATATCTCTGAAACGATATTTTCACAGCACAACAAGGATTTTTTTAAAAATCACACAATAACCAGAACTAGTTCTTCTGAAATAATAAACGTTTTGCGAAAATATGCTGTATTTCACAAGTCAGAGAAATCATTTGTATGCTCGTAGTTCTAATACTGGTGTAAACGTATACTTACCTGTTCATAAGAAACACGCACTAGATCATTTACGTGTAAAATCACCCAAACTCAGCTGCTGTTTCTTCAGCGAACATCATATTACAGCAATATAATCCTTGTTTTAATCTTTACAATTACTGAAATGCAGCCAGTTTTTGAACTCTTCAGCTCTCGCCAAAGGCTCAGCCCACTCCGGAAGTTATTTACTCTCACTGTTTATGAGAGCTTCAATCTTGTCTCGTTCTTTAACTCAGCATGGAGAGTTCATCAGATAACGTCACGTTTATAACGTGAGAGTTGAGGCCCCTTTCAGTAAACTCTGACGTAATGTATAAATATTCAGGACCAAAGTATTTGTGAGATATCCAAGCGAAACTCCAGAGAGAGCGGGGATGGGAAAACTAAACTAAAAACTCTTACTGGAGAAATGCCAGCGGAAGAATACATCCGCAGTTAGAGAATGAGGTGGCTATGACATATTATTCAGATGAGGCCCAGCGAACATGTCCTTAAGAGAAAATAAAAGATCAGAGAGAAAAGCGAAGATTGGAATTATATACAACAAAACAACAAATATTCAGGACCTCCGGCAGGGAGTCTGAAAGCAGACGCGTAACTCTTCACTACCCCCACAACCCCCCCCCCCCCCACCTACCCCCAGCTTATCCTATTAATTGACCATTTTGTTTTCATCCACCGCGGGCCATCTTAAAACAAGAGAAACCAACGGGGTCCTGGCACCCAGTGCACCGGCTGAACCACGTCTCCTCTTATTGGGCTTGCGTACAAGCACTAGTTCTGTAAACAAAGCAATAGCTCCGTACAAGCAGTAGTTCTGTTCAAGCACTAGTTCCGTACAGGCACTAGTTCTGTACAAGCACTAGTTCCGTACAGGCACTAGTTCTGTACAAGCACTAGTTCTGTACAAGCACTAGTTCTGTACAAGCACTATTTCTGTACATGCACTAGTTCTGTACAAGCACTAGTTCTGTACACGCACTAGTTCTGTACAAGCACTAGTTCTGTACAAGCACCAGTTCCATATGAGCACTAGTCTTTGCCGGCACTATTTGCAACCACGACAACAGCCAGGCATCTCATACGTAATTCGCGTGACATTTAGAAAGTTGCGTTAATCGAAAAAAAAATACCTATCAATCTCTCTTCCTGAGTGTCTTTCTAACCGTTCGGCTGTCTGTCTGTCTGTCTATCCAGAAGTCTATATCTCTGAGTCGCTGTCTCTACCGTGATATCATCTAAACCGGATGTATAACTCGTTTGATTTCCCGTGTCTCATTTTGTCCGATAGTAAATTGTGCGGAGGCCATGAATTCATCCTATTTTCTGTAATAATGTAAGAAATGGGATGCTAAGATTGTGACAGGGTAAGGGGAGGGAAGCTGGAGATTGAACTTACAAAGTTTATACAAATAATGTTATGGGAAAATAACAGAAGATACTGCTGCGGCTTTTTTTCTTTATTATAGTAAGGAGAGAACTAAAACACTTCTTTCATTGTTCTTGTTCATGACGTTTGAAAGAAAGGAGGGGGGGGGGTAGAGCTGATGTTGGCTTTACTCCAATGATCTATGTTGTTAGTGGTGCTCATGTTGACAGTGATGTATAATAATATTATATGGCTGTAATTTATATATTAGCGATTGAAGAAGTTATACTGTCTTTTAATTCTATACCTTGAATGATTCGATGCTTGCAAGAATCGCTGGTCATCTGTATTTTTTATATGACGAATGGTCTTTGTGGTCGCGAGGATATTTTCTTTCTTCGTTATCACTTCTTTACTTTATGAATGCACCTTACTACTTCTTTTTGTTCATTTCAACATTTCAGAATGTCACTACATATGAAACTATGTGGTTCACCACAAGACTGAAATCTTAACACGTATAGTCAATATAAAATTCAGATGGTTTCCTCCTGAATCAAATTATAGTTGAACTTTAATATTCTCCAAACGAAATTCACAAGTATCAAATTGAAGCATCCCCGAAAGAATTTTATATAAAGTTATAATAATATCAAATCTGCATTTCTCACAGAGTACCAATAATCACTTTCAGACTTGAAACACATCTCCTCTCTGTCCTAAACTACTTCTGATTCTAAACTACTTCTGATTCTAAACTACTTATGGTTCTAAACTACTTCCTGTTCTAAACTGCTTTTCTGTCTCATGAATATCTATTGACTCTGCTTGTCTGTCTGTTCTATCTGCCGTGGCTCTCCTATCTATCCTTCTGTTCTTCTTTTTTTCTGTCCTCTCTGTTTTTTTTTCTCTGTTTTCCCTTTCATAACTGCATGGTGGATTACATATTGTAAGTCAGTTGTCCAATAGGACACACCTTTAGATCTTTCTATTGGTCAGCTGGTTGACTACATACTGATTGGACTTCGAGATAAGTCGGTACACTCATTTTGGTCATATTATTGGTCCGCTGGACTATTCACATGTGCAAATTTTGTCCTAAGATTAGCAAATATGCCTCATCTGTCAGCAAGTCTGTTGTGTCAAATCCGTCTATTCAGTTTTCTCGTGTGTGTTAACACTTATTATTCGGTATCAAGTGTTTGCGATACCTGTAGGGGATTTAGTCCAGATCTGTTTACACAGTGTTCATCTGTCTGTCTCCATATGTACTATTGGTACCTGAAAATCCTTCTAGACCGTATTCAACGTCCCTGTATCTAATATTTCTAAGTATCTGCTTAATTATATCATAATAATACTAATACCGTTGGAGTGTTCCTCTCAGACTGGTTCTTAAATTTTCCATCGTTTCTTACCTACCTTCTATGTATCGATAATAACCATGACTATAATAAAATTGCTCATAGTAATAATAATAATAATAGTAATCACAGTGATAATAATATTTACAATAGTATCCTAATATACAAGGCACTATGTTAAAGATGCATATGATGTTGGTGATATTCATGTTGACAGTGATGTTTATGTTGAAAGTTATGCTCATGTTGTTAGCGACGGCGGTTATGGTATCTGGTGGTTTTCCTGATTTCTCAGAGAATCTTACACTAATTATATGGGAAAATGCCATCTCCTTAAAAAAGATACTGGAAAATAGAAGAAGTTGATAAATTATATAAGATCATAAGAAGATAGACATGTAGTGTAAAGTAAAGCTATGTCTTATTTTATATGTATTACACACATTTATTCCACGAGAGCCAAACTTCAGAAGTATGACTTTTTTATTGATGTACGAGTATTTACCGAAGTGAGATTGTATAATACTGATAATTCTGATGCGTTATTTGGTGAATCATTTCATATTTCTTCTAGTCTGTCAAGTTTGAAGTGTTGAATTTATTGTAATATTTACTGTTCTATTACACTTAAATATTTATTCATTACCGTCAATGTTGACTTTTCTTAGATTGTTGAATCTCCAGGTTTGGCTGTGGCCGCGGCGATTTTATATTTCTCCACTGTTACTTATAAATTACTAATACACATTTCGAAGTCTCTTTCTTGATCAATTCACAAAGTCGGTATATAACACCACGAGACACGCTACGATTCACACCTTGGCTGATTTATCACTCATAGTTATTATAAAATTGTCAACTTTAATTTCATCGAAATTAAAATCCAAAAGTATCAATTTGATTGTCAAATATGAAATAACGCCTAGGAATTCACACAACTCTTTACGTTCCTCTTACGTATTTTGCATCAAGTTCACAACATCTCAGATCTTCTGCATTTCTCACGAAGTATCAAGTTACTTTCTAATTTGAAATGATGACCACAGTAATAACTCGTGGGTCGACTATCCCATATGCATTTCTCATCCATTTTCCATATTTCCATTCTTTCTAGCCTACCTGACTTTTGGATCTCTAGCGAGATTGTGTGAGTCTCCATATCCGTCTGTCTGTGTCTATCTGATCTTCTATCTCTCCTAAACTGCTCGTCTTCCAAAGACTGCCTCTCTCTAACTGCTTTTATCTAACTTTATTCAAAACTGCATGTGGTTTCTATATAGCCAGAAAGTCAGTTTCAGCTGTTCATTCAGTCGCTGGATCACGCCCCTAGATCTTCTATTTGTCAGTTGGTTTCTGTCTGCATAATGATTGAGTCCTGAGTTATAAACATGTCAGGCGTGTCAGCTGTTTGTAATGTCCAGCGCTGATCTGTCTATTTTCTCGCATCGAGGAGACCATTGGTCATCCAGTATATGTTGTACTTGACATACATTAGTCCGTTTTTGTGTGCATAGTGTCCAGTCCACCTTCTGTCTGTCGCTTCATTGTTGTCTTTACATCATTTAACTGGTCACGTCAGGACTATTGTTATCTAGGTATATCTCCTTAGTCCGTCTTTTTCTCAAGCGTCCGTCCTGTCTTGACGTAACATTGGTTACTAATATCATGGGAATTCCTTTCCTAATGGTTCTCACGTTTTCTACTTCGTTACCTTCCGGTCTGTCTGATTTCTAACTATCATGAAAATCCTAACAACAACAATAATAATGATAGCATTAATAATACTATCATAATTTACAAGGCACTATGTTACAGTAATTCCAAGAACAGGGATGACTGGAGAACTTTTATCCGTGGCCTGTGCTCTCAAGGGAGTGAAAGATGATGATGATGATGATGATGATGATGGTGATGATGATGATGATGATGATGCACTTTTCCAGACATGACTATTAAAACGTTCATGCTGAGAATGGTAAGAGATAAAAGAGGCCGCCAAGGCAAGGGGTAGACGGTGGAGATAAGAGATATGTTAAATATGGCTGAGCTTATAGGGGCAATGACCTTGACCCCATGCCAATAACATTGCGACTGCGCATGTCCCGTGGCCCTTGACCCCATTCCACTGATTTTTAAGGGCATGTATCTTTCCAATCGCAACCTATGCCTATGACACCTGGATACTTAACAAAAACAACTAAAGAAGCTGTGAAAAGGGACAGACAGGACTATAAAAGTTATTTTTCTTAATTCTTTTTTTTTGGTTTAAATTCCCCCTCTATATACTTAAGCCAAGCCTTCTTTCTTTGCTCTTAATTAATCGTCATATGTGTTACTGTTCGAGTAAGAGCTAAATACAAATGTTCCTTGGATATGTGAAGTAGTTTACTGGCAGGGAAGACATGCCTAAATGGCCTGACTGTGTGGTTTGGCACAAACGACAACCGATGTTATTAGGGACACGGGAGACTGAGCGAGCTGGAGAGAGATGAGCGACTACGCCCTTGGGCATGGCCCCATGTAAGCTTAGGGTGTGGGTTCTTGTTGTCATACACACAACGATGGATTGTGAGTGATGCAACCAAAATGGGTAAAAATGATGCCACGGAGAACACCTACATTCCACCTTGCATATCTGCAAGATAGATAGATAGACAGACAGATACATATACAGACCATCTTTTCATGGCACCAAAATTGCTAGTTTTTCTGAAAGTTTATATCTTTCCTTAATAAAAAGACAAAGAAATGTCACTTTTAAAAAATCTAAAATATAACATTAAAAGGTGGGAAAAAAAAGAAAGGAAACTGCCGAACGTGGGCAACGAACCCATGACCCTAAGATTAAGAGAATCATGCTTTACCGACTGAGCTAGCCGTGCTCGTATAACTTTGTAGTATATAATCTTTTCCTTCCTACCGACCAGTGGTCGGTGCTCATGCGCAGAAGACATGCGCAGTTGTCCGTGGGGTATCTATTGGCACTCGATTTCGTTGTCCGAATAGTCACTCGTAATATTCTGTGACACGAAGCAAATCGCTGAGCCCTAAAAGGTCTGTTGGACCCTCAGCGCTGAAAGTATACAAGTAACGAGACAAGATACATTGCATATGCCGTTCTAAAATAAAGCGAAAGAAACCTTACAAAGTTCCATAAAATGATTAAATCTCCGCTTTTTTCACATTTCGGATTATGTGAATGTTTGGCTGTAACTTCTGTCGCAAATTTAGAAAATGATAAGGATGAAGTGTGTGGTATATCATGTGCTGGATATTCCAGAGTTGGTAGCTTCGGTGTTCACAATGCGCAGGGGATGACCATATTTCTGTGGTCTATTTTTAGAATTTATTTTGAAGAAAATTCTTCGAAGTCCTCTATAGAAGGTTTCTTACATAAACCATTTCTGTAAGTTCAGAAAAATTTTCGACCGTAAGGGACCAATTCTATTCATATCGGGACAAATTTTATTAATGTGTATTAAATAAAAATACTCTGACCATGTCAAAAGACACAGCAACATACTGAAGACCACACTAGAAGAAAAGATGGACGAAAAAAGAGGGAGAGGTCGACAGAGATGTAGATAGGAAGATAGCATATGAGAATGTACAAGGACACAGGCTGGCAGAGTGCACCATCAAGGCGAGAGACCTGGAGATTCATTACCGCTAACCTTCGTTCTGGAGAAGGCACATGATGATGATGGTTAGTAACATTCATTCATTCATTCATTTGCATGTCCTATGTGGAACTTTGCCTCCATAACAGCACTCCTATAGGCCTCTCGGTTGTGAGCAAGATGGCCTGCTGCTGATGCATCCATTTGCAGATCATCAACGATGCCTTGCAGCCATCTTCGTTTTGGTCTTCCTCTCTTTCTTTTTCCCATTATGTACCCTTCCAAGACGGTTTTCTCTAGATTATCATGACGTTTAATGTTTCCACAATATTTAAGTTTTCTCTCTTTAATCCTCTTTACTAGCCAGCCTTCTTCAATATTAAGTTCTTGTAGTATGGATATATTTGGTTAGTAACAACATACATTAATTATATAATGGATCAAAATAATTCTTTCAGGTAAGTTATCAATTAATGTTTTACATTACCTGCTATAATTCACCTTAAAGTAATTAGCTTGCAATGAAGTTGACAAAATATTTTATCAAAATTAATCAAATGAGCGGATGGATTTGAGGAAAACAAAGGATGTTTATTGCAAGTGCAGGGACTACATTATCTGAAAATGAACAGCAAGAGTCAAAGTAAGGATGTCAAACGCATAAGCAATTCATGGAAACTTCAGTTGGAGCCAACCATGAACATGGCTAGCCTACAAGGCTTGGAGATACTGTGCCTACGTCCACCGATGTGCCTTGATCGAATCATTTCCGTGGAATGGCAACACTAAAAAACAACTGCTCATGTTAAGCTCATCATCTTAGGCACCCGTTGTCCCACTGTTATGACAGTGAGTCCCAGTTTGTCCATTCACAGCGCTGGACTCGGCACGCAAGAGGCTTGCGGGGGTAATTAAAATGATCAATATTCTATATAGTCATGGTGACATGAGAGTTAATGAGACAGAATTTTGAATAGATTTTCCTTCACTCTAGTCAGACAAAGCATAATGTCATGTGCTATGTTATCAGAGTCCATGATCCTCAAGGAAATAGAAAACGAGGAAGACCTAGACTTACCTGGAGAAGAGAAATTATGACAGTTTTCAGAGACACGGGATGCACATGGAAGGAAGCAGAGAATAATTCCAATAATAAGGATGACCGGAGAACCTTTATCCGTGGCCTGTGCTCTCAAGGGCGTGAATGATGATGATGATGATGATGATGATGACGATGATGATCGTCAGGCACTTATTTTATTGTAGTCCAGGTGTTGAAAAATGGCCCCTGTACCTCGAGAACCTCCTGCTTTCTTAGGTCATCAAAACGAACTGCAACTGGATCATTCTTCCCTTTTCTGCTCCTCTTTTCATGACCACCTGGCATTTTATGGTTCTTATCTCACTCTCCAGTGTCATGCAAGGTCTTTACCGTCCATAAATTAAAAACAGAGCTTCTTATTATCAGACTGTCCATTATATCGTACCAGAACTGACCGGCAACCATGTACGGCTTCCTGTATCATACACGGTGACCTGGAGTTCCTTGATGTGTCTGGTTGTCTAGACAACTGCTTACCAGAAAATATATTAAAATAACTATATCCCTTCTTAAATCATTGTTCCTGAGTAGAGGCCATCTTTGATTCCGTTTTGTATACAATAAATAAATGCATGCAATATCCCGAACTGTATTAAATATATTACCTGCTGAGTTGTGTGTTTTTACAGCAATGTACTCTCAGTTTATCTCATTTTCTCTCTAGTTGTTAGAAGTTTGTTTAGATTAAAAAAGATAAATAATTTTTTATTAAATTAAATGTTTTTATTTTGTCCCACCGTAAGCGTGTATGCCTGAGTTTGTATGCTCTCAATATTTTAATATTTTGCCAAGAGAAGACAGTTACAGAGAAGACAGTTACAGAGAAGACAGTACTGAAACCATAAAAGTTTGAGAGCACAGTTTACAAATCTCTGCTGTAGCTTGTATATTCAGTTTGTGTTTAAAACACATGTTCTTGTGAAAACCTAGCAACGTCAAAACACATGTTCTTGTGAAAACTTAGCAACGTCAAAACACATGTTCTTGTGAAAACTTAGCAACGTCAAAACACATGTTCTTGTGAAAACCTAGCAACGTCAAAACACATGTTCTTGTGAAAACTTAGCAACGTCAAAACACATGTTCTTGTGAAAACCTAGCAACGTCAAAACACATGTTCTTGTGAAAACCTAGTAGCATCACCAAAAAAAAAAAAAAAATCAAAGGGCGGTGTTTCAGACACGCACGGTCAAACTGACCTGCTGTTTCCACTGTCAGAATTGAGCGGACTAATGGATCTGAATAGAAATCCATTGTTAACATAACATACTGCGTTATAACTCCATGTCCAGGGAAACAGAAATCAAGGAAGGCCTAGGACTACTTGGAGAAGGGAAATTATGAAAGTCCTCAGAGACAATGGATGCACATGATGAAAGTGCTCAGAGACAATGGATGCACATGATGAAAGTGCTCAGAGACAATGGATGCGCATGGCAGGAAGTAGAGAACAAATCCAAGAACAGAGATGTCTGGAGACACTTTATCCGTGGCCTATACTCCCAAGGAAGTGACGGGTAATGATGATGATGATGTTGATTATTATAATTCCAAAGCTGAACGCTTCTTATTATCTTATGCATATATCATAGTTGTCATGCATCACGTTAATTACAAACAACAAGAAAGTGTAAATAAAATTAACGTAAGGAAACTTCTGAACTGTGTGTTTTTTATCCGCATATTTGACAGGGACATAATATATAGTTATTTTATGAAACTCACAGATAAATGTACGCCATCGTCCTATAAAGGAAACTAGGGAGTACGGTCACGAGCCTGACCGGATACTCTGACTGAATATGTGGTCAGTATTCACTCCTGTCGTTAGCAAGTTATAAATTAAACAAACAAGACTGAGCCAGACGTGTGCGTATATTTACAAACATGAGCTTATCTTTAGACAATAGGAGATGGAAGAAAACTATAGCTAAATGGACGAAATCATTGCACTACAAAGAACTGCCTTATACGTTAAGTAAATATGTCACTTTCCAGCTTACCTTAATGCGCAGCTAACATGTCTTTACGAAATAAAACGACTATGCAAGGACCGCAAACGACGAAGTGAGACAGTAGACCACATACTCGTATACCACGATCCGTGCCATAGATTTCACCTGCCTGTTCACCTGCTCTAGTAAATGTGTGTTTTATAGATCTCCGCCGAGACTGCACGCTCACCTGCTTTCAGACATGATTGTTTCAAGACCAGAGCGCTTAAATTTGACTGCCTCTGTGATCTAGTGATCTGGTGTGAGGAATGTACGTCATTTAAAAAGGAAAAATACGTGTAACTTTCTGTCCCCAGGCAGCTGGCCTGAAGTGAACTTAATTTTTTAAAAGTCTAACACACTATCTATCTATCTATCTATCTATATCTATCTATCTATCTATCTATCTATCTATCTATCTATCTATCTATCTATCTATCTATCCGTCCGTGCGTCCGTCTTTCTGTCTGTCTCTCTGTCTGTCTGTCCGTCTGTCTATTGCCTGTATGTCTGTCTGTCTCTCTGACTGTGTGTCTGTCTGTCTGTAAGTATTTTCTACAAATTAGACCAGTCTATCATGGGACGGGCACATTGGAGATTATTCATGCACAGATCTGGAAATTACTCACTACGGGACTCCTAGATATTACAGTACAAGTATTACAGAAAATGAAGACTAGATATGTGCTGGTATGTAAATACGAGATGTAACCGAATTGAATACGAGTGTTTCAAATTTAGAGAGCCCAGATTTTCATGATGTGATATTTTCAGGTTTTTAATGTGAACATCAGTGGTGCTGGAGATAAAGAGATAGTAAATTGGAAGTGGAAGATGAGATGACACTGTTCCTAAGCGCAAGAAGTAGAGCTTTCTTTTTTCATGTTCTCAAAGGTAAATTGATGTTTGTGATACTGACTTGTTTTTCTTTAACTAGTGCCTGGATCGTGGATCAGGATATCCTGTTATCAGCAGGGAAGAAACCTGATAAGAAACCTGTTTCTTAGGAAAGCAGAGTTTACAGGCAGTAATGTAACTAGGATAAATCAAAATAAAATATAACACTACGGGAGGCAAACACTGACGCTCTGAGGTGTTTTTTTTTAATTTAAAAAAGCTATTGGCAGTTAACAGCCTTAAACTGTCTTAAACTTTAGATGTTGAAATCGTTTCATTTTCCTGTAAAACATGGCGGCAGTGATGAATGATAACAAATGATGTTCTTATGTCACGTGTATTGTTCGTTAAAATAAGAATTGACAAGAGTCAACAGAACAAGTCTTTTTTTTTCGCCGAGATGAGAGTAAGACTGTTACGTCGCGAACATGAAATTGACGCTGGCGGCAGTGATGAATGATAACAAATAATGTTCTTGTGTCACCTGTATAGTTCATTAAAATAAGAATTAACAAGAGTCAAAAGAAAATTTTTTTTTTCGCCGAGCTGAGACTAAGATTGTTATTTCGCGAACTGACGCTGGCTTTAAATGCGGGTTTTTAGTTTAGTTTTTTTTTCTGTTACCCTCTTACAGAAAACTCAGACTAGACAAGGAGTTTACTACGACAAAATATTTTCTAGGTTGTCAAATTTATCCATCTTTGCCAAGGACATAAAATAATGTTTAAGTGGTGGAAGTTTGCAATCTTTGTCACTCCTTCTTCTTCAGCTTTCAGGGTCACTGCTGCAGATAAAGTTCGCCTCCATTCCTCTCTATTCCTAATCTTCTCTCTCTCCAGTTGGTGACACCAGTTTCTTTTATATCCTCTTCTATGTTGTCTTTCCATTTCTGACTTGGTCTCAGGGGTATATACAATATTTTCTTCTAGGTTGTGAAAGTTACTATTGTTTGCCGAGAACTATTGATTGAATGATTATGTTAAAGAGTGTGACAAGTGAATGCTGTAGAAGAAGGAAGAGACGCGTTATGTAAGGACAAAGAGATGGGCACGAGTGTCTTGTGTGCTCCGACTATTAAATGTCACATGGGCGTGGAATAACAATAATTGACGAGCGGATGAAACACACGCACACTCACACACATGCACACTCACACACATACACACACACACTTTTATAAGCACCTCAAGCACTCGTTCTGTGCGGCTTCAATATGAGGACGCGAGAGAATTGAGCATCGAGATGGCAAAATTATGAGAGAATATGCATACGTTTGGAATACAAATGGTACACCAATGAGGATAAATTTGGCTGGAAGGTCTAACAGCTCCAGAAGTGCTGAAGACGTGAAGAATACAGGAGTAAAGTACACGCGTGGCAGGTTGAGGTACGTACAGCAGTACACTGATAACGCGTCCATAACAAGATAGCTTTCAGCACTGTAATGTGCATATAACGATATAGCATATAATAGTATAATGTGCTTATAACGGACTAGAATAATAGCATAATATACACATAACGAGATAGCATACAATTGTATAATCTGCACATAAAGAGATAGCATAAATAGTATAATGTGTATATAAAGAGATAGTATATAATCGTATAATGTGCACATAACGAGATAGCATACAATAGTGTAATGTACTCATACGGAGACAATGTACACCAGCATAGCTTACGACAGGATACTGTGCACATAAGACAATAGCATACAACAATATACTGTGCACATAAGAAGATGGCATACAACAGTATACTGTGCACATAAGACGATAGCTTACAACATTATAATATGTACATAAGATGGCATATAACAGTCAGTCAGTCGGTCATTTGCATGTCCCTTGCGGAACTTTGCCTCCCTAACAGCTCTCCCTGTAGGCCTCTCGGTTGTAAGCAAGATGCTCTGCTGCTGATGCATCCATTTGCAGATCGTCAACGATGTCTTGCAGCCATCTTCGCCTTGGTCTTCCTCTCTTTCCTTTTCCCACTGTGTATCGTATCATTCCAAGACGGTCTTATCTAAATTCTCATGACGTTTAATGTGTCCAAATTATAAGTTTTCTCTATTTAATCATCTTTTTCCAGCCAGCCTTCTTCAATATTAAGTTCTTATACAACAATATAATGTGCTAATAACGATATAGCATAAAGGAGTATAATGTGCAGATAAAGCGACAACATACAACAGTATAATGTGCACATAACGAGATAACACGCGATAGTATAAAGTACTGATAACGAGATAACATACAACAGTGCAATGGGCATAGAATAATGTTCATGTAACGATACATCATAAAGCAGAATAATGTGCTCAAACATCATGCAAGATTATAATATACTGACGACAGGATTGGGAAACTATACAGTATAGTTTTTGTTGCGAAGACACCCAGTGAAGGAATGACACTATCTAGCCTAAAAGGGTCTAATTTTGTAATGTTTATACATTTGTAACTGCAGTAATCAGAAATAATATACAGGATGATAAGACTGAAGACAGCGATTTAGAGAATTAGGATAACGAAAATGACATCGTTAGTTTGTGAGAACAATTATACTGTACGGAAAGGGATAGAAAGTAGCAGTGAACGAACGAACAAACTATTTTTATCTTCCATGGTTGAGGAGCTGAGAACCCAGACTTGTCCGACATTCACTCATCTGTCAGTCTTATCATACTTTCCATTTAACACATGTGTACTAATTACTTTGGCGGCCTGGTTGGCTGAGTGGTTGGACGCTCGGTTTACTAATCAGGCGGTACCGGGTTCAAGTCCCAGTAACGGGATTTTTTTCTGGTATACACCAAAAAGGCCCCGGGGGTCCACCCAACCTCTAAAAATGGGTACCAGAGAAATCTGGGAAGGTAAATGTAGCTAGCCAGGCGTGATACTGATCATATCACACTTTCGTGTGCCGAGGGCCATGGCTATAACAACGTATGCTCAAATATGCCTTAATGGCATGGAAACGGGGTTTTATCTTTTACCTTTATCTTATACTAATTACTTTAATAAATTGCTAAATTATTAAATGAAAAAACATATCTAAGATAATGAACTGCACGAGAGATAACTAATTTAACAAGATAACACACATACACACATACATATATATTTTTTTCAATGTACTTCTTCTCATATCACATACTTTCACGTTCATTAAGATCATTTCTCACCATGTTACGTTACATGTTACTGTCTAACAAAAAAGAACTAAACTTCTGCCATGTTTACAGCCCTGAAGTCAGTATGAGAGTTCAGAAGATATTTTAAGGCGGCATATTTACAAGCAGTAAATATTGAACACGTTTGGAGTTTAAGTATGAATTATTGGTAGTGGATTTTTAATGGTAGGGGAGTGAAATCTAGAGCTGCGCGGCAGAGGATGCAAGGCTTTTCTTGTACAAATCAAGGCTGGATTTACCTAGAACATATTTTAAAAAAACAAACTTTGACTATGTTTGGGGTTCATTCATTCATTTGCATATCCCTTGTGGAACTTTGCCTCCCAAACAGCACTCCTGTAGGCCTCTCGGTTGTGAGCAAGATGGCTTGCTGCTGTTTAGGGTTAGACAGTGAAAAATAAAAACACAGATGATGTTAAAGCGATTTTAAACACTATAAGGACAGGAGGAAGAAGAAAATAAACAGAAGATACCATACAAGAAAGACAGAAACTGTGACAAAATGAACAAAGAGTTGACACTGGTGAGCTGTGAGGGATGAGGAGAAGGAATATATGAAATATGCGGACATGCTCTGAAAGAAATATGGCAATATTAGCAATAAAAGTTGAATAATACAAAAATATATCTGAGCAGCCAATCAGACGAGATAATTGTATATAGAATGTGACGTGAAGCAAAAATGTGACAAGGACATTATCCACGGCTCGGGGAAGGGGTGGGTGTGGGTAAAGATGACGGAAACAGCAAGGAAAGGAGGGATCCCCGAAGACGTGAAAGAATTAAAAAGAAGTTACCGGCCTACTCCAGCTTTGAGAAATCTGGAGAGAAAACGAAAAAGATGGCGAAGAGCGAGAAAACACCAGGGAACGGAAGAAAAATAAAAATCGAAAAAAAAAAAAATCTGATTTTGAAACTGAAAAAATGTGATTTGAAAAAGGCAAAAAGGACAGAAAATAAGGGAGAAATTTTTTTAAAAAATAGACAGATTGACAAAGAGAAAAAAAAATGAGGTAGAAATGGAAGATGAAAGGGAGATAAAGCAAGAGCGAAGAAATGAAAGTAATCGATGGATTTAAGAATGAATGAATGAATGATCTTTATTTTCAAAGAGTGAAAAATTGGCCGCCCAGGCTCGTCTTAGGTTCTGCCCTTAATCACTCCATCTTTCGTTCTTTACACACACTCTTATAAGCATACAAATTACATGCAAAAAAATCTAAGAATGCCAGAATGAAACTATTACATTCACAGAATGAACTACTTGAGATATAACTAATCTAACAAGATAGTGCGTGCACACACATGCATATAGAGTGAGAGATAGAGATAGAGAGAGAGAGAACAATGAACAGTGCGAGAGAAAGTCACTATTTAGAAAAGTACAACTAGAAAAATAAAGATTCAAAGCTTGAGGGAGGTACAAACAATGACAACAACGGAGACATATTAGAATATAGAGCCAAGAAAAGAAAAAAGAGAAAGTGACTGAGAATGACAGCAGAGAAATTCAGAATAAATGCATGTCTCAATGAGTGAGTCATCAATATTTCAAGTGGGCAACCCCTTCCACACGCTGCCACTACATCATCTCGAGGCACTAGGTTTGCGTGTGCAACAAAGTTTACCCAGTGGGTCTGGCGAGGACATTAAGCAACTCCCAGCGACAGCCCCAGCTTAGAACCGCAAATTTATACGCGTATACATAACTGTTTGTGTCAACATGTATAAACAGTCAATTGTTCTAGGCATTAAGGTTGTCTAGAACATGTTTTGAGTATATGTTTTCTTGTAAATATTTGCTACAGTTCAGAGGGTTTGAGAACATATTTTACGAACACTTTTTTTTTCATTTCTAGGGTTTTTTTTCTCCATCATTCATAAGTCTCTGTGATGTTTTTCTTTCTTTTTTGTGTGTGTTGTTCCTCTGTCTTTAAACACTCAAAACATTCTATCTCAGAAACTAAATAGTCTATCTCATAAAATGAGTATTCTGTCTCAGAAACTAAATAGTCTAGCTCAAAAAACTAAATATTCTATTTCAGAAACTGAATATTCTTTCTCAGAAACTACATATTCTAATTCAGAAATTTAATATTCTGTATCAGAAACTGAATATTTTATTTCAGAAACTGAATATTCTATCTCCGAAACTACTGTCTCAGAAACTGAATATTCTGTCTCAGACACTAAATATTCTATTTAAGAAACTAAATATTCTATTTCAGAAACTAAATATTCTATTTCAGAAACTGAATATTCATTCTCAGAAACAAAACGTTCCATCTTAGAAACTAAATACCACATCTCAGAAACTAAATACTATATCTCAGAAATTAAATATTATAATCTCAGAGACTACATATTTTGCCCCACGAACTAATATATTATGATTCATTTTGAAAGAAAGAAATAACATGTTATTCCGCTTAACAATGGTTTTGGAATGTCCATGTTACTCTTCTATGAAATGTTCATTTCAGTTCATCCTCTAGAATAGGCACACTTTTGCATCTGAAAGTGGTATCTGAACACAGTCCGTTGTTTATCTATTTCATTGTCGACCGTTTGATTAAAATTTTCCCTCTTGCGTTGTTTACATTATTGTATCATGACTTTTGATATGACCAAAATATTGTTGATTGTCTGGTTCTTATGTTTTTCATCGTTTCTCATTTCATTTTCAGTTGATTTGTTTTTCATTCTTTGTTTTTCTTTTCTGTTCATGAAATTCGTTCTACTTTTCTGTATATCTACATTTCAAGTGTGTCAGTTTTCTTTTTTCCATTTTCTTATTAATTTCCATAGAGAGGTATGGCGTATGCCTAACAATTGGTGATTCTCAGCTTCATGTGCTGTGGTATATATTTGGAGGTGAGAACTTTTGTTTTTGTGTTGCTCAATGTATATTTGACCATTCATATTCTTCTGTTTATTTCGGTGTGACATTTCTCATTACTGGTTATCATGTGTCGCAAATATGTGAGTGTTATCACAAGTTCTCGTGTGTCTCTGTTTTATATTTATGTTTACATTTGGCTGTTGTTCTCCCCTTGCAGACTGTCATGCCCTTTGTCTCTCTCATATTTATTTCCTGTCCAAGCGCTGCCGCTACACCATCTAGCACATCCAGCTCAACGTATGCAACAAAGGTTTACCCACAGAGTCTGGTCTGGACATTAAGTGACACCACGATAGCAGCTCAGCTTAGAGGCGGAACTTTATATGTGTATATGTTATTGTCTTATGTGTGTGTATGATTGTCTATGTCAAGTATGAACAAATATATCAATTTCTTTTGGCTTTTGTTGTTTATTTGTGCCACGAGACTCCGTACGGTCATCTTACCTCTCTGCCAGCAGCTCTGTGACATCTGCCTTTCTCATGTTGTTTTACTGTTTCTGTATTGATGATTAATCTGGGCATCTCCCTAATTTTCGTGAAGATTTGTAAATGTAACTGTAATCGGAGATTAGCATCCTCGCAAAAGGAGCATCCCCGTATGTGCTCCGCCTTCCGTTCCAACACCCACTGAAGTGTGCCCCTGCTGATGGAGCCAGTCATGCACTGATTGTAGGTAGCATGCTACTGCTGTCTGATAAACTTTCGTGTCTCCTTTTCTTCCCCCAGTTCGATCATCCTCCTGATGTGATTGCCGTCATTCAACGCGATGTCGTCCTCCATTCGAAGCATATCCAAGGTGGCTCTTGCATTCTCCTCCTCGTCCATTCTTAGGGTGCCCTGAATTGATGCCATGCCTGTCAGCTTGTCCGTTTTCTCATTGCCTTCGACTCCCGCATGACCCGGGAAATAGATCCACGTCAAACTGGAGAACGCTCTAGGAGCTAGACCCACTCCATGTGGAAGAAACGTCTCTCGATCCTCTGTAACATGCTTTGGGAGTCTGTTACAATGACCCCCATGAGAGTTGTCCTGCTCCAACAACCAGGAAATGTTCTCTGTATAAAATTTAAACAAGAAGGGAGACGAGGATATGCTTGTTTCGATCACTCTTTCTATATCAAGAGGCTTTGAGTAGTCAGCGTAGATCATAGAAATGCTGCATGTTCCGAGTGTAAGTTGCTTAATAGTTTAATGTCTTTACCATCTACATTAATCTCTTTCAGACATTCAGATAGGTTTTTATGCCCTACGTTATCAAAAGCCTTAATGTAGTCTATAACGCAAGCACAGATGTCCTTTTTCGGTTGCATATATTTCTCATTTACCATCTTCATTCTTAACACTTTTGAAATAGAGATCTTCATAAAGAATATGGCTTCCCTTGTCCTGACATTTTTTTTTTTTAGAGATTCAGACTGTTGACCAATAATTTTCTTATTTATTTTATTTATCTCATGAAAGACTTTGAGCAATATCTTTGTTACATGGCTCATTAAACTTACAGTTCTGAAGTTGGCACATTCTACTGATGTAGTCTTCTTTGGCAGTGTTATATACGAGATTGGTTCTTGTAAGTCCTGAGGAAAATACTCCGTGCTATATATATCATTACTTAAGTCTGTTATCCTGTCTAATCCATAGTCTTCTAACGTTTAAAACATTTCTATATTGATATTGTCTAGACCTGTAGGTTTTTTCCTTTTGTTACAATGTTATAAAACGAAACATTTTTTTTTACGAACGGTTATGGACTATGCATAAAGAGAGTTAAGTTTGGGACATTAAACACAAGTTTTTCGTTCTGAAATATGCAAGAAGAGGAAGAAGAATGAGGATGAGGAAGAAAAAAAGGTACACAAGAATATCATCCTCCTCAGTGGGCAAAAAAAAAAGTAAAGGTAACCCTGTCATGCCTTAGAGGCACATAGGGATATGGTGTTAGTGCCCATATTTTCCTTTACTTGTCAGCACACTATAGGATGATATGGTCAGTATCACGCCTGGCTGCCTTTTCCTTCCCCAACTCCAGAAGAAATCGGGTACCCATTTCTACAGCTGTGTGACTAGGGTGCCGTCGGCCGGATTCGAACCCCCGACCTTCGCCATGAGAGACCAGTGCACTAACCACTTCGCCACTCAGACACCAGTGGGCAAACCTGATGTATAAACGTGACAGGCTGACTCTTCAGTCAACACTGGTTCTTCAGTCAGCACTGACTCTTCAGTCAACACTGACTCTTCAATCAACATTTACAACATCTACCGAGACAGCAGCGACTAAATCAGAAGAGAAACAAGAACCTTAGACTTGGATAAAAACGCTGGTTTGCCATTTTGTATCAGTATCTGAGCAGATACTCGTCCGAAGCGTTGAAGTACAGGTCACAGCACATCATAAGACAAAAACTGGCTTGTGGTATAATCAAATGCTCTTGAATCAGTATTTCATTCTTTTGAATATTATAGAGCACTGTTAAACAGTTATTTGCTTAGCTGCAATACTTAGTCTCCAACACCATTTATATAGATATACACAGTGTAACAATAAGCTCACAATAACAAGACCACTACACTGTAAGCAACACGAACATGACCAGTCTAACATGAGTAACAACTCAACCATGATAAATGACAAATGGCACACTTAACACTGAGTCCAAATATCACAGAAGTCAGAATTTGCAATAACGACGAAAATGTTTTATGGGAAATCAAACAAGTGTATGAATGGTTGCAAAATGGAAGTTGCGAATGTAAACTGAGATGAAGAAAATCAACACAAAATGTACATAAAAACTATCTGGGCGAGTTGCGATCACCATACGACTAAAACTAGCACACTTCTTCTTCTTCGTTCGCATTGTCTGTCTATATCTGCAGTCCTGTCTCTTGGATAAATTTCACTGTTTTTTGTAATTCATGTATGGAACCGTAGAACTTATCTTCTTTAGTGGTTTCACTGGGCCAGTAACTATTTTCTTTAGTGGTTTCACTGGGCCAGTAACTATTTTCTTTAGTGGTTTCACTGGGCCAGTAACTATTTTCTTTAGTGGTTTCACTGGGCCAGTAACTATTTTCTTTAGTGGTTTCACTGGGCCAGTAACTATTTCTCAGTGTCTCATAGCTGGTGCAGTTCTGGAGGATATGTTCCACAGTTTGGGGCACCTGGGCACATGTCCTTAAAGCGACACCCAGATCTACAAAAAATTACATAATGATTCAAGCAACACTAACAACCATTCGAGCCGAAAACATGAAGACTTCCTCTCTTTTTCTCTCTCCCTCCCTCTCTCTCTCTGTCTCTCTCTCTCTCTCTGTCTCTCTCGCTCTCTCTCTCTCTCTCTCATATCTCATACACAAACACATTTAGACTATTGCTCAACAGTTTGGGATGGTTGCTCAGTGTCAAATACAAAGAGGCTTTGCTCACTCTAAAAGCGAGCAGTAAAGCTTATTAGTGACAAAGATCAAGCACGAACAACTAACCATCACAAACGTATCAAAATACTACGTCTTAAGAACAGGTTCCTCTTCAACAAAGCCAAGTTAGTACATCAAATTCTTTCACGGCATGCCTATGGAACCTGTTTAAATTTAGCACAAAGTGCAGCCAACGCTTGAACAACATATGTCTTCCAAAACCTAGACTTGACCTATACAAGAAAAGCTTTACTTATTCTGCTGCTCATCTTTGGAATACCATCCCATACTGTATAAAAAATATAAACTATACTCCTTCCTACAACTACAAACTTTTCCAATATCTATTTGATGTCGAATACATGCCTCCATGAATCGTAAAAAAGTTATTTTAGACTGCTCTTACAGACACCGAACTCATTATTCTGAATAGTAATGACATTTTTGTATCGTAAATAGTCATTTACATGTGTATGTAGTCAGTCATTTATATGGGTATGTAGATAGTCATTTTATGTGTATGTAGTTACATTATTGTTAATTATGTTTGTTATACGAGCAGCATATTTGTAGAATGTCTGGAACAGAGTGAAAGTTATGTGATAACGGGCAGAATGTCAGACGGGCCTGAGTGCCCAATTCTTAACCCTTTTGAAATAAAGATCAATCAATCAATCAATTAATCACACATCTCAAGCAGAAGTCTTTTGCCCCGTGCAAAAGGAACCTCAGACCCCGTGACTAAGTGGCCAATGGAAATAGGGAGATAAAACTTACTCCGTGCTTGCAAAATCCTCTGAGCAGTGGTCAACAAGTTTGACCACAGTTTACTGAGTTACAACCGTTTTTCTGTTACAGGATATATCCCTTAATATGTTACACACTCTCTCTGTGATTCTTCCTGGAAAAAGTCGATAACTATAAAAGAGGCATTTTCAACTTCTCGTGACTATCTGACGCCTATGCACGAGGCCGTCATCCATACTAATTTCTAGCAGTAAATTAGCTCCTATATTTTCTTTGAATGCAATGCATTAAGATTAATTATTTTATAGATTCTAAATTCTAGACTGGTTGCATTAAGTTCATACAAGCATCTTCGGCTTCTTCATCACAGCTAACTATTTGGAGTACGCTATCTCAAAATCGCTGCCGACTCTTTCAAATAAAGATAAATCAACTCTAACAAATTATCTGTTACTCATGCATGTTAACATTATTATTTCTTATCTTTATCATAGAATGCTACAGACGATTCCTTCAAATATAATGGACACAAAAAAGGAACAAATACTACAAGAACTTAATACTGAAGAAAGTTGGCTAGTAAAGAAGATTAAACAGAGAAAACTTAAATATTTTAGACATTAAGCGTCATGAGAATTTAGAGAACCGTTTGGAAAGGTACATAACAGGAAAAGGAAAACGAGAAAGACCTAGGCGAAGATTGCTCAAAACATCGTTGATGATCTGTGAATGGATGCATCAGAAGCAGAGCATCTTGCTCACAACAGAGAGACATACAGGAGAGCTGTTAGGGAGATACAATAATTGGTGTATAAGTATATAACTATACACGAAGCACTGCAGTAAAGCTGTGATACTAGAATGTATAAAACAGGAAAAAGTAGGAGCAGCTTTATTACTTAACGATTACAAAGTTGTGACGTTTCGGCGTGAGCCTTAATCATATAAAAACATACAGGACGAAGAAGTAGAGAGAGGAGATAAAGTATAGATTCACATGAATGCTATTTTTAAAAAAAATTGTCTAAAGAGTACTTAGCTGTAAATTGTAAGGTGTGGCTTGTCCGGCGGTGTGTGTCAGGAATGGATTTAGTAGAACATGGAGACAAAGTTCTGCAAGGGACGTGCAAATGACTGACTGACTGACCTTTCAGTACAGCTCTTCGCTGTCTGGACTATTCTTTGTTAAAAAACGACAAGTATGTTTCTCTGTGCTACACCGACAAGATATTATTAAGTGTGTATCGCTTATTTTCTTAACTCTTCCGGGTCTGAGGTCAGCTCCAAAGGTCTCTCCACGGAGGAGCAACTTGCGGTAACCTCCTCCGCGTTCTCCATAATTTTCTCATTAAAAATGCAAGACTCGTTTCCGTTTCAGGAAGAGCCTCTGCGTTAAAACAAGTCAATTTTATTATTACCAATTTAAATGCAGAATTTTTTGTAGGGGGGTCAGTGCCTTCTTAATGACTGTAATTTATGATGTCTTAAAGTGGAGTTGCTTATTAAATTGTCTTTTTTTTTCGTCCTCCCTTTCCTGTGTGATTCAGAGTTTTCACTCACATCCTCTTTCTGAGCTCTTCAGTTTAGTTTTTTTTTTTTAGTTGTGCTTTCATTTTCTTTAACTTATTTATGTCCTTTTCTTTATCAACATTGCTCTCTTTTTTTTTCCCCTGTCACCATAAGTTCTATGTCTTTCCATGAGTGACTTTTTTTTACATATGGTGGTCTCAAGACTGCCTTTCAGTGTATCTACTCTTAGCAACGTTTTATCTCCACCTTCGTCATACTGAAATGAAATAAACAAGTGAATCTTTCTGGAAATCCTTAGTATTTCGTGCATTTTTTTTCTTTTGCATTTGTTTCTCCTTCACTTTATCGAAAACCTGACAACTGCTCGTTGGATGCCGGCTCTCTGTATAAGCCAGCCTTCTTGCCTCTAATCTGACTCAAGCCATTCAGTCAATGTATAAGCATGCGCATGTCGTGGTGGTGGTGGTGGTGGTGGTGCAGATGGTCTGTTAGATTCATCAGAAAAAAAATCTCCAACAGAAAGACAGGGTTTTTTTTCACAAATAGGAAACAACGAGGTTTTCACACAGGACAGTGATAGAGCACAGAAACACACACACACACACACACACACACGCACACACACACACGTCAGGTTTGTGAACACGACTTTTTTTGCATGTGTGTTAACAGCCTTCCATAGCTTCCAACAAACAAGGCTTTAACTTTTTTTAAAAATCTGTAAAATTTGCTTTTTAGACAATGTTTATGTACTAGATTGTTGTCTGACAGTTTTTTTTTAATAAAGAGTTCATTTTTGTTAACACTAAATTTCTGTTTGATTCTGTTCAATTTAATTTCATTTTTTCTAATAAGTAAATTATTCTGCATGTTTGTAAGTATGTATGTATGTATGTATGTATGTATATGCATATATATATGTATATATATATGTATATGCATATATATATATATATATATATATATATATATATATATATTGCAGTACAGGTGCTCCAGTTGCAGTAGTGAAAACTAGAATCTGTGGCACCATAGGATCTGATATCATAATTTAAGTCTGTCAGACTGAACTTCCAAACAGTGTCAGTATGGAAAAGACTGGCGCATGTTATGTGTATGTACGTCCGCAAGCTTGGGTTAACTTTGATTACCCAGCCTATGTTAATGGTAGTTATAGTAAAAAAAAGGAAAAGGTAATCCTGTCATGCCTTAAAAGCACATAAGGACATGGTGTTAGTGCCCATATTTTCCTTCACCTGTCAGGAGGAAAGTTATAGTAAGAAGAGGTAAAAAAGAATTTTTTGGGGATTTTTTAGTAAAAATAATCACTCGAGCCTTTGGATAAGGTTAACAATTCTGAGATTGTTGATGTTTTTTCTGTGTCTTAACTTGTCTCCCTTCTCATATACATTTCAGTGTTAAGGCACCACATCTCGCAGCTCAATGCTCATAAGGGGTTCCTTAAGGTTCCTGTTAATTTCTCCACCCGCCTCCTTGTGGCCTGGGGGCAGGGGGTAGGAATAGGGGAAGGGAGCCCCTGCTGTTCTCGGAATTGCTATAATGTAACTTGGAAGAGAAAGTAACGCAAGGGAAAAAAAAATGATATTTATATTTCTTGCCCCGCCATTGTGATGAGTTTATTGCTTATTTCGTAAACGTTAGAACTTTGTGTCCCTCATACAGCACAGATCAAACATGGGCTGATAGAAACATTGTCACATCTAAGCGTTTAACAGAAGGCCGCAGGTATACACAGGACGTCTGAGACGAAGACGGAATCAAAGATTGCGAAGGGGAATGGAGAGGGATGTGTTGACTACACACAACGTATTATATATATCTCTACATTACCCTATATCTCACACTTCACTGCACAAATAGTTGAATAGACGATATCGTTCTGTAACTTCCGTTATCTTAGGGATACAAAAATGTGTATATAACGATGTATCCTCAGCGGAGAAATTTGAAGGAGCCGGCAATTATGATCAAGGGAAGTAATTATCCCGCGAAAGAGGCATAACTGCTATGGAGAAAAAACAAAATTGAGCGTGAAAACGTTTAGAGACAGGGGAATGGAAGTAAGAGAACTCAGATGTTTCCAAGGCGCTTCATATATTTCATATGATGGGATTTTTTTCCATGTTTTTTTTTGGGGGGGGGGGGGTAGCGCAGCAGTTGGAAATCAATTATGCAACACGTCTACCGTGTGCCTGGTTTCTGCAGCAGTTTAATGCGAGTGAAAGGTGCCATGTTAAAGTTTAATATGCATGAAAGCAAGTATTTTTTTTTTACATCTACAGATAATCCTCGTCTTCCGAAGTGGTTCTGTTCTCATGGCTGCGTAGCAAAGCGAAATGGACGTAAAGCGAGTTTCGTAGGGGTGAGTACACAGTACTCTACTGCCAGTAGATAAGCACGTTTTAAATGTATTTTTAAAAAATACACTAAAATCATCGTATAATTTGTATACAAACTTTACTGCCAGTAGATAGGCGCGTTCTAAAAGTATACAAAAATACACTAAAATCATCTTATAATTTGTATACAAACTTTTAAAAAAGTAATTTTACATTAAATAAACACAGTACACTCTCAAACAAAAGGTTATTTATGTTTTCACAGACAGATGATCTGAAAAACGAATCTTCGTAAAGCGGGACGTTGTTAGGCGGCGACTGTCTGTATTCTTATGTAATGGCACTTCCAGCAGGGTGGAAGAGATTAGCGATACCCCCACAATGAAAATCGAACTTGGTTTGAATATCGGATCCACTGAACAAACAAAAGAGAAGTCGCTGAAGGTGTAATAGCGTTCGCAGCCTCAAGAAGCGATTCGAAACTAACAGCCCAGAAACTTCTGGTACTCCAGGCCCAGACAGGCTCATCCTTGTTATATCGTCAGAAGTTTAGGGACCCGAAATTCTTACCTGGGGGTGGAAGAGGAGGGGAAGGGGGGGGGGAAACTTCTCTAGCGTCTGATAAGCTGTTGATTCAGAATCTACAAGGTTCCTGCCTACAGTAATGTATGTCATAAATACTCCTCAAATCCAGGCTGTTCAGGTTCACAGGTTAGGAAGAAATGATGACCGTACTAGACGGATAGCGCAGTTTCTAGTGTAGGCTAGCCAGGTCTGGCAAAGACCGTGATCAGTCTCTCTGTGGCGATGTTCCCACGCTGGTGATGCACAAACAGATGTCTGTCCCCTCATCATCATCACGACATCGACTGCAAAGTGAGACGGTTAGCAGTTCCAGAGAGAACCAACACAGGCACAGGACGGGGTAGATGAGAGATATGTAAGGGTTGGCAGTGGTGTCAAGAATGCCTTCGTCTGAGGTCTTGGTCTTACTGAGCTGATGTTTTGTTTTAAATATGTGAAGAAGGTAGCTGGAACCTACCTAGGGTTAAACATCAAGGTGCTAATCTAGAGAATACTTGAAATGGAATACTTCCTGTTGTTAATTCTACACATGTTAAAAATAATTATGTTCTACTATCCACGTGGCTGCAGCAGTGACGTCTTTGATTTCCTTTCTCATACTGCAGGTTGTGATGATATCCTTGGCTGTCTCTCCATTGTAATATGCCACAAGGGCCCGTCTACAACAACCTCTTCTGGAAACGGAGCCATCAGTAAAGTGGGCGCAGTCTTGTGCTTGAGAGTGGCGCTGAATGATTTCAGGTATCAGTGTTAGCAAAAGGTCAGTGTTAGCAAAAGGTCAGTGTTAGCAAAAGCTCGGCCCCGACATTCTCTGCCTTGTTGAATGACGACTTTGGAGGATTTTTGCTTATCAGACAAAGTTACCCATTCTTCTCCTATCAGGATGGGACAACTTTGGTGGAGTTTTACTTGTCAGACAAAGTTACCCATTCTGCTGCTATCAGGATGTCAGACGACTATAGTGGAGTTTTGCTTGTCAGACATAGTTACCCATTCAGTATGCACGCCTTACACTAGTTACTGGAATAGGTGGCGGAGCAGAAATGGGAATGCCCTGACTACTGTTATGTGCTATGTTACCTCTTAAGATCAGTCAAGAAGTATGGTACATATGAAATTTAATAACTTACTAAGACATTCTTTAATCTACACATTTATGATTACCTAAAGTAGTATAAGAGATTCTTCAAATTAGATGGCCAAAATGCCATCAGTAATGAAGAGCTATGGCAGGAAACGAACCAAACCTCAGTGAAAGAAATGGTAATTAAAAGACGAATAAGGACAAACACTTCGAAAGCCTACCACAAACATAACTAAACAAGCTCTCACCTGGAATCTCCAGGGGAAAAAGGAAACAAAGAAGACCTAGAAACACCTGGCCAAGGAGTCTTGAAGCAGAGATATAAAAAGATCGACTACACCTGGAGACGGATAGAACAAACAGCCCAGGATAGAATGAATGAATGAATGAATGAATGAATGAATGAATGAATGAATGAATAATCTTTATTTTTCAAGGGTAAAGAATTGGGCACGCAGGCCCGTCTTACATTCTGCCCTTAGAAATAGATGGAGAGCCCTTTTTGATGACTATGCCCCCGATAGAAGCAAAGAAGCCTAGGAAGGAAGGAGACTAGTATAAAAAGCAGTTTGTGGTATTTGCTTTGTTTTGTCAGTGTCTAGATGCTCAAACGTATCCTACCATGATGATATAAAGCACTAACATAAATAATACACGCGCATGATTTTGAAAGCTGATATTTGATTTTAACTCCAATGCCTCCCACAGATTTGTCTGACATCTCCAAAAACACTGGGCG
Organism: Achatina immaculata; assembly: GCA_009760885.1. Classification (NCBI taxonomy): domain Eukaryota; kingdom Metazoa; phylum Mollusca; class Gastropoda; order Stylommatophora; family Achatinidae; genus Lissachatina; species Lissachatina immaculata. The sequence continues at coordinate 61,723,253 of CM019691.1, read as the reverse complement.
ATGGAGCAGGCAAAGCGCTGGTGGATTTCGCCTACAATTGAAAGCGAAATGGAAGATACTTCAAGGCTAAATTTATTATCACTGAAATATAAGTTATACTTTCATTTCACAAGCAGAAACTACAATAAAGTTCGGTAATATATTTTTTTATTTATTGGAAAGTATACCATTAAAAATACATTAGAACCATACGTTTTAGAATACTAAATATATACCATTAAAAATACATTAGAACCATACGTTTTAGAATACTAAATATAAACTCTTTGAAAGATAGGGCAGCCTGCAACAGATATGTTCTTTTTACTAATAAAACAATAGTTTTTGAAGAATGAATGTGTCCGTGCACTGTAGTTGATAACCATACAAGTATCAATTCACTTATGGCGAGCGGTTCGAACAGTAAGAGACAACCTTGAACCTAGGAATTAACATCATCGCCCTCGGAGCACATTACACAGACTCAGGTCTCTGTTTCAGCAATCACCAAAAAGTATGAACACTACTTGAGCCAGTCAGCTGCTGCTTCTGGCAATATTGAATCCCATCACTCAACCACTCGGCTCTTCCTTCTCTCTCCCCCCCCCCCCCAATCCTCACAACTCTTTCTTTCATCCTCTGTAGAAATATGTTATCAACAATGCCCTTTCCTCCTCCTCCTCCTCCTCCTCTTTCAGGTCCTCAGCCACCGACTTCAGTATCTCCATCCTACCCCCAGGAATCTCCACATCTGTTGCAATAGCGTCTCGAGCAACGTGATCAGCAGTAACAGACAACCATTATATCAACAGATGAATATTATAATTTATATCAAGCTGCAGGTAACTGAAATACAAAAATGAATATTAAATTATAATAAATTATATATATATAAAGTTGTAGGTAACTGAAATGCAAAAATAAATATTAAATTATAATAAATTATATATCAAGTTGTAGGTAACTGAAATGCAAAGATGAATATAAAACTATAATAAATTATATATCACGTTGTAGGTAACTGAAATGCAAAGATGAATATTAAATTATAATAAATTATATATTAAGTTGTAGGTAACTGAAATACAAAGATGAATATAAAACTATAATAAATTATATATCAAGTTGTAGGTAACTGAAGTACTTCATCAGTGTTAGCCAAATAAATAATAAACTTTATATCGACGTACTAGTATATGGTGCTGATTTTCGAATGGTAATAACTCAAGAGAAAAGGATATAAAGAAAAATGAGCAATATTTCAGCACAAGGGATCGTTCAAGAACAAAAGATTAGACACACATATTAGTGAGAAATCAGCCTGCCTTGGCGGATTTTGTAGTTTTTCATTGCCTCTTTTATATCTCATTATTTTCTTGTCGTTTCATTAAAAACAAGAACAACAAGAACAAGAACAACAACAAGAAAACCACTTATTGTGACTGTGCTTAATTCATGTTAAAAATAAATGAACTCAAAGATGGATTGTTAGGTGTCTATAAATGTTACAATGACACCGGAGATAATCCGGTTAATCAAAAGTGATTACAGACATTGAAAATCCTTCTGTAGTTCTGGAAGTTTAAAAACTGACGGGAACAAAATTTCCAGTGTTGTCTCCCTCTCAACGGACACAATGTTGGCAATGTTGACCATCAGCATGATATCATCTTCACAAGTGGTGACTAGCGTCACCTCCTTCCCACGTGACCAGCCTAGATAACCACCTCCTTCCCAAAAATCGGACAAGTGGTTAGCCTAGATAACCATCTCTTTCCCAAACATCGGACAAGTGACCAGCGTAGATAACCACCTCCTTCCCAAACATCGGACAAGTGGCTAGCCTAGATAACCACATCCTTCCTAAACGTTGGACAAGTGACTAGTGCAGATAACCACCTCCTTTCCAAACATCGGACAAGTGACTAGCGCAGAGAACCGCCTCCTTTCCAAAACATTGGACAACTGACTAGCGCAGATAACCACCTCCTTTCCAAACATCGGACAAGTGGCTAGCGCAGATAACCACTTCCTTTCCAAACATGGGACAAGTGACTAGCACAGATAACCACCTCCTTGCCAAAAATCGGACAAGTGGCTAGCCTAGATAACCACCTCCTTCCCAAACATTGGACAAGTGGCTAGCCTAGATAACCACCTCCTTCCCAAACATTGAACTAGCCTAGACAACCACCTCCTTCCCAAACATCGGACAATGGTGTTTCATATCAGATCTCTTGTCCTTGATGTCATGTCGTTAATAATATATTATATTACCTTCAGTGTTGATTTCTCTTTCTGTCGTATTCTGCTGCTTACAACATACTGCTCTTTTTGAGCAGAGAAAATTAACTCTTGGATTAAAAAAAAAAAGATCAGAGATATTTCTGGGATTTGTACAAATTATCTTTTTTTTTATTCAGTTTTTTTAGAACTCCAGTTTGTATCGCTCCGACTGATCTCACCAAACTGTCTTCAAAACATCTAGAATTTAACACCAGCGTATTTCCTTTACAAAAATGCGGAAATGTTTTTTTTTTAAGTATGTTTAAAATCATTGGATTAGGACAGTGGTTCTCAAACAGGAGGCAAGTGGCTTCCCTGGGGAAGAAATTCACGTTTAAGATTTTATTTGTTTTATTTGGTAATATGTCTACGTTTTAGTAATTACCACCGTAATATGAAGTCTTCTCTGAATGATGATTTAATATATAGAAAAGGATTCTGGAACAGCCTGAGTTGGAAAGATGGGAGCGAGACCTGAAAACAGAGATCCACTAAAGTAGGCAGATCAGAATAGAAAGTCTGTTTGTCCTCGCAACATCTAGAGGTATATGAGGAGGGAGATAAGACAAGATAGGGTCAAGAATAGAAAGACTGCGTTCCAACTTTCTACTTCTAAAATAAATCCTGTGAAGTAGAAGAAAGCTCATAGAAGTCATCTTTTTTCTACTATCATCAATTCTAGACTCTTCCTTTTTACAGCTATTATTCAAGTATTCAAAATCCTGTTAATATACCCAATCTCCAATAGACCATCAAGTTATTAGTAAGTCTCCTGATACTAATGTTAATATAAGAGCTGTTTCTGTCACAGAGCAGATATAGATCCATCTTTTTTTGCCTCTTATGACGGATCTGAGAGAAGTAATCTTTTGCTGGAATTTGCAGTTGATATATATTCTCATTTTGCCAGATATTAAAACATTCATTTAGAGGTACTCAGCTAAGCAGCTAATTTTCAACATTCTTTCTGAAGAGCTTTGTTTCTATTCTATATTGTCCTTGCCGGAATGTTTATTGTCGACGCTTTTGTGTTGGTATTACTGCTGGTTGTCATGTCGAAGATGGGTATGTCGTGTCGAAAGGCGTAGATATCATAGCATAACTACAAACTGTGAAAGTAATGACCTCAGAAGAAGAATAAGAAAAAGAAGAAGAAGTAGATGATGATGGTGATGATGATGTTATGTCTGTTTAACAGTAACACACTTTTTATTCCTATTCCCATGGACACAGAATATCACAAAGTATTGTTTTTTCTTCATTTCAGAACACGCTGCCTCAGAATTGTATAGCTCTTCTCATCAGAGCAGTATAAACGGCCTCTTGAAACTGACTAGAATATGAAATGTTACAGTTATTATCATCATTTCGAAGGTGACACTGGACATAACAACATTTTTGGAACCTCTTTATATCTCATGCAGTCGTTTCATTTAGGAGGACACGACCGTATAAGACGTGGTACACAGACTTGATTGTTCTTCACTGCTTTATACCAAAGGTTTCCAAACCTTTTAGTCCAAAGTTTGGGCCCTTGCATCAGAACAAGTATATACTTGGGCCCTCTAAAATTTGTTACACTAATACTACGAACAATACAGCTCAAGACTTCTTGCTGTATCATGCAAAAAGACCATCTATGAAGTATAAAACACACGCAAAAATTTACGTTCTGGCCGTGTCTTTGGCAAATGTTCTTCATTCAGATATGAAAAAAAACGTGGCGAATCTAATTACTGATGCTCTTTTATAGTATGAAAAGATTTTTAAAATCTTGTACATTTCTGTAACGAAGTCGTGTGTTCGAGTCTAAGGGCTCCACAGAGCATAGTTTTGAGAAACTGACGCCACCTTAGAGTCAAGAACACTTACATGAAAGTATCAAACAGAATGACACTCTCTTAACATAAAGTGTCAGCATTTTAAATATAAGACATAAATATAACACGCATGCTCCGGGGGGGGGGGGGGGGGGGGAAGCATATCTAAAAACGCATTCAGGATTAACTACTACACAAAACAAACTCAGGAAAAACACATATATACAAAATACCAATGTAACACATGAGCGCATAAACATACAAGCATACACATACGTTATCCACATACACAGCTAATATACAGTCGCGGGGATGCATATAATGGTATGCATTAATTGACAGAACAAAGCCATGGAGAAAGGGTTTACAAAGTGTTCCATTTTGGAAACAGAACCCACTTTCTGGGTTGTTTTTTTTTTCAGAGCAACCCTGCCAACCATTCTTTATGAACATTAGTCCCGCAGTGACTGCACTTTTCTTAATAAGCCAACATAATATAACCATATAGTAGAAATATGTACAACTCAAGCCATTCGTTCGAGGTATAGAAATCAGTACCGGGAATACTTGATCTCGAGTGCCAGACGACAATCGATGATGTTATTGATTAACATTCATCACTTTTTAGTCATGACTGATGAGGTAAATCGCCAGGAAAATGAATGAAATCTATGGGGAGAAAAGGAGAAAAGATATAGTTACTTTGGTCACGGCAGTGTTCATTATACTTTTGTCGGTAGTAAAGAATCATTGTGTTGTAAGTGGTTCATAAGTTTCTGGAAGATTATAAAATGACATTTTATTTATTAGCGTTCCTGGGCAAGATTTTGAAAAACTTTATTTTCAAATGCTGCGCAAACTGCGAGAAGTCTCTCTGTCTGTCTGTCTGTCTGTCTGTCTGTCTGTCTGTCTATCTGTCTGTCTGTATGTCTGTCTGTCTGTCTTTCTTTCTCTCTCTCTCTCTCTCTCTCTCTCTCATTTTTGTCTATATTTCTCCTTTGTGAGCTAAACTGAATGTTGACAGCTGATGGAAAGCTGTATGATAAAGGGAAGTTGGGCCAGTGCTTCATCATTAGAAAATAAAGTTCTTTCTTTCTTTTTCTTTCTTTCTTTCTTTTCTTTCTTTCTTTCTTTTTTTATTTGATTCTGTTTCTCTCTTTCTCTCTCTCTCTCTCTCTCTCTCTCTCTCTCTCTCTGTATCTCATTTTTTTCTCTTCCTTTTTTATATTTTCTCTCTTTCTTTTCATTCTCACTCTTCTCACTCTCTTGCTCTCTCTCTCTTTCTCCTTTTCCTCTCTCTTTCTTTCCTTGTTTTTCTTTCTGTTTTGCTTTCTTCCCTCTCTCTCTCTCTCTCTCTGTCTTTCTCTTTACGGATAAAAAAGTGAGTAAATTGCATGCGCTGTCAAATTTATAACAAGAAGCAAACACCAAATCTAAACACTAATTTTGGCTCACTTTTCGTATGCAAATGTTAAACCAGGTTACCATAGCAATAATGTTAACTAAAGAATTGAACAAATTCTTTGATAAGAATTACCTGATACGGACACCAGGACTTTCGAGATAACCGACTCAGAAAAGTGAACGCTAGATTGTGCTGGGCGCCATCTTCTCCTACATTTGGACACACTTCCCCGAGAATTCTGTTTCAATATCGCAATAAATGAGTTAGAGATAAAGCAGAGATTGATGAACGGGTGGTCAGGCAATAAACAGACGGAAAAAGAATGGCTCCCGGAACGTCCTTTTCATCTCTGCAGTTTTATGAAGAAGGAAAACAGCTAAACAAACAGAAACTAAATAAACAGTTTGTCTGCGCGACTATCTTGCATGCCAACACAAACTTTCCGTGGGATGGGGAAAACAGGCACCATGCAATAAAATGATGTAGATTACGCCCTGGCTTTGAAAATATATTATCTGTAGGAGACATCAAGCAGCAGATTTCCTTGCAAGCCTTTCTACACTTTACTGGTCTAGTTTTCAAGCAGCAGATTTCCTTGCAAGCCTTTCTATACTTTACTGGTCTAGCTTTCAAGCAGCAGGTTTCCTTGCAAGCCTTTCTATACTTTACTGGTCTAGCTTTCAAGCAGCAGGTTTCCTTGCAAGCCTTTCTACACTTTACTGGTCTAGTTTTCATGTCCGACATCGATTTTTTCTTCAATGTTACTTCCTGTTGAAAATCTTAATGCGAAAGTGAATTCCCTTCTGATTTCTGCGTCTTCCATAAGCGCCCTTAGTCTTTTCACATGTTCCCAAACCCATAACCTGCTCGATAGATTTGAACTGGAAGAATTCATTGACCATGGCAGGTGAGTTCGCATCAGATTATGAGAACTTCAGGTCATGAATTGATCTCAGCAAATTATTGCCACCTGCTGTTTTAAATTTTCAAAAGTCGCAGACTTGTTTGATCTTTGGCGGAAAAAGCATATTTATTTTACCCTTATTAAAGGATTTCAATGGTTGGCAGTTCATCTGATTTCTCGCTGCTGTTACTGATTCGGGGAGTAGATTAAACATCAATTTTTGTTGTTTAATCCACGTAAAAACTTTAATTAAATTTTTTAAAAGATATTACAAGGAGGACGAATTTTTAAAACTTGCACTGTTAATCGCTACCGTTTGTGTAACTGGAGCATTTTGTTTACAAGCATTAATTTAAACTAGCTTAACAGCAAGGTCTTTGGTGCTATATATTTCCTAAACCTTTATTTTTTTCAATGTTTTCAAATCCCTGGTGATCAAAATTAAGAAGTCCTTATTCAACCACGTGGGTAAGGTGGTATATGATAGATAAATCATTGCTCATAATAACAAGACAGAAACACAAAGCGCGACAAAAACACTTTGGGTCTGTACGGAAACATCACAGATAGAAAACGTTAGCGAGCACAAAACGCTAGGTCTTATTATTGACCAACATCTGACCCAGAACTCTCATGTGCAAGGTATAACAAAACTCACTGCGCAAAAAATATGGAAGTTAGCCACAATTAACCACTTCATCGATCAAGAAACAAGGAAGACATACTACATAACACATATACAAATACATCTAGACTTGTACGCAACAATCTGGGATAGTTGCTCAATGTCAAATACAAACAGGTTTTACTCACTTCAAAAGCGAGCAGTAAAGCTTATTAGTGAGAAAATGAAGCACAAACAACTAACCGGCACAAACGTATCAAAATACTACCTCTTAGGAGCAGGTTTCTCTTTTAAAAAGTCGAGTTGTTACATCAAATTCTTTCACGGCATGCTCCGCCTTATCTATGGAACCTGTTTAAATTTAACCCAATGTGCAGCCAACGCTCGAACAACATATGTCTTCCAAAACCTAGACTTGACCTTTACAAGGAAAGCTTTACTTCTTCTGTTGTTCATCTTTTGAATACCCTCCCATCCTGTATAAAAAAAATATAAACGATACTTATTCCTAGAACTACAAACTTTTCCAATATTCTATTTGATGTTGACTGCTTGCCTCCACGAATCGTAAAACATAAAAAGTTATTTTAGACTGCTCTGACAGACATTGAATTCATTTAACTGTTTATTCTGAATAGCAATTGGACTATATTGACTTCTTCTTCTATTTTCTTACGAAGTCTACCCATTATGATTTTTAACAGAATTTTATTGGCATGACTAATCAGGGCAACAGTTCTGTAGTTTGTGCATAATTTCAGGTTACCCTTTTTTGGCAGTGGTATAGTTCTTTTCCATTCTTTTGCCCAAATACATGAATGCTATATCTTTTTACATAGTGCATGATAGATTGTTGCACATTCCTTTCCTCCTGATTTAATAAGTTCAGCTGTTATCTCATAACATCCTGGTGATTTACCGTTTTTCAGATTCTTTATTGCTCATAAAACTTCTTCTATTATTGGGTTGGGTTTTTTCTCCTCCAATAATAATTCACACTGTTGATTTCTGCTTTCACAGTCGGTTGTTTCATACATTCCTCTGCAATATTCTTTCCGTCTTTCTAGAATTTCCTCTGTCTCTGTCAAGGTAATCCCCATCTTTTATTTTACACATTACATTTAGCTTAGGTGTGACATTCCTAGTCAATGTCTTCATTTCTTTAAGCATTTCACTATCTCTTCCACACTTCTGATGTCCTTCTATTCTTTCACAACAATCTTGTATGTATTGTTTTTGTCTTTTGTTATGTTTCTTCATACTTATTTTGTTAAATATTTATATTTCTCTTTGTTGTTGTTTGTCAATTTCCATTGTGTCTTCATTTCTCTACATTATTTTATCAGTTCTAGTGTACCTGCTATGACCCATCCATGTTTTTATGTTTTCTTTACTGGAACCATGTCTTTAGCTGTTGTTATTAAGATATCTCTGGCCTGCGTAGCCAATTCATCTGGCATTATCTCCTCCTGTACAGCCATCAGGATTTCGAAACGGTTCTTCACTTCTATACTATATTGTTCTGGTATTTTTGTAAGATCAAAGCAGAGTGGTCTTGATCCCGTAACTGTCTTTTTTTTCTTTATCTTCGTGTCTGCTATTAATAACTCAGGTCCGTGTCACAATCAGCACCTGGTAAAGTTTTTGCTGATGCTATACTTGATCTCCACCTTCTTTACACTAAAATGTAATCTATTTGATTCTTGGTTTTCCTATCAGGTGACGTCCATGTGTAAAGTCTTCTTGGATGTTGTTTAAAAAATGTGTTAGTGATCATTAGCCCATTTTCCATGTAAAACGCCATTAGATTATCACCTTCCTCATTTCTATGTCCTATGCTAAATTTCCCCACAACATATCCTTCGTCTTCTGCTCTTTTTGTACCAATATTTGCATTAAAATTCGCTATTATTAATACAAAATCATTTTTCCGTACCTAGTCTATCGTCGTTTGCAGTGTGTTATAAAAATTTACTTCCTCTTCTTTTGCTACTGATATAGGTGCATATATCTGGATGATTGTTACATTTCTAGGAATGCCCTTAAGTCTGATAGTGAGGATTCTATCACTTACTGGATTGTAACCTAGTAATGCTTTTGATGTTGATTTGACCAAGTAAAAAGCCACTCCATTCTTTCCTCCTAATTCTCCACCATGGTATATAAAGATATCATTCTCGCTCTTGAAGTGTCCTGATCCTCTCCATTGATGTTCGCAGAATCCCAAAATGTGTATCCCCGTTCTTTTCATCTCGTCATTTATTATTTGATACTTTCCCTCATACATACTTCTTACATTCCATGTTCCTACTCTTATTTTTATGTTTTAGTTTGATGCAGGGGTTTTCCTTGGTAACACCGTCAGGATTTTGTCCGTCATCACAATTACTTGGACCGACCTCTTTCTCACACTCTTCCCCAGTGTTAAAATTAGATCTGTCTGGCCTGGGGGCCTCACCACCAGATCTTTTTCCTATCTGACTTTCCATGTTGCTGTCTGGGTTTCTTGGTATATTTCCAGAAGATAGTTTACCATTGCTTTCCTTCCGGGCAGTGACTCTGCTAGTAAGTGATCGTAGCCATTGTCCCTACACTGAGATCATCTGCCTACCATCATAGAATGGTGACCATAACCAACATTATCTGTAGGCTGCTCTCCCATTCCATCCACCACCTGCTCCTATGGCTTCACGTCACCCTGATCGGGGGGCTATACGAGAACTCTACCTTGCCCAAGGGTGTCCCGTAGACTGACGGAGGTAAGGAGGCGTCTTACTTCTCATTTGATAGGGAATACCCCTACCCTGCTGATCAGGGACACATTAAACGTCATGATAATCTAGAGAAGACCGTCATGGAAGGGTACATAATGGGAAAAAAGAAAGAGAAGAAGACCAAGGTGAAGATGGCTGCAAGAAATCTTTGACGATCTGCAAATGAATGCAGCAGAAGCAGCAGGGCATCTTGCTTACAACCGAGAGGCCTACAGGAGAGCTGTTAGGGAGGCAGCGTTCCTCAAGTGACATGCAAATGATTGACTGAATTTAAAGTTTTCATACGAAAATAATACTAAAATTCACGAAATCTAGACGACAAACTCATGTAACGCTATCGCGTGTTTTTCCATTACATAACTAAACAATAGCAACAACAGGATACTACATAACTAAATAATACCAACAACAGGACACTACATAACTAAACAGTACCAACAACAGGACACTATATAAGTAAATACCAACAACAGACACTACATAACTAAACAATACCAACAACAGGACACTACGTAACTAAACAATACCAACAACAGGACACTACGTAACTAAACAATACCAACAACAGGACACTACATAACTAAACAATACCAACAACAGGACACTACATAACTAAACAATACCAACAACAGGACACTACGTAACTAAACAATACCAACAACAGGACACTACGTAACTAAACAATACCAACAACAGGACACTACGTAACTAAACAATACCAACAACAGGACACTACATAACTAAACAATACCAACAACAGGACACTACGTAAGTAAACAATACCAACAACAGGACACTACGTAACTAAACAATACCAACAACAGGACACTACGTAACTAAACAATACCAACAACAGGACACTACATAACTAAACAATACCAACAACAGGACACTACGTAACTAAACAATACCAACAACAGGACACTACGTAACTAAACAATACCAACAACAGGACACTACGTAACTAAACAATACCAACAACAGGACACTACATAACTAAACAATACCAACAACAGGACACTACGTAAGTAAACAATACCAACAACAGGACACTACGTAACTAAACAATACCAACAACAGGACACTACGTAACTAAACAATACCAACAACAGGACACTACATAACTAAACAATACCAACAACAGGACACTACGTAACTAAACAATACCAACATCAGGACACTACATAACTAAACAATACCAACAACAGGACACTACGTAACTAAACAATACCAACAACAGGACACTACGTAACTAAACAATACCAACAACAGGACACTACGTAACTAAACAATACCAACAACAGGACACTACGTAACTAAACAATACCAACAACAGGACACTACATAACTAAACAATACCAACAACAGGACACTACGTAACTAAACAATACCAACAACAGGACACTACATAACTAAACAATACCAACAACAGGACACTACATAACTAAACAATACCAACAACAGGACACTACGTAACTAAACAATACCAACAACGGACACTACATAACTAAACAATACCAACAACAGACACTATTTAACAAAACAATACCAACAACAGAACGCCACATAACTAAACAATATCAACATACAACACTGCGTAACTAAACAATACCAACAACAGAACACCACACAGCTAAACAATACCAACAACAGAACATTATATAACTAAACAATACATACATAGAACACTGCATAACTAAACAATACCAACAACAGGACACTGCATAAGTAACCATACCAGTAACAGAACACTACGTAACTAAACAGTACCAACATATAACACTGATAAGTAAACATTACCAATATAGACCACTGCATATCTAAACAATACCAACGTAGAAAACCGTATAACTAAACAATACCAGCAACAGAACTTTACATAACTAAGCAATACCAACAACACAATACTACAAATCCTTTCTAAAACAAAAAAGGAAAACTGACAACTCTATCCGGGACGCATGACCTCGACTGTATGTACCACTGTTTTACATACAATATTGACGTTTTCACAGTCACGAAATACCTGTACTTCTCTACACGTGAAGAAGTTGTAAAAATCACCGAGTAAAACCATACAGAATTTCTAGGTTCATTGTTTAATCATACAGCGCAAAGTGTTAAGAAACGTTAAAAACAATTCAAGACAAGACGTTAAAAACAATTTAAGACAAGGCTCCATAAGAACTGAAAAGAACTCAACACCCTTATAGTATCTTCGCTTGATTCAGAAAGCATATAACTGACAGTCATTTTACAGAACAAAGAAACCACATGATCAAGAAAGTAGTCGATAACTTAAATAGAACCGACCTGCTAAACTTAACCGAAAACCTTACGCACTTACGCCGTTAACAACAGAGACTGTTCTTTTGTTGTTGTTGTTGTTGTTGTTGTTGTTATTGTTAACAGTTACTTTTTGTTATATCAAAAATGTGTACCAGGTCAACAGTCTTATATAGAAAGAGGAAGAAATATATGTCATCAAAGAGAGAGATAAGCACAGCTATTTACGAACATAATCATTCTCGTAAACACAGCTTACAAGCACACAAATCAAAGAATAATTACGTACACACAAATACCAACATATAAACTGAACCACGTGCGCTTCTGGTATTGACATTATGTGAAGAAGGATGTTTTTATTTCCCCGAAGATAAATCTAACAGAGTGGCTTCAGCTGAGGGAAGCATGGCGTCAATCCATCCATCCATCCATCCATCCATCCATCCATCCGCCTCTTCTCCTATTTGTCTTGTTTATCTATTTAGCAACCTCTTTGTATACGTGGCTACTTATCTGTTTCTCTGTATATTTATCTCACATACAGTCTATTCATCTATCTGTGTCTTCGCCTCTTTCAGTGCCACAAAACTTCTCTGTTCTTTGAAATAATAGATAATCATCTATCGTGGCAGGTCAGGCTGAACTGTCGTGTTATCTATTTCGGGTTAGAAGAAAATAATTCTCGCAAACTTGATTACGTTTGTGACAAGGAAAATTATCAACCGAGAACTGAATTGCGTGCAGAAAAAGGCTACAATATTACCCTGTGGTCGGCGAAAGTGATGTAAGTTTTCCTTTTCTCCTGTGTATTCTTTTTATTACATTTTGTCTGCTGATGATTGCTTTACTTGTTCTTATCTAGTGACGCTGTCTAAACATATTACTCTGTGACGTAATAACTCTTGTCCACGTTCAGCCGCTGATGAAACTGCCTGTATTGGATCTTCAGATTAGCCTGGTTTAATGCTGGTTAGATTTGGACACGGAATTTTACATTCAATCTTTTGACATTTCCCGTCCATATACCCAACTGCTTTTTTCATTCAGTGTGCCCTTGGATGCTTCAAAAAATCCTGCGTGCACCCACATGCATAAAAACTTCCACACATCCACACAGTCACATCATTTCATTGAGGGAGAGAATAACTGAACAATCTAGAATGGGTGAATGGTCTGTGTTGATTGAGTGATCTAGAACGAATGAGTGACCTAGAATGGATGGAGTGATCTAAAATGAACGGGTGATCTAAAATGGGTGAGTGTATGTAGGAATTGAAAGATGATTTAGAAATGGATCATGTCTAGAATAACTGGGTGGTCTAGAATGGATTTGTGATTTAGAATTTGGTGGGTGGTCTAGAATAGGTGAATGGTCTAGAACTGATAGATGGTCTAGAGTGAGCGGCTGATTTAATACGGGTGAGTAATCTAGAAAGGGTGACTGGACTAGAATTGGTCAGCGATCTAGAATGGGTAGATGGTCTAGAATTGATGAGTGGTCTAGAATGAGTAGATGGTTTAGAAGTGATCAGCCGTGTAGAATGGTAGGTGGTCTAGAATGGAGCTGATCTAAAAAGGATGAGTGATCTAGAAAGAGTGGGAGGTCTAGAATGGGTGACTTTGTGATAGTATATTGTAAGGGAAGTAAATAACTTTAATAGTTAAGCTACTTGATTATGTCCATTATTTGTAGCCCACGTGCTATGTGGGAAGTTTCTTGGCTTTAGTAACCTTGACAGGTAGCATGAACTTTTCGGGAATCTGAGGAATAATTTCTTAGGTGTCAACTTTGGAATGTCTCTGCTGACACAAATATGTCTAAATTTAGTAATAGAGTTTTACTCGTTAGGAAATTGTTTAAGGAACCAAAGTTAGAATAACATGATTTTTCACGTGGAGTGTTTGTTTGTTCATGATAGAATATTCGGGAATTATGGGAAGTTTTAGAAGGGGATATTTAAGCTTGAGGAAGTTTGATTTGAGAGGATTTTTTTTATAGAGGAGTGTATTAGTTTGTGTAGAATGTTATAATAGTAGTCATATTTCTGAGTTGAGTAGTTGCACGTCAGTTTCAGCGATGTAATAGTTCACTTCAGTATCTTGTCCTTTAGAACAGTGTCCTTTTTCTGTCCATGTTATGGATACGTAGCCTTGTTACAGATATGTAGATTGTTAGGAGTGTTGTCCTTGTTAGGACAAGAATCGTGTATCTTGAAAGTTAGTCCATTCATTACCTACATGGAGTTCCTTCCTGCTAGTCCTGTTGAGTGGGAAGTCCTGTACAAGTTTTCATACGTGGCACTGTTGTTTTTGTTGTGGCAGCTGCGAAGCTGGCATTGTTGTGGTGTCACTCGGGATATAGCATAGTGACAAGTAGGGTTACCAACTCTTACAGGCAACCACAGCATGTACGTCATTTCTAATACAGTTAAAGACCACAAAAAGTCCCGTTCTCTATCTCTGTTTACATTCACACGGGACATTCGCCTTTAGCTGGTCTGAAGCAAATGTGTACTCTAGAACTGGTGGGTAGTCTGGAATGGATAAGTGGTTACAACAGGTAACATAGAATGCCCCGTAGAGTTATAGAACTTGTTATCGTAACGAAGAAAAACCAGCATAATATTGCGGACGAAATCTTAGAAAACAAGTTATTGAAGAATTTAATAATGTAAACCAGTCGATTCGGCACCTCCGGAGAGAATGGAATGTTTGCTGGAGAACATGAAGTCGACCCTATACAAAAGTGTATACAGCACCATGATTTATTATATTGATTTCTGTGCTCAACGCGAAAACAGTTATTTTGTTCCTGGTTTCATCACCAGCGTGGAATGATACAAATTGTGTAGTTTGAAAGGGGCGGCAATCTCTCCTGGAGATGATACGTTTTATCTGAACCTGTATGGATGTTTTGAGAAGGGAACCTAATTCGCCCTGTCCGCCTGCTCGGTCGGTTCTCATTTCACTTTTCCTAGATGTTTTTTTTTAGAAATGTTTGGAGTTGGCGTTCTTCTCCGGTGTCTTAATACAGATCGGTTATCTCCCTTCTCGTAATGCAAATAAAGATGTGTAACGAATGTCAGCGGGAATTTATGATTTGGTGTATGTATATGTGTCCTTATGTGAATGTGTTAGCACAAACAGTGATGTGCGTTATGTAGGAGGGTCTGCGAGTGTGATTGTCGCATTACAGAGTGGTGAAAATGTGAGTTGGTGATTTACGAGAGTAGGTGCAGGTGTAAACGTGTGATAGTAATACATATGATTTTTTTTAAAAAGGTAAAATTCACGCCTCTGAGCCATTAAGGCATAATGGGGGACACGGTGTTAGGCCCTTATTTCCAGGAGCTTCGGCACATGAAAGTCTGATATGGTCAGTATCACGCCTGACCGTATTTACCTTCCCAGATTTCACTGGTACCCATTTTTAGAGGCTGGGTGGACTCCGGGGCTTTTTTTTTTCATCTGATGGTACCAGAAAAAAATCCCCATTGCTGGGACTTGAACCCGGTACCACAGGATTAGTAGACCGAGTACCTAACCACCCAGCCAACCAGGCCCCCGATACATATGTAAGACTTGCACAAATAATCCGTGTATCTATTTTCTTAGAATTAGCTTTCGTCTTTCTATTTTTAATAAAAAATAGTTCTCATCAACCTTCCACCCAAATCACTCCTCCCCCAACCCCCAGCGTATGTCACTGGAGTGAAACAAAGCCCACGTGTATGAGTGAGCTGTGGGCTGTGAAGGGGTGGACGAGCAATAACCAAAAAAAAAGACATATCATCGAAATGCCCACAAATCAGCCGCAGCCAACTTCGACTCTAGCACAGGATGATGATACGCCATGAGCTTGATACGCCTGTTTTCTAGAGTCTGAGGTTATAACAGCATTCAACAAAATCGCACTTGTAAATCTAATTATCCTGATCTTAAGTCTAGCTTTTCCAGTACTGGCTGACCGAAGTTCACATACTGACCGGAATCAAAAGGTCCAAATCTAAGTAGAAAAAAAAACAGTTAAAGAACAGTCTCACGAAGTGTAGACACGGCTCGTGGGAAACATCTTCAGTAATCTCAACAGCAAATATAGACAAAAAGATCTAAAGGAAATGACTTTTATGGTATACAAGACTAAAGAAAGTGCGTATTTTAAAACCAATGCACTCTTTCTTCATATATATATATATATATATATATATATATATATATATATATATATGACTTTGTGTGTGTGTGCTCCCGCGCTTTTGTATTTTTGCTGAAAGCTTACTACTGTGAAGATTGTATGTGCTGCCTAAGATTAATCTACATTTCAATAACTACGAGCATTATAGTCAACTTCTCTACGATAAAGCAGAAAAGAAGGAAAACTTTATGACAGTTTAAACAGAGCATGCAGTGGTTTAAGGTGATCTCTCTCAAGTAAAAAAAAAAAAGGCCAGTGGTCCGAATCCGTCTGGCAGTGCCCTATTCACCTCCACATATAAAGAAATTGGTTCCTGGTTCCTTCTTGAGCTGGGAAGGAAAGGATGGGATGACGTGATAATCACAACGTCGCCCTCTGGTGTGCTGACAGCTAATTAAGAGATGACCAGTAACACCACATACTTTAGGTACCTCCATAGCATGGTTAGCTTATCTTTATCATAAACATAAATGAAATAGTAAAGAAGCTTGGACAGTTCTGGAGAATGGAAGACAAATAAAGAGGGAGCAAATAATTATATAACATACAAAAGAGGCTAACAGGTACTATTACATCTAAAGAAAGACCAATCCTTAGCAAAACTGGAACACTATTAACATCAAATAAAGACCAAAAGCAAAGATGGGCTGAACACTTCCAAGAAATACTCAATCGACCACACCCAAAAGAATTGTTAAACCTTGAAACTGACTTACCAGCCCCACAGCTAAACGTCAACCTAGATGAAATTAAATTGCATGAAATTGAAACAGCAGTGAATTTAATGGCTAACAACAAAGCTGCAGGTGAAGATGAAATAACAGCCGAGATGCTAAAAGCTATCAATAGTGACAACATGAGACAACTACAGAGAATGTTTAACAAGATTTGGAAAGAAGAAAAGGTCCCTTCTAATTGGAAGAAAGGAATCATTGTTAAAATACCAAAAAAGGGCAACCTTAGTGACTGTAACAACTGGAGAGGAGTAACCTTAATATCAGTTGTGTCAAAAGTATTTTGCAAGGTCATTTTGAATAGACTCAAAGATATAGTGGATACTGCAATGAGAGAAGAACAAGCAGGATTTCGAAAAGGGAGAAGCTGTCTCGACCAGATCTTTACTCTCAGAATAATACTTGAAGAACATATTGAAAAGCAGAAACCATTAATACTGAACTTCATAGATTTTTAAAAGGCATTTGATAGCATACCCAGAGATTCATTATGGAGAATTTTATGTCTATATGGAATACCATCTAAAATTGTCAACATCATTAAGGACTTATACAATGGATATGTTTGTGCAGTCAAGACAGAAGAAGGGATGAGTGAATGGTTCCAGATTGAAACAGGCGTGAAACAAGGATGTATACTGTCTCCTTTACTTTTTGGGATTACAATAGACTTCATAATGAAAAAATGCTGCACAGGTAACACAGGTATTGACTGGGTACATGGGACCCAACTAGAAGATCTTGATTTTGCTGATGACATAACTCTTATCAGTAATAATGTGAATTCCATGCAAGAAAAAACAGATAGCCTGTCTTCACTGGCTAGCAAAATAGGACTTTAAATTAACAAGGACAAAACAAAAATAATGAACATTCCCATCAATCAAAATGGAAAAATACACATAGAAGGGACAGATATTGAAGAAGTCAATCAATTTGCATACCTTGGCAGCTACATAGACCAGGATGGTGACACTAGAAAGGAAGTTAGGATCAGAATTGCAAAAGCAGCATCAATCTTCAAGAATCTTGAGAACATATGGAATTCAAAAGTTATAAGCACAAAAACCAAGTTAAGACTATTCAATTCAAATGTAATATCCACCCTCATTTATGCATGCGAAAGCTGGAAAACAACTAAAGAAATAGAAAGGAAATTAGACTCTTTTGAAAACAAATGCCTAAGGAAAATACTCGGCATCAAGTGGAATGAATTCAAGAACAATGCAGAGATAAGACAGATGACTGAACAACAACCAGTCTCATGGGTGATCATGAAAAGGAGATGGACATATGTTGGTCACTTGATGAGAAGAAATGATCAGAGAATCCCAAAACAAGCTATCAAGTGGAACACAACAGGCCGAAGAAAAAGGGGCAGACCACGTGAAACTCTGAAGAGGACATTATTAAGAGAGGCCAAGTTAACAGGCATAAAATCCTTTGATGAGGTTGAAAGACTCGCCGAAGACAGGAAAAATTGGCGAACTACTTTGCTAGCCCTATGTGACGTTTAACGGCACGGGAAGGATATAAGATATAAGAAGAAATAAGAAAAGTAGAGAGATAAGGGAAACAGCAAGAAATATAAACAAAAGAGAACGATTAGTGATCTGATTTGACAGACACATAACCAGCATACATGCTCCACAAAGCACATGACATTGATGACACTTTATAAGTCCTGGTTCAAGTATCACTTCACACAGATATTATTACAAAAGTGACAGGACAGGCAAGCCAAGACACTCCAAAGACTCCGACAACTGAAGGTGTATGTATAGAATGGCTTGTTTGCTAAAGACAGTAACGAAGAAATGAACTTCCATTTCTTGTTGTTTTCAGAAATGTATGAAGAACTGGTGTAACGTTCATCACTCAACGTTTATTCCAACGCAGTCAGTCGACATCAGCTTGTCACTAATATTATTTACATATACGGAATAATAATAAATATGAAATGAACAAAAAAAATAATGTTACCTCGGCCATACATTCATAATATATTTTCAAAAACATAATCGATAGCTAATTTACATTCTTACACACTAATTACAGTGAAAATGAAATACATTAATCAGTGTATAAACAGATATTACATGTACTCTTCAAGCCTACGATGAAAGCTGCGAAGCAAGTAGATGTCTTAAGGGGACATATTACAGAAAAAAAAACAAGCAGGTACTGAGAAAAGTTTCAAGTTAAAAGAAGTAATATCACATATGAGTTTTAGGTGGGATGAAAGGCTATTTCAGAGGTGAACGGAAGAGTAAGCAAGGCAGCGTGCATAAATCAGCTATAAAAACCGAACGCTCTGTGTGCTAAATTTTTATTTAAAAAAAACGTTAATAATTATAAAACCAAACAGCAACCAACAGTCTTCCCTTTTTTTATGTACAATATTTATGTGCAGAGGCGTGCAGTAATTTCAAATTACGAAGACGTTAAACTTTTAACGTCGTTCTAAAAATAACTCCGCTCCGGCATTCCCGAATCGATTATGTAAATGCTTCCTTTGCAAAGGCCTGTCCTTTACAACAATGACGACGCATAAAAAACTCACCAATCATTGTTCACGATTTTTAAAAAAAAACAGAAAACATCGTTGCGTAAGTTATTGACGCATTGTGTGTGCGTATAGTATTGTGTTTGTTAAAGCGAGCAGAATTTTTTTTTCCTGTTGATTCTGCTGTTGACTATGTACACACAGTTTGTGACAAATATACTCAGCAATTTCATTGTTTGAACAAAAGCTGTTTTTGTCCGATTACTAGACCACTAAATTAGGACATTCACAGAGCCACTATCCAATTGTAATCATCGCCATTATGTTGACAGTGTGATGTTGACGTAGTTAATAATAATCACCGTCGACAGCAGATGAAAACGGCGATTTACTATTTAATGCTGGAACACAAACACTCTTCTTTTTTATATCTCCAACTTTCATATCTGCCATACTAGAAAAGATGGCGGGCGGAAACTAGACTTGCTCGTAATGTGAAGGGAAAGCACTATAAGTAAAAATAACTGACACTGGGTTCAGTTGCTAAAAACATCCTTGCAGCGACAAAGCACAGAAATTTACATGGATTCAGCTTCTTTATGACAGTAAGAGAACACTAGTGAAGTGACAGACCAAGTGACATTAGAAACAAATGAAGACACATTGCTTTAAGTTTACGTCAACTAGTTCAAATAAACCCGTAGACAATGTTTATCATAATGAACCGTTCCGTACTTCATTTAGTGTGATTTCATTTTTAGAAAAAAAAGGCATTTAAAAATGTTTTAGTTTATTACTGAAAACTTTATACGGGAGCAAATTAAAGTTCCATGCAACCTGGCACATATACTAGACACTGTTTATAAATTTTAGAGTGGTCTCATCTTGAGAATGATTCATAAAAGATTTTTTTTTAAATTTGAGACTTAAATAAAGATCTCCCGGAAGTTTCTGGTTGCATATAATATTCAAGGACTTTTCTCCAACTTTCAGGACAAACCAACAGACTTTCTAGACAAACCAACAGACTTTCCGGGCAAACCAACAGACTTTCTAGACAAACCAACAGACTTTCTAGGCAAACCAACATACTTTCAGGACAAACCAACAGACTTTCTGGATGCTGTCCCATGCTCACTGGTTTTACAGTTATTATGGATGTAAGAGTGTGTTGTTGGAATGTTTACTGGAATGTTTCTGCGTAAAGGCGATATCGATACAATATTCATATATCCAGTATATGTGATTGGTGTTTCCAGATCCTTGGGTTTGTCTGGAATCTTTTTTTTATCCTTTCGTTCGTAACATATCAAGCCTTTAGCAACTAAACTTGCCTCACTTCACATACTCAGTCGTGTGTGCAAGGAAAAAAAAAACTTCGAACAGTTACGAAAGACGGCTGTGTTCATAAACCTTTTTTTTTACATTCGGTTATTACTATCGGTTTTACAGTATCCATGGACGCTTATGTCCTAAGAGATAATATGATGCATTTTTTCCCCTTCAGCACGTTGTCATGGTGAGGCACACGGCGAGCCTTACGTGTGACGCCTGACGGCTCAGGAAGGATGTAAGCTGTTATTAACACTGATGTAAGCTCACACGCCATAACACCTCAGACTTGACAACCTCCTTGTATTACTTCGTGCTCATTATTTTACAAAGATGTAAACGTTATGCTTTTGTCCCGCTCTGAGCTTACCGTCCCTGATTCCACACTATATAAAAAAAGAGAACCTAGATAGCAGGCATGATAAATAACACCCTTTGTTTGTTCAAACAGCCGTCTCTTATTTTACGTTGTTTTCAATAGTTTATCAAATGTAGTTGATGCCTTGTCTGCTCGTGCTGAAGTCTGTTTAGAAGATGTCTGTATCTGCAGAGTGGACGTTTCCAAAGTTCATCTGATTCAAGGGGTTTTCCATACAAAGTTATGTTGACACATGTGACTCAGTTCTGTCCGAAAAAAATTACATTTGTCAACAAGAAAAGAATCTACCCGCTGTTCACGTGGGTAAGTTGCCTTGTGATCTACAAAGGATGCATCGTCAACTAAACTTAACTTCTCTTATTAGGCTGTTTTGGGGCTGTATGTCGCAATAATTTTAAAAAATAACATACCATATCTTGTGAAGAATACATCCGCTGCTTCTGAGGTTTCAGAAATGGCCAATGTAAGAGAATAGAGGAACTAAATTTTAAACCTCAAATTATGATAGTTTATGTTTTCAAAGAACTAAAAACTGGCCTTCATGCCTTCGTAGAATGAAGCAATTTCAGCATAAATGTGAACAAAATTAAGACACATGGCAATATAAGAGCACACTCGTATTTTATTACCCGACGTTTATAGTGCTTACGTTTATACATAATTTAATTGTTATTTTCTCCTTTCACGTTAATTATTGTAAACTTTTTTTTTGTCCTTGCCAGACATTACTATGGACTAAAGATCAACGTAGGAAAGGCAAAGTTAATGAAGCAAAATGTGAACAACAGAAATGTACTCAGAGTAGATAGCAAGTTAGTGGAGGAGGTCAACGAATTTGTATACCTTGGCAGCAAAGCAGTAGAAAATGGAGACAGCAAAGAGGACATCAACAGCAGACTTACTAGAGCAAACCAGGCTTTTGCAATGCTGCAGAATATATGGAAATAAAAAAAACTAAGCATAAATATGAAAATCAGGATATTTAAGAGTAATGTTCTAAGTGTACTACTCTATGGAAGTGAATGCTGGAAAATCACCAAAACCATAGAAAACAAGTTGAATTCTTTCCAGACTAAATGTTTACGAAGAATTAGAAAAATATTTTGGTCAAACACCATAAGAAATAACATCTTATTGGCAGAAATGCAGATGAAGCCACTGACAACAATTATTGAGGAAAGACGCTGGCGATGGTTGGGACATGTGTTCCGAATGACTGATAACTCACTACCAAAAATAGCACTAAGATGGACACCACAGGGGAACAGAAGTAAGGGTAGACCAAAAGAGACATGGAGAAGAACAACAGAAAGGATGTTGAGCAATAAAGGGCTCACCTGGGCAAGAGCAGAAAAAAAGGCAAAGGACAGGCATTTGTGGAAAACCCTTGCGGAAGCCCCATGTGCCCTGGGCACTTAAGGTTCAGAGAGAGAGAGAGAGAGAGAGAGACATTACTATGTTTGTCACAAGACGCACGGACTCTCTGAAACGTATAGCCAGACCCAAGATCTTTTTGAATGTCTGTTTCAGGAGAGAATATTTGATTGAGAACTTTACAATCCGACTGGACTTGAAGTCGGCGACTTTCTTGCAGGAATTTCTACCCGCAGTCATTTGCATGATGTACTGCAGCAGCGCTTTCCGAGGATTTCATCTCTTCACAATTCATCTTGTCTTTTTTTTTTTTTTTGGAAACACGACTTTTATCTTTGTTCTTCGTGGGGAAACACGATTTTTTAAATCTGTGTCTTTTGTATGGGAAACACGATATTTAAATTTTGTCTTCTGCAAAGGAAGCACTGTTGTATAAACAGCACTTGTCCATGAAGAAAATGTGTGTGAAATTCGATACAGATAAATCAAAAACACATGTCAATTAACAAAGATTTATTTAACAAAGATCTATAGCGGCAATGGCAATATTTCTATTTTCTGAAGATAGCTGTAGATCCCTGTCTCAACAAATCTTCAGAAAATAGAACATTAGGCACTTTAGAACACGCCACTTGCAAATTAATTTTATGTTTACAAATCAAACATTGATTCTTATCTTGATTAATTCCGTGTACGAGTTTATTTCCACAACAAACTTTTGAATAGCTTGAATGTCTTCAGTAAAGTGCCAAAGTCGCGAGGTTCATAAACAAGAAAGCAACTAAAACCTGACGCTATTTAAAAAAGTAGTGAGTGTTGTCAGTCCTGAGGAACTGGTATTAATCCGCACGAGGAGAGAAAAAAAACAGTCCCAACTTGTCCTTGAAAGTTCGCGAACAGTGTCAATCAATCTTCCCTTAACACTCACAAGTGTTGTTTATACCACTGACAGATGTGAATGTAAGAACTGTTATTACACACATCACAAATAACCACACTGGAAGACTAATGAGCTTGACAGTGTATCATTTAATTCTGGAACAGATATAATCGTCTTCCTGGTGCTTCAAGAACTCTCCTTGTCTAGAAAATATTTTAAGTAATTAAACCAGAAGTCACGTGATCTCGAGGAGAGAGAGAGAGAGAGAGAGAGAGAGAGAGAGAGAGAGAGAGAGAGTCACGAACGAACATAACCATAACGTGAAATGTAACAATGTTACCATATTATGCCACACAGTAAACAAATCCACGTCTTCTTTTCTAAAATCTACTCAGCGGCGAACGTTTAGATCTACAAGTACTTAGTCAAAACTGGCACATATTTTTATTCATATCATAAATGTGAAGTATAAAACAAGCCTACCATATTATGGAGCCAATTGTAGCACTCTAGGCATTCTTGCCAAAAGGACGTAAAAGCAAATGGCACCAGCGCTATTAATATTTATACCAATGCATGCACAGTCAGTTAATGACAGAACAAGATCAGGAACGAGGAGGTCTGGGAAAGGGCTGGACAATGACCTATGAACCTACAAATCATGTCTATGAAACGGGGGTGGATTGGCCACACTTTGAGAAAACCCGACACCAACATAGCAAGACAGGCACTGACATGGATTCTTCCAGGAAATAGAAAATGAAGAAGACCTAGACTTACTTGGAGAAGAGGAATTATGACGGTGCTCAGAGACAAGGGATACACATGAAATGAGAATAATTCCAAGAACAGGGATGACTGGAGAGCCTCTATCCGTAGCCTATGCTCTCAAGGCGATGATGATGATGATGACGATGATGATGATGATGATTCCACAGAAGTACACTTATACTGTAAAAGAAACTAAAAATGGGTTCGTAGTAAAACCTCAAAAATCTAGGAGGACCCATCTCCGATCAAATTATGGAAAAAACCCATTGCAAATGCGGCATGCACACTGAAGTTATATTTTTCTTAACGTTTGGAGCCAGTTGAATGTAAATGCTACAGAAGAGTTCTCCAGATATCGTGGACACAAAAAAGAACAAATATATCTATACTACAAGAGCTTAATATTCAAGAAGGCTGGCTAGTAAAGAGGATTAAAGAGAGAAAACTTAAATATTTTGGACACATTAAACGTCGTAATAATTTAGAGAAGACCGTATTGGAAGGATACATAATGGGAAAAAGAAAAAGAGGAAGACCAAAACGAAGATGGCTGCAAGACATCGTTGACGATCTGCAAATGGATGCCGCAGCAGCAAGCCATCTTGCTCACAACCGAGAGGCCTACAGGAGTGCTGTTTGGGAGGCAAAGTTCCGCAAGGTACATGCAAATGAATGAATGGAGCCAGTCCAGTTCCTAACATTCAAGAACGTCCTAACTAAATCATTTCAAACATTTTTTTTCGCTCAGTTCGTTCTGACACCTACCATTGCTTCCTTCTTTTCCCAGACTTTCACAAAGCCTCCAGGAGCTTCCTTCTTCCTTGACTTTTCCCGGACCTTCACAAAGCCTCCAGAAGGGAGGTACAGCCCAGTCTGGGAACCACTGGTGTAAAGCCTCTACACTGATGCATTTGTTCTTGGAAAACCACTTCGCAGGTGGCATTTAATCAACAGTAATGTACGGGATGAGAAGAAAAGACGTACCTGATTACCGCTTTTTTCATGTAGATTGTAAAAAAGAAGTTCTTATCCGTGGAAATTTTAGAATGAAAGCTCCGAAAGTGTCAAATCTACCTGTACGCAGAATACTTTTTTCTTTTGTTATAAGGAGACATTTTCACCCGACTTCCACTTTTGATGTTGGAGTCGTTCATTTTCCTGCAGCGCTAGCTGGGACAAAATGAGTTCAACCCTGAAAGATGGAGTTGCTTTATGAAACTTTCACATTTTCCATTCTAATGTTTTTTCACATAACTGTAACTTCCTTCATACAGCATGTACATACAGGCTATATGTGTTCCACGGTTTTATTGAACAAAGCACGATCATATCCTCTCTCTCTCTCTCTCTCTTTGGTCTTGATAGTGCATTCAGCCAGACCATTCTATCCGCTCTCGAATGTTATCTTCCCATCTACGCCCATGCCCTCGCTCTTTTTCCTTCAAACTTTCCATCTAGTATTGTCTTAAGCATATTATTATATCTTTTGACATGGCACTTTGTATTCTTGATTCTTATTTCAGCGAGAAGTTCAAATTGCATTTAATTTTCCATGACATATGACCTACTTTCCAGCACATCAACGTATCATTCTCTCTGGCATATGAACTTCAGAATCCAGGTTTCTGCTCTGTAGAGCAGTATAAGACAGATATAGCACTTTTTGGGGGGTTTTTTATGGACAGATTCCTGAATAACAGAATTGTCTTCATATTAACTATGCTGTATTTTAGCAGATGCTGAAAACTGAATGCCGGTTGATGTATGTGGGAGCATATAAAGTTATTTTACATAATCTTGCCTTATCTGCAAAAGTAATGTCTACATTTAGGACAAAATACACGAGGCGACGTTTATATATATATATATATATATATATATATATATATATATATATATATATATATATATATATATATAACAGCATATATAATGAATGTAAATGTTGCGCCTAAATATGAAGAAGTATTGCCCCTGTTTGTATAACTCACGTCACTCATTTATACTTGAGTAAACACGACGGTGTCTTCTAGCAGAGCTCTATGTCTGTCTTTTTCTCTTCCTCCGGTAATATTTACCCGTTTCGGCCCGGCGTTTCTCCCCGCCTACATCACTCTCTTTTACCTCGAACATGAGAGTGTCCGACATGAAAAATTGATTTATATATTTAATTAATGCTGGCGATCGATGGTGCGGACGAGTATTATGCGTGCTTAACGTCCATCGATCATTCATTATAATGTCCAGTTCTAGATCATACAGGTTAATTTCATCACTTTCATTTGCCTCCTTTTCCCCAGCCCTTAATTATCCTGTTTCGTCGTCTATATCGTCTCTTTTTTTTAAAATTCCCTTACTTCTCTCTTTTTTCTTTCTTTTTTTTTTTGTTCTTTCTTTCTTTCTTTCTTTCTTCATTTCTGCATTCCTTGTTACTTCTATGGTTTCTTTCTTTTTTTTCCCTTCTTTCTTTTTCTTTTCTTCCTCTTTGATTATTTTTTTCTTTCTTTCTTTCCCACTGGTGCATTTTTTTTCTCTCTCCTACGATATCTTGCCACTGTAATTTAAACTCATCAATATCTATTTCCTATGTCAGATTGTTAATGTAAACCAACCTGTTAAACACAAAATACCTAGCGGAACATGGAAATACGTGAAAGAACAATGTACACCTCAATGAT
Organism: Achatina immaculata; assembly: GCA_009760885.1. NCBI lineage: Eukaryota > Metazoa > Mollusca > Gastropoda > Stylommatophora > Achatinidae > Lissachatina > Lissachatina immaculata. Next base: position 61,696,322 of record CM019691.1, on the reverse strand, counting down.
TGCCAGCAGTCTAGGTAATTTACTAAATACAGAGAAGCAAAGTTCCAAGGACAAAGACATCGTATGTAATGTCATGTATGTATGTATGTATAAATATATATGTTTATGTATGTATGTATGTATGTATGTATGAATGTATGTATGTATGTACGTATGTATGTATATAATCATCATCATGTGCCTTCTCCAGAACGAAGGTTGGCGGTAATAAATCTCCAGTTCCCTCGCTCCCTGGCCTTGGTGGTACGCTCAGCAAGGCTGTGTCCTGTCCATTCTCGTATATTAAGTATCTTCCCATGTACATCTCTGTCTTCCTCTTGCTCTTTTTCTTTCTATCTTTCTAATATGGTCTTCAGTATATTGTTGCCTTTTAATATGGCCAAAGCATATTGTTTTCCTCATATTTATTTCTTTGAAAAGTTCACACTGCATTTGGAAGTTTTTAAAACTTGTGCATTTGTTCTTTTCATTTTCCTGTTCTATGACCTAGTTTTCTGTAGAACCACATTTCTGCTGCATTAATCTTTTCTCTCCATCATTTTGCTTAGAGTCCAGGTTTCTGCTCTACACAGTAAAACAGAGTAGATATAACATATCTACAATCGCTTCCACACCTGGTTCAATATTTCCTATTTTTAATCTCAAATCTGTATCAGCATTAAGCCGATTCCTGTGCTTGCTATTCATGTAACAATATGTCGAAACGTTTGTTCACAAAAGAAAACAAGACGCTTCGACGTTTTCTCACCAACCTTCCTATAATCAGACAAAGAGCTTGCACACAGAATTAGTTATAGATTTCATAGTGAAAATTTTTTTAAAAAAAGGACCATGAGTTTTTGTCACGGACCCCCAATGGAGTGGGGTCCACGGACCACCAGTTGGGAACCACTGATTTAGACTCTTCTGATCTTTCAGAATCATTTTAAATAACCCATTCTGTTACATTCGAGACCAAACACACACAAAAAACAAACATAGACGGCATTTCACTTTCAAATAAAGATGTATGCTTCCGTCATAATCCTCATGTAATCCTGCCTTGGAGAACGAAGAAGAGAGTTGGTATATGCCTGTCTGTGCTGTGGTTTACAGTGGAGTTTGTAGTGGTTAAAAGCGTTAATTTTATTCAGATAAATTACAATTTCTTAATAACCTCGAGGACAGCAAAAAGTCCTCGAATTCCCACATACAGAGCCTTGATTTCACTTCAGACTAGTTTAGTATGGCTAGTTTAGAAAAAAATAACCTTGGTTATAATTTTTTAAAGCTGAGGTACAAGATATAATCAAAAGTATTTAAATTAAAATGTGCGTTTTCATAAATGTTCCTTAAAACATATTTTTTAAAAAAGCTGCCAGAAGACGTGAATAGCCAATTAATACCAATATTTTCACCTCTACCTTCATCCATCACTTTTTCTCATTTTTATGCAAGATAGCATGAGCTAGGGGATTTATATGCAGCCCGCTACTCTTTTACTGCACGCAGTTGCGGCCCTTGAGACCACTGAAATTGGACACCCCAGATTTACATTTACGGTTATATGCTGAATTACGGCCGTTTGTTCTTATGTCTAAGGTTCTCGTAGGAGAAATTAGAAAATGTTCTTGAAATGGTAAAACTCAGCCGCTGCACGTCACTGAAACTGTAAGCTTTAGCTTACTGATGATGGTGATACTGCTGCCAGCCATACAATGCTACATTGCACATATCTAAGTTATAATACAGTACTGTACTGTATCCCATATATATTGATGTGGTTTAAGGTAGCTCAGTATGTCACTGAAAAGTCATAACGGTATGATTCTTTATTTAATGAGCTGTGATTCATATTTTGCGATTCATTTCTATACATTTACTGCGCTAATGTGCATTCTGTTAGTACTTTTAAAGTGGTGGTAAACGTGCCTATCTATCTGGTAACATGTTATAGCAGCGAACTGTACTTGTGTGATCTGTGAGTCTGGCCTCACTCTATATCTGCCGACATACTGCCAGACGTACTGCCAGATGACCAGTAGCAAATGCGGCCGTATCAACTCCAGGGCGAATCAGTCTTTTAATAGATTTTTTTTCAGTGGTTACATCCCCTGATTTGTGCTTACTTTCTTACTTGTCTTCGTATATATTTTTACATCATTTAGGAAAACTCAATGTATTAAGTGTTACATGAAAAATGCACAGTTTAAGCACCTCATTGAATGACAGATCGGTTTCTGTGAAGACAAAATTGCAGGGCACTGATGAGTCTGTGCAGACTTTTCGATGATCTTCAACATTTTCAGGAATTTGATCTTTGAGGGCTTGCCAGAAATAGCAGCTAGAGTAAAGACCTTCTCCAATATTAATTACGTCATTTAGAAAGCACATGATTCGCTTTCATAACAGTCTCTCACCGTGCTGATAGAAGTTGATAGTTCTTTTTTTTAAGCTAAGGAAGACCAGAAGAATCTTATGAGTTCGGCTCTAGCGAACTGTTATTAGGCGGCGAAGCCAGCGAGAGTACACTCCAGAGATGTAGACGCTGGACAGTTGCAGACAGCTGAGGGCGTTAAAGACGCCAAGCTGTCCGACTCGTGCCAATATTGGACGCCAACAATTCACTGCGGAACTGAGGTTGCTGTCTTCAACAGAAATGGCTTGTCTGCGGATTTGTTTACAGTATAACGAATATAGTTCAGTCCCATATTTCTACCGCGCTTGTAAGAGACTGTACAAGCAGAACTGAAGACTGATAGTAGATATTCTGGGATTTCATTAAGGTCGTACAAGCGCTACCATTAGTCAGACCTGGAACCTACTATAGAAGTAATCTTTCAACTACATTTTCATCCTTGTAATGAATCCTGTCCTCCAGACTCTAGAACTCGTGGATGCGTTCAGAAATTGAGGACTCATGTCAAGTGCTTAATGTGTGTAACCAGCCTTTGTGTGAGATCCTAGTTTCCCTTCATTTACTTTCAGTGCAGTCCATTGTCCTATGTCCCGCAGACAGTTATTCTACTCTTTAGTAATACACGCTTTATCATGTTACTTTTTTGTTCTTGTGGAAACAAGCAAGTTTCTCTCAACAACACACAGCCCCTTTATAAGACATTCTTAAATATGTAAACTTCAGTTTTATTTCTGCATGCCCCAACTGTGATAATTTGCAGCATTTTTGTTTTCTATCTAAGTAGACGCATCAGAAGATTAAAATACAAGTTTTTCCCCTACAGCCAAAGTGCAACATCCTTTCAATGGGGAAACGCTGGCACAAGTAAATAAATTCACTTTCCTCGGAACAACAATAACAGCTGATGGCAAGTGCACAAAGGAAATAAAAAATCACAGACAGGTAAAGCAAAAGCAGCCTTTCATGACATGAAGAAGATATTAACAAATAAGACAATTCCATAATAGTGAGGAACAGAGTATTACAGTGATATATGGAACCAATTTTTCTGTATGCTGTGAAAATTGGACAATTAACAAAGAGATGACAAAGAAACTGGAAGCACCAGAGATACGGTTTTGTAGAAAAATGCAACAAATACCCTGTACAGACATGAAAACAAACGAAAAAGATCCTCAAAGAAGTTTCAGAACAATGAAAACCAGTTAAAATGATAAGAAAAAGACAGACAGAATTTCTAGGACATATCATGAGAAGATAGAAGTTTGAGAACTTGGTAATTACTGAAAAATAGATATCGGAAGAGTGAAGGCCAAGAGAAAAATATCTATGTGGACACACCAAGTGGCACGGAAAACGACAGGCATTTTCAAATGGTCGGAAACACCAAATTTCCTGATCGCCAACATCGTCAGACACAGAATATTATAATAATAGTAATTTCCCCTACCCAAAGGACTAACATTTGGTATAGCTGAACCAGATCAGAAAACAGATCTATGTGAAAGAGCATATCTCTGTACCCTAAGTGCCCAGGGCACATGGGGCGTCCGCAAGGGTTTTCCACAAATGCCTGTCCTTTGCCTTTTTTTCTGCTCTTTCCCAGGTGAGCCCTCTATTGCTCAACATCCTTTTTGTTGTTCTTCTCCATGTCTTTTTTGGTATACCCTTACTTCTGTTCCCCTGTGGTGTCCATCTTAGTGCTATTTTTGGTAGTGAGTTGTCAGTCATTCGGAGCACATGTCCCAACCATCGCCAGCGTCTTTCCTCAATAACTGTTGTCAGTGGCTTCATCTGCATTTCTGCCAACAACATGTTATTTCTTATGGTGTTTGGCCAAAATATTGTTCTAATTCTTCGTAAACATTTAGTCTGGAAAGAATTCAACTTGTTTTCTATGGTTTTGGTGATTTTCCAGCATTCACTTCCATAGAGAAGTACACTTGAAAGAGCATATACAGGTCCTTTATTCAGCCTCCCCCTCCTTGTCGGAAGTAGTTCTTTTCAGATAAATATAATTCTTATCCCCAGACGATGATAATCAAATACAAACATTTTAGAATAGAACTCTGTGAAGAATTTATCGATCAGTAAGAGACCCTATAGCACAACAATGGAAGATAAGAAGTAACAAAGAAATCTACACATTGTTTAACTCTTCGCTTATAACAGCCAATATGAAAAACAACAGATTGAGTGCTTCTGGCATTTAGAGAGAAAATAAAGATGGCTTTTGCAGAAGTGATGAAAGGGAATAGACCAAGAGGTAGACCTAGACAACGATAGCGAGATACCCTAGAAGAAGATATACCCGCTGTTGGATGGACAGTTGGCAAGAAAAGATCAAGAACAGAGAGGAATGGTGACGAATTTTGCTTACAGCAATGAGCCTAATTAGCTCGAAAAACTGCTGAAGTCAGTTGCTGCTGAGAGAAGAGGAAGACAGTTTTATCTCTGCAGGTATGTTGCTTTGAAGGATGCTGTCCCCATCAGTAGGATGCTGTCCCCATCAGTAGGATGCTGTCCCCATCAGTAGGATGCTGTCCCTACCAATAAGATGCTGACTTCTAATTTAACAATTTGGTCATTTCGAGAGTGCTGGCAGGTAGACAAAAGAAAAGGTAGGTCACTATTTGCCATTATTCTTAGGTTTCAGTTTTAGGTCCTTATCAACGTCATGCAAGCTTGTGTTAGGTCCTTATAACGTCATGCAAGCTTGTGTTAGGTCCTTATCAACGTCATGCAAGCTTGTGTTAGGTCCGTATCAACATCATGCAAGCTTGTGTTAGATCCTTATCAACATCATACAAACTTGTGTTAGGTCCTTATCAACATCATGCAAGCTTGTGTTAGGTCCTTATCAACATCATGCAAACTTTGCCCCCCTTTCTTGACAAAAGAATATCGACATGAGTTATTCCCCTTGTATCAATGCTCCCTCATTTTTAAAGAATTATGTGAATTTACATGTGCTCCGAATGACTGATAACTCACTACCAAAAATAGCACTAAGATGGACACCACAGGGGAACAGAAGTAAGGGTATACCAAAAAAGACATGGAGAAGAACAACAAAAAGGATGTTGAGCAATAGAGGGCTCACCTGGGCAAGAGCAGAAAAAAAGGCAAAGGACAGGCATTTGTGGAAAACCCTTGCGGAAGCCCCATGTGCCCTTGGCACTTAAGGTTCAGAGAGAGAGAGAGAGAGAGAGATGTGAATTTAAATAAGAGAACTTTTTTTCGTTTTCAGATGCCCCCGAGATATATTTCTCATTAAACAGTGCATAACGATCAACAACACAGTGTGGTTTTAACACTTTTTTTTTTCCCAGATGGCAAAAATTCTGGGACAAAAGTCATACAGCCATAAACCTTCACAAGGACATTTTGGATTTCTGTTTTTGAAACTGTTGTCAGTAAGTTTTCCCTTATTCTCTACGGTTTATTTACGTGAATTATGAAATGTTTACTCAGCTCCTCGTTGCTCTCTGGTGTGGTGAAGTAGAAATAGAAAATATAACGACACATTTTTTGAAATGATACATGGACTTGTGGAACTGGTCATCTATGAACATTTACGAGCCAGTTGTTAAGGTATTACATTTTATTTTAAAAAAAAATCAAATGTGTATAATTTTTCGGGAAGAAAAATTTCAGGTCATCCGCAGACCAGCATCACGAGTTCTACTAGGGATAATAGCGCAAGTGATTGATCCAAATTTCCGGCTGTGAGTGATAGAATTCTTCAAGCCCAGCCCAATCTCATTTTCCAGTCCCCACCCACTTCCTCCCGGTGCCTCTTTTCTGTCCTCGGTCCACTCTCCCCCCCCCCCCCCAAATTTATTACATTTTAAAGCACTTTTCTTCATTTGCCCATTTGTTTCTGTTGCTACAAGCTTGGCCTCTTGCTCATCAGTGTAGGCGTCGTGTAGGCGGGCTGCGAAGCATTTGTATAGGATATGTGAACATCTTGGCATGATTCATTTCTTCATAAACTAAAATGAGGACATATATGCCCACGTCAGCCAGGCGGTGGTTCATGGCGAGCTGCATTCTTTGAAACGATAAAACGTGTGATTTATGCTGTAGTTTCATCATTCTCGTCTTTTGCAAAAATCATAACAAATATGTCTCACGCAATATATTGATGTCAAGAACTCAGATTTCTTCATATCAGAAGCTCTGACATAAAGGGTTGCTGCCCCGTTAGTTCTTGACACAGATTTAAAAGTCCCATATCATAATTGGTGCAGTCTGGGAATAGGAAGTAAAGAAATGCACACTCAGCGAAAAGTTGGGCATAAAACTACAGCAGCTTTATTAGCGCTGTCAGTTGAAGTTTTTCAAGTCTTGCTCTAAATACAGATGCATTCTCAAATATTTAAATGACGGAGTTAAATGCCAGCGCTTGTTACTCATTCCAATGCTCATAAACAAAACACTCATAGCTTTGAATACATTTCAGCTAAAAGGGAAAAAAGCCACGGAGACTAGAGTGAAACAATGAGAAACAATGAGTTAGGAAACATCCAAGTCGTAACGTCGTTCAGTCATTTCACCCTCGATCATCTGAACCGGGTGTTAACTCTTTCAGTCCAAGGCAACACCGGCAGAGATGGTATATATTAATACCTTTGAGAATCAATACCCAGGGCGATTATTTAGACAGAATCTAAATCAAATGAAAAGCAACACATTTCTAACTAAATCATATTTTTCAACTTATGCAGCAACTTCCTTCTGCTTTCTTTGTACTAAAATGTCTCATCAAAATTTATTTTTGGTAAAGCATAGAAACTAATTCACGAGTGAAAGAGCCACATTTTTGTGTGTGTTCGTTAGTTTATTATTATATATCTTGCATATACGAGGCTCGTACCGAAAGTCGTGAGAAAAACAATTTTTAATCAGAATTTATCTCTCTCTCTCTCTCTCTCTCTGAACCTTAAGTGTCCAGGGCACATGGGGCTTCCGCAAGGGTTTTCCACAAATGCCTGTCCTTCGCCTTTTTTTCTGCTCTTCCCCAGGTGAGCCCTCTATTGCTCAACATCCTTTCTGTTGTTCTTCTCCATGTCTCTTTTGTCCTACCCTTACTTCTGCTCCCCTGTGGTGTCCATCTTAGTGCTATTTTTAGAATTTATAGATAGAGAAAATATAAATGTATCACCTTAATTTGCATCTTTTGCATTTCATGTAGAGTCAAATGACGCCACCATCATGTGTCACGTGACCACGCGGAGCATAAATAAAATGGCGGGTGCTGAAGTTTCGTTTCGTCAACGTGCTCTTATTGAGTTCCTCATTAAGGAGGAAACCGCTGCTGAAATTCACCAAAGACTTCAACTTGCTTATGGAGATGTGTGTATGGGTGCTGGCAATGTTAGGAGGTGGGTGAAACATTTCAAAGATGGAAACACGAGCATCCAAGATATGCCTTGCAACGGTCGCCCTCGAACTGCCTCCACTGAACGCAACGTGGAAAGGGTTGGCGACATCATTAAAGAAGACAGACGTGTCGCAGTTTCTGAAATCGCTGTAAATCTTGGAATAGGACACACTGCAGTACAGGAAATGATTGAAACTCTAGTCTATAGAAAGGTTTGTGCCCACTGGGTCCCGCAGGAGAGAACATCTGGAAAGCAGTGCGTCTGTGCCGTCGGTCAGCTGGAACGGAATTCTATCGGGAGGGTATTTTCAAACTTGCAGAGCGATGGGGAAATGTGTGCAGAGAAATGGAGATTATGTTTTAAAGTGAAGAAAATGATGCAGTTTAAGGTGGCACATTTATATTTTCTCTATCTATAAATTCTGAATTTTAAAACATTTTTGCTCACCACTTGCGGTATGATCCATGCAAAATAAATAGATAGATCAAGATAAATGGTTATTTTTTTAGTAACACCACTGTAACCACGTGAAATATAAAGATTGCACGGAGGTCATGTCAACATGCCTCAGAATTTTGATCGTTTTAAATCTATAACCAGATGGATATCCATCCATCCATCCATCCATCCATCCATCCATCCATCCAACCATCCATCCATCCATCCATCCATCACTGATCGGCGATCGGCTAAGCAGTCACCGCCCAATGCTCCCTGTGGCGCCTTGCAAGGCCGTAACATATTCTCTCCACCTCTCACGGTTTGTGGCCAGCCTTTGTTTTGTGCCTCAGCTGCTGCTGCTGCTACTTGTACTTGCTTCTACAGTCCTCCCCCGGGTAACACTTTGGTAGGCCTCTCTGTTTTTTCCTAGGGTGTTCTTTGCCTCTTTTAGCGATGTTGCTGGGGACTGTTCAACGGTATGCATATTTTCTAGTCCACATTGGGCAAGCAGGTCTCTATTATTTATTGTATGTGGCCAGTTTTAAATATCCTTGATCATTACTAATAATGTAGATACAATGAGGGAAATTAAAAGGAGGACATATATCGCTCTTCAGAAAGTAAAACAACTAAAGAAACTGTGGAGAGGAACAGACAGAACTACATAAATAAGATTTTTAAGGGCATGCATCTTTCCCATCGCAACATATGCCTGTGATACCTGGACAATTAACATAACAGCTGAGAAATACATAAATGTCTTTGAATGTAAATGCTACAGAAGAGTTCTTCAAATATCATGGACACAAAAAAGAACACATATATCCATACCACAAGAACTTAACATTGAAGAAGTCTGTCTAGTAAAGATGATTAAACAAATAAACCTTAAATATTTTGGACACATTAAACGTCATGATAATTTAGAGAAGACCGTCTTTGAAGGGTACATAATCGGAAAAAAGAAAAAGGAAGACCAAGACGAAGATGGCTGCAAGACATCGTTGATAATCTGCAGATGGATCCATCAGCAGCATGGCGCCTTGCTTACACCGAGAGGCCTACAGGAGAGCTTTTAGTGAGGCAAGGTTCCGCAAGGGACATGCAAATGACTGACTGATTGACTGACTGGCCAGTAAGTATTAAAAATCTTTCTGAGGTAGGTTGTGTGGAATGATGATAATTTGCTCATTTCCTGTTTAGTTGTTCTCCTGCATTCTGCTCCACAGAACCTAATCACTGCTTTGTTACAGTTTTATTATGGTTCCAGTACTGTACTGGGAGACCTTCCAGATGTTTCTAGGACTAATGAAAGCTGTTCTCGCTTTATTTATTCTACTCTTTGTCTTTATCTGTTCCTCCATCAGGTGTTAGTATGCTGCCAAGGTATGTGAAGGTATGCGTCTCTGTTAGGGTTTTGGTCATTAATTTTATTGCTGTTTGCTTTTTCTATGTTTACTTTCATTCTTTCTGACTTTTTTTTATATCGATGCCCTGCCTCATTTTCTGCTGATTGTTTCTAGAGTGCTTGTTTTCTCCTGTATGTTGTGGCGGTATATGCTAAGAGTGCTATATTTTCAGCATAATCCAAATCCTCAACCATGGAGAACATTGTTAATCTACTACCTCTTTGCGAGACTTATCTTGTTTTGTTAATGACTGAGTCAATGACAAAGATAAAAATAATAGCTGATAGGGTACATCCTTGTCTGTCGTCTCCTGTTTTCTCCTCAAAGTTCATATGATTTTAACCAACACTACAAGTGAAACTGGCATGGAAACTTTTTATTATTGCTACAACATACATAGCATTCTATAAGCTCTTAAAATTCACTTCATACCTTTTTTTCTATGAACACTGTCAAACGCTTTTTCAAAACCAATAAAGTTTATATTAATTAAGCTGTTTCTGCCTTTCTGAGCATTGTTTCATTATATTATTTAATATGAATATGTGGTCTAAATCCTGCCTGTTCATGTCTTAGTTTTTGATCTAATGCTTTTCAGATTCTGTTGACGATTTTTCCTAGTATTTTCCATTGGAACACAGGGGAGGGTAATTCCTTTCCTGTTGTTACAGTCTGTAAGGTCTCATTTTTTTTGTTATTTTAATCATAATTCTCATTTTCCACTCTGTGGGAATTGTTGCAGTTTCCCAGATTTGTTTAAACAATGGCAGCAGTAGTTATGTTGCTAGTTCTGCTTCTGTTTTCAGAAGTGATAAGTTCTGCACTCAAGTCGTCCTGCCCTGGAACTTTCTTTTTTTTCACTCCTTTAATTGCTGTAATAATTTTTTTTCTAGCTGTATTTGTGTGTATATCTAAATCATGTTCATCTTTATGAATGTCTGTCTGTTTGCCAGTTTCTAGTGAGTTTCAAGTGTTCAGCCCATATTTCTTCTTGCAGAACGTATATGACGGTTAAAAAAGGTATATGAATAGCGTTACAGAAATTCCTAATAAACAATAGTTTCCATTAATAAACGGCCTAGAGAGGAAAAGAGATATAAAATCAAATCATAAACAAATTAATAGAAAACAAAACTTAAAATGCTATAGAACCTGTTTTCTATATATTTATGGTAAACACATTTGTCACGCAAATTTAGTGGTCTTTGGCGCATGTTAGTGTCAGTTTCTTATACTATAATTTTTTTCTAAGTCTGTTGGACTATAGCTTACCATGCGCTACAAGGCAAGAGAAGTGGGGAGAGATGTATGTGCGTGGGTATATGTATGGGTATGTATATGTATATGTAAGGGCAAACTGTTTGTTTCACTGGCGTGCTTAAATTTATACACCTTATATACCGTTTGTACAGCTCTGGAACACCCTACCCTACCATTTAAAATCCATTGGTAATACTTCATCCTTTAACTCAAACCTGTTTCATTATTTACTTTCTTGTAATTATATGCCTCCATAGAATAACCAGCACTCTCTCAACCCATGACTCGCCAACCATCAAGTACTATAATGACATAGTTCGAAAAATAACTTGTTAGAAAATGGTAGAAATTATTTTAATGTTTGTTTAAAAACAAACATGTTAGAAGATCTGACTGACAATGTATTTTTTGTTTATGTATATATCTGTGTGTGTGCTATTTTATTGGGTTAATTACTTCTTCTCTGTTACTTTGAATCTAATAGTTTAATCTTACACTCTTTTGATATGTTTTTTTCCTAATGTAATTCGTATACTTGTATTAAATCGTGTGTGAGGGAAGAACGAAAGATGATGGAGTAATGGCCGAGTGTATGACGGGCCTACGTGCCCAATTCTTTACCCTTTAAAAATAAAGATCATTCATTCATTCATTTGTTGTATTTTGTTGGTATTAAAAAATGCACCACGTGATTTTTGGTAGTAATATTTACTCAGGGCGATGTGATTCGGTTAGATATAAAACTTACAAACTGCACATGCTTTTTCTTATGCTTAGTTAACTTTAGCAGGAAAAAATTAACTAGTTCGAGAAACGATCGCGTCTTCTTTTCTGTTGCCGTCATTTTTAACAAACTATGGCTTATGAAAATAACAACATATCGTACGATTTTCTTCTTGAGACTTGACTGGAGACTTGAAGACAGTGTCTTGAGAGGTGATTTCCCATAGAGACTTGACTTAGAGACTTGATTTGCGATTTTAAAATAGAGACTTGACTTGAGACTTAATTTGCGACTTAAAGATAGAGACTTGACTTGAGACTTAATTTGCGACTTAAAGATAGAGACTTGACTTAGAGACTTGATTTGCGATTTAAAGTTAGAGACTTGACTTGAGACTTGATGCGAGCAACTTGAATACAGCACGCGAACTGCACGGGGATTGTGAAGAGAATTCTCACACATCCATGACATAAAAACTACCAAATATATCCGAGATAGACCATGCTAATTTCATGAAAACAATTAATTAGGTGAATTCACAGTGATTTCAAAGTAAAAAGAAAAAAAAGGTGAAATGAAAATGTTCCGAGAGAAACGTAAATATTTTATTTATCAATTATTTTAAAGTCCAGATTGAAGAATATTGACTAGATCAGAAATCATGTAAATTGACCTGGTTCACAAGTTCAGCAAATAGATCGGTCTAGAGATCTCTCCGCAATGCTTTCAGACCCAAAGGCTAGATGCAGTCTTGTTAAGAGTAACAAATGTTTAACAACAATCTCTGAATCGACAAAACAGGAGTGGGCATTCTGCTAATATTCTATATAGCATTGAGAACTGAACATAGCCGATAAAGATTAGAATTTAAACCTTTACAAAATCTGGGCAATGGAAAACATTGCCAGTAGCGCAGATAAGTACAGGTGTGTCTGACTGTTTTAAATACAAACCATAATCAAGTGACTGAGGAGAAACATCACTTGAGAATGTAAACATTAAAGCTGATTGGTCTGGTTATTCAGTTCTTCGAATAGCTGGTTATTTTACTGGCCGATTGGTAAATTTGCTATTTGATTGGTTGGGTATTTGATTGGTTAATTATTTGATTGGTTAATTATTTGATTGGTTGATTTGCTGGCTGGTGGGTAGAACGTAAAATATGGTCATGGCCTCTACTTGGATAATTCATGTCCTTGAGCGTCTGTGGACAAAAGGTCAACGTAAACGAGTTGTTTTCGTGTTGAGAAGAAACTTTCCAAGTTCGAAATTGATTCATAATATGCAAGCTGAGATTATCATCGTTAAAAAAAAGCTGCAGTTTTAGTTATTAAACACACAGTTTTTGTTTGTACGTGCAAACGTCAAGGTCGGATTTAATGTCGAAACTTAGCAGGGAACAAATCTGCAGCTTGTTGTCACGCCCCCACAAACAGCACCAATCATCTCACTCGAGTTTGTCCTGAAAAACCAGAAAAGATTTCTTCTTATGGTAATTTTGACTGACATTTCGGACACCTCGCTGGTCGATACACATGCCATGTAAGTCAGGGTATCTACTTCAACTTCGAATTTTCCTCCACAGAACTATCCAGCGTTGTGTCTCTTGTATCCTGCACTGTCTTCTAGTGTTGTTTCCTTTGTCAATGTTTTTTTTATTTAATTATAAAGCTCTTCTCCAACTCTTGAGTCTAGAGGTATTCCAGAGAACTCTCTAGACTGATCTATTTGCTGTCTGTCTCCTGGCCTTGTTCATTTCTTCCAGAGACTGTCTGATCTTGTGTTCCCTACGGCGGGGTTTTTTTGTATTACGCAATATTTTATTTACTGCAGTGGTTCTAAAACTCTGTAAATTTGCAACCCTTCAATGTACACCGTTACGGAAAGTTAAGATGGGAGATCAAAACAGGAATGACTCAAGAAACTTACGGTGGAAGTATCTCATTTTTTTAAAAATGATATTTGATTTAATATATAATTTTAATACTTTTGAACACGTCTGTGTAAAATATTACATCGTAAATAATATATTAAAACTTCAGCAGTGAAACTTGCACTTTCTTAGGCATCAGTTCTTCTCATACTTTTCATATCAATTTTCAAGTCATACAAGTTTTCCTTGCTCTTGGTACATTTGTTGCTGTTTACTAGAGATGCCGTGGAAGAGTTACTGCTTTGAGTTTTCACGAAACTTGTAGGTGGTAAGGGGGGGGGGGGGGCAATCATACATTTCATTTTCACAAGCGCTCGCATTTTGTCTGCGTTTTTTTTTTCGTATCTATTGCTTTCTTTTCCATTTTGACTTCTACAAAAATAACAATTTGTTGTGATCTGTCACTTTACTCACGTACCTCTACATTGTTGTCTAGTGAAATGTAAAGTACAGAATCTAGGCCTACATGATTTGGTCCAATATGAAATACAACTAGACATTAGAAATAAATATGTTGTTAAATATGAGCAAGTATCATGCTAGGCTTTGGTTAAAATGTGAAGTAGAATATAAGAAGGGAAATCAGATCCACTGGACAAACGACAAGAAATGTCGGAAAGGTGCAGACGTGAACACCCGAGTAGAATCTGCAGCCTCGTGAGGCCGTTGTAAACCAATAACTCACGGACCTCTGGGATTCATGGCCCGCGGGACTCCACCCCTCCACCCTCCCTCCCCCCTCCCCCCCCCCTCCAACCACCAAAAAAAAAAACTATCAGGAGTTTAAAAGACCTAAATGCTTGTCTCATGGGACAGAGAGAAGACGGGGTATTTCTCTGATAATCTCAGCTGTGTTGTTGCTTCATTCTCTCTAAGAGAGAGTTTGCTCTGCCTGCCTCATTCCATTAATTCGTAATTCTGGTAAATTGTTTTCTTTTTGACAATAAAAAGATAAGGTGGACGATTTTGAAAATTGACATAACGTCTCTTGTCCAAAAACAAAGTGGCGTGTCCTCGTTCGTTTTTGATGACGCTGATTCAACTATTCATTCATTTTTCATTGTTAATGATTTATATTTCAAGTTATAAAATTTTTTTTTCCTTATTCAAAGATTATGTCCATGACACACTCACTGGGCACAGTGGACGTTTTTTCTTTTCCTCAGCAATCAAACGTAAAGAGTAAATATTGATCTAAGTAAAGAGTAAATATTGATCTAAGTAAAGAGTAAATACTGATCTAATTAAAGAGTAAATATTGATCTAAGTAAAAAGTAAATATTGATCTAAGTAAAGAGTAAATATTGATCTAAGTAAAGAGTAAATATTGATTTAAGTAAAAAGTAAATATTGATCTAAGTAAAGAGTAAATACTGATCTAAGTAGAGATTAAATACTGATCTAAGTAGAGATTAAATACTGATCTAAGTAAAGAGTAAATACTGATCTAAGTAGAGATTAAATACTGATCTAAGTAGAGATTAAATACTGATCTAAGTAAAGAGTAAATACTGATCTAAATAAAGGGTAAATACTGATCACCGCATCAATCATTCAGTCTCTCTCACACATGAATAATAACCCACTAAGGACAATATCTGGACTGCTTAAAACGAGGAGGGAAAAAAGTTCAAAAACATGTGCTTTAAAAAACTCACAAAAGTGTCACTATTCAATGATAAATCTATAATATGAAGCTTATAGAAACACAACATCGGTGCAAATTTTAATATGTATTTACGTATCTCTTTCCAGAGTTCAAGGAGAGTGATGGTTTTCATCTGTTATTACTTGAGCAGATTACAGCTTTTAGCTCCCTCCTCGTGACATTAAAGAAACTGTTTGCTTAAGAAATTCTAGCACAACACAAAGAGAATCTATACTTAAGAAACGTATAACAGATAAAACTATAGACAGCAGGAAATCATCTACACACAAACAGAAGTAACATGTTAATTTTTATATACTCTGTTACAGTTTAGCTGAGTTAGGCCGACATTAGATTCTAAATCATAATACAGTATTTCATATTCTTCGAATAAATATCTAGTCGCGGAAACCTGGACGCCTTTAAAAAGTATATTTCTATACCGTATTTCCCCCATATAAGAGCATCAGCGTATAAGACTCACTTATAATTTGTTAAAAAAATATTTAAACAAAAATAAATCAATCAATCAAAACTTCACATTTTCCATGAAGTTCATAGGCAGTGCTCTCTAAAGGGTCTTATTCCAAGACCGCGTGCTACTGCAGAAGGGAGACTGATTTCTTTAGCAAAAAACATGCAGCTAACCATAGAAATACTGGTATATCCCACGTTCATAGCTAACTTTCGTGGGCTAACTTGCTTGGACTTAATCGATTAGCTCAAAACCACAGTATTTTGAAAGCGGTACAGGTTTATACATCTATCGCTCGTGGAGCCCCATAACCTGAGTATGGTTTATACCGATACTTGAATTACCTGAAACAGTTTTTTTTATGTTGTGACACGTGATTTCAGTGGTTTAAAAGTAAGGCAGGTCACCGTGTAGCGGTAGCATTCCAGAACGCGCCGTAAAGTTCAATAATAACATCCGGTTGTGCAGTAACATCAGCAATGTTCAGTGAATTCTAGGATGCTCTATCTCTAATTTATTACCATTAACTGGTTCTCAGCGTAAATATGTTAAGCAATGTGCTTGTTAGATATTTACAGACCCACTACAATAAACAGTACGACAATGAAACGCCACCCATACACAAATAAATGACTGCCGACAAGTAGCAACGGTATCACTTATCATTTTTAAAAATATTTATCCATTATTTTTTGTAATAAATATATAAGTGTCACTTTGCATGTCTTAATGAGAATTTTGCTATGCATAACATCACCTTTATTTCTTCTTTCTTTACAAATTTTATTATAAATGCGGTATCATTAAGCGTCTGAAAGCAGAAGAAACAGAAACACCAAAACAACTTTGCCGGATATTACAACAAATCTGAGATCTAGAAAAAGCCCCAGAGGAGTGGAAAACTGGCTTTATAGTAAAACTACCAAAGGAGGGTGACCTCAGAGATTGCGGGAATTGGGGAGGCATTACCCTACTGCCACTCACCAGTAACGTATTTTGCAGAATAATCATCAACAGAATTGTACCAAACACTTGAGGAAAAACTTCGGAAAGAGCAGGCAGGATTTAGGAAAGGAAGATCATGCATAGACCACATATTTGTACTTAGACAAATATTAGAACAGGCAAATGAGTGGCATAGCACAACATATGCATTATTCATAGATTTTGAGAAAGCCTTTGACAGTGTCAACAGAGATGCACTGTGGAAAATCCTAAGATGGCATGGCCTCCCCCGTAAAATAGTTAATGTAATCAAAGCCCTATACGAGGGTTTTCAGTGCAAAGTTATCTGTGGAGAACATACCTCCAGCAGCTTTAGGGTACAAACAGGAGTGAAACAGGGATGTGTACTATCACCAACATTATTTATCTTGGCACTAGACTGGTTAATGAAGGAGGCAACATCAGACAAACGCAGAGGATTACAATGGACCCTTGACACAGTGCTGGAGGACCTTGACTTTGCGGACGACATTTGTCTATTATCAAGCAGTCACAAAGATATGCAAGATAAAATAAACAAGCTAACTCAGAATGCAAACAACATAGGACTAAAGATCAACGTAGGAAAGACAAAGTTAATGAAGCAAAATGTGAACAACAGAAATGTACTCAGAGTAGATAACAAGTTAGTGGAGGAGGTCAACGAATGTGTATACCTTGGCAGCAGAGTAGTAGAAAATGGAGGCAGCACAGAGGACATCAACAGCAGATTTACTAGAGCAAACCAGGCTTCTGCAATGCTGCAGACTATATGGAAATAAAAAAAACTAAGCATAAATATGAAAATCAGGATATTTAAGAGTAATGTTCTAAGTGTACTACTCTATGGAAGTGAATGCTGGAAAATCACCAAAACCATAGAAAACAAGTTGAATTCTTTCCAGACTAAATGTTTACGAAGAATTAGAACAATATTTTGGCCAAACACCATAATAAATAACATCTTATTGGCAGAAATGCAGATGAAACCACTGACAACAATTATTGAGGTAAGACGCTGGCGATGGTTGGGACATGTGCTCCGAATGACTGACAACTCACTACCAAAAATAGCACTAAGATGGACACCACAGGGGAACAGAAGTAAGGGTAGACCAAAAGAGACATTGAGAAGAACAACAGAAAGGATGTTGAGCAATAGAGGGCTCACCTGGGCAAGAGCAGAAAAAAAAAGCGAAGGACAGGCATTTGTAGAAAACCCTTGCGAAAGCCCCATGTGCCCTGGGCACTTAAGGTTCAGAGAGAGAGAGAGAGAGAGAGAGAGAGAGAGAGATCATTAAGCGTCTGGAAACATACGAGAATGTAAGGCTAGTGACAAGTGTGGTAAGGAGTATGAAAGTTTTTTTTTTAATTTTAATATTGTTTTGGCTTGTGACTATAATTTATCATTTATAATCATATGTAATCATATCAAGGCGAAGATGGCTGCAAGACATTGTTGATGATCTGCAAATGGATGCATCAGCAGCAGGCCATCTAGCTCACAACCGAGAGGCCTACAGGAGTGCTGTTAGGGAGGCAAAGTTCCACAAAGGGCATGCATATGAATGAATGAATCATATGTAATACAAGGATGCATATTATCTCCATTGCTTTTTGGAATTGCCATAGGCTTTATAATGAAAAGATTCTGAACAGGTAAAACCGACACTGATTGGGTACATGGGACCCAAATAGAAGATTTTGATTTTGCTGATGACATAACTCTTATCAGTGACAGTGTGAAATCGATGTAGAGAAAAAACAGATTCCCTGTCTTTCTTGGCTAGCAAAATAGGTCTTGAAATTAACAAAGACAAAATAATGAAACTTCTCATTAATCAAGAAGAAAAATATATATGCAGAAGTAACAGTTGTTGATAAAGTAAACCAACTTGCATACCTTGGAAGCTACTTAGACCAAGATGGTGACACCAGGAAGGAAGTTAGAATTCGAATTGCCAAAGTAGCACTGTCCTTCAAAAATCTTGAGAACATATGGAATTCAAAAGTTATAAGGACAAAAACCAAGTTAAGATTATTAATTCAAATGTGATATCCACCCTCATTCTATACGTGAAAGCTGGAAATCAACTAAAGAAATAGACAAGAAATTAGACTCTTTTGAAAAGAAATGCCTAAGGAAAATGGTATAAAGTGGAACGAATTCAAGAACAACGCAGAGATAAGACATATGAGCAAAACAACAACCTGTCTCATGGGTGATCAGAAAAAGAAGATGGACATATGTAGGCCATGTGATGAGAAGAAACAATCAGAGAATACCAAAACAAGCTAACAAGTGGAGCACAACAGGTCGAAGAAAAAGAGGTCGGCCGCGTGAAACTCTAAAAAGGACATTGTTAAGAGAAGCCAGTTTTAGTGGGCATAAAACCCCTTGATGAGGATGAAAGACTCGCCAAGAACAGGAAAACTTGGCAAACAACTATGCGAGCTCTATGTGACGTTTAACGGCACGGGAAATATGTAAGATGTAAGAATCATATGTCTCGCTCTCTGGACCCGTCATAAGACCAGTGTGTTAGCTTAGCACCTGCTAGCTGAGCCATAAGGCCTATCCAAACCTTACAAGCAGGGTAGTACGCAGGGTGGATTTTTTTAAGGGATTTTTTCTTTGCCCTTAAGTGCGTGTTATTTGGTGGAAAATACAATAGTTTTCTTTTCTTTTAATTTTTTTTGTCAATAGCAAGAACCGTTGCCCTGGTAACCAATCAGTTTGTACTTTATGAATTACTCCAAGTCTTTTACCTCAGTACGCAATTAGATTTTTTTACTTCGAGAATTGCTTGGAATTGATTATTTCAGTAACGAGTTAGTTTGTATGTACAGAACTATTTGCGTTCAGTTATAAGAAATGAAATATACATTGAATTTGAATGTATAATATACAATGACAAAGGAGATAATGAGAAACACCATAATGAGAGGAAACAAAATACATCTGATAAAATAAACGAAAAACATAGTTATTTAGAAGAACAGGATTTGAACAACATGTATAAAATAGGAAAAAAGTAGGAGCAGCTTTATTACTTAACGATTACAAAGTTGTGACGTTTCGGCGTGAGCCTTAATCATACAAAAAAATACAGGACGAAGAAATAGAGAGAGGAGATAAAGTATAGATTCATATGAATACTATTTTTAAAAAATTTTTTTTAAGAGTACTTAGCTGTAAATTGCAAGGTGTGGCTTGTCCGACGGTGTGTGTCAGGAATGGATCTAGTGGGACGTGGAGACTGTTTAAATAGAGACCTGTGACATGTGGTCAGTGGGTTGTAACTGGGGGTGGTGGATGGGGAACCGGGGAGGGGAGAGAGAGTGACGCAATACCGACCTAGCTAGGAGAAATTGAAACAGATGATTGGGGAAGAGGGGTTGCAGAGAAGAGGGGTTGCAGAGAAAATAGCGGGGTTGCAGAGTGATGCTGTGAGGAAGTTTGAAAAGTAAGAAGGGGTGGATTTAGTGGAGAGGTACTATGATGATTGAAGAAGATGATGTTACGTGTAACTAAACAGCGAGTTTAACCCATGTGGTTCCAGCGTCCCATAATTTTGAATGCAGCGGTTCTCAAGTGCCAGGCGGCTTGTGTCATCTGCGTGACATTGTTTAATGGCTGTTACCAGAAAATCAGATTTGCCTCTGTGGTTGGGGCCATTGAAATGATTTGGGACTGGTTTCGAAGCACGCTGGGCGATGTCGTACCGATGTTTTTGCATGCGGTCCCCTAATCTGAGGCCAGTCTCACCGATATATGTTATCCTGCATCTTTTGCAAACGATGATATATATCACATTTCGGGACTCGCATTTTTTATTTGAACAACATGTAAATCAGAACACACTATGAGAGATAAACTACAATATTTGGATGTGGAAAAAAGTAAAGATAAAATTCCCGTTTACACGCCATTAAGGCATATCGCGTGTTATCCTCGTATTTCCAAGACTTTCGGCACCTGAAAGTGTGATATGGTCAGTTACCTCTCCAGATATTTTAGGTACCCATTTTTAGAGACTGGGTGGACCGCGGGGCCTTTTTTGTGGTGGTACCAGGGAAAAACCCACCTGCTGGGACTTGAACCCGGTACCACTGTATTAGTAAACGGAGAGCGTAAACACTGAGCTAGCCAGGCCACCGGGAAAAAAAGTGTATATAAACAAAATAATAGTGTGCGGAGAATTCAGGATATATCTTTCAACATACTCGTAGTATACGACTTTCAAGTAACAAAATACGAGTATGCGTCTTTGTGTGTGTGTATGTGTATGTGTGTATGTTTATGTGTGGGCTTGGGTGTATGAGTTAATAAATCAGTGTGCGAGAGAGAAAAGGGGAGAGAGATAGATATAGAAAAAGAAGACAGAGAGAAATAAATAGCCAAAGAAAAAGAGAGAGAGAGAGCGATAAAAGAAATAGAAATAGAAAGAGAGAGCGGAAGAGAATAGAAAAATTAAAGACAGAAATAGAAAAAAGAGAGAAAGAGGCAAAGAGAGAGATACAAATAGAGAAAGAGAAATAGAGAGGGAGAGAGGACGTGAAACACACAAAGAGAGTGAGAAAGAAAGAAACAGACATAGAAAGAAAAAAAAAAATATATATATATAGAGAGAGAGAGAGTGAGAGAGAGAGAGAAAGAGAATGACTGACAGAATGGATGCGGTGGCGGGGGATATAAGGGAAAGACCTGATACTTCCTTTGAAGAAAACTTCTTGTCTGAATACATTCCGCAGAAAATAAGAAAATATGAGGAAAGTTAAAATAGACCTGAACAACAAGATTTGACATACAAGACGCACTGGTCAATAGAGATTAAAATAGACACTACAACCTTTTCTCGGATACAGCAGAGTTTGACCACTAAAATAGAGAGCTGGCATCTTTTAAAAAATCAATGTCTTGTACACTTGCATACCGTAGGGATGTGAAGTGTTAACACCTTCACATTTCTAGGCTCACTACATCATCTGAGGTCAGGATGAAAGGACCTGTTCTCATTGCCTTTGCTTTCCCAGGGAAACCTCAGGTTATCAGTTTTTGAGTCTGGATTGAACCTGGCTTCAGGCAGTCCGAAAAATCCCCCCCCTCCCCCCTCCCGAGTGCGAAATTGAACCAGGGACTCTCCGATCAGCACGCGAGAGCAATAACCACTGCACCACTGCGGCACCTGGCTTCTGAAAGAGATGAAAATGTACCGTCAGTTTAAACCACTGTGCCTGAGCCAATCGTGGTGTAAAACTTGCTGTCAGATTAAACCACTGTGCCTGAGCCAATCGTGGTGTAAAACTGGCTGTCAGATTAAACCACTGTGCCTGAGCCAATCGTGGTGTAAAACTGGCTGTCAGATTAAACCACTGTGCCTGAGCCAATCGTGGTGTAAAACTGGCTGTCAGTTTAAACCACTGTGCCTGAGCCAATCGTGGTGTAAAACTGGCTGTCAGGTTAAACCACTGTGCCTGAGCCAATCGTGGTGTAAAACTGGCTGTCAGGTTAAACCACTGTGCCTGAGCCAATCGTGGTGTAAAACTGGCTGTCAGTTTAAACCACTGTGCCTGAGCCAATCGTGGTGTAAAACTGGCTGTCAGATTAAACCACTGTGCCTGAGCCAATCGTGGTGTAAAACTGGCTGTCAGATTAAACCACTGTGCCTGAGCCAATCGTGGTGTAAAACTGGCTGTCAGATTAAACCACTGTGCCTGAGCCAATCGTGGTGTAAAACTGGCTGTCAGATTAAACCACTGTGCCTGAGCCAATCGTGGTGTAAAACTGGCTGTCAGTTTAAACCACTGTGCCTGAGCCAATCGTGGTGTAAAACTTGCTGTCAGATTAAACCACTGTGCCTGAGCCAATCGTGGTGTAAAACTGGCTGTCAGATTAAACCACTGTGCCTGAGCCAATCGTGGTGTAAAACTGGCTGTCAGATTAAACCACTGTGCCTGAGCCAATCGTGGTGTAAAACTGGCTGTCAGTTTAAACCACTGTGCCTGAGCCAATCGTGGTGTAAAACTGGCTGTCAGGTTAAACCACTGTGCCTGAGCCAATCGTGGTGTAAAACTGGCTGTCAGGTTAAACCACTGTGCCTGAGCCAATCGTGGTGTAAAACTGGCTGTCAGTTTAAACCACTGTGCCTGAGCCAATCGTGGTGTAAAACTGGCTGTCAGATTAAACCACTGTGCCTGAGCCAATCGTGGTGTAAAACTGGCTGTCAGATTAAACCACTGTGCCTGAGCCAATCGTGGTGTAAAACTGGCTGTCAGATTAAACCACTGTGCCTGAGCCAATCGTGGTGTAAAACTGGCTGTCAGATTAAACCACTGTGCCTGAGCCAATCGTGGTGTAAAACTGGCTGTCAGGTTAAACCACTGTGCCTGAGCCAATCGTGGTGTAAAACTGGCTGTCAGGTTAAACCACTGTGCCTGAGCCAATCGTGGTGTAAAACTGGCTGTCAGATTAAACCACTGTGCCTGAGCCAATCGTGGTGTAAAACTGGCTGTCAGATTAAACCACTGTGCCTGAGCCAATCGTGGTGTAAAACTGGCTGTCAGATTAAACCACTGTGCCTGAGCCAATCGTGGTGTAAAACTGGCTGTCAGATTAAACCACTGTGCCTGAGCCAATCGTGCTGTAAAACTGGCTGTCAGATTAAACCACTGTGCCTGAGCCAATCGTGGTGTAAAACTGGCTGTCAGGTTAAACCACTGTGCCTGAGCCAATCGTGGTGTAAAACTGGCTGTCAGATTAAACCACTGTGCCTGAGCCAATCGTGGTGTAAAACTGGCTGTCAGATTAAACCACTGTGCCTGAGCCAATCGTGGTGTAAAACTGGCTGTCAGATTAAACCACTGTGCCTGAGCCAATCGTGGTGTAAAACTGGCTGTCAGATTAAACCACTGTGCCTGAGCCAATCGTGGTGTAAAACTGGCTGTCAGATTAACCACTGTGCCTGAGCCAATCGTGGTGTAAAACTGGCTGTCAGGTTAAACCACTGGGCCTGAGCCAATCGTGGTGTAAAACTGGCTGTCAGTTTAAACCACTGTGCCTGAGCCAATCGTGGTGTAAAACTGGCTGTCAGGTTAAACCACTGTGCCTGAGCCAATCGTGCTGTAAAACTGGCTGTCAGGTTAAACCACTGTGCCTGAGCCAATCGTGGTGTAAAACTGGCTGTCAGATTAAACCACTGTGCCTGAGCCAATCGTGGTGTAAAACTGGCTGTCAGATTAAACCACTGTGCCTGAGCCAATCGTGGTGTAAAACTGGCTGTCAGATTAAACCACTGTGCCTGAGCCAATCGTGGTGTAAAACTGGCTGTCAGATTAAACCACTGTGCCTGAGCCAATCGTGGTGTAAAACTGGCTGTCAGATTAAACCACTGTGCCTGAGCCAATCGTGCTGTAAAACTGGCTGTCAGATTAAACCACTGTGCCTGAGCCAATCGTGCTGTAAAACTGGCTGTCAGATTAAACCACTGTGCCTGAGCCAATCGTGCTGTAAAACTGGCTGTCAGATTAAACCACTGTGCCTGAGCCAATCGTGGTGTAAAACTGGCTGTCAGATTAAACCACTGTGCCTGAGCCAATCGTGCTGTAAAACTGGCTGTCAGATTAAACCACTGTGCCTGAGCCAATCGTGGTGTAAAACTGGCTGTCAGTTTAAACCACTGTGCCTGAGCCAATCGTGGTGTAAAACTGGCTGTCAGATTAAACCACTGTGCCTGAGCCAATCGTGCTGTAAAACTGGCTGTCAGATTAAACCACTGTGCCTGAGCCAATCGTGGTGTAAAACTGGCTGTCAGATTAAACCACTGTGCCTGAGCCAATCGTGGTGTAAAACTGGCTGTCAGATTAAACCACTGTACCTGAGCCAATCGTGCTGTAGCACTGACTGTCAGATTAAACCACTGTACCTGAGCCAATCGTGGTGTAAAACTGACTGTCAGATTAAACCACTGTACCTGAGCCAATCGTGCTGTAGTACTGACTGTCAGATTAAACCACTGTGTCTGAACCATCGTGCTGTAGCACTGACTGTCTGATACTCGGGTTATGGTATCCATGATAAACATGGTAAAACTCACACACAGCAACAGATATTTATTTGCGGCGATGTGGTAACATATGCTGAACGCTGATCATTCAAACCGACGTTTATATAATAATTTATACTTCCTTGAAGCTTCAACCACCTACTGACCTGGCACTTGAACTAAATGACCTTGTTACGGAGAGTTCAATCCTACAGCACACAACACAACATGCCGATTTAATCTTACAAGAAGAATAAGAAACTCCGATTAGCATAATCAAGAGAAACCGGAACGGCTTATTGATTTGTGAAAATCTATTTCCACCCGTGCCTTTCAAGGCAACTGTACGCTTTGGGTGAGTGAGCTGATGTTGCCTCCTTAGGTTTCTCAGCTGTTACAGAAAAAAAGACAGTCTATGTTACTGTAAGTTTTTTTTTCTTTTATCGTGAATCGCCGTTTCATTTAATTGATCTTCTTTCTTCTTCTTCCTTTTTTTTCTCTTCTGTTTCAGCCTTATTTCAATCATTATCAGTTTTCTTTTCAGGCTGGCGTGGCCGCGCAGTTAGAGCATTGAATTTTCTATTCTAAAAATAAGGGTTCGAATCATAGCTATGCTCAAGGTTTTCTCTTTCGAGGAGAAAGCACTTAAGAATCCAGCTTACGCCAGTGTTCCAGGTAACACTCTAATCTCATGTTTTGTTGATAATGAGACATTGGTACGTATTCTACTGGACAGTTAATTTTTTTCTTCTTTCTGTGTTCTATTTCTTGACAACTATTACAAGTGTTATTTTCTGTTTATCGTCATCAATATAAAGTGCTGTGCTGGTAAGCGTTGGCGGCCATGCTTCTCTGTGAAAGTAGGTCCCTGATATTTTCCAACAGCTCAGCTGGTGACTTTTTATTGTGCCATCGTGTCAGACTGTCCGTGAATTCTATTTTCAGACAAGTGTAATTTTTGTTTTTAATTTTCTATTTCTAAACAAGTGTAATTTTTCTTTTTCATTTTCTATTTCTAGACAGGTGTAATTTTTGTTTTTTATTTTCCATTTCTAAAAAAGTAAGGCGAAGATGGGTGCAAGACATCGTTGATAATCTGCAAATGGATGCATCAGCAGCAGGGCATCTTGCTTACAACCGTGAGGCCTACAGGAGTGCTGTTAGAGAGGCAAAGTTCCACAAGAGACCTGCACATGACTGACTGAGGCAAGTATAATTCTTTTTTTTTATATAATGTAAAAGAAATATAAAACTATTTAAATTTTATTTTTGTTTCCTAGTTCTAAAGAAGTATAAAAGTATTGCTTCTTCCATTTAACAAAATCCATGAATAATTATCCTCGGATGATGTTCGTATAAGATTATATTTCGTATTACACAGTGTACAAAAAATATGCTGATTTAATATGGATGATATAGATATAAGGAAAAACGCATGTTCATTTGCAAATTGCAGAAGGCAGAATGCTTATGAATTTCATTTTATAGTATTGAGATGAGGGAGAGAGAGAGAGAGAGAGAGAGAGAGAGAGAGACAGAGAGAGACAGAGAGAGTATTTCGACCAACACATTCTGTTTTCGAATTCCCCTGGTCTATATCCCTGTTTAAGAATTCTTAATTCAGAACAAGATAAGACAGACATCACGAACCTTGATAGCTTCTGTTGCGGCTGAGATTTCTTGAAAGGATCATCGACTTGACGTATGTACTGACCACGAGATCATCAGCAACAAACAGTGTCTTACGTATAATACATTTTCTGCTTGTTTTACCAATCTGCGGGTTTTAAATACACAAATAAAACTCTGGAAGTGCTTCATCTATGATTCACTTGCCCAGCACGCACTGAAACTATGACAATATACAACTCATGGCTATTTCATCTCATATCCTTTCTGTGCCGTTAAACGTCACATAGGGCTCACATGATAGGTTCGCCCGCCAAGTTTTCCTGCTTTCGGCGAGCTTTTTAAACTCATCAAGGGATTTTATGCCCACTTTACTGTTCAAAAACAGAAACGCAACAAATACGATGTTGCGATTTAAACTGAAGTTTGCTGATCAGACAAGAGCAAATTGCCTGAAACTTTCACTTGGACATCATCTTCACGTACTGACCTGAATTCTACTCAGCAGATGATTCATGAGCGCAGAAAAATGACACTAGTCAAAACAGCATTTTGACAATAACTCATGACAGGTTCACGAGAATCCAGTGAAACCTACTGAACTCAAAACTTACTGACCATGTTATTGAATGCCTATAAAAGATTGGCGCTCCTCAAATCAATTCATTTGAAAATTCAATGCGCACTTATGGCTCATCTCACTACAGAACGATTCATCACCACTGGACGTTTACAAACTAGACAGTCACAAAGTGTAGTGATCAGAAAATTTAATGTGGTTAGAAGTACTTTTGGTCGCCTTTGGAGACAATTTCAAGAAACTGGCTCAGTTGCAGACCGGCCGCGCGGTGGAAGACCCATAGTCACAACTCCTGCCGAAGACCAGCAGCGTCACCTCAGGAATTTGATTTGCACGTGCGTTCTCAACAGAGCAGTCAATGACAGCAGTTCGTCGAATTTCAGATCAAACGGTCAGGAACCGCCTGCACGACGCTGGTCTTTGAGCTAGAATACTTTACATAGGTCCTGTTCTTACGGACCGGCATCGTCAGAACCGACTGCAGTGGGCGAACCAGCATCGTCAATGGACCGATGCGAATGATTGGAGAAGGGTTTGGTTTAGTGAAGAATTATTGTTTCTGCTTCAGCGACATTATAGACGGAGAAGAGTTTACCGCAGAGTCCATGAGCGCTACGTCCAGAACTGCGTGGATGAGGCTCCTCCACATGGTGGTGGAGGTGTACTGGTGTGGGGTACCATCAACTTCATGGCAAGAAGTGACCTGGTGCATTTTTGAAGAACGCCTGAATGCCCAACATTATGCCGCTGAAATTCTTCGTCCTCACGTCCTTCTACTTCTGGCCGCACCAGGGTAGATTTTTCAGCATAATAACTCTCGACCTCATGTGGCACAACTCACCACCCAGTTCCTCGCTGACAACAATATCCAGACCATTCCGTGGCCATCCATGTCATCAGACAAGAACCCAATAGAACACTTATGGGATGAAATCAATAGACAAGTTTGCCAGAGAGACGTGACGCCAACCAATCTCCGACAGCTGTCTCTTGCACTGCGGGAAGAGTGGGCAGCCATCCCACAACAACAGATCCAACGCCTAATCCGATCCATGTCAAGGAGATGTCGTTCTCTGATACAGGCCAGAAGAGGCCATACACATTACTGAAACGAAGGCCTCAGTCGCAAAGAATAAAAGTCCAAATCAAATTTAATGAATATCGTTTCATTGTTAAAGTCTAAAGTTTCTTCATGTCAAGATTGAAACGTTAATTCCGTCAAATAAAATTTGGATACAAGTTTAAAATTTGATATCCATTAGCACCACAGTAGTGTTGCGTTTTTGTTTTTTTAGCAGTATAAGTTGTCGACCTCTCACCTATTTCATCTATTTCTATTGGCTATTTCATGCATGGAGTAAATGACGTCTTGCGATTATTACCGAAAGTATAGTTTTAAAATATGTATATTACAGGTAGAATAATAGGCAAAACCAAACAACACAGGCACGTAGATAAGTTACATAGTGGACAGTGATATGAAAAGTTTTAGATAAAAGGCAAACGGACAGTAAGTTAAACTGACCAACACAGGCGATTTGATGTGAAGACGTTAGCAAACAGAGGACGAGATAAGAGGCAGTGATAGAAGGAGAAAAAGAGGGAGAGAGATAGTGACAGAGAGGTAGAGAAAGAGAGAAGAAAGCGATAGAGGGAGAGAGAGGCGGTACTACTGGAGGTAGTGAGAGGAGGTAAGGGGAAAGAGAGAACATGTGAGAGAGGGAGAGACATGAGAGGACAGTATGAGGAGGAGATAAAGAATGAGAGAAAGAGGGGGAGATACAGAGAAAGAGAGAGACAAGGAGAGACAGCGGGCTAGAGAGAGAACAGTGAGAAAGAAAGCAGTGAGAGAGGGAGAGAAAGAGAGAAGCATCACCACTGGACGTTTACAAACTAGACAGTCACAAAGTGTAGTGATCAGAAAATTTAATGTGGTTAGAAGTACTTTTGGTCGCCTTTGGAGACAATTTCAAGAAACTGGCTCAGTTGCAGACCGGCCGCGCGGTGGAAGACCCATAGTCACAACTCCTGCCGAAGACCAGCAGCGTCACCTCAGGAATTTGATTTGCACGTGCGTTCTCAACAGAGCAGTCAATGACAGCAGTTCGTCGAATTTCAGATCAAACGGTCAGGAACCGCCTGCACGACGCTGGTCTTTGAGCTAGAATACTTTACATAGGTCCTGTTCTTACGGACCGGCATCGTCAGAACCGACTGCAGTGGGCGAACCAGCATCGTCAATGGACCGATGCGAATGATTGGAGAAGGGTTTGGTTTAGTGAAGAATTATTGTTTCTGCTTCAGCGACATTATAGACGGAGAAGAGTTTACCGCAGAGTCCATGAGCGCTACGTCCAGAACTGCGTGGATGAGGCTCCTCCACATGGTGGTGGAGGTGTACTGGTGTGGGGTACCATCAACTTCATGGCAAGAAGTGACCTGGTGCATTTTTGAAGAACGCCTGAATGCCCAACATTATGCCGCTGAAATTCTTCGTCCTCACGTCCTTCTACTTCTGGCCGCACCAGGGTAGATTTTTCAGCATAATAACTCTCGACCTCATGTGGCACAACTCACCACCCAGTTCCTCGCTGACAACAATATCCAGACCATTCCGTGGCCATCCATGTCATCAGACAAGAACCCAATAGAACACTTATGGGATGAAATCAATAGACAAGTTTGCCAGAGAGACGTGACGCCAACCAATCTCCGACAGCTGTCTCTTGCACTGCGGGAAGAGTGGGCAGCCATCCCACAACAACAGATCCAACGCCTAATCCGATCCATGTCAAGGAGATGTCGTTCTCTGATACAGGCCAGAAGAGGCCATACACATTACTGAAACGAAGGCCTCAGTCGCAAAGAATAAAAGTCCAAATCAAATTTAATGAATATCGTTTCATTGTTAAAGTCTAAAGTTTCTTCATGTCAAGATTGAAACGTTAATTCCGTCAAATAAAATTTGGATACAAGTTTAAAATTTGATATCCATTAGCACCACAGTAGTGTTGCGTTTTTGTTTTTTTAGCAGTATAAGTTGTCGACCTCTCACCTATTTCATCTATTTCTATTGGCTATTTCATGCATGGAGTAAATGACGTCTTGCGATTATTACCGAAAGTATAGTTTTAAAATATGTATATTACAGGTAGAATAATAGGCAAAACCAAACAACACAGGCACGTAGATAAGTTACATAGTGGACAGTGATATGAAAAGTTTTAGATAAAAGGCAAACGGACAGTAAGTTAAACTGACCAACACAGGCGATTTGATGTGAAGACGTTAGCAAACAGAGGACGAGATAAGAGGCAGTGATAGAAGGAGAAAAAGAGGGAGAGAGATAGTGACAGAGAGGTAGAGAAAGAGAGAAGAAAGCGATAGAGGGAGAGAGAGGCGGTACTACTGGAGGTAGTGAGAGGAGGTAAGGGGAAAGAGAGAACATGTGAGAGAGGGAGAGACATGAGAGGACAGTATGAGGAGGAGATAAAGAATGAGAGAAAGAGGGGGAGATACAGAGAAAGAGAGAGACAAGGAGAGACAGCGGGCTAGAGAGAGAACAGTGAGAAAGAAAGCAGTGAGAGAGGGAGAGAAAGAGAGAAGAGACAGATGAGAGACAGTGAAGGAGAGAAAGACAATGAAAGAATGAGAGAAATAGGGAGAGAAAGGCAGTACGAAAGAGAGTGAGAGAGGGAGAAGGAGAAAGGAACATTGAGAGAGGGACAGTGAGAAGAAAAGAGAAAAGGAGAAAGAGAGTGAGAGAGAGAGAGAGAGGAGAATGAGTGAGAGACAGTAAGAGAAGAGATATATATATATATATTAAAACTATAACGGCACTAAAGTCTAGATGTGTTTGGTAGGGCAAAACTTCTTTCACTGTGAAAATGAGAATTCATCTTTGGATTCTGACATTCTAATTCTATTCTATAGGAAACCGGTGTTCTTCATAGAGAAAAGAAAAAAAAAAAAGAAGTGAACTACGTTAAATAATTAGTTCAAATGGTTGGAATAAAGATTGATGTTTAAGATAGATCAATGCTGCGCTCAATGGGCACGAACGTAGACGAATGATTGAGGTAGATCAATGATTAGATATGCAGGAAGCTCTCTAGTTTAGAGACTGGAACAACTACACCATTCCATATCGCTTAGAGCACCATCAACACCGACAACACGCCAACATCGATTAATTGTGGAACAAAACCATACGAACTATTTTTAATGTGATAAATAATGTATTTTTTATAAACGTAATTTAAGCTCTTTATGATAGTCTTATAGCGTGATCATCAGAGGACGTAGTCCCCTCCCCAACCCCTTCCTCTGTCTTATTTACGCGTTTTTTCGAGGGTTCCTCGATGTCTTTTAGTTCTTCCATTCCGGTGGCTCTTTCTTCTATTGCTGAATCTGAACCTCTGATTTCCACTTGACAGCGAAACGGTTCACAGACGAGAGTTTGATATAGATTGATGACTTAAAAACATTAAGTTTCCTACAGATACCCGGTGCCAGCGAGCAAAACGAATGTACTGAACACTGATTAGCAGATGCTCCTCGACTTAAATTGGTTCGACTTAGGTTGTTTCGACTTTACGATGATGTGGTAGTGATGTACATTCAGTACTGTATATTTATTGATAGGACACAGTTGTATTAATTTATTTACTCTGTAATTAGTGGTATTTATTTCGTTACAGCAATTATGTCTTTATTTACTCACTTTGTGACAATAGTAATTTATTACTTACTTGTTTATCATATATTAATTCCATACTCGATTTACATTATTTTCAGTTTACAACGACTCATCGGAACGTTGTTAAGTCAAACATCTGTGCTCAACTGATGTAGTTCTAATGAGAACAGAAAACAGTTTAAAACAATGGTTCTAAAACTTTTTTTCCAGCTGATGACAGCTTGTCCCCCCATCCTGCAACCACTTTTTCTCTCTCCGCTGCGTCTGATACTCCCTTGCTGGTTTGTTTTCCTTCAGCGCCCTCCTACCATCACACCAAAGAAACCCCCGGGATCTACACAGCCTCTAAAAATGGGCACCACAGAATTCTGAGAATGCATATGCTGCTAGGCGTGATACTGACCATATCACAATTTCATGCGCCGATGGTTTTGGAAACAGGGTTCTAACACCATATCCCCAAAATACCTTGATGACATGAAAAGAAGGATTTTATCTTTTTACCTTACCATACCCTTCTGCAGCTTCTCATTGCCCTTAGAAGTGAACCCTTTAAAAACTATTGCTCTAAAGTGAGCACAGATTTCTTGCCAAGTACATAGTGCTAATAAATACAAGAAAAATAACAAATAGGAGTCAAGAAATCAAACCGTTAGTAGCTTCAGACATGAACAACGCAGCTTCATTGTAAAAACAAACAGGGATCTGAATTAAAGACTGATAAAGGAAAAAAAAAACAAAGAAGATATATCGATGAACTAGTTAATTTAATATGTACAAATGAAGAGTCCATTTGTTTATTGCTCCTTTCCACTCCCATGGGCTTGTGGACCCCTGCCCGATTTCCCCATTCGTGTAAGCTGACAACGGCAAGAAATATGAAATTTATATCCATGCTAGAGTTTTAAAAATACTATAAAATAGCTAGGGCAGAATTCTGGAGACTTTCTCCATAAAACTATGTTCAGCCTTCTTGAGCATCTTAAGACAGTCTTTACGACCAAACATAAAAACGTTACCAACGACAACCAAGTCCTAACTTTGGCTTGGCAATCTCCGTAGACTGCTGCGGTCGTGACTCTTGGAACATGTAGTCCGCATCCAAAGCAATCAACACTTTAGACCTGTCCATTTACGGCCCCTATGTGGTTGGTCACTGAAAATGAATCATCATTTCTCATACACCATTTAGGACGAATACAATGGAGAAGTATGCCTCCATAACAAACAAAACTAAACCTACACAAATGAGGAATTCTATCCTGCAGGAAACCTCCCTTTATGGGCGCCTTTAGTGGGGCCAGACTGGCTAACAAAAGGCTTCTATCTGTAAGGTTCTCAACATGGGAGCTAATTTTTCCTGTGTATCGATCGAGTAAAGTTCGTTCCTAGCTGGCTTACATAGAATTCTTTGAAAACTCATTGGTACACAGGGACTTTGGCGAAGTTGTTTTCTGATTAACGAAATCGATCAGACAATTGACCTTTAGCCTGATGCTGTTTATTGTGAATGTTACTTTCATTACTTCATGATGTAGCTCTACAACACCCACACTGTTGGGCGCGCTACTGTATTTCATAGAAACGTTATTCATCTGTCTGTATTTAGAAGAAAAAAAAATTTTTTGAGTTTACAGAAATGAGAAACAATAAAGAGCCGCAGATTGGTTCAGGATTGTTGTGTATTTCACATAGTAATGTTACAAACTGATGTCACTATAGCAAAGAACACAGCCACTTTACAACTCCCAACATTACAGGGATGTTGCGTACCTCAAAGGAACCGTTTGTCTTCAAGGAATGTTTTGAGACAGCACTGTGAGAAAGAAAGCGGGTTGGGGGGAGGAGAAGAGAGAAAGAGAGAGAAGAAGAAGAGGAAGAGGAAAATAGGGCAGAAGAAGAGGGAGTAAAGTTGAATAGAAAAAAAAACCAGCTGACACGATGATGAGTTCTTGAACCCCTGCCTCACAACGAGGCTCACTATCTTGATCTTACCGGCAGAGAAATATGATTGGCTGTCGCTTGCCTCAAGGTGACTTTTGTGGAACTAATGAGATTGACTACTTTCGTCTCCAATTACTTCCACGACCAATTTAACAACTTGACACTAATGGCATGTTCAAAGGGAGGATAACTGCAGGTGGAAGTAATGCTGAAATGTTACCTTTCCCTGATTGATGACGTCAGGATTACTTCAGTATTGCCTATTTTGTAAAGGTAAACCATTGATTTGGCTGTGGGACATGGCATTGTTGGGGTTTCCAACAATAAAATAAAAGTCGCAGGTTGGGAGGTTTCTGTCACTTAGTTCCCGTATTCTCCTCTCCCCCACCCCCACCCCGCCCCCCTCCAAAAGTGAGTGTTCATATTACCGAGTCTGTTCGTGAGCATAGTTCACCATATGCGCTCGCACACAAAAGAATTAGACGTTTATGAGTTGGATAGAATTTATGTACGTGCCACGTCTCTGTCTTCCCTACACATTAGAAGGGACGCCAGACAAGCGAGGTTTTGTAACAGGTAACAAAAAGTGCATGCAGCGAAAAACTGGCAGAAAAGAAATGCTTATTATTACTATTCTTTTTTTTTGTTTGGAAGAACAGTTTTTTTTTTGTTCCTCCTCTAGGGAGCTGATTATCGGAGATAGCCGCACTCTGAATAATGTGTAAAATGAACTTATCATGAACTCATTAGACAGATTAGCTTAAAGATAAAAACAACGTGGGGGTAAAAACAGATCAGTTCCAGTTCTTGGATGAAGAGCTGAAGGGTTCGTCTTACGTCGAAAAAAATGAGGATTGAAAGATGGCCCTCACAACGAAATGAAGTTAAAAATTTAAATTGCTGTGATAAACGAGGACAGAAAGATGGACCAATAAAACAAAATGAAGTTAAAAATTTTAAATGCGCGTTACACTTCTCTTCCGTTGTAAGATAAGGTAAAGTTAATTATGCTATGGAGACACTTAAGGGATATGGTACTAGTGCCCATATTTAGCTTCACCTGTCGGCACGCTTGAGGGTGATGTAGTTAGCATCACGCCTGGTCGCCTTTCTTTCGTCAGCTCCAGAAACTCGGTACCCATGTCTGCAGCTTGATAATTAAGGTGCTTTCAGCCGGATTCGAACCTCCGACCTTCGCCATGAGAGACTGGTGATCTAACCACTTCGCCACTCAGGCATCCTCTTTATAGAATATACTGTTAAGCTTGCTAGTTTTTTCAAGCATGTCTTGTATGAACGAGTTTGAAGAGGATAAATATTTAGCTGGCGAATATAAAGACAAATCGAAGAGGCAAATATTGACCATAAAATCAACAGAAAATGGCGCTATAAATCCATAGGACAACATATCCGCAAGTAATATATGGCCAGGTGAACTAAAGTTTCTTTCTCTTAAGATACAGGAGATTCCTCACCAAGAACATATAACATCCCATATCATCTAAAGAACAGTGAGATTAACCATTTGACCACATATTCATGTAGGGAACATCGAAGGTATTTAGAATGAAAGCATGTGAGTAGGCACAAAGTAACAAATAGAACAATATATAAAGAAAGAACAATACTTTTCTATGTCTAGTACAACCCAATAGACTTGATCTGCCTTTGCTCCGTTTAGCCGATTTTTAAGTTACAGAAAAACATGCCAACTTCGAGCGAGCATGGCAGTTGTAACAATAACAATAGTAATAATAATAACAACAACAACAACAACAAAGTTGTAGTGCACTAGATACAGGAACTCTGACAGGCATGCACTCTGACAGGAATCTTGTCAGACAGTGGAAAACTTTCTTTAGTTCCAGGAACAGGACAGGAATCTTGTCAGGCGCTAGAAAACTTTCTTCAGTTCCAGGAACAGGACATGAATCTTATCAGGGGCTAGAAAACTTTCTTCAGTTCCAGGAACAGAACAGGAATCTTGTCAGGCGCTAGAAAACTTTCTTCAGTTCCAGGAATAGGACATGAATTTTATCAGGCGGTAGAAAACTTTCTTTAGTCCCAGGAACAGGACATGAATCTTGTTAGGCGTTATAAAACTTTCTTCTGTCCTCCTGCAACACTACCCATTTACCATATTGATCTGCCATCCATTCACATCACACTCCCTGGCCCCTCCGCTACCGGTAAGTCCTGCGGGCCCTGCCTTAAAAAATAAAAGGAAGTTCTCCGGACACCGGAGCACTGTAGCGTCTGCCCCATACCTCTTTTTTTTCGCTGGCCCTACATAGGAATGTGTAATAACTTCCAAGTGTTGTCACGGGTACTTGATTCCCTGTCCGTTTGTATACGTACCCATCAATGTCTCTCACACACACATACACATACATCCCTGACCCAATGTCTCTCACACACATACACATACATCCCTGACCCAATGTCTCTCACACACATACACATACATCCCTGACCCAATGTCTCTCACACACATACACATACATCCCTGACCCAATGTCTCTCACACACATACACATACATCCCTGACCCAATTTCTCTCACACACATACACACATACATCCCTGACCCAATGTCTCTCACACACATACACACATACATCCCTGACCCAATGTCTCTCACACACATACACACATACATCCCTGACTCAATGTCTCTCACACACATACACATACATCCCTGACCCAATGTCTCTCACACACATACACATACATCCCTGACTCAATGTCTCTCACACACATACACACACATCCCTGACTCAATGTCTCTCACACACATACACATACATCCCTGACTCAATGTCTCTCACACACATACACACACATCCCTGACCCAATGTCTCTCACACACATACACATTCATCCCTGACCCAATGTCTCTCACACACATACACACACATCCCTGACCCAATGTCTCTCACACACATACACATACATCCCTGACCTTGCTAGAGAAGGTAGTTCCAGGCAGTATGAAAAACTGTGTGCATATCGAAGTAGGCCACGCTAATCTGCCCCGACGTTGTGCCTGGCATGCAGCATTACTTCCCTGGCAATATTCGAGCTGTTTAAACTTGGTCTATAGAGAGCGTGCAAAGCTCACCATACTGTGATGGCTATGTGGAGAACGTTGGAGAGATCTCTGTTTCTTAAAGTATCACTATTAAAGTATGGCATACACATCACAGAACAGTTACATATTTCCTAAACCTCTTTTTGTGACGTTTTGTGCAGAACAAAATAATGAACTTTATTCTCAAAATAAAAGGGGGGTGGGGGGGGGGGGGGGGGGGGTAATAACTTGTACACAGGTTCGTCTTAGGTTTCTTCGTCATTCAACTTTCACTCAACTTCCAAAGTTTCAGTTTGGTACAGACAGTAATAAATACCAAAAGAGCGATACAGTAAAATAAATAAATGACACAATCTTTACATTCAGTCTCCGATCCTCACCTTCAGCAGTATACAACTAACACTTAATAAATGCGATGTAACTTCTATCACATTCACATACATTACAACACATGTGCCATTTGTTACACAAGTAATTAATACATTAATAGAATTATTACAGGCACTTTGTAAAATATTCTCTGACTTTCAGACACAGCTCAAGCTGTGAGGAAAGTATAACTCTTAAGAAGACATGTAATAATACACTTTTTTTTAAAAAATAAGAGATAACCCTGTCATGCCTTTGAGCCACATAGGGATATGCTGTTAGTGCCCATATTTTCCTTGACCTGTCAGCACATTAGAGGGTGATATGGTCGGCATAGACACCTGGCCGTCTTTCCTTCCCCAACACTAGAAAAAGTCGGGTACCCGTTTCGATAGCTGGGTGACTGGAGGGGGGGGGGGGGGTGTCTCCAGCCGGATTCGAACCCCCGACCTTCGCCATGAAAGACTAGTGAACCACTTCGCCACTCAGAGGCAAACAATGAAGCAGATGGGAAAGAAATTTATTGAAGCTGGGGGAACACGAGAATTACTTATAAGTTCTATGTAACATTAAAGAGTAGTAGATGTTAAGTATTCTCTGGCAGCTTCGTCTGCATTGTAACAAAATATTACATTAGAGACACTATTACTGAGCTTTGGGATTAACACCACCTGCATGTTTATAGCAACTGTTGAATTTTTCATTGTTACCTACTGTTGACAAAACCGTCACCTTCATTCATTCATTCCTTCATTCATTCATTCAATGGCATGTCGCTTGGGGAACTTTGCCACCCTAACAGCTCTCTTATAGGCCTCGAATGTAAGTAAGATGCACTGCTGCTGATGCATCCATTAGCAGATCATCAACGATGCCTTGCAGCCATCTTCCCTTTAGTATTCCTCTATTTTTCCCATTATATACCCTTCTAAGATTGTCTTCTCTAAATTCTCATGACATTTAATGTGTACAAAATATTTAAGTTTTCTCTGCTTAATCTTCCTTACTAGCCAACCTTCTTTAATATTAATTTCTTGTAGTGTGGATATACTGGATTTTTGTGTGTCCATGATATTTGAAGGACTCTTCTGTAGCATTTACATTCAAAGACATTTATGTATAGAGTCCTCAGCTGTTTTGTTGAGTGTCCAGGTCTCACAGGCAGATGTTGCCATGGGAAAGATGCGTGCCCTTAAAAATCTTATTTTTGTAGTTTGTGTGTTCCTCTCCACAGCTTCTTTAGTTGTTTTTTTTTCAAGAGCGATAGATGCCCTCCTTTTAATTTCCTCATTGTACCTCCATAATTAGTAATGATCCAAGATATTCAAAACTCTCCACCTCTTCCAATTTTTCGTCATTGTTGTATATTCCAGCTGCTTATTTGTTTTGTTAGTTGTCATCAATTTAGTTTTATCTGCATTAAAATAAAGATATAGCTTTTCACCATTGTTACGGACTGATATAATTATTTTCTCCATTTCCTTGTGTGTTGTGGACAGTAATAATGTGTCATCAGGGAATCTAATCTCTGGCATTTCATTATCGCCAACTTTTATGGCATCATAACGCTCTTTTTCTGCATCTTCTCTAACATTCCACATCATATTTTCAGTATACAAGTGTTGGAAATCTTTTTTTTCTGTTAATTCCCAAAGTTTCTGGTGTTGTACATAATCAAATGCCTTTAGACTATATGTGGTACAGTTAATATCACTGCTGTATCTAGACCAACAAGCAGCAGTAAGAATAAATGGTGAAACAACAACTTGATTTGACATAAAACAAGGAGTCCGTCAGGGGTGCATATTGTCGCCTTACTTATTTAACTTGCATACTGAAAATATAATGAGGAATGTTAGAGAAGATGTAGAAAAAGAGCGTTACGGTGTCATAAAAATTAGAGGTATAGCTCAACTTTGTATAACGGTTCACATTAATTACTCTGCATGTCTGTTATTAATCTTATACTGAATATATGTCACCTAGAGGTTGTTTATCACGAGATCCAAAAACTCTCGTGCTGAGAATGCTTGTAAGTGAGATTGTAGTTGGATGATTCAAGACATTGGAGTTTGAGTCCCGGTAGAGATGATATGAGAGTAGACTGTTTGCTTAGCTGTACGCGAGTTAGATATTTGTGAACTTACGGCCTTGTTGAATTGCAACAGTAGACGTTAGTAATTGACTGTACCTGAGTGTTATCTTAGTTGTGTGCATTTGTTTGATTTAACATAGTACATACATCATATCGTCTGTGAAATTCAACATAGGCTATGAGTTACCTTTTACACGTGATAACATTGTTCCCTGTTATAACAGGTTTATCCTTTCTGCATGTGTGGTCTTACTGATATCCTTTCGGTTAAAATGGTACCATAATATTTTATGTTATATTGGTGCCACGTGTTATTTTTCGTTGTAGTTATTTTGTTATAGAAATAGATGTCAT
Organism: Achatina immaculata; assembly: GCA_009760885.1. NCBI lineage: Eukaryota > Metazoa > Mollusca > Gastropoda > Stylommatophora > Achatinidae > Lissachatina > Lissachatina immaculata. Next base: position 61,656,858 of record CM019691.1, on the reverse strand, counting down.
CAAACAACTCACAGCCAGAAGTTCTCAAACGGTTTGAGGCCTGTATTTGGGTTCCTCAAGGTTTGGTAACTGAGGTTGTTTGTTCTCAAAAAGATGACTACTTCTGTTGTTTTAACTTCTGTTTGTATAAAGTTCTAGAACATTAGATCAACACCCAATTAAGGATTACCTCAATAAGTAACCTACTCGTATTAAAGAATGTATGTTGCAGAGATAGTTTTCTTATAGGCGTCCGTCATCATCTTTCGTTGTACATTCCTGGCTCTTTTACATTATTTTCTTTGTAGTGAGCGCCCGACAAGAGTGTAGGACTCATCAGAAGATTCTCGTGTTCTGTCTGGCACAAGCCGAGGAAGTTCCCAAGTGCTGATTTAGCCAGTGAACTGATTTGTAATTTCTGTTCAGTTCCGGACAATGATGACAACCTCTACTTGTCTTCCGGGTTGTAAGTTAACGAACTCATCTTATTCTTTGAATTTGTTTATGTTGCTGCCAACACAACGTGCACAACATGAACGGTCTTGGGTTGCGTGACTTCATGTGTGGCCTTACCGCATTTTCAGAAACTATGTCTTTGATCAATACTTAGAGTCTCTAAGAATCAAAAATTGTTACAGAAGCCTCAAAAGATTCTGGAAAATTACTTGTTTAGCCCTAAAGTGAAAAAGTTCGTTCTTATATTTGGGCAAGATATCGTTATATATCGTAACTTTTTGTTGTTCAGTTCTCCTAGTCTATTTCCAGTACAGACTTTTTGTTGTTCAGTTCTCCTAGTCTATTTCCAGTACAGACTTTTTGTTGTTCAGTTCTCCTAGTCTATTTCCAGTACAGACTTTTTGTTGTTCAGTTCTCCTAGTCTATTTCCAGTACAGACTTTTTGTTGTTCAGTTCTCCTAGTCTATTTCCAGTACAGACTTTTTGTTGTTCAGTTCTCCTAGTCTATTTCCAGTACAGACTGCTATCCACTGCACATGTTTACGGCATTTACATTTCAAAAGCTGATGTTTTCCCTGTTGTATTCTTTTATTATTTCTTCTAAATTCGATATTATCATCATCAAGTGCAGTGCCGGAAGGCGTTGATGGTCATGACACTCCATAAACCTCCACCCGTAATATTTCCCATCATCCCAGCTGATGACTTTTGATTGCGCCATCGTGTTAGACTGTCCATTATATTTTTTCTTGGTCTTCCACTGTCTCTCTTCCCGTTTATCTTTCCTGTTGTTAAGTACAATGATGTGTTCAAGCCCTAAGTGAATGATGGGTGCCGCTTTCTTATAGATTTAATTCGGTTCCTTTTTACATTTGCTTTTGTTTAAAAATTTCCTGTTTGTCATCTTGGCTATCCATGGTATTCTTAAAACATTCTTCTGAGAAACTACATTTGAGTTGCCTCTAGTGATCTTTGCATCGATCTGTTGGTTGTCCATGACATCATGGAGGTGAATAGGTTCAGTGTAGCATTTTAGAAATCTCTTTCTAATGTTCAGTGGCAGAAATGCATTGCACAAGATTTGTTTGAAAGCTCTTTTGGCTTGGTGTATTCTGTTCTTGTTTCTCAGAGGTCCGTTTCTCGTCTGATGTTGCCCGTCTGGCGAAATATTTAAAACTATGCAAACGCCTGAAAGTTGTTCATTGTACCTTAACATTGCATTTAGCCGGCTACTTTTTCCGTAATATAACCATTTCTTCCCTGTTTTCTTGCTATTTAGAGCGAGTACTTTCTTCACACTTTCTTTCACTGCTATATTCAGTAATTTCTGTAGGCCGTTTTCATTTCCACAATATAATCGTGCATTACCATAATTGTTAGAATATCCTCTGCGAGCAAGTTCAAAAGCCACAGTTTATCTAACGATATTTGAACTGTCTTTGAAACCGGTTGTAAAGCAAATTGAAATAACGTCAGAGAGGAGCTTTACGTAATCCCTATAATTGATTACATAAGGCATAAAGCTCTGGTTTACCTGTGGAATGTTTTTTTTTCTCGTCCATGACCACTTTCAAAAACAATTGAGAGAACATGCCTGATGTTGTTAGCATGAGTCCGTCTGGAAGCCAAAAGCAGAAGCGCCCCCTACCATGTCTTCTCACAGCCAGTTTTACTCAGCATCAACCAGCCCGTGCGTTTATCTGTTTAGATTGTCTGAAAGATAAACACAGTACGCAACTCGATATCCCTAGATTTATCATCTTTTAGGCCAGCCTCCTTCGGAGAACGAAATGCTCAGGATTATGATAAACCAACTGTTTATTCTTATGTTTTTATTGGCCAATTTTTTTTTCATTTCCGGTTTTCTTGCTCTGATTGTGATTTCACGCATGGCATGACTCAACTTCCGGTCTGCTCCTGTGTCTTGTATACACGTAATATACACATAATATTATAACTGCTCGCCACTTCCGCAAGTTCTAAAGCACTCTTATCCCAGAACAATGCATACTTTTCTTCATAACTAATGCAATGCAAAAATTATCCTCATGTGTCAATCCATTTTGTCGTTAATGAGAAATACAATCTACACCATCTGGAAAAAAAAACATATGCAAACTAATAAATGCAGAAAAAATTGTTTGAGCCTATTCCTCTAAAATTACAACTGCTCAAAGTGCAATAACAACTTCAAGCAGTTGTACGTGTTTTTATGAGATTTGTTTCTACAGCCTGGTGTTGATGTTTTAGAAAATATAAGAAAAGTTTTAGAATTTCTTAATTGCTCAGAAATGATAGCTTAGTTCATTACCAAAATGTTTAGAAAAATAATGCGCCAGCTCTAATGGAAAATAGAAAAAAAAAGCTGATGCCTGGAAACTTTCGTTTTTGTTTTCGATAATCCGTTACAGGTAATTTGTTTTCTTAAGTCAAGGCAGAACAAGAACAAATGTGTTAAGAACAAAATATTTTGGACATCAAATACTTGGTATTATCTTCCCTCTTTAACATTCAGTTTTTTCCCCCGTGATAAAACACTGATGAAGCATGTTAATATTATGAAGACAGACTATGTTAACATTATGAACACAGACTATGTTAATATTATGAACACAGATCCCAAGAAAATGTATTTCAAGACAAACAAACAAACAAAAAAATTGAACAAAAAGTTCGAAGAAATATTTAACAATGAACAGACACTTTGCAAAAATGTGTTAGAATAAACAATGAACACAGACTTTGAAAAAAAAATGTTTTAGAACAAAACATTTTTTTTTCAAAGTCTGTTTTCACTGTTTATTCTAACACATTTTTTACTTTGAAAAAAAATATTTTAGAACAAAACCACTTTGCAAAAATGTGCTAGAACAAACAAAGAAGCTCTGCAGTTTAGAAATACGGCCGATTTATGAAAATGGACACCTTTATTACCTGTGTTTTTTTCCGTTTACTTTTTTCCCTACAATATTTCACCAGCCGCCGGTATGTTTATTTTTTCCCTAAAATATTCACCAGCCGCCGGTATGTTTATTTTTTCCCTACAATATTCACCAGCCACCGGCAGTTTTATTTTTTTTCCTTACAATATTTCACCAGCCGGCAGTTTTATTTTTTTCCCTACAATATTTCACCAGCCGGCAGTTTTATTTTTTTTTGTCCCTACAATATTTCACCAGCCGGCAGTTTTATTTTTTTCCCTACAATATTTCACCAGCCGGCAGTTTTATTTTTTTTTTGTCCCTACAATATTTCACCAGCCGTCAGTTTTATTTTTTTCCCTACAATATTTCACCAGCCGGCAGTTTTATTTTTTTCCCTACAATATTTCACCAGCCGGCAGTTTTATTTTAGCTTTAATATATTACAGCAAACATTTTTCATCTTTTCTGTAAACAAAGCATTTCGTTTGCCTTTTGTTTGCATGCTAAAAAGTCTATACCGTATTAGCCCAAATAAGAGACCATGCTTTTTTTCCCCTTTAAAATGCGTTTCTGAAAAATATATCCAAATGTGCAACCTAATATGTAAAAGAAGATATATTCGTGTAGAGGATTATTTTATATCATTTCCCAACTCTACTGGCCTTTCATGCGTGCAGCAGGAGTCACAAAGCGTGTTGCATAACGAGCTCAAGGTGAAGATAACCAGTGAAATTTTTTTTTAAAGTGTCAACTTTTTCCATTTTACGCTCTAGTATTGAGCCACCTTGAATTCATTCTACTCGGCATCAAGTGGAATGAATTCAAGAACAATGCAGAGATAAGACAGATGACTGAACAACAACCAGTCTCACGGGTGATCAGGAAAAGGAGATGGACATATGTTGGTCACTTGATGAGAAGAAATGATCAGAGAATCCCAAAACAAGCTATCAAGTGGAACACAACAGGCCGAAGAAAAAGGGGCAGACCGCGTGAAACTCTGAAGAGGACATTATTAAGAGAGGCCAAGTTAACAGGCATAAAATCCTTTGTTGAGGTTGAAAGACTCGCCGAAGACAGGAAAAATTGGCGAACTACTTTGCGAGCCCTATGTGACGTATAACGGCACGGGAAGGATATAAGATATATAAGATTGAGTCACCGACATTCAAACAGTAAAGGTAGTCATGGGAGATCAACATGTAAGCGATGGTGTTAAAAATACGGTGTCCTCAAGGTGTCATATAAAACAAGGCTGAAAGAAGAAGGAGGGGCAGGAATTTTAAACTGAGAGTAACAAGTCAGGCGAATCAAGTAAACAACGTGCAGGCTGATAAAACGTTAGGTAATATTATCCCCCTCCCTCTTTTCCATGCCTTTAAGGCAAACGTTAGGCCTGTATTTCCAAGACCTTAGGCACATGAAAGTGTCATGTATCACTTCTGGCGTCATTGACCTTCATATATTTCTCTGGTACCCATTTTTTAGAGGCTGGGTGGACCTCGGTGTGGTGGTACTAGAAAACAAAAAAAAAAGAAAAGAAATCCCCACTGCTGGGACTTGAACCCGGCACCACCGGAGTAGTAGACCAGTGGCCTTACCACTCAGCCAACCAAGCCATAATGTTATATAAATAATTATTGTAATCTTGTTAAACCACTAACATTTCTCTGTTACAAGGGTTCCTAATCAAGGATGTCCAAATAATGGGGATAGGGGAATCAAAAATCGAATATTTTAAGGGGTTAAATTAGAGGCTTCTTTGATCTAATTTGCTCCCAGTTATCCTTATATAAAGCAAAACTAAGATACGGCATCTACTGAACTTATAAGGGCAACTTTTGCTACCAGTGCTGATGATTTCAATAGTCCAGCAAAGTGGAACATGATTTTCCTGGCAACTCTATGCTATCAATATCACACATGGGCACTAGGAGCTACACATTAACGGAAAAGTCACGATAGTGGAATTGAAATGTTTAAGGATGCTAAATGTAACAAGAAGAGATCAAATCAGAAGCGACACACTCAAGGCAAGAGTTGGAGTAACATAGGTTTTGCCACGTTCAGCCAACAGTAAAACAAAATAAATCAAGGGCCTTAAATCACACAAACGTAAGTAAAGTTATCTACCCTGCGGCATTCTGGACACGTTACAGGACTACCGCCAGACAGTACGAGTATTGCACAGGAAACATTCACGCTAACAACTGAAGGAAATAGAGGAAGAGGCCACCCACACGAGAGGTTGAGGGAGGAAATGACAAACTTTTATATCAGTAGGTTCCAAGTGGGCGATAATGCCACTTATGAACGCTGGAAAGAACCAAAGGGTCGGTGAAAGAAAAAGAGTCGGGGGGGGGGGAGTAGTGGAAGAAAAAAAAAAGGGGGGGGGTTGGAGAAGAAAAGGGAAACACCCATTAAAAGCTGAGAAAATAACGCATTGTACTCCCTCACAATGTTAAATAAATGGGTTTGGTAGCTGAAGTTTTTAGCTGTGTCCTAGTTTAATAGGCCATCGTACGAGTATTACATGGGTTGGGGGGAGGGAGGGATGAGGATGTGGCCTGCGAGAAGAGGGGTTCGGTAGCCCGAACAAGCTTGAGAAACTCTGGCTTTATATGAAGAAAATCGCCAAGACTAGTCACGACGTCTCTTTGTCTCCTCAACACAGAAAGAGTGTAAGTGGAAGGAGACAAGACAAGGGGAAAAGGGGGAGGGGAGAGGTATCGGATCATACGCGACAAACCACAGAGGGACTAAAGTCCGAAAAAGGGTTAACTCTTAGAGTGCTGATCACAGACCATGACACATCAGTATACTTTATTATCATTGTACTTCCAGGGATTGGTGCTATGTCTGATTTTAGATTTGACGGTATCGTGAAAACGAAAACTCTAGCTACGGGTCAGACTCAAGTGCTCGTATTTGCTAGCGGCCATTTCCACTGAAGAACAGCCGCAGAAAAAAGCTCATGAAACCTTTAACTCATTACATGTCCCACATAAACAGTTTCTTTTTTTTTTTACAGAAGAAACAGTGGTCTAGCTATATCCGGCTGTAAAGTAGTGTTACTTTATTGTCAGGAGATAGTATAATAAAAACTGTACGTTAATATCAGTATACTGTCAGTACTTGATGTAGCAGTCTGTAAGATACTATCAGTATGCTGTCAGTACTTGATTTAATAGTCTGTAAGATTAGAAGAAACAATCAGAGAATCCCATAACAAGATATCAAGTGGAACACAACAGGCCAAAGAAAAAGAGGCAGACCACATGAAACTCTAAAGAGGACATTGTTAAGAGAGGCCAAATTAATAGGCATAAAATCCCTTGATGAGGTTGAAGGACTCACCAAAGACAGGGAAAATTGGTGAACTACCTTGCGAGCCCTATGTGACATTTAACGGCACGAGAAGGATATAAGATATAAGATAAGATACTATCAGTATGCTGTCAGTACATGATTTAATAGTCTGTAAGATATTATCAAATTAGACTCTTTCGAAAACAAATGCCTAAGGAAAATTCTCGGTATAAGGTGGAACGAATTCAAGAACAATGCAGAGATAAGACAGATAAGCAAACAACAACCTGTCTCATGGGTGATCAGAGAAAGAAGATGGACATATGTCGGTCATGTGATGAGAAGAAATAATCAGAGAATCCCCAAACAAGCTATCAAGTGAAACACAACAGGCCAAAGAAAAAGAGGTCGACCATGTGAAACTCTAAAAGAGGACATTGTTAAGAGATGCCAGTTCAGTGGGCATAACATCCCTTGATTTAAAAATTCGCCGAAGACAGGAAATCTTGGAGAACTACCAGTCGGGCCCCATGTGACGTTTGGCGGCACGGGAAGGATGTAAGATGTAAGAAGATAATACATGATTTAATACAGTCTGTAAGATAATTATCAGTATACTGTCAGTGCATGATTTAATACAGTCTGTAAGATAATTATCAGTATACTGTCAATGCATGATTTAATAAGTCTGTAAGATAATTATCAGTATACTGTCAATGCATGATTTAATACAGTCTGTAAGATAATTATCAGTATACTGTCAATGCATGATTTAATACAGTCTGTAAGACAATTATCAGTATACTGTCAATGCATGATTTAATACAGTCTGTAAGACTATTATCAGTATACTGTCAATGCATGATTTAATACAGTCTGTAAGACAATTATCAGTATACTGTCAATGCATGATTTAATACAGTCTGTAAGATAATTATCAGTATACTGTCAATGCATGATTTAATACAGTCTGTAAGATAATTACTGTCAATGCATGATTTAATACAGTCTGAAAGATAATTATCGGTATACTGTCAATGCATGATTTAATACAGTCTGTAAGATACTATCAGTATACTCTCAGTAGACGATTTAATACAGTCTGTAAGATGATATCAGTATACTGTCAGTGCATGATTTATTACAGTCTGAAAGATGTTATCAGTACACTCTCAATAAATGATTTAATACAGTCCGTATACTCTCAGTATATAATTTAATAGGCTGTAAGGTAATATCAGTATATTTTCAGAGATATTGAGAAACAACATCGTGTCGGCTTTGGACAGGGTTATGGGGGGGGGGGGGCTCTTTTTCAGCCCCTGATGCAACTAAAAAGCAGGGGATGTGCAATACTTCTTTAGCAGGCTCCACCACCGTGGGGACTATTGTTTATCCTTGCGCTGTTAGCCAGGCTAGGGCTGTCACTGGGGGTACCAGAGGAGACAGATGAGGCAGGGTCTTGGTCACCTGTGGCTCGCCAGACCTTTCACCAGCTTGTCAGCCATGGATCGCCCACTGTAATAATGGATAGATGTATGTATGTATGTAAGTATGTATGTAAGTATGTATGTATGTATGTATGTAATTATGTATGTATTATGTAAGTATGTATGTAAGTATGTATGTATGTATGTATGTAATTATGTATGTATTATGTAAGTATGTATGTATATATGTATGTATGTATGTATTATATAAGTATGTATGTATGTAAGTATGTATGTAAGTATTATTATGTATGTAAGTATTATATAAGTATGTATGTAAGTATGTATGTATGTATGTTTGCATGTATGTATGTAAGTATGTATATAAGTACGTATGTACGTAAGTATGTATGTAAGTATGTATGTAAATATGTATGTATGTATATATATATGTATGTAATTATGTATGTAATTATGTATGTATGTAATTATGTATGTATGTATGTAAGTGTGTATGTATATATGTATGTAAGTATATAAGTATGTATGTAAGTATTATGTATATAAGTAAGTATGTATGTAAGTATTATTATGTATGTAAGTATGTATGTAAGTATTATTATGTATGTAAGTATTATGTAAGTATGTATGTAAGCATGTATGTATGCATGTATGTTTGTATGTATGTATGTATGTCTAGCGGTTAGTGCACTCGCCTGCCGATAAGAAGGTGTCTGCTTCGTATGGCACTTTTTTTCGAATCGACCGGCAGCGGGGTCAACCGGGCCTCAAAAAAAAAAAAAAATAGATACCTGGGGTTTCCCTAACAAAACAAATTCAGTGAGTACATGTTCTGGCATCCCTACCTCACATGCTGCAGTGGCCTTGAAGTATATGGTACAGCATTCAGGACACACAAGGTACAGACGAACTAAATATAGATTATTTTAAAATCATTTTCTTAAGAATGGCAGGCAAACTACTTTTATTGCACACTCCGACCATGTAGAAACACGGGGAGATGTGTTCCGAGCGGGGTATAGATAAATAGCAACAGAATACAGATTATCAAATTAACCAACAAGCAACAGAGTAAGGAAATCAAGTTAACCAACAAGCAACAGAGTAAGGAAATCAAGTTAACCAACAAGCAACAGAGTACAGAAATCAAATTAACCAACAAGCAACAGGGTACAGGAAATCAAATTAACCAACAGGCAACAGAGTACAGAAATCAAATTAACCAACAAGCAACAGAGTACATAAATCAAATTAACCAACAAGCAACAGAGTACGGAAATCAAATTAACCAGCACGTTGCATCTACACTCAACTCCGAACACAAACTCTTGGAGATGTATGCACTTAAAGAATCAGGGGGAAAAATCCATCCTCGAATATGGGATAATTAGGATGTTTGTCCTCAGCTTTGGCTTACATCACTCATCCCCGCCTCCTTACTTCACGCGCGCACCCAGACACATATACACACAGATGCGCGAACAGATACCTACACACGCGCGCACACAGATGCATACACAATATATAAACACTACACAAAGACACATACATACTACACACAGACACATACACACTACACACATACACACAAACACATACACACTACACACAGAAACATACACACTACACACAGGCACATACACACTACACACATACACATTACACACAAACACATACACACTACACACAGAAACATACACACTTCACACATACACACTACACACAGGAACATGCACACTACACACAGACACAGGGGAAGTATGAGAGAACGACACGTGTTCATCTTTTGTATACATAGAAAGACAGACGGACGGATGAACGGACGGACAAACAGAAAGATGGACGGACGGACGGACGAGCGAACGGACAAACATACAGTTAGACAAACGGACGGAAAGAAAGAAAGACAGACAGACAGAATGAATGAATGACCTTTGTTTTCAAAGGGTGCAGAATTGGGCACGCAGTCCCGTCTTACATTCTGCCCTTCATCACTCCATCTTTTCTTCTTCCCACATATTCAATTTTAATAGAAGTATACAAATTATGCGAGGTATGAGGGAAAAAACATATCAAAAGAGTCCAAAATTAAACTGTTACATTCACAAACATAAGAGAATGTACTACATGAGAGGTAATTATTCTAACAAGATACACACGCGCTCGCACACACACAGACATAAACACACACAAAAACAAAATACATTTTACTACAGTTCTTCTAACATCATATTCCTTAACATCATTAAAATAGTCTCTAACAAGTTCTAACAAGTTACGTTTAGAAACTATATCCTTTAGGAACTTGATGGGTGGCGAGTCATGAGCTAAGAGACTATTAAGTTATTTTATGGAAGCATATAGTTATAAGCAAGTAGATATTGAAAAAGGTTTGAGTTAAAGGATAAAAAATTACAAACGGATTTTAAATGGCAGGGGAGAGTGTTCAAGAACTGTACTGCAGAGTATCCAAGGCTTTTTTTTTAAAACAGATCAAGCTTGGGTTTAGGAAGAAGACAGTTTTTTTTGTAAACGTTCGCTATGTTTTGTGTTAGACGTGAACAGTGACCATAAGTGAGGCGGAGCATTGCGCTACAAAATTTTATGAACAAACTTAACTTTGTTAAAAATGACGTTATATTTGATGGGTAGAATTTTGAATTGTTTGTGTTGATCTGCAGTCTGTGCTGGGTGTTTGCCACAAATAAGATTTAATGCTCGTTTTGTGAACTGAGTGGAACCTTTTTATGTTTGAGACTGAGCGGCCATCCCAAAGAGAAAGATAGATAGATAGATAGATAGATAGATAGATAGATAGATAGATAGATAGATAGATAGATAGATAGATAGATAGATAGATAGATAGATAGATAGATAGATAGATGGATGGATGGATGGATGGATGGATGGATGGATGGATGGATGGATGGATGGATGGATGGATGGATGGATGGATGGATGGATGGATGGATGGATGGATGGATGGATAGATAGATAGATAGATAGATAGATAGATAGATATAGATAGATAGATAGATAGATAGATAGATAGATAGATAGATAGATAGATAGATAGATAGGCAGATCATTAAGAATATGAAACATTTATCAAGTTTCTGACAACTGAGCAGTGACGCATTATTTTAAAATAATATCGCAAATTGATAACACGATGACGCGATGGGATTGCGAGCAAATGATCTGTACACGACAAGGCCGAGGGGCTGGGCAATCTCAAGACGGGTCTCCAGACATCTGATGTTTGCACGGGCCGGTGGTCAGCGCTCGATAAAATATTGGAAAACTACTTTAGGGAGGAGCGTAAACTATGTCAAACCAACGGACTCCATGTTTGTTTGTCTGCCTTTCTTCTGTCTCTCTGCTTGCTTCTCTTTTGTCTGTCTGTCTGTCTATCTGTCTGTCTGCCTCTCCTGCCATCTCTCTGTGAATAGTCGGATTGGTTAAGAGCAGATTTCTGCGTTCATTTTTTTTTAGGTTTAAACATAATAAATGGAATACACAGTCTTCTTCTTCTTCTTCTTTCAACCTCCCTGGAACTGCCAGCTGATGCACAGCGTCATGTCGGCTTGGAGGCTGTTTGTTCAGTCCCTGAGTGTAACTAAATAAAAGCAGAGGGCGTGCAGTACTTCTTTAGCAGATTCCACCACCATAAGGACTATTTCGATCCCTGCCCCGTTAGTCAAGCTACTTCTGTTACTTGAAGGGGGGGGGGGGCTATTAACTGGGAGGTAGGGCAAGTTCTTGGACAGCTATGGGTCACCAACCCTAACGTCGGCATATCAGCTATGGGTCACCAACCCTAACGTCGGCATGTCATCTATGGGCAGCTTACTGCCAAATGGGAGGGCATCTTCGTCCCACGGAATATACAGTTTAAACCCATCAGTCTTTTCAGCAAGCCTGACACTGATCTTCATGATCGCTTTTGGCACGAACCATATATGAAAAAAAAAAGAAACCCAAAAGATCCAGGTGTGTCAGTGCAATTTTATCAGCAACAGGCGGTGCTGCACTTTTGTGACCGGAGTTCTTCGACTTCCTACTCGCAAAGTCAACAGAGTTAGAGATCAATGTAAGATTATTTAAACTCAGAGCAACAAAGTGAACAAAATCAGTATATAATTATACGCAATATTTGCCAGAACACTTTCAGTACATGTGAGAGAAAGATAATGCCACGCTGACTAGATACGGTTGGTGGTTCAAGAAAAGTAGTGCCGACAATCAGATGTGATTTATAACGTTTTTTTTTTTCGTTTTTTTTTTCGTATTAGAAAGCTTTTTTAAAGAAGAAAGATATTAACTGCAAGAAACGCGGAAATTATATGCTTTCCTCTTGTGACTAATCCCATCACTGTTTGTTTATCACAAAGCACCGCGGCGTTTCCTGTTTGGCCTGGACAGCGTATGCGAAGATAATGCTTTGGATAAATTACACACACACAAATATACCTTAAAACTTTACCAAACAGATCCAAAAGATGCGCGAGGTCTATACGCCTGAAAATCTAGCAATGAGAAAGTCAGAATGCCAAAAGGTGCTGGAGAACTGCTTTCGCAGTCAGTTACATTATGCTCTCTGCAACTGAGTGTAGCTGCCATCAGGTGTACTCCTACAGTTTTTTTTTTCTGACTGTCCCAGGCCTTCCACAAAGCCGTGGGCTTGACGTCCATAGGTAGCACTGTTTACTGTTACATCAGTATCAGGAAAACCTGACACAACTGAAATATAGCTTTAGTGTATGATACAGAAGAAGCAGCACTAGCATTTACATATGTTTACTGTTTAGTCTGCCTGCATGACCCGATACTCACTCTAGTCTGAATTAGTATAGACAGTGATGACACCTGGATATTATTTTTAACGTACAAACTTTAGATAATCCTGAGTTTATTTACTCTCTCTCTCTCTCTCTCTCTTTCTCTGTGGCATGTATGCTCATCCTAATCATCTGTTTATGGTCTATTGTAGATCACAGCCTCGTGTCGCTATGATAATCACTTGAAGTTTATTTAGAATTTTGTATTATTGATGGACTCTTAATCTTGAACCTTTTGATTTGTGGTTAACCCCTTCCACAGCTACCCCTTTTAACCCCTTCCACAGCTACCCCCTTTAACCCCTTCCACAGCTTTCACTCGGTCACAACTTTGGCAGAATGAAAGCTGTATGATGATGGGCAGAATGTTAGACGGGCCTGCGTGCCCAATTTCTAACCCTTTGAAAATAAAGTCTGTTCGTTCGTTCGTTCGTCCACACCCACCCTTCCCCTTTCTTCTTCCGACTACTCTTTTCAACACAGTACTTTTCAATACGGCAGTTTTCTTCATATATTACTTTTCCGATGGTAATGTTTTCCTCCCATTTATTAAGATAGTTATGAAACCTCTTTTAACTCAGCTTAACTCTGACCATAAATTACACCTTATTTTTTTGGTAAATTGCTCGTTTTTATTTTTCAGCATTCTTTTATACTATTTCATTAGTGTGAATGATTTTGGCGCACGACGGGGCTTTTTAAAACATATATCCCTTGAGAACTCAAGAGTTAAGTTCAGCGATCTATTCAACAGTTAAACATTCGCGCCCGTCCGTTGCTGATGGAATATTTTGCTTACTTTGAAATGTTCGTATGAGAGATACAGTGTGTAATTATAAATGGTTTTCCTTGTAATCAGAAGCAGTAAGTATGTATCTGCGATAAATTTACCACATTTCTTTATTCTTTTATTTGAAACTTCTAAAGTACTTTGAAGTTCATTTCTCAAAATAGATTAAGGAGAAGTTAGGGAAGGAGAGCCAGGGTTGTACCCCTGGGAAACAGGGTATTGAGGGGTCTCCGTGGGCTATATATATATATATATATTTTATCCCTCTTTGAAAGCACTACAACGTAAGGTACACAGTCTGGATGTGGGGGCTCCACATTACCCAACAGTAACCGCCCATGGGGGCTGATCAGGCCCTGACTAAGAAGGCACCCCCATTGCATCTTCCCCAGTGACCAAAGATTGGATTTCATACACGGATGGCTACTCCACGGCACGTATGATCTTCCTGCAGTTTGTGTAAACAGAACTTACGTAATCGGCCACAAGAGCACCGGACCCTTTTTTTTCCCTTTTTTTAAAGCGATTAGCGATCTATTCCCAGACTAATTCTCTACGTAACGATGAAATCGATTACAGTTTGCTTGTCTCAGTCTCGTTCCCTATCTTACTGTGAAATCGGATACTTTCATGTATCAAAGATCGCCCATGCCTAAATGTTAAAACGATTACTGGTGGCTGTGCCAGATCTTTTCGCCTGTCTGACCGCGTAAAGCGTTTCTTGGGCTCCGAATTACAGGAGACCACATTTTACTATGCGCATTTCACATGTAAACAAACAGGACCCAAACATGTAATTAATACATGTGAAACCACGAACTGTTGAAATAATTACTAGGAACAAAGAATAACAGTTAACAAACTCTGAGAAGAAAAAAAAACAGCAGAATTACCCCCATATCAAAGAACGTAAACCCCCATTATTCGTCGATATAGCCTGTACTCGGAAAATCTAGAGGCCCACAGCACGAAGATCGATTCTATACTCCGGGTAATCAGCCATTTTTAATCTAATTATAATATTTATTGCTATGCTGTCTCCGATTTGGCGATTCTGATGGTATCGGGACCGCGTGAGTTTGTTGCCGTTGGACGCACGCTAAAACCGACTGTCCTCTAGCGTAAATAGAAACAAAGGGTTTTCTGGTTAGCTGTTTAGCGGATTTAGCGTGAAAATTACAGAAGTAAGAAGGAAATGCATGTCGTTTTATCAGTACTGAAAAAAAAAACAGTAACAACACCTAAAGCATGACCATTGCTAGAGAAGAAATCTAAACGAAGATCTTCATGGACAGTCAACTTTTGAAACCAGTGAAAGATTTCAAACACCAAGGGAGTACGGTATCAGCTTCTGTGGGAAGTCAGTTCCAAAATTTAGATTAGATGCAATAAAGCAAATCATGACATTGCACAAAAGACACCTTTATTAAAAAACAAATACATGACACGTGAAACAAAAAGAACGCTGTAATATCAATGTCAAACATGGACACAAAACATCCATCATCATAGTCGTTATTATAATCATATTATAAGTTCTATAATATAAGGGTTGCAGGGGCATCTCTTGATCACCATGGTAATAAAACATAAACCCGTATTATAATATTATGTTACCACGCCCTCCGGCTCCCCAATCTCTGATGGGGACTGCATGCTTGAAGAGAAAGGAAGATAAAGAATTCTTTAGAGGTGTGAGAAAAAAAAATATAACAGCCAATGTTAACAATGTAAAGTTAACAATGTAAACAATTCAATGATTAAACCATGGGTTCTTAAGCGGCCTCGGGGGAGAGTGATGTCTGTAGTAGAAAACAGTTTATGCATTTCTGGATTAGACCACAGATATTATTCAGACTACAGGCATCCAACAAACAAACAAACAAAATAAAAGTGGCATGCTCCAGGCACCCAACAAACAAACAAACAAAATAAAAGTGGCATACTCCAGGTATCCAACAAACAAACAAACAAATAAAAGTGGCATACTCCAGGTATCCAACAAACAAACAAACAAAATAAAAGTGGCATGCTCCAGGCACCCAACAAACAAACAAACAAAATAAAAGTGGCATACTCCAGGTATCCAACAAACAAACAAACAAAATAAAAGTGGCATACTCCAGGTATCCAACAAACAAACAAACAAAATAAAAGTGGCATGCTCCAGGCACCCAACAAACAAACAAACAAACAAACAAAATAAAAGTGGCATGCTCCAGGCACCCAACAAACAAACAAACAAAATAAAAGTGGCATACTCCAGGTATCCAACAAACAAACAAACAAAATAAAAGTGGCATACTCCAGGTATCCAACAAACAAACAAACAAAATAAAAGTGGCATGCTCCAGGCACCCAACAAACAAACAAACAAAATAAAAGTGGCATACTCCAGGTATCCAACAAACAAACAAACAAAATAAAAGTGGCATACTCCAGGTATCCACAAACAAACAAACAAAATAAAAGTGGCATACTCCAGGTATCCAACAAACAAACAAACAAAATAAAAGTGGCATGCTCCAGGCACCCAACAAACAAACAAACAAAATAAAAGTGGCATACTCCAGGTATCCAACAAACAAACAAACAAATAAAAGTGGCATACTCCAGGCATCCACCAAATAAACACAAAAACAAACAAATAAAAACAAAACATAAGAAAAAATATGTGAGAATTTTTGTCCCCCATGCTTATATTTATTAAAGAGGACAACACAACAAACCCATTAGTCACTTCATTAACATGGAAAACAATACGTGCCATTAGCTGGCCTGTGGTGAGCCAGGTAGGGCCACGGGGTCAATTACTACTGGGGCCTCCTATTCAAATTGTAAGCGGAACGTTATAATGTTTTCCTGAATGTTGTGTCTAATAAATAAAGGAGAGGAAAACGTTACTACCGGGGGCCCTAAACAGCCCACGCCCCAAGAGTACATACATTCCCCACGCCCCAAGAGTACATACATTTCCCACGCCCCAAGAGTACATACATTTCCCAAGCCCCAAGAGTACATACATTCCCTAAGCCTCAAAAGTACATACATTCCCTAAGCCCTAAGAGTATATGCACTCCCCAAGCCCCAAAAGTACATACATTCCCCAAGACTCAAGAGTATTATATTTCCCAAGCCCCAAGAGTATATACATCCCCCGAGCCCGAAGATTACATACATTCCCCAAGCCCCAAGAGTGCATACATTCCCCAAGCCTCAAAAGTACATACATTCCCCAAGCCCCAAGAGTATATGCACTCCCCAAGCCCCAAGATTACATACATTCCCCAAGCCTCAAGAGTATATATATTCCCCAAGCCCCAGGAGTGCATACACTCCCCAAGCCTCAAGAGTACATAGACTCCTGGCTTTATCTCACCCTCTTTCAGTTTAGCTGGACATAGGCGGAATATAGCAGGCAAAAAAAAATTAGAGATTTTCTTAAGTTCTGACACTCTTCTTATCGTTACAGAAGGCAGACCGCCAGATTTGAGGAATACTCGTCTGCAACTTTACCAGCAGCCAAACCTGAATGTCAAAGGTTATAGCTATGATGGTGCTTGTCTTGTATCTAATCGCATGGAATCTTGTTTTAGTAATCGTTTCTCCTGGAATGGTACAGATTCACACACCTGTGCCCATTTAAGTGGACGTTTTAGAGAAGGATTAGGGTACTAAAACCTTCTATATCACCCTCTGTACGTGGCTTCAGTTAACTGAAAACATTCAACGATAGAGGATGAGTAAAACGAAAATAGTCTTACAGTCAGTGAGGTTTATAAATATATTTCGTCTTTAGAGAACAACGTTTCAGCATACCTTTGGTGAAATATAGCAACACTACATCGGTCATCAGGTGGTGCCGGGTTCAGTCCCAGTAGTGGGACTTTTTTCTAGTACACACCGAAAAGGCCCCGGGGTTCACCCAGCCTCTAAAAACGGGTACCAGAGAAATCTGGAAAGGTAAAGTAGCCAGGCGTGATACTGACCACGTCACGTGTCCAAGGTCATGGAAAATACGGGCCTAACACCGTATTCCCCCAATATGCCTTAGTGGCATGGAAACGGGAATTTTACCTTTTTACCTTTTTAAACCGGTCATTACAGATAAGCTAATCTAGATTTAGCAACATTACACCCGCAATTACAGATAAGCTAACCTAGATTTAGCTGAACTACACCGGCCAATTACAGATAAGCTAACATAGATTTCTCTCTCTCTCTCTCTCTCTCTCTCTCTCTCTCTCTCTCTCTCTCTCTCTCTCTACGAACCTTAAAATGCCTGTCCTTTGCTTTTTTTTTCTGCTCTTGCCCAGGTGAGCCCTCTAATGCTCAACATCCTTTCTGTTGTTCTTCTCCATGTCTCTTTTGGTCTACCCTTACTTCTGTCCCCTGTGGTGTCCATCTTAGTGCTATTATAACATAGATTTAGCTAAACTAAAATCTTATAGATAAGCTAATATAGATTCAGCTAAACTAAAAAAAAATATAAATAAGCTAACATAGGTTTAGCTGAACTAAAAAATGATAGATAACTGCAGTTATTTAACGACTGTGAAGAGAAAAAAAATATTTTTGTGACCTTTTAAAATTGCATAACCTGAACTCCCTTTTCTAATCAGCTTTATCCCTTCTTTATAAATCTTTCAGTGTTGCATGGACATGGACGTTGTGATAGGGCTCTGCGGTTTGGTTCATATAAAAGGGAAACTCTGAGCTGTCTATCATTTCCTCACTCCACCTCTTCTGTGGGCGGTCTCTTTCTCTGGTTCCTACCATTTTTAGAGTGACACATTGTCTTCTGGTAGTTGTGTACGTAGTCCAAACATTTGATTCCGTGTTGTAGATCCAGTGTAATATTGATGTTACTCCAGCTCTGGCCCTGGTGGTATCTTTTCTGATTTTGGTCTCTTCTCTCTGAGTTTAGCATACCTCTTAAACATCTCACTTCTGCCGCGATAATTTTCCTTTTATGTTTGGCTGTTTGTGTCCATGTTTGTGTCCATGTTTGACACTGATAGTAGAGAGCTGGGAAGAAAACTGTTATGTACAGAGCTCTTTTTTGTTTCAGCTGTCACGTATCTGTTTTTCAATAAGGGTGTGATTTGTACAACGTCCTGATTTGCTTTATTCCGTCTATACTAAATTTCGGAACTGACTTCCCACAGAAGCTGATACTGTACTCCCTTGGTGTTTGAAATATTTCACTGCTTTCAAACGTTGACTGTCCATGAAGATCTTCGTTTAGATTTCTTTTCTAGCACTGATCATGACTTTAGATTTCTTCTCTAGCACTGATCATGACTTTAGATTTTTTCTCTAGCACTGATCATGACTTTAGATTTCTTCTCTAGCACTGATCATGACTTTAGATTTCTTCTCTAGCACTGATCATGACTTTAGATTTTTTCAGCACTGATCTTCGTGTGTTTTTTACATGCCGTGGCTACGCTATCCATATTCTGCTGTTGGTCTTTCTCTGATGTGGCTATACGTGGTTTGTTGTCAGCGAAAAGGAGTTCATTTTATGGTCTACCTAATGGATTTGTTTTCTGGGGGTGTTGTGAGTTTAACGGCATTACCTTTTATCACATATAGAAAAAATAATTTACTAATTAACTGTCAGTCAGGATTTAAAACTACACATTCCTGCCACACAGCTTTCTCTCTAAAGTACAGAAAAATGATGATACAAATAATGATATAATTCTTGATGAAATATGCGGCATTATAACCGTTGACTTGAAAAAAAAAGCAGCTGATGTGAATGATCATTTAAGTGTGAAAATAAGAGACTACGCTGACTCAACATTACATCATAAATACTAGGCCGAAGTAATGTATTACCGTACTAGTGTTCTACAACTTCCTGTTCTCATTGCTTCTCGTCCTTGCTAATCATATGAATGATCGACCGCTCCAGTTTAGCTAATCCTCAAATGACTTATTTGCCAACGATTGCACACTTTACGGCACTGTCTAAAACTGTGCTAATGTGCAATTAGTTCTCCATATTGAACCCGGGCAAGAGCAGAAAAAAAGGCAAAGGACAGGCATTTGTGGAAAACCCTTGCGGAAGCCCCATGTGCCCTGGGCACTTAAGGTTCAGAGAGAGGGAGAGATTGAACTATATAATCTAAGTAAACAGAACAATAACAAAACAATAGCAGGCTGATTACAACAGACAAAACAAAATGTATGCTCATTACAACAAGACAGAAACTGCAGAACTCAGCACTACAGGTCTGTGCTAGAACTTCACAGACAGAAAGTGTTAATGACCGTAACATTTCCAACATCTGGACTGAAAGTCTAAAGTTATGAATTTAATATCAGACTGTCTTTTACGAACCACTAAAAACATATCCAAACACACGTTTCTTCTTATTACTAAAATGTTTCGGGTTTTTTTTTTGTTGTTGGTGTGACTCATATTCCAACGGACTTTAGTTATTTGCCTTACTGAAGTAGCACCTACCTGAGCAACAACTATAAGAAGTGTGTTATTTATTCAGAATCCATTGATATTTTTAATAAAAGAAAAGAATCTTTGCAAAGGAAAAGATGAAAGTGAGCTCCGCTTACACCTGCTTACATCTGAAGAATGATCTGGCAATAAGAATTTGGCAGGAGGAAGGCTCCGGCTTCATGTGGCAGATAATTTTAATGAATGCTCCACAAAATCCATTGTGATGCGAATAATAGCGACATATAAGAACTGAGTTTGGCAATTTAGTTTTGTTTCACAATTGCAGATGCAAGTCATCCATCCTGGAGTGTGTGATACTGGCATCCATTCTAGAGTGTGTGATATTGGCATCCATTCTGGAGTGTGTGATATTGGCATCAAGTGTGTGATATTGGCATCCATTCTGGAGTGTGTGATATTGGCATCCATTCTAGAGTGTGTGATATTGGCATCCATTCTGGAGTGTGTGATATTGGCATCAAGTGTGTGATATTGGCATCCATTCTGGAGTGTGTGATATTGGCATCCATTCTGGAGTGTGTGATATTGGCATCCATTCTGGTGTGTGTGATACTGGCATCTATTCTGGCGTGTGTGATACTGGCATCAATTCTAGAGTATGTGATATTGGCATCAGTTATGTGATACTGACATCCATTCTGGCGTGTGTGATACTGACATCCATTCTGGAGTGTGTGATACTGGCATCCATTCTGGTGTGTGTGATAATGACATCCATTCTGGTGTGTGTGATACTGGCATCTATTCTGGTGTATGTGATAATGACATCCATTCTGGAGTGTGTGATACTGGCATCCATTCTGGAGTGTGTGATACTGGCATCCATTCTGGTGTATGTGATAATGACATCCATTCTGGAGTGTGTGATACTGGCATCTATTCTGGTGTATGTGATAATGACATCCATTCTGGAGTGTGTGATACTGACATCCATTCTGGTGTATGTGATAATGACATCCATTCTGGAGTGTGTGATACTGGCATCTATTCTGGTGTATGTGATAATGACATCCATTCTGGAGTGTGTGATGCTGATATCCATTCTGGCGTGTGTGATACTTGCATCCATTCTGGAGTGTGTGATACTTGCATCCATTCTGGTGTGTGTGATACTGGCATCCATTCTGGTGTATGTGATAATGACATCCATTCTGGCGTGTGTGATACTTGCATCCATTCTGGAGTGTGTGATACTGGCATCCATTCTGGTGTGTGTGATACTGGCATCCATTCTGGTGTATGTGATAATGACATCCATTCTGGTGTATGTGATAATGACATCCATTCTGGAGTGTGTGATACTGACATCCATTCTAGAGTGTATGATACTGGTCGAAACATAAGAGGCGTACAACAAGGAGCGAACTTGAAGTTTTCAAAGTGTGAAGAAATAGACGCGCAGGCAGGCACGTGTAACATTCTGCTCTTCATCATTTTGGTCGTATGAATGGCGAAGTGGTTAGTGGATTTGCCTCTCCTGGAGGTAGTTGGTGGTCCAAATCCGTCTGGAGGCACCCCAGTCACTTAGCTGCATAAAGACGGCCAGGTGAGGTGCTAACAACATCACACTGTGATGTACTGACAGGTCAGTGAAAATATGGACCCTAACACCATATCTCCTAAGTGATTCCATGGCAAAACAGGGTTACTTTTACCTTATCTTTACCTTTACCTTCAGCATTTACCTTTCATTCTAACACAGGCATTCCAGAACAGAACTTAAAAGATTAACTTGTTTCAAAACTGTTGCTGAAAGTCGTTTCTTATTGCTTTTTTTTATAAACCTGTTCGTGTTATCTAAAGAAAAAAAAAAGCCTTTATACCATTCTGGCCAAGGAGTCTAAAAATAATGTAGGCGAGAAAACAATATTCCTCATAAACCATGACCTGATAGAAGCTGTATGGGATCATGCTTATGTGCCTGTCCAAGTACTCGAGACTAAGGGTGGCAAATTTTGAAGGAGACACATTTTGAAGACAACAACTTCTGAATGCGACAAATTTCGAGGGTTAACGCCGTGGCATAGTGGTTAGTGCATTTGGCAGGTCCCTGGTTCGATTCCGCTCTCGGTAGGAGGTTTCTCTCACACTGGGGTCAACCCAGCCTCCAGAAATGAGACACCTGGGGTTTCCCTAGGAAAATAAAGGCAGCGAGGACAGGTGTTGGCATCCCTACCTCAAATGCTGTAGTGGCCTAGAAATGCGAAGGCACTAACACTTCACACCCCGCTACGGCATGTAAATGCCAGGGAACATCTAGTTTTTTTTTTCAGAAATTTTTAGAAGGAGAAAAACGTGAGAAAAACAATGCAGAAGTGATTCACTTTAGAAACTTCAGATAAACTACAGAACAGTAGAGAGATGGAAGAGGAATAAAAGTTTTAAAAAAGGCAGATGAATTTTAACAAAAAAAAAAAAAAGGCTTGAGAGAATCTGATGTACGTCAACCTAATCCATACGTATAGTGAAGCATATGTATAGTAAAGTATAGGAGTAATCAAACATATGAACAGTCAAGCGTATGAATAATCGAGCAAAAGATATATTGTAAAATCGAATTCTGTGATAAAACGGCAGTAGATGCTTGTCTGCGTTGCTGAATCAAACTATTCAGCGTGGATATTTTACTGCGGGTAGATACAATGCTGGGTCTGTTCGGTTTCTCGGAAGCATAAGTAATAAATAATCAATTTCACATTAAGGCTGAAGCAGAACCTGCTGAATTTGCTCGTCTTGTTCTATATCGGAGGAAAGCTTTGACGATGCAGCCATTGAAAGTTCATCTTGGCGAAGTGCTGGAGTTCTAGAGGAATCAGGTCAGTTACGAGAGCGTTTAAGCCGCGAGCGAGGCCATAATTATGACCCAGGAAGAACAAGATAAATGATGCGCGTTTGTACATCTAACCACAGAATAACTAGAGTGTTTCTACAGCAGTGGTTCCCAAACTTGTTCCGGTTGTTGCCCCAGCGCCTATTTCTTCCTCGGGCGGTTCTGGGGCCCCTTGCCGCTCCTTTTTCCTTCTCTGGCCTGTTTGGATCTTCCAAAGTCCCGTTTCCCCCCCCCCCTCCCATAGTGGAGGCCGCAGGGGGCGATACTGCATACTCTGGGGACCACTGATCTAACGTATACACTTACTGAATTGTCTTATCCAATTCCCTTTTCTTGCCAACCATACAAGTTAAAAAAGCACAGAAAACACGTTGCGTAAATGTGGCCGGGTTGGCATGACTGTAAGTTGGATACCACTGGTAGTTTCATTAAGCGTTATTTATTTGTACTTCAAATCTCCCCCCCCCCCCCCCCCCGCTTGTTTTAATTACACTGTATGTCTTGAATTGGGAATAAATATTCTGAACTTCATTGTTAGAACTGTTTGTCACTGGTTCATGAAACATGGTTCTCTGCTAAGTTGATGTAAACTGTCGGATCTAGGAAGAGAGAGAGAGAGAGAGAGAGAGGTGGAGTGTGAGAAACGTTTGTTTCCAAGAATACCATGGAGTGAAACTTTCTGAAAATCTGGTTGAAATGCTTGAACGAAGTTACAGAGTCACATAAATCTCTCCTTTCAGTGTCCAATACAAACAGGGCTACTTGTAGCAAGAGCTTCCTTTGATGCTTTGATACGTTCTGGCTGTTTCTCGTGTCAGCCTTTACCAGTTTACCAGCAGTTTCTTCACTGTACAAAGTTACTTCTTCTTCTTCGTTCGCTTCTACCAGCAAGACCGCCCCGTGATCCTACTGAATTTACGCCTGTGGTCCTCGATAGGTCCCGTGGTTCCCTGTGTGGTCCCCTAAAGGAGAGATACCCGAGAGGACCAAAAGAGGTTCAGAATATCGCAAGGCTTGAGCCTGTATTCTTGGTGGGTCTCAGAAGCGAGATTGCGTGACACCGTGGTTTTCGTTGCACCAGTTTAGTCTAGGGTTGGACTTTCTCACCGGAAAACCTCGATGTGTTTTGGATATCAGTATATCCCCGCTGGATGAGAGGTGGTGGGGTAGAGTTGGACTTTCTCACCGGAAAACCTCGACGTGTTTTTAGATACCCATGTATCACCGCCGGGTGAGAGGTGTTGCCTATCCACTCCAGTGTTGGAATTTTTCACCGGAAAACCTCAGCGTGATTAGGATACGCATATATCTTCACCGGGTGAGACGTGGTTGCCTGTCTAGACTGCCCTGGTCCAGTGTCTCCGACTTCAGCATTTTGTGGTGGTGGCCGCTACCCTTCCTAGTTGTGACCAGGACGGAGCTTTTGTCCAGGAGGACAAATCCTCGCCACTGGTGACTTCCACCCCTGGGTTGAGCCGGTTTAGGCATATTATCCCAGTATGGGCGTGATTAGGGCGTGACCGACCTCTAGAGCGGAGGTGGCGTGACGTGCGTAGCCATAAAGTTTCACCCCTGGGTTAAGCCGGTTTAGGCATATTTCAACAGTATTTGTGTATATAGGACGTGGCCGGCCTCTAGAGCAGAGGTGCCGTGGTATGAGTAGCTCTCGCCGCGATACTACTGGACATACCGATTAAGCTTCACTTTATCCTTTCCATCACCTTTTCACAACGGCGCCACACAGAAACCCTGTTTGCTTTTCTGCATTTTCTTCCTTGGCCGGGAGGAGTTTCACTCCACACGCGGCATCCGAAGGATCTCGCCAGCAGTGTCTTAACCTCTGGGTTAAGCCGGTTCAGGCATTTCGCCCGATATGAGTGCTCTCAGGACGTGGCCGACCTCCAGACCAGAGGTGCCGTTATTTTACTACTGTTTACTTCGCTTAGTCCTTTCTTTCACCTTTTCCACAGTGGTGCCGCGCGGCAACCCCATTCTTATCTTTCTTCACTGGCCGGGAGGAGCGCCACTCCATGCACGGCAGCTGAAGAATTTCGCCAGCAGCGAGTACAAAGTTACATATACAGCTGAACTTATTAATTACGTTTGGTAACGAACTCCATGTTTGACTAAGCGCCAAAAATAGATCATTCTTCTCTTGTCTTCTCTCCTTCCTTGTATATCTTTCAGTGAGGAGAGGACAAATAAACGTTTTGATCGGGTTCGCCATGTGCTTCATATAATGGGGTGTATGTGTGTGTGTGTATGTGTGTGTATGTGTGTGTGTGTGTATGTGTGTGTGTATGTGTGTGTGTATGTGTGTGTGTATGTGTGTGTGTATGTGTGTATGTGTGTGTATGTGTGTGTATGTGTGTGTGTATGTGTGTGTGTATGTGTGTGTGTATGTGTGTGTGTATGTGTGTATGTGTGTATGTGTGTGTATGTGTGTATGTGTGTATGTGTGTGTATGTGTGTATATGTGTGTGTGTATGTGTGTGTGTATGTGTGTGTATGTGTGTGTGTGTGTGTATGTGTGTGTGTATGTGTGTATGTGTGTGTATGTGTGTGTATATGTGTGTGTATGTGTGTATGTGTGTGTATGTGTGTATGTGTGTGTATGTGTGTGTGTATGTGTGTGTGCGTGTGTGTGTGTATGTGTGTGCATGTGTGTGTGTGTGTATGTGTGTGTGTTTCCTACATTATTTTTGTAACCATTTTCTGTGGTCTAATGTCTGACAAACGTAACTTGGCCAAACCATTTGACTTGTTGTTTCTGGATGTAGTAGTCCAACCTTTACCCTGATGGTATCTTTCCTGATTTTGTCTCTTCTTGTTGCGCTTAGCATTCTCCTTAAAACATAATTTCTGGCGTGATGTTTTTCCGCTTGTTTTTAGCTGTCATTGTCCATGTTTGACATGGCACAGAACTAGGAGGAAACTTTTATTGTCCAGTCCTATGGTTTTTTTTTCAGTTGTGGTGTATTTATTTTTCAGTAAATTCATTTGTCCATTGGATTTATTTTCTTTATTGCTTTCTTCTCAATCTCAGAATTGAATTTCCCAGAGGATGCTAGTTCACTATCTAGATACTATGATACTGCACTACCTAGATAACTGTGATACTGCATTATCTAGGTAACTATGATACTGCACTACCTAGGTAACTATGATACTGCACTACCTAGGTAACTATGATACTGCACTACCTAGGTAACTATGATATTGCACTACCTAGGTAACTATGATATTGCACTACCTAGATAACTGAAATAACCAAATGCGGGATAGTAATTACAATATGACCTACTAGACCTTGTGAAGTTTCTAGAACTCCATCTTTCCAGATTCCTGCCTACACAAAACACAAAGTATTCTTTTAATTTTAGAAATATATGCAGCAGAGCATTCAGCTACAAGTGAGACAACTTTTTCATCAAATTTACTACATAAGTTACACTAGTTATATTTTGCTTTTGATTAAGAAAAGTAAATAATAATAATTTCCTTTAGCAAAATTCCCAATTTCCTTCTTCTCTGATGTTTCTGGAGCTTTTCTTTTTTCACAAAGATTTGTAGCAATAAACGGCCAAAGATTGTAAAATTGTAACAATCTTAGCGTGAGCCACATGAAAGCAGAATGGATTCTGTCGTGGTCTGGTAAGTTTTTTTTTCTTGTAATTTGAGCGCTATAATGATCAGTCTAAATTCAGCAAATGAAGCCATCATTTCCTTGAACATAACTCGTTTCATTTGATTACTTTACGACCAGAAAAGTTCTGGTTTGAAGTGATTTGTTTTGTCGTAAAATTGATAATTTCTCAGCCAAGGAAAAAAAAATGTAATTCTGTGCATCTAAAAATTATCGATCTTTGTAGAAGTCACGGATAACTTAACTGTTAAATAAACGCTTTAACAGATCAGTAAGGTAAGTTTACCGTCAGGACCATACCATCAAAATTCTGTGGAGGTGATATAAGAAGATAGAACTTGGAGAATATGATTGGAAAACTGAAAGTGAAAAAATACAGGAGAGAAAAATACTTGAACTAACTAAATGGCACAATAAAATATTGACAACGTATCTCATTTAGAAATATACTTGCAAGATAGTGACGCAAGATCAGAAACATAAATGTACAGGACACTTAACGAATGAATGAAAGCGTACATGTTTGGACACATGTGTCTACAGAACCTACTTCTCTAATCACTGAAGGACCAGACTGACATTTTTGCACTTACCACGTGTCTCCATTCTCGCTTTATAGAAAGAATCCCTCATTAAGTCAGCCATAACAAACTAACATCAACTTCTCTTCCCCCAAGCGCCAGCTGTTTTCACTCCAAACAGCGAAGAGGTTATGTTTTCGTGAAAGCCAACACCAGGCATGCGGTACCAAGACAAGATCTCTAGCCGGCCACTATCTGGCAGCCAAAACTCTATTTACATTTCACCGTAAACACTCTCTGTCATTCCTCGGAGCTGCTTTGCTTCCATAAAGAAAGAAAAAAAAACTACACAAAAGCATTGCAAAGTAATGAAATAATCAGGTTTTCCTACAGTTATATCAAATTATGACACTGGTCATTAATCAGATCACGATGTCAAGTAAATATTATAATATGGCTTTTGTCATGAATCGGATTAACGTATGATTTTGTTTTAATACATAGCTACGGTCACCGGTGACATGTGAAAAAAGTGCAATGGCATAGTTAAGAACGTTAGAGCTGTCTGGCGGCCGGTGCCGGCCAAATGTAGATTTGTAGGTGTTGGTTTTTCGTATTTTCTTTATTTCCACTTTATCCTGGGTTCTGGTTGGAAGCGAGTCATCGTCGATATTCAGGCAGAAACGCCCGGAACTTCGCCTCCCACACACCCACAAGCGTTCATTTCAGGCGCCCTCGTCCGTTTCCGCGTGTTTTCATTTTTGCCTGCTTTTATATTTGATTTTATTTCCACGAGAGATGGGATTTCGTCTGTAAGTCTCTTTCAATCTTCCAGTATGTCGAGCTGCGTTATCAAGGTTCCCTTGTGTATATGCTTGAAGTGTTTTATGGCTCAGCCTCAAAAACGAACGTCACTGGGGTGCAGCTACATACCTTTCTCTTAGCTTTGTCCCACATAGATTCGTATGCAGAGGTGGAGACAGCCTGGGTTGCACTCTTGGGGTCCTGGTTATTGAGGGGGCCCACAGCCCTATTTATTCCCCTCCCTCTTTCCTATTAGAGGGGAAAGGGGGAATCAAGAAAACGCCATAATGCCTACAGTTTGGATAGGTAGCCCGACAGTATCTTACCCCTGGGTCCGATCTGGCTCCTTACAGTCCTATTCGCCCGGGGCCCGATCTGACTTATTCGTCTGGGACCCGACCTGGCTCATCACAGTCCTGTTTGCCCGGGGCCCGATCTGACTCCTCACAATCCTGTTTGCCCAGGGCCCAATCTGGCTCCTTACAGTCCTGTTCGCCCGGGGCCCGATCTGACCCCTCACAGACCTGTTCGCCCGGGGCCCGATCTGACTCCTCACAGTCCTGTTTGCCCGGGGTCCGATTCAACTCCTCACAACTCTATTCATGTGTAAATTAACGACTACCCGTCTCTTAAAATAACAGATCTTTTAACCCTTGTATTATTTCTTTTTATATAAAATGCACTCACTGTCCGCGTGATCTCATTTCGAACCTCACACTTACTGTTAAGCTTGTGCAACACCTCCATTTCTGTACGTACATACTTGTTGAATTAACATAAATAATACTCTATGCCAGGTTTCAACTTTCCGACTGGATTTATGGTCATCCCATTCTGAACGGCTTCTAAGAGTCCCCACTGATTTTAGTGACGCAACAGGTTAAAAATATCACATACGCCATTACATTGTTGCGATTAAATAATTAGCAACAGGCTTGACATAATTTTATAGTGCAGTGCTCATTCAAGAACAATCTACGAAGAATTCACGTAAAACCAAAAATAAAGATGTTTAACATTTTAGACACAAATTTGCCAAATAAGAAACAACGGACCATCGGTATAGTTAGCTGCTGGAGAATAATATGTATGGTCCGCCTTCGAAAAATAATACACAGAGGACTTTAGACTTAGGATTTTTTGTTCCTTTTCTCACGTCTAAAGTCTTTTTTTTCTACTAATTTTCGAAAAGCTGATAATATACATTATCCTGTAGTATTTATATTTAGAATATGAACTTTAAATGTTTCTTTATGATGATTTTTATTTTTGCATCCGTGAAGACTGGCATCTTTATTTTGGACAAAACCTCCCGCCCTCTCTCTCTCTATATATATATATACCCCCCACCCCCCCCCCCCCCCCAAAACAAAAAAAAAATCTTCTATGCAAAAGATAACTTACAGTTCAGGAAATACTCCATTCTCATAGATGCAATGTTGTTACTTGAGTGATAATTAAATTACACACTAGTTTTCCTCGGCAACATGATTTTTCTACTTGTTATTATACCATTATTTCCCTTCGATACCTTGTCAGGTATTTGATTACTTGTCAGGTATCTGATCCAGCGAAAAGCTACCCAAGCCACAGGAGTACTCTTATAACCAAATATTCCACCCGCCATGTTTTATCTGGAAATGACGCAATGCCTATTTTTAGTGTTAGCGACAGAAAACAGTTGCGAACTCCCAGCTACAGAAAAGATCCTGCAGTTATTTTACTGGTTTTCTTTAAAACTCAGTTCTTCTTCTTCTTCTTCGTTCGCTTCTACCACCAAGATCGCCCCGTGATCCTGCTGAAATTACTCCTGTGGTCCTCATTGTGTCCCGTGGTCCCCGATAGGATCACAAGAGGTTCAGAGTATCGCGGGGCTTGGGCCTGAATTCTTGGTGGGTCGCAGAAGCGTGGCACCGCGGCAAAACTCAGTTAAACAGGCTCTGATTGATACAAGTTAAAAAAAATATTTTAAAATATTTGTACCTTTCTTTCTTTCTTTATTAGAACTGATTTGCAGAAACAAGAGGAAGGTCGGTGTAATACACCTAAGTCACTCTCTCTCCATACAGTTCCTCCAAGCTAAAAGAAAAGGCCGGTAAGACGCACGCACTGCGTGACAGAGGACCTGTAACTGATTACACTCGCACTAATCACATACTGGTAGACTGAACGAACAGAGAAGCTAGTAAGTAGAATACTGCTCAGGAAATTCCACAGTGAACTAACATTCGTATTCTTTAAGCTTTTATTATCGTTATCTTAAGCCAGTAAATTTATTTTACATAGTATGATAAACTTCATATTGTCTTATATTGTGAAAGGAAACAGCAGATAATATATAATAGTGTACCTGTAAAATTATATCACGTTTAATTTTAATTATTTTATCACGATGATGCTTGTATCATTTTACGTTAATATTTTCATCCATTGCTTCACCAAACATTGAATAAGCTGGAATTCGCCTTGACAGGGTGAATATAAATCCAGTCAGTGAGTTGAACTCTAAGAGGAAAAAAAATTAAAAAGGTGCTTAAAGAGATTTACCTACGTCTAAGTCTGCTTAATATGCAGGTAAGACACACGTGATCTGTCAAATTGTCCATCTGTTTTACCTGCGGGGAACGGGAAATTGTTTGATTATAAAAGCCAAGACACTTTGGTCCGAGACAAACGTTCGACTCAGTGTTGGTATATGGCGGAGAGAAAAGATGTACTAAAAGTTAAAGAAGAAAAATTGAACGAGAAACACGCAAAAGAGAGCTTAGAAAGGTGTTAAAGTCAGAACAGAGAAAGTTTATATGACAAGCACTCAAAATCAGTTATTAGATTATCTTCTTCTTCTTCTTCTTCTTCTCCAGCTGTCCAAGCCATTAAGGCTCACTACTACAGATGAAGTTCCCCTACATTCCTCTGTATTTCTAATCTTCTCTCTCCAGTTTACACCAATTTCTTTTATATCCTCTTCTATGTTGTCTTTCCATCTCTGTCTTGGTCTGCTTCCTTGGTCTTGTTTCCCTCATCTCTTGTGCATACATCTTTTTCGTTTGTATAAACTAGGGAAAAAAGTAGAAACAGCTTTATTACTTAACGTTTATAACGATGTGACGTTTCTGAGCTAGCCCTCTTCATACAAACACAAACAGGACAAAGAATCAGACAGAGGAGACAAAGTATAGATTCACTAATCAGATTCACATCATTTTCGTTTGTCCGTTCTCTTCCATTCTCTCCACATGGCTAAACCAGCCCCGTCTGTTCAGTTTCACGACATTTATAATTCGTCGGGATTTAAATAAGCTGTTCAGTTCAGTGTTCTTTCTAACTCTCCATTCTCCATTCCCGGTATCTTTTATGGGGCCAAAGATTCTTCTTAGGATCTTGTTCTCAAAGATCTGCAATTGTTGTTCATTTTTCTTTGTTGTACTCCACGTTTCTGATCCATACATGACGTCTGGTCTTACTATAGTTTTGTAGATTATTATTTTGGTGCTTTGGGACAGGATTTTGGATTTTAATAAGTGTTGGAAGGCAAAGTATATTTTATTCCCTATCTGTACTCTGATTTTAATTTCCTCGATTACTGTGTTGCTTCTGTTGACGATTGCGCATAGATATTTGTATGTTTCTGCTTTCCTAATAATTATATCTCCAACATTTATATAATCTGGATCATTCTGCCACTGGTCTCTTGATATCTTCATATACTCTGTCTTACCTTGGTTAATGGTCAGATCCACATTTACTGCTACATCTCTCAGGTGTATGGAGATATTGGTGACTTCTTGCATATCCCCCACCAACTATGTCGATGTCATCAGCATATCCCGTAATTTTAGCTTGCTCTTGTGTACTGCTTTCTTCTTTCACTTTTCTGACTACCTTTTCTAGTGCTAGGTTGAATAGTAATGGAGATAGTGTTCTAGTACTAGGTTGAATAGTAGTGGAGTTAGTGTATCACCTTGTTTTAAGCCAGTCCTTATATAGAAGGGTTCCGACTTTCTTCCTTTATGTATTAAGCTGACAGAAAATGTAAACAAGTGAAAATAAAAGCATTTTGTAAATTATCATTCATGTTTCTGTGTGTGTTTTATGTGTGTGTCTGTGTGTGTGTTTTATACGTGCGTTTCATGTGTGCGTCTGTGTGTGTTTTATATGCGTCTTTTATGTGTGTGTCTGTGTTAGTGTGTTTTATATGTGTGTTTTATGTGTGTGTCTGTGTGTGTGAAAGAGATTGATTGCCTGAATGAACTTTGTTTGCAAAATGTGATGAATTGGGTAAGCAGGCCCGACCGACATTATGCCCTTTGTCATGCAACTTTCTTTTTACTTCACACATTCTACATCACGTAGAGAAGGGGTGGGGGGAGAAAAGAAGAGAGAGACAGGAGGGAGAGAGAGAAGGTTAGAAGGAAGTTGAGGAAGAACTGTTCTTTAGAATACAGCCAGAGTCATGCCATATATACAAACAGTTTTTATGTATACATATACATATACAGGAAAATTATGAACTCACACAAAGCCACAGTTTTAGTATTATTATACCTTTGTCTTCAGCACTTCCAACTGTTCAGGTATCTTAACTCTGATCTCACTGAACAATGCACAAGCTGTGTTGGTGCATAATTTAGGTTACAATAGAGCTAACATAGCTTGAGTTACAATAGAGCTAACATAGGTTGAGTTACAATAGAGCTAACATAGCTTGAGTTACAATAAAGCTAACATAGCTTGAGTTACAATAACATAGATTGAATTACAATGGAGCTAACATAGCTTGAGTTACAATGGGACTAACATAGCTTGATTTACAATGGAGCTAACATAGCTTGAGTTACAATGGAACTAACATAGCTTGAGTTCAAATGGAGCTAATATAGCTTGAGTTACAACGGCGCTAAACATAACTTGAGTTACAATGGAGCTAACATAGCTTGAGTTAAAATGGAGCTAAGGTTTTCTAGCCTCGTCTAAAATTTGAATCTGGTTATTGTACTTAACATTCATCACCATCGCTGTCATTGTCTTGTTGCTCGTCTATTCCAACTGAAGATTGGTTGCAGCGGTCTTTCAGCTTGTTCTGTCCTTATTTTACACAGTGCTCCTTGTCAAACTTAGCCCAGTCCATAGTGTTTTATGTTTCCACCAGTCTGTATCGTTGTTGACCTCTTGCTCTTTTTTCCTTCTGGTTTTCCTTGTAATTTGATTTTCATTAATATACGAGTATTATGCCTCTTGATGTGACAGAAATATTTTAAACTGACTGGTTTTAATGTATTTCATTACTTCTCTTTTCAGTTTCAGTTGACTTAGTACTTGTCTGTTTTTCTTTTCAATACTATCCATGAAATTTGTCCTTTAATTCTATATAGCCTGGCTATGTTAGCACCATTGTAACTCAAGCTATGTTAGCACCATTGTAACTCAAGCTATGTTAGCTCCATTGTAACTCAAACTGGCTGTGGCGTGTGGAAAGAATGGAAGAGAACAGGCAAACGAAAATGATGTATGCATAATAGATGAGGGAAACAAGACCAAGGGGTAGACCAAGATAGATCGAAAGACAACATAGAAGAGGATATAAAAGAAATTGGTGTCACCAACTGGAGAGAGAAAATTAGGAATAGAGAGTAATGTAAGGCGAACTTTATATGCAGCAATGAGCCTTAATGGCTCGGAAAGCTGAAGAAGAAGAAGAAGAAGAAGAAGAATTATATATCCACATTTCAAGCACATCTACTTTCCTTTCCATTTGATCTAATGTCCATGCTTCTATACCACAGAGAAGTGTGAAATATACGTAATATATAATGATTCTCAATTTCACTTTCTGGTGCATATGTTTTTATGTAGGTGGTTTTTTTTTTCATTTTCAGTCAGCTTCACTTTGTTGAAACTGAAACACTGGTCAGTTAACACAAGAAAGTTTGAAAGAAAATAGAATAAGGCGGCCCTTCTAAAAACTGTTTCTTAGAATCCTGCAACTCTCTTCTCATTTTAGACTTGAAGAATTAACGAAATCCGATGGGAGAAACCTATCTCTGAGCTATCTTCATGAAGATGCTGCATGACATGCCTCTGACAGCTGCCAAGTGCTCTAAGGACTGGGTTTATGCTACAGAAGATCCAGGTGCAAATCTCCTCCCAGAAGGCAGGTAAAGATTCGGGAAGAAATTACAAGACGCAGGTGTTGATGCTGTGTTCGCAGATGGTTTGACTCTTGGATTTCTGGAGTGATGAGAGAAGCAGTGCCAACTCTGATTTTGCTCTTTCTGTACGTGAGAGTTCGAGAAGAATTTTGGACCACAGCATAGTTGAAAACTGTGAAAGAATAAACGTGTATGGTAGAAGTGCCTGCGTGAAAGTTAGTATTTCGTCTTTAAACTTAAACATTACGGCCTTGTAAAGAATGAAATGTCGTTTTTCAAAACAGCGTGAGCAGTAACCCTCGCACAAAAAGCTCGACAGTCATGTTTTCTGAGCAGAACAAAAGATATTGATTTCTACACGTGTTGCAAAGTTCACATGTAATATCAAGGAAAAAAGAAATGTTGATCCTCACCCAGTGCATGTGAAAGAAAACCTATTGTCCAGAGATAAAGCACGAATTTGAACGTCTTTCTTGCTGGTCATAAATGGTGACTTTTTTTCATTAATGTTTCTGTTATTACGCGATGCAGAGAAGTCAATGGAAAGATCACACACTGTCTGTCCCTTCATGTCCGACCAAATAATTATTTTGAAATCACTTGCTGTAACGTACGCCGCCATCTTTCCTCCATGACCAATCCTTTTCCACTTCCCTCACAGTCTTGACACAAGACGCACCTATCCCTGCTTAATCTGACCTTGATCTTCTTGTGTTGAAGATCAGGTTAATTCCTTGTTAGATATACAACATATGTTTCTTAAACTTCAGTCACTGAAGTTGTCCTTATTTATCATGGCGATTTGGAGCTGTCCGTAATACCATGGCGATTTGGAGCTCTCTGTATTATCATGACGATTTGGAGCTTTCTGTATTACCATCGCGATTTGGGGCTGTCTTTATTACCATGGCGATTTCATCAGAGTCGTGTATCACAGTGATTTTTAGGATTGAGAGGGGAAATGCGCCCACTGTAACAGATTCAGACTGTTGGAATATTGATCTACAAAGTAAAAAAATCAATATTCTAACAGTCTGTCAATCTGTGGTATAAATTTCCCTCACTCTCCCCCCCCCTAAAAAAAAAGCCTACAATTCCGAGGGGTGAGGGGGGATAATTTCCCACAGTTGGAGAACCTCTGCTGTATCAAGGCTTGCGGAAGAACCCATCCAGCTAAAGCAAGCCAAATGAGAGGGCGGTCCAGCCGATGCAGGGCCCGAACTGCTTCCCCTGTTTTAAGATAGGCCCGTAGTGAATAAAAGCAGAGAGTGGGTGATCAATAGGGTAAGCGGGGAGGGGGGAGAGGAAGAAGGGAAAAAGAGGAGGAAGGGAAAGAAAGGAGGAAGGAAAAGAGAGAAAGAAGGGAAAGACCGGAAGAAGGGAAAGAGAGGAGAAAAGGAAAAAGAGGAGGAAGGGAAAGAAAGGAGGAAGAAAAAGAGAGGAGGAAGGGAAAAAGAGGAGAAAGGGAAATAAAGGAGGAAGAGAAAGAGAGGAGGAAGGGGAAAAGAGGAGGAAGAGAAATAGAGGAGGAAGGGAAAGAGAGGAGGAAGGGAAAGAGAGGGAGAAGGAAAAGAGAGTAAGAAGGGAAAGGCTAGAGGAAGGGAAAGAGAGGAGGAAGGGTAAGAGAGGGAGAAGGGAAAGACTGAAGGGAGGGAAAGAGGGGAAGAAGGGAAAGATTGGAGAAAGGGAAAGAGAGGGAACAGTTTTGCACCATCTTATATAATTTTTGTCAGACGCCCTTCACCAAACATCAGAATTATATTCTGGGAACCTAGCCAACACAATAATCATATGTGTTCTCCTCTTTCTCTCTTTTACCCCCCCCCCCTCCCTCTCTCCCCCACACACCTCCACCCCCTCGCAAGTATTTGAGACCGTGGGGGTAGTGGGTTACTTCAGTCTGCTCAGGAAAGTTTGAACAATCAAGATGGCACATTCCCTCCCCCCCCCCCCAGAACAACCTTATGGCAACCCTTAATCCACAAGCTTAACATCTACGAGACGCCAACCACTTTCTTCACCTGGGCATCATTTGCCAAGAGCATCCATCCTGCAGAACTATCCACTATCCAGAGATCTTCCACTCCCGTGGATATGTTGTTCTAACAACGGATAACGGATAATGGATAATTATCTCCGAAATGTCGTTTGTTAATAGCCTCACACAGAGGGCATAAGTAAAACAAATTACAGAGCATTATTTTGCTAATCCGTAAACCTTGCTGGTTCGGCAAATGGTTCAGCTTTCAGTGTCAAGAAGGGATAGGTTTAATCCGAACCTATCGTGAATGTGAAGAAAAAATATCACGTTACATTTACTATTATTTTTTTCATGCCACATATGTTGGTATGTTGGTATGTTTGTATGTTTGTATGTGTGTATGCTTGCACTTGTATATATTGGAGTTTGCTTCTCGTATGTCTTAAAGGAAAAGTGAATAATTAAAATCAACTATAGTAGTTATAAAAGTTAATTTTACCATCTTACTTCAGTAGTAGTAGTAGTAGTAGTAGTAGTAGTAGTAGTAGTAGTAGTAGTAGTAGTAAATAATGACAGCAGCGGTAAATACAGTAGAACTAATAGCAGCAGCGATAATAGTAATATATTAGTAGTAAAAGTAGTAATGATAATAGTAGTTGTAGTTGATATTGTACTAAAATTAATAGCTAATATGACGATGGAGGATACGAGAAAAGCTAAGTATTTAATGTTTCTAACTAGCTTCTTTTTTTAAAAATTTGTGTTGTATTTGTAAGTGATCCTTGAAAAAGCCATTTCTCGAAATATTGGATTGTTGTATGTTCTTCACTTATATGTCTCTCCTTACTTTCTGTCATTCTTGTTTCTGCCCACTTTCCTCATTCTTTCTGTGTGTTGTGTCCTTGTCTGTGCGTGCATACGTGCGTGTGTGTGTGTGTGTGTTTAAAAAACTGAACTATACACCTGTCTACCTTCAATGCTAGAACCAGCTTCACCATAGTCGTCATTTCTCTTATCTCTCATTTTCAATACGTCTTTTACAGAGTATCAGACATTATTATGTAATATGCATATATTTCAGAAATGTATTAGCGGCTGTGCTTCCATAGATCTGCTGTTACACCTGCAGACACGCTCTACATAAAATCTGCGATACTTTCCATGAAACTGGACTTTATGTATTTGGACACCGAGGGAACACCATGTTCTAAATATATTCGCAATGGCGGATGGGTAGTTTGAACACACACTGCTCAGCGCTCTGTCGTTAGTCCAGTTGAAGTAGGGAAAAGTTCATATTAAAAAAGACGAATGAAAGTACAGAGAAGTACACAAAAGCAGTACAGAGAGAAAGAGAAAGAAAGAAAGAGAGAGAGAGAGAGATTAACTGATTGATTGATTGATCTTTATTTCCAAATGGTTAAGAACTAGGCACGCAGACCCATCTGACATTCTGCACTTTATCATACAACTTTCTCTCTGCTTCATATTCTACAAATATAACAAACATAAATAACATTGAAATGCTGAGAAACATAAAATAAAATACATTTACGTTTCAATTTTATCCATGTATTCAGTAGAGAAGGTGACTACATACATGTTTTTAACAAGTTATTCTCACTGTCTCACACTAATGAATATCTACCAAACTACATTTTCAGTACTATTCAGAAAAAAAAATAATCGATTAAACTCAGAGCCGGTAAGAAGAGTCCAAACAAAATAACATGTAAATTTTATGAATCGTGGTGGCATATAATTGACATCAAGTACATATTAGAAAAGTTTGTAGTTGTAGGAAGGTGTATAGCTTATATATAAAGGATGGAAGAGTATACCAAAGATATGCAGCAGAATAACCAAAGCTACTCTTGAAAAGATTATGTCTAGACTTTGGAAGACAAATATTGTTCAAGCCTTGGCTACACTTTGGGTTAGATTTAAATAGTTTCCAAAAGTAAGATGGAGCTTTCCATGGTAGAATTTGATGTATTAACTTGGCTTGGACAGAATTTTAATAAGTTTCTGGTGATTTATTGTCTGCACAATCTTTGCCACTAATAAGCTTTAATGGTCGGTTTTTAAGTGAATAAAGTATCTTTGTATGTGATATAAATTTGTTTTTATCTTCTTAAAGCGAAAAAAACTAAATTGATGGCAACTGACATAACAAACAAGGCAGCTGAAATATGTATCAATGAGGAAAAATTGGAAGAAGTTGAGAGTTTTTAATATCTTGGGTCACTACTAACTTATAATGGAGATACAGTGAGGGAAATTAAAAGAAGGACATCCATCGCTCTTCAGAAAGTAAAACAACTAAAGAATCTGTGGAGAGGAACAAACAGAACTACAAAAAATAACATCTTTAAGGGCATGCATCTTTCCTCTCGCCTGTGAGACCTGAACACTTAACAAAACAACCGAGAAACACATAAATGCCCTTGAATGTAAATGCTACAGAAGAGTTCCTCAAATATCATGGACACAAAAAAGAAAAAAATATATCCATACCACAAGAACTTAATTTTGAAGAAGGCTAGTTAATAAAGAGGATTAAACAAAGTTGAGGAATGGTCTAGATGTGTTTCTGTATGTGATGTGTAGTATGTCTTCCTTGTGTCGTGATCAATGAAGTGTTTAATTTGGCTAACTGGTATACTTTTTCCACCATAAGTTTTGTTAGTCTTTGCACGTGATGGTTCCAGGTCAGCTGTTGGTCAGTAGTGAGACCTAGAGTTTTGTGCTCGCTAACACTTTCTATCTGTGGTGTTTCAGTACAGAGATGCAGTGCCATTTTTGTGGCGTTTATGCAGGAAAGTCTCTAGTGTAGAGAGCGGAAAAACAACACAACTCCTTCACATCATCAGAGAAAGTATCCCTCTCCCCCCTGCCCCCTCCCCACCACTTCCTTCTCAGATAAGTGTTTGGAACCTAATAAACTCCTGTACTTTTTGTTGCGTTTATGTAGTTTCTGTCTTGCTGTTATGTTGTTTATGGGTATTGATTATTTTTTGATTGAATACTCCCAAGTATTCGTGGACAGCCTAGAAGACAATATTATACTGATTGATTGATTGACTGAGTGATTGAATGATTGATTGACTGATCGATCGATCGATCGATTAAGAGAGAGAGAGAGGGTAAGCGTTTACTATGACTATCAAGACATGTATATTACAGGTTGTATATGTACTGTACCATTATATGCCAGGCAGGGCAATCGCTTTGTTTATATGAGACACGAGATACGCGAGTTACGCGCAGGACGCTGTTGAATTCGCCACGTTCGGTTATGTTCGCCACGTCCCATCCTCCCATGGAGAATATGAACTCTTGTTATAACATCATGCAACGACGGACGTATATGCGATCGGACGTTGGTCCGCATGCACGTTATGCTGAGCATGAACATATGTACAAAACAGGGCACAGAAACACAGACAAAATATTTCAGTAACGGGATATATGCAAGAACATACCAAACAATGGAAAACTAGGAATGTTTATAACAAAGGTTTACTGGTCAATTAACACTAACTAAATAAACACGTGGAGAGAGAAAGAGAAACAGAGAAAGAGAAACAGAGAGAGAGAGAGAGAGACGCCAGAGGATCTTAAGCTAGCAAAAGGCACTCGTTTTTTTCTGGAAACTTGAATTGATATTGGTGCAGGATGCAATATTACATCTACAGCAAACCACACCTTCATAATCCTTGACCCTTCAGCGCTGGAAGAACAACACTAGAATAACTCGATCAGAGCTTGTCACTTGTTGGAAGTGAGAAGGCAGCCAACACAGTAATGCGGCTTGATTTACAAAACCCTAGCCAATTTTTCCTTCCCAGAAAATGTGAAGCATTATCGATAAAGCTCAGGAGACTAGCAAAGAAGGGCCCAGCTTGGGTCAGCGAGCCGACAAGAAATGACATGTCTGAATTGGTATCCCCAAAAACGTATCCAAATAACGGAATTAATGTTGTCTAGAAAGCGTTATCTAAGTTTGGTTTGGCCGACATCCATTTTGATTTCATTATAGAGGAAAAATATTTGATACTTTTTGTTTCAAATATGTTATTTTCTCTATAACTAGTAGATAAGAATGTTTCAAAAGAGATCCCGTTTAGGCTATTTCGACTTTTAATTTATATTGCTAAGCAGTAACTGTGTGCAATAAAGCTCTGTCGATGAATACCAAAATTAATTATTAATTCATTTCAGAGCTGAAATGTGTGTGTGTGTGGGTGTGTGTGTTTAAAAAAAACTGAACCATACACCTGTCTACCTTCAATGCTAGAACCATCTTTACCGTAGTCGTCATTTCTCTTATCTCTCATTTTCTATGTCTTTTACAGAGTATCAGTTTGGTTTACTAACCCGGTGCTACAGGGTTCAGTCCCAGTTGCGGAATATCCTTTTAGCACACATCAAAAAGGTCCCGGGGTACACTCAGGCTCTAAAAACGGGTACCAGAGAAATGTGGGAAGGTAAACCTGCCAGGCATGATACTGACCGCATCAGACTTTCATGTGCCGAAGGTCATGAGAAATATGGGCCTAACACCGTATTCCCCAATATGCTTTAATGGCATGGAAACGAGAATTTTACCTTTTATATAAAAAAAAGGAAAACACACACGCACACACGAAAATAGATGAAAAATTATTTTAAACACTTAGCTCCTTTGGTACCCTCATTGTAAAAACGGCATAAAATGCTCCCGAGCATAAGTGGGTCAGCTCTAAGTAAAAGCAGGCGATTGGCTGAGAAATCAAATAAAGAGACGATGACAAGGGTACCAGTTGGCACACAACATGGCACCATGTCCCAAATAGCCATAGCTTGCTCTTGTTGGATAATTATGGCAAAATTCAGAACACGACACCCCCCCCCCCCCCGGGAACAGCTGTGTTAAGAGCACACTTATCTTAACAATGTTTGTGAGACAGGGAACATAGATCTGTTTTCTTAAAACCTCTGACCTACCTCTGTAGCCCAGAAACTTGTAGCAATCAACACTAATTGTAATTGTTATTTTTATAAAATGTAATGTCAGATAAAACAATGTAGAGAAATGAAGA
The DNA here is from genome assembly GCA_009760885.1 of Achatina immaculata. Lineage (NCBI taxonomy): Eukaryota > Metazoa > Mollusca > Gastropoda > Stylommatophora > Achatinidae > Lissachatina > Lissachatina immaculata. Next base: position 61,615,603 of record CM019691.1, on the reverse strand, counting down.
CGCAATGGAAAGCGACAAACAACAACAAAGAGGAATATAAAACTTTAACAAAAGAAGTACGAAGAAACATAAGAAAAGACAAAAAACAATACATACAAGATTGTTGTGAAAGAATAGAAGAACATCAGAAGTGTGGAAGAGATAGTGAAATGTTTAAAGAAATGAAGACATTGACGAGAAATGTCACACCCAAGCTAAATGTAATTTGTGAGATGGGGAATACCTTGACAGAGACAGAGGAAATTCTAGAAAGATGGAAGGAATATTGCAAAAGAATGTATGAAACAACCGACTGTGGAAGCAGAAAACAACAGTGTGAATTATTATTGGAGGAGAAAGAACCGGAACCGACAATGGAAGAAGTTTTATGGGCAATAAAGAATCTGAAAAATGGTAAATCACCAGGATGTGATGAGATAACCGCTGAATTTATTAAAGCAGGAGGAAAGGAGTGTGCAACAATCTATCGTGCACTATGTAAAAAGATATGGCATTCAGGTGTTTGGCCAAAAGAATGGAAAAGAACTGTATTCATACCACTGCCAAAAAAGGGTAATCTGAAATTATGCACCAACTACAGAACTGTTGCCCTGATTAGTCATGCCAGTAAAATTCTGTTAAAAATCATAATGGGTAGACTTCAAAAGAAAATAGAAGAAGAAGTCAATATGGTCCAAGCTGGTTTCAGGCAAGGAAGAGGATCAAGAGATCATATATTCAATCTAAGATTAATAATAGAGAAATGCAGACAGTTTAATGTGAATCTATATTTATCCTTTATAGACTACTCAAAGGCATTTGATTGTGTACAACGCCAGAAACTTTGGGAAATAATGGAAAAAATGAGATTTCCAACACATTTGATACAATTAACATCACTGCTGTATCTAGACCAACAAGCAGCAGTAAGAATAAATGGTGAAACAACAACTTGGTTTGACATAAAACAAGGGGTCCGTCAGGGGTGCATATTGTCACCCTACTTATTTAACTTGTATACTGAAAATATAATGAGGAATGTTAGAGAAGATGTAGATAACGAATATTACGATGCCATAACAGTTGGAGGTTATGAAATACCAGAGATTAAATATGCTGATGACACAGTATTGCTGTCCACAACACAAAAAGGAATGGAAAAACTAATTATGTCAGTCCGCAAGAACAGCGAAGAGCAGAACCTCTATCTTAATGCAGAGAAAACTAAATTGATGACAACTGACAAAACAAACAAGGCAACTGAAATATGTATCAATGAGGAAAAACTGGAAGAAGTGGAGAGTTTTGAATATCTTGGATCGCTACTAACTAATAATGGAGTTACAATGAGGGAAATTAAAAGGAGGACATCTATCGCTCTTCAGAAAGTAAAACAAATAAAGAATCTGTGGAGAGGAGCAGACAGAACCACAAAAATAAGATTTTTAAGGGCATGCATCTTTCCCATAGCAACATATGCCTGTGAGACCTGGACACTTAACAAAACAGCTGAGAAACACATAAATGCCTTTGAATGTAAATGCTACAGAAGAGGTCTCCAAATATCTTGGACACAAAAAAGAACAAATATATCTATACTACAAGAGCTTAATATTGAAGAAGGCTGGCTAGTGAAGAGGATTAAAGAGAGAAAACCGAAATATTTTGGACACATTAAACGTCATGATAATTTAGAGAAGACCGTATTGGATGGATACATAATGGGAAAAAGAAAAAGAGGAAGACCAAGACGAAGATGGCTGCAAGACATCGTTGACGATCTGGAAATGGATGCAACAGCAGCAGGCCATCTTGCTCACAACCGAGAGGCCTACAGGAGTGCTGTTTGGGAGGCAAAGTTCCGCAAGGGACATGCAAATGAATGAATGAATGAATGAATGTATGTCAGGTTCGAGGACGGATGGGGACATGGAGATAGACGGCGGAGATGAGGAAAGTCTGGTGTGAAACCAATGAATCCAGGACGTGACAAGCCTATGGGTCTTTACAACAATGGCTATCAGAATGATATAAACAAAACAGAGCCAGCAGACTATAGGTGGCGGGGAATGGATATCGTTGAAGCACTCATTGGATTCCTCATCCCAAAGTCGGAGTATCTTTGTGGAACTGTCTCAAAACCGTCTGACATGGAGAAGGGACTTAAGTACAGCCACCAGGGGCTGGAAAACAAAGTTTTGGCCAGGCCAGCCTACACCACTGTCATCATGGCAGTCCGAGCAAGACCACAGTCTGCCCTAGCAAGGAAAGGTGATGAAGTCGGAGTTACCCAGCCAAAAGGCGCATCGCAAAAAGTCAGGGTACCACGCATTATCGTTAATGAAATGTCTCTATCTGCAGTTTTCAAACATGGTGCTCGCCCTGTGAAGACTAACCAGGCAGGTGCAGTGCCGGGCCCCCTGCCTCGAAAGGGTCCACCCAATGCTACTGTAGGTCCTCTCAGTTCGTCTTGTGGAGCCAGGAGACATAAGAGTAAAGCTACTGGCCAAAAAATACAACGGAAGAAAACTGCCAGAAAGTAAGAACTTAAAATAATGCAATGGAATGCTGAGGGTGTCAGCAGTGTTAGAGATGGCTATAGCAAAAAGGTGGAACTAGACAACATACTCTTTGCAGAGCAGGTAAGTATATGCTGCATACAGGAGACACACCCAACCAAAGATGCCGCCTTTAAAATCAGAGGCTACAGTGTTTTAGATCAGACCGACAGGACAGAAGAAAAGGAGGAGTACTCACACTTGTTAAGAATAACATCAGCGCATGTCAGGTGGGAGTGTACATGGAAGGAACTCAATACCAGATGATCCATCTAAAAACCAGTAATACAGACTTCCACCTCCTTAATTATTACTGTACTAATGACCGCCCACTTGCTCTAGAAACAATCTTACACAAAGAGAGATTGATGGTCTGTGGCGATTTTAACAGCCATTCCCAGAACTGGGGCGATGACCACATAGACAATAGAGGAGAGAAAGTTGAGAGCTGGCAGGATGATAATGGGTTTCTCCTGATCAACCAGCCAATGGATCCCCCAACATTTTACTCAAGGGCTTGGTGTACAACCTCAATACTAGATCTGGCATTCCACTCTCCAGACCTGAAGTGGAACATTACACGTGAAGTTGGAAAACAACTTGGAGGTAGCGACCATCGACCAGTCTTCCTGACAATAGAAAATGAACTCATTAACACCAGTAGCCCTCTCCCCAGATGGAACTATAAAAAAGCAAACTGGACAATGTACTTACATCGTACAGGTATCCTAGTGGGACAGCTGTCCATAGAAAGTAAGGATATTAACAGCATAGTGAAGGAATTCAATGCTTGTATCCTTCAGGCCGCCCGTGAAACTATTCCCAGAGGAGCTCGTAGGGACTATAAACCATACTGGTCTAATGAGCTGGGAAAACTCCATGATGACGTGGAAACAGCTTGAAAGCAAGCAGAAAATAGACCATGCCAAGAACACCACAATAATTACCAACATGCTAAGGCCAAATTTCAGAAAGCCAAGCTGCAAGCCAGACGGGAAAGTTGGAGAGAGAAAGAGTCCCTAAACTTTGAAAAGGATGGAAGGAAACTGTGGAAACTAATCAAACAGTTAAACGATGAGAGCACTGGAAAAAGTACAAAGATCACACTAATAGAGGATGGGAAAACTCTTACAGGTAACCAGGAAGCAGATCACTTTGCTGACGTGTTTGCACAAGACTGCAACATTGATATTCATCCAGAGAAAGAGCGCACAGAAAGAAGAGGAACAAGGCAGAAAAGTGGAAGTCATGGATGCACCAATCACACGCAGCGAATTAGACCTAGCAGTCAGTAAAATGAAACCAAGAAAATCACCAGGACCAGATGGAGTGTCCAATGAAACGATCAAGAACTTGGGAATGGCAGCCGTGGGAAAGCTGTTCGATATTTTCAATAGGTGGTGGAGCACAGGCAAGTTACCTCAAATCTGGAAGGAAGCAAGCATAGTACCACTGCTAAAGCCAGGGAAAACAGTGATACAGCCTCCAACTGTAGGCCAATCAGTCTCACTAGCGGCCTCTGCAAAACGACGGAACGCATCACTGACCTGAGGCTAAAATTGTACCTGGAAAGTGAAAACTTTCTCATTCTACTACAAGCAGGATTTAGGCAGTACTACAGTACAGAAGATCAAGTGACCTATCTCTCTCAAGAGATTGAGGATACATTCCATGAGAAAAAACTTGTACTAGCAGCGTGGATAGACCTGAAGAAAGCCCTTGATAAAGTATGGAAAAAAGGTCTGCTGTGGAAACTAAGAAACTGCAATGTGAATGGAAGACTGTACAACTGGATAAAGTACTATTTACACAATAGAAGAGCTAGAGTAGTAATGGATGGACACAAAAGCCAGAAAGTACTTCTGCGACACGGTGTACCACAAGGAGGAGTCCTTTCACCTAAACTATTCCTGGTATTCATTAATGACCTGGTCAAGGAACTTCCCTATGGAATCAAAGCGGCACTGTATGCAGATGATCTGGTCATGTGGTGTACAGATGAATACGCGACAGTTGCTACACAGAAACTTCAAAGAACAGCAGACATCTTGACATCATGAACAAACAAATGGTGTGTAAGTATAAACACAGAGAAATCAAGTACCACTCTGTTCACTCTCTCATCTAAACAGAAAGCAGGTAAGATCTTTGTAAATGAAATATCCTTAAGGATGGACAACCAACCCACTTACTTAGGAGTGACTCTTGACTCATAACTGAATTGGAAGCAACACATCAACAGTGCAGAAGCAAAAGCCAGAAGAAAACTAGCCATGTTAAGAAAATTGAGTGGAACTACATGGGGAGTTAGTGAAAGAATCCTCAAGAATGTATATCAGCAAAGTATTCTACCACATTTAGAATATGGCTCAACATCTTGGTGCACAGCATCAAACACTGCGCTACACAGTCTAGACAAGGTACAAAATCAATCACTACGGATTATCACAAGTGCCATGAGGCACACACCAGTAGTAGAAATGCGAAAATGGTGTTCAAGCGCTAAAAGAACGTAGAGATACAAATATCATGACCTTGGGAGAGAAATTTCTCATCTCTGTAAGCCATCCCCTGAAGGAGAGATTCAATAACTTGGCACTAAGACGGCTTAAAAGAAGCAGCTTCATTCATCAGGCCATGCGTATGCGTAAGCTGATACCTGACCTTCCAACTGTAGTCGCTTCATTATCATCTGTTCCAGAGCATACACCATGGAAAGAAGCAGATTATACACAAATAACTATTCAGACTGAAGTGAAAGGTGTGCAGAATGGTGGATGCAAAGCATCTTAGTGTGCTAGATGACAAATATCCATGTGACACCTGGATACGTGTGTATACAGACAGATCTGCACACAATGCCATAAAGAATACAGGGGCAGGAGCACATATTGAATATCCAAACAACACCACTGACAAGATTTCCATACTCACTGGAAAATACTGCAACAACTTTGATGCAGAAGTTAGGGAAATTATTGCTGCAGCTGAAAAACTATCAGACTCCAGAATTAATACATGCCACGTAGTAATTCACACAGATGCAAGATCAGTACTGGAAGCTCTTCAGTGCAACAAACTACCAAATCTTAAGGATGCCTTGCAAAAATTGGCTTACAGCACGGAGTCACTTTGCAATGGATTTCCTCCCATTGTGGGATACCAGGCAATGAGAAAGCTAACCGTCTGGCCAAAGAGGGCACTGAAATGGAGCAACCAGACTTACCAATCACCTATAATCAGAAGAAAAGCATGATAAATACCTACAGGAAGCCACAGACACCACCACATGATGACTATCACATGCTAAACAGAAAGGAACAAGTCACCATTTTCCGTCTCAGAATAGGGCATAGCCGACTCCGAAGTCATATGTATACAAAGTTTAAGGTTGGTACTACTAATCTATGTACATGTGCCCAGGTGCCCCAAACTGTGGAACATATCCTCCAGAACTGTACCAACTATGAGACACTGAGAAACAATTACTGGCCCAGTGAAACCATTAAAGAAGATAAGCTCTATTGTTCCATACATGAGTTACAAAAAAACAGTGAAATTTATCCAAGAGACAGGATTGCAGATATAGACAGACAATGCGTACGAAGAAGAAGAACAAGAACAAGAAGAACAAGAACAAGAAGAAGAAGACTTGAGGGACATGTTTTGAGAAGGGAAAAACCGTAACACTTAGTCATAACAGGAAAATATGAGGGTCAGAGAGACAGAGGAAGATACTTGACAGACTAAAAGAGTGCCACAGAGCACGGTCTAACACACATCTTAGATAGTTGTGGAAATCACTGACGACCAACACCTGATTAGCATGGACCAGAGAGAGAGAGAGAAAGAGAGAGAGAGAATCAATAATTACATGTAGACAGCTATAGACAGTTATACGTTTTTTTTTTCAAAACGTTCACAGAAGAGGAAAAGAAACCCATATCATTAGCTTAAAACGTGAGTCAGCCATAAGAGGAGCTATTCATCAAGATGATGCTTTGCCAAAAACCCCACAAAAGCTGGCGTCTGCCCGCTTGAAAAAACACCCAAACTTCTTAAACGAAAAATCCCAAGATAAAACAGTGAGATTTTTCCAATACAAATTTTCCTTAGAGTCATATATAGTGTAAAAGGATACCATAGAAGATATCTAATATTTAGCATATGACTGATATGAAGCAAATCTATCGGCGAAAAGTTATCCATCTTTGAAGAATCAGCATAAGAAAGTGTTTGGTTATAACGATACCAACTGGATCGTTCTTCTGGTAACTTGATCTACACACGTGAACAAGAAGTAGAAAGAACAAAATAAAGACAAGATGAAAAAAAGTATTCGATACTTTGTATTTTCGAAAGAAAAGCACACATTATTCTTCAGAAAAATGAACCCTCGTCAAAATATTTTGGTTTAAAAAAAAAAAAAAAAGTTTCAAATTCCGGCTAAGCTTGTAAATAATCTTTTCAAGAACTGAGCGGGCAATCCCATACAAGATATAGAGGATGTGGAGAGAAATAAAATATTGAGCCAGCAGTTCGTTGTATTTGGAGATTCAAACAAAGAAAGCTCACATCTTCTGGACAGAGAGAGAGAGAGAGAGAAAGAGAGAGAGACAGATAGTTTGGGTATGTGAGAAGAAGAAGGTCCCTTGAACAAACTATCGCTTTTTTTCAGGTTGGTTTCTTGCCAATATAGATCTCCCGATACTTTGTTCTATCCATAGAACGTTATCAGTCTACGAGGTTGCCAGAGTATCTACAGAGTCTGGGGTTTTTTTTTCTTTTTTTCTGGTTCCATTTAAAAGCTGAGCAAAGCACTTTTCTAGACGTCCTTCTCTCCATCCTTTATACTTCTATTCAGGGAATGTTTTTCAAGTTCATTTAAATTCTACTTTTGAGAAGCTATCACTTGAAACCCTCGGCGTGTGCTCAGTGTCTGGGAACTCGTCTGGAGCGCAGAGCCACAAGATTTCCAGTCTTTTGTGTGCTATGTACGGTCATTATGACATTGCCTGTCCATTTTCCATACTCAGAATGGAAACACAACGAGAATTTCGCAGAAATCAAAACACAGATAAGACAAAATCATACACGAGGGAAAAGCAACAAAACTTGGAACGAGAAATTCGTCGTAGGATGTTGACTCCGTATGGAGATGAGACATGGGTCCACCACAGTGAATCGGAACGCAAGAGACAAAGCATGCAGCGGAAACACCCACCTTCTCTAGTAAAGAAGAAATTCGGACAACAGCCCTCCACCAAGAAAATCACGCTGACCTTCTTGTGGGACCTAAAAGATCTTATTCCGGTATATTTTCAGGAACATGCGCGCACAGTGACGGGTGAAACACGCTGTGCTATACTTAGAAAGAACCTGAAACCTGCAGTTCGCGGCAAAAGAAGAGGAATGCAGTCTTGCTGCCCGTCCCCGTGGAGCTACCACAAAGATGAAGACAATGCACCAGCTATGGTTGGAACCTCTTGCTCTTCTTTCTTACAGCCCTGGTCTAGCGCCCATGCCACTATCACTTCCTAGAGCTTCTACGCCGTTTCAGTATCACCTCTGATGATAGGGCTAAGTAAGCGGTGCAGACTTGGATTTATAGGCAGCTAGAATCTTCTTCCTTCACGGAATGAAGAAGTCAGTACGATACAAGAAATCCTTCCACCTGCAGGAGACTATGTGGAGACATGATAGAACCGTTATGTTCAGTATTTATATTTACCGGTGTCAAAGAGTTTTTATAAGCTCTAAAATATGTCAAAATGAACAGCAGCTTGCGTTTTATGATCGAAAGAGGTCAGGGACGTTGTTGTAAAGAAGATTTGGGAAAGGAATGAGCAGTGAATTCAGATTTTGTTTGAAAAAAAAAAACAGTTCAATGATTCCGAACTATTATTTGTAATTATATTCTTCCTCTTAGATATATAAATATGTAAAACTACAGACAGACTAAGATATATAAATATGTACAGCTACACACAGACTATACATACATACATTCATAAATGATGTATGAATTGTGTTTCCAAAGAGAAACAAACACGCTAATACAGAAACATGCGCACATAAATGTACATACGTATGTAGGTTCACGCACACAAGTCACCGCCCAGACAGACTTGCCTGTGGAGACGAGACACCGTGCCATAGAGCTCCACATTATTAACGGATAAGACACAGACAGACAGACAGACAGACGGACAGACAGACAGACGGACGGACGGACAGACAGACAGACAGACGGACAGACAGACGGACAGACAGACAGACAGACAAACAGACGGACGGACGGACAGACAGACAGACAGACGGACGGACAGACAGACGGACAGACAGACAGACAGACAGACGGACGGACGGACGGACGGACAGACAGACGGACGGACAGACAGACAGACAGACAGACAGACGGACAGACAGCCAGACGGACAGACAGACAGACAGACAGAGAGACATATGAGCTCACTAAAATAAAAATAAAAAATGCACACACTTAAACACTTTCAACACCAAAGACGCACTGTAATACAAACAGAATTTAGTTAGGCAAGTCAGAATCAGATAGAACGGCCTGTATATCTCTCTACGTACATGACTCATCTCACACAATTTCCTCTGCCCCTCCTCACTCCGACTCCCACATTTCTTCTCCACCCCCACCCCTTTTCCCCCGCAATCAGAAATGGCTCTTCCTTCAGTTTATTGTGTGGGCTTGTTGTGGAAGTCGTAGAGCCCATTCATGGCTGACCGTCTGAACCGAAATCCAATTAATTGTCTGGGGATACGCTCTTGTTAGACTTGTCCAGTAATTTACCACAAATGTTCCGACTATGCTACGGTGTTTCATATGTATGAAGCCTAGAAAAGATACTGAGCAAACAAACAAACAAACAAAACAGTGAGAAAACAAGGCTGGCGGTGTTTGTTTTGAGCTGTCCAGTAGAATCACAGTCGGATCGAGTTCCAGACGTTGTGTATGACTGAGGCACGTGTTCTAAATAAACCACATTACTCAACGGTGAACTAATCAATAGTCTCTATGTAGATGTCTCATTTTCCAGTTTCAGATTGTATCGTAGGAGTTTCGCCCTTGTGTCTGAGCATGTGGATTAGACGCAGCTAAGACTGTAAACCACTTATGTATACTTCTCGCGGGAAAGGGACCACAAGATAAGACCTTCATCAACAGAGGAGGGATCTTGGAGTATATGATCCCTGGCGTTTTTATAGTGTGTTGTGAATACTGACTATCACAGTGGTTTCTAGTGTGTTGTGAATACTGACTATCAGAGTGGTTTCTAGTGTATGTGAATACTGACTATCACATTGGCTTCTAGTGTGTTGTGAATACTGACTATCGCAGTGGCTTCTAGTGTGTTGTGAATACTGACTATCACAGTGGCTTCTAGTGTGTTGTGAATACTGACTATCAGAGCGACCTTTTTTTATATTCCCCTCGCAATATGTGGAAAGCCATGAGTGTCTGCTGTGATCGAAATCATCACCATAGTTTCGGTCAGCAGAAGAAAAGATCATTCAGAGCTTGTACAAGCTGAAATTCTTGCTGTGAGGTTGATGAAGCAGCAAGGGTGAATAACTGCGAATATTTTTTCTTGGCTGCATCGAAACAGTGACTTTGATATGCAGATGAGTCCTGCAGAGCTTCAGAGCAGGGCGGAAGTTTGCTGGATTGATCGTGTAAACCAGAGGCATGTGAAGCTAATAACTCTTTATCGATTTCTGTGCTCCTTAGAGTTTTGGGAATAAAGAAAATAATAGTAGCAAGGATGAAGTAATTAATGTATGATTTTTTTAAAATTAGAAAATAACGAAAGATGGCTTGCAAAAGCTGTGGAAGTGAACATCTGCTTACATTTTGTGGAAGAAAGAGGAGGGGGTAGAGGAAGGCAGCGTTGTTGGAAATAAAACTTTAAGAAGTATTTGGGTTAAAAAAAAGTATAGCACCGTTTATTAAAAAGTCCACTTTTATAGCATTGTATTATTATTATTTCTTAACAAAATGTGACGTGAAGTGGAAAACAAATAAAAAGCGTTAATAAGCTTTCCTTTCTGGATGTGATAAGATAACAGTTGAACTTATTAAAGCAGGAGGAAAGGAATGTGCTAAAATCTACCATGCACTATGTAAAAAGATATGGCATTCAGGTATCTGGCCAAAGGAGTGGAAAAGAACTGTATTCATACCATTGCTGAAAAAGGATAACTTGAAATTATGCACAAACTACAGTACTACTGCCCTGATTAGTCATGCCAGTAAAATTCTGTTTATAAAGCATAATGGGTAGACTTTGTGTAAGAAAATAGAAGGAAAAATCAACATGGTCAAAGCTGGTTTTTAGACAAGGAAGAGGAACAAGAGATCATATTCATGCCAGGATTGCATACTCTCGCCTTACTAATTTAACTTGTATACTGAAAATATAATGAGGAATGTTAGAGAAGACGTAAACTAGGAATATTACTATGCCATAAAAGTTGGAAGTTATGAACTACCAGAGATTAGATATGCTGATGACACAGTATTACTATCCACAACACAAAAAGGAATGGAGAAACTAATTATGTCTGCCAGTAAGAATAATGCAGAGCAAAACTTTTATCTTAATGTGAAGAAAACTAAATTGATGACAACTGACAAAACAAATAACGCAGCTGAAATATGTATTAATGAGGAAAAAATGGAATAAGAGAAGAATTTTTAATATCTTGGATCATTACTAACTAATAATGGAGATACAGTGATGGATATTAAAACGAGGACATCTATCGCTCTTCAAAAAATAAAACAACTAACGAAGATGTGGAGAGGAACAGACAGAACTTCAAAAATTGAGATTTTTAAAGGCAATCATCTTTCCCATAACAATATATGCCTATGAGACGTGGACTCTTAACAAAACAGATGAGAAACACATAAATGCCGTTGAATGTAAATGCTACAGAAGAGTCCTTCAAGTATCATAGACACAAAAAAAAGAACAAATATATCCATACTACAGGAACTTAACATTGAAGAAGGTTGACTAGTAAGAAAGATTTAAACAGAGAAAACTTAAATATTTTGGACACATTAAAAGCCACGAGAATTTAGAGAAGACAGTCGTGGAAGGAAACATAATGGGGAAAAGAAAGAGAGGAAGACCAAGGCGAAGATGGCTGAACGTCGTTGATAATCTGCGAATGGATCCATCAGCAGCAGGGCATCTTGCTTACAACCGAGAGGTCTACAGGAGAGCTATTAGGGAGGCAAAGTTTCGCAAGGGACATGCAAATGACTGAATTGACTGAACTTCAGGGATTTAGGGTGTTCTCAATCAATGAACCTTTATCAACTGGCTTTGGACCTTCAATGCCAAGAATATATTTTCTAGCTGTAACTTATGGAGGCACCTCAAATGGATTATCGCAGTCCTGAATATCGTTGGTTGTCTTTGTTTACAGGTTTCATATCAGTATTTGTGTATGTGTATGTACGATATGTAAAAATGATGGTTTTTGAAACACTGCTTGCAAACTATGTAACGTAATGTATCAAATTCAAATTCTATGATCACTACTCCATGCCACAAATTTATATACGGGACACGATTTTTGTGTTCCTTATTTTCCTGGAACCCGCTGACTCACCGGAGAGTGATTTTGTTAGCGTCGTACCATGGCTGTTTTTTTGTTTCTCCCTTCTTCAAAAGGATCCAGTTTTGTTGTTGTTGTTGTTGTTGTTGTTGTTTTAAACAGCTGAACCTAGTCGGAACAGAGTTACAGCCAGTAACATGAAAGCAACCAATACTGGAAAACAAAAACTTTGACATTTGATACCACCAGTGCAGCAGGCCATCTTGCTCACAACCGAGAGGCCTACAGGAGCGCTGTTTGGGAGGCAAAGTTCCGCAGGAGACATGCAAATGAATGAATGAATGAATGAATGAATGAGTGCAGTTGTTACTCAAGATCATCATCATCATCATGTGCCGTGCCGACTGGCGTTGGCTATTATGCTTTTGCAGAGTATCCGATCCTTCATGCAGGCCATCAGCTCAGTTGGTGATCTCCTCTCACACCATCCCGTCAGACTGTCCAGTATCATTTCTCTTAGTCTTCCTCTTGATCTTCTTCCTTCTATTTTTCCTGTTGTTATAATATTTTCAATGCCCCCTCTTCTCATTACATGTCCTATGAAAGTACATTGTCTCTCTCTGATCTTTTTGATAAGGTTTTTTGTCTCTCCAGCTCTTCTCCTACATTCTTCATTAGTTATTTTTGCTGTCCAAGATCTGGGTTGTAAATCGGAAACGAGAGACGAGAATGTTGCAGTTATAATTAAAAAGAAAACATTCTACCTGTGTCACTGAAACTAACATTGATTGTTCGGTCTTGCCATTTATTTTTCAACATTTCACGTAAGTGTGTTTCGAATTAAGGAATAACTGAGTGTAACCTGCAATGTGCGCACTGTTATTGTTGTTACTGCTACTGTCCGATCTTCCAGGAACTGTCCTTTGTAGACGATATGGCGAAGATATTGAGACATAGTTTCGTGTGGACCTGGGATTGTAGCAGTGGCTAGTTTTTTCAGTTTCTGACTGGAGCTAAAACGCAGGGGGTGGAACACTTTTTTTTAAAACAAGACTCCACCCCCCCCCCCCCGGGGACTACGGCTACGCCTGTTACTGGGGACACAATAGTGAGAGAAGGCCTTGGTCGACGACGGTTCGTAAACCTTAGGCAAGTTGACAGCTATGGGTCGCTGAGTGCTACGCTGGAAACCTCTAAATGTTATTGTTAAATCCCCTAACTATTTAAAGCCACGGAATCAAGAAGTTGGTGAGCTTTCGGTCAAGAATATCATGTCAAATAAGGTAGGGTATGAGAAAGAGAGTGGCTACGTAAGAACAGTATCAAAAGAGCAATAAAGATAGAATAGAACAAGTAGAATACATAACAGTGGCTCCACTAAAAAATTTCAATAACATCAAGGCGAAATAGCAGTGGATATTGATAAAAGCTCTTGAAGTAATATAATACAGTTGTTTTTTTCACTTTTGTAATTTGGTTATCTTTAAAAAGAAGTATACATAAAAATAGGAGTGTGTGTCAAAAAGTAACCTTTAATTTGCTCTAAAAATCTAAATCCAGCCGTAGGCAGTTGTAGTATGGTTATGTTATGGCATCATTCACTAGATATATTTAAAAAAAGGCACACCAGACATTTTGGATATAGGACATCAGCATATCGGATCAAAGATGAAGCATTCAGGAGAGAGTGCGCAGTTGCTCTTTTCTTGAGTGTCTGACGTTTTGAATCTGAAGATTATTTTTTTGCGACAAATAGTTACTGGGCACGTTACTTCCAGCCATAGATAAATCAAACCAGCGACAGAAGTGGCGACATTTTTCCTTTCCGAAATCAGAGAGGTTCCGTACCTGAGAATTGATACTCACACTCCTCTGAGACTGTAAAGATCCAATACTGAAACATTACATTTCTAGAGAAACCACTGTCAGTAACAAAATGTACTGTGATCTGTTTGAGAAACACCTGAAATTTGCATTAAGATCAAGAGGTCGCGGTTTACTCAGTTCTGGTTTGTTGTTACAGTTCGATAACGTACGGGCTCGCGTGGCACGTGCTGCAGCTCAACAAATTACGCATTCACGTTTAGCGTTTCTTCCACATCTTCCATATTCTCCTGAACTCGCACCATGTGATTATTATGTGTTTGGACCCTTCAAGGAGGCGATAAGTTAGAAGAATTTCGGTACCAACAAAGAGATTAAAGATGTGCATAATTGACTACAGGGTTGGTCAGATTTTTTTTTTTCATAGACTAATCCAGCCATTAGTGAAACTGTGGCAGACCTGCATTGAACGTGGTGGGGGACTATTGTTTAGAATTATATTTGTGCATTTTATATAAGAAAAAAGGTCACTTTTTCACTAATTCTTGTATTACATAAACGGCATATACATGACTATGCCAAATATGCATAAATGTATGTAAGTCATGAAAAATGAACAAAAATAAGACACAGGAGAGAACTTCCGCGATGATAACCGCAAGGAAATGAAAAACAAATAAGGCAGAAAGATTGCCTAGAACGAATGAGTGAGAACACGGGATGAGAAGGAAACCACGACAAAGAATAGAAGATAGCCAGGTGAAGAACAAAAATAGGAAAAAAATAGGTGGGTTTTTGAGCGAAGATTCTGTAAGCTAAACCCAAATAACGCACGCTTAATGCCCCTGAGTGGTCTCTCGCGAAAGCTCAAGCCACTTTGTTCTGTGTGTATTTTTTCTTCTTCTCCAAAGTCTGGATAGATCTGTCTGTTGCGGTTTTTCTTTTTTTGGACATCTTTTTCCAAATGGTTCTTTTCCTCTTTCTCTAAATTTCTCTTATTCTATGCATATTTCTTACATTGTTTCTTATTTTCTCTTTCCTTTTCCCGTGTCTTCATTTAATATAGAATAATAGATGCATTTAGATGGTAAAATTGGCGAACGTACAGGTTTTGTTATTTTTAGATTTTAGACATATTTGTCCTCTCTTTCTCTCTCTCATGCTCTCACTTTCTTACTCTTTCGCTCTGTCTCTCTGTCTCTCCGTCTGTCTGCCTGTTTGTCTCTCTCTCTCTCTCATTCTCTCTCTCTCTCATTCTCTCTCTCCTCTATCATTTAAAGCCTATAGTCAGTCATTCAGTCAGTCATTTGCATGTCCCTTGCGGAACTTTGCCTCCCTAACAGCTCTCCTGTAGGCCTCTCGGTTGTGAGCAAGATGTCCTGCTGCTGATTGTATCCATTTGCAAATTATTAACGATATCTTGCAGCCATCTTCGCCTTGGTCTTCCTCTCTTTCTTTTTCCCATTATGTACACTTCCAAGATGGTCTTCTCTAAATTCTCACGACGTTTAATGTCTCCAAAATATTTAAGTTTTCTCTATTTAACCCTCTTTACTAGCCAGCCTTCTTCAATATTAAGTTCTTATAGTATGGATATGTTTGCTCTTTTTTAATCTTTAACTCCAAACATTTTCAGAACTTACTTGCTTCTAACTATATGTCTCCTTAAAATATCTAATCTTCTCTCATACAGTGACTGGCCAGCCATAAAGTTATGTTCTAAAAGAACATATTTGTATACACTGCTTGTTATAAATTAACGAATGTGAAAAAAATGTGATATGAGAAGAACTGCACTGAAAATGTATTTCTGAGTGTGTTATCATATTATTAGTTATCTCCAGTGTAGTTCATTATCTCATATTTGTGAATGTAATAGTCTCACTATACATTCTTTGATACTGTTTTTATGTAATTTAAATGTCGAACATGTGGGAAGAACGAAACACGAATGATATTTTTTTTTTACTTTTGTCTTTTTTTTTCTTTCTATTTCTCTTTTTTTCTCGTCTTTTGTATTGCTCTCTTCCATTTCATCTCCTTTCCCCTCCCTCCTCAACATCCGCTCATTCCCTCATTCTTATTCTTGTTTTATCATTACCTATCTAGCTGTTGTAATTGTATTTACCCACAGTAAAATGTAACTTTCGTAAAAGAATTTTTATTTGGTAACTTCATGTAATTAATGGACCTGTTCTATTTTGTCCCGTTTAATGTTACGAAACCTAGCAATTCAGCTTTTCTGCTCTGTTGTATCTTCAGACTCCATAGTAGTATACAAGACACTGATGTTAGTACACAAGACACTAAGACTGATGTTAGTACATAAGACACTGATGTTAGCACACAAGACAATGAGACTGATGTTAGTACACAAGACACTGATGTTAGCACACAAGACAATGAGACTGATGTTAGTACACAAGACGCTGATGTTAGCACACAAGACAATGAGACTGATGTTAGTATACAATACACTGATGTTAGCACACAACACACTGAGACTGATGTTAGTACACAAGACACTTAGACTGAGCTATGACTTCTAACATCGGTGATCAGTGAAGCATGAAAAGTGACCGATTGTCTCAGCTACTTTTTCCTCGCCTCCCAGGGCTTCTAGACCTTCACACTGTGGGGAATTCCTCCCCCTCCCCATCCCCCACCCCTTAACCCTAGAGGAATTAAGTTTTTCATGGGAGGAGGGGAATGGAATGAAAGTCGGACCTTGATTGACAGACTCAGCTTGTTAGAACTTGGATCTTTATACAACGTAGATCAATACCCCAACAGTTTGAGTCTGTCAGTCAGTGGTTCCAATTCCTGCCTCTTCACCCACCCACCCCCCACCCAATCCACCCCACCACCTCGGAACCCTAAAATTCCTCTTCAACCACGGGGGAGGTGGATAAATCCCCACTGGTGGAAATCCCTCTCTAAGCTTGTACCTACCTGGTGAGATGCAGAGATTAGTTTCTTTATAAGCTCTACCTAAACAATGACTTCACATTTGCTCGTACTGACTACGTATATATATATACAATACATATATGAAACTAACGCTCACATGTGCGTGCCGCAGAGTGTACATACAGAACAGAAATGGTAGAATGTAAGGGTAAACTAGAATGTTCAATTCCTTTACTTTTAGAATGTTAAGTGCTTTCATTCTTCCGCTCATTCCTTCATTGTCTAAACATTTATACCTCTTTTTTTCCTCTTCTTTGCATTTTAGCTTTGTTACTTTGGTTATAATTATGCTTGTTATATCACAAAGAGGTAAAATTCCCGTTTCTGTGCCATTAAGACAAACTAGGAATACAGCGTTAGGCCCCTATTTTCCATGACCTTCGGCACAGGAAAGTCTGATGTGGTCAGTATCACACCTGGCCGGATTTTTCTTCCCAGATTTCTCTGGTACCCATTTTTAGAGGCAGGGTGGAGCCCGGGGTCTTATTTTTTAATGTCCACTAAAAAAAAAACCTGCTAGAACTTGAACCAGGTATCACAGATCGAGCGCCTAGCCACTCAGCTAACCAGTGTTTGTTACATGCGTAGCAGTAGTTATAATCGATGTAGAATGTCTGGAATAGAGAGAAAGTTGTATGATAAAGGGTAGAGTGTTAGACACGTGTGCGCGCCCAATTCTCTACGCCTTGAAATAAAGTTCGTTCTTTTATTCTGTATGCTGTGGTTATTTCTTCCCCCGTATATTGCAGTTTTAAATAACTGCAGGGATAAATAAATAGATGGAAAGAGAGAAGAGCAGAAAAAAGGCCACTTCCGCTTGTCTACTGAGAAAGAAAACGTCCATAAAGCGCAGAATGAGAGACGCCATGATGATATCTCAGACAGACTATCTGGACGTGTTGATATTATTTTACGCTGACAACTACATCCGGGAATCAAGAGGTCATGGACCTCAGAGGTCACGCTTACAAACAGAAATGTAATATAAACAAGGGGCTCGATCTCGATAGGAATAAATTACATGAGATAGTATGGTTGCCATAACTATGATAGTTTAATAATGGAAATGATTTATAGCTCCTTCAAATGTCATCTAAAAACATAGACAAAAGGAGGAAAAGATAAAAGAAAATATTATCCAGTGATAATAGAGAATAAACGAAAACAGTCATAATACAGTCATAATACAGTCATAATACACGTTGTTTTCTGTAATCAGGTTCTATAAACGTCAAGCTTTGATGATTGAGAGATGTCGAAGAGTTGGAAGTAATTAACATTATGAAAGAGTCAAACACGTGGTTCTGAGGTTGTACACTGTCTGCGCGACATGCAGTGTGTATCGCGGACTTTTTAACCATTTGATATGTAATTGTTTAAAAAAAACAATCTAGTAAAGGCACATATATTGCATATGTGTTGAGATAAAGCTGATTCAACAAGAAAGTTACCCTCTTTAAACCTATGCAAGCCGCGTATTTCCGTATTTTAAACTTGCTTTCTACGGTCGCACGTCACGACGTACGTCGTAACCGCCTTCTGCCTACGTGACGTCAAAACACTTCCATTATTCCTCTGTTCATTACGATATGGGAATGCACTTTAATTACCTTCGTTACACCAGGTAACAGCACCCTACAACAAGTTACACCAGAGAAAAAGCGCAAGAGAAGCTCTGTTCTACAAGTCTGAGTACTTGAAGTGTACTAATGCGACATTTAAAGTTGGCTGCAGGCAGATCTCCCATTCCATTTCTCCTTATGCTTCAGGAAGAAAATCATGCAGGAAAAAAAAAACATCAAGATTTTGGGATCGTTGCTCTTTCAGGCATACTCTTGCATTAGGAAGGAATGTGTGTTAATTAGTAAATTTATTTTTTTTAAAATTTCACCCTGGATAATGCATCAGTTACATAACAGAGATTACAGAAGAGGTGGAGAGTTTTGAATATCTTGGATCATTACTAACTAATAATGGAGATACAATGAGGGAAATTAAAAGGAGGACATCTATCGCTCTTCAAAAAGTAAAACAAACTAAATAAGCTTTTTAAGGGCATGCATCTTTCCCATAGCAACATATGCCTGTGAGACACGAAGACTTAACAAAGCAACTGAGAAGCACTTAAATGCCTTTGAATGTAAATGCTACAGAAGAGTTCTTACAATATCATGAGCACAAAAAACAGAACAAATATATCTCCGACATTTAAGTAATGAGACTAATTACATAAAATAAACAACAGTTGAAGATATAATCTGCACTTTATTCAAAGTAAGCCCTTTTTGCATTGATACAGCGAATGGCACGATCTAACAAACACTGGAACGACCTCTGCAGTTTTTCTGTTGGTATGGCCTTTAAACTCGATGTTACGGTCCTTTGGATGTCATCAGTATCGTCAAAGAAGCGTTCTTTCAATGATAACTTTAATTTTGGGAAAAGAAAATAATCGCAGGGAGACAAATCTGGTGAATAGGGTGAATAGTTGAGAATACACACTTGTTTTTTTGGCCACAACTCCTGTACAACTATCGCCCGGTGAGCCGGTGCATTATCATGAAGAAGGAAAAAACTGCCAACTGTTGAATACTCGAGTCGGACTCGAAGAATCCTTTTCAGTAGGCGTTTCAAAATACTTAAATAAACTTTGGCAGTGACAGTCTGTCCCTCTGGAATAAATTCTTTGTGAATAACTCCTTTGCTGTCGTACAAGCACACCAACATTGTCTTCACTTTCGACTTATGAAGACGAATTTTTTTTTTTGCCTTTTGGTGACGATGATGACTTCCACTGAGTACTTTGGCGTTTAGTTGTGGGATCAGAGCGGAAAATCCATGTTTCATCATCTCTAGCAATCAAATTTAAGAAAAGTTTATTTCTACAACACGTTTTGATGATATCTTTTGCGTACTCAACATGCTGATGTTTTTGATCATCAGACAACTTTTTTCTTGCCCAAATCTTCAACTAAAATTTTGCGAATGGTCTCTTGGTTAACATCAAATTCATCTGGTATCATCTTCACGGTCAAACAACGATCTTCGTGTATCCGTTCTCTGACTTTAGCAATGAGTTTCTCTTTACGAACAGAAATTGGGGCTCCATGTCTAGTTGTATTTGTAATTGTTTCCACGCCACTTTTGAACCGTGAATACCACTGAATATCTGCGCACGAGATAAACAATTATCCCCATAAACTTGTCGCATCAGTTCAACTGTATCAAAGGCACTTTCTCGAGTTTTTAACAGAATTTAATGTTAGCTTTTTGTTTTATACTGATTACGTAACAATGCACCTCTAACTACGTCACCACAATGGCGGCTTGATTGTCGTCTGCTTATCGGGCGGCGACGAAAAGTTGCCAGATCAGAGATGAAGGTTGCCTCTTTGGATTCCATGCTTTGCTTCATAGATGGCATTTTTGTCTTGGCCATAATAAAATCAGTCTCATTACTTAATTGTCGGACCTTGTTTACGTCTCATTACATCTTACATCCTTCCCGTGCTGTTAAATGCCACAATGGGCTCGCATTGGAGTTCGCCAAATGTTCATGTTTCCGGTGAGTTTTTCAACCTCATCAAGGGATGTTATGCCTACTAAACTGGCATCTGTTAACAATGTCATCTTTAGAATTTCACAGATATCCATGCTATAGGAACTTAATATCGAAGGTTTACTACTAAAGAAGATTAAACAGAGAAAACTTAAATATTTTGGACATGTTAAATGTCATGAGAATTTAGAGAAGACCATCATGGAATGATACATAATGGGGAAAAGAAAGAGAGGAGGACCAAGGCGAAGATGGCTTCAAGACATCGTTGACGATCTGCGAATGGATGGGTCAGCAGCAGGCCATTTTGCTTACACCCGTGAAGCCTACAGGAGAGCTGTTAGGGAGGCAAAGTTTCACAAAGGACATGCAAATAACTGACTGACTGACCTATAAAGAAAGCAGTGCTGGTCGATCCATAAACGCCACCTTGAAAATTAGCGCGGGTGTTATAATGTCAGCCAGATTAGACTGCTAACAAAGAAAACTATCTTTCTGAAATTCTTATTTTTCTAAAACAAGATTCCCAGATAATCCATTATTATTTCAGTAATTTGGAAGTATTTAGTAGTCAGCATAAAGCAGCACACAAGCTCAGTTTTTCTTTTTGATTGAAGAAGTAGCATTTAATAGTGAAAAAGTGTTTGCGGTGTATGATATAGTATAATGCTGCATGTTCTCCACAGCAGTTCCTTACCAACAGGAAACAACGAGGCTTTCGCACATTAACATTCTTCTGGAGTCTGTGGTTCAAGTCTCAGTTAATTCTCTTGTTATTTTTCCTCCTCTCACGTCTAAAAGTTATTCGTTTATGATTTTTTTTCGAGGTCTAGCCACACAACACTGTGTTCTGTTACTTTACTCTGTTCTGTTACTTTACTATGTTCTATTACTTTACTGTGCTCTGTTACTTTACTGTGCTCTGTTACGTTACTGTGCTTTGTTACTGTCCTGTGTCCTGTTACTTTATTGTGCTTTGTTACTTTACTGTGCTCTGTTACACTTCTGTGTTTAGTTGCTTTATTGTGTTCTGTTACTTTACTTTGCTCTGTTACTATGTTGTGTTCTATTACTTTACTGTGCTATGTTACTTTAGTGTGTTCTGTTATTTTACTGTGCTCTGTTACTTTATTGTGTTCTGTTACTTTACTGTGTTCAGATAGCCTGTTATTATAATTCAGTGTGATACTGGGTAAGTTGATGCTATCTTAAATTACGGCGTCTTATAAAATAATATTGAAAGGGAAAATAAGGAATGTTTAGTATAAAACACGATGCATGTTATAATATACAAATAATCTCAAGCTAGTTCGTATAGTAAGGTACGTTAGTATGTTCATCTCATTGCTGGGTTGCTCTTAAAGATCTGATGCTGCAGCTAAAAGAGACGAGGGCATGCTGACATCTACGTTCTAGAAACCTACAATAGCCACAATAACATGTCACACTCAACGAAACGAAGCTGTTAGCTCACTAACATTTGCATTACATCCAGGAATTTCTATAGACCCGGTACGACACTGGAGAAGTTTGCGATCCAACTTACATTATTTTTCCTCTAGGTTCCAGTTTGCTTTGTGGTATATATTCACTGATCGATGAGTGATTCTGTCCTTGACTATCTGTTTTGTTGCTGTTAAATTAACATTTATTTAACGGAGATATTAGCATTTATTGAATGGCAAAACAGGACGGAGAAGGCATAAATATACTGTTCAAAAAAAAAAAAACTCATAGCTTATATAAACTTCATTTTTTTATATGTTATGACAAACATTTTTTCCCGGGTATCTCAAACCAAACCAAAAATTGTCACCAAGATATCAGGTCCAAGACTTAGCGTGAATTTTGCTATTCTCGTGTATAGTCAGAACAGTGTAGCTGCCCTTGCTAATCACCCTATTTTTTTTTAACCATAACTGGCGTTGCGTTTATGGAAAAGTCGTGATTTTTCTGGTTAGCACAACTCACTTCCAACGCAAATGAAACACTATAAAAGGATGAGGTTGCATAAACACATTCAGTTAATTTTCAAGCAGACAATTATGGCCCGTCTATCGCAAAATTTGCGAAACATTGCTACTGGACGCCTGCAAGCAGGCGAAAGTCTTTTTCTTCGTTCGCATTGTCTGACTATATCTGCAGTCCTGTCTCTTGGACAAATTTCACTGTTTTTTGTAATTCGTGTATGGAACGACAGAGCTTATCTTCTTTAGTGGTTTCACTGGGCCAGTAATTATTTCTCAGTGTCTCGTAGTTGGTGCAGTTCTGGAGGATATGTTCCACAGTTTGGGGCACCTGGGCAAATGTACATAGATTAGTAGTACCAACCTTAAACTTTGTATACATATGACTTCGGAGTCGGCTGTGTACTGTTCGGAGACGGAAGATGGTGACTTCTTCCTTTCTGTTTAGCATGTGATAGTCATCATGTGGTGGTGTTTGTGGCTTCCTGTATGTTTTTATCATGCTTTTCTTCTGATTATAGGTGATTGGTATGTCTGGTTGCTCCATTTCAGTGGCCTCTTTGGCCAGATGGTCAGCTTTCTCATTGCCTGGTATCCCACAGTGGGAAGGAATCCATTGCAAAGTGACTCCATGTTGTAAGCCAATTTTTGACAAGGCATCCTTAAGATCTGGTAGTTTGTTGCACTGAAGAGCTTCCAGTACTGATCTTGCATCTGTGAGAATTACTACGGGGCACGTATCAATTCTGGAGTCTGATAGTTTTTTAACTGCAGCAATAATTGCCCTACCTTCTGCATCATAGTTGTTGCAGTATTTTCCAGTAGGTATGGAAATCTTGTCAGTGGTGTTGTTTGGATATTCAATATGTGCTCCTGCCCTTCCATTCTTTATGGCATTGTGTGCAGATCCGTCTGTAAACACACGTATCCAGGTGTCACATGAATATTTGTCATCTAGAACACTAAGTGTGGCTGTTGATCTTACAAGGCTGCTTTGCATTTCACCAATCTGCACACCTTTCACTTCAGTCTGAATAGTTATTTGTGTATAATCTGCTTCTTTCCATCGTGTATGCTCTGGAACAGATGATAATGGAGCGACTACAGTTGGAAGGTCAGGTATCAGCTTACACATACGCTTGGCCTGATGAATGAAGCTGCTTCTTTTAAGCCGTCTTAGTGCCAAGTTATTGAATCTCTCCTTCAGGGAGGGCTTGCAGAACTGAGGAAGTTCTCTCCCAAGGTCATGACATTTATGTCTCTACGTTCCTTTAGCGCTTGAACACCAACTGTTTTCTGCATTTCTACTACTGGTGTGGACCTCATGGCACCTCTGATAATCCGGATTCTTTCACTAGCTCCCCATGTGGTTACACTCAGTATTTTTAATATGGCCAGTTTTCTTCTGGCTTTTGCTTCTGCACTGCTGATGTGTTGCTTCCAGGTCAGTTTTGAGTCAAGAGTCACTCCTAAGTAAGTGGGTTGGTTGTCCATCCTTAAGGATATTTCATTTACAGAGATCTTACCTGCTTTCTGTTTAGATGAGAGAGTGAACAGAGTGGTACTTGATTTCTCTGTGTTGATAATTACACACCATTTGTTTGTCTATGATGTCAAGATGTCTGCTGCTCTTTGGAGTTTCTGTGTAGCAACTGTCGCGTATTCATCTGTACAACACATGACCAGATCATCTGCATACAGTGCCGCTTTGATTCCATAGGGAAGTTCCTTGACCAGGTCATTAATGAATACCAGGAATAATTTAGGTGAAAGGACTGCTTCTTGTGGTACACCGTGTCGCAGCAGTACTTTCTGGCTTTTGTGTCCATCCATTACTACTCTAGCTCTTCTACTGTATAAGTAGGACTTTATCCAGTTGTACAGTCTTCCATTCACATTGCAGTTTCTTAGTTTCCACAACAGACCTTTTTCCATACTTTGTCAAAGGTTTTCTTCAGGTCTATCCACGCTGCTAGTACAAGTTTTTCTCTTGAAATGCATCCTCAATCTCTTGAGAGAGATAGGTCACTTGATCTTCTGTACTGTAGTACTGCCTAAATCCTGCTTGTTGTGGAATGAGGAGGTTTTTACTTTCTAGGTACCATTTTAGCCTCAGGTCAGTGATGCGTTCCATTGTTTTGCAGAGGCCGCTAGTGAGACTGATTGGCTGTAGTTGGAGGCTGTATCACTATTTTTCCCTGGCTTTAGCAGTGGTACTATGCTTGCTTCCTTCCAGATTTGAGGTAATTTACCTGTGTTCCAGCACATATTGAAAATATCGAACAGATTTCTCATTCCTGCCATTCCCAAGTTCTTGATCATTTCATTGGACATTCCATCTGGTCCTGGTGATTTCCTTGGTTTCAGTTTACTGACTGTTAGGTCTAATTCGCTGCATGTGATTGGTGCATTCATGACTTCCACTTTTCTGCCTTGTTCCTCTTCTTTCTGTGGGTCAATGCGCACTGTACGCACTTTCTCTGGATGGATATCAATGTTGCAGTCTTGTGCAAACATGCGAGCAAAGTGATCCTGCTTACCTGTAAGAGTTTTCTCATCTTCTATTAGTGTAATCTTTGTACTTTTTCCAGTGCTCTCATCGTTTAACTGTTTGATTAGTTTCCACAGTTTCCTTCCATCCTTTTCAAAGTTTAGGGACTTTTCTCTTTCCAACTTTTCCGTCTGGCTTACAGCTTGGATCTCTGAAATTTGACCATAGCATGTTGGTAATTATTGTGGTGTTCTTGGCATGGTCTATATTCTGTTTGCTTTCGAGCTGTTTCCACGTCATCATGGAGTTTTCCCAGCTCACTAGACCAGTATGGTTTATAGTCCCTACGAGCTCCTCTGGGAATGGTTTCACGGGCGGCCTGAAGGATACAAGCATTGAATTCCTTCACTATGCTGTTAATATCCTTACTTTCTATGGACAGCTGTCCCACTAGGATACCTGTACGATGTAAGTACATTGTCCAGTTTGCTTTTTTATAGTTCCATCTGGGGAGAGAGCTACTGGTGTTAAGGAGTTCATTTTCTATTGTCAGGAAGACTGGTCGATGGTCGCTACCTCCAAGTTGTTTTCCAACTTCGCGTGCAATGTTCCACTTTAGGTCTGGAGAGTGGAATCCCAGATCTAGTATTGAGGTTGTATGCCAAGCCCTTCAGTAAAATGTTGGGGGATCCATTGGCTGGTTGATCAGGAGATGTCCATTATCATCCTGCCAGCTCTCAACTTCCTCTCCTCTCTTGTCTATGTGGTCATAGCCCCAGCTCTGGGAATGGCTGTTAAAATCACCACAGACCATCAGTCTCTCTTTGTGTGGGATTGTTTCTAGAGCAAGTGGGTTGTTATTAGGACAGTAATAGTTAATGAGGACGAAATGTGTATTACTGGTTTTTAGATGGATCATCTGGTATTCGGCTCCTTCCATGTACACTCCCACCTGATATGCGCGGATGTTATTGTTAACAAGTGTAAGTACTCCTCCTTTTTTTCTGTCCTGTCGGTCTGATCTAAAACACTGGTAGCCTCTGATTTTAAAGGCGGTATCTTTGGTTAGGTGTATCTCCTGTATGCAGCATATACTTACCTGCTCTGCAAAGAGTATGTTGTCTAGTTCAACCTTTTTGCTATAGCCATCTCTAACACTGCTGACACTCTCAGCATTCCACTGCATTATTTTAAGTTCTTGCTTTTTTGACAGTTTTCTTCCGTTGTATTTTTTGGCCAGTAGCTCTACTTTCATGTCTCCTGGCTCCACAAGACGAACTGAGAGGACCTACAGTAGCATTGGGTGGACCCTTTCGAGGTAGGGGGCCCGGCAATGCACCTGCCTGGTTAGTCTTCACAGGGCGAGCACCATGTTTGAAAACTGCAGATAGAGACATTTCATTAACGATAATGCGTGTTACCCTGACTTTTTGCAATGCACCTTTTGGCTGGGTAACTCCGACTTCATCACCTTTCCTTGCTAGGGCATGCTTTGGTCTTGCTTGGACTGCCATAAAGACAGTGTGACTGGCCTGGCCAAAACTTTGTTTTCCAGCCTCTGGTGGCTGTACTTAAGTCCCTTCTCTATGTCAGACGGTTTTGAGACAGTTCCACAAAGACACTCCGACTTTGGGATGAGGAATCCAATGAGTGCTTCAACGATATCCATTCCCCGTCACCTATAGTCTACTGGCTCTGTTTTGTTTACATCATTCTGATAGCCATTGTTGTAAAGACCCATAGGCTTGTCACGTACTGGATTCATTGGTTTTTCACCAGACTTTCCTCATCCCCGCTGGAGATCTCCATGTCCCCATCCGTCCACGAACCTGACATTACATTTTACAAAAATAACAATTACAATTAGTGTTGATTGCTACAAGTTTTTGGGCTACAGAAGTAGATCAGAGTTTTTAAGCAAAGAGATCTATGTTCCCTGTCTCACAAACACTATGTTAAAATAAGTGTGCTCTTAACACAGTTGTTCCCAGGGGGAGGCGAAAGTCAAAGTCAGGTTGCCATACATTTAAACGTGCAGCAGATTACCATCAATCGACTTTGACACCATTTCCAAGCCACTGGCTCAGCTGAAGACCGGCACCGCAGTGGACGACCCAGGGTGACAACAGCAGCTCATGATCGCTTTATTCTGGTTCATCACCTCAGAAACAGGTTTACAACAGCTTCCTCAAGTGCCCAGTCATTGCTTGCAGGATGTCGTGTGTCTGATCAAAATGTTCGGAATAGACTGCATGAAGCTGGACTAGTGGCACGACGACCTCACCGAAGTCCTGTCTTAAGGAGACGCCATCGCCAAAATCAACTTGTTTGGGACAACCAGCATCAGCCCTGGACAACTGACAATCAATGGAGACGTGTCTGGTTTAGTGACGAATCTTTCTTTTTGTTGCATCGCCATGATATGCGGAGAAGCGTCTACTGTACGCCAAATGAACGTTTGCATAAAATTGCATTGATGAAGCTCCACCGCACGGTGGTGGAGGTATAATGGTATGGGTATTGATCAATTTCAACGGAATAAGTCCATTGGTGCAGACTGAAGGAGGCTTGAATGCTCAACGATACGTCAATGAAATTCTTCGACCCTATGTTCTTCCATTTTTGGCTGCGCAAAGGTCTGTGTTTCAACAGGACAACGCCAGACCCCATTCTGCACGGTTCACCACACAGTTCCTGATTGCCAACAACATTCTCACCCTTCCCTGGCCATCCCTGTTTCCAGACATGAATCCGATCTAGCAGCTATGGGATGAGCTGCAAAGAAACGTTTCTCCAGACAATCGTCATGATCTGTGGCAGGCACTCCAGGAAGAGAGGGCAGCCATCCTACAGGCGCACATCAAACATCTGATTGCATCTATGCCCTGGAGATACCAGTCGCTGATCGATGCAAACTGAAGCCACACACCATACTAACTTGAGAACCCCTGGGACTAACAAATTCTCGTCACACAGATGCAAGAAAATGTCAAGTGAGTGTTTAAACCCTTAGGTATTATTGAGTGCATTTGAAAATGTTCATTCAATTTAAAAAGCTATAGAATATCAAAGTTATGGCTAAAACTGGGTCATCAGTAGTTATGCGGTTTTTTTTTTTTTGGACAGTATATTTGGATGGCTTGACTGCATGGTTTGGCAGGAAAACAGCAATCATCTTCATTCGAGACACGAAAGATCGAGCGAGATGGAATGAGACAACCGCCTACGCCTGTTGGCATGGCACTATCTGATCTGACCATTTACTGAACACAGGTAGCATTATTTTAACACAGGTGGCATTTATTTAACGCAAGTAACATTTAATTAACGCAGGTAGCATTTATTAAGGTTTGTTTATGGTCATATGGGGAGCATGAGAAATGAAGTAATGAGACTTGTCTCACCTGGTAGTGGTTGGTAATTCTATGAAGTAATATACTCGTCTAACCTGGCACTGGTTGGTAAATCTATGAAGTAATATAATCGTCTCACCTTGTAGTGGTTGGTAATTCTATGAAGTAATATACTCGTCTCATCTAGTAGTGGTTGGTAATTCTATGAAGTAATATACTCGTCTCATCTAGTAGTGGTTGATAATTCTATGAAGTAATATACTCGTCTCACCTGGAAGTGGTTGGTACTTCTATGAAGTAATATACTCGTCTCACCTTGTAATGGTTGGTAATTCTATGAAGTAATATACTCGTCTCATCTAGTAGTGGTTGGTAATTCTATGAAGTAATATACTCGTCTCACCTGGCAGTGGTTGGTAATTCTATGAAGTAATATACGAATTAACATACTCGTCTCACCTGGAAGTGGTTGTTAACTCTATTTCGACCTGCTGGTTCCAATCAAAACATTTTTTAAATGATTACCTTTATAGTTCAGACAAATAAACAAGGGACTTCATGTGAAGAACTGGGCACGCAAGATCGTTTGATATTCCATCTCCCACCTCTCAAGTTTCCACTACGCCTACATTCAGTGTAGCGAGCAGCTACATTCAGTGTAGTGAGCAGCTACATTCAGTGTAGTGAGCAGCTACATTCAGTGTAGTGAGCAGCCACATTCAGTGTAGTGAGCAGCCACATTCAGTGTAGCGAGCAGCCACATTCAGTGTAGTGAGCAGCCACATTCAGTGTAGTGAGCAGCCACATTCCATCTCACTGATTTCAAAACTTTTCATATCCAGGGACCATTTACATATAACATGCGGACCACAAGCTTATATGCAAGATCCCAATACAATAAATCATTAATTGTTTTTGTTCAGTACCAGACAATACCAAATTTATAACACGCTGACGGATCACTTGATAATGCGCCACGAACTACTTGTGATCTTCGAACGACAGGTTGGAAATCACTGACGTGCACAGCGAGACAGAAAGACATTCAGACGTGACACCGACCACATCACCCACTGTCTGGTCTGCAGACACGTCTAGGACAATTTGGCCACTAACACCGCAGCTCCGATGTGTCCGAATAGCGGGGAATAGAACGGCATAGCTGGGTACTTGAAGTTGACTTCACCAGTGACTGCGGTCTTCAGCGGCCATTTTATTGATCTTGGGAAATATGGTCCGTAACCACAGCTGCCTCTATTTTTGAACTTCTCCCGCATTTATACATATCTGTATTCATCATAACCATCAACCTTACTATATTTTCATGAAGATGTTATACTTTGGAGACCTTTGTTCTGAGTTTTTTAGACGATCTTTCATTATATATATATATATATATATATATATATATATATAACCCTGTCATGCCTTAGAGGCACATAGGGATATGGTGTTAGTGCCCATATTTTCCTTGACCTGTCAGCACACTAGAGGGTGATATGGTCAGTATCACGCCTGGCTGCCTTTTCCTTCCCCAACTCCAGAAGAAGTCGGGTACCCATTTCTACATTTCTACATTTCGAACCCCCGACCTTCGCCATGAGAGACCAGTGCACTAACCACTTTGCCACTCAGACACCCATATATAATTATATATATATATATATATATATATATATATATATATATAGTGCTGGAAATATAAACGAGTGCTCATTTGCTTTCTTCAATGATTTAATGTGTTTAAGAAAGTTATCTTTTATTTCATAAGCATTTGGGTCTGTATTCACCTGAGTACAATGGGCTTTTGTATCTAAAGTGAAAACATTAGGCGATGGTAGATTATCACAGAGAAGTCATATCGTGACACTATATCCTTCGCATGTGCTTTCAGACGGTAAAATATATAGGCGGCCCTCGCTTATTTGACTAGATAAAGAGAAGGAAACAGTTCAACATGGGAATTGGTCGAAGTTCGAATCCTGGCCTTTTCCTTTCGCTTGCAGTTCTGGTTCTGGTTATAACTGACAAAAGTCGAAAGAGCGGACAATCGAAAAAAAGTGGGACTCCTAAATATCTTACCCCAGGGTCTCCTTTCTATCTGATCCTGTTAATATGTGTTTATCCCTGATTCTGCCACTAAGTGCTTATCTCTGATCCTGTCGCTAAGTGTTTATCCCTGATTCTGCCACTAAGTGCTTATCTCTGATCCTGTTAATAAGTGTTTATCCCTGATTCTGTCACAGTTTTTCTCTGATCCTATCACTAAGTGTATATCTATAATCCTGCCACTAAGTGTTTTTCTCTGATCCTGTCAGTAAGTGTTTGTTTTTCTATGATCTTGTCACTGAGTGTTTTTCTCTGATCCTGTCAGTCAGTTAATTTGCATGTCCCTTGCGGAACTTTGCCTCCATGTAAGATGGGCAGAAGTAAGAACATACTAGTTACCTAGTTGTGTTGGGAACCCTAAGCGTTGGAATAAACAAAGGTAGTAGTGGGAGTGATTAGTCTTGTCAGTAGAATTCTGTTAAGAATCATAATGGGTAGACTTCGTAAGTAAATAGAAGAAGAAGTCAGTATGGTCCAAACTGGTTTCAGGCAAGGAAGAGGATCAAGAGATCATATACTCAATATAATATTAATAATAGAGAAATTCAGTGAGTTTAATGTGAATCTATATTTATCTTTTATAGACTACTCAAAGGCAGTTGATTATGTACTCACCAGAAACTTTGGGAAATAATGGAAAAAATTTGGATTTCTAACATATTTGATACAATTAATAGCACTGCTGTATCTAGACCAACAAGCAGCAGTAAGAATACATGGTGAAACAACGACTTGATTTGACATAAAACAAGGGGTCCGTCGGGTGTGCATATTGTCACCTTACATATTTAACTTGTATACTGAAAATATAATGAGGAATGTTAGAGAAGATGTAGACAAAGGATATTACGATGCCATAACAATTGAAGGTTATGAAATACCAGAGATTAGATGTGCTGGTGACACAGTACTACTATGAACAACACAAAAAGGAATGGAAAAACTAATTTGGTCGGTCCGTAAGAACAGCGAAGAGCAAAACCTCGGACTTAATGCGAAGAAAACTAAATTTATGACAACAGACAAAACAAACAAAGCAGCTGAAATATGTATCAATGAGGAATAATTGGAAGAAGTGGAGAGATTTGAATATCTTGGATCACAACTAACTAATAATAGAGATACAATGAGGGAAATTAAGTGTTAAGTGTCCAGGTCTCACAGTCATATGTTGCGATTAGGAAGATACATGCCCTTAAAAAATCTTATTTTTCTGATCCTGTAACTAAGTGTTTATCTCAGACTCTTTCACTAAATGTTTTTCTCCAATCCTGTTACTAAGTGTTTTTTTTTTTTGCTTTTGTCATTAAGTACTTATCTCTGATCCTGTCACTAAGTGTTTCCTAACAGACAGACCTGGAGGCTAGAACAGCTGTACTCTACACAGAGAAAATAAGAGAAGGTTAGTGCTTCTGTCATGAGATGAGATCACTCGTGCCCTTCTCTGAGACACTAAATAACACTCTGGTCCAGGTCTGACTGTTGATTATACAGCAGATAAAATTCATGTACTTTTCTTGTGAGAAAACAAAAACTATGATTTTTTTTATTTTAAACTGTATCCGCCAAGTTTTCCTGCGCTTTCAGTAAGCGGCAATAACAAAAGACGTTTGATGAAGCTACAAATTCTGGTAGGAATGGAATAGCCATTTGTTTCGTGCAAGAAACAAAAGAAAGAAAGAAAGAAAAAAAGAAAGGGCAATAGTAAAAGAACAGGAAAGAAAAGTTAGAATCTTTTAAAAAATTCACTGAAATTGGAAATGTTTAAAAGCTTTTATTGCCACAAATACATTTGAAACATTAACACAGTCCTTGCATCCTATCAAACAAATACATTTGAAACATTAACACAGTCCTTGCATCCTATCAAATACATTTGAAATATTAACACAGTCCTTGCATCCTATCAAACAAATACATTTGAAATATTAACACAGTCCTTGCATCCTATCAAACAAATACATTTGAAACAACACAGTCCTTGTATCCTATAAAAAAATACATTCTTATAGACCACGCAAGTATAACACACTTGTCCATGCCCATCAAATGGAGTATGGTGGCATATATAAAGACAGTGGGATAATTAGCCAGTGCAAAAGAAAACGCAGGACGTACAGGCAACATTCTGGAAGGATTATTCTACCTATCTTGCCAAGTGGTGGCACATCTTGCATTAGGCAACTCAAACACGGGGAGAGAAATCTGCATTAGGCAGAGGGAAAAAGGGAGAGAAGTAGAGAAACGCATGCGAAATACTGATCTTACTTCAAGGGACTTCATTCAATAATCAGAAAATATTGAAGAAAAAATGCTGCTATAGCTACTTTTGCTGCTGTTGCTGTTAAAAACACTGTTACTACTTTTGATGCTGTTGCTGTTAGAAACACTGTTACTACTTTTACTGCTGTTGCTGTTAGAAACACTGTTACTACTTTTGCTGCTGTTACTGTTAGAAACACTATTACTACCTTTGCTGCTGTTGCTGTTAGAAAAATTATTACTACTTTTACAGCTGCTGCTGTTAGAAACACTGTTACTACTTTTACTGCTGTTGCTGCTAGAAACACTGTTACTACTTTTGCTTCTGTTGCTGTTAGAAACACTACTTTTGCTGCTGTTGCTGTTAGCTAAACTACGAGGGGTGATTGATAAGTTCTCGGCATAAGGTACAAATACTTGAAAGACACAGCTGATATTAGGTGCACTTGTAGATCAGATTAATGTAAGATTAAACACCAATTTTCATAAATTAACTGCAAAGAATTTTTTTAATAGGCTACAGAAGTGGTAAGGGGTGGCAGAAATTGAGAAAAATGGATAAAATTTCTCATCGAGCAGTCATTCACTACCTCTGCATCAAGGACTTATCATCGAAGGGGATCCATGAGGATAAGGTGGAGACTCTAGAGGAGAGTGCCACTTCTTACAGCACAGTGAAAAAATGGACAGCTCAGTTCAAACACAGACGGGAGAGTCTGGAAGATGATCCCAAGAAGACCAAGAACGGTAACCACCGATGAACCCACTGGCAGAATCCATGACATGATAATGGAGGATCGACGACTAACTGAGCGATACATTGCTACTGAGTTTGGCATCTCCCAGGAGTGTGTTCATGCCATTATTCACAATGACCTACAAATGACAGCTCGATGGGTGGCGAAACTTCTTGGGGCTGATCACAAATGACAGCATCTCAACATGTCAAGAGACAATCTTGGCCATTTTTCTGCAGATCCTGAAAAGTTTCTTCAGCAATTTGTGACTATGGATGAGACTTGTGTTTATTATTTTCAACCAGAAACCAAAGAACAGCCAAAGCAGTGGAAACATCATGGAACCCCACCTCCAAAGAAAGCAAGGGCGGTTCTGTCTGCAGGCAAAGTGATGGCTTCCATCTTTTGAGATACAGAAGGTGTGCTAGTGGTAGACTATCTTCAAAAGGACAGAACGGTCACCGGGGCCTATTACGTTAATCTTGTGAAGCGGGTCAAAATTGAAGGAAACGCGTCGAAGGAAATTGACGCGAGTAGTCATCTTTCATCTAGACAATGCTATAGTTCACAAGTCGGCGGTGGCAATGGCTGCCATTCATGAATGCGGATTCCAGCTTCTTGAACATCCTTCTTATTCCCCAATAAGTCCTTTCGGACTATTACCTGTTTATCAAACTCAAAAAGGAGCTCAGTGGTTGCAAATTTGCTTCAGATGATGTCATTCATGCTGTAGATCACTTTCAACTGGCACAAGATGCTGACTTTTACAAAGAAGGGATCTGTATGCTCCAGGATCGCTGGACTAAGTGCATAAACATACAAGGGGACTACGTTGAGAAATAACCCAAATAAGTTGTCCACAAATAATCGGCTGCACCTTTTGCCGAGATCTTATCAATCACCCCTCGTGATATTACCACTTTTGCTGCTGTTGTTATTAGGAACACTATTACTACTTTAAATGTTGTAACTACTGTTGTTCCCGCTGCAGCTGCGGGTGGTACTGCGGCTAGTATTAGTACTACTAAGTACTATTTGCTAGAGTTAATACTGTTATTACTGCTACTATTTCTGCTGTCACTGCTATGATTATTTACCCAGTCATGCTTCGACTTAGGCCGCGTTTTGAGCACTGGGGTTCTTTTGTAAGTCGATTTGACGGTACGTTGGTCATTATAAAGTTGGGGGCTGGGGGGGGGGGGTGTCGAACATTTAAGTAAAGTTCACTACTATAACATTTTACAAGTCGAAGAGATATGTCACTGCTATAACATGTTACAAGTCGAAGAGATATCTCACTGCTATAACATTTTACAAGTCGAAGAGATATGTCACTGCTATAACATGTTACAAGTCGAAGAGATATGTCACTGCTATAACATTTTACAAGTCGAAGAGATATGTCACTGCTATAACATGTTACAAGTCGAAGAGATATGTCACTGCTATAACATGTTACAAGTCGAAGAGATATGTCACTGCTATAACATGTTACAAATCGAAGAGATATGTCACTGCTGTAACATGTTACAAGTCGAAGATATATGTCACTGCTATAACATGTTACAAGTCGAAGAGATATGTCACTGCTGTAACATGTTACAAGTCGAAGAGATATGTCACTGCTGTAACATGTTACAAGTCGAAGAGATATTTCACTGCTATAACATGTTACAAATCGAAGAGATATGTCACTGCTGTAACATGTTACAAGTTGAACAGATATGTTAACCATCACTTTAAAATACTAACAGGGTTCACAAATTATAACAGTAAAAGTGTGGAAATTAATCAGAAGATATAAATCACAACATGTTAAATAAAGAACTGTACTGTAAT
Organism: Achatina immaculata; assembly: GCA_009760885.1. Lineage (NCBI taxonomy): Eukaryota > Metazoa > Mollusca > Gastropoda > Stylommatophora > Achatinidae > Lissachatina > Lissachatina immaculata. The sequence continues at coordinate 61,580,352 of CM019691.1, read as the reverse complement.
AATCTGGCGGCCTGGCTAGCTTAGTTATTGGTTCAGCGCTCGGTTTACTGATCTGGTGGTACTGGGTTCAAGTCACAGCAGTGAGATTTTATTGGTAAGTGCAACCAGGCGTGATACTGAATACGTCCCACTTTCATGTGCCGAAAGTCTTGGAAACATGGGCCTAACAATGTATCCCCGGTATGTCATAATGGCATGGAAAAGAGGATTTTAACATTTTTTTAAAAACTGCAATAACCTTTCAATAACACACAAAACATGCATACACATATATTCACATAGATGCATTCTGTACTCGGCACATGATGATGCAGTCTTAGTGTACTATTTCATTTCCTTGTGTTATATCTTGACCACAAGACAGTTTATATTGTATGAGGAACAGCAAATGTTTGCTAATTGATCACAGAATGAATCACTGAAACACCAAAATTTCCTTGCTCTTGGTCCTCACCCCTCAGTAAATATGAACGGCCGTAACGCAGCCGGCCGTAAATCTGTCGGCCGTAAGACCGCGCATGACTGTACTAATACTATAACACAGCCATAATAACTAACACTGACAACTCATCATTTGTACCAAATAATGCACAAAAATGCAATAAATATATCTTTATATATCTAGATTTTAATATAGGAAACAACAGAAAAATCCACTTCAGTTTCGTGAGAATGTAACTTGTGACTGAAATTTCTTTTCATTCATCAAATTCGCTTTTCTACACAAAAAAAAAATCCAATGTTTCTGAAGTAACTTTGGAACGAAAAAAAAAAAAAAAGCTATTCTGAAATGTCCCCGACACGACAAGATGATGAGGTTTCAAAACCGCCAGAAGCTGGGAGTAAATAGTAAATGCAAACATTTCGACCAAACAGTATGTGAGAGGCTTTGCTCCAGCGCTAGCAAGATTAATGACTGCAATGTTTATAGTAGTACCAGCCGTATTTCCAAGGCAAACAGTCAGAGAGCACTTTCCGGTGATTTGGACGCAATATGAAATAGAAACGTGTTTTAGAAAGAAAAAAAAACGCTAAAATAAAAATTCTCTAAACATATTACAAGCATTTTGAGTGCAAGGTTTTATCTATGGCATCTTCTGTAAATCTATAGATTTCAATCATTGCTTTTATTTTTATTTGCTTATATTTTGTTTTCCCACAAAGAAAAAAATGTATAATCCATTTTCCTTCATTAGGGGTTGTTATCATTTTTACAACTTAAAACCCTGCTACGGGTTGTCAGATAAGTCAGCTTACCCCTATGGATTGCCTAATATGTCCCCATACTCTCCCCCCCCCCCCCCCGCCCAGAATGTCAAAATAACCATACTCACCACCAGTCAGTGATCCCCAAGATTTTGCGAAGCCCCTACAGTTACACCTGTCTTTCATTGTGCATGAAGTTATTTCCGAAATAAGCTTTCCCCATACAACATTCGGTAAAATTAAACGTAAAATTCAAGAACTTTTACAAACATCAGAGAAAAGTAAAGGATCGTGTGATATTTTTTTTCCCTGTCTTATCTCTGGCGAGATTTAATCTTGACAAAATGCTCACATGCTGAACCAAAGTCAGAAACTGGCTGATTCTCCTCTCTCTCTCTCTCTTTGCAAACTGCACATCATCCAACTGATGTTGCTGATTGCTCAATGCTAGAATTGTTGATAATATAAACCGGTTATCGTAACCGATGACCTCCAAAAGCTTCGGTTTTTCTCTTTTTAATCGGTAATTTACTGGTAACTGTCCGTTACCGAAATCACTGGCGCTAGTTCTGTTGGGTTATAGTTTGCCTTGAAAAGAAACGTCTATAATTTAATTGTACTTCACATGTGGGCAGAAGAAAGAAACGTCTATAATTTAATTGTACTTCATATGTGGGCAGAAGAAAGAAACGTATAATCTAACAACAGGTTTTTTTGTTTCAGTTGTTCAGAAATCGAGTCTTATGGCTTCATCATTTAGATACCCCGCCCTCCCCCTCCCCTGTATTAGTCGATGAGTTCAATTTGTGGTCTGCTATATTGTACAATAAGTTCCATCTGCACATGTCGGATATACCAGCTTGAAAACGGGCTAAGGTACCATTCCTTCAGTAAGTTAAGACAACCGACGCGGATGCGTTTGCTGTCCCACCACAAAATAACACTTTAGCAGCGGTTCCATAACGGGACTCGACAGAATGGATCACAAATATAGAGCACATGGATGTTAGCTCACCAGGAATCTCTTCAGAAAAACAAAACTGAGATTTGTAAAACGCTTTATCTGTTCTGTTTTACTGAGCGGAGAAGACACCTGGGTCCCAAGCAAGAGGTCGGAAAGAAGAAGAAATGCGCCAGGAATAGGGATCTATAAAAAGTTCAGTTTTATGTCATGGGGAATAAAAAGGCCTTCAGCATAGCTGTTGGGGAGGCAAAGTTCCCCAAGGAACATGCAAATGACTGACCTCTTATATTTATTCTCAAGTTCCAGTTTCCAAACACTGTCAGACTGTTTTAGTTTTAGAACAGTGCTTCCCAACCTTTCATTTTTCGCTCGACCCTAAACCAGCAATGTTACGCGACAAGTGACCCTAGATCAGCAATGTTAGATTACCCGTGACCCTATATCAGCAATGTTATATGAACAGTGACCTTAGATCAGCAGTGTTAAGTGACGCGTGACTCTAGATTAGCATTGATAGGTGACGCGTGACCCTAGATTAGCATTGATAGATGACGCGTGACCCTAGATTAGCATTGGTAGGTGACGCGTGACCGTAGGTCAGCAGTAGTAGTTGACCCGTAAACCTAGATCACCAATGTTCGATGACTCACAGCCCATGAAAAAAAGTATTTTAAAATACTGAAATTCAATCAAAGAGAATTAACTAATACAAGTACTACCTCGTACTTTCGTACTATCTCAGTGTCTTTAACTTTGACATTAATCGCTACAAAGTATGTATAAGTGTCCCCTCATATTAATCTAACATTTATTGTAACATCTTCTCAGTGCGACCGTACCTCAGAAGCCCGCACAAAGAAACTTTTGAGTTGTGACCTGGGTTTTGGAGCCACTGTTTTAAAACTGCCTCAAGAATTACCTGTTGCTCTTTGTTATGCTGCTAAAAATAAACACAGACAAAGAGAGAAAGTAGTATATGTTTGCACGTGTGTGTGGAGAGTAAGTGAGAATGTGTGTATGCGCTTCACTTTGTTTATTTAGTATTTTCTCGGATAATTTCACTGGAAGCTTTTTCTTCCCGTCCAGTTGCCACAAAAACTAGCGTTTCATATCTTCTTCCATTCCTTTCTTTCTGAAAATAATACGCCACTATTTGTCTTAGCAAATATCCTGGAGATTATCCTGCCCGGTTTCTTCTTTCTTTTCACGCATCTACAAACGCCAGCTCATCAAGACCAGCGCTGATGGGGGAAATAACATAGGATGACGGATTAGTGGTATACATATGAGGAATATCGTGTTCCTTTGTTCTGAGACTGATACAGTGAAGCCTCTGATATCATGTAGTCAGTTCTGTGTAAATGTTCCCTGCACACAAAAAAAAGTTATAATAATAATAATATAACTGTAAATTATTGCAGTTTGAATGAGATATTCACAGTAAACAAATGTCAGGATTTGCGATATCATCTTCCATTTTTAGACAAATGCCCATCTTTGCGATTTCATCTTCTGTTTTTTTTTTTTTTTTGGACTAATGTTCCCTTTTGTGGTATCATATAACCGCCACAGAGTTACTCACTGAGCAGAGGTCAACGAGCTCTGTATTTTTATCATGTGGAGCTCGAACAAGAAGAACGTGTATGGCCGAGTCTATTCGCACACCAGAGTGTGACCTACATTAACACTGCGCATGTCCGCGGCCCTTGACCCCCATGCCAATAACATTGGATTTGTAGGGAAAGTATTTCAAGCGAAATTCTTTAACACTTTTCCCTGATCCCTGTTCCTGAGTTGAGCCAGGACGGGCAGTGGAATTCGGTGTGGAACGTCTACTCCGTCGGGGACAAACAGTTAAAAGTAAATTTTTTTCTTAATAAAAAGACAAATAAATAGTGTCATAATCTTAACACATAACTTTAAAAAGTTTTAAAATTTAAAAAATTCGCCATTAGTGGGGTTCAAACCCATATCCTCTGTATTAATAGAATCATGGTCCTACTGACTGAGTTAGCCTGATAGTTGAAATATTTCTCATTTTGTAGCAAATAAGCAGACTCGATGCACAGTCGATCAATGTAGGGAGTGTGAATAAACACTCTGCTCCAGCGATTGCTTACCATGCTTCTAGGCAAGCCAGAGCTTGCTCCTCATTTACAAACACAAACCGGAGACGAAATATTGGACTGCGTGTAAAATGTTTCTTCGAAAGCATTTAGTTTCCGTCATCTCCCACACTATTAAGAATTTCTTAACATTATGAGCACAGTGAGAATGTTGCGTGTTTGTAAATATACACATAGGTAATTTATTATTTCTGGATAGTAGATTCGTCACATTATAATGAGATAAAAAAATAATATAATTTTTACTTAAAATTCACAAGAACTATAATCTGCTTCAAGACACCATAAAGTCGCTACACATTTTGTATTCCACATCTCTTATTTGCACTGTTAAAATCACCACGGAATGTTTGCTTCCCGTCTCTTATTTTGGCTGTTAGAGTCACAACCGATTATTTGTTACACTTTAAAGCCATCACAGTGTGTGGGTTGTTCATCTGTTATTTGTAGTATTCGGCAGAACAAACTGTGTGCTGTTTATCTTTTATTTCTATTACACATGTCACCGCTGAGTGTTTGTTGTCCATGTCTTATTTGCACTGTTAAAATCAAACAGATTGTTTGTTGCACATGTCTTATTTGTACTGCTAAAGTCATCACATACTATATGTTGTCTGCCTCTTATTTGCAGTTTTAAAGTCACCCATACAATGTCTGTTGCCCATACTTTATTTGCACTCTCTTATTTGCCTGTGAAAGAAACTACAAAGTCGACAATATTGTGTGCATCAGTCTCTTTGTTGGAACTAAATAATCTCTCATTGTTGGAGATATTCTGCAGTATATACTCACATATGGCTTTCTGAGATCCATCCATCCTTCCTTCCATATGTGTCCTTCCAGACTGATTGACGATACAACCACCGCTGTGTACACTTTGTGGCAGTTACAACCTGTCACCATTTCTCCAGCCTACAGCCACATATTACAGTTACAGCCTGTCACCATTTCTCCAGCCTACAACCAGGCTTTACAGTTACAACCTGTCACCATTTCTCCAGCCTACAGCCACGTTTTACAGTTACAACCTGTCACTATTTCTCCAACCTACAACCAAGCTTTACATAATGCCTCATTGTCTCACGCTGCCTACCTTATTGCTGCAGCTCTGCTCTTCATACAAAGTAACTTGTATTTGCATCTCTTCCATACGTGGGTGTATCCATTGCAAAATTCTTCTATCCAGCGTCTGCACGTTCTCACATCGATCTTGGACCTCTGATATTTTGCTCATCATTAGACACATTTCTTTAGAACACAAAGGTAACAATATGAACAATGATAACAGCACAGCATTACGCACGCATTCTTTTAGAAATAAGTAGAGCCATTCAGACACTTAAAAGCCTGCTATATATAGAAACACCACAAGCCTCATTACTCTGGTTCAGACACTAAAAAGCCTGCTATATATAGAAACACCACAAGCCTCATTACTCTGGTGCAGACACTTAAAAGCCTGCTATATATAGAAACACCACAAGCCTCATTACTCTGGTGCAGACACTTAAAAGGCTGCTATGTATATATATATAGAAACACCACAAGCCTCATTACTCGGGTGGAGTTTACTACGAAGCTGAAAACGGTACATCCACTACCAGATGTGAGTGCGAAAGTTTGTTTTTTTTGTAATTTCAACAGCAAAAACCGCGAATCTGCGAATACAGATTCCGCGAATATTGAGACTCACGAGAAGCAATGTTATTTTCGTCCATATGAAGGCCCTGGGAAGCCTCTGCCGTGAGGCAAGATGTGGTCACAGATCTAGGCACATGCACAAGTTAGCTTGTATAACCCGTCACGTTCTAATGTCGACGCGGGCCCTGCAGCGATTAGTTCAATACACTTTTTTTTTTTCTTTTTGTTGTGAAACAGATCGATTCTGTTTAAACGGTAGATCAGACTAGCAAGCTCCGGTAATGACGTTTATTTGTTTTTGTTTAGGCTGATATCCCCTGATTGTGCTCGGTTTATATAGCCACGTGACGCATTTTGGGGTTTCGCCAGTGCAATGTTGATCAGACTAGTTGATCAGATAAGTAGGATGGAGACAGTAATGAGAGATGAAAAGAAGTCTGAATGTAAACAATCAAGAGGGTTTACGTAAACAAAATATGGGCCAAAAAAACAAAACAAAACAACAACAAAAAAACAAATTAAATGAAGAGAAGATAGATAGTAAACAGTAGTATCCACTCAGTGAGGTAAATAATAAACAATAGTATCCACCCAGTGAGTTAGATAATAAACAACAGTTTCCACCCAGTTAAGTAGATAATAAACAATAATATACACCCGGTGAGGTAAATACTAAAGAATAGTATCTACCCAGTGAGTTGGATAATAAACAACAGTTTCCACCCAGTTAGGTAGATAATAAACAATAATATATACCTGGTGAGGTAAATAATAAAGAATAGTATTCACCCAATGAGGTAGATATAAACAATAGTTTCAACCCAGTTAGGTAGATAATAAACAATAGTATCTACCCAGTGAGATTCTAATAATACCAAAAAAAAGTTACGATAGCCAGTGTGGCATGCCATATAAAGCATTTTAAAAAATGAATGTCCTTATTGTGCTTGACCTGTCAGGACATTGGAATGCGATGTAGTAACTGATATGCCTGACACCCCCCCCCCCTCCCCAATTCCCTACCTCAGTGAGGAAGCCAGGTACCTATTTTTTACAGCTGGGTGCACTGGGCGACTCATAAAGAATCTGAAATGTAATTGATTAATATTTGTCACATTAAAGGACACATTGCGCTCTCTGAAATACTGCGCTGTGCGGTTACATTCGCAACTGACGCGATCTTTTTTTTTCTCGGGACCTGACTTAAATACATAATATTCTATTTAACAGAATCCTCTGAAACTTTTTTTTTAGAGAAAAGAATTTGTATATGCAAATTACTAATCTATGAGTAGCTTTTCTTAAAATAATAACTACCTGAGACTGGTCATTGCTTCCTTGGGGCCAGTCTAGTTTACGGTGGAGCGGGCCAGAAGAAGAAAAAGAACATTGAGTGTCAGACAGTGACAGGAAATCGCTTCACTGGAAGAGCTGGGATAACTTTGCTGGCCAAAGAACCAGCGCTTGATGTCCATGGATGGAAAAACTGAGTCAAACGAAGGTCATCGATACAGAGACATGGATGGAAAAACTGAGTCAAACGAAGGTCATCGATACAGAGACATGGATGGAAAAACTGAGTCAAACGAAGGTCATCGATACAGAGACATGGATGGAAAAACTGAACGAAGGTCATCGATACAGAGACATGGATGGAAAAACTGAGTCAAACGAAGATCATCGATATGGAGACATGGATGGAAAACTGAGTCAAACGAAGGTCATCGATATAGAGACATGGATGTACGGCGTGGTAACTCAGCCTGGACACACGTCAAGAATTGAACAAATTCACCACAATCCACTCCCCATCCTACTTCATGCTTTTGTGTCAAAACGCCCACCAGGACACCGGCTGTAGGGAAAAAAATGTTGAACTCGGCTGTGACATTTTCAAACAATAAACTAAGAAACAGAGGGAAGAAAGTACACGTTTGTCACTCATACATGCACGACGTGATCTAGTTGTGGATAAGTGTACAAGTATGTGTATGTGTGGTGGCTCATGTTGTAAGACGTGACAGCCCAATATACAGCAACCACAAAGCAAACGAACACTTCAAGCAGACTTTGACACCACGAGTTCACAACTTCTATATTGAAGAGTAGGTCCAAGCATAAGTCCAACCCCCAGACCTCACATATATAACACATGTTTAATCACTTCATCAACACTCACGTAGACAGATTAAAAAAAAAACCCTGCATACTTCCATACGTCCATTCTCTGGCTTCCACACAGCTAGCTGATCTCTTTCCAAAGGTCCTGCCTTTCAAAACCTTTCTCGTAACTAACTTCAATAACTACTGGGTTTTGTCTCTTTAATAATAATAATAATAATAATAATAATAATAATAATAATAATAATAATAATAATCTTTAGTAGCATTCAGTTTCGTATACTTAGCTTTCCAAACAGAGAGCTGGGTCGCCTCCATGAATCCTGCTGTCAGCAGGAGGTCTTCATAGGAACCCCAGAGCTTCTCTCCCATGCTTCTCTTTCGGTGCAAACCTGGACTCTAAGGTCTCTGTATATCTGCAGATCTGTAATGTGTTCAGAAGTCGGGGGGGGGGGGCGTTTTGACACATGCATCAGGCTGTTGGTGCAACCTTTATCTTGTAGAAATAAGAGTTAAATCTGCAGTGTCCAACTCGTAACTTGAAAATTGTGGTTTGTTGTTTGTTTAGTCTGAGTTCTGGGTCCTGTGGGTATCCGTTGTTTGTTTAGTCTGAGTACTGGGCCCTGTGGGTATTTGTTTAGTCTGAGTACTGGGCCCTGTGGGTATTTGTTTAGTCTGAGTACTGGGCCCTGTGGGTATTTGTTTAGTCTGAGTACTGGGCCCTGTGGGTATTTGTTGTTTGTTTAGTCTGAGTACTGGGCCCTCTGGGTATCTGTTGTTTGTTTAGTCTGAGTACTGGGCCCTCTGGGTATCTGTTGTTTGTTTAGTCTGAGTACTGGGCCCTGTGGGTATCTGTTGTTTGTTTAGTCTGAGTACTGGGCCCTGTGGGTATTTGTTTAGTCTGAGTACTGGGCCCTCTGGGTATCTGTTGTTTGTTCTCTGCCTCCAGGTATTTGGTATTTCCTTTTAACTAGTGTTTTCACTTCCATTTGCGATCTGTGTCTAAATTGTTATTTCTTTGTGCCTTTCTTTGCTAGTCTAACGACTGTTTCATTTCCTGGTTTATGATTCGTCATGTGGCTCAGGTTTTCTTATGTGTTTGTAAATGGCTAGCCCAGTATTCCCTTCTATCCACTTGTTCAGACATTCTTCTTTAGTTATACCTCAAAGATTTGTTGGACTACGTGATGGAATATTTCTTTGTTTAACTGAGGTCACTTTGCACCTTGTTTGGTAAGACTGTGTGCCATTTCATTTTCAGGAATTCCACAGGAATTCTACAGGAATTCTACAGGAATTCTACAGGAATTCTACAGGAATTCTAGGTTACAGAAGGCTGTCCCAGTGTCTGTCCCCTATCTTCAGGCGTCTTTCAAGAACAATAAACGGCTCCTGATAGATAGTAACTATCTCTGTTATTCTGTCTTACAGATTAACGCATCGAAAAACTCTAATTCTTTTGAACAAAAGTAATCCTGAGACCCAAGGCTAAGACTTACGACTAAAGATTAAGACTTACCACCTAAGACCAAGACCTCCTCCAGCTTTATTTATCTGGTCCTTTTTTTTTTGTGTCCATTGGCGTCAAGTTCACCATAAAAATTCCCCGTCCATATAACTAGAGAACTTCCTATAACAACTTCCCGTTCTAAATTTTAGCAATTTTCTTTTAAGAAGTCCATGATTTTGAATTTACCCTTTGTTTTGAGATTACTGCTAATCTATGACAACTTGGTATCCACTGCAGCATGGCTGATATTCTATATTCTTCGTACTCTTTGTCTGCAAGTTTCATTACTAAGTCTACATGACCTGACAAGTTTGGTTCCGAGTTGTCGATGACTGGAAGGACTTGACTGGAGAATTCGAGAAAATTGTTATATCCTGGAGCTCAGCCTTCCACTCTCAAGATCATTCTAGATTTTATTTTCACGGGCCTCTTATAAGTCTCTGCAGAGACTACAGGTTTACAGAATTTGTTCCAGATTCTGGAACTATCACATACAGGGTGAGGCATAAGTTATCTTCATTCTTAAGGCATTTACGTTGTTTTTTTAATTAAAGATTCAACAGTTTATCACGTGAAATGCTGAGACGCGATATGTCCTACTCAACTATCTTGTCTTGTCTTGTGCTATCTCCCTGTAACTGCGAGCTGGCGTTCTTTGCAGCCGATGCTATGGAGGTGTTGAGGTACAGCATCGTATCGGTGTGTGAGGGGGTTGTGGCAGCTACTTTTTCAGTCCCAGAGTACAGATAAAAAGCAAAGTGAGGGGGGGGGGGTGTGCAATGCTTCTTTAGCAGACACCATCACCATGGGGACTATGCAGATTCCTGCCCCATTAGCCAGGCTAGGCCTGTTACTAAGGGTACCAACGAAGAAGTGGGACAGAGTCTTGATCAGTTATGATTCGCTAACCCTGATACTAGCATATTCAGATATGGGTCACTGATTGCCTAATCGGACAGAGTCTTCACCTCACTTCTACTCAGCCATAAAAATATACAAGGTCTGACAATTAAGTCATGAGACTAATTACAAACAACAATTGAAGATATAACCTGCACTTTATTCAAAATAAGCCCCTTGTGCACTGATACAGCGAGTGGCACGATCTAACAAACACTGGAACGACCTCTGAAGCTCTTCTGTTGGCATGGCCCTTAAACTCGGTGTTACGGCCCTTTGGATGTCATCAGTATCGTCAAAGAAACGTTCTTTCAATTGTAACTTTTAATTCTGGGGATAGAAAATAATCCCAGGGAGACAAATCTGGGGAATAGGATGGATGATTGAGAGCACACTTGTTTGTTTTTTTTTTTTTGCCAAAAATTCCTGTACAGCTACCGCCCGGTGAGCCGGTGCATTATCATGAAGAAGGAAAAAACTGCCTGGTTTTGAATACTTGGGTCGGACTCGGAGAATCCTTTTCAGTAGGCGTTTCAAAATAATTAAATAAACTTTGGAAGTGACAGTCTGTCCCTCTAGAAAAAATTCTTTGTGAATAACTCCTTTGCTGTCGTACAAGCACACCAACATTGTCTTCAGTTTCGATTTTTTAAGATGAATTTTTTTGCCCTTTGGTGATGATGAGACTTCCACTAAGCACTTTGGCGTTTAGTTGTGCGATAATAGTGGAAAATCCATGTTTAATCCTCTGCAACAATCAAATTTAAGAAATGTTTATTTCTGCGACACGTTTTAATGATGTCTTTTGCATACTCAACATGCTGATGTTTTTGATCATCAGACAACGAATATGGTAGAAACCGGCAAGCAACTTTTTTTTGCCCCAGTCTTCCACTACAATTTTACGAGTGGTCTCTCGTTTAACACCAATTTATTCTGCCATCATTCTCACAGTCAAACAAGGATATTCTTGTATCCGTTGTGTAAGTTTTGCAGTGAGTTCCTCATTACGAACATAAATTGGGCGTTCATGTCTAGTTACATTTGTAATCGTTTCCACATCACTTCTGAATCGTGAATACCACCTGAATATCTGTGCACGAGATAAACAATTATCCCCATAAACGTGCCGCATCAGTTCAACTCTCAAAGGCACTTTCTCGAGTTTTTAACAGAATTTAATGTTAGCTTTTTGCTCCATGCTGATTACGTAACAATACACCTCTGAATAGGTCGACAAAATGGGGGCTTGTTTGTCGTCTGCTTATCGGGCGGCGACGAAAAGTTGCCAGATCACAGACGAAGGTTGCCTCTTTGGATTCCATGCTTTGCTTCATAGATGGCATTTTTGTCTATAAATTGGCTATAATAAAATCAGTCTCATTACTTAATTGTCGGACCTCCTATACCACACTCTCGTGTTAGGGAAATCGCTATCTAAGAACGGAGAATGTGTACAAAAGTTAACGGCGTCAGTGTTCACGTATTCGATGACCTGTGGCTGATTCTTGTGTGGTTACCCCCTCGTTTCGCCTTCTTCAGTGAGAGTGTTACACAGAAACGTTGGTTTGTTCTTGTTTCTGTTTACCCTGTGCTCTTCAAGTGGTAATGCACTGTGCTGTATGTATAATAATACAGGATTGTGATTTATATATTAATGATTGAGGAAGTTCGAATTGATACTGACTTTTAACTCTAGATCTTGAATGATTTTATGCATGCAAGAATCACAGGTCGTCTGTATATTTTATACGACGAATAATCGTTGTGCCCCCGACAACATTGTCTTTTTTCATTGTCACTTTTTACTTTATGAATGCACGTTATTACTACTTCTTTTTGTTCACTTCAACATTTCAGAATGTCACTACACATGATACCGTATGGTTCACTGTAGTAATTTTTGTTTACGGATATTAGTATTTTATATTTACTTTTACTGACGTGAATTATTATTCAATCTTTTATTTTGTCTTGCCGCCGTCGTACTGAGTGGTGGAAGGCTGACTACACCATACGTTCACACCTTACGTATAAATAACGGGAACACGAAACAACAATCCTTTTTATAAAATCACGATCCTTGTATTTACAAAATTCTGATCCATAAGGCAACACAAATCAACGAATTCTATGCACATGATGTCCATATAATTATACATTTCCACACGCGTTATTGATTCATAAAAAAAAGGTTCCTTGAATAATATGATTTCAATCCTGATTACAATGCACATACTAAACTATACACGTCAGCCTCCATCTATCGAATGATCCTTCGTCCACGACTGGTCGCTGGACTTCCACGTGTTCAACTTATCCCCTTTTTCTTCTCTTCTCGTCTTATATACCTGGTCAGCGCCGGACTCGAAGGCCTGGGGATTTCCATTCAAAACCGGGTCACTGCTTGCTTATTTTTCCACTCCTTACATCACCACAAGACTGAAATCTTAACACACATAGTCACTATAAAATGATTCGTTCATGAATTAAATCGCATTTCACCTTTAATGTTCTCCAAACGAAATTCACAAGTATCAAATTCAGGCATCTCCGAAAGCATTTTACACAAAGTTCCAAAAATATCAAATCTTCTGTATTTCTCGCTCAATACTAATAATCACTTTCTAACTTGAAACGCATCTCCTGTCTGTCCTAAACTACTTCTGGTTCTAAACTGCGTTTCTATCTCCTTAATATCTATTGGCTCTACCCGTCCATCTGCTCTATCTGCCTTTGCTCTCCTATCTATCCTTCCAGTCTTCTTTTTCTCTGTCCTCTCTGTACTTTTCTCAGTCTTCCCTTTCAAACTACATACATGGCTTATATATCGTAAGTCAGTTGTCCAACAGGACACACCTCTAAATCTTTCTGTTGGTCAACTGATTGGACTTTGGGATAAATCGGCCCATCCCCTTTGGTCTCTTATTGGTCTGCTGAACTATTCATAAGAAAGCAAATATGAATCACCTGTCAGTAAATCTGTTGCGTCAAACTGTCTATTCAATTTTCTCGCAGAGTAAACACTTCTTATCCAATATCAGGTATTTCCGATACCTGTAGGGGATTAGTCCACTCCTGTTTACACAGTGTCCGTCTGTCAGTCTCCATGTGTACTATTTTGTTATCTGAGTAAATCCTCCTAGTTACTATTCTGGGTGTGTTTCCCTAATCCGTCCTATATTATCGGCGCTCCATCCTCTCTAGTATTTGTAAATATCCACTTAATTCTGTGGTAATACTACTAATACCGTGTGCAGGAGTGTTCCTCTCCCACCGGTTCTCAAATTTTCCATCGTTTCTTACCGACTTTATACATATCTATAAAAATTATAACTATAATAAAATGCTAATAGTAGTAGTAGTAATAATAATAACAATAGCAACGCTATTAATAATAATTAGTATTATAATATCCTAATATACATTGCACTGTTACATTTGATTAGTCACGAAAAACACGAATAACTTAAGACGTAAGAGAAGTGCTTGGCATTTTTCGAGACGAGCCACACAACACCGTGAGCAAACTTCGCTGTTTCCCATTAGCTCATCTCTTGTTCTCCTCCTCTCTTTTATTGCTATTTCTCTTCTTTCTTTCCTTTTTATACTTTCTTCTAAAAGGGCGTACGTGCCCATTTGTCTCTAGCTCAGAGTACACATGGCTGACGGTGTTTTAAGCTGAAAGCAAAATATTCACGGACAAATCAGCGTCACACAAATGAGACTTCACAAGAGCTCCACGCAAGACAGCAGAAAAACAATTCTCTGATTGTACGAGGCTGTAGGTGAAGGTCGCAAGCGAGAATAATTCATCCTTTATTCGCATCTTAGAATTAGCCAGTGAAGGAAAGGCTAGTGATTTTGACATATGAACTCGCAAGACTGGCAAAATAACTGTAATCTTTGCGTGCTTGAAATTAAGCTGCAGGAGAGGGAAATGTCAAGTAAGGAGGTAAAAAAAAATTGTTGATGGACAGCATGGGGTGGGAGGAGGAGAGAGAAAGAAAGAGGGAGAAGGAAAGATAAAGAGAGGCAAGAGAGATAGAGAGAGGAAGAGGGAGGGAGACAGTGATTTAGAGAGAGAGAAAAGAGAAAAAGTGAAGGGAGAGAGAAAAAGAGGGGGAGAGAAAGAGAGAGGAAGAAAGAGAGAGAGAGAAAAAAAAGACAGAAGAAGAGAGAGAAAGAATGAATGAACGAACTGACAGACTTTATTTTCAAACGGTAGGAATTGGGCACGCAGGCCCATCTAACATTTTGCCCAGGGAGAGAGGGAGAGAGAAATATAGAGAGAGGGAGAGAGGGAGAGAGAAATATAGAGAGAAGAAGAGAGAAATATAGAGAGAGGGAGAGAGAAATATAGAGAGAGGGAGAGAGGGAGAGAGAAATATAGAGGGAGGGAGAGAGAAATATAGAGAGAGGGAGAGAGGGAGAGAGAAATATAGAGAGAGGGAGAGAGGGAGAGAGAAATATAGAGAGAAGAAGAGAGAAATATAGAGAGAGGGAGAGAGAAATATAGAGAGAGTGAGCGAGAAATATAGAGAGAGGGAGAGAGAAATATAGAGATTGATTGACTGATTGATTGATTGATTGATCTTTATTTCAAAAGGGTTAAGAATTGGGCACGCAGGACCGTCTGACATTCTGCCCTTTATCATACATCTTTCACTCTATTCCAGATATTCTACAAATATGCTGTTCATATAACAAACATAATTAACATTGAAAATGAGAGACATAAAATAAAATATAACATTTACATTTCGTTCTTAAACATTCACTCAGTACAGAAGTAACTACATACATTATAAATGACTATCTACTAAACAAAATTTTCGGGACTATTCAGAAAACAATTAATTGTATTCGGTGTCTGTAAGAGCAGTTTAAGATAACTTTTAAGTTTTATAACTCATGGGGGCATGTAGTCGACATCAAATAGATATTGGGAAAGCTTGTAGTTGTAGGAAGGAGTATAATTTATATTTTTTATATAGGATGGGAGGGTATTCCAAAGATAAGCAGCAGAATAACTAAAGCTTTTCTTGTAAAGATCAAGTCTAGGTTTTGGAAGACATATGTTGTTCAAGCGTTGGCTGCACGTTGGGCTAAATTTAAACAGGTTCCATAGATAAGGCGGGGCATGCCGTGAAAGAATTTGATGTACTAACTTGGCTTTGTTGAAGAGGAACCTTTTCTTAAGTGGTAGTATTTTGATACGTTTGTGATGGTTAGTTGTTTGTGCTTAATCTTTGTCACTAATAAGCTTTACTGCTCGCTTTTGGAGTGAGCAAAGCCTCTTTGTATTTGACACTGAGCAACCATCCCAAACTGTTGAGCAATAGTCTAAATGTTTTTGTATATGAGATATGTAGTATGTCTTCCTAGTGTCTTGATCGATGAAGTGCTTAATTTTAGCTAATTGGTACACTTTTTGTGCGATGAGTTTTGTTAGACATTGCACATGAGAGTTCCAGGTCAGATGTTGGTCAATAATAAGACCTAGTGTTTTTTGCTCGCTAACGTTTTCTATCTGTGATGTTTCTGTACAGAGCCGAAGTGTTGTTTTTGTTGCGTTTTGTAGTTTCTGTCTTGTTGTTATGAGCATTGATTTTGTTTTATCGGTGTTTATAATCATGCCATTATTTTTGCTCCATCTAATTAAATTGTATAACTCGACCTGAAGAGTTGATTCTAGATTAACACAATCGTAGTCACTGGTGTAGACTGTGCAATCATCGGCAAAAAGGTCACAAGAAGAGTGTTTAAGATGAAGTGGAAGATCATTGATATAGATAGCAAAGAGTAAATGGCCTAGGATAAAACCTTGCGGAACACCAGTGTCAACTGTAGTGAATTTGATAGAGAATTGTTGAAAAATACTACCTGTTGTCTGTCTGAAAGAAATGATGCAATTAATTTTATTAGGTTAGGGTGCAATTTATAAGTCTTTATTTTTCTTACAAGAATATCGTGGTCAATCATATCAAATGCCTTTTTAAAGTCGACAAAGATGGCACCACATAGTCTGTCGTCATTTATGTTTACTAACCAGTTTTCTGTCATTTTGGTGAGAGCTGTGTGGCAGGAATGATTGGGTCTAAAGCCTGACTGACTGTCTATGAGTAAATTGTTCTCTTGCATGTGTCGTAGAGTTATTTTGTGTATGTGTTTTTCGGTTGGTTTTGATAATGACGATAATATGGATATTTGACTATAGTTGGTAAGATTGTTGGATGAGCCAGATTTAAAGCGAGGATACACCTTAACAGTTTTAAAAGCCTCAGGGAAATAACATTTTGCAATGCACTGGTTGTAAATATATGTTAGTGTATGTGAAATGACAGGTGCAGCATAACGTAAGATCTTATTACTAATATCATCAAGCCCAGCTGTATTGTTGTTTTTTAAGGTTAAGAGATAACTGTGAACTTCACTGACTGTTAAGAATGGAATGTGTAACTGTTTAAAATCAGTACATCTCCTGTCCAGGAATGTTTGTAGTTCATGTAAGAGAGAGGGAGAAAGAAATATAGAGAGAGGGAGAGAGAGAGAGAGAGAAAAAGAAGAGAGAGGGAGAGAAAGACTGAGCGAGCGAAACCGAACTAACTTTACTTTCAAAGGGTGAAGAATTGAGCCCGGAAGCCTATCTGACATTCCGCCCTTCATCTGCCAACTTCCATTCAAAACCAGTCAGTCCACATCATTATAGGACTAGCTCTTCAAACATGAAAGCAATACTAATTCCAAGCTGAACACTTGAGAACTGGAAGGTAACAGCAGGCAGTACTGCTGTATAGACTTGACAGACATAGAAAGAGCTACATCAGACAGAAAGACAAGTGAGAGTAGAGAAGAACACTAAGGTGGTCAGACTGACAGACAGGACAAATACAGTTTCAGAGATTGGTGGTCGAAAGTATTGATAAGTAGATAGATGTGTAGAGAGATATTTTTCTGCACAGTCCCATGTTATACGGACTAAGCTTTGCGGTATGTTCTATTTTTTTGAGTAGATAGATGTATAGACAGATATTTTTCTCCACAGTCCCATATTATATGGACTAAGCTTTGTGGTATGTTCTATTTTTTGTTAGTAGATAGATGTGTAGACAGATATTTTTCTCGCAGTCCCATATTATATGGACTAAGTTTTGCGGTATGTTCTACTTTTTTTTTAGTAGCTAGATGTGTAGACAGATATTTTTCTCGCAGTCCCATATTATATGGACTAAGTTTTGCGGTATGTTCTACTTTTTTTTGAGTAGATAGATGTGTAGACAGATATTTTACTCCGCAGTCCCATATTATATGGACTAAGCTAAGTTTCATCCAGTACCGGTAAAGTGTGCAACGAAGTCCAGTTTGTTTCACCGCAGATAAATATTCCCTTTCTTTACAGGTCAATTTTTTCTTCCTAAAGCATGGTGCGCCGAGTCAATTTTTTCTTCCTAAAGCATGGTGTAATAAACTTTTCTAAAGCAGGTGCAGAAATTCAAATACCTTGGAGCAGTAATAACTACAAATGGGAAATGCAGAACAGAAATTAGGAACAGAATAGGCCAAGCAAAGACTGCATTTCAGAGAATGAGAAACATATTAACCAACACATCCTTATCAATGAATGTTAGAAAACGAGTCCTAAAATGCTATATTGAACCTATCTTGTTATATGAAAGTGAATCATGGACAATAGGCAAGTCTGCATAAAAATCATTGGAAGCAGCAGAAATGTGGTTTATTAGAAGAATGTTGCGAATCCCCTGGACAGCAAAAATAATTAATGAAGAATGTATGAGAAGAGCTGGAGAGACAAAAAACCTTGTCAAAAAGATAAGAGAGAGACAATGTACTTTCATAGGAGATGCAATGAGAAGAGGGGGCATTGAAAATATTATAACAACAGGAAAAATAGAAGGAAGAAGATCAAGAGCAAGACGAAGAGAAATGATGCTGGACAGTCTGACGGGATGGTGTGAGAGGAGATCACCAATTGAGCTGATGGCCTGCATGAAGGATCGGATACTCTGGAGAAGCATAATAGCCAACGCCAGTCGGCACGGCACATGATGATGACGATGATGATAAAGCATGGTGTGCCGAGTCAATTTTTTCTTCCTAAAGCATGATATGCTGAGTCAATTTTTTATTCCTAAAGCATGGTGTGCCGAGTCAATTTTTTCTTCCTAAACATGATATGCTGAGTCAATTTTTTCTTCCTAAAGCATGGTGTGCCGAGTCATTTTTTCTTCCTAAAGCATGATAGCTGAGTCAATTTTTTCTTCCTAAAGCATGGTGTGCCGAGTCAAATTTTTCTTCCTAAACCATGATATGCTGAGTCAATTTTTTCTTCCTAAACCATGATATGCTGAGTCAATTTTTTTTTCCTAAAGCATGGTGTGCCGAGTCATTTTTTTCTTCCTAAAGCATGATATGCTGAGTCAATTTTTTCTTCCTAAAGCATGATGTACCGAGTCATTTTTTCTTCCTAAAGCATGGTGTGCCGAGTCAATGTTTTCTTCCTAAAGCATGGTGTGCCGAGTCAATTTAATGCAAACAACATAGGACTAAAGATCAACGTAGGAAAGACAAAGTTAATGAAGCAAAATGTGAACAACAGAAATGTACTCAGAGTAGATAACAAGTTAGTGGAGGAGGTCAACGAATGTGTATACCTTGGCAGCAGAGTAGTAGAAAATGGAGGCAGCACAGAGGACATCAACAGCAGATTTACTAGAGCAAACCAGGCTTTTGCAATGCTACAGAATATATGGAAATCAAATAAACTAAGCATAAATATGAAAATCAGGATATTTAAGAGTAATGTTCTAAGTGTATTACTCTGTGGAAGTGAATGCTGGAAAATCACCAAAACCATAGAAAACAAGTTGAATTCTTTCCAGACTAAATGTTTACGTAGAATTAAAAAAATATTTTGGCCAAACACCATAAGAAATAACATCTTATTGGCAGAAATGCAGATGAAACCACTGACAACAATTATTGAGGAAAGACGCTGGCGATGGTTGGGACATGTACTCCGAATGACTGACAACTCACTACCAAAAATAGCACTAAGATGGACACCACAGGGGAGCAGAAGTAAGGGTAGACCAAAAGAGACATGGAGAAGAACAACAGAAAGGATGTTGAGCAATAGAGGGCTCACCTGGGCAAGAGCAGAAAAAAAGGCGAAAGACAGGCATTTGTGGAAAACCCTTGCGGAAGCCCCATGTGCCCTGGGCACTTAAGGTTCAGAGAGAGAGAGAGAAAGCATGGTGTGCCGAGTCAATTTTTTCTTCCTAAAGCATGGTGTGCCGAGTCAATTTTTTCTTCCTAAAGCATGGTGTGCCGAGTCAATTTTTTCTTCCTAAAGCATGGTGTGCCGAGTCAATTTTTTCTTCCTAAAGCATGGTGTGCCGAGTCAATTTTTTCTTCCTAAAGCATGGTGTGCCGAGTCAATCTTTTCTTCCTAAAGCATGGTGTGCCGAGTACTCAAATGTACGAGCACAAGTCAGCTTACTGGACGGTGACTGCTGCGAGAGACAAAGATCTCCTGCCTTCAGTCCGGGAGACACCATCGCCATCGATGCTGTCAATCCTACCTGCGATCAGAACCGTTTTCATGCATGGGCAAAGTTGGCAGTTGTACAGGGCTCCATACTTCTAAAGGATTCATTTTGATTATCGGCTTGAACTCTCATAAAATAATTCTTTAAAAAATTCAAAGAAGCATGGTTATGAAAGATGCCATGTTGTACTTCCCGATAATTCTGTACCCAGGCACCGTTACCGCCTGGTGGTGTCGAGGGGAGGCTACAAAGATTATTTTCTTTGCCGAAATTAGTGCCACATTCGTGCCCGGAACATGGGCCCCCGTAGGTTTGACTGCCCGTTGTCAAGTTTTTCTGTGTTCGTCGAATAAAAATGTTCCTGCAGTCTAGAGATATGGACATACTTGTTGCCACTAAGGTTAATGAGATATGGACATACTTGTTGCCATTAATCTTAATGAGATGTGGACACACTTGCTGCCATTAACTTAATTAAATGTGGATATACTTGCTGCCGTTAATCTTAATGAGTCTCTGAAAACCCGTTGTCAGGAAATCAGAGAAAAAAAATTATTAAATATAAAAGAAGGCCAGGGGTAAGTGCCCAGATTCGGATTATAGCGACGTGAATAAACGGGAAGGAAATCAAATTATGCTTCTTACTAGTTATGGAAGGGTACATAATGGAAAAAAGAAAGTGAGGAAGACCAAGACGAAGATGGCTGCCAGACATCGGTGATGATCTGCAAATGGACGCATCAGCAGCAGGGCATCTTGCTTACAACCGAGAGGCCTACAGGAGAGGTATTAGGGAGGCAAAGTTCCGCAAGGGACGTGCAAATGACTGACTGACTAGTTACGATGTGTCAGGAAAAGAGATACTTAAAACACAAGCGAAAATTTTCAGCTGGAAATATTCCTCCTTATTCTGGACTTTCTGAATTGAGAACCCCGACTTAACAAAACGTGCACAGACTTATTCATGGACTGGAGGTCTGTTTCGCTTCTTCGGTCAATTGAAAACAATTAGTTCTGTTGATGTAAACAACAAAATGTGGACATCTGATCACTTTGCATGACAAAGACTGTATGTGAATTATGTATGAATGTAACCATCTCCAGCTCTGTATGGTTCTTGATGCATAATGCCCACAAGTACTCGCCTTGTACTGTGTAGAAAACTCATTTCGGCCATCTTGAAGTACGTCTGTCGCAATAATGAAATCGCTCTCAGTGTGTTCGTGTGCGGGCGTGATGGCGGTCAACCATAAAGAGCTCATCTTCAAAACTGAAATTCATAGAAAATCAGCGTCGCAGCACGGTCAGCCAGCAGGGTTTGAACTGGCTTTCACTCACGTGCACGTGGAAAATGTCATCCTGAAGACCACTGACTTCCCGCCACTTATGCAACAGTCCTCAACAAAGAAATGTCTCATATAGCTGTTTTGATGAATAATAAGTAACTCGTTAATTTATTCTGTACGCTTTACCAGTTATTTTTGCGAACGAAGAAGAAGAAGAAGACCAGTTATTTTCAGATGGTGAAATGTTTGTGCTTTTCAAGGCTAGTAATGTTCAAAAGTTTCTCTCAATTAATTCTCACTTCACATGTATTTTTAAAACATTGATTTTCTTGAAAGCATTAAGAGTTTTAAGGTTTAATTTTATTGATCGTTTACATTTTTTTTCCCGTTAATGGATGGGTGAGGGCCCCAATGCCATGCTTTGCCCAGGGCCCACAATGCTGTTAAGGCGGCAGGGCCTGCGGTCACAGATATTAACAAGTTATAGCGATGGAATTACATAAATACAACCAGACGCAACATTGTGTTTCTCTCTCTACGTTTTATATGAATACTTCATTTATGTGTTTCTCTCTCCATGTTTTATATGAATACTTCATTTATATGTTTCTCTCTCCATGTTTTATATGAATACTTCATTTATATGTTTCTCTCTCCATGTTTTATATGAATACTTCATTTATGTGTTTCTCTCTCCATGTTTTATATGAATACTTCATTTATATGTTTCTCTCTCCATGTTTTATATGAATACTTCATTTATATGTTTCTCTCTCCATGTTTTATATGAATACTTCATTTATATGTTTCTCTCTCCATGTTTTATATTAATACTTCATTTATATCTTTCTTTTTAAACTGAAAGATGTTTTTTTCCTCTCTTCACCAAAATTACTGTGTTTTAATACTACACCAGTATGCCATTTTCGAAAACTAGACCATACTTTTATATTTCCAGACTCCGTGTTGAGCAACCATTTGTGTGACATCTCCCAGCGATATCTGCCGGTGGCGAACTGCCACCAACGCACTGCAGGAATATACTCTGAAAATAACCTCGAGGGTGGCTTTGATGTTCAAGCGCTTTTTACCTGCTTTGTACAGACTGGAACCGCCCGCGTTTAAATTTAGCTCACCGGGATAAATGACACTCCTTATTGTGCTGTGGAAACGTTGCGTGGTCCCGTCTGTATGACGTCTGGTTGCCTGAAAGTGACGTACAACCCGTGAAAGTAACGTGTAATCCTTCTACTGATGTCCTGTGAAAAGAATGACAGAGGTCATGTAGTATCCGATAATTGATGCTACAATGCTGAGTTCAGTTTTGTAGCGAAGAAATCTGTTAAATGTTGTGCTGAATATCACGTGTTTAAATGTCATACTGATGTTACTTTATTTTTTTTTAATGCACCTGATTATTTTGTCGTAAATAAGACATACATTACGTATTGCAAATACTACATTATTTTGTCGTGAATACAACACACATGAAGTATTGTAAATACTACATTATTTTGTCGTGAATACAACACACATGAAGTATTGTAAATACTACATTATGTTATCGTGAATACGACATACATTAAGTATTCCAAATACTATATTATGTTATAGTGAATACAACGCACATGAAGTATTTGTAAATACTACGTTGCTTGTTGTACTTCTTCTCCCTGGAACCGCTGTTCTTTGCAGTCTATGCCATGAAGATGTTGAGGCCCACCACTGTGTCGGAGTGGGAGCGGGTACGGCGGCTGTTTTCAGTCCCTGCGTGGAGATAAAAAGCAGGGAGTGTGCAGTACTTCTTTATCAGACTCCACCACCATAAGGACTATGGCGATCCTTGTCCCGGTAGCCATGCTAGGCCTGTTACTGAGCGCACCAACGAAGACATGGGACAGAGCCTTGGTCAGCTATGGTTCGCCATCCTTGAGGCTAACATGCCAGATTTTGTGTCGCTGGCTGCCACAACAGACCCAGTTTGCACAACTTTGCCCCAGTTGCTTGTTGCTATAATTGTCTACGCCTGTTTGCACGGCGCGCTCTCACCTGGAATCCCTAGAGAAAGAGGAAACATGGAAGAACTAGAAACACCTGGCGAAAGAGTCTGGAAACAGAGATCAGAAAGACCGAGTACACCTAGAGACGTACAGAAGAAACAGTCCATGACAGAAATATATGGACAGTTCTTGTTGATGGCCTATGTCCCACATAGGTATAAAGAAGGCCAGGTAGGAAGGATTGTTTATTTACACTGGGGAAGAGTGTGAGAGGGATTTCCAACACATTTGATACAATTAATATCACTGCTGTATCTAGACCAACAGTAAGAATAAATGATGAAACAACAACTTGGTTTGACATAAAACAAGGTGTCCGATAGGGGTGCCTTATTTATTTAACATGTATCTTATATCTTATCTTATATCTTATATCATTCCAGTGCCGTTAAACGTCACATAGGGCTCGCAAGGTAGTTCGCCAATTTTTTCTGTCTTCGGTGAGCCTTTCAACCTCATCAAGGATGCCTATTAGCTTGTATACTGAAAATATAATGAGGAATGTTAGAGAAGATGTAGACAAAGAATATTATGATGCCATAACAATTGAAGGTTATGAAATACCAGAGATTAGATATGCTGATGATACAGTATTACTGTCCACAACACAAAAAGGAATGGAAAAACAAATTACGTATGTCAGTCCGTAAGAACAGCGAAGAGCAAAACCTCTATCTTAATGTGAAGAAAACTAAATTGACAACAACTGACAAAATAAACAAGGCAGCTGTAATGTGTATCAATGAGGAAAAATTGGAAGAAGTGGAGAGTTTTGAATATCTTGGATCACTGCTAACTAATAAGAGAGATCCAATGAGGGAAATTAAAAGGAGGACATGTATCGCTCTTCAGAAAGTAAAACAACTAAAGAATTTGTGGAGAGGACCAGACATTCATTCATTCATTTGCATGTCCCTTGTGGAACCTTGACTCCCAAACAGCACTCCTGTAGGCCTCTCGGTTGTGAGCAAGATGGCCTGCTGCTGCTGTGTCCATTTGCAGATCGTCAACGATGTCTTGCAGCCATCTTCGTTTTGGTCTTCCTCTTTTTCTTTTTCCCATTATGTATCCTTCCAATATGGTCTTCTCTAAATTATCATGACGTTTAATGTGTCCAAAATATTTAAGTTTTCTCTCTTTAATCCTCTTCACTAGCCAGCCTTCTTCAATATTAAGCTCTTGTAGTATAGATATATTTGTTCTTTTTTGTGTCCACGATATTTGGAGAACTCTTCTGTAGCATTTACATTCAAAGGCATTTATTTGTTTCCCGGCTGTTTTGTTCAGTGTCCACGTCTCACAGGCATATATTGCGATGGGAAAGATGCATGCCCTTAAAAATCTTATTTTTGTAGTTCTGTCTGCGTGTATATCTTCTGGAAATATACCAAGAAACCCAAGCAGCAATCATGGAAAGAGGAACAGACAGAACCACAAAAATAAGATTGTTAAGGGCGTGCATCGCAACATATGCCTGTGAGACCTGGGCACGTAACATAACAGCTGAGAAACACATAAATGCCTTTGAATGTAAATGCTACAGAGTTTTTCAAATATCATGGACACAAAAAAGAACAAATATATCCATACTACAAGAACTTAATATTGAAGAAGGCTGGCTAGCAAGAAAGATTAAACAAAGAAAACTTAAATATTTTGAACACATTAAACGTCATGATAATCTAGAGAAGACCGACTTGGAACGGTACATAATGGGAAAAAGAAAGAGAGGAAGACCAAAACGAAGATGGCTGCAAGACATCGTTGATGATCTGAAAATGGATGCATAAGCAACAGGCCATCTTGCTTACAACTGAGAGGCCTACAGGAGTGCTTTTAGGAAGGCAAAGTTCCTCAAGAGACGTGGAAATGAATGAGCTGTAACAGTAGCAGGACTGTGATAAGCACTGAATGTGGAGAGTCAAAACCCTGCCTCCACGAACTACACTATAACCAAATCAATGATCTCTCCTGCGGCAGCTAATTTATTTGGATGATGTCCAGAACTCTTCGTAATGCTCTCTCTCTCTCTCTCTCTCTCTCTCTCTCTCTCTCACTCTCTCTCTCTCTCTCTCTCTCTCATATCCTCTCTATTCTTAAATTTTCTGCTTCATTTAAGTGTAGCACTAATGCTTATTGGCTTCAATACAGCTATGCAGAAAGTTCTGGTTTGTGATCCCAGACTTCGATCGACGGAATGAACGAGGCTAAATGCCCCAGGTCCTGCTTATATCACTTATAATACGAGAGGCCTAGACAACCAGATAAGAAAGCCTAGATATCTGGATAAATGTCTGTTATGTCGACTTTGTCAGTCAGTGAGCGAATGTGAGATTGTCTAGCGAGTAGCTTGCCACTGGTTTCGATCAAACAATAAGTTAAAGCTTTGGAGCCCATAAAGTCTTCCAGACTGTTTTAATACATCTACTGAAACTATCACAGAAATATTGTTCTTATAAACAATATTGTTCTATCTCCTGGAACTACGAACACAGTTTTCTTTGCAGCGGATTCCGTGAAGGTAAAGAGGCCGAACATTGTTTAGAGTTGCTTGTGAGTTATGGTGCCTATATTCATTCATTCATTCATTCATCTGCATGTCCCTTGCGGAAATGTTCAACGCTAACAGCTCTCTTGAAGGCCTCTCAGTTGTAAGAAAGATGTCCTGCTGCTGATACATCTACTTGCAAATCATCACCAATGTCTAGTCACTGAGTGGAGTTTTTTTTTTTAAAGGGAGGACTATGCAATACTTCTTTAGCAAACTCCACCACTATGGGCGCTACAGGAATTTCTATTCTCTTAGCCAGTTTCAGAGTGTTTTCAACGAATAAGTGAGGCAGGGTCTTCGTCTGTATGGTTCCCCAACTTTGTACAAACCTGCCAGCAATGGGTAACTGAACGCCAAATCAGACATCGCCTTACAGACATCTCCCCCAACAGAGAGATATAGAAGACAATATAAATATTATTCTTGCTTCTCTCCATGTGGATTGTTTTCCGGACAAATCAACGTTTCTCGTATGGTGGCATCGATACTCTTATTTCAGAATGTGGACGTGATCGAGTATTTACAGTACTGAAGCTACAGGAGAGAATCCGCCGTCGTCTGTAAGTAATCGGTTAGAAATATCAGACTTGTGTTCCCCATACATTTATTGCCAAGAATCCTGTACTGGACTGCTCCCAGAACTTGGTGTTTGTTTATCTTACTTAATATTTATATCTCTTTTCCCTACATTCGAGACCGGCGGCGATAACCACATCTCAAAGTAAGAAGGGGACACAATTTAATTTAGAAGATTAAATCTCATTCACTACTTTTCTATAAGAGAAAAGACAACTTATATTAGAGCATCTTCTTCCGTTTCTTATTTCAGGTCCCAAATGATCACATTAACATTTTATTCTAGTTTATTCCTGAGTGCACTAGGTGAGGTCAAGTAATTTTAGATACTGCATTTACTTTGAAACTGTCTGCGCATTCCACTCTCCTATTATATTCATTTAAACTTCTAGGTCAATGGTTCCCAATTATCAAAAGTCCGCGGAATCCCTATTGTTTCAAAATTCAGGGGTCACGGACTTAAATACTTTTGAAATGTTTCATATCTGTATGATAGCTATCTGCTACTAATCCAACTCGACCCCGATACTCGAGACATCTCTGATATACCCCTATTAGCACACAAAGGGAACCAGATCTTAAGGACATCCTCGCCCACAGCCACCAGAAGCGGAATTTTGCATATGCTGGCACCAGAAAATGTAACCGCCCTCGCTGTGTTATCTGCCCTGTAGACTGGGAAACGAAAATAATCACCTTTCCCAGAACTATCCTCACTTTCAGTGAAGGATTTACATGCGACTCTTGTAATGTGATCGTGTGCAAAAGATGAAGGATGGCTAATACTGGTGAAGCTGGTCTCAGATTAGGTGAACAAATGCAGAGATATCTGTATGATATCACCCAGCATCCTTCGAAATCAGTCCCTAATCATTTCAATGGCCCCAAACACAGAGGCAAATTTGATTTTCTGGCAACAGCCATCAAATAATGCCACGCTGATGACAGAGCCGCCTAGCGTTTGTGAACTGCTACATTCAGGAATATGGGACGCTGGAACTACATGGTTTGAAATCGAAATTCAGTTACACCTAACATTCCCTTCTCCCACAAGCATATTCCCTCTCACATGCTACACATATTTCAAAACTTACTTACTGCATCAGGTTACGTTCCCTCTACCCCAGCTGCAATCACCTATTTCACCGTTTCCCAGCTAGATTATCATTATACCACTCTCTACCCCCCCCCCCTTTTTCTGCTGTTCCCCCTCCCTCTTCTCTACTTATCACACGTTACAAGTCTCAATTTAAACATTTTCAACACTCTACCATGCGCATTTCTGGACACGGCCTCTTACAAGCCACAGCTAAGTGCTCCACTTATTTTATTTATTCTATTTTTTTCCATTTCTACTTTTTACATAACATTCATGTGAATTCGTATTTTAACCTCTCTCTCTATTTCCTCGTCCTGTGTGTTTTTGTATGATTACGGTTCACACCAAAAAAGTCGCAACTGTGTCCTCGTTAATGAATAAAGCTGTACCTACTTTTTTCCTACTTATTACAAGTTGTTATCACAGCTTTACTGCAGTGGCTTCGTGTCTGGTTATATACTTAGTTGTGTATACTTATACATTAATTATTCGTGAGAGTATGAAATATGTGACAGCTATGGTGAGATAAATCACGCTGCATTTTATTCCAGACAATCTCTTCCACGTCTGGTTCAATATTTTCTATTTTTGAACGTGTAATAAAAGTTATTTCCTCCCCATGGAATTCGCCGCGACATTGGTTGTTAAACATCTCACAGTGAGATCTTGTCACGGACCTCCCCCCCCCCCCCCCCCCAAAGCAGGTTCCGCGGACCTCCGAGGGTCTGCAAAGTACCATTTGAGAACCACTGCTCTAGATTATTGTCTCTCTACGACTGTATTAACCTAGAATCAACTCTTCAAGTCGAGTTAAACAATCTAATTAGATGGAGCAACAACAGTAGCATGATTATAAACACTGATAAAACAAAATCAATGCTCATAACAACAAGACAGAAACTACAAAACACGACAAAAACAATACTTCGGTTCTGTACTGAAACATCACAGATAGAAAACGTTAGCAAGCACAAAACACTAGGTCTTATTATTGAAAAGCATCTGACCTGGAACTCTCATGGCATGGTCTAAAAACTCATAGCGCAAAAAGTATACCAGTTAGCCAAAATTAAGCACTTCGTCGGTCAAGACACAAGGAAGACATACTACATATCTCATATACAAAAACATTTAGACTATTGCTCAACAATCTGGGATGGTTGCTCAATGTCAAATGCAAAGAGGCTATACTCACTTCAAAAACGAGCAATAAAGCTTATTAGTGACAAAGATCAACCACAAACAACTAACCAGCACAAACGTATCAAAATACTGCCTCTTAAGAACAGGTTCCTCTTCAACTAAGCCAAGTTGGTACATCAAATTCTTTCATGGCATGCCCTGTTTAATCTTAGCCCAAAGTGCAGCCAACAGTTGAACAACATAAGTCTTCCAAAACCTAGACTTGACCTTTACAAGTAAAGCTTTACTTATTCTGCTGCTCATCTTTGGAATACCCTCCCATCCTGTATAAAAAATATAAACTATACTCCTTCCTACAACTACAAACTTTTCCAGTATCTATTTGATGTCGACTACATGCCTCCATGAAAACCATTTTGGACTGCTCTTACAGACACCGAACTCATTATTCTGAATAGTAATGAAATTTTTGTTTGGTAGATAGTCATTTATATGTGTAAGTACTTAGTCATTTATATGTGTGTTTAGTTACTTTATTGTTAATTATGTCTGTTATATGAGCAGCATATTTGTAGAATGTCTGGAACAGACTGAAACTTGTATGATAAAAGGCAGAATGCCAGATGGGCCTGAGTGCCCAATTCTTAACCCTTTTGAAATAAAGATCAATCAGTCAATCAGTCAAACAATCAACCAATTTCTGAGTTTTTCTTTTCTCTTCTCCTGTCTGTCTGTCTGTCTGTCTGTCTGTCTGTCTGTGTGTGTGTGTGTGTATTTTCTATACTACGACGCTTTATAGTGCAAACATGACCTGTTTGACAACGTTGCCGATACTCTTCTGTTTCATCTTATCACTACTGGACAGTGGCTCTGAGTTGATGCCAGCTTCTGGGTGATGTATTCCTCGCTATTGTTCCTGAACCGTTCTGAAGTAATCATGAACCCACTCTGGTTTTCCCTTCCATCTCGGGAACTTTTCCCAAACATATTTACCTTTTTTTCCCTAACATGTCCAGGACTTTACAGCGTTTAACAGTGCTTTCGTAGCATTTTACAACTGTATGCCCCGGAATCCTAAAAGAAAATATTCATCACGAACCTCTTAATTCATATGCTTACTTCACCTTGTTTGTTACTACTTATTGTATTATGTCTAAAGAACTGTATGGATCTGTACAGTCAAAGTTCTCATGAACTTCCAACACCACGAAGACCTCACCGACGACAGTCTCGTTCTCCTGGCTGTTGTGACAGTCCTTATACAGGCCACGCTGCCAAGAAGCAAAGTTGGTTCAAGGGCACTAGAACTTGTGACAAATAGAGCACCTCTGGATATCTGGTCACAGTTTGGAAAGCTACAAGGAGATTCAGAAACATCAAAATCGATGGGTAAATTACTCCAGATCCGCAGTTTACAATAATGTTCCGGTCATGGGCCCCTTTAACCAGAGATATATTACACAGGGCCCTTACTGCATTCCCTCGTCGCTTGGAAACAACTTAAAAACATTCTAAATATCCATTTTTCGGGAACTTATAATCGTGGGCTGTTTATGATGTGCAAACATGAAAATAATTTAAAATACAGATTTTCCCCACCCCCTTACCTCCCTTGTCCATGAATCTCTGTTTTGTAACCAGTGCTCTAGTTAACAAATGTAACATAAAGAGAGTTTGCAGTCAAAAGCCACTAATTAACAGCACGGAAGACTAAACAATCGTTAATGAGTAATAGCAGTTTTCCCAGCCGTCCAAGTCATCGATGGACATGGAGGATTCAAGAGCCTGTGGTTTCATATATCTAATACGAGAAAGGTGTTTACCTAGGTTAACAGCTCCAGGTAAACACTGCAGAAAGACAGCGACAGACACAGGTGAGAGTGAAAGACGTTAGACAGTGCTTGTTTAAACTCTCGGGGGAAACTATCGGAAATACTGCACAATGCTAAGAAAAGATTCATTAGATTTAGGAACAATCATCATCATCATCTTTAACTCCCTTGAGAGGGTAGGCCACGGATAAAGACTCCCCAGTCATCCCTGTTCTTGAAATAGGGAGAACAGACGGTGGGAAAATACGAAACAAAACAAAAGGAAGATACCTTCACTCAGGGACTGAAAAGGAAATAGTCGTTTTAATGTACTCCCAATCCGATAGGATGCTGTGCTTCAACACCTCCACCTTATCGCCTGCAAAGGACCTTATGCTTTCAATTTCAGAGAGAAGAAAAATAACAACAAAACAACAACAACTACAATAACAACCTCATCAAAATACGAGCATCGTTGAAAAACAACAATAAAAAATGATATCTCACAGACCCGGAAGGTCACACAAATCCTAACTCCTCAGAGCGTCTGAGGATTCAACAATCAAACTCTGCTGTTGGTAAAGACCATCTTTCTTTGTCAACAAGAAAGCCTCTTTACGGGAAAGAGTTCCCTCCCTTCTAATTATTGTTTTCTAAATTTCTTATCAAATCTGCCAACTATAATCACAGGAATCATTCCGGAGGTGACAACATTTGCACCACAGTCGATTATTTATAGATAAAGAAAAGCCAATCCGGACAAGATTTTGAAGCCGAGGGCCACAGACAATCGCTCTGGAAAACTCCTTTATAAAACCCTAAGGCTTGAGAATGTAATTTGATGTAAACGGATCGTTAGACTAATGATTCGATGTGGGTGATAGCGAGGCCAAAAAACAAACAAATCCCTATTTTCCTGATGGAAATGTCTAAAAACGCAAGGTTTCTCCCCGCAGATAAATATGTAAAAGTAATTCAGATTTCTTGGGTGAATATTTTAAAAAGCACACACATTGATTCTATGGGATGTCATTACACTAATGACGAGGGGAGGTAATAGATGTAAATTGTGTGTGTCTAAGGGAGATTATCTGTCCTAACGATCACTTAGGAAATTAATTCTATTTTTCTAATTGAAGATTGATGCCATACATATAACATAACACACATTTTGGTGCCTGAAATGTTAGACCTGTTTCTGTGTATATTTGACCTGCTGATTCCAAAAAATGGCACTGTCAGCTCTAGTTTTTGAGATAAGAACATATGCCACATACCATTCTTCATTCTGCACGCCCATAACAAATTAAAATATGCTAATGTAATGTTTAAATTAATATTGTTTAAACATGAAGGAAACATATTAAAGATTAAAAGAAAAATGTACTACATGAAAATCTTCTTATTTCATACCAAAATCAGAAGTTTATGATACAAACTTTCCACTCAGAAGCTCCTTTTGTAAGACTTCCAAGAGTGGGATCTGCCGGAACAATCCCGCATAAGATTCCAACAGTAGTCTGCCATCATGTGTGCATCCCATCTTCCTTGGTATCTGTATTCGTGAAATCTTTCACCTTCCTCTTCGCTTAAATCACCAAGGTTCTCTGGAAAGCCATCTAAGTGATTGTGCAGATAATGAATTTTAACACATATGTTACAGTCAAGGCTGTTGAAATGAAAGAGCATATCCTCTACTAAATATGTGTAGTTGTCTGCCTCCTTGTTGCCATGAAACCTTTTCACAATAAGGAAAAATGAAGACCAGGCACATGATTCGATTTCATTCATTGATGCTTTGAAATGTGGGTCATTTATAAGTTGTTTGATCTGTGGACCATGGAAAATTCCTGCCTTCAGTTTTCCAAGGTACGTCCAGGTAACTTATGCACTATGTGTTCAATGCACGGACCGTCTTTATTCAAACCCTTTACAAATTGTTTCATCAGACCTAACTTTATATGTAGCGGTGACAGTATGATTCTATTTCGTTCTACCAAAGGTTCATTATTTACATTTTGTCCTCCAACCACCACATATTCCCCCTGAGGCCAATCTTTTCTTGCCCAATGTTCATGTTTGGCTCTACTATCCCAAAGCCATAAAAAGGAAGTATACTTTGTGTAACCACTTTGTTGACCGATAAGAAAATTAACCTTCTTCAAGTCACCTATTGATTCTCTTGGTAATTTATATTTTACAGGACTAAAGAGATGACCTTGTACTCTTCTTTGATCCTAGTGGAGTGACCGATTGGAATGGAACCATATGTGTTGCTGTTATTTAAAAGAACACATTTCAAACTGTGTTTGATGAAAAAGACGCCACTCACTTGGGTTATATTCTGAAAGACCAGTTTTCTTCACACAGAAGAAAAGTTGAAAAATACAAAGTTGTTGTCTTCGGTAAAGAACAGCAGCACATCATTTTCTCTCCTTCGATAAAATGTAATTTTCGTTCCAGGCTGAAGTACATTCTTTTTCTTCAGTCTGGAGGCAAGCAATTCCTTGGACAGATTTAAGTCCCTGATCAGATCATTCAGTTCACTCTGATCAAAACGATCACTATGTGAAGTTGTTTGGAATTCATTCTCACTACCCCCCACTTTCTTTAACTTGTGCAATATCAGGCATGCAAGACTCATCCTCTGAGAGCTGTGGTAGTTCAAGGAAATGTGGAGCGGGTACAAGATCCGAGTGCGGAACAGGTCTCCTGGCTGAAGGTAGATCAGGGTAAGACCACTTGTCACAATTATTTCGACTAATGTCTGTGATATTAACAATACAAAAGTAACAGTCATCGAAGTGGTTTTTCGGCTCCCTCCACACAATTGGTACTCCAAATTTCAGGCAGTTTCTCTTTCCATTTGTCCACTGGCGCAAATGCTCCGTACAAATTTTGCATACAATATGAGGAGCCCATGGCTTATCATGATCTCAAAGCTTGACACCAAAATAACCTACATATGCTTTTTTTTACAAACTCAGAAATAGGTTTCCTACTTGCTTTCAGTGTGTACTCCCCACAAATATAGCAAAATACGTCGGGGATGATTTAAGCAGCCCCGTCTTGAAGTAGCCATAACCTCTACGGCGATCAATTTGCAAAAATAAATTGACATGACTGAGAATATACACACTCCTCCTATACGACCATAATTATTATACAGCGCAAATGTTTTAAAACAGATCAGGTTGAGAAACCTTTGAAACACAAATTTATGCAGTCTACGAAAACCAAGATTCACCATCTTAATTGTGTGCACATAATTATGTAATAAAACATAACAAAAGCGATTTCGTCATTTGAGCTATACATTTTTATGCCAGTGTGCATTTAGGAAAGGGGGTAGACGAACAGTTTTGAAACAAAGGTCATTATACACAAAAAATGTGGGTAAATTTAATATATAAATTTCCCATTCAAATAAGACAGACTGTTACGACATCCCAATTCTGCAGAAGAGATTTCTTAAAGAGCGGACTAAAATTTTATCATTTCAACCATATCTAAGAAACTAGAGCTGATGTCAACCATATCTAAAAAACTAGAGCTGATGCCAACCATATCTAAGAAACTAGAGCTGATGTCAACCATATCTAAGAAACTAGAGCTGATGCCAACCATATCTAAAAAACTAGAGCTGATGCCAACCATATCTAAAAAACTAGAGCTGATGTCAACCATATCTAAGAAACTAGAGCTGATGCCAACCATATCTAAGAAACTAGAGCTGATGCCAACCATATCTAAAAAACTAGAGCTGATGCCAACCATATCTAAGAAACTAGAGCTGATGTCAACCATATCTAAAAAACTAGAGCTGATGTCAACCATATCTAAGAAACTAGAGCTGATGCCAACCATATCTAAGAAACTAGAGCTGATGCCAACCATATCTAAGAAACTAGAGCTGATGCCAAGCATATCTAAGAAACTAGAGCTGATGTCAACCATATCTAAAAAACTAGAGCTGATGTCAACCATATCTAAGAAACTAGAGCTGACACCAACCATATCTAAGAAACTAGAGCTGATGCCAACCATATCTAAGAAACTAGAGCTGATGCCAAGCATATCTAAGAAACTAGAGCTGGTGCCAAGCATATCTAAGAAACTAGAGCTGGTGCCAACCATATCTAAGAAACTAGAGCTGATGTCAACCATATCTAAGAAACTAGAGCTGATGCGGTCTATCCAATGCAATTTTCTGAATCAGCGCCCCAAATAACCTCAGGAACAGGCCTAAAAACGAAGAACAATTTTTTTTGTTGGGGCTGTGTAATCTATGTCAATAAATAATTTATCCTTTGTAATAGGGGATATGGTTATTTGATGATGGATATTTCTTTTTCTTCCTGTTCCAATACGGGGCAAATTCTTCCATGAACGTCACGGCACGCAGGGCGGAAATATATTCTTATCATTTTTCCTGTCTTTGTTTTCCAGCATTTTATTCTTACATCTTATTTTAAATAATATTGTTGGTTTCCTTTTATACACCATGCACGTGGTTCTGGTTGACCAATGAACGCAGCCCACAAATATTGATAACTCTTTCAGATACAAATGATATTACTGAGATCTGCCATCAGGGCCAATAAAATAGAGATAACCAACATCTTATCCTTTCTTCAGTGTGTACTGTCATTACATAGGGTGTAACCAACATCTTATCTTGTCTTCAGTTTGTACTGTCAGTAAACAGGGTATAACCAACATCCTATCTTGTCTTTACTTTGTACTGTCAGTAAATAGGGTATAACCGACATCTTATCTTATCTTCAGTTTGTACTGTCAGTACACTGGGTATAACCGACATCTTGTCTTATCTTCAGTTTGTACTGTCAGTACACTGGGTATAACCGACATCTTATCTTCAGTTTGTACTGTCAATACACTGGGTATAACCGACATCTTATCTTCAGTTTGTACTGTCAATACACTGGGTATAACCGACATCTTGTCTTCAGTTTGTACTGTCAGTACACTGGGTATAACCGACATCTTGTCTTCAGTTTGTAGTGTCAGTACACTGGGTATAACCGACATCTTATCTTCAGTTTGTACTGTCAGTACACTGGGTATAACCGACATCTTATCTTCAGTTTGTAGTGTCAGTACACTGGGTATAACCGACATCTTGTCTTCAGTTTGTACTGTCAGCACACTGGGTATAACCGACATCTTATCTTGTCTTCAGTTTGTACTGTCAGTACACTGGGTACAGTATAAAGCAGGACGTTACTCGTTTTTTTTTTTCTTAGGATCGAAGTATGTTTTCAAGTAACCGGTTCCAGGTTGCCCTTGGTAATTATGAGTGTTGATCTGCATAGAAGACAAATGACAATCCCCTTCCCCCCCCCCCCCCCCCCCCCCGCTTTTCCAATATCTCTCCACCCAGGAGTGATATTACATCTCTGAGCTATTATTTACACATAAAGTTTACGAACCGCAGTAAATGAAGTAAGTCTAGAAACAGTAATAAAAAAGCAGGCTTATAAAAGGACAATCTTATGTGGGGACACTAATATGTTCATCAACGTTTACAAATAAAATCAGCATATTTACTGACAGCACAGTACAGAACCACATGGCTACTGTGGTTTAAATGGTTAAGCAACTAACACTGAATGGAGAAAGACTTTAATGTTCATTGTAAAAAGAAATGGAGCGTGAGAAAGGGGAAGGGCGGCTGTGGAGTGACACGGAGTGATGAGAACATTGTTTTGATGCCGCGGCTTTCAATCAAACTCTTCGATCTTTACACTCCTGCCTGTCTACACTGTTGCCCGTCAGCGAACGGTTCTACTCGTAACTGTATTTGGAACTCAGGAATAATTAGTGTATAAGTATATAAAGCTAAGTATATAACTATACACGAAGCCACTGCAGTAGAACTCGCAATTCAGCTACATCTAACATTCGCCTCCTCCACAATCATATTCCCTCTGCATTAAGTTCCACTCCTTTCTCACTTGCAGCACATAGTTAAGTACCTCCTCACAGCATCAGATTATAAAAACACTCTACCTCAACTATGATCACCTATTCCAAATTCAACAGGCTAGATTACTGTCGTATAACTCCTCCCCTCTACACTTACGACCCACCTGTCACACATCAGAAATCTCCATTTAAACATTCTCTACACTCCACCATTTTGATATCAAATGCCTAAGGAAAATACTCGGCATCAAGTGGAACGAATTCAAGAACAATGCAGAGATAAGACAGATGATTGAATAACAATCGGTCTCATGGGTGATCAGGAAAAGGAGATGGACATATGTTGGTCACTTGATGAGAAGAAATGATCAGAGAATCCCAAAACAAGCTATCAAGTGGAACACAACAGGCCGAAGAAAAAGAGCCAGACCGCGTGAAACTATGAAGAGGACATTGTTAAGAGAGGCCAAATTAACAGGCATAAAATCCTTTGATGAGGTTGAAAGACTCGCCGACGACAGGAAAAATTGGCGAACTACTTTGTGAGTCCTATGTGACGTTTAACGGCACGGAAGGATATAAGATTTAAGATATAAGATAAGACACTCCACCATGAGCACTTTAGAACACAGCCTGTTACAAGTCACAGCCTCTTACAAGTCACGGCTAAGTGCTCCATTCATTTTATTTATTCTATTTTTTTCATTCCTATTTTTTAAACATAGTATTCATGTGAATTAATATATTTATCTCCTCTCTATATATTTCTTCGTCCGATGTGTGCTTTTGTATGATTAAAGTTCACACCAAAACGTCACAACTGTGTGCTCGTTAAGTAATAGAGATGTTCCCGCTTGTTTTCCTAGTCTATACATCTTGTCAAAAAGATCAGAGAGAGAGAGACAATGTACTTTCATAGGACATGCAATGAGAAGAGGGGGCATTGAAAATATTATAACAACAGGAAAAATAGAAGGAAGAAGATCAAGAGGAAGACCAAGAGAAATGATACTGGACAGTCTGACAGGATGGTGTGAGAGGAGATCACCAACTGAGCTGATGGCCTGCATGAAGGATCGTGTACTCTGGAGAAGCATAATAGCCAACGCCAGTCGGCACGGCACCTGATGATGATGATTTTGAAAATGGTTTGATTTCTGTTTTAAGTGGTACCAAGTTGGTACTACTCGGTATCAGGTATCGGTTTGTAAGAACCGGGTACCCGCTTTTAACGGAAGAATCGAAAGAACCGGTTCATCATCATCATCATGTGCCGTGCCGACTGGCGTTGGCTATTATGCTTCTCCAGAGTACACGATCCTTCATGCAGGCCATCAGCTCATTTGGTGATCTCCTCTCACACCATCCTGTCAGACTGTCCAGTATCATTTCTCTTGGTCTTCCTCTTGATCTTCTTCCTTCTATTTTTCCTGTTAAAGAACCGGTTACAGTTTAGTATTAAACTAAAAATACTTATACATCATATTCAAACATTTAGCCAGTATTTCTGTTTTAATAACACTAATATTCGTTTTTAAATTCATATCCCGTCAGATGAAATTCAAATATTCTTATTGGACCGAATATGTATACAGCGCATCTCTGGTAATGACACGTTACTATCACCAGCATCGAATCTATACCAGTACAAAACACCATATCATTTCGAGTTTATTATATCATCATCATAATCATCATCATCATGTGCCATGTCGGTAGGCGTTGCCGTCATGCTTCTCCATGGATTTCATTCCTTGATATTTTCCATCATCTCACTTGGTGATTTTTTTGTGCCATCGTGTTACACTGTCCATTATTTATTTTGAGCATTTGTCTTCCCCTGCCTCACTTCCTGTTTATTTTTCCTCTTGTTATAATGAAAATTTCATGTGAATCTATATTTATCGTTCATAGACAACTCAAAGGTATTTACTTGTGTCCAACACCAGAAACTTTAAGAAATAATGGGGGGAAATGGCATTTCCAACACATGTGATACAATTAATATCACTGCTGTATCTAGGCCAACAGGGAGCAGTAAAAATAAATGATGAAACAACAATTTGATTTGACATAAAACAAGAGATCCGCCATCCGTGCATACTGTCGCTTTACTTATTTAACTTGTACACTTAAAATATAATGAGGAGTGTTAGAGATGATGTAGACAAAGATGCCATAAAGATTGGAGGTTATGAAATACCAGAGATTAGATATGCTGATGACACAGTATTACTGTCCAAAACACACAAAGGAATATAAAAACTAATCATGTCAATCAGTAAGAGCAGTGGAGAGCAAAACCTTTATCTTAATGCTAAGAAAACTAAATTGACGACAAAGGACAAAACAAATAAGGCAACTGAAATATGTATCAATGAGGAAAAATTGGAAGAAGTGGAGAGTTTTTAATATCTTGGATCATTATTAACTAATAATGGAGATACAATGAGGAAAATTAAAATGAGGACATTTATCTCTATTAAAAAAATAAACAACTAAAGAAAGCTGTGGAGAGGAACAGATACAACTACACAAATAAGATTTTTAAGGACATCCATCTTTCCCATTGCAACATATGCCTGTGAGACCTGGACACTTAACAAAACAGCTGAGAAGCACATAAATGCCTTTGAATGTGAATACTACAGAAGAGTTCTTCAAATATCATGGACACAAAAAAGAACAAATATATCCATACACAAGAACTTAATATTGAAGAAGGTTGGCTAGTAAAGAAGAGTAAACGGAAAAAAAAACTGAAATATTTTGGACACATTAAACGTTATGAGAATTTAGAGAAGACAGTCTTGGAAGTGCAGATAATGGGAAAAATAAAGAGAGGAAGACCAAGACGAAGATGGCTGCAAGACTTCATTGATTATCTGCAAATAGATGCATCAGCAGCAGGGCATCTTGCTTACAACTGAGAGGCCTACAGGAGTGCTGTTAGGGAGGCAAAGCCCCTCATGGGACATGCAAATGACTGACTGTTATTATAATGTTTTCAAGTTCTGCTGTTCTCATTACATGTCCAATGAATAATGACCGCCGTTTTCTTATTAATTTATTTAAGTTCCTTTCTAAATATGCTTTTAGTTTCTTATACCGATTTTTTCATACATTCTGTAGATGCTTTATGTCCAGGATTATGGGTGGGACAAGTGTCCCACGGTGCTTTGGGAGAGCATGTAACTCTTGTCGCAGCTACCCTTCCGCCCTTACACTCTTCGGCTAGATAGTGTTTATCGTAGCGTGAAACAAATTTTCAAGCTTGACTTGTTCTCAGGCTACATCAGTGCCTTTTTCTTTTAAAAGCTAACGAATGCGTTCTGGCGAAATATTGAGCTGTTTGTGTTTTCTGTCACTCCATGTCTGCTCTTTATTTCCGTTTTCGAATCTTCTCGGTGGAAAAAAAAATCTGCTTCATACAGTTCTGTCCACACTTGCACTTAGTCTAGAGTCGGCCGTTTGGTAACCAGTTTAAATCTGTACGTGCTGTACTACAAGACACACTTATGTTTTATGCCTCCAGACAAAGGAAATCATGCCAGTATTCCTTAGTTTACTGTGTAATCAGCGTTGTTTTATGACAACATAGTCAGCGTTGTTTTATGATAACATAATCGGCATTGTTTTATGGTAACATAATCAGCGTTGTTTTATGACAACATATTCAGTGTTGTTTTATGACAACATAATCAGCGCTTGTTTTATGACCAAAAAAAAATCAATGTGGATTTATGACAACGTAATCAGCACTGTTTCATAAATAACAGAGTAATCAAGCGTTGCTTTATAACGGCGTAAATAACATATTCCATGGGAAAAGTGACAGACATATTACACATTTCGCGGAAAGACGAAGAAAAAATATTACATACTCCATGGAAAGACGAACAGAATTTCACACAGTGATTAGAGAAAGCCAGAACTATCACACTTTCTCTGGAAGGACAGTAGCAGTATCATTGTAACAAGCAGACTGACTATCAAGAAAGTGTAAACATGTGAAGACGATACTGAAATTAAACATATGATTTTAAATAGTCTTCTCGATGTTTTAACGAGCACGAGTATAGATTTATTTTCACGCTTGCCGTAATAGTTTAAATGCCGATATTATTATCATTTTATGATGTCGAGGCACATGCAGTAGCTTGGCCTGGCTGCGGACGATTACTGGTAGTGGTGTGGGGAAGTGGGTGTACACAAAAATAAATGCCTGGAGACTACTGTTTGTGTGTATGTATGTATGTATGTATGTATGTATGTATATAATTATATATATATATATATATCATATGCTGACTTAACGGCCGCACTTGAGACAGACGATCTGGTCGTAAATCGATTTGGTCTTATTTAAATTCTTATAGGGGAAGATCAGATATTAAGTATAATTCACTACTATAATATGCTATAAAATGAATAGACATGTTTAACATCACTTTAAAATACTAACAGAGTGCAAAGTTTAGCACAGTAACTGCATGGAGATAAAACACAAATATGATTTACAAAACAGCCAGGAAGAAATCACAGTGTAATAGTTTTAAATGACTCTTAACGATATGCATAAACATACTGTAATAATACATAAACATACTGTAATAATACATAAACATACTGTACACATACATACAGTCATATGTTCTGTACTTACCAAAATAATGATGTAGCATGCTTGTTCATCGCCTTCTCTTCTGTACTGGTAAATTTATGGTGATTGTAGTAGAACAGTTTGTAAATCAATCAATCTATCTATCTATCTATCTATCTATCTATCTATCTATCTATCTATCTATCTATCTATCTATCTATCTATCTATCTATCTATCTATCTATCTATCTATCTATCAACGGATTCCATAGATTAACGTAGATTTATTAAACAGCCTCTATTTCCTACAGTCGACATTTGTAGAAAAACAACCTTGTAGGAGATTGTATTGTGAATGTGGTTACATCTAGACCTACAAGTACTACATTCACAAAACAATGTGTGTACTTACCAACAATCGACCAGTTAAACTTCAACGGCGCTTACAGATTCTTGAGAACTGAGTTTCTCACACCTTGTTCGCCTGCAAATTGTTGATTACTGTGTTATGAACTTGATGAGATGTGAACCACAGTCGAAGTGAACATTACAGTTTCAATACACCAAACTGAATGAATTCAATCACAAATTACGTACTAAAATATTTTTTAAAAATATTTTTCCCCTAACAATAAGAACACATTCAATCTTCAAAAGAAGTAGATGACATAAGTAAAGAATTTTTATGCTAAAACTTTCTGGTGATGTTTTAGCACAATTCCTTTAACTTCTGTGAGCAAAATTCACACCCTCTGTGTATGATTACTTGTCGTCTGTCATGATTTAATCGTGTAATTCTCCTGATGAGTCGGTTTATTACGTATAATGAAAGATTACAGTTTCAATAACAAACGCTGGTTAGTAACTTGCTGCGCATTTGTAACTGCTTGTTACAGTTATTATTAACAGCAACGCAATGCTCACGAAGGGTACCTAATCCACGACGTGAGAGCTTTCAAAGGAAGGTGAATTACACACATTAATCCACAGATTGATGTCCTGGAATGCCACTCTGAAGAAAAACTTTCGAAGTCCTACATGAAGGGTCTTGTTT
This sequence comes from Achatina immaculata, assembly GCA_009760885.1. Classification (NCBI taxonomy): domain Eukaryota; kingdom Metazoa; phylum Mollusca; class Gastropoda; order Stylommatophora; family Achatinidae; genus Lissachatina; species Lissachatina immaculata. The sequence continues at coordinate 61,538,180 of CM019691.1, read as the reverse complement.
GCCTACCTCGACCCGAGGTCTCTGCCCAGTACGATGTGACAGGTCCGAACCGGCAGGAAGGTGAAAGAGACGAGAATTGCTCCGAGCGTCACACACGTGCTGACGCCATCGACTGATGGATTTCTTCATCGACCTGCTTCAGACACGCCGTTTGTTACCAACTGTCGAAGATACGATTTCTTGATTTCTATACACAAATCAGTAACGGTATGAGATATTACTTTTGTATTTTTTTGGTTGCGATAAATTCTGAGGGAGAACGCAAGCTAGAGGTAAATTATGTACAAACTTCAGAACTAAATTACTGGTTTCTCACCTGCATGTATAGAGAAGCAACCGCAAGCTAACGAGAATACAAATAATATAAACACGCAATATCCGACAAACAGTATAATCATAAGTATGTATGCCAGTATAATAAGAGTATATGAAAAACCAAACAACAAAGTAAGAATTTTTTTTCAACATAGCCGCGTGAAATAAAGAAAGTAGAAACAAACTTCCAAGGGTTTTTTTAAGAGTAAACTATCTATCTACAAACTGAAATCAGACAACAGCAGTTTTTTTTAACGGTCGCTTTATGTTTAAGTATGTTTTTTACACTAAGATTAACGTCCCGAATACCTTGGAGATTATTGTTTTAACTAGTAACATTAACAATTAGGAAATGGTCAGAAGCTGGAAATCACATTTACACATGAGGATGTAGGATGAGGAATGATGATAAACGAAAGATTTCAATAAATAAAGATGAGAGACTTCCTTATAAAATTTAGCCTATCCCACTGCAGCTGGAAAGGTTTCTATATCTTTAGTAATATTATTTTCCCAGAGCCACAAAACAGTATCATTAACCCAAGTACGCTACACGTGACGGCACGATAGACTGCTTTAGGAACTGGTAGCCATTATAGACAGGGCAAAAGATAAATCAGACAACAGCAAAAGAGTTAAGGCCCCGTCTAAGTACTTCGCAGGTGCTGGAACGACGCCGAATGTTGGGATCAGAAACATTCCCTTACCATCTTTGCTAGGTGGTGGAAACGACTGGGGTGTGATAGGGGACCTACCAGGAAGAGGAGAATACCCGACTGCCACCAAGAACACGGGACCAGGAAGAGGAGAACACCCGACTGCCACCAAGAACACGGGACCAGGAAGAGGAGAATACCCGACTGCCACCAAGAACACAGGACCAGGAAGAGAAGAATACCCGACTGCCACCAAGAACACAGGAATGTGACCGGACATTGTAGTGTGCTCCGCAGAAAAAACAGGAACTAATAATGATCGAGCTTACGGTTCCATACGAAAACAGGAATAGCAGTATTTATTCAAGAATGAGAAGAAAAATGATCTGATCAAGCATCTAAGACAGGTGCAGGAGTCAAGGTCAAGCAACTAAGGCAGGGGGCAGGAGTCAAGGTCAAGCAACTAAGGCAGGGGGCAAGAATCAAGATCAAGCAACTAAGGCAGGGAGCAGGAGTCAAGGTAAATCTACTAAGGCAGGGGGCAAGAGTCATGATCAAGCAACTAAGGCAGGGGGACAAGAGTCATGATCAAGCAACTAAGGCGGGAGGCAGGAGTCAAGGCAAAAGGTATTAGCTGTAGAAGTGAGAGCGAGAGAATCTATAGCGACATCAGCACACAACATATGTAAGCGACTGGGCATAAAGGACATCAGACTTCCTCTGATGATTCGAAGGAGTTGTACTGTTGTTCCGCTCTCTGCGGTAGAGAGTTTCCTGCATACAAAAACAACATAGACATAAAAACGAAAGAGTTTCAGTTCGACACACACACATACACTCCCATAACCCGTGAAAAAACTTAACCAAATTGTTTAAACAGAAGGGAGTGTTACTAGCAGTTGACTGAACGTACTCAGGCTATGCCCTGCTATTTCCCGGTCATGGATGATTGTTACAAAACAACGAAACACTTAATTAGTGGTTTTCAACCTTTCCACAAACAACTCCACTTGTCCAACCAAATCTAAGTTGTGAACCTGTGGCTCATGTTATTATTATTTTTTGAATAGCGTTGACTGTCATGCTTCTCCATCTTGTACGGTCCTTCGTGTTTCCGATTTGTCCAGGTGGTTATCTTTTTGAATGTTGCGAATCCCCTGGACAGCAAAAATAACTAAAGAAGAATGTAGGAGAAGAGCTGGAGAGACAAAAAACCTTGTCAAAAAGATAAGAGAGAGACAATGTACTTTCATAGGACATGCAATGAGAAGAGGGGGCATTGAAAATATTATAACAACAGGAAAAATTGAAGGAAGAAGATCAAGAGGAAGACCAAGAGAAATGATACTGGACAGTCTGATGGGATGATGTGAGAGAAGATCACCAACTGAACTGATGGCCTGCATGAAGGATCGTGTACTCTGGAGAAGCATAATAGCCAACGCCAGTCGGCACGGCACCTGATGATGATGATGATGATGATTATCTTTTTCCATGTCCAATTAGACTTTTTTTCTCTCTTGGCCTTCCTCTCTTCCTTCTTTCCCTTGAATTTTCCAGTCATTACTAGGTTCTCCAACTTCTGTCTTCTCATGACACGTCCGAGAAGTATTGGCTGCTTCCCCCCCCCCCCCCTTTCTTATCATTTTAACCAGTTTTCATTGTTCTGAAACTTCTTTGAGGACCTCTCCGTCTGTCAAAGGTTGTGAAGCATGATTTGACATGGGAGTGACGGTACGGCGGTTTCACTTTGCCTTCCTTTTGATCTGCGTACGGTTTTCTCTGCTAGCATTTGTCTAAAGAGACTGACCTGCATGGCAGCGGGGTACCTGTTTTGGTCTGCTGCTGTTTATTCAGATATTCGCAGCTGACCTCTTTATATGTAATGAAAAGAGAGAAACTGGAAAACATCATAACAATGTGCAAAACTGAAAGTAGTAGAGGCAGAGGACAACCGGGGGAACAGGTCTTAGTAAGACCTGACATTTTGGCATAGAAAGAAATCACCAATAGAGTTATCAGAAATGTCAAAGACCGATATTTCTGAAGGGGTATGACCGCTCACGCCGCCTGGCAATGGCACATGATGATGATAATGACCTCTATAACTTAAGGCCATTCCATCATCCGCCACCAGGTTTCTTCCAATAGGGTGATTCGCAGTTCCGTTAAGTCCGTCCTTGTTCTTATCAGTAGATGCTACTTAATACCAAATTGACACCGCAGCCAGGGACTACCTGATAATACGCCGAGGACAAATTGTGGTCTCTGTACCACAGATTGGAAGCCATTGAGTCAGGCAAGGTTTGCTGAGTTCGTGATAAACAGCTGTATTAACCAAGATGCTTGGGACATCAAAAGCGTGACAAGAGCAATTACCAGCACGTGAGGATCTATATAAAAAAAAGTTGCAATTAACGAACTTTCACATGCAGCAGGCAATCTGCTTTCACATTCCGCAGGCAATCTGCTTTCACATTCAGCAGGTAATCTGCTTTCACATTCAGCATGAAATCTGCTTTCACATTCCGCAGGCAATCTGCTTTCACATTCCACAGGCAATCTGTTGCAGATATTGAAAAGATTTAGCACCAGAAACGCGTGGAAAGAACACAGATTCTATTGCAGATTAAATTCTACTTCTTTCACAGTGTGGAAAAGATTGTAACAATATGTTAGAACTAACTTTAAAGGTTTAGAATTGGTTCTGGCCAAACAGCGTGGCTAGAGATGTGTCTACATGTGGCTAGAGATGTGTCTACAAGCGGCTAGAGATGTGTCTACATGGGACTAGAGATGTATCTACATGTGGTTAGAGGCGTGTCTACCGACATGTAGATAGAGATGTGTATACATGGGGCTAGAGATGTGTCCACATGGGGCTAGAGATGGGTATACACAAGGCTAGAGATGTATATACATGGGCTAGAGATGTATATACATGGGCTAGAGATGTGTCTACATATGGCTAGAGATGTGTATACATATGGCTAGAGATGTGTATACATATGGCTAGAGATGTGTGTACATGGGGCTAGAGATGTATACACATGGGGCTAGAGATGTTTTCAAATGTGGATAGAGATGTATATGTTGTTGTTGTTGTTGTTGCTGTTGTGCGTCCATCGTCTTCGATGATGACCACAGCTTCATCTTGGTCTAAATAGGGTGAGCTGTGAGGTGTGTCCGTGCGTGACCAACTAGTCCTATACGAGCTTTAAAAGTTTTGCCACACACGGAACATACATGTCCAGATTCAGTTGTGGGTGCTTGTGCTGTCTTGGCTTTTCGCATTGTGCGTTTGTGCTGGGCACTTTCAATTCTTGAACCGGCTGCTCTCTGGGCACCCAGGCTGGTTAAAGCCCTCCATGATGGGCGGACCTGTGTTTTGGACTCCCAGGAGTTTGTGTCTATCCTGACGGCCTTGAATGAGGTTTTGAACGTATCTTTGTATCGCTTTTTTTTTTGTGTGCCCTCCTGCTTTCTGTTTTCCGTTCAGAAGTTTCCCTTATTTGAGTTGTTTGGGCAGTCGAGTGTTACTCACTCTGACCACATGCCCTGTCCAACGGACAGCTCTTGTGAGGACTTCAATATCAGGAATCAGTTGCTGCCATTTGATGTTTAGTATTTTCCTGTGACGGTCTAAGATGTATATAAATGGGGCTAGAGATGCATATACGAGGGGCTAAAGATGTATGAGAGGTGTTCACATGTGGATAGAGAAGTGTTACGTGTGGTCTACATGTAACTAGAAGCTTGTCTCTGCCGCTGATGTGTCTATATGTGGCGGCTGGAGACGTCTCCACATGTGGGTGGAGATGTGTTTACGCGTGGCTGAAGATGTGTCTACATGAAACAACAGACATGTCTGCATGTCGCTCTGTCTACATGTCGCTCTGTCTACATGTGTCTCTATCTACATGTCGCTCTGTCTACATGTCGCTCTGTCTACATGTCGCTCTGTCTACATGTGTCTCTGTCTACATGTCGCTCTGTCTACATGTAGCTCTGTCTACATGTCGCTCTGTCTACATGTGTCTCTGTCTACATGTGTCTCTGTCTACATGTGTCTCTGTCTACATGTCGCTCTGTCTACATGTGTCTCTGTCTACATGTCGCTCTGTCTACATGTGTCTCTGTCTACATGTGTCTCTGTCTACATGTCGCTCTGTCTACATGTCGCTCTGTCTACATGTGTCTCTGTCTACATGTGTCTCTGTCTACATGTGTCTCTGTCTACATGTCGCTCTGTCTACATGTGTCTCTGTCTACATGTGTCTCTGTCTACATGTGTCTCTGTCTACATGTCGCTCTGTCTACATGTGTCTCTGTCTACATGTGTCTCTGTCTACATGTGTCTCTGTCTACATGTCGCTCTGTCTACATGTGTCTCTGTCTACATGTCGCTCTGTCTACATGTGTCTCTGTCTACATGTGTCTCTGTCTACATGTCGCTCTGTCTACATGTCGCTCTGTCTACATGTGTCTCTGTCTACATGTGTCTCTGTCTACATGTGTTCTGAATATAATCACAGGAGATAAAGAGGGGCATAGTCATCGATGACAGACTGAGAACACGTCAGGTCTGAACAAGTAGCAAAACGGCAGTCAAAAAAATGTTGGTACTTAAGAGGGAGTTGGGGAGGATAGAAGAGAGAGAGAGAGAGAAGGAGAAAATTACATTCACTAACATGATAAGAGGAAATCGGAAGCCACTGGTATTAGTACGTGACACGCGCTGATAACTAACCCACAGGTAAATACTTTCCTGAACTCATAGTCTTAAAATATCACTAACTTACCTCTATTAAACTCATAGTCTTAAAATATCACTAACTTACCTCTATTAAACTCATAGTCTTAAAATATCACTAGCGTACCTCTCATAAATTCATAGTCTTAAAATATCACAAGCTTACCTCTCTTAAACTCATAGTCTTAAAATATCACTAACTTACCTCTGTTAAACTCATAGTCTTAAAATATCACTAGCGTACCTCTCATAAACTCATAGTCTTAAAATATCACAAGCTTACCTCTCTTAAACTCATAGTCTTAAAATATCACTAGCGTACCTCTCTTAAATTCATAGTCTTAAAAAGTCACTAGCGTACCTCTCTTAAACTCATAATCTTAAACTATCACTAGCGTACCTCTCTTACACTCAGTATTAAGATGCCACTAGCGTACCTCTCTTAAACTCATAATCTTAAAATATCACTAGAGCATCTCTCTTATACTCATGTCTTAAAACTTCATTAACGTACCTCTCTTAAACTCATAATCTTAAAACTTCATTAACGTACCTCTCTTAAACTCATAATCTTAAAATATCACTAGAGCACCTCTCTTATACTCATGTCTTAAAACTTCATTAACGTACCTCTCTTAAACTCAGTCTTAAAATATCATTAACGTACCTCTCTTAAACTCAATTTTAAAATATCGTTAACGTACCTCTCTTAAACTCATAATCTTAAAATATCACCAGAGCACCTCTCTTATACTCATGTCTTAAAACTTCATTAACGTACCTCTCTTAAACTCAATTTTAAAATATCATTAACGTACCTCTCTTAAACTCAATTTTAAAATATCATTAACGTACCTCTTTCTCAAGCATCTCAAAGCCTATACCAGCGGACCAGACTGTGGTGCCTACATGTAAAATATGCTTCGTTATATATGACGAATGTTCCTGAAAATGTCTAAACTTCACCATCAAGAGCATTTCATTTCATTCTTACAGATAACTCGGCTTTCGACGTAATCGTTATGAAGGTCCATCACAAGCCTGAGATCCTATTTTCCTCAGCTTAGTGTCTCCAACGTCAAAGGTTCTTCAGTGCTCTTTAGCGGACACAGTCAAAAGTGCCAGTGTCAAAGCCAGATCATTTTTTAATACACAAAGCTCTTAGTTGTTGGTAGTTGTATTATTTATAATTTTCTAAACTTATCCTTCTATCAGGTTTCCTTGTATAGAGAAGCATCATCACTCAGATATCTGACAGAGTGCCAGTAAACGCAATCTAACAAAAAACATTCAGTAAAAGGATTTCAGAAAATACTGCATGTGTATAGCTCATCGTACAGTCCAAAGCGTTGTGGTTCGGTAGATAAACCTTGCATTCTCGTTATCTGTAACCTTTACATTTTCACTTAAAGTAGTTTCATTGATCCAGTGAACTTCAAACAGATCGATTCTTCCAACAATGGCTCTCGCCCATGAGATGATGCCATTTTGGGAAGCAGATTTCACATTTCCAAAAACCCTTCACTGTGTCTTCATCTCTCTATTTGTTTTACACGCAGAAACCTGGAATAGTTGTAATTATCCTAAAGCGACGTAGTTAAGTCCTGACTTATGATACCCAGAACGCTCAGAAGCTCATCAAGTGTCTGGAATGTTTCTTTACAAGAGGAGTTTTTTTTTATGTTGTTACATTAATTCCTGTTGATTCTTCCCTAGTATGTGTTTTTAATATTCAGTTCTTATTCACAGGTAGCGATAACTGTGGATAACAGTTTCGGTTTTTTGGTGAGATCCTGCAGAAATGTAATAGAATACGATAGGTAATTGGGTTGGATATAAATAAAATAGTTCCCCCCCCCCCCCGATAAGTTAATTCTGGATATTTATACTGTTCAAAAAAAAAAAAAAAGAAACACAACACTAGTATAGTCATATTGGACACCAAATTTCAAACTTGTATTAAAATTGTATTTTACGAAAGTAATATTTCAATCTTGGCATTGAAGAAACTTTAAGACTTTAACAATAAATTGATGTTCATTAAATTTGGTTTGTATTCTTTGCGACTGAGGCCTCCGTTTCAGTAAGGTGTATGACCTCCTCTGGCCTGTATCAGAGAACGACATCTCCTTGGCATGGATCCGATTGGTCGTTGGATCTGTTGTTGTGGGATGGCTGCCCACTCTTCCCGCAATCCAAGAGATAACTGTCGGAAATTTGTTGACGCCACGTCTCGCTGGCGGATTTATCTGTTGAGTTCATCCCATAAGTGTTCTATTGTTTTCATGTCTGATGACATGGATGGCCACGGAATGGTCTGGACGTTGTTGTCAGCGAGGAACTGGGTGGTGAGCTGTGCCACATGAGATCTAGCGTTATCCTGCTGAAAAATCGACCCTGGTGCAGCCAGAAGTGGAAGGACATGAGGACGAAGAATTTCAGCGACTTATCGTTGGGCATTCAGGCGTCCTTCAATTTGCACCAGGTCACTTCTTGCCATGAAGTTGATCGTCCTCCACAGCAGTACACCTCCACCACCATGTGGAGGTTTCTCATCCACGTAGTTCTGGACGTAGCACTCATGGACTCTGCGCTAAACTCTTCTTCGTCTATCGTGTCGCTGGAGCAGAAAGAATGATTCATCATTAAATCAAACCTTTCTCCAGTCATTTGTAACGGTCCATTGACGATGCTGCCTACTGCAGTCGGTTCTGGCGATGCCGGTCAGTAAGAACAGGACCTCTGTAGGGTCTTCTAGCCCAAAGACCAGCGTCGTGTAGCCGGTTCCTGACCGTTTGATCTGAAATTCGACGAGCTGCTGTCATTGACTGGACTGTTAAGGACGCAGATGCAAATCGATTCCTGAGGTAACGCTGCTGGTCTTCGGCAGGAGTTGTGACTATGGGTCTTCCACTGGGCGGCCGGTCTGCAATCGAGCCAGTTTCTTGAAACCGTCTCCAAATGCGACTGATGGTGCTTCTAATTCATTCATTCATTTGCATGTCCCTTGCGGAACTTTGCCTCCCTAACAGCACTCCTGTAGGCCTCTCGGTTGTGAGCAAGATGGCCTGCTGCTGATGCATCCATTTGCAGATCATCAACGATGTCTTGCAGCCATCTTCGCCTTGGTCTTCCACTCTTTCTTTTTACCAGTATGCACCCTTCCAAGACGGTCTTCTAACCACATTAAATTGTCTGGCCACTACATTTTGTGAATGTCCAGTCTGTAAACGTTCAATGACGATGAGTCGGTGTTCTGTAGTGAGATGAGCCACACTTGTGCATTGAATTTTCAAATGAATTGATTCGAGGAGCGCCAATCTTTCAATAACATGGTCAGTGAGTTTTGTGTTCAGTAAGTTTCACTAGATTCTGGTGAACCTGTCATGAGTTATTGTCAAAAATGCTGTTTTGACTAGTGTCGCTTTTCTGTGCTCATGAATCATCTGCTGGGTACAATTCAGGTCAGCACGTGAAAGTTGATGTCCAAGTGAACGTTTCAGGCAATTTGCAATCAGCAAATTTCAGTTTATATCACAACATCATATTTGTTGCGTTTCTGTTTGTGTATAAACGTGCGCGGCGGGAAAATTTGTTGTAAACCTCGCACGTATTTGTGCTCATAGTGAACGAATTGGAAGAGACGCACAAAAAAATAGGCAGACGAGAGAAAAAAAAAAACGGTTTCGACGGGCAAGAGAGAAGGTTTCAGAAATGTAGGCACGCAAGTTTTTCTTCAGAGTCAGTATTTTAGTTGGGTTTCTAAATAGTACAATGTAGATTGTAGACTGTCCTTTGTAGCAATGTTTAGTATTGGTTAAATGTGTCCTTTTTATGATAGTTTTTTCAGGATTCATTTTTTAAAGAGAGTATGTGGTATTGTCTGTGGTAAGAAGCTAAATTGTCCTTCAACATCCTTGCCATGTGAGAGGTAGACCTATGGCGACGTCAAGTTGCCTGGACACTTTTTCGTGTATTTGTGAACTCCGTCAGTCTTTTCACGCCACTTCCATTTGACAACATCCAGTAGCAAATGCGGTTTCATCAATAAATCCGTTCTATTGTACCGTCCGGAGTTAGGCGATTATTGACTTATGTTTTATGTCGCAGCTGTGGAGTTGGAATGATCAGTTAATTTTATTTATATAGTTCACAAATCGTGTATGAACTCTATTTAGTGATCCTGGGTTACGGAACAATTTTTTTTTTATAAATAGGAAACTACGAGGCTTTGGTACGGTAAAGTAAGAGAACAAATTTTGTAGGATTAGACCTCGAAAAGATCGTAGACAAAGTACTTTAGTGAGATGTGAGAGAAAGAAAAATCACAAGAGAATTTACCTGGGATTCGAACACGGACTCCGGTAGGACGAGCAGCCGTCTAGCCACGAGAGAACAGCGTACTATCGACTAGGACGAGCAGTCGTCTAGCCACGTGAGAACAGCGTACTGTCGACTAGGACGAGCAGTCGTCTAGCCACGTGAGAACAGCGTACTATCGACTAGGACGAGCAGTCGTCTAGCCACGAGAGAACAGCGTACTATCGACTAGGACGAGCAGCCATCTAGCCACGTGAGAACAGAGTACTATCGACTTAGCCAACTAGCACCCCTAGGGGTCTTACTTTACTGGGTTACTGAAGAGCGTATCAATGAAACGAAGTGAGGCCAGTGTAACAACTTCATGATGTCATGGAAGTTACCCAAAACGTTCAAGGCACACTACAGCCACCAGCATAAATAATAGTGCGTTCAATCGCTGAAGCACAGCACGGAGAACAACTAAATATACCAGACCACCATTTTAGTAGTGCAAAGACCAGATCGAGTCAGAAGTCAGTTTACATTATCAACTGGACGTGTAGGAGAACCCTAACTAAATCATCTTCTTTGGTAGTCTAGTTTTCTGGTCAGCGGAGAATAAGAAAAAATGGAAGCTTGAGATGAGGAAGAAAGGCAAGAAATGACGGTGTAGGAAAATAGATTTGCCTTTTTTTCACACTTATTTAGAACCGATGGTAAGATATATAACTTAGTGTATAAAGCAGGCGTATCATGGGATGCTGCTTAATCCACAATGTTTATTAATATCACATATAGAGGAAACCCCCCCTCCCCCGCGATGCGGTTATAAAGCATGACATCACAGGCTTTTGGGAATCATGATTCAGAGGAAAGCCCCCCCCTCCCCCGCGATGCGGTTATAAAGCATGACCTCACAGGCTTTTGAGAGTCATGATTCAGAGGAAAGCCCCCCCCCTCCCCCGCGATGCTGTTATAAAGCGTGACATCACAGGCTTTTGAGAGTCATGATTCAGAGGAAAGCCCCCCCCCCACCGCACCCTCCACACGCAGAGTCAGGGACCGAAGCTTGCCTGAAGAGAGAGGAGGTTGGGGGGGGAGAGGGGATAGGGACGTGTACGTCTCTGACGATCAGAAGAGCTGTATTGTTGCTTCACTCTTTGCGACAGTGACTGTCCTGCCAACAGATCTCAACCATCCTGTAACAAAAGTCTGGAAAGAATATTTCGATCCACCAAAACTGTCCCGAGAGTCCCACTCCAGTACCGACTCCACGGCCCTGCGGTCCACTTCCCACCACCACTTCACTGTGAAAGTGTTTTTCCACACTTAAGAAAACTTTTTTTTTCAGGACAGCATTTTTTTTCGTTAGTATCCCTCTAAATAGCTGTCAGACAGCCTCGTGACGTAATGAGCAAGCCAGAGAATCTGCTTACATCGTCAAGTGGAACCCTGAAGTTAAGTTCATCCTAGGATCTGCTTATTTAATCCTAAAGGTGCACTGCAAGATTCAGTCCCAGGCTGTCCTACAAAAAAAGTCGAAAATTAATGCAAGCGCATCGCTCGCACCTGATTGCTGGCGCGAAAATCGCTATAAAGTGCACCTGGTAAAAGAAAGCAGTCATTTACGAGTGACATTTCTGACAGGTAGTTTACCTCACATACAAGGTGAAATACGCCGAAAGGGTAAACAGATCTGTTTACAAGTTGTCTTAGCAAGTTAAAGAATACTGTAATTTTAAAAGTCTGAGAAAAATAACATGTATACAGAGAATGAAAGTAGTAGTAGTAGTAGTAGTAGTAGTAGTAGTAGTAGTAGTAGTAGTAGTAGTAGTAGTAGTAGTAGTAACAGTAGTAGTAGTAGTAGAAGAAGTAGTAGTAGTAGTAGTAGTAGAAGTAGTAGTAGTAGTAGTAGTAGTGGAGGTTATAGTTGTTGTAATAGTAATAGTAGTGGTAGTAACAAAACACTAGTAGAAGAAAAATTAGTGTCCGTAGCAATAGTAGTAGTAGTTGTAGTAGTAGTAGAAGACATAATAGTAGTTATGGTATTAGTAGTAGTAGTAGTAGTAGTTGTTGTTGTTGTAGTAGTTGTAGTAGTTGTAGTAGTAGTAGTAGCAGTAGTAGTAACAAAACACTAGCAGAAGAAGAATTAGTATCAGTAGCAATAGTAGTAGTAGTAGTGTTAATAGAAGCAGCAGCACTAGAAGATATAATAGTATTTATGGCAGTAGTAGTAGTAGTAGTAGTAGTAGTGGTAGTAGTAGCAGCAGCAGTAGAAGACATAGTAGTAGTAGTAGTAGTAGTAGTAGTAGTAGTAGTAGTGGTAGTGGTGGTGGTGGTGGTGGTGGTGGTGGTGAAGATAACAAAACATTATCATAAGAGGAATTAGTATCAGTAGCAATAGTAGTAGTAGTAGTAGTAGTAGTGTTAATAGAAGCAGCAGCACTAGAAGATATAATAGTATTTATGGCAGTAGTAGTAGTAGTAGTAGTAGTAGTAGTGGTAGTGTTAGTAGTAGCAGCAGCAGTAGAAGACATAGTAGTAGTAGTAGTAGTAGTAGTAGTAGTAGTAGTAGTAGTAGTAGTGGTGGTGGTGGTGGTGGTGGTGGTGGTGAAGATAACAAAACATTATCATAAGAGGAATTAGTATCAGTAGCAATAGTAGTAGTAGTAGTAGTGTTAATAGAAGCAGCAGCACTAGAAGATATAATAGTATTTATGGCAGTAGTAGTAGTAGTAGTAGTAGTAGTGGTAGTGTTAGTAGTAGCAGCACCAGTAGAAGACATAGTAGTAGTAGTAGTAGTAGTAGTAGTAGTAGTAGTAGTAGTAGTAGTGGTGGTGGTGGTGGTGGTGGTGGTGGTAACAAAACATTATCATAAGAGGAATTAGTATCAGTATCGATAGTAGTAGTAGTGTTAGTAGTAGCAGGAGCAGTAGAAGACATAATAGTAGTTATGGTAGTAGTAGTAGTAGTAGTAGTAGTAGTAGTAGTAGTAGTAGTAGTAGTAGTAGTAGTAGTAGTAGTAGTAGTAGAGCAGCAGTAGTAGTAGAGGAAGAACAAGAAAAAGAAGAAAGATTAGTTAGTAATAATAATAATACTAGGAAGAGGAGGCGCAGCTGAAAAAGAAGAACAAGAAGAGGAAGAAAAAGAACAAGAAGAAGAAGAAGAAGTCTAAGACGAAAATAAGTATAAACAGCTGCACTGAAAGTAATAGAAGTCCAGACAGGAAAGTTGGAAACATAAATCCCTCACAGAAGCTGAAAACCGTAACAAACAAGCCAGGATATTAAACAGCGGTCACTTTAAACAATTCTCTTCTTTTTTTTAAGATAAAGATTACAGAAAAGACTATTTTAAAGAATCATTCAGAAGTAACAGTAACTAAATCAAATGACAAAGGTTTGCAAAAACAAACAATCAAAATCTCAGAAGAAGTTAAAACACAAATATAATTTTAAAAAATACAGTAATAGTTAATATAACGAAAGAGAATAGTAAACACAGTACATATAGTAGCAGTGATGTTGACAATTAAACTATACGGATTTGCAACTAAAATAATGGCAACAACAACAACAAAACAAGAAAATGCAAAACACCTATCAATTCACTATTTGTCCTGTCTTCTGGTGTATTTGCTTCAAACCGTAACGTATTTTATACTTATGTGGCTCTGTTATAAAGTTCTACTGAATATTCTTACTACGTTTGCAAAATGTTACTGTCTTTTGGCCACATAGTTTACCGTACCACAGCATAGTTATACCGTACCACAGCATAGCGTCACTGATTTTAGAAAATGAAAGATCTGGTTTCTGAGCTGACGGACGCCGGAGACAGTGACGGATAGATGACATCAGAGATATTTAGAAAGGGCAAGCGCTCATCATTACGGTAACGTATTTCATGCTTGAGTGGAACATTTGTTGTAACACTGCCGGATCCAGTTAGGAGTAATGTTAGGACCGAGCTTTGAAGTAAGTCCTTTGATCTCAGATGAGACCTTCACAATTACGCTAGAGTAGTGTATATTACTAAGTATTGCCTCAAGTGGTATGTCGAGGGTCTAAACAAACTATTTTGGCCAGAGACTTTGAAAAGGCACGCTCTGCTACGATGTAAAATAGGTGGTAATGTTTTAGCAGCATCCGCTCTATCAGCAGAAGACTAAAAATAGACAAACCGTAGAAATTAGAATTTCCACAAAAATAATAGTCTTTTAAGCATTTTCTTAGCTAGGAGTCTTTTAAGCATTTTCTTAGCTAGATCATCAGAATATTATCTTATTGCAGTGTCGACATCACTATGCTGCATGTTTGGATTACAATGATTACGTGAAAGTACGGATAATATTTTTAAAATTATTTTCTGAACCAACCCTCGTACGCCTGACAACTTCGAGTGGTGAATAAACTTTGATAATTTGATAAGCCGTCGTTCGTGTCTTACAAATCGTTGTTGCTGCCTGTCACTACATGTTTGAAGGAGTGAAACAGGTGACAGTGAATATAATTACAACCACAATGAAAGGAGAACAGTAAAAAGAAAGAAGTATATATTAATCCGAACAATAAAATAAAAAGTTAAACAAAATAAATAAGACTTCATAAACGGTAATTTATCATCTCAGCGTGACACCTCGTGCTACATACAAGAAAAACGATGATGGCAATAAGTCTTACGCTGAAACTTTCTATTCTTTTTTATTAATATTAATTAAGTTATTTATTTTATTATTTTTAACTTCCAACTGTTTAACACGTTCTTCTTCTTCTTCTTTTTTTCTTCTTCCTCAAAAAAAAAAAAAAAGAGAATTGGTTGCGTTCCTAGCCTAGGCTGTGATACCTTGCTTCTTTCGGTCCCACACATCATCTTTCATAGTGGCTTATTCTTATGACCGAGCTTGCCTTCCGTATTCACTGGGTCAGTTTGTAGTTTGTTATATGGAAAGCCACGTGGAGATAAAACAGAGCACAGTATTGGTCAGCTATGGTTCCTGATACAGAGCTGTCAGTTTCGGTTCCCTGACTACTGTCTTGTTCAGCTCCTTGTCCTTGACCGGAAACTTCAAACGGGTTGCTGTCTTATATCTTATATATCTTATATCCTTCCCGTGCCGTTAAAGTCACATAGGGCTCGCAAAGTAGTTCGCCAATTTTTCCTGTCTTCAGCGAGTCTTTCAACCTCATCAAAGGATTCTATGCCTGTTAACTTGGCCTCTCTTAATAATGTCCTCTTCAGAGTTTCAAGCGGTCTGCCCCTTTTTCTTCGGCCTGTTGTGTTCCACTTGATAGCTTGTTTTGGGATTCTCTGATCATTTCTTCTCATCAAGTGACCAACATATGTCCATCTCCTTTTCCTGATCACCCATGAGACTGGTTGTTGTTCAGTCATCTGTCTTATCTCTGCATTGTTCTTGAATTCATTCCACTTGATGCCGAGTATTTTCCTTAGGCATTTGTTTTCAAAAGAGTCTAATTTCTTTTCTATTTCTTTAGTTGTTTTCCAGCTTTCACATGCATAAATGAGGGTGGATATTACATTTGAATTGAATAGTCTTAACTTGGTTTTTGTGCTTATAACTTTTGAATTCCATATGTTCTCAAGATTCTTGAAGATTGATGCTGCTTTTGCAATTCTGATCCTAACTTCTTTTCTAGTGTCACCATCCTGGTCTATGTAGCTGCCAAGGTATGCAAATTGATTGACTTCTTCAATATCTGTCCCTTCTATGTGTATTTTTCCATTTTGATTGATGGGAATTTTCATTATTTTTGTTTTGTCCTTGTTAATTTCAAGTCCTATTTTGCTAGCCAGTGAAGACAGGCTATCTGTTTTTTCTTGCATGAAATTCACATTATTACTGATAAGAGTTATGTCATCAGCAAAATCAAGATCTTCTAGTTGGGTCCCATGTACCCAGTCAATACCTGTGTTACCTGTGCAGCATTTTGTCATTATGAAGTCTATTGTAATCCCAAAAAGTAAAGGAGACAGTATACATCCTTGTTTCACGCCTGTTTCAATCTGGAACCATTCACTCATCCCTTCTTCTGTCTTGACTGCACAACCATATCCATTGTATAAGTCCTTGATGATGTTGACAATTTTAGATGGTATTCCATATAGACATAAAATTCTCCATAATGAATCTCTGTGTATGCTATCAAATGCCTTTTTAAAATCTATGAAGTTCAGTATTAATGGTTTCTGCTTTTCAATATGTTCTTCAAGTATTATTCTGAGAGTAAAGATCTGGTCGAGACAGCTTCTCCCTTTTCGAAATCCTGCTTGTTCTTCTCTCATTGCAGTATCCACTATATCTTTGAGTCTATTCAAAATGACCTTGCAAAATACTTTTGACACAACTGATATTAAGGTTACTCCTCTCCAGTTGTTACAGTCACTAAGGTTGCCCTTTTTTGGTATTTTAACAATGATTCCTTTCTTCCAATTAGAAGGGACCTTTTCTTCTTTCCAAATTTTGTTAAACATTCTCTGTAGTTGTCTCATGTTGTCACTATTGATAGCTTTTAGCATTTCGGCTGTTATTTCATCTTCACCTGCAGCTTTGTTGTTAGCCATTAAATTCACTGCTGTTTCAATTTCATGCAATTTAATTTCATCTAGGTTGACATTTAGCTGTGGGGCTGGTAAGTCAGTTTCAAGGTTTAACAATTCTTTTGGGTGTGGTCGATTGAGTATTTCTTGGAAGTGTTCAGCCCATCTTTGCTTTTGGTCTTTATTTGATGTTAATAGTGTTCCAGTTTTGCTAAGGATTGGTCTTTCTTTAGATGTAATAGTACCTGTTAGCCTCTTTTGTATGTTATATAAAGTTTTGCTGTCTCCTGTTTTTGCTGCTTTTTCTGCCTCTTTCGCCATATTGTCTATGTATTCTCTTTTATCCCTTCTAGCTGAACTTTTTACTTTCTTGTCTATGTCTTTGTATTTTGCTTTTGCCAAATCTCTTTCATGATCTGCTTTTGCATTCAACATGTCTAATTTGACTGCTCGTCTTTCATGTATATACTTCCATGTTTTATCTGATATCCATGCTTTTCTATTTGGTTTTTCCAATCCAGCGCTTACTTTTGCTGCTGTGATTATGGCTGTGCTGTAAGAATTCCATAACTCATCTATACCTATCTCCTCAACTTCACTGGGTGTTTTGGAATGATTGGCAAGTTCCTGATTGAAACGGATTGCTGTGCTATATATATATTTTTAAGAAGAAGAGAAAACATTCTATATCTTTGTTCTTTCATATATACAACAACAACAAAGTAAACTGGAAGGAACAATAGGTCGTCAGAAGTCTTCAAAGAACCAGTCGCATCAAGAAGAAAATTAAGGATATTTGCGCCAAAACTTGCTTTATGAAGGCAAGAACTTTAAAAGCAAACATACGAATTCATCATGGCTGCAGTTTTCACTTTTTTTTTCCTTCCAACATTAAATTCCTTTGAATTATCTCTGTTCGATCTTTAATTACCTTTCCTCTAAATATTGAAAGAGTAAAGTGGAATTTAATTAATTAACATGTACAAATTTGTTGGATATTAGCTACGACACGAGCTTTCGCTATTTCACACACGCTAGGCATTATGGACAAATTTGTTTCAATAAGGAGCTTAGCGGTACGAATATTTGCTGAATTACTTACCATGTTAATGGCAATCCAGCCTTAGTCTGCTATGGCGCTTGCCGAAGCCGGAGACAATTGGGCTCAGATAATGACTGGAAAATCCCCGCTGGAGTCGATAGAATTATATAGTAAAAAAGTCACAATCGGTCGCTTAAACCGTGTATGTGAGGATACTCATCTCCGACCACTTTGCTGCACTTGCTATCATATTATGTAATAGAATTTGTTACTCGCGCGAAATAATGCTATTGTAACCTACGAGACGGCAGGATGTAGAAATCGAAAACTCTATTTGTCCCCAGCCTCATTGACTATTAAGTGCGTCTGCGTTATTATTATACCGTGTTTAACCTTTGTTAGGTCCCTGTTAGGTCCTTACTTCAATTATGAGTATTTTTATTTTTTTCATTTTCATATAGCAAGTAGAGTGCATTGTGAAATAAAGCCTAATACAGACGAAATAGACTAATTTATTGATGAAATATACTCAGGGAAGAAAGTAAAAGTGCTGCACAATATACGCACATATTCTTGAGTGAGCGCATATAAAGGCTGCCGCATGTTATGGCTGAATATTGAATAACGGACAAAGTGATCAGTTTGATCTCACTGAAAATGTCAAAAAGAAAAGAGAGAAAACAAAGTCACGAAGTCCGTGTGGCAGCCCCGACAGTCAGTGTGGCAACTCCGACAGTCAGTGTGGCAACCCCTGACAATGAAAGAAAATCTTAATTACAAGAAAAGTGTAACTTCACCGTGGGCTGCCATCGCCGCCTGACATGGTCCTTTCATCGAGCCAGCGACACGCTTGATCAGTTGTTCCATTCTTCTTGCAATCCTTGGGCTACCCGCTGATGGTTTTCAGGAGGACTGTGTCTTCTTCCCAGTCCAAGCTCCAGGTCGTCCTACACCTGCGACAGCTCCGGGGAAACGGCTGGTTGTTGGAAGTGGTCCCTCTGATCACGCGAGTCATATGTGGACGAGCAATGTTTTTGCTGCAGTATCATGCCTGCTCCACTTTCATTGAGTACGTGGGGTGTTGTGATTTCCTCTCTGTATCGTAAACCCGTCAGGTTGCCATTGATGATGGCTAGGTTCCATCTGGCTCTATAAGAAATTCCACCCCCAGCAATCACACTGCTTCCTCTCATCCTGTCTCTGTACAAGATACAAATCATCCGCAAAGCGTTCTCATTGGCGCCTGTACACCAAATCACAGCCATCATTGCCTTGCAAACAGATTCTGGACTCATCGGAGAACAGGAACCGCCTCCACTGATGATGGGGCCATGCTACGTGCTGCCTGGTCCAAGCCATGCCACGTGCTGTCTGACCCAGCCATGCCACGTTCTGTCTGGTCTAGCCATGCCACGTGCTGCCTGGTCCAAGCCATGCCACGTTCTGTCTGGCCCAAGCCATGAAACGTGCTGTCTGGTCCAAGCCATGCCACGTGCTGTCTGACCCAAGCCAAGTGAGTTTGTCTATGGCGAACTTTCAGTACTGGTCTAACTACAGGTCTGTGAGGTAAGAAATTTCCCTCTCTGAGCCTGTTCCACAATGTCCTGTCCAGCACACGCCTTAAACCTGGGAATATTCCTGACAGCCCACGTTGCCCAGAGAAACCTTTTGCGAAGGTTCATGAGGCGAATGTAACGGTCTTGTTGCGAAGGGTGGTCACTCGTGGTCAGGGATGGTCACTCGTGGTCAAGGGTGGTCACTCGTGGTGAAGGGTGGTTACTCGTGGTCAAGGGTGGTCACTCGTGGTCAAGGGTGGTCACTCGTGGTCAAGGGTGGTCACTCGTGGTCAAGGGTGGTTACTCGTGGTCAAGGGTGGTCACTCGTGGTCAGGGATGGTCACTCGTGGTCAAGGGTGGTCACTCGTGGTCAGGGGTGGTCACTCGTGGTCAAGGGTGGTCACTCGTGGTCAGGGGTGGTCACTCGTGGTCAAGGGTGGTCACTCGTGGTCAAGGGTGGTCACTCGTGGTCAAGGGTGGTCACTCGTGGTCAAGGGTGGTCACTCGTGGTCAAGGGTGGTCACTCGTGGTCAAGGGTGGTCACTCGTGGTCAGGGGTGGTCACTCGTGGTCACGGGTGGTCACTCGTGGTCAGGGATGGTCACTCGTGGTCAAGGGTGGTCACTCGTGGTCAAGGGTGGTCACTCGTGGTCAGGGATGGTCACTCGTGGTCAGGGGTGGTCACTCGTGGTCAGGGGTGGTCACTCGTGGTCAGGGGTGGTTACACGTGGTCAGCGGCTTCTGTGGCGATCCGCGTTTGGTTCATTTTGGTTGAAAAGGGGTTGCATACGTGATACTGTGTTCCTGTGAACATTGAAGTGTTGAGATACTGCTGATGTAGTGTTCCTGTGAACAGTGAAGTGTTGAGATACTGCTGATGTAGTGTTCCTGTGAACAGTGAAGTGTTGAGATACTGCTGATGTAGTGTTCCTGTGAACAGTGAAGTGTTGAGATATAGTTTGAACATTGAAGTGTTGAGATACTGATGATATAGTTTGAAGATTGAAGTGTTGAGTTACTGCTGATATAGTGTTCCTGTGAACATTGAAGTGTTGAGATACTGCAGATATAGTGTTCCTGTGAACATTGAAGTGTTGAGATACTGCAGATATAGTGTTCCTGTGAACATTGAAGTGTTGAGTTACTGCCGATCCAGCAGCTATCATCCATATAGTTAGTGTTCGCTGCTGTTGGGTTCAATCTTAGCAGTGCGAAAAAAAAAAGAAAATATGATCTTGTTGGAATTTGTGTACTCTCTCTCTCTTTCTCTCTCTCTCTCTCTTTTTCTCTCTCTCTCTCTCTTTCTCTCTCTCTCTCTCTCTCTCTCTCAACGATTACGTTTTCAAATGGTTGTGATTAGAGCTACACACTTACCTTCCTTTTATCTGTGCTCAGTTCCCTTCGATGGGTCTTTGCACGCGATTTCTTGAGCTATGATTATCTCCCCATGAAAACTGCTATCCAATTGTAACCGCACGGGTAAGTGAACAACACTCACACTCATCTGTGCGCCAACTTAGACAACACTCAAGAACACGTGCAAAGTGCCATATACGTATAGTTCTGCACGCACACTTACTTTTTTTTCCGTGAGTATAGAATTTGCAGCAAAAATCCGCTTTAAAATGGATAAAAATTGGTTTAAAACTTCAACTGTATAGAATAAAGGTTCAGGCAAAGTACATAGACAAGTAGAGGAAACTTGCATTTTAACTGCAGAACGAATAATAAAATAATCAATAACTGTAGAACAGGCCAAATCGATAGGGACGTCGTTTCTAGCTAAGCCTTGAACATCAGGGTTCTCTCTGGTGCTACGGAGCACGTGCACTGCGCTGAAATCTTCATTCACGGGAGAAGACTGAAGCAGTTTTGGCCTTGTCCGATTCGCAGTGATAAGAGCCCTTTAGCATCTTAATAATTTGATCTATTTAGGACTAGACAATGTTTAGCAACATGGATCAGGGAGCAGACTTATACGGGACAATGTTTAGCAAAATGAACCATGGAGCAGACTTATACAGGACAAAGTTTAGCAAAATGGATCAGGGAGAGACTTATACGGGAAGTTTAACAAAATGAATCAGGGACCAGACTTATACGGGAGAATGTTTAGCAAAATGGATCAGGGAGCAGACTTATACGGGACAATGTTTAGCAAAATGAATCAGGGAGCAGACTTATACGGGACAGTGTTTAGCAAAATGGACCAGGAAGCAGATTTTTGTAACAGAAAAGTTTTCTCGCTATATCTCTTATGACTTCTTTTCCTTCTGTTTCTGGGCGATTTATCTGAAATTTTAACACTTCCTTAAACTTGATTTTAACTTGTGTTTTTACTCAGCTTATGCGATGTTTCACGTTATTTGGCGAAACTTGGGGTAATGAGGTCTATAACTGTTTCCACATATCTATGTACGAATATCAAGCATGGCGTATATCTGAAATGATTTGAAAGTTGAAGCTGTTGTTTCTTTTTTTTTTTTCCTTTTAGTATTAAGCCACCTAAAAAAAATCGAATTACATATCAGAGTTGACATTTTTAAAAATCTCATCCTATGCGTTATTTTGATATAGATTCAGACCAAGTTCTGAGAAGAATTGCCTTTGGTTCTTTTCTTGTATGTTCTCCATTTTTTACCTTCCATGTTATACGGGTGCGGTAAGAAGGTTCCTTTCCCCCATCATTAATCTTGGTTTCCTTGAAGGAATTGTCTTTTATTGATGTCATCATTATTTTCTGGCCGTCGTCTTCTTTGAGAAGATCTGCTGATGTGGGTCTTCAGTTTGTTTTTATTTCCGTTTTCTTATTTGGGTTTCTTTAGAGAACAAGTGTTAACAGAAAAGGGGGGGGGGGGGTATGTTGCTAAAGTAATTTGGGTTTTAGTGTTCTAACAAGGGGCTGGTTGTTCTTGTTCTATATTCCTGGAACTGCCTGCGTTCTTTGCGGCCAGTGCGGTGAAGTTGTTGAGGCACAGCATGATGTCGGATTGGGAGTTGTTATGACAGTTTTGTTTTTCTAATTCTTGAATGAAGCTATAGAAAAAAAAAGCAAGGGTTGTGCAGTGCTTCTTTAGCAGACTCCACCACCATGAAGATTATAGTAATCTTTGCTCGGTTAGTCAGTCTAGGACTGTTGCTTAGGTGGAAGAGGGTCTTGATCAGCTATGGTTCGCAAACATTGCCCAAAGCATGTTTTGGGTAGCTGCCAGCCAGATCTGACCGTCATACTCCACCCCCCCCCCCCAAAAAAAATAATAATAATTTGTAGAAGCATTGATCAGAATGGTTAGAAGTACCATAAGACAGTCAAATATGACTCGCAAACGCATCTTGAGACGAATGAAAAGTCAGAACAAACCGACTAATTTTAGTGCCTACGTAACGAAGCTGATTGGTATCTAGTTCACGTTTTTTTTAACATAAGAGGGATCAGCCGGGATGAATGTTAACGTGAGACTACGGTCGAGACTGTTCTAGTAGCTCCGCATCGATCTAAAGCTGGAGGGGAATTTGTTGAACACAGTGTCCGCCCTTGTCTGGAAGCTCGGGTACTGAACGAGATGGG
This sequence comes from Achatina immaculata, assembly GCA_009760885.1. NCBI lineage: Eukaryota > Metazoa > Mollusca > Gastropoda > Stylommatophora > Achatinidae > Lissachatina > Lissachatina immaculata. The sequence goes on along the minus strand of CM019691.1, from coordinate 61,515,428 downwards.
GAAAGATAAGATTTCTGATACAATGAAGGTTCCTTGTTCCTGGGCGCAAGCGGTGGTTGTTCAGTATCTTAAACTGTGTGGATGTATGTGGGTGGATGCATGTGTTGTGCTTTACATAAAGTATAAGAGCAGCTAGATACATATATATGTGTAAACATATTCTTACCACACAACAGTTGTTGGGGCTGGCGTAAATACGAGCACAGCCATACGAAGAGACAGTTATCACGAGGGGCAGTTAAGAAACAAACAGCAACAGTTAAATTCCACGCAAATCCGGGCAGTTAAATTCCTGTAAGTTCGTACAGTTAAATTCACTTAAGTCGGTACAGTTATTTCACAAAAAGCTCGTACAAGTAAATTCACATAGGTTCTTATAGGTAAAATCGCATGAATTCCTACAGTTAAATTTACGTAAGCTCATATAGCTTAATTCACAGAAGTTCTAGCAGGTAAATTCCGGTACACTCGTACAGTTAAATTCACATAAGTTCGTATGTTGTGTATGACATCATAATCCGGCTCGTGAATTTCCAGCGGATAAAGAGTTGTTGTTTTTTTTTTTTCACAGAAATGTAGACAGCAAAGAGCGGGTACATACCATGCTGTACACCAGTGGTTCCTAAACTATGTCTGGCTGCCGGACCCTTGCCAGACAAGCCACATCCCTAGCGCCCGGCAAAACTTTCTTTTCTCTCAGTTGTTTCTGGTGTCACTTTTCCTCCCTCCCCCCTAACCCCTCCCCTGTATCTCTGCAACATCTCCAGGGACGGGATAGTACTATCAATTTTGGGAACTTTTGTGCAACCTTACCTTCTTCTCCTCCCCTCCCCCGGTACTTATCCAACATCCCCGAGGGGGGGGGGGGGTGGCGGGGACAATACCATCCGGTTTTTGAAACGTTGCTGTACATATGAGGAGACTGGATCACGCTTTGATTCTGTCGGAATGCAAGAATCCTAAGCTGTTAATCAAGCGATCACTGTAAAAAAAAACCACTTCTGAAGACACGACAACCCCCCTCCCCTCCCCTCCCCTCCCCCCAGCCCAAGGCGAATGGCTCTTGGAAGAACACTGCAACCTTTTACCGTGTCCTAGAATGGAAATCCAGCATTGGTTGAATGAGCCATGAGAAGAGCTGGTTAAGATGTTGCTCAGCAAAACCCACAGATGATGTACGCACAATTCAAAATAGGCTTCCACGAGGAGGGGGGGGGGAGTTAATGTACTTATAGGTTTGTTGTTTAACTGTCTTCATGTCAGTTCGATCTGGAGGTCTTAGCAGCAAGGTCAAGGTGAAGGTCTTAAAAAACGGGCATTGAGTTTCCAGTGCGAACCCAAGAAGCAGGTTTCTTCACGGGCTCCACCGTGGTGAAAAACATGTCCGTCTCTGACCGTATTTATAAGCTGGCTCTTCGAGGTTTCGGTGACAGAGGGCGGTGGTGGATCTATACAGTCTGTGGTTGCCAATCTTCCAATAATTTCAAAACAAGTGATTTATTATTATTATTATTATTATAGCTGCAAGAGCGATGATCTTTTGCAGCCGATGCGATGAAGATGTAGATGCGTAGAATAGTCTTGGATTGGGAATGGGTTGTTATTGTTATTTCTGTCAATCCCTGAGTGAAGCTAACAAGCAGGAAGTGGCCAGTACTTCTTTAACAGGCTCCACCACTACGGGGACTATGGCGGACCCTGCCCCGAAGCCAGGCTAGGCCTGTTACCGGGAGTACCGACTGAGAAGTAGGACAGGGTCTTGGGTCGTCCTATAGTTCGCCAACCTTGACCCCAGCATGTCAGCTATGGCTCACTTACTGCCACATGGGACAGCGTCTTCGCCTCAAACAATCTATTATTATATATGTTAAAAATGCTTTTAGAAATAGATATAGTTTTGTCTGAAAATACATTAATTATAGCGTTCACTACAAAGGAAAGCAGTGTCGTTTTAGCATACGCTTGGTTTGATTATATGTACTTCCTCAGTGCTCTTACCTGCTAAAAAGTGTAGCAGCAGTTGTCATACCTGGGAATCTGTGACCGTACCTTATCAGACAATTATATGTTACCCCGTCATGGTAATGTCAGTGTATATCCAGTGAAAACACTGACTACAGAAATAAACCGAAAACAGTGTAACAGCGTGTGTGGTCATATGATATGTATTTCAGACTGGTCTAGACTAGCAATAGAAATCTATTTGTGGAAAATCGAAACAAAGCAGCTTTTGGATGCGTGAGCTATCTATGGTTTCTGTAATGCATCGTACACAAACGTGCGCAAACACTGCTTTTACAACAAAAATGGTAGGAAGGAAACTAGTCTTACTGCATTGCAAGAGAGAGAGAGAGAGAGAGAGAGGAAGAGAGAGGGAGTAAGACGGAGAGAGTAAGAGGGATAGTTAAAGAGAGAGAGAATGAGAGAGCGAACTGAAAGAGTGAAAAAAGAGAGGACAGAATGAATGAAAAGAGAGTGACGGACAGTGAAAGAGAGATGAGAATGAATGAAAGAAAACGCGAGAGAGAAGAAGAAGAAGAAGACGAATACGAAGAAGAAGAAGAAGAGGAAGAAGAAGCGACACAAGACTTCGAATAGACTGAGAGAGTGGCAGAGTAAGACAGAGAGTGAAAAAGAATAAAAAACATAAAGTGCGTGACAGAGAGAGAGAGAAAGAGAGTGAGAGAGAAAGAGAGAGAGAGAGAAAGAGAGAGAGAAAGTGGCGAAGAACCTGAGAAAAAATGAGGGAGAGTGAGAGAATGAAAGAGAGAATGCGAGAAAATGAAAGAGTAAAGAGGATGAAGAAAGAACGGGAGAGAGTGTGTGAACGAATGCGCGAGAGAGATAATAAAAGTGAGAATGAGAGAGATTAAGAGAGAAAAGGCAGAAAAAAATGAAAAAAATGTAAAATGTGAGAGCGAGTGTGAGCGAGAGAGTCAGAGAGAAAGAGAAGGAGAAAAAAGAGAATAAAAGGAGTAATAGAGATGCAGTAATAGCATGCAGTTTTAATCAGGTGATATCACATGATTATGGCGATCTGGTGAGACGAGTTCAAACAATCTATTCTTGCAGTGTGTTGACTTTCTCAGTAACTGCTGATAGTGAGAAACCTGCTCTCTCCTATCCTTGCACAGTTTCAACAAGATGAAATAAACAGCAAAACTTTGGAGTGCAGCACGAGTATGTACGAGAGTCTATGAAAACTTCATCTTCAGGGCATCCTTTCATGGCTAGGCGGTTGTTTGTCCTACTGGAGTCCTGGGTTCGTTTCTCAGGCATTTTCTTTATACATTTCTCACACACTCACGCGCGCGCGCGCGAGTCCAAAGTGCTTTGTTTATACTTTTTCGATGTCATTTATACTCGGATACTTTTCTGCTGTTATATTGCCGAAAGGTGAGTTGTTTCCAATAGATGATGTAGAATCTATGACCAGACACTCCACAGCTTTTCTAGAATAATTTTAATCCTCAGGAGCAGAAACCTGACAAGCTGGTGGATTAGTACCTGCCGCATACTTTGAAGAAAATACTAATTTATCACAAATGTTCTGAAAGTAAGGTTTCGCCATCATTTTACTGCGTCGTGAGATTCCGTAAATTCCCTTGTTTTGATGATACTGAAGCCAGTCTTCGTAGACGATTGTTCTTCATGTGGGCGTTGATTATGGGGACCAGGGCGTGTAAATAGTTTTTTTTTTGGAAAGAAAAAGAAAACTTTGTTTATTTCTAGAAGTGTTATCTTTATCCAGAGTTCCCTACGGCTGATCATGAAAAGTCAAAGCGGGAAATGTTAAATCTGGCAGATTTCCTGGTTCTGATTATAGCAGCATGTGGAATTTGTTGCATTCTTGGACACTCAGTAATCGGTTACAGGTGTTACAACGACAGTTCCTAATCTCATTGGTTACCGCCCTTGCTGTGTGATGGATCAGAGTTTTCTGTTTTTAGCCAAAGTTAAAGAGCCACAACCGGATATTATTTACATAAACTTATTGGAAGCAGCGCCACAAGAGACTTCAATACAACTATAAGAGACAGACATGATACCAGTAGTGACTGTGCCTATACATTTCTACCAAATGGAAAGTACTTTCTTATGTATATCGGAGTCAGTGTTGACGCTGAATATAATAGTGATCAGGGAACACAATCTTGCTGCCTGCGTTAAGCTTGACGAACTACAGCGGCCAAGATCGTATTATACTTTCCCGTGGTACGCCCTGTAAACAGATATTTCTTCTTCTTCCTCTTCTTCTTCTTCTTCTTTGAGCACCTGCTTAATTCAGGAGCTTTCCGAGCCATTAAGACTCATTGCTGAGATAAGCACGTCTCCATTCCTCTCTGTTCTATAGATTTTCTTGCCAGTTCTCAATTCCAAAGGCGCGTATATCTTCTTTTTTTAAGTTCTCTCATCATCATTATCGAGGTCTTGGTTTATCTCCTTTCATCATTTCTGTATAAGCCAAAACGTATACTCTAGGGGGAAAAGTAGGAACAGCTTCATTTTTTTAACAAGCACACAACTGTGACGTTTCGGTGTGAACCTTGATCATACAAAAAAAAAAAAAACCACACACACACACAGGGCAAAGAAATGGAGAGAGAAGTTAAAATATAAATTCACATGAATGCTGCGTAAAAAGTAGGAATGGAAAAAAAAACTAGAATAAATAAAATAAATGGAGCACTTAGCTGTGGTTTGTAAGAGGCCGTGTCCAGAAATGCGCATGGTGGAGTGTTGAGAATGTTTAAATGGAGACTTGTAATGTGTGACAGATGGAGAGGAGGAGGGGCAACCGCAAAAAGAGGAGAGAGTGCTAATCTAGCCGGGAGAAGGTGAAATAGGTGATTATGGCTGGTGTAGACGGGTTGTAATCGGATTCCATGAGGAGGTTTAGAAGTGTGTGTAGCGAGAAAGGAGTGGAACTTGGTGCAGAGGGAATATGCTTATGGGAGAGGGGAATGTTAAGTGTAACTGAATTACGAGTTCAAACCATGTGGTTTCACCGTTTCATATTCCTGAATGTAGCGGTTCTCAAGCGCTAGGCGGCTTCTGTCATCAGCGTGCCATTGTTTTATGGCAAATTGTTACAAAACAAATCAGATTTGTCTCTGTGGTTGGGGTCATTGAAATGATTAGGGACTGATTTCGAAGCATGCTGGGTGATATTATACAGATGTTTCAGCGTGCAGATAGCGGTAAAGAATTTTCTTAACTGTATGACCATGACCAAGACAGAGATGGAAAGACAACATGGACAGGACATACAAGAAATTGGCGTTACCAGCTGGAGAGAGATTAGTAATGTAGAGGAATGGAGGCGAACTTTATCTGCAGCAATGAACCTTAACGGGTCGGAAAGCTGAAGATGAAGAAGATGTGATAGGAGTGGTGCTGGGAAAGTTTGATCGCATCGAAAGTTGTTAAGGCGAGGTTGGTATCTTTCAAGTAAGAGGGCAGTTTGTATACTGGCGGCTGGAAAATGATGTCAAAAAAGTCAGAAATGTGCTCAGCGGGGCATGAAGAAGCTGATACAAAGAGGCATCCAGGATGACCGGGTTTATGGGTTTTAGGAAGAAGATAGAATGTGGGTTTGCCTAAACAGCTGTCCTTGATGTGAAGAGAATCAACTTGGGACTTCGTTCTGTCTAAATGTCCAAGTCTGTTATCTTTCACGACTGTTAGGAGCGGAGGGTTAAACAATATGTAGATCTCTTCATTATTTCTTATTTTCCATTGTGTTTGTTATAGGATCTCTTACTGGTCTATAAATTCCTCTCAGGATTCTATTCCCAAATTTGTATTTGGTTTCCATCTTGTTTAGTTGTACTCCATGTTAGTTATTAGTTCCTCCTAGTGAATATGGATCAACTGTAAAGACAGACTCCCCCACCCCACCCCCCGCCCTTCCTCCACCCACCCGACACACACACTCCGCCCGCCGAGAACAAACCGGCCATATCAAACAGAGATATGACGGAGCAAAAGGATCAAATATCAAGCATAGTAGCATGAGGTCAATAACTGAAACATTTGATAGTGCATGCACAGGCAGAAAAGTGGTACGATAAATCGCTTCAATCTCATCACATCTGTTAACAAAATTCTTAGTCTGCACCTTGTAGGTATTGAAAAGTTTCTTGAAGCCATGTCCACTCACTCAGTATCACTGATAGTTAATCTCAGTTCAGTGTATACACCATTCTTTTCCACTCCGCTGAGATAATATTACGTGTTCCATGAGACGCATGCCTCGCATATGATAAGCTTTTTTGAAAAGTTAACAAATGCGAAGATAATAAAGCGGTGTTATTTGTTTCTGCGCTTTCAGCATATTTTATTCGGATAGAAGGCAGAAAAAATATCACTCCGCCAAAATCTTATCACATAATCCGTCGCTTGTGAACATAATCAGTTTGTAGCTGGCACACATAACATGAACATTGTTTCCTAGTCTTTACCGTATGTACAGCCAGTTCTGTCTGGGCAAAGACAGGAGGTATTAGGGCTGTTCATTTTCACAATCTGTAGCCAACATTTTGTTTAACAAACATTTGAATGATGGAAAACAGTTCACAGAATCCCAGAAATGGTGGCTGATAGGACGGTAAACCGTTACTGTTACGTACAAGGATAGGCCAGAAATTTATTAGAATCAAACAATGCGTGGATGTATTCAGTTCTTCAAGTGTTTTTGTTATGTTTCATTGCTTTCTTATGAATTTTGTTTATGCCAACTGTCTTACTGATACGAAGTTAAAATTCTACCACAGGATTCTGTTTTTGCGCTCATAAAATGAACACCAGAATTTTATCTTTTGTTTTCTTTTGATTCCAGCATCAAACTTGAAACTAAGAGAAAACTAGTTAATACTATAAACATAGCAAAGCTGTGCTACCACTGCCAGACATGGCTACTTACTAAGAGCAACAGAATAAAATAACCACATGTGAAAAGCTAAACTATCTTCTAGAAATATACCAAGCAACCCAAACAGCAATCATGCAGCAGCAGCAGGCCATCTTGGTTACAACCGAGAGGTCTACAGGAGTGCTGTTTGGGAGGCAAAGTTCCGCAAGGGACATGCAAATGAATGAATGAATGAATGAAAATGAGATGTCTTAGGAAAGCAGCAAACGCCACCATGTTTGACAAGCTAAGAACTGACACCATAAGACAGATGGTAGGACCACACCATGTCTACGACACTCAAAGAACCAAGTGGTTGGGCCACTTAATGAGAATGGCACACTCACAACCAGCCACGAGAACCTTCAGCCAAAGAATCACAGGGCATCGATAAAGAGGAAAACCCAAAACGAGGATGATAGATGGAATCAGAGAGGCACTTGCTAATTATGGCTTGACTGTCACTGAGGCCACACATTTAGCCCCCAAAACGCCAGTTGCATCTCCCTCGACACTTCATGGTACAAGAGAAGAGTAGTAAAGTAACTTTTCTTTGATGCTTTGTGTGCACTATCTATCTGTCTGCCTGTCTGTCTGTCTGTCTGTCCTGCTGGTACGTCTGTCTACCGCTTATATCTCTTTTTTCGTTATTTTCTTCTCTCTCTCTCTCTCTCTCTCTCACACACACACACACACACACACACACACACACACACACTCAGACGCTCTCAAAATATAATCATCATTTCCTCCAAGGCCATGTTTAATTAATTCTGACCTTTGTTCATTAACAGACAACCTAAGTATTATTGTTTCTTTTGTTCTACTGTCTCTTCCGTACTGAGAGATGTTATTGTGCAAACACCCAGTAGCTGTACTGTGAGATGTTATTGTGCAAACACCCAGTAACTGTACTGAGAGATATTATTGTGGGATCACCCAGTAGCTGTACTGTGAGATGTTATTGTTCGATCACCCAATACCTATACTGAGAGATGTTACTGTGGGATCACCCAATACATATACTGAGAGATGTTACTGTGGGATTACCCAATACATATACTGAGAGATGTTACTGTGGGATTACCCAATACATATACTGAGAGATGTTACTGTGGGATCACCCAATACATATACTGAGAGATGTTACTGTGGGATCACCCAATACATATACTGAGAGATGTTACTGTGGGATTACCCAATACATATACTGAGAGATGTTACTGTGGGATCACCCAATACATATACTGAGAGATGTTACTGTGGGATCACCCAATACATATACTGAGAGATGTTACTGTGGGATTACCCAACACTTTTACTGAGAGATGTTACTGTGGGATCACTCAACACCTATATTGAGAGATGTTACTGTGGGATCACCTAACATCTTTACTGAGAGATTCTGCGGTGCCATCACCAAGCAAGTAGATTGAGAGTTTTACGGTGTAGGTAGATCATAGAACAAATGACTAAGACGGTATAGGCAGATCATAGAACAAATGACTAAGACGGTGTAGGTAGATCATAGAACAAATGACTAAGACGGTGTAGGTAGATCATAGAACAAGTGACTAAGACGGTGTAGGTAGATCATAGAACAATTGACTAAGACGGTGTAGGTAGATCATAGAACAAGTGACTAAGACGGTGTAGGTAGATCATAGAACAAGTGACTAACATTAAACACAGAGTTGGTTATTTGAGCTTACGGGGCGTGGGAAGGGGGAGAGAAGAGTGTGTAGAGAGAAAGAATAGGGGGTGGGTCAGGTGGGATGTGCTAGGTCTCGGCTGGGCTAACGTTTAACTCGGATGTTAGAGGTCGTGTGTGGAGATAGTTAGAGGTCGTGTATGGAGGTAGTTAGAGGTCGTGTATGGAGGTAGTTAGAGGTCGTGTGTGGAGGTAGTTAGAGGTCGTGCATGGAGGTAGTTAGAGGTCGTGTGTGGAGGTAGTTAGAGGTCGTGTGTGGAGGTAGTTAGAGGTCGTGTATGGAGGTAGTTAGAGGTCGTGTGTGGAGGTAGTTAGAGGTTGTGTGTGGAGGTAGTTAGAGGTCGTGTATGGAGATAGTTAGAGGTCGTGTGTGGAGGTAGTTAGAGGTCGTGTATGGAGATAATTAGAGGTTGTGTGTGGAGATAGTTAGAGGTCGTGTGTGGAGGTAGTTAGAGGTCATGTGTGGAGGTAGTTGGACTGATTGTCAGTGACAGTGTAGAACACGTTATAAATCTCTCGGCAGTTGGAAACTGAAAAAAAAAAAAAAAGTAGATCGGGCGGCCGCCGCCCTCGCAAAACTCTAGAAGATAACCATGACGGAAATTGACGTTGATGCTTAGAGTGTCTTTGCCGCCTACGACATCCGTTATGAGGTAGGAGCTGAAACGGACGGACGAAGGGGTATAGGAATTTCGGAAAAATGAAACGAAACGAAACTGCTGGTTTCTGGACTGTCCCGACACTATCATAAACTGGGTACTTTTAGAAAGAGCTGACATGGAAACAGCTTAGAGTTTAAAATTGTTCTTGGTCATCTAACTTTGTGACCACTGTTTATAGTTGTCTGCCCTTGTCGAAAGTTTGTGATCGCAAAGAGTCCTCGATTTGCGCCAGTCCAAGTTGGGTAGTTCCAGAGCAATGCAATTTTTAAAGTAGATCACCGCTCTAGAGGTCGAACACGTCCTAAACGCGCCCATACTGGGATAGTACGCCTAAACCGGCTTAACCCAGGAGTGAAACCTTCTAGTGGCGATGATTCGTCCTCCTGGACAAAAGCTCCATTCTAGTCACAACTAGGAAGGGTAGCGGCCACGACCACAAAATGCTGAAGTCGGAGACACTGGACCAGCGCAGTCTAGATAGGCAACCAGCTCTCACCTGGCGGGGGATGTATGCGTATCCTATTCACGCTGAGGTTTTCCAGTAAGAAACTCTAACTCTAGGCTGGATGGGCAACCACCTCTCACTCAGCGGGGATATATTGACATCCAAAACACGTCGAGGTTTTCCGGTGAGAAAGTCCAATTCTAGATTAAACTGCTGCAATGAAAACCACGGTGTCACGCAATTCCGCTTCTGCAACCCGCCGAGAATACAGGCTCAAGCCCTGCGATACTCTGAACCCCTTGTGGTCCTTTCGGGGACCTCGTGTGGTCCTTTCGGGGTCCACAGGGGGACCACGGGAGTAAATTCAATAGGATCACAAGGCGGTCTTGGTGGTAGAAGCGAACGAAGAATAAGAAGAAGAAGAAGAAGAAAAAGAAGAAGAAAGTAGATCAAAGTATTAAAGATAAGACGGGCTGTAATTCGTAGAATGGACGGTGATGTCTTAAAGTGTGTAGGGAATGAAGCATGACTTTGTCTCATTCCACTGTGACTGTCATAGTGAAAAATTCAGATAAAATTTAAGAGATTACGCTTCAGTTTACGCCGATTCCAATTACGTCGGTTCCTTATGGAACACATCCCTGGCGTAAATCGAGGGCTGTTTAACTTTGACAATAGTGAGAACCTGTACCTAAGAATTGTTTTGTTTTCTTTTTAGCTTTTCCTTAAAGACCAGTCTTCGTATACTTAGGAAGAGGACACCATAAATGATTATCATTGATAAAGCCAAAGAATTTTTACTGTTATTTATTTCCTCTTTAGTTGCTTCTCTCTTAACCTGAGACTAGAAATGAAGAGAATGACGAGGTCAGAAACAGCAGACACCGTCATAGTTAAATTTGGAATATTGTCTTCAACCTCGCTATTGTTTTAAAATGTCAGCACTTTGAGAGGAAATTAGAGAGATGATTATTCTGATGGCAGTGATGATGATGCCGAGTAGTGGCTGCAGAGTCTCTGAGAGAAGTTTCGCAAGCCGGTCCTACCATCCCGCCCCCCGTCAGGTTTTTTCCTCCATACCTGCGCCCCCCCCCCCCCCCCGCCTTTTCTGAAACCTTCCCTATTCGCCATTAAAACAGGAGAAACCATCTGGGATCCGGAGCAATGCACCAGTTGATGGCCACCCACCCAACCCCCCCCCCTCCCCGCCATCATCACCAGCATCTGGCCCTGGGTGGGTGTATTTATATACCATATTTGTAATAACAATTAGCGCGGTACTGATAGGTTATTCGCAGCTGTTAATTTGGTTTCTGTGGAACTGGTTTTCTACAGACATAGTGGCACTGATGTCCGCTGGCATTCAGCACTATCTATCATTGTGTGTGGCTGTGACTTGCCTGTTTCATAAATATCCTGAAATAAGTTTGTGACTTGTCTGTTTCATAAATATCCTGAAATAAGTTTGTGACTTGTCTGTTTCATAAATATCCTGAAATAAGTATGTGACTTGTCTGTTTCATAAATATCCTGAAATAAGTTTGTGACTTTCCATCTCAATCTCTATGTGAAATTTGATGGATTGTTTTAGCGTGTTCCTGTATCCTTTATGGCCGTTTCACCCCATCAGAGCGACACTCCGAGTGCTATGACATTTGATGTGGGTTTCTGCTCTGCTGGTTGAAAGTGCGTGTGTCCTGTGATGGCTCTTCGCGGTTTGACTAAGCGCGCTGCAGACATGAAAGCACGAACGTGTCAAATTAGCGACAGTGCCGTCACTGCTTCCAAGATGGAGGTCAGCTCTGTGCTCCGAGCTACTAAGCTTAGTGCTGTGGCACCACTGTGAACAGTGAATTTAACAAGGACAACATTGATGGTTCTTAATTATGTCTACCCGGCCAGTGGTGAACTGTGATGGTCTTTGTGTGTCCTGGGTCGGTTTTGCGACGCATTTGGACATGTGCAGTTTTTAAAATGGCGTCCTCGCTGGGTGGCCCATCATCAAGAACTAATACGAGTGACCGTTGATGAACATTCTGTGCGATATTCACTGGCACAAGCGGTGGAGCGATTATGGGAGTATCTCATTCGCGAGGATACCGACAACCTAGTCAAATTCAAACTCTCTAAGTCAGTGATTCTTAATTTGTTTTTAGTCTTGAGCCCACTTTTCGGCCCCAAAACAACTGTGGGCGCATTATTAAATTTTATGATTTAATAGAATCCAGAAAATGCTAAGATTTTAAATAATCCAGTCGGTCCATTTATTTGTCCGAGAACCCGTCAAAGGTTTTCTGTGAACCCCAGGTATAACCGTTGCTCTAATGTCTGTAAGCTGTTTCAAACAAGGGAGGGCATCATAATTTAGTTGCTATTTAGATTTGACAAAGGGAGGCAAGCGTCTTGAATATGAGCCAAGATCAGCCGTGAGAGCCGATTATAACGTGGCGATGTGAAACCATTATAAATTAACAATCTATCTATCCAGTGCTACGCAATGCTCATAGGCGTTGGCATTCAAGCATTTCCACAGTTCTCTATTCCAGAGGTTAATTATAAGCTGGATTAGTGTTCTTTCTTCATACCATTTCACCAGTCCATCTATCATCTTCTAAACTTACCAGAGTAACTGAAACATCATCCACAATAATAGATCACATATATGTAACTCATTCAGAAAACATTATAGAATGTAAAGTCCCTCACACATCACTGAGTGATCACTACCCGGTCTGTTGCACATGGACACGACATGGCTTGAAAATTCCCAAAAATAAACATACCAGTAATACATTTAGAATTTTTTTTAAATTCAGCTTAGAATCATTTCTGAAAGTTACAAAGCAGCACTTCTAGACCATGTGTACCAACTAACTGACACTGAAAAGGCCCTGGAATACTGGATAAAAACCTTCAGGGATATATTTGACCAGCATGTTCCTATTAAAGAGGTGACTGTTAAACATCAAGTGAAATCCCCCTGGATAACACCTGAGATACTGCAAGTCATGAGGGAAAGGGATCAGGCCCACAAAATTAAGGAATTCACTAGCTACTGATTACTTAGAAATAGAGTTCAGTATTTAATTAAGCAAGAAAAGAGAAATTACTTTAAGAACTTAGTTCAGAATAAATCAGACAGTAAGTCTGTCTGGAAAGCAATTAATATTCTAGCAAACCAGAGAAAACAGTCTGACTTGCAGAGTTATAATCATGTGCCCACATGTGAAGAGTTCAGCAATCACTTCAGAGAAGAAGTGATATCTTAAAATCTTCACTACCAACCCCTACTTTTGATTTAAGCGAATTAAACAAATTTATAGGTAGCAAGTGTACACATCTAAAACAACCCAGTATTCCTTTCATGTCAGTTAGTGAAGTTTACAATTATCTTTCATCTATAAAAAAACAACAACACAGCAGGACTGGATGAAATCAGCAACAAGATATTACGCTACTCTGCCCCAGTAATTCCAGATACACTAACATACATTTACAATCAGTGCATTGCACATTGTCGTTTTCCTCAGGCTTTTAAAATTGCACAAATATATCCCCTTTTAAAATCTGGTTCGGAGAAAAATCCCTCAAGCTATAGGCCAATTTCCGTTCTATCGACTTTGTCAAAACCACTAGAAAAACACATACAAAAAAAAAAAACAACCTTACAACACATGCAAGAAAATTATTTGATTGTTGACTGGCAGTCAGGTTTTAGGCCGAAACATTCCTGCCACACAGCTCTCACAAAAATGACAGAATGTTCGTTATCTAATATAAACCATGAAAAATTATGCGGTGCTGTCTTTGTTGACTTTTAAAAAAGCAATTTACGTGATTGATCATGAAATCCTAGTTAGAAAGCTTGCTGACTTGATAAAATTTATTACATCTTTTCTTTTCAACAGACAACAGGTAGTTTGCCTCAAAAACTCAAAAGTCAAGTTCATCTGTGGTTGATAATGGCGTTCCACGGGAATCTATTCTTGGTCCTTTCCTGTTTACCATCTACATCAATGATCTTCCACTTCATCTAAAAAAATCATCTTGTGACCTCTTTGCTGATGACTGCACAGTTTACAATAGTGACAGTGACTGTTACCTTGAGTCAGCTCTTCAAATTAAAATAAACAGTCTAATTAACTGGAGCAACAACAACAGAATGCTCATAAACACCAGCAAAACAAAGTCCATGCTCATTACAACAAGACAGAAATTAACAAATTCACCAACAATAACACTACAGCTCCATGATGGAACTTCACAGATAGAGAATGTTAGTGAACATAAAACTCTAGGTCTCATGATTGACCACCACCTCAGCTGGAATCATCATGTAGACAGTCTAACCAAACTCATTGTACAAAAAGTTTACCAATTTACAAAAATTAACCATTTTCTTGATATAGACACCAGAAAAATATACTACATATCACAGATACAAACACACTTGGACTACTGTTCCACAGTCTGGGATGGTTGTTCCATGTCAAACATGAAAAGACTTTACTCACTTCAAAAACGTGCAGTAAAGCTTTTAGATGACAAGCATGCAGCACGTATTACAAATAAGGACAAACATCTTGCTATTCTATCCCTCAAGAAGAGATTTCTTTTCAACAAGGACAAGTTAATTCATAAAATTCTGTCGCACAGTGTTCCACCCTATCTGTGGTCGTTGTTCAAATCCAACTCAAAGCACAGTCAGAGCTTAAGCAATTGTATTCTCCCAAAACCAAGGCTTAACATGTTTTAAAAAGCTTCTCTTACTCAGCTGCCCATCTTTGGAATGCCCTACCAATTCTAGTAAAACTTATAAGTAATATTCGTTCTTATAACTTTAAATTTTGTCAACATCTGTTTGATATGGACTATATACCTCCCTAAGCATAGTTTAAAGTATGGCTTGAGTGTTATAATTTTTAAAAATACTGCTTTTCTATAAATTTGTTAGTTTTGAATGAATGTAAGAATGCAAGTTTACTTCATGTTGTTGCATAAATCAGAGTGTAGAGTGTATGGATATGATATAAGTTATTATTTATTTATGTAATAATTTAATGTGTCTTCATGATTGTTATGCTCATTAACAAATGCTAAATGACTGACTGAGTGAAAGCTGTATAAGGAAGGGCAGAATGTCAGTCGGGTCTGCGTGCCCAATTCTTAACCCTTTGAAAATAAAGTATGTTCGTTCGTTCTCTCTTTCTCCGCCTGTCTCGGTTGCCCTCTAACATATCTGTTATCAAATATTTCTATCCACCTGCTCTCATGAGGCCCTCTAACATCTCTGTTGTTATTAAATATTCCTATCTACCTGCTTTCATGAGGCCCTCTAACATCTCTGTTGTTATCAAATATTCCTATCTACCTGCTCTCATTAGGCCCTATAACATCTCTGTTGTTGTCAAATATTCCTATCTACCTGCTTTCATGAGGCCCTCTAACATCTCTGTTGTTATCAAATATTCCTATCTACCTGCTCTCATTAGGCCCTATAACATCTCTGTTGTTGTCAAATATTCCTATCTACCTGCTCTCATTAGGCCCTATAACATCTCTGTTGTTGTCAAATATTCCTATCTACCTGCACTCATGAGGTGTCTTAAGAATTAGGAAATGGTTTACGGTACGGATCGTCATCATTGCGCTCTGGACTTGTCCAAAGGTGCTCAGATACGCCTCCCCCTTCCCCCTAGTATATGCATCAGCGTCCTACGACTGATGGTGCCCCTTCTGTGTTGGTTTCACGTCCTCTCACGAAGTCCTACATGCCTTTCATTCCTGGCCGTGCCAGTCTGTACTCCCAGCTCTGTCAGTCTAATATTGTTTAGGTACTAAATTAGACATTGATGAAGAAATGTTCTCTGATTAATACTGTCTTATAATTCTGCCACTTGAATCGATGATATTGCTGGACTTTGAGTGATGGCAACTGTCACGTATAGCAGCACACTTTGGCCGTTAAAATGTTATCAACCTAATGCACTTTCGTACATCGTTGTTAACACGTTGCGACTGCGACGATATTTTCTTTCTACATTATCACTTTTTAATTTATGAATGCACGTTACTACTACTTCTTTTTGTTCAGTTCAACATTTCAGAATGTCACTACACGTGATAGTATATGATTCACCACAATCTTAACACATGTAGTCACTACAAAATTCAGATGGTTCGTTTTTTGAATCAAATTATAGTTCAGCTTTAATGCCCTCCAAACGAAACTCGCGAGTATTAAAATTGAGGCATCTCCGAAAGCATTTTACAAATTTCCAAAAATATCAAATCTTCTGCATTTATCAAGCAGTACTAATTTCTCACTTGAAATGCCATCTTCTGTGTGTCCTAAACTACTTCATATTCTAAACTGCTTCTCTATCATCTGAATATCTGTTGGCTCTATTTGTCCATCTATATCTGCCGTTGCTCTCGAGTTACCTCACCTATATTATTAGGGGGAAGTAATATTGTATATTGTGTTTGTTACACAATACTTGAGTTGTGTCTCTTTAAGGGAAAAAATCTCATTGCGATAGGCCGCCAGCTGAACTTAAGACATGACTGTCGTTTATAAAACAAAAGTCAAATTAAAAATTCTCTATCTTTCTGTTCTTCTTTTCTCTGTCTCCTCTCTCCTCTAGTCTTCTTATTGGTCCACTGGACTATTAATTGAGCAGATTGCATCTTAAGATTAGTAAATATACCTCACCTGTCAGTAAGTCTGTTGTGTCAAATACGTCTATTCAATTTTCTCACTTTGGGTAAACTCTTCTTATCCATCATCAGATGTTTGCGATACCTGACGGGGATTATTGGTCCATTTCTGTTTACGCAGTGTCCGTCTGTATGCTTCCATATTTACTATTGTTATCTGAGTAAATCCTTCTAGTCCTATCCATGTTCACTGTCCATGTATATAGTATTTCAGAGTATCTGCTTAAATCCAAAAATGTCAGAATTCTGCATTTCTCAATCAGTACTAATTTCTCACTTGAAATGCTGTTTTCTCATAACTATAATAAAAAATGCTAATAGTAATAATAATAATCATAATATAATAATAATTATTATACAGTCCTAATCTTCAAGGCACTATGTTACATACGCAACGATGTAGATTTACTTCTCTCGAAGTCTTTAACTCTGCGCATGGATAATATAAACTCGATCCAGTGGTTGTCCAACTGTGGTGACGGCAGTCAGCCAGGCTATCAGCTTTTTCCTTTCCCTGGATGCCTGTATGCCCGGGGACATAGATGAAGGTGACTTTGGGAATCGCTGATCTCGGCAGTGACTCAAGCCACTGCCTGCGTACAGAGCCTGCCTGGACCTTCTGGGTCATACTCACTGAACCACTCAGAACGGAGACGTGGGCGTGGTCTTGTGACTCCCGTCATAACGACTGCTTTCAGTACCTTCTGTTACCTCCATCGTCATGCTGCCTGTGGTCATAGCGAAGGCGCCGTTGACTTCCTAGATCGTTCTGTCTGCTGAGCGTGCAGAGGATACCCATGCACTCTTTTGATGTCATACAACAGATCCATCTGTGTGAATAACTGCATCTGCCTCACTGAAGTGTTCACTGACGAGGTCATTAACCTCTCCACTCACATCAAGTAGATTCTGCTCTCTGCCCCCCCCCCCCCCCCCCCCATGTCAAATCTGACAACGCAAGCGAAGGTCATACGGGCATGAAATATTGTGGTTGTGAATGTAACAATAGCTATTAATGAGTAATAACTGTAACGGACATAGAGAATTTTAAATTTGACTTTTGTTTCATCCTGTCATTTGTCTTAAACGTTTGGCTTTTATACAGTCATGTCCTATGTTCAGCTCATGGCATATCGCTTTGAGATCTTTTTTTCCCCTAAAGAGACACAACTCAAGTATTGTGTAACAAACACAATATACTGTATTACCTCCCCCTAATAAGATAGGTGATTAACTCAAACACAGTTTCGGACAAGTGACATTGAAAGACATCTACCTCCTATTTTCATTCTTACTTTTTATATACAGTATCATAGATGTTAAATATAGCTTTTCTCACTACCTTCTTTCTTTTAGTCCTACTATTTTTTTGTGTAACTAAGGTGCCACTCTTTGCTCCATTAATGAATAAAGTTTGATTTTTTTTGTTTTTTTGTTTTTTGTTTTCTTTTGGTCTAAGTATTTGTATTGAGTAAACACTAGACTTTTATCTGCTAGTGGCACACAACAGGCAGTCGTCGAAGGGAGATGGGGAGAGAGTGGATGCGACTAATTTTACTACTATAATAATTTAGCCACCCAAAGGAGCGTCATTTTTTTCAGCGAGGATAAAGTGGAAGAGGTGGAGAATTTTGAATATCTTGGATCACTACTAACTAAGTACTAACTACAATGAGGGAAATTAAAAGGAGGACATCTATCGCTCTTCAAAAAGTAAATAAACTAAAAAAGCTGTGGAGAGGAACAGACAGAGCTACAAAAAAAAAAAAAAAGATTTTAAAGGGCAAGCATCTTTCCCATTGCAACATATGCCTGTGAGACCTGGACACTTAACAAAACAGCTGAGAAACACATAAATGCCTTTGAATGTAAATGCTACAGAAGAGTTCTTCAGATATCATCGACACAAAAAAAGAACATATATATTTATATACTACAAGAACTTAATATTGAAGAAGGCTGGCTAGTAAAGATCATTAAAGAGAGAAAACTTAAATATTTTGGACACATTAAACGTCATGAGAATTTAGAGAAGACAGTCTTGGTAGGGTACATAATGGGAAAAAAGAAAGAGAAGAAGACCAAGGCGAAGATGGCTTCAAGACATCGTTGATGATCTGGTAATGGATGTATCAGCAACAGGGCATCTTGCTTACAACTGAGAGGCATACAGGAGCGCTGTTAGGGAGGCAAAGTTCCGCAAGGAACATGCAAATAACTGACTAACTGAAAGGAGCGTCAGAAACTGTGTTTGTTATATGTCACCATAGCCAGTCTCATGAGGATTCTGTAATGTGTAAGCTTACAGCTACTGACCAATGCCTGAAACTTCAGCAACTACACACAGTTTGATGAAACTGTGATAGTTACATCTCTCAACTATTTACATGTTGCTGTCACAGCAATCCAGCAATTTCTGTATAGTCCCCATGGCGATGGAGTCCACCCTCTGCATTTTAGCTGCTTTCAGGGACTGAAAAAAAAAAAACAGCTGCCATGACTCACTCACAATCCGACACCATGCGGTGTCTCAACATCTCCACGGCATGGCCAGCAAAGAATATGAAGCAAGGAAGCAGTTACAGCTTTCAAAAGTGATAAATAATTCTTACACCTTACATCCTTCCCGTGTTAAATATAACATAAGACTCGCATGGTAGTTTGCCAAATTTTCCTGTTTTCGGTGAGCTTTTCAACCTCATCAAGGGATGTTATGCCCACTAAACTGGCCTCTCTTAAAAATGTCCTCTTTAGAGTTTCACGTGGTCGACCTCTTTTTTTTCTTCGGCCTGTTGTGCTACACTTGCTAGCTTGTTTTGGGCTTCTCTGATTGTTTCTTCTCATCACATGACCAACATATGTCCATCTTCTTTTCCTGATCACCCATGAGACAGGTTATTATTTGCTGATCTGTCTTATCTCTGCGTTGTTCTTGAATTCATTCCACTTTATGCTGAATATTTTCCTGAGCCATTTGTTTGTGGAAGAGTCTAATTTCTTGTCTATTTTTTTTAGTTGTTTTCCAGCTTTCACGTGCATAAATGAGGGTGGATATTACATTTGAATTGAATAATCTTAAGGTGGTTTTTATCCTTGTAACTTTTGAATGCCATATGTTCCAAAGTTTCTTGCTGCTTTTGCAATTCTAATTCTAATTTCATTTCTGGTGTCATCAACCTGGTCTATGTAGCTGCCGAGATATGCAAATTGGTGTAATTCTTTTACGCATACTTTTCCTGCATGGTTAATGAGAAATTTCATTATTTTTTTTTTTTTTCCTTGTTAATTTCAAGTCCTATTTTACTAGCCAGTGGAGATAGGGTATCTGATTTTTCTTGTATCGACTTTACATTGTCACTGATAAATAATTACACAACAACATATAATTATGATCAAATCTGGCCGGATAAAGTATGTACTACTAAATGTAATGTGATAGTGTTTCGTGTACTGTACTTTGTATGCCGCATTGAACTCAAGGGAAGTAATTCTTAACTTCTTGATGCTACGTAGTTATTAAACAGTTCACTACCCTAGACCTGCGCAGCCTTCCAATCTGTGCAGGACTTTGCTCGATAGATCAAACTTTAGAATCTGAATAAGTCGTATTTTCCTCTTTGGGGTGTCTTTTTCTCCTTTTTTTTTTTTTAGTATTGCGAACAAACTAATATGCACTTCATCAGTCGCTGGTCTTAATCAAATATTCATGTCAGTTTGATTTTAAGTTCATTTTACTATTCTAGCTGAACACGCTGATGTGTTAGCACTGCAGAGTGTGAAAGATTGACTTTAACAAAAGTACACAAAAAAAGTTCAGACATCAGATATGGAAAACAGTAAGACAATGTCTGAGGTCTTGACGTGAGACAAAAGAAAACAGTAAGACTATATATGAGTTTTAGACATAAGACAAAGAAAATAGTAAGACAATATATGAGTTTTAGACATCTCTCTCTCTCTCCTCTCTCTCTCTCTCTCTCTCTCTCTCTCTCTCTTTTACTTTAAGTGTCCAGGGCACACGGGGCTTCTGCAAGGGTTTTCTACAAATGCCTGTCCTTTGCCTTTTTTTCCAACCCAAAACACAGTCATCGCTTAGGCAATTGTATTCTCCCAAAACCAAGTCTTTACATGTTTAAAAAAAGCTTCTCTTACTCAGCTGGCCACCCATGGAATGCCCTACCAATTCACGTAAAACTTATAAGTAATATTCGTTCTTATAACTTTAAACTTTGTCAACATCTGTTTGATATGGACTGTATGCCTCCCTAACCATAGTCTAAAGTAGTTTAAAGTATGGCTTGAGTGTTGTAATTTTTTAAAATATTGCTTTTCTATAAATTTGTTAGTTCTGAATGAATGTAAGAATGCAAGTTTATTTCATGTTGTTGCACAAATCAGAGTGTAGAGTGTATGGACATGAGATAAGTTTATTATTTATTCATGTAATCCTTTGAATGTTCTTCATGCTTATTATGCTTATTAACAAATGGTGAATGACTGTGACTGAGTGAAAGATGTATATTGAAAGGCAGAATGTCAGACGGTCCTGCGTACCCAATTCTTAACCCTTTGAAAATAAAGTCTGTTCGTTCGCTTTTGCCCAGTTGAGCCCTCTATTACTCAACATCCGCTCAGTTGTTCTCATGTCTCTTTTGCTCTACCCTTACTTCTGTTCCCCTGTGGTGTCCATCTTAATGCTGTTTTTGGTAGTGAGTTGTCACTTATTCGGATCACATGCCCCATCCATTGCCAGCGTCTTTCCTCAATAATTTCTGTCAGTAACTTCATCTTCATTTCTGCCAACAAGATGTTATTTCTTACGGTGTTTGGCCAGAATATTTTTCTAATTCTTCGTAAACATTTAATCAGGAAAGAATTTCTGTGGTTTTCGTGATTTTAGTTTTAGACATGAGACAAGGAAAATAGTAAGACAATGTATGAGTTTTAGACATGAGACAAGGAAAATGGTAAGACAATGTATGAGTTTTAGACATGAGACAAGGAAAATATTAAGACAATGTATGAGTTTTAGACATGAGACAAGGAAAATAGTAAGTTAATGTATGAGTTTTAGACATGAGACAAGGAAAATATTAAGACAATGTATGAGTTTTAGACATGAGACAAGGAAAATAGTAAGACAAGGTATGAGTTTTAGACATGAGACAAGGAAAATAGTAAGACAATATATGAGTTTTAGACATGAGACAAGGAAAATAGTAAGACAATGTATGAGTTTTAGACATGAGACAAGGAAAATAGTAAGACAATGTATGAGTTTTAGACATGAGACAAGGAAAATAGTAAGACAATGTATGAGTTTTAGACATGAGACAAGGAAAATAGTAAGACAGTGTCTGAGAACAGAACTCTGAACTCCCGTCGGACGAGCAACCGTTGACTACGAGAGGAGAAAGCATGTCGGCCACGAAACGCTGCCAACGGTGATGATGATGTATCTTGGTATTGCCGGAGTGTTGCTTGTGTTACTGAAGTCCGGGGTTCTATTCTTCTTCATTCTCCTATTATTTCTCTTTCTCTCAGGTCTAACGTTCTTTGTCTACATGTTCTCTGGACTAACTGTACCATGCTGTTTCCGTGTAGTTAGATCCAGGTTGTGTGAGAATATTCTAGAGCTTATTCTTGTGCTGGGCACATAGAGGGCTTAGAAAAGACACGAGAATGTTTGATATATGACATTCATTGCTGTCGGAAACACATGGACTCATGTTATCAAAGACATTAAAATCCATGTTATCTGAGACATTAGAATCCATGCTATCTGAGACATTAGAATCCATGTTATCTGGGACATTAGAATCCATGTTATTTGGAACATTAGAATCACTGTTATTTAGGACATTATAATCCATGTTATTTGAGACATTAGAATCCATGTTATTTGAGACATTTGAAGTCATGTAATTTGAGACATGAGAATTCATGATATTTCAGATACTACAATCCATGTTATTTCAGACATGAGAACTCATATTTGGAGACATGAAAACGATGTTGCTTGAGATGCGAGAGCTTATGCTATTTAAGATAGGGTAACTCATATTATCTGAGACATGATAACTCATGTTATTTGAGACATGAAACTCATTTTGCTTCAGACACGAGAATTCATGTTAATTGAGACAACAGAGCTCATGTGATTTGAGACAACAGAACTCATGTTATTTAAGACATCTCATGCAGATCACGTTAGTTTCTTAAGTTCTGCAGCATCGGTTTACGCCCAGGCTAGATAAGAGAGGACCCATTGTATTATATATGGGAGTCTATGCAACTGATTAAAAGCTATAACCACCTTGTTTAAACTATGAAACATTTAGTTTTTGACTAGAAATATTTTAGATACCTTTAAATTAATTTAACAGAGGCTTCATATCATTTTTAAAAGCTAAATAAGACATCGCTTTAAATAGGACATAAACAATATGATCAGTAATCATAATTAACTCAGTTATGCTCCATTCATTCATTCATGTGTATGTCCCTTGCGGAACTTTGCCTCTCTAACAGCAAACCCTGTAGGCCTTTCGGTTGTGAGAAAGATCTGCAGATCATCAACGATGTCTTGCAGCCATCTTCGCCTTGGTCTCCTCTTTTTTTTCCCCCATTATGTACCCTTCCAAGATGGTCTTCTCTAGATTATCATGACGTTTAATGTGTCCAAAATATTTAAGTTTTCTCTCATTAATCCTCTTTACTTGCCAGTCTTCTTCAATATTAAGTTCTTGTAGTATATATAAGACAGAGACTATGGTATTATCTAAGAAACAGAATCCACCAACATGCAGTATTCAATTAAACGGAACCATTCTAAAGCAGGTGCAGAAATTCAAATACCTTGGAGCAGTAATAACTTCAGATGGGAAATGCAAAACAGAAATTAGGAACAGAATAGGCCAAGCAAAGACTGCATTTCAGAGAATGAGAAACATATTAGTTAACACATCCTTATCAATGAATGTTAGAAAACGAGTCCTAAAATGCTATATTGAACCTATCTTGTTATATGGAAGTGAATCATGGACAATAGGCAAGTCTGCACAAAAATCATTGGAAGCAGCAGAAATGTGGTTTATTAGAAGAATGTTGCGAATCCCCTGGACAGCAAAAATAACTAATGAAGAATGTATGAGAAGAGCTGGAGAGACAAAAAACCTTGTCAGAAAGATAAGAGAGAGACAGTGTACTTTCATAGGACATGCAATGAGAAGAGGGGGCATTGAAAATATTATAACAACAGGAAAAATAGAAGGAAGAAGATCAAGAGGAAGACGAAGAGAAATGATACTGGACAGTCTGACGGGATGGTGTGAGAGGAGATCACCAACTGAACTGATGGCCTGCATGAAGGATCGGGTACTCTGGAGAAGCATAATAGCCAACGCCAGTAGGCACGGCACCTGATGATGATGATGATGAGTATATATATATTTGTTCTTTTTTGTGTCGATGATATTTGAAGAACTCTTCTGTAGCATTTACATTCAAAGGCATTTATATGTTTCTCAGCTGTTTGGTTAAGTGTCCAGGTCTCACAGGCATATGTTGCGATGGGTAAGATGCATGCCCTTAAAAATCTTATTTTTGTAGTTCTGTCTGTACCTCTCCACAGCTTCTTTAGTTTATTTACTTTTTGAAGAGCGATAGATGTCCTCCTTTTAATTTCCCTCATTGTATCTCCATTATTAGTTAGTAATGATCCAAGATATTCAAAACTCTCCACTTCTTCCAATTTTTCCTCACTGATACATATTTCAACTGCCTTGTTTGTTTTATCAGTTGTCATCAATTTAGTTTTCTTCGCATTAAAATAGAGGTTTTGCTCTTCACTATTCTTACGGACTGACATAATTAGTGTTTCCATTCCTTTTTATGTTGTGGACAGTAATATTGTGTCATCAGCATATCTAATCTCTGGTATTTTTACTCCACATAGCAAAATAATTGTTACAAGAAAGTAATTTGTAATATTGAAAAGTTTATTACACTAAAATGTTTTCAGTGAACGGAATGAGTGAAGAACAAACAAAACAAAACAAAATAAAATAGCTGACCAATTGTTCTCTTTGTAAAGATTAGGCGCAGAGTTCATAGAAAAGAATTTTTTGACAAAAAGAATATATGTTTTGCTCCTACATAATACTCTTACTCATTACATCAACAAGAACATTACATATATTTTAAAAACATGCTTTAACATTAGTTTGGTGTCTTGACCGTGATGAAATCTTCTAGTTCTAGTGTGACTGCACCAAGGAGATGACCACCATCTGATAAAAGAATCCAACTTGAAGTAAATTTCTTTGTTCTTGAAGAGGTTTTTTCTTGTTCTCTGTAAAATTCTTCGTTGACTTATTTTAACCTCCATTAACGGTTTCATTTTTTTTTCTCTGTAAAACGATTCACTGATACTTGTTTTCTCTCTGTAAAACGTTTCAGTGATTTTTTTTTTTTTTTATTAAACGTTTCATTGATTTTTTTTCCCTCTGTAAAACGTTTCACTGATTTTCGTTTTACTGATATTTTTTTCCCTGCTTCTTTACCTCTATAAAGGTTTCATTCATTTTTCCCTCCTGTAAAAGTTTCATTTCTTCTTTTTGTCTGTAAAACGCTTCATTGCTTTTTAAAAAATATATTATTCTCTGTAAAAACTTCCTTGATTTTTTTCCCTAAGTTTAATTCCATATTGTCATGGTTGTCCCCCTTGCAACAGCTACCACTCCGCATTCTCCACATTATATTATTTCACGCTGTAACTAAGACTCTGCAGAAAGAGTACTTGTTTTATGCCAGTTTAGTGTAAAGATCATGCTGAGCTTGGCGTATTCAAATTATATGAAGGTTATGCGGTGACGAATTACTACCCAAATGTATAAACTAGAAAAAAAGTAGGAACGGCTATGTTACTTAACGAGCACACAGTTCGGTGTCTTCTTCTTCTTCTTCTTCGTTCGCATAGCGATAATGCGTGTTACCCTGATTTTTGCGATGCGCCTTTTGGCTGGGTAACTCCGACTTCAGCACCTTTCCTTGCTAGGGCAGACTGTGGTCTTGCTCGGACTGCCATGAAGACAGTGTGGCTGGCCTGGCCAAAACTTTGTTTTCCAGCCTCTGGTGGCTGTACTTAGCCCCTTCTCCATGTCAGATGGTTTGAGACAGTTCCACAAAGACACTCTGACTCTGAGATGAGGAATCTGATGAGTGCTTCAACGATATCCATTCCCCGCCACCTATAGTCTACTGGCTCTGTTTTGTTTACATCATTCTGATAGCCATTGTTGTAAAGACCCATAGGCTTGTCACGTCCTGGATTCATTGGTTTCACACCAGACTTCCCTCATCCTCGCCAGAGATCTCCATGTCCCCATCCGTCCACCAACCTGACATTACATTTTGCAAAAATAACAATTACAATTAGTGTTGATTGCTACAAGTTTCTGGGCTACAGAGGTAGGTCAGAATTTTTAAGCAAACAGATCTATGTTCCCTGTCTCACAAACACTATGTTAAGATAAGTGTGCTCTTAACACGGTTGTTCCCAGGGGACAGTTCGGTGTGACCTTAATCATACAAAAACACACAGGACGAATACAAAGAGAGAGAAGATAAAATAAAATTCTCTCTCTCTCTCTCTCTCTCTCTGAACCTTAAGAGAAAACGTTTAATGGAGACTTGCGATGTGTGATAGGTGGATCGTAAAATGGGGAGGGGGTGGGAACCGCGGAAAGGGAAGAGAAACTATATAATGGTAATCTACCTGAGAGAAAGTGGAATAGCGATTATAGATGGGGTATAACTATAACCAACTGTAAGACTGTTTCTTTAATACCCCCCCCCCTTTTCCGCTAAGGGTACTTTTGTCTTTTTTTTTCTTTTCTCAGTTCTTATCCTTGCTTTTCCAATCTTTAATATCTAGTCACAGCCGCTGTTAACTGCCGAGGTACTGTCTTTGTTCCGGTCTTTAATGTCTAGTCACAGCTGCTGTTAACTGCCGAGGTACTGTCTTTGTTCCGGTCTTTAATATCTAGTCACAGCTGCTGTTAATGCCGAGGTACTGTCTTTGTTCCGGTCTTTAATATCTAGTCACAGCCGCTGTTAACTGCCGAGGTACTGTCTTTGTTCCAATCTTTAATATCTGATCACAGCCGCTGTTAACTGCCGAGGTACTGTCTTTGTTCCAATCTTTAATATCTAGTCACAGCCGCTGTTAACTGCCGAGGTACTGTCTTTGTTCCAATCTTTAATATCTAGTCACAGCCGCTGTTAACTGCCGAGGTACTGTCTTTGTTCCAATCTTTAATATCTGATCACAGCCGCTGTTAACTGCCGAGGTACTGTCTTTGTTCCAATCTTTAATATCTAGTCACAGCCGCTGTTAACTGCCGAGGTACTGTCTTTGTTCCGGTCTTTAATGTCTAGTCACAGCTGCTATTAACTGCCGAGGTACTGTCTTTGTTCCGGTCTTTAATGTCTAGTCACAGCTGCTATTAACTGCCGAGGTACTGTCTTTGTTCCAATCTTTAATATCTAGTCACAGCTGCTGTTAATGCCGAGGTACTGTCTTTGTTCCGGTCTTTAATATCTAGTCACAGCTGCTGTTAATGCCGAGGTACTGTCTTTGTTCCGGTCTTTAATGTCTAGTCACAGCTGCTGTTAACTGCCGAGGTACTGTCTTTGTTCCAATCTTTAATATCTAGTCACAGCTGCTGTTAACTGCCGAGGTACTGTTTTTGATCCGGTCTTTAATATCTGATCACAGCCGCTGTCGGTTTTAAGGACTGTTATTGCCGGAGGTGGGGTGGAGGATACGCTCTCCACTCCAATGGCGTGCGTCTCAAATAGCCCCTGACAGTCAAATCCAGCTTCTGGCCTGCTCGTGGCAGAACTGTTTAAATTGACAGGAGAAGGGGCGAGGGCGAATATCTGGCGCCTGAAAACCAGACGTTTCGGGTAGATGAGTCATGTTTGGTAGCTCATCTACCGCTGCTGGCGAGATTCTTCAGCTGCCGTGCGTGGAGCGGGGCTCCTCCCAGCCAGTGAAGAAAGGTGCGATTATGGGTTGCCATGCGGCACTGTAGAAAAGGTGAACGAAAGGAGTAAGTGAAGTAATCAGTAGTCTCGAGGTCAGGACTGCTCAAATCATGGCACCTCTGCTCTGGAGGTTGGCCACGTCCCATGTACACTCATATCGGGCGAATTGCCTGAACCGGCTTAACCCAAGGGTTAAGAAGCTGCTGGCGAGAACCTTCGGATGCTGCGCGTGGAGTGAAACTCCTCCCGGCCAATGAAGGAAATGAGGAAAACCAATCATGGTTGCCGTGCGGCACTGATGTGAAAAGGCGATGGAAAGGATAAAGTGAAGCTTAATCGGTATGCCCAGTAGTCTTGCGGCGAGAGCTACTCATACAACGGCACCTCTGCTCTAGAGGCCGACCTCGTCCGTTCTACACGCATACTGGTAAAATATACCTAAACCAGCTTAAACAAGGGGTGAAGCTTGATGGCTACTCAAGTCACAGTACCTCCGCTCTAGAGGTCGGTCACGTCCCAAATACGCCTATACTGGGATAATATACCTAAACCGGCTCAACCCAGGGGTGAAACTGACTAGTGGCGAGAAATCGTTCTCCTGGACAAAAGCTCCGTCTTGGTCACAACTAGGAAGGGTAGCGGCCACGACCACAAAATGTTGAAATCGGAGACACTGGACCAGTGCAGTCTAGATTGGCAACCACCTCTCACTCTGCGGGGATGTATGCGTATCCTAATCACGCTGAGGTTTTCCAGTGAGAAAGTCCAACCCTAGGCTAGATGGGCAACCACCTCTCACCCAGCGGGGATATACTGATATCCAAAACACATAGAGGTTATCCGGTGAGAAAGTACAACTCTATATTAAACTGGTGCAACGAAAACCACGGTGTCACGCAATCCCGCTTCTGAGACCCACTAAGAATACAGGCTCAAGCCCTGCGATACTCTGAACCTCTTGTGATCCTCTCGGGGATCTCGTGTGGTCCCGAAAGGACCACACGAGGACCAATGGACCTATTGAGGACCACGGGAGTAAATTCAGTAGGATCACAGGGCGGTCTTGGTGGTAGAAGCGAACGAAGAAGAAGAAGAAGACAGCCCATGTTAACTGCCGAGGTTCTGTCCTTGTTCCAGTCTTTAGTATCTAGTCACAGCCGCTGTTAACTGCCGAGGTACTGTCTTTGTTCCGGTCTTTAATGTCTAGTCACAGCTGCTGTTAACTGCCGAGGTACTGTCTTTGTTCCAATCTTTAATATCTAGTCACAGCTGCTGTTAACTGCCGAGGTACTGTTTTTGATCCGGTCTTTAATATCTGATCACAGCCGCTGTCGGTTTTAAGGACTGTTATTGCCGGAGGTGGGGTGGAGGATACGCTCTCCACTCCAATGGCGTGCGTCTCAAATAGCCCCTGACAGTCAAATCCAGCTTCTGGCCTGCTCGTGGCAGAACTGTTTAAATTGACAGGAGAAGGGGCGAGGGCGAATATCTGGCGCCTGAAAACCAGACGTTTCGGGTAGATGAGTCATGTTTGGTAGCTCATCTACCGCTGCTGGCGAGATTCTTCAGCTGCCGTGCGTGGAGCGGGGCTCCTCCCAGCCAGTGAAGAAAGGTGCGATTATGGGTTGCCATGCGGCACTGTAGAAAAGGTGAACGAAAGGAGTAAGTGAAGTAATCAGTAGTCTCGAGGTCAGGACTGCTCAAATCATGGCACCTCTGCTCTGGAGGTTGGCCACGTCCCATGTACACTCATATCGGGCGAATTGCCTGAACCGGCTTAACCCAAGGGTTAAGAAGCTGCTGGCGAGAACCTTCGGATGCTGCGCGTGGAGTGAAACTCCTCCCGGCCAATGAAGGAAATGAGGAAAACCAATCATGGTTGCCGTGCGGCACTGATGTGAAAAGGCGATGGAAAGGATAAAGTGAAGCTTAATCGGTATGCCCAGTAGTCTTGCGGCGAGAGCTACTCATACAACGGCACCTCTGCTCTAGAGGCCGACCTCGTCCGTTCTACACGCATACTGGTAAAATATACCTAAACCAGCTTAAACAAGGGGTGAAGCTTGATGGCTACTCAAGTCACAGTACCTCCGCTCTAGAGGTCGGTCACGTCCCAAATACGCCTATACTGGGATAATATACCTAAACCGGCTCAACCCAGGGGTGAAACTGACTAGTGGCGAGAAATCGTTCTCCTGGACAAAAGCTCCGTCTTGGTCACAACTAGGAAGGGTAGCGGCCACGACCACAAAATGTTGAAATCGGAGACACTGGACCAGTGCAGTCTAGATTGGCAACCACCTCTCACTCTGCGGGGATGTATGCGTATCCTAATCACGCTGAGGTTTTCCAGTGAGAAAGTCCAACCCTAGGCTAGATGGGCAACCACCTCTCACCCAGCGGGGATATACTGATATCCAAAACACATAGAGGTTATCCGGTGAGAAAGTACAACTCTATATTAAACTGGTGCAACGAAAACCACGGTGTCACGCAATCCCGCTTCTGAGACCCACTAAGAATACAGGCTCAAGCCCTGCGATACTCTGAACCTCTTGTGATCCTCTCGGGGATCTCGTGTGGTCCCGAAAGGACCACACGAGGACCAATGGACCTATTGAGGACCACGGGAGTAAATTCAGTAGGATCACAGGGCGGTCTTGGTGGTAGAAGCGAACGAAGAAGAAGAAGAAGACAGCCCATGTTAACTGCCGAGGTTCTGTCCTTGTTCCAGTCTTTAGTATCTAGTCACAGCCCCTGTTAACTGCCAAGATTCTGTCCTTGTTCCAGTCTTTAGTATCTAGTCACAGCCCCTGTTAACTGCCGAGGTTCTGTACTTGTTCCAGTCTTTAGTATCTAGTCACAGCCCCTGTCAACTGCCAAGATTCTGTACTTGTTCCAGTCTTTAGTATCTAGTCACAGCCCCTGTCAACTGCCAAGATTCTGTCCTTGTTGCAGGCTTTAGTATCTAGTCACAGCCCCTGTTAACTGCCGAAGTTCTGTCCTTGTTCCAGGCTTTAGTATCTAGTCACAGCCCCTGTCAACTGCCAAGATTCTGTCCTTGTTCCAGTCTTTAGTATCTAGTCACAGCCCCTGTTAACTGCCGAAGTTCTGTCCTTGTTCCAGGCTTTAGTATCTAGTCACAGCCCCTGTCAACTGCCAAGATTCTGTCCTTGTTCCAGTCTTTAGTATCTAGTCACAGCCCCTGTTAACTGCCGAAGTTCTGTCCTTGTTCCAGTCTTTAGTATCTAGTCACAGCCCCTGTTAACTGCCGAAGTTCTGTCCTTGTTCCAGTCTTTAGTATCTAGTCACAGCCCCTGTTAACTGCCGAAGTTCTGTCCTTGTTCCAGTCTTTAGTATCTAGTCACAGCCCCTGTTAACTGCCGAAGTTCTGTCCTTGTTCCAGTCTTTAGTATCTAGTCACAGCCCATGTTAACTGCCGAAGTTCTGTCCTTGTTCCAGTCTTTAGTATCTAGTCACAGCCCCTGTTAACTGCCAAGATTCTGTCCTTGTTCCAGTCTTTAGTATCTAGTCACAGCCCCTGTTAACTGCCAAGATTCTGTCCTTGTTCCAGTCTTTAGTATCTAGTCACAGCCCCTGTTAACTGCCGAAGTTCTGTCCTTGTTCCAGTCTTTAGTATCTAGTCACAGCCCCTGTTAACTGCCGAGGTTCTGTCCTTGTTCCAGTCTTTAGTATCTAGTCACAGCCCCTGTCAGCTGCCAAGATTCTGTCCTTGTTCCAGTCTTTAGTATCTAGTCACAGCCCCTGTCAGCTGCCAAGATTCTGTCCTTGTTGCAGGCTTTAGTATCTAGTCACAGCCCCTGTCAGCTGCCAAGATTCTGTCCTTGTTCCAGTCTTTAGTATCTAGTCACAGCCCATGTTAACTGCCGAAGTTCTGTCCTTGTTCCAGTCTTTAGTATCTAGTCACAGCTCCTGTTAACTGCCGAAGTTCTGTCCTGTTCCAGTCTTTAGTATCTAGTCACAGCTCCTGTTAACTGCCAAGATTCTGTCCTTGTTCCAGTCTTTAGTATCTAGTCACAGCCCCTGTTAACTGCCAAGATTCTGTCCTTGTTCCAGTCTTTAGCATCTAGTCACAGCCCCTGTTAACTGCCGAGATACTAACCTTGACTCACATTCAGCTGTGATTAATCTAACCCTAAACCACCCTCAAGGAGCACTGTATTTGTACCTGGAAGTGGTAGATTTCTCACTTTCCGAATTCTACTCTCTGGAACTTTGGCGCAGGTTCTCTTAACTGTCTGCTGTCCCAGTCAAACTAGGAGTTGCCTAGGTGTGGAAATTCCCTGGAGTTTCAAAGACTTGGTTTTTTCACATTACAACAAATAAACAATATGTGAAATTCACCGTGAACGAGGGCTAATAAACTGAAGTAAAAAAAAAAAGACTAACAAACAAACAAACAAACAAAAAGTCTTCCTACTGAACATTTGATTTAATCATCATCTTGTGCCCTCTCTCCATAGAAGATTGGTTGCAACGATTCCCCAGCTTATTCATCCTTCGTCTTCATAGCGGCCCCCAGCTAAGCTCAGTCTTAGTCCATTACGTTGTTCACCATTTTATATCGTTGTTGACCTTTTGCTTTTTTTTTCTTTCAAATTTTCCTTCTAGTTTAATTGTCATTATTGTGTTATATCTTATTATGACCAAAATATTTTAACTGGTTGTAATTTTTTTCATTATTTCTTTTTTTTCTGGTCAGTTTCAACTGAATTGGTACTTTTTTTTTGCTTCATGAAATTAAGTCAATAGCTGAGGTGTTTTTTTTTTTTCTATTTCTTTGAAATTGACGAATGAAATGAGAATAATAATACATATTTTCTTTAGATTTTTTTCATTTCCATTTTTAGAACGAAATTTCAGAACCTTTCAGGTTGCGATCTTGACATAAATAAGCTTACCTGTGGCACGAAATTAGCAGCTTTCATTCTTCTTCTTCTTCTTCAGTCTCTCTGGAACTGCGAGCTGATGTTCTCTGCAGGGGATGCTGTGAAGATTTTTAGGCACAGCATCGTGTCGGATTGGGAGCTGTTCATGGCAGCTATTAAGTCCCTAAGTGAGGCTAGAAACTAGAGGGCGTGCAATGCTTCTTTAGTAAGAAAAGAAACACGTGTGTTTTATTTTCTCAGACAATTACTATGAATACTTTGTACCAATGATAAGTGACTGCAAAGAATCATTCAAGAAAAGTAACTGAGAAAACTAAATTTATTTGTTAAAAAATACAGCAGTGCGCCGAGTTACGTCCCATACAGGATCAGTGCGTTCGGACGTAAGCCGGTTTAACCGTAAGTCGCTTTGGCCGTAAGCCGGCCGCTATATGGTGAGGTCAGACACTAAGTATAGTTCACTGTTATAACATGTTCCAAGATCGTTACATATGTTTACCATCGCTTTAAAATACTAACAGAACACAAATTTATCACAGCCCCTGTCAGCTGCCAAGATTCTGTCCTTGTTCCAGTCTTTAGTATCTAGTCACAGCCCATGTTAACTGCCGAAGTTCTGTCCTTGTTCCAGTCTTTAGTATCTAGTCACAGCCCCTGTTAACTGCCAAGATTCTGTCCTTGTTCCAGTCTTTAGTATCTAGTCACAGCCCCTGTTAACTGCCAAGATTCTGTCCTTGTTCCAGTCTTTAGTATCTAGTCACAGCCCCTGTTAACTGCCGAAGTTCTGTCCTTGTTCCAGGCTTTAGTATCTAGTCACAGCCCCTGTCAGCTGCCAAGATTCTGTCCTTGTTCCAGTCTTTAGTATCTAGTCACAGCCCCTGTCAGCTGCCAAGATTCTGTCCTTGTTCCAGTCTTTAGTATCTAGTCACAGCCCATGTTAACTGCCGAAGTTCTGTCCTTGTTCCAGTCTTTAGTATCTAGTCACAGCCCCTGTTAACTGCCGAAGTTCTGTCCTTGTTCCAGTCTTTAGTATCTAGTCACAGCTCCTGTTAACTGCCGAAGTTTTGTCCTTGTTCCAGTCTTTAGTATCTAGTCACAGCCCCTGTCAGCTGCCAAGATTCTGTCCTTGTTGCAGGCTTTAGTATCTAGTCACAGCCCCTGTCAACTGCCAAGATTCTGTCCTTGTTGCAGGCTTTAGTATCTAGTCACAGCCCCTGTCAACTGCCAAGATTCTGTCCTTGTTGCAGGCTTTAGTATCTAGTCACAGCCCCTGTCAACTGCCAAGATTCTGTCCTTGTTGCAGGCTTTAGTATCTAGTCACAGCCCCTGTCAACTGCCAAGATTCTGTCCTTGTTGCAGGCTTTAGTATCTAGTCACAGCCCCTGTCAGCTGCCAAGATTCTGTCCTTGTTGCAGGCTTTAGTATCTAGTCACAGCCCCTGTCAGCTGCCAAGATTCTGTCCTTGTTCCAGTCTTTAGTATCTAGTCACAGCCCATGTTAACTGCCGAAGTTCTGTCCTTGTTCCAGTCTTTAGTATCTAGTCACAGCTCCTGTTAACTGCCGAAGTTCTGTCCTTGTTCCAGTCTTTAGTATCTAGTCACAGCTCCTGTTAACTGCCAAGATTCTGTCCTTGTTCCAGTCTTTAGTATCTAGTCACAGCCCCTGTTAACTGCCAAGATTCTGTCCTTGTTGCAGGCTTTAGCATCTAGTCACAGTCGCTGTCAGCTGCCGAGATACTAACCTTGACTCACATTCAGCTGTGATTAATCTAACCCTAAACCACCCTCAAGGAGCACTGTATTTGTACCTGGAAGTGGTAGATTTCTCACTTTCCGAATTCTACTCTCTGGAACTTTGGCGCAGGTTCTCTTAACTGTCTGCTGTCCCAGTCACAACCTAGGAGTTGCCTAGGTGTGGAAATTCCCTGGAGTTTCAAAGACTTGGTTTTTTTCACATTACAACAAATAAACAATATGTGAAATTCACCGTGAACGAGGGCTAATAAACTGAAGTAAAAAAAAAAAGACTAACAAACAAACAAACAAACAAAAAGTCTTCCTACTGAACATTTGATTTAATCATCATCTTGTGCCCTCTCTCCATAGAAGATTGGTTGCAACGATTCCCCAGCTTATTCATCCTTCGTCTTCATAGCGGCCCCCAGCTAAGCTCAGTCTTAGTCCATTACGTTGTTCACCATTTTATATCGTTGTTGACCTTTTGCTTTTTTTTTCTTTCAAATTTTCCTTCTAGTTTAATTGTCATTATTGTGTTATATTCTTATTATGACCAAAATATTTTAACTGGTTGTAATTTTTTTCATTATTTCTTTTTTTTCTGGTCAGTTTCAACTGAATTGGTACTTTTTTTTTGCTTCATGAAATTAAGTCAATAGCTGAGGTGTTTTTTTTTTTTCTATTTCTTTGAAATTGACGAATGAAATGAGAATAATAATACATATTTTCTTTAGATTTTTTTCATTTCCATTTTTAGAACGAAATTTCAGAACCTTTCAGGTTGCGATCTTGACATAAATAAGCTTACCTGTGGCACGAAATTAGCAGCTTTCATTCTTCTTCTTCTTCTTCAGTCTCTCTGGAACTGCGAGCTGATGTTCTCTGCAGGGGATGCTGTGAAGATTTTTAGGCACAGCATCGTGTCGGATTGGGAGCTGTTCATGGCAGCTATTAAGTCCCTAAGTGAGGCTAGAAACTAGAGGGCGTGCAATGCTTCTTTAGTAAGAAAAGAAACACGTGTGTTTTATTTTCTCAGACAATTACTATGAATACTTTGTACCAATGATAAGTGACTGCAAAGAATCATTCAAGAAAAGTAACTGAGAAAACTAAATTTATTTGTTAAAAAATACAGCAGTGCGCCGAGTTACGTCCCCATACAGGATCAGTGCGTTCGGACGTAAGCCGGTTTAACCGTAAGTCGCTTTGGCCGTAAGCCGGCCGCTATATGGTGAGGTCAGACACTAAGTATAGTTCACTGTTATAACATGTTCCAAGATCGTTACATATGTTTACCATCGCTTTAAAATACTAACAGAACACAAATTTATCACAGGACATGTGTGGATATCAGTCACAACGTGTGAATCACAAACTATTAAATAAACAGTCATACCGTACTAATGACCTGCGAGCAGGAGTCCTGTCCTTCCACCACGTGCGTCCACTAGGTGGAGGAAATGGTGGAATGACCTCTAGTATCTACTTGTCAGCTGTGAATATCTGAATAAACAGCAACAGGCCAAAACAGGAACTCTTCTGTCTTGCAGAGGTCAGTCTCTTTAGACAAAGGCTAGCGGAGAAAATTGTGTACACACGGAGAGGAAGGCGAAGGGAAACCAAGGACGTTATAAAATAATGCTTCACACCATCAAGGACGTTATAAAATCATGCTTCACAACACCAAGGACGTTATAAAATCATGCTTCACACCACCAAGGACGTTATAAAATCATGCTTCACAACACCAAGGACGTTATAAAATAATGCTTCACACCACCAAGGACGTTATAAAATAATGCTTCACACCATCAAGGACGTTATAAAATAATGCTTCACACCACCAAGGACGTTATAAAATCATGCTTCACACCACCAAGGACGTTATAAAATCATGCTTCACAACACCAAGGACGTTATAAAATCATGCTTCACAACACCAAGGACGTTATAAAATCATGCTTCACACCACCAAGGACGTTATAAAATCATGCTTCACACCACCAAGGACGTTATAAAATAATGCTTCACACCACCAAGGACGTTATAAAATAATGCTTCACACCATCAAGGACGTTATAAAATCATGCTTCACAACACCAAGGACGTTATAAAATCATGCTTCACACCACCAAGGACGTTATAAAATCATGCTTCACAACACCAAGGACGTTATAAAATCATGCTTCACAACACCAAGGACCGCACAAAATGGAGAAGCATGATCACCAACGTCATCTGGCACGGTATAATAATAATAATAATAATAATAATAATAATAATAATAATCTTTCAATGATACGCCAATGTATACACAGCAACTTGCAAACATTCTGTATACGCAAAATGGGGGAGTTCAGGGAACCATGAATTTGTAAAAATGTTAGCGAAAAATGAAATATCACTTCGCAAGTTACAAATTCCACTGACGTAAGACAGTGAAAAATGAAAAGCGGACAATCAAGAAGGTGGTGCTGGAATAAAATATACATGTGAGAACTCGGCCGTAAGTAGGAACGTTACGGCGCACGACTGTACAAACATGAGAAATCTCTAAAGCTGTGATAAATAGATGATTCAACACCACAAAGCATAATGTGAAAGATTGACAGAGGAATGCGTGGCGGAATGAAATAAATTCTGAAAGTACAGTATGAGCTCATAATATACATCAAATCCAAGATTTATATCAACGCCACACACTGCCTGGCACGGCTCATAATGCTGCTGCCTTTTTTCTTTTTTCCTTACCCAGAATAACGATGGAGCATTTGCAGTTACGAAGGCAAGCAGCATACAACTAAATATCTAAA
Source organism: Achatina immaculata (assembly GCA_009760885.1). NCBI lineage: Eukaryota > Metazoa > Mollusca > Gastropoda > Stylommatophora > Achatinidae > Lissachatina > Lissachatina immaculata. The sequence continues at coordinate 61,478,466 of CM019691.1, read as the reverse complement.
CCAGCATGAGCCTACAAGAAGACCCTAGCGCCATCTGTTCACAGCGCAATGCCCTAACAATCTGAGAAGACAAGTAACACAAGAACACTCTCTTTCATTCGTAATAACATTCAAACTGCACCGCGTTGCCATACCTTGCATAGCAACCTTTATGCTAGGGCAGTATTGTGCAAGCAAGATTGGAGGGCAGACCTGTGAAAACAGAAAAAAGATACACTGTACGTGTTGATCTACGAAAATAGATGTACCATCTTGTGGCAAAGGGAAGTAAGCCGGAAAAGTAATATTGGTTACAATCTGAGTTGTTGCAATTTCTCCCCCCTACTTCTCAATAAAAACCTTGTTTCCTTGGTGTCAGATGTTTGCATGGATTTTGGGTAAGCGGCTAAAATACAAAGAAAATAGCGCCACGGAACATTCGACATTTTATTAGTACCACATTTGGCGATATATGTATCACAATAAACACCAAATATTTCATCCGCGGAGTCTCCAGCAATGTGGAGCAAGGGATACCTTGAAGTTTACGCCGTGCTCCGCGCTCTATAACCTTTCGAATGAAGCGCATTAAGCTACCAAATGTATGCATCGTTCCCCAGAGCTCCTCCAGGGATATCCTAATCTTAGAGCAGCCATGTTTTTGCCTTTCTCAGATGCTTCCTTAATGAAGACATGCTGGCGCACTAAAACAGTGGTTAGCTCCCCTCGGAACTTTCAATGCGAAACCGATCATCTGGTAGGAAGAATAAATGTTTGATGTTCTCTGCCATTTCTAACGCCGGGGAACTTGCATCTGCCACTCGTTTCGTTCCGAAAACACACTTCTAATGGGGTTGTGATTGTGTGAACACAGAATAGCTGGAAACTGTACGCCCAAAGACAACAGCAAATTTTCCGCCTACTAAAAGACACTTGCACAAACACGTCTAACCTGACTTGACCCCACCAGCAACCGGAAGCGGAATTGCCGGAAATACGTGAAAGAAACGTGCTCATATTGACTGGGAGAGGTATCGTGTTATAAAGCCTCCTTTGATGGCGGGTAACTTTTGAAATTTTTCTTGCTCTAAAAAAAACGAAAAGGCGGTGTCGTCGTGTTAACGTAATCATTTCCCCATAAAAGAAGTTCCTCGTGATCGTCCTTCACGATCGAATGTGACCTTAGGCACACTAGAACTCTTCCATATTGCTCGCGTGAACTTAGATGTAGCTAGGCAGTTGTCTAGAATTGGGGGGGGGGGGGGGGGAGAACGGGACAAAAAGCGAAGATCTGGCACGGCCTATGCAAATTTACGTGCAATATAATTCAGACTGCAGTTCTTAAAATCATTTTGCAGAAAAAAAAAAATAAATAAAAGACTAAAGATAAACAGAGATCATTAATCTGCAAAAACTTAAATGATGAATTTATCCAAAACAGGGCTTCTCAATCTGCTAGAACTAATTAAGAAAAAAAAAGGTATGACCAGCTTTATTAATTAACCAGCACCACAGCTGTGACGTTTCGGTCTGCGCTTTTATCATAAAACAACATACAAGACAAATAAATTGGGAAATAATAAAAATATACATTCCTAATGAGTTCCACGGAGATTCCCTGAGAGTTTCAAAACACTTAAATACAAACGACATCGTTTATAAAAAGGAAATATAATTGCATACCGTGCTGCAAAGGGTAGAGGTAAAATCCCTGTTTCAATGCCATTAAGGCATATTAAGGATACAGTGTTAGGCCCGTATTTGAAAGACCATCGGCACATGAAAGTCTGATGTATCAGAAGCATTAATGATTATAATAGCTACGGCTTAGTGACCGTTTTAATGTGCCATGAGCTGTGGATGTAGTAGTTTGTTTGCAGTGTCTGTGACTTGGACATTTATTTGAAGGATTTGCCAAGGTAAAGATATTGGGAAAGGCTGATGTGGAGACCTAGTTCTGCCCGTATCTCCCAGATCATACTGCTAGCGCCCTCCAAAAAAAAAAAAAAAGTTTCTCGTTCTATCGCCCCCCTCCCCTTTCCACCTCCCACAGCTGAAAAAAAATGTTTTTTGGCTCATTTGGTTATAAAGTTCCATTCTCCGTAACTGTTCCCCACCCCTTTGAATTTTCACAGCGCCCCTTTCCCGCCCATTTTGGGAAACATTCGTGTAGAACATATGTTTACGGAAACTCAGGCACTGGAGCTCACGCCAGAGGCGGTAAATCTTATCCGGCTGTGATGTTATTTTCCTGCAGAGCTGCACAGAGCAAGTCTACGTGCCGTGAGTCTAGGAAAGAATGCTGAGTGAGTGACGTAGTGAAGCTCACTAACAGACCTGATATTACATCTAACCCATGTTCCCTCTAAGCTGTGCTAGGATGCGTTTGCGCACAATTGTTTTAGCCCTTAGCCTACAGATTTTCGGCACATAGCACGAACATGCGATATACAAAAGCTAAATTTTAATTGATTCCCATACAACTTTAACGCTAGTACTCGCTGAGTGTGGGGAGAGGGGGGGGGGGTTGCATACAACACTCCTCATCTTGGAGAACACAATGCATCAAACTGAGAGTAACATTAACCCTCTATTTTTCTGTACGTCCCGGGAAGTGAAGAAAGACTTGACAGCTTGCTCTGGGCCCTTGCCTGTCAACAAGTAACATAGACGTGCTGGAGTGACGTTACATTCATCAGGGGCAACGAATCAGAAATGGCCAATACTCCTCTGCCCCACCTCTCTTTTGGTGCTCTTAGTAACAGACTTAGTCTGTCTAACGGAGAAGGCGTTTCCATTGTCTCCATGGTGACAATACTATCTACAGAGAAACTTGCTTTTTTTTTAAACCACACACCAGGAAAATAGAGTAACATCACCAAGATCATCATTATCATCATCATCAGCATCATCATCGTCATCATATTTGGAAAGAAAATCACAGAGTTTTCTTCTTTAGCAGTCGCGACAAGGAACATGGGTAAGAAGGGACTTATCACAGTAGCACGTCATCTGTCTTGTACATGATGAGTTTGTGTACACTGCTGTGTTTTTTTTTTCTTTGGCTGGATAATTTTGCTCAAAGGCTGCATTCAAGTCTAAATAAAATCTCATGGAAAGTTCATTTTTAATGCTAGCAACAGGCACAATTCAAGAACAACTCAGAGATAAGACAGATGAGCGAACAACAACCTGCCTTGTAGTGATCAGAAAAAGAAGATTGACATATGTTCGTCACGTGGTGAAAATAAACAGTCAGAGTGGGGCACAACGGGCCGAAGAAAAAGAGGTCGACCACGTGAAACTCTAAAGAGGACATTGTTAAGAAAGGACAAGCTGGTAGGCGTGAAATCCCTTTGATGAGGTTGAAAATCTCGCTGAAATCGGGAAAACTTGGCGAGCTACCATGCCAGCCCTATGTGACGTTTAACGGAACGGAAAGGATGTAAGAGCAGACAAAAATTATCAAATTTTACTGTCTTACCGATAACATGATTATATTTCTTCTTTTCTGTAACCTCATTCTTTTCAGTTGTGTGTGTGCTCTTAGACTTCATACATTCTGACAGTAACCCTTACTGTTTGCTTGCCATTCTTCCCATCTGAGACTCTGTGAGTGTATTCTCTGTTTGTCATTGTTTTTCATCCGTCCCATCTAAGACTCAGTAAACATATTCTCTGTTTACCATTGAGCTTCATTCTTCCCATTTAAGACTCTGTGGGTATATTCTTTGTTTATATTGTCCTTTTTCGCACCTAAAACTGTGTGAATGTCCTTTGTTTTGCCATCCTTCTTTATCCTGTCTATCTTCTGCTTATTCATCTGAGTTTATTTGACCAACCACTTCTTTCAATGCCCGGGTGTGTTCCCCGCCTGGCCGCTTTATGAACTTGGTGGGCATTCATGTATTTTTTGTTTGTCTCAGGTGTGTTCCCCGCCTGGCCGCTTTATAAACTTGGTGGGCATTCATGTATTTTTTGTTTGTCTCAGGTGTGTTCCCCGCCTGGCCGCTTTATGAACTTGGTGGGCATTCATGTATTTTTTGTTTGTCTCAGGTGTGTTCCCCGCCTGGCCGCTTTATGAACTTGGTGGGCATTCACGTATTTTTTTTTTTTTGTCTCAGGTGTGTTCCAAGCCTGGCCGTTTTATGAACTTGGTGGGCATTCATGTATTTTTTGTTTGTCTCAGGTGTGTTCCCCGCCTGGCAGCTTTATGAACTTGGTGGGCATTAATGTATTTTTTGTTCGTCTCAGGTGTGTTCCCCGCCTGGCAGCTTTATGAACTTGGTGGGCATTCATGTATTTTTTGTTTGTCTCAGGTGTGTTCCCCCCCTGGCCGCTTTATGAACTTGGTGGGCATTCATGTAGTTTTTGTTTGTCTCAGGTGTGTTCCCAGCCTGGCCGTTTTATGAACTTGGTGGGCATTCATGTAGTTTTTGTTTGTCTCAGGTGTGTTCCCCGCCTGGCCGCTTTATGAACTTGGTGGGCATTCATGTAGTTTTTTGTTTGTCTCAGTTGTGTTCCCCGCCTGGGGGCTTTTATGAACTTGGTGGGCATTCATGTAGTTTTTTGTCTCAGGTGTGTTCCCCGCCTGGCAGCTTTATGAACTTGGTGGGCATTCATGTAGTTTTTTGTCTCAGGTGTGTTCCCCGTCTGGCCGCTTTATGAACTTGGTGGGCATTCATGTAGTTTTTTGTCTCAGGTGTGTTCCCCGCCTGGCGGCTTTATGAACTTGGTGGGCATTCATGTAGTTTTTTGTCTCAAGTGTGTTCCCCGCCTGGCCGCTTTATGAACTTGGTGGGCATTCATGTATTTTTTTGTTTGTCTCAGGTGTGTTCCCCCCCCCCCTGGCCGTTTTATGAACTTGGTGGGCATTCATGTAGTTTTTTGTTTGTCTCAGGTGTGTCCCCCCCCCTGGCCGCTTTATGAACTTGGTGGGCATTCATGTAGTTTTTTGTTTGTCTCAGACTTCTTCCGGTTTTGTTCTGTACATTCTTCTGGACAGCTTCATATGGTCTGTCTCTGGTAATATCAAAAAATCTGTTGATCTGCTATCTGTAGTTTTTGTTTTGATATCGCTTTAGTTTCTGTTCTCCTCCATCGTCTTCCAGTGTTTCATATATTCGTTTCTCTTGGTTTCGTGTTCTCTGGTTTTGGTTTGTTTGGTTTTTTTTGTTGTTGTTGTTGTTAATTTTACCTAGAGCTTGGCTAAATTTGTACCCTCTCTTTGTTTTGCATATAATTTGGTTCTTTTTTCTATTTTTTTTTAATTGTCGTCCGTGTCAGACAGTCTGTTAGATTCGTTTGCTGATGTTTTTTGTCCTTGTTATTTTATTCATGGATTTAGGACGCATCTGGCTCGTTTTTTGTTGTGTGCAGGACAAATACATATTTTTGGATCTTGTGAACTCTTCTGGTGAATCTCTTCTTCCTCTTCAGATAAAGAGTAACATTCTTCTTGAACAGAGAATGTCCAGTTTAACGATAAAAAGTAACATTCTTGAACAGAGAATGTCCAGTTTAACGATAAAAAGTAACATTCTCGAACAGAGAATGTCTAGTTTAACTTGATGGGCATCCCAAATTTATACTGTCAGTTTTGGTGATAATTAACGTTGTACAGGATCCGGCATAAAGTTTAGCTGGATTTAACTGATGTAGTGCGCAGAAACTGAATACGTGTGGAAAAAAAATCATTCAGAGATGAAGCAGACAAACGGTCATTTTTAACAATGGCTTCTTGGCAAACACAACATCGCGCATTCACTGTTGAAACTTAATTTTAAAGTGGAGAATCGTCTATTACTGAACAACGAAAGTTTCGTCGCCATTTTGAGTAGCATCCCCATGATAATGTTCCCGATCGGAGAACAATTTTGAGGTGGGGCAAAAAAATTTAAGGAAACCGCTAATTGCCTTAATAACAAGTCTACTGGTCGTCCATGAGCTCAACAGACACATGAACGAATTCAAAAAGTCTGCAACGCATTATTTCGTAGCCCTCGGCGATCAGCTGTTAGGCACGCTTTGGCATTTGGTATGTCGGATCTCTTGCTACGTCGCATCATTCATAATCATCTGCATTTCCACCCTTACAAGTTGCAAGTTGTGCAGCAACTGAATGATCTGGTTAAAATGAACAAACTTGACTTTGCTACCGATTTTCTAGCACGCATTGAAGAAAATCCGAATTTGATCAATAACCTCATAATGTCTGATGAAGCACATTTTGAGCTGTCATGAAGTGTGAACAAGCAGAATTTCAGATACTGGTCAGATGAAAATCCACAATTACTGCATGAGAAATCGCTCCATAGTGAAGGATTAACAGTGTGGTGTGGCGTTGCGTCATTCGGTGTCATTGGGGCATCCTCTGCGTGCAATTCTAACTGAATACTTCATTCCAGAGGTGGCCAATAGAAATAAGAGACTAATATGGTTTCAACAAGATGGAGCGACTACCCCACACAGCCCGTCAGTTACATGGCCATGCTGCGACTTCCCAATCGTCTTATTTCCAGATTTGAGGATATTCATTGGTCGGCAAGGTCACCGGAGTTATCGGCCGCAGACTTCTTTTTGTGGGGGTACCTCAAGAACCCTGTACATACGCCTCTCTTCTGGAATGTTCTAGAAAAACTAATCTTATCAGAAGATGTGGGGTATACAATAGTTAGACTGTTTACTTCTTGATCAGATGTTTTGGAGGAAGAGCAAACAGAAGAATGTTACACATAATTTGGGGAGACAGAATAAGGAATACGAATATCTAGGAGGAAACTGGAATAAAACGTGTTGTAAATTTTGAGATACAGGAAAGGAGATGATGACACATTAACTACGTTTTGTGCGTGGAATATAGCAGACAACAGGACAAGAAATTAACGGACTCTATGTGAAGAAAGAAGACAGAATTGAGCAGTGTTTTCCAACCTTTCTCGACACCTCAAAGATTTGATGTCCCCCTGTCCTGCGTCGCTCCCTGTCTTCCCCCGTCCTGCGTCGTGCTTCTCTTCCTTCCGTCCCTCGTCGCCCATGTCTTCCACCCGTCCCGCATCGTCCCTGTCTTCCTCCCGGTCCTGTGTCGTCCCTCTCTTCGCCCATCCCGCATCGTCCCTGTCTTCCTCGTCCCGCGTCGTCTCTGTATCCTTCCTTCCCTGCCTCGTCCCTCTCTTCCTCCCATCCTTCACCATCCCTGTCTTCTCTGCTCTGCGGCGTCACTGTCTTCCTTCTGTCTTGCATCGTCCTTGTCTTCCTCCGATCCTGAGTTATCCTTATCCACCGGTCCCGTGTCGTCAATGTCCCCCTCTATCCCTTGCCGTTCCTGTTTCCCATCATCCCGCTTAATCCCTGTCTTCTCCCCGCCCCGCGTCGTCCCTATATTTCCTCCGTCCAGCATTCTCCCCCTCTCCCCCCCCCGGTCCGCAGGATGAAGGTCAACCAGAGTCTGAAAATTTCAATGTATCTAATCCCCCCCCCCTCTTTTCTCTTTGGGGAAAAAATATTTAAATCCCCCCTTTGGAGTTGAGGAAGGAAAGGCGGCCAGGCGTGATACTGACCATATCACCCTCTAGTGTACTGACAGGTCAAGGAAAATATGGGCACTAACACCATATCCCTATGTGCCTCTAAGGAATGACAGGATTACCTTTACCTAACCCCCCCCCCCCCATATGCGTATGCCACACGTTTGGAAACTACTGATTTTGGGTCCGTCGATGATAGAAAGTGTGTGAGAAAACTCATGTTCCACACTGCTAGGGAATCAAGACCCAACCAAACAGAATAAAGATTCCCGTTGCTGATTCCGACGAGCAATGATGATGATGATGATGATCATCATCATCATCATCATTTGTTGATTTAATTTTTTTTCTCCCACAACTGTCTGGGTTGTGAAAATAATACTACAAATATTTTTCCATACTTATGATTTATTGACCAAAGGACACTACAAATATCTTTCGACTGTCATTTCAACAGAACGTCTATGCTTTCCACAAATGACAACTTAAGAGCCATGTTTCATGAATGCGTATGCAGGACTCCTGGTAGATTGCTCGTCTTTTTTGGACGCTTCACAAAAGCCCAGACGAATCGCAGACTGTCCTCTATTTAGGAAGAAATTGGCCCAGCTCTGGAGCTGTTCTACAAAGATAACGAGGCAGCGACGGCTACTGACAGACCGCGCATGCTTTGCCTACAGAGCTGGGAATAATAGACCGCACTGCCTAGCACCTTTTGGTGACGAGATAAAACGAATGCCATTTTAAAGGCAGGGGAAAGCAGTGATTAAATTTTTGATCTCTTGAAGCAACGCACGCCGTCTCTTCAAGAGTCCTATTTTTTGGTGGTGGAGAGATTTCCACTGACGCGCCCTAATTAAGAACCATTGAAATAATATTTACATTGTAATGATCCCCCGTTTGCGTCTCATTCTGACGTAGCCACTGGTCGAGAATGTGAACCAATAGGAAATCAATGCGCGCACGCGCTCTCCTGTGAGGCAGCAAAGTGCTCGCGTCTCACCCTCGAGCCACCAAATTGGTGCTCAGCCACCATTCCCACGGGCTGAAATATGCGGCCGGATTGAGTCAATAACGAGGGGCTCCTGTTTTATCTAGATACGCAAATGCTGTACTGATGTGGACCCTGACAAATATCCAGTGAAGGGGATTTTAATTTAGAGAATTACCCGGGGCGACTCACTTTGCGCAAAAATTGATCAAGTCAAGTGAGAGATCGAAACACGCGGGCTGGGCGCGGGATCGATAGAACAAACTGAATTAGGACGAAGACACGGGAGAAAAAGTGAGAGTTTCAGAGCGGACATGAGAGCAAGGGAGAAATTGTTGGTCTTGAAGGATAATTGGCACTCTGTGCACACAGAGAGATGGGCAATGAATGGCCCGGATGCAGAGGCAACCAATAAAGTGTTGAAATCTGGGACTAACAAACGCGACAGAATTCACGAAAATTGTAGTAAAAAAAAATTATCCCTGATAGAACCTCCAGTACTAACATCTTCCTCGTCAAAATCGCATTTAAATGATCAGTACGTTCACAATTAAGATCATTCAGAACATCAGTGCATTTGATTGCTATTCTTATTTACAGTCTACGAAGCAACATTTTTGTCCTTTGTTCATCTAAAAAAATAAAATATGTATGTATCTCGAATTCACGCCGTCCCTGTAGCTACATCTTGGGGAGAATTAGAAAGTCGCGCCAGAGCAAATCTCCAGACTTCAGTTTTTAAGATTTCAAGAACTCCGGATGTAAATTAGTAACTCTTTCTTCATAAATCTGTCTTTCTATTTCTACCACCTAAATTTAATTAATTTATTTTGCTTTCTTCTTTTAAAGTCTCCATTTTATCTACAGTCAATATTTTTATATTGAAGTTATACCACTGACTTAGAAAATAATAATTTATGAACTGTTAATTTTCGAATTTGACAATGCTGTTTAATCATTTTTACGCGAAAACAAATTATTTGATTTTTTGTTCCTAATTACAGCTTATTTATTGCAAATAATTATTTTTAATCTTCTGTTTAATTGATAGATGATTGTGAAGTTTTTTGTTTGTTTTTTTTTCATATTTGTTTGGACTTAGTTTTCCACTTTAAGAATTTGAGAGTTGAGTTCGGATTTTAGTCTTTGTGCTTTGTACACAGCCTCTTTTTAAAACCATTTTTAAACTCGGAAAGAAACTGATAAGCTCTTTCGCGCTTCTGAAGGTCTGTGGAGTCTCGCTGGCTGCGAGAGTACGTACTCTGTTGACACTGGTCAAGATGAGTTATCCCAAGTTTTAGCATGGCCTGGAGGTCTGTATGAACGGAGACAATTATGTTGCCATTTGCTGATGTCTTCGCTACACAACGCTGACATTTTGTCTTTGACTTCGTATGAATGGTCTTTGACTTCCCACGAACAGTCGTCGCTTACTTGCGCCTTTATCAGACCAAGTGCTTCACGAATATGTGCTTCCGTTCAAATCTCCACCCGCTGGCTCCCTAAAATACATCGAAAATTAAATACATTATCTTCATTATAGCAACTCATGAAAACGTTTTCATGTCGTAGTTCCGCCCCTTACATTTCCTATGAGATCCCTACATTGCTGAAGAAAAACTGTGAATAATGTTGAAGTTATATTGGAGAATATAATATGCAAACTAGTGATGCGGAAAATCAGATTCTCTCCCATCACAGCATTCACCAAGCCCTTTAATGAGAGAACAAGTGGAACAAACACTCCACAAGACCTCCGCCGCCCTTGCCAAAGGATATTCTAGTCAGGGGAGAGAACAGCACCCGGAGACATAAACGCCTTGCTCGGATTTGCTCAATTTCCTCATCTATTCGTCATATAATGCAGGCACTCCATTTTTTTTTCTTCTTTCTTTTAATTGCTGAAAGGCTGTTTTGTGTAGTTCGCCAGTTTATGAAGATCCTGTACGCTGAACCACAAGCAATAATTCAGCAGCACTTGAAACAGCCAAAAGAATAGTTAGTCAGCGCACAGCACGCCCCGAATGACAAAATGGCCGCTCTAGAGTGAAAGACATTGCCTGGAGTCATAGAGTTTTCGTTCTTCATTCACTGACCCCGCTGGTCCAAGATCACGAGAACTCTAAACAACCGATTCAGCGTTAATTAAAAACCAACTTAGCAAGTGCAAAAACTTGATAGGATCAATTAAATAAATATTTTTAGTACAAAATGGCGAAGCGCGACAGAGGACTTGGTCGCTCGCTATGAGAACACGAAGCACTGCTCGCTTCAAAGCGAAAGGGCTATTTGCGACCATCCTTGAAGCGGTTCCAGCATTATAAAAGAGATTCCAAGACGAGACGTGATTGTGAAAGAGAAAACAGGAGCGAATTGGAAAAACATTGAATTGGTCTTAGACTGTCTGGAAACTGGAAGTAAGTTTGCTAAAGTGATTTCAATTATTACCAAGGTCAATGAGAATTCAGCAGGGACACTGACAGCACAGAAGAATGGTTGTCCAGACAAATCAACCGCTACAGATTTCTTCTTCTAGTACTCCTCATGCTTCTATTTCTTTCTTGATGTGCTCTATATCTTATACATCAATCAGTCAGTTGGCCTTTTGCATGTTCCTTGCGGAATTTTGATACATTAACAGCTCTCCTGTAGGCCACTCGGTTGTAAGCAAGATACCCTGCTGCTGATGCATCTGTCAACGATGTCTTGCAGCCATCTTCGCCTTAGTCCTCCTCACTTTCTTTTCTCCATTATGTACCCTTCCAAGACTGTCTTCTCTAAATTCTCATGACGTTTAATGTGTCCAAAATATTTAAGTTTTCTCTGTTTAATCTTTTTTTTTTACTAGCCAACCCTCTTCAATATTAAGTTCTTGTAGTATGGATGCATTTGTTGTTTGTTTTGTTTTGTTTTTTTTTGTGTCCATAATATTTGGAGAACTCTTCAGTAGCACCTACATTCAAAGGCATTTATGTGTTTCTCATCTGTTTTGTTAAGTGTCCAGGTCTCACAGGCATATGTTGCGATGGGAAAGATGCATGCCCTTAAAATCTTATTTTTGTAGTTCTGTCTGTTCCTCTCCACAGCTTCATTACTTGTTTTATTTTTTGAAGAGTGATAGATGCTCTTTTCTTCTTCTTCTTCTTCGTCTTCTTCTTCTTCGTTCGCTTCTACCACTATGGGTCCTGTGATCCCCCTGTGGTCCCCGAAGGGACCACACTAGATCCACGAGAGGACCACAAGAGGTTCAGAATGTCGCAGGGCTTGAGCCTGCATTCTTGGTGGGTCTCAAAAGCGGGAATCCGTGACACCGTGGTTTTCGTTGCAAGAGTTTAGTCTAGCGTTGGACTTTCTCACCGGAAAACCTCGACGTGTTTTGAATATCAGTATCTCCGCTGGGTGAGAGGTGGTTGCCCATCCAGCCTAGAATTGGACTTTCTCACCGGAAAACCTCGACGTATTTTTTGGATATATGTGTATCCATACCGGGTGAGAGGTGGTTGCCCATCCAGTCCAGCGTTGGCCTTTCTCACCGGAAAACCTCAGCGTGGTTAGGATACGCATATATCCCCCCGGGTGAGAGGTGGTTACCGATCTAGACTGCACCGGTCCAGTGTCTCCGACTTCAAAATTTTGTGGTCGTGGCCGCTACCCTTCCTAGTTGTGACCATAATGGAGCTTTTGTCCAGGAGGACAAATCCTCGCCACTAGTAAGTTTCACCCCTGGGTTGAGCCGGTTTAGGCATATCATCCCATTATGGGCGTGTTTAAGACGTGACCGACCTCTAGAGCGGAGGTAGCGTGACATGCGTAGCCATCACGTTTCACCACTGGTTTAAGCCGGTTCAGCATATTTCACCACTATGGGTGTATATCGGACGAGGCCGGCCTCTAGAACAGAGGTGCCGTGGTATGAGTAGTTCTCGCCGCGAGACCACTGGACATACCGACTAAGCTTCATTTTATCCTTTCCATCACCTTTTTACATCGTCTCCGGACGGCAACCCTAATTTCTTCTTCGCATTTTCTTCATTGGGCGGGAGGATTTTCACTCCACGCGTGGCATCCAAAGAATCTCGCCAGCAGTGTCTTAACCTCTGGGTTAAGCCGGTTCAGGCATTTCACCTGATATGAGTGCACATAAGACGTGGCCGACCTACAGACCAGAGGTGCCGTGATTTGGCTACTGTTTACTTCGATGAATCCTTTCTTTCACCTTTTCCACAGTGGTGCCGCGCGGCAACCCATTCGCACCTTTCTTCACTGGCCGGGAGGAGCCCCACTCCACTCACGGCAGCTGAATAATCTCGCCAGCAGCAGTAAATCAGCTACGAAACATGACTCTCATCTACCCGAAGCGTTTGGTTTTCAGGCGCCAGATATTCGCCTTCGCCCCTTCTCCTGTCAGTTTGAACAGTTCTGCCACGAGAAGGCCAGGAGCTGGACTTGACTGTCAGAGGCTATTTGAGACGCACGCCATTGGAGTGGAGAGCGTATCCCCCACCCCACCTCCGGCTATAACAGTCCTTAGAACCAGATGTCTTTTTAATTTCCCTCAATGCATCTCCATTATTAGTTAGTAATGATCCAGTTGTTTTCCTCGTTGATATATATTTCGGCTGCCTTATTTGTTTTCTCAGTTGTCATCAATTCAGCTTTCTTTCCATTAAGATAGAGGTTTTGCTCTTCACTATTCTTACGACTGACATAATTAATTTCTCTATTCCTTTTTGTGTTGTGGACAGTAATACTGTGTCATCAGCATATCTAATCTGTGGTATTTCATAACCTCCAATTGTTATGGCATCGTAATATTCTTTGACTACATCTTCTCTAGCATTCCTCATTATATTCTCAGTAGACAAGTTAAATAAGGTGACAGTATGCACCTCTGATGGACCCCTTGTTTTATGTCAAACCAAGTTGTTTCACCATTTATTCTTACCAGTGCCTGTTTGTCTAAATATAGCAATGATATTAATAGTTTTATATATACTGCATTTCAGTGAATTAGAAACATATTATCCCACGCATCCTTATCAATGAATGTTAGAAAACGAGTCCTAAAATGCTATATTGAACCTATCTTTTTATATGGTAGTGAATCATGGGCAATAGGCATGTCTGCACAAAAATCATTGGAAGCAGCAGAAATGTGGTTTATTAGAAGAATGTTGCGAATCCCTTGGACAGCAAAAATAACTAATGTAGAATGTATGAGAAGAGCTGGAGAGACAAAAAAATCTTGTCAAAAAAATAAGAGAGAGACACAATGTACTTTCATAGGACATGCAATGAGAAGAGGGGGCATTGAAAATATTCTAACAACAGAAAAAATGGAGGGAAGAAGAGCCAGAAGAAGACCAAGATCTCACAAATGTGTTTCCTTCTCTTTCTAACTAACGAACCACACTGAAACATCTGCAGTGGTGAGTGTTGGACAACATCTTGAAGTTACCTGTACACTACTCTTTTAACGTCTGTGATGTTTCAGGTGTTGTCTTCAAAATAGGTCTAATAGCATTCATAAGAAATTGCGGTCAACATTTCTTTAGACATATTGAAAAAAAGCAAGGATTTGAAAACATCATAACGACAGGAAAGGTAAATGATAAGGGAGGCAGAGGAAGGCCAGTAGAGAAGGTCCTGATCAGCTTTACGCAGTGGAGTGATAAAACGTTACAGACTGAGTTGATGAAAAATAACCATCGAGATCTGTGGTGTTTCACGTTTGTCGAAACCTGCCGCCATGGCACATGATGATGATGATGATTATTCATCCACAAATAATGAAAATGTATGCTTGTTCATAACGATTTTATAGATTTGAACATGTTAAATTGCTTGTTTTCATAAATCCGTTTTTAAAAAATGGATCCTACTTACTCCTGTACATATCATCTTGTTAACCATATAGTAACTACATGTACTTTAATATCAGACTGTGAAATACAGTTGTTTTATTATACTTTTCTTGTTTTTAAAATATGTGCACAGCGACGAATAACTTTAAAGGAAGTTAATGAACGGAAGTTAATGAGCAGAAGTGCCTTTGGCTTCCCAGAATTCTGTCGCACAATGCTCCGCCTTACTTGTGGTCACTGTTTACGTATAACACTAAACATAGCCAGCGTTTAAAAAACTGTCTTCTTCCTAAACCCAGGATTGATCTGTACAAGAAAAGCCTTGCATACTCTGCAGTACAGCTCTGGAACACCCTCCCCTACCATTTAAAATACATTGGTAATACTTCATCCTTTAACTCAAACCTGTTTCATTATTTACTTGCTTGTAAATATATGTCTCCATAGAATAATCAGCACTTTCTCAACACATAACTCGCCAACCATCAAGTACTAAAATGACATAGTTCGAAAAGTAAATTGTTAGATATTGTTAGAAATTATTTTAATGTTTGTTAAAAAAACATATGTTAGAAGATCTGTATTTACAATGTATTTTTAATTATGTATATGTCTGTGTGTATATATGTGCGTGAGAGCTATTTTATTAGGTTAATTAACTTCTTCTCTTTTACTTTGAATGTAATAGTTAAATCTTACACTCTTTAGATATGTTTTTTCCTAATTTAATTTGTATATTTGTATTAAATCGAGTGTATGGGAAGAATGAAAGATGGAGTGATGAAGGGCAGAATGTAAGACGGGCCTGCGTGCCCAATTCTTTACCCTTTAAAAATAAAGATTATTCATTCATTTATTCATTCATTCATTCATTTATAGTTCAACTGCTGCATACAACAGTTCTCCCATGCCACGCATGAGAGAGGCTTCAGCTTCGGAATTTGTGGTCCAAAGGTGTTCAGACTAAGCAGACTTCTGCAGGCAAACTTGACCGAATGGCTGCAGAAATTATGGGGTAGCCAGCAAGGAGAAATGTGGACTTCATCCAAGCTACAGATTTACAATGACATATCTCTTGAATGATGAAGAAAATGAAGATCGGTTCTGATTCTCCAGAAACACAACAAGCCATCATCTAGAGAAAGATAAGCTAATCTGGCGGATGCTACAGGGTACCTATCTTTTTTTTTTCTTTGGAAGTGAACCGTAGACAATATACAGACCCAATCAAATATTACAAGCATAGATTTTGTTTCTGAGAAGAATGCTAAGAGTATCATGGACAGCTAAAATGGAATGTTAAGAGTATCATGGACAGCTAAAATGGAATGTTAAGAGTATCATGGACAGCTAAAATGGAATGTTAAGAGTATCATGGACAGCTAAAATGGAATGTTAAGAGTATCATGGACAGCTAAAATGGAATGTTAAGAGTATCATGGACAGCTAAAATGGAATGTTAAGAGTATCATGGACAGTTAAAATGGCAATCGAGGAATGTTTAACAAGAGAGAATTCAAAAATAATTTAATTAAAATCATAAGAAAAAATACAATCAACATTCACTAGACATATAACGAGAGAGCAAGAACTTGAAAACACATAGCGAGAGAGCAAGAACTTGAAAACACATAACGAGAGAGCAAGAACTTGAAAACACATAACGAAAGAGCAAAAACTTGAAAACATGCATCGAGAGAGTAAGAGCTTGAAAACATCAGAAGATGAATGATAAACTGGAAGAGAATTAGAGGAAGGCGGATAGAGGAGATCATGGCCAGTAAAATTCGGTGGCTTGAGACAGTAAATCTCTTAATAGACTGCTAAGCAGTGTCAGGGACAGAGATCTGTTGAGACACGTGGCCACCAAAGCATGACGGGATGGATGCATGATAATGACCATGATAGTCGATGATTCTCAAAGGTGAGTTTTGGTGATTTTTTTTTCCCTTTCGAAACAAAGAGTCTTTCTTCTGTGGCGTTCGCCCTCAAAAGATTGTAGGTTTCGTTGTGCTGCAGTTAAGCGCCTTTCGGCTAAACACATTCGATTGCAGTTGGGGGCATTTTTTTTAGACCTAGTTCGCTTTCTCATTTGCGAATCTATTCATTGGGACAGGCTGCTTTCTGTTTCAAGGGAAACCACCGTGAGATAGAATAGGGTCTTAGTCAAACCTGAAATAAACAGTCAGCTGTGGTTCTCATTTAGTTTGAGTACTGTTAAATCGCCTCTAAAATCAGGATTGAAAGAGAAGAAGAAGAAGAGAGAGGGAGAGCGGATTTTGGGAGGGGGGGGTTAAAGGTGGATGTGTTGATGTAATATTATTTGGGGGGGGGGCAATGCAAGCTCCCTCCCTCATCAGCTCCAGTGTATTCTTCTCCAACATCAATGATCCGATATTTGTACGTCACTGTCTTGTTTGTCCATGCTAAATAGATCTTGTGTCCCGCAAACCCCCGGTTAATCGAGGGAGAATATTTCCCTCTTGGCTTCTATAAATGGTTTTCTGTCATAGAAGATATTTGCTTTTTATTCCCTTTCTTCTAAAGCATGGCTACGAATGTTCGTATCTTTACGCGGCTTTCCCCTCATTGTCATCCGGCTTTTTAAACGGGCCAATTAGCTGGAGAATCATCACTCTGAGATGAATGGTCGTGCATTTCTCGAGGTGACGTTAGTTTTCATTGAACCTGCCAGAGTACAGCTCCGTTTGTTGACGAGAAAAATAGTTTATCTTCCGCACTTCGCTTTAATTTATGCACAGACCTGAACGTTGATTTACCAGTAGCGTGAACGTTCGTCCAACTGGTGAGGTTGGGGGTAATATGAACTCTGGGACAACATGGACGGAGCGTAGTCAGTGTCGCAGATAGCTCTCTGCCGCCTTGGATCGCGACAGTGTATGGACTCGATAGCTCGGGACGATCGCTTATTAAATTCACAAACTCAGGGTAAATAAACGTCGACACCTTTTGAATTCATGATCTTTCACTGAGACTCAGATTTTCCGCGCAGTCTACACAACATTTGATACAGTCTGTTCTCCGCGCTGAAGTGCTATTGCTGGATCATTCGGGAAGCCGCGAAGAATTTATAGTTTACCAACTCGAGGGCGTGAACGAAGACGGTTTTATAGTGGGACCCAACAGCCTTTACTGAAAACAATCTTGGTAGATCTTCTTTAGACTGGAGATTCAGAATAGGGAGAGGGGAAAAAAATCGTTAGTGTCAACATTGTCTTTTGCTGCGCAGGGTTGTTTTAAACGACCAGAACTCTCCACAAATCTTAGCTCAGTTTAAACGACCAGAACTCTCCACAAATCTTAGCTCAGTTTAAACGACCAGAACTCTCCACAAATCTGAGCTCAGTTTAAATCTTCTTCTTCTTCTTCTTCGTTCGCTTCTACCACCAAGACCGCCCTGTGATCCTACTGAATTTACGTCTGTGGTCCTCGTTAAGTCTCATGGTCCCCCATGTGGTCCCCGAAAGGACCACACGAGATCCCCGAGAGGACCACAAGAGGTTCAGAGTATCGCAGGGCTTGAGCCTGTATTCTTGGTGGGTCTCAGAAGCGGGATTGCGTGACACCGTGGTCTTCATTGCACCAGTTTAGTCTAGAGTTGGACTTTCTCACCAGAAGACCTCGACGTGTTTTGGATATCAGTATATTCCCGCTGGGTGAGAGGTGGTAACCCACTCAGGCCAGAGTTGGACTATCTCACCGCAAAGCCTCGACTTGTTTTGAGATACCCGTGTATCACCGCCGGGTGAGAGGTGGTTGCCCATCCAGTCCAGTGTTGGACTTCCTCGCCGGAAAACCTTAGTGTGATTAGGATACGCAAACATCCCCGCCGGGTGAGAGGTGGTTGCCTATCTAGACTGCCCTGGTCCAGTGTCTCCGACTTCAGCATTTTGTAGTTGTGGCCACTACCCTTCCTAATTGTGACCAGAATGGAGCTTTTGTCCAGGAGGATGAATCCTCGCCACTTCAACCCCTGGGCTGAACCGGTTTAGGCATATTATCCCAGTATGGGCGTGTTTGGGACGTGACCGACCTCTAGAGCAGAGGTACCGTGACATGCGGTGCCTTCAAGTTTCACCCCTGGTGTTAGCTTGTTTGGGCATATTTCACCAGTATGGGTGTATATTGGGCGTGACCGACCTCTAGAGTGGAGGTGGCGTGACATGCCTAGCCATCAAGTTTCACCCCTGGTGTACGCCGGTTTAGGCATATTTCACCAGTGTAGGTGTATATCGGACGTGGCCGGCCTCTAGAGCAGAGGCGCCGTGGTATGTGTAGCTCTCGCAGCGATACTACTGGACATACCGATTAAACTTCACTTTATCCTTTCCTTCACCTTTTCACATCGGCGCCGCACAGCAACCCTTACTTCTTTCCCGCAGTTTCTTCCTTGACCGGGAGGAGCTTCACTCCACGCGCGGCATCCGAAGAGTCTCGCCAGCGGTGTGGTCAGTTTAAATGACCAAGTACCTCCACAATTCTGAGGTCAGTTTAAACGACGAGAACTCTCCACAAATCTGAGGTCAGTTTAAACGATCTGAACTCTCCACAAATCTTAGCTCAGTTTAAACGACCAGAACTCTCTACAAATATGAGCTCAGTTTAAATGACCAAGAACCTTCACAATTCTTAGCTCAATTTAAACGACCAGAACTCTCCATTAATCTCATTTTAGTAAATGAGTAGCGCTGATGACATCTTCTGATTGTGCTGTAACTTTTAATTAAGCGGTTACTGCTGCGGTGATTATCCTTCAAGACAAGACCATTATAACGTTGAAGATTGTGAATGATATATTTCTGAATAGTTCCATATTATAGAATAGTTCTATAGTAATAGTATTGAGTCTTACATATGCTCTTTGATTAATACTTCACAGGTTTCACAAAACTTTACCACATTCACTAAATCAGCTCCGATGAAATGTTGCTTGATTCATTTATTCTGACAAATAAGATCAAGATATGTTGTCGACAACATCACTTTGACTGAATCAATCACTTATTCATTTGTTCACAATCATCAAACTCTATCATATTCTACATACAGCATTTCTCAATGTTCTAAACTTAACAATATTCTACACCTGATACGAGAACATTTCCTGAATCAGTATTATATTAGATCTGCAACACGTGGTCAATCAGTTTCTCGTCTAAAATCACTTTACTCGATGTTCCAAAAGTATCATATCTTCTTAATCACTTGGATCTCTTGAACTTAATCTTCAGTCTAACACTACTTCTTCAAAACTGCTTTTTCCTGATTATCTATTGCTCTAATTGTCCATCTATTCCATCTGTCGTTACCTACGTCTTCTTTCTCTCTCGTGACCTCCCTGGAGTGTGTTCTCCTTCTGCTGTTCTGTCTATTTCTGACACCCCCCCCCCCCCTCATTTACCCGCTTGCCTCCGAACTTCCTCTTCTTGGGGGCTCCTTCCTTCTCGTGCTCCTTCCTTTGACTTCTGGACCGGTCTTTATTACTGACCGTCCTTGTTCCTCTGTCTTCTGGCTCCCTCCTCTGTCTCCTCTATCCAGGACTTCCGTACTTCTTCGTCCTCTCCTATCTCTCCTCGCCTTTTTATCTTCAAGTCCAGCTTGATGGATTAACCAGTCCATATTTTGTCATATTTTGGCTCCACCTTTTAAATGTTCACTGGTTCCAATGCGCGTTCTGATTGTCCGTCATTCAAACTCCCCTGTGACTTTTATGTCGTAAGTCAATTGTCCAATAGGGCACGCGTCTAAATATTTAATTGGTCAGCTGGCCGAGTTGGTCACTCCTTTATTTAAAAACCGTGTGCAATAGCGTCCTAATAACGTCCTAAAGCTAATAGATGTCAACCTGTCAATTCCGTCAATTTAGTCTATACAGTTGTTATTTATCTAAGTCATTATCTTGCTCTTTTATTTCGGGGGTTTTATTGTGTCCTCGCTTTTCGTTGTGTCTGCCTTTTCTATTCGTCTTTTCTATTTTGTTTACATGTGTCAACGTCCAGTAATCGCTTTGTTATCACTGGACCATCCTACTTTCTGGCGTCCTTCCTTTGTATTACCTATATCTCAGCGTCACTGAGTCTCGTCTTTTTCTATTCACTGTTTCCACTGTTTACTTTTGTCCGGTCTTGTTCTAGTGTCATGGAAGCTTTATACCTTTCTCTTCCTTTCCTACCTACTTTTTCTGTCGCTATTCGATGTTACTATTTTGTTAACAGTATATTTTCATAATCATTCATTAATAATAATAACTATAATCAGTACCTACAAGGCCATGCTTCACCACATCATATCTGTAGTGCGATAGTCTCTTTGTATAGTATAACCGCCATCGCAATTAGTATATTTTATTACATTTTTGGGTTAAGAATTAGAAAGAAGAAATAATTTGTTAGTGACTGGTGTCCCCTGCAGGCTGGCAAGAATCGATGAAGAGTCCCTGACAGCGATAAATCTTAGAATTGAAACTGGACAATTGTTTTTTTAAGTATAGACACACCAAGATGGCGGATTGTCCAAATAAACCAGAAGCTTATAAGATGCCTACTACTACTGTTCTCTCGTGCCGTCAAACGTCGCATAGGGCTCGCAAAGTGTTTAACCACTTGCTAGTTTCCATAAGAAGTTCTTTTTTTTTTCACATCTAGAGTCACCTCTAGATAGGTCTCAGGACAAGGTTGTTAGCCTTATGCCCAACTTCCGATACACGAGGGTTTAGATCTCATGACGGAGGACCACTGGCGGAGCTAAAGTTGTCCGTCTGTTCGCGAACAAATCCCCTGGTCCAGGGAGGGACATCAGCTGTGAGCTTTATAATAAGACAATCAGCAGCCCTCTCGCTTAAAACTCTTAAGGTCAAAAGGATCGCTATTGGAGCTGGAATTACCGCGGCTGCTGGCACCAGACTTGCCCTCCAATAGATCCTCGTTAGAGGGTTTAAAGTGTACTCACTCCAATTACGGGGCCTAGAAAGAGAACCGTATTGTTATTTTTCGTCACTACCTCCCCGTGCCGGAAGTAGGGAGGTTGCGCGCATGCTGCCTTCTTTGGATGTGGTAGCAGTTTCGATGCTCCCTCTCCGCTTGTAAGATAAGACAGGAGGTAGTAGTGGTACATCTGAAGGCCGTAATATTAGAACAGGTAATATACAGTTCGAATCAGTATGTGAAAGGAACATATGAACTTCCTATATTGTATGTTGAATAAATACATGTTGGGTAGAAATAGTAGTCAGTGACAGTGGTTAGAGAGACATCGAACAGGACAGTCGTTAGGAGAAGAGTTGCTAAAAAGACAGCAGTTGGAGAGGCGTCGAACAAGACAGTTGTTAGGAGAAGAGTTGCTAGGAAGGCAGCAGTTAGAGACGTCGAACAGGACAGTTGTTAGAAAGTCAGCAGTAAGAGAGATGTCGAACAGGACAGTTGTTAGAAAGTCAGCAGTAAGAGAGATATTGAACAGGACAGTTGTTAGAAAGTCAGCAGTAAGAGAGACGTCGAACAGGACAGTTGTTAGAAAGTCAGCAGTAAGAGAGATGTCGAATAGGACAGTTGTTAGAAAGTCAGCAGTAAGAGAGACGTCGAACAGGACAGTTGTTAGAAAGTCAGCAGTAAGAGAGACGTCGAACAGGACAGTTGTTAGAAAGTCAGCAGTAAGAGAGACGTCGAACAGGACAGTTGTTAGAAAGTCAGCAGTAAGAGAGATGTCAAACAAGACAGTTGTTAGAAAGTCAGCAGTAAGAGAGATGTCAAACAAGACAGTTTTTAGAAAGTCAGCAGTAAGAGAGATGTCAAACAAGACAGTTTTTAGAAAGTCAGCAGTAAGAGAGACGTCGAACAGGACAGTTGTTAGAAAGTCAGCAGTAAGAGAGATGTCGAACAGGACAGTTGTTAGAAAGTCAGCAGTAAGAGAGATGTCGAACAGGACAGTTGTTAGAAAGTCAGCAGTAAGAGAGATGTCGAACAGGACAGTTGTTAGAAAGTCAGCAGTAAGAGAGATGTCGAACAGGACAGTTGTTAGGAGAAGGAAAAAAAAACGTGTGAGTATCCCACCGTCGTACTTTAACATGAAATGATGTATGCATGCAGGAAACTCTCTACTGTAGAGAGCAGAACAACAACAACAACAACACAACTCTTTCAGATCATCAGAGGAAGTACCCTCCCCCCTCAGACAATTGTTTCGGCCCTAATAAATTCCTGACACTGTGAGGAGGAACGAACGAACTTTATTTTCAAAGGGTTAAGAATTGGGCACGCAGGCTCGTCTAACATTCTGCCCATCATCATACAGCTTTCACTCAGTCACAGTCATTCGGCATTTGTTAATGAGCATAATAATCTTGAAGACACATTAAATAATAAACTTATCTCATGTCCATACACTCTACATTCTGATTTATGCAACAACATGAAATAAACTTGCATTCTTACATTGATTCAAAACTAAACATTTATAGAAAAGCAGTATTAAAAACAAATTTACACCACTCAAGCCATTTTAACTACTTTACACTATCCTTAGGGAGGCATATAGTCCATATCAAACAGATGATGACAAAGTTTTAAGACCGAATATTACTTATAAGTTTTACGTAAATTGGTAGGGCATTCCAAAGGTGGGCAGCTGAGTAAGAGAAGCTTTTTTTAAACATGTCAAGCCTTGGTTTTGGGAGAATACAACTGCTTAAGCGTTGACTGTGTTTTGGGTTGGATTTGAACAACGACCACAGATAGGGTGGAGCATTGTGCGATAGAATTTTATGAATTAACCTAGCCTTGTTGAAAATAAATCTCTTCTTGAAGGGTAGAATATTAAGATGTTTGTCCTTATTTGTAATATGTGCTGCATGTTTAATATAAGCTTTACTGCTCGTTTTTGAAGTGAGTAAAGTCTTTTCATGTTTGACATGGAACAACCATCCCAGACTGTGGAACAGTAGTCGAAGTGTGTTTGTATCTGTGATACGTAGTATATTTTTCTAGAGTCTATGTCAAGAAAATGTTTAATTTTGGTAAATTGGTAAACTTTTTGTGCAGTGAGTTTGGTTAGATTGTTTACATGATGATTCTAGCTGAAGTGGTGGTCAATCATGAGACCTAGAGTTTTATGTTCACTAACATTCTCTATCTGTGAAGTTCCAGCATGGAGCTGTAAGTGTTGTTGTTGGTGAATTTGTTAATTTCTGTCTTGTTGTAATGAGCATGGATTTTGTTTTGCTATTGTTTATTAGCATTCTGTTGTTGTTGCTCCAGTTAATTAGACTGTTTATTTCAATTTGAAGAGTTAACTCAAGGTTAATACAGTCACTGTCACTAGTGTAAACTATGCAGTCATCAGCAATGAGGTCACAAGATGATTTTTTGAGATTGAGTGGAAGATCATTGATGTAGATGGTAAAAAGGAAAGGGCCAAGAATAGATCCCTGTGGAACGCCATTATCAACCACAGATGAACTTGACTTAGAGTTTGTGAGACAAACTACATGATGTCTGTTGAAAAGAAAAGATGTAATAAATTTTGTCAAGTCAGGGTGTAGTCTCAAGCTTTCTAACAAGGACTTCATGATCAACCATGTCAAATGCTTTATCAAAGTCAACAAAGACAGCACCGCATAATTTTTCATGGTTTATATTAGATAACGAACATTCTGTCATTTTTGTGAGAGCTGTGTGGCAGGAATGTTTCGGCCTAAAACCTGACTGACAGTCAACAATCAAATCATTTTCTTGCATGTGTTGTAAGGTTTTTTATGTGTTTTTCTAGTGGTTTTGACAAAGTTGATAGAATGGAAATTGGTCTATAGCTTGAGGGATTTTTCTCCGAACCAGATTTTAAAAGGGGTTATATTTGTGCAATTTTAAAAGCCTGAGGAAAATGACAATGTGCAATGCACTGATTGTAAATGTATGTTAGTGTATCCGTAATTACTGGGGCAGAGTAGCGTAATATCTTGTTGCTGATTTCATCAAGTCCTGCGTTGTTGTTCTTTAAAGATGAAAGATAATTATAAACTTCACTAACTGACATGAAAAGAGTACTGGATTGCTTTAGATTTGCACATTTGCTACCTATAAATTTATTTAATTCGCTTAAATCACAAGTAGGGGTTGGTAGTGAAGATTTTAAGATTTTGACTTCTTCTCTGGAATGATTGCTGAACTCTTCACAAGTGGGAACATGATTATAATTCTGCAGGTCAGACTGCTTTCTCTTGTTTTCAAGAATGTTAATTGCTTTCCAGACAGCATGGTTTATTCTGAACTAGGTTCCTAAAGTAATTTCTTTTTTCTTGCCTAATAAAATACTGAACTCTATTTCTAAGTAAATTCCTTAGTGAATTCCTTAATTTTGTGGGCCTGATCCCTTTCCCTCATGACTTACAATAGCTCAGGTGCTATCCAGGGGGACATCACTTGATGAGCCCCTTTGGGTCATGACTCCCAGAGGTCTTTTGAGTTGTTGCTTTTTTTCAGAGACGGAACTGAACCTGCAATCTTCCAGTTGGCACTCACTTCGAAGTGCATCTTAGAGCTTTAGCTAAGGAGGATCGGTATTGGTTATGACAAACGAAATTATTTAAGTTCTCAACGCTTGTTTCACATGTTCCACAGCCAGTATGAGGCCTTTTCTGCTGTTTCTGAAAGGCTTTTCAATGCCCTTGTTCTTGCTTGTCCCTTCATGCCCAGTTGCTTACACAGGTCGTGTGCTGATGTTGCTACGAGTCCTCTCGCTCCCACTTCTACAGCTATCACTTTTGCCCTGACTCCTGCCCCCTGCCTCAGTTGCTTGACCAGGTCATTGTACTTCTCACATTTGAACAGATGTTGCTTGTCTATTCTTGTTTCGTACGGAACCGTAAGCTCGATCATTATTAATGGAGTATACTACAATGTCCGGCTGCATTCCTGTGTTCTTGATGGCAGTCTGGTATTCTCCTCTTCCTGGAAATGATAAATATAACAGATACTGAAATATTCTTAATATGCGTTAAAAATGTAATATTTGTGATCTTTCGAGTTTTTGTTTCTCTTTCTGTATAGAATTTACTGCTGAAAAATAGATTGATTCACCAAAGTATGAAATAACTGACAAATCAACAACGCCCATCTACCATTACTTTCTTGTTTATGTTTGTTGTGAACCAAAGACATAAAAATACTTGATATGTTTGTGTGTATATATATATATATATATATATATATATATATATATATATATATAGTCTCACTACATTTTCAGTGAACAAAAAAATTGAAAAATGAAGTAAATGACGTCATCACAAAATGTGCTAAAAAAAGTCATTTAATTAGTTACAATAGTGACTGCAATGATACAACGCTGTTTTGGGTTAGCTGGAATGTACCACTGAAATATTCATTATAACAGGTGTTGGAAATATCCACCAGGGACTTCAAGACATGACTGTACACGTCTCTTCATATTGTCAAATACCTTGTGCAACATGTCTGTTGTTATTTCTTGAATGGTAATTCTGATTGCATCTTTCAGGCCCTCAATTGTTTGTGTATTATTTTTGTAAACATTTCCTTTCAAGAAACCCCATAGATAATAATCTAATTTATTTAGATCTGGAGAACGAGCCGGCCAAATTCCACGAGGTATTATGCGATTTGCGAAAATTTCTTCCCAAAAACCGTGTGTTGCTCTAGCTGCGTGAGCAGTTGCACCATCTTGCTGGAACCACGCTTCTTCCGTTTCACGTTCATTCACCTGTTCTAAAAAAGGTCCCAGAATGTCATAATGGTACTGATCGGCATTTATAGTGTTGTTGAAGAAAATTAGTCCAATTAAACTTTTTCTACTGATGGCACACCATACCCCAATTTTCGCATCGTGTAGCAGCGCTTTATGAAATGCATTGGGATTAACACTGCTCCAAATACGATTATTTTGTCTATTAACGTATCCAGATAGATGAAACCATGGCTCATAAGACAAGAATGTTAAATCGAGAATTGACTCGTCTTCTTAGCTAAAAATGCTTGAAACCACGTGGAGTAGTTGACTCTGGGTTGATTATAACACTGTTTTAATTCAGACACAACAGAAATTTTGTATGGATGAAAATGTAACCGATGTTTAAGAATTTTGTGCACTGTGGTCAGTGATACGTTCACTTCTTGCGACATTTTCCTTAAGGACTTGCATGGACTTTTCAGGATTCTGTCTTGGATATCTAGACATTTTTCTTCAGACACAGCAGGCCTACCAGATCGCGGAGCATCTTCCAAAGTTCCTGTGTCACGAAACTTATTCAACAAGTTTCTAACCGTAGTGCGATGAGGAGGTTGTTTATCAGGAAAATTTGCTATAAATCTTTGAACAACCATCCATGTGTATCGACCGCCAGTTCGAAGCACTTGTTCAATAAAAAAAAAAAATTCTTTCTTCCGTTGATAATCCATTCTATTTTGAGTGCGAAAATTTACTCCAGCAGATGGCATCCATTGACTGCATTTTTTTCACGACTGACTGTGCCGCACATTTTTTTAATGACGTCATTTTCTTCATTTTTACATAGAAAGTGTAGTGAGACTTTGAAAACACCCATATATATGTTTGGCATGTGACGGAAGTCAGTGGTACTCTTCACCCATTCTAACATCGCTGTTAAATATGATATAAAAATATCGTGATGGGATCTCTCTCCTCTTGGTGAACCTTTTAGCGAATTTTTTTTTCCCCCGACCACATCACCCTGAGGACGGTCTTCTGTCTGCTCTGTCCCTCTCCACCTTTGAGTGCACTGCAGATTTTGGTCCCTAACCTGAAAAACTGGTCCCTGAAGTGATATATTGTATTTTTATAGCCTCGTTCTTCAAAACAACATGAAAACAAGTATTTACGATTTTTAAAGTGCAGTATAATTTTTAAGACAAAGGAGGAAAAAAACGAGATTCTTATAGAATTTTTTTTTTGGGTGCTTTCCAGAAGCAAGGAAGTGGAAATCGTTTGTTCCTAAATACGAGTCTCCCCCCCCCCCCCCAACACACCCCAATATTTGTGCGACGTTTACAAATAACCCGCACTATTATGTCGCTTCACAGTTAATGTTCATCTCCTCGCTTCCTTGTCTGTTCATCTTTGGGCGACAACTCATGCGATTTATTGCGAGACCTGCTGGACAAGTGTAGCGAACCGAAATAATGAAGGACGCGTTCATGGGCGAGCTCAGCGTCTGTTTTACCGCTCCCTTCTGGTGGATCTCTGCCGGGTACGCTCCCTTCTGGTGGATCTCTGCCGGGTACGCTCCCTTCTGGTGGATCTCTGCCGGGTGCAGGGCGCGGTGGCGAGAGTTCGCTCACGCAGCACAAAAAAAAGCAGTCGGTGAAATTTGCAGTAACTACATAAGTGAGTGACTGCGGTTATTTAGCCCATATGTTTTAGTTTTATCTGTGAATGTCTTAAGATTCATTCATGCATTCATTTGCATGCCCCTTGTGGAACTTTGCCTCCCTAACAGCACTCCTGTAGGCCTCTCGGTTGTGAGCAAGATGGCCCTGCTGTTGATGCATCCATTTGCAGATCATCGACGATGTCTTGCAGCCATCTTCGCCTTGGTCTTCCTCTCTTTCTTTTTCCCATTATGTACTCTTCTAAGACGGTTTTCTCTAGATTATCATGACGTTTAATGTGTCCGAAATATTTAAGTTTTCTCTCTTTAATCCTCTTTACTAGCTAGCCTTCTTCTATATTAAGTTCTTGAAAACAAGAAACAAAAAACATACAAAAAACATACAGAAAACAATACATACAAGATTGTTGTGAAAGAATAGAAGGACATCAGAAGTGTGGAAGAGATAGTGAAATGTTTAAAGAAATGAAGACATTGACGAGAACTGTCACACTTAAGCTAATTGTAATTTGTGACAAGATGGGGAATACCTTGACAGAGATAGAGGAAATTCTAGAAAGATGGAAGGAATATTGCAGAGGAATGTATGAAACAACTGACTGTGAAAGCAGAAATCAACAGTGTGAATTATTATTGGAGGAGAAAGAACCCGAACAGACAATAGAAGAAGTTTTATGGGCAATAAAGAATCTGAAAAATGGTAAATCACCAGGATGTGATGAGATATCAGCTGAACTTATTAAAGCAGGAGGAAAGGAATGTGCAACAATCTATCATGCACTATGTAAAAAGATATAGCATTCAGATATTTGGCCAAAAGAATGTCTTATGCAACAACGATGAAGCACTGTGACCCACCTTCATGCCAAATAAGACAGCTCAGGAAGCTAAGCTCTGTAGTTCTGTACAGGAACAGTGCAGTACGGTCTAACTTATCCAAGAGGCAAAGCTACAGATATAAGCAGTAAATGCCCTAGAAGAAGATGAAATGGAAATAATGATGCTTTGCTATGTGGTCAGAAATATTTAGCTGTAGGTGTACATAAAGAGGATACAACATTCTGTTAAGTAAAGAGATTGCATTGTCACATAAAGCGATTACTAGATTCTACCTTAGTTCAGACGTCCACACATTAGCTATACATATACTTTCTTATACTTTATCTTAGCCCATAAGTCCATATGTTAATAACATTTTTGTGTTACTCTAGTTTATCTTATCTCAGTCCTCCACGCACAAAGTGTATATTTACTTTACTATACTTTGTCTGATGCATCAGTAGCATGCCATCTTTCTCACAACCGAGAGGCCTACATGAGTGCTGTTAGGGAAGCAAAGTTCCGCAAAGGACATGCAAATGAATGAATGAATGATACTTTGTCTTAGTCCAGACCTCCATACACTAACTATATATTTACTTCCCACACTTTATCTTAGCTCAGACCTCCATACACTAACTATATATTTACTTCCCACACTTTATCTTAGCTCAGACCTCCATACACTAACTATATATTTACTTCCCACACTTTATCTTATCGCAGGCCTCCACACACTAGCTATACTATTATATTTACGTTACTATACTTTATCTTAGCCTCTCTCTCTCTCTCTGAACCTTAAGTGCCCAGGGCACATGGGGCTTCCGCAAGGGTTTTCCACAAATGCCTGTCCTTCGCCTTTTTTTCTGGTCTTGCCCAGGTGAGCCCTCTATTGCTCAACATCCTTTCTGTTGTTCTTCTCCATGTCTCTTTTGGTCTACCCTTACTTCTGCTCCCCTGTGGTGTCCATCTTAGTGCTATTTTTGGTAGTGAGTTGTCAGTCATTCGGAGCACATGTCCCAACCATCTTAGCCTAGGCGTTCATTATTATGTATGAAACCACGATACCTCAGAAGAAGTATAGTTTTCGGTATCATAACTGGATCATAAATTTTAAAAAGCTGACCAGGAAACAACTTCTGTCCCTGTTCATCGAACCTGATAGCAGTCTACCCTTAGACTTGGGGGCGGAGCCTGCTGAAATACCTGCCTCTCTGTTACGCTTGGAAAATTAAATAAACCCAATCTAGCATACTCCCCAATACTACTCGATGCATGGCTGAACGATCTTCACCATTTCATCACGTGCCTGATCTTCACCGCCCCAACAACTGCCAAAACCTGTAGTTCCTGTAAAGAGAAAGAAATTACTACATTACATTAATGTTGATTTAGTTTGTATACAGTGCAGCGGATCCTGCTTAACATATAATAAACAAAGTGCTACTGAGCTGTTAGTCTCGTGTTTTGCTATGCTCATACGAAACTTAACCAAAGTTTTGTGCTATCCATTCCCCTGTATAGACCAGAATGTAGATTATCCTCATTCCACACAAACTGCTTCAGAACGATTTTAAATATTTACTGGCCATAGACAATAAATAATAGAGATCTATTATTGCCCAGTGTGAACTAGTAATAATGCATGAATGTTAATAGCAGAGGAAAAAAAAACCGCTGGAAATGGATTGGTTATGTGCTCCGTAGAGACCTAACAACATGGCTAAAGCAGCATTGCGATGGACACCCAAGGGAAAGAGAAAGAGAGGCAGACCAAAGGCTACCTAGTGGAGAACTGTAGAAGCAGAAGTGAGTAGCATGCAACACAGCTGTGGCATAATACAAGTGAAAGATGGAGAGAATTTGTTGCTGCCCTGCAAGACGTCACAGGGCATACTGGGCCGTGATTGCTCAGCCGATCGCTGACCAATGAAATGGATGGACGGATGGATGGCTGGATGAATGGATGGATGGATGGATGGATGGATCTTTATTATAACCATGATCCGTGGTTAATGTGTTTCATCTAGTCTTTCCAAGCACATCGTGATGGCACGAAACTGCCCTCCAACTGTTCTCACCGGCTAACTTCTTAGCTATTCTGTTTTCTATCTCTTCCTGTAATTCTGTTGGCCTGATTTTGTTTCTGCAGTTGTGGATCCATTCAAGTCTTTACCTTTCTATTATACTCTGACGCAGGCTTGATGAGAGGGAGATGGGAGGAAGGAGGGGAAGTCCCTATAGTACTCATGGATCCCCGGGGGTGTTAATTCACCTCTTTTCACATTAGAAGCAAAATTCAGAAAAATACTGTATGTTCAGCCTATAATTTGGAAAGTGGGAGGGGGGGGGGGGCGATAGGACGTGAACTCGGGGCGTGACCTAACTCCACGACCCTGCTCAGACATTGGTTAACCATGTTACGCTCTGGCAGTATTTTTTATTTTTAAGTCTTTAACCTTCCTTTCCGGGCTTCTTGGGTGGATGGCCCATTCTTTGCCTTTTAAACTTCGTAG
This sequence comes from Achatina immaculata, assembly GCA_009760885.1. Taxonomy (NCBI): domain Eukaryota; kingdom Metazoa; phylum Mollusca; class Gastropoda; order Stylommatophora; family Achatinidae; genus Lissachatina; species Lissachatina immaculata. The sequence continues at coordinate 61,447,375 of CM019691.1, read as the reverse complement.
TTGTAAATACACTCCTCTGAGACCATAACTTTCTGCGTCATCAGTCAACCAAACTAACCAGCGGATAACGAACACGGATTTATGAACTGAAGACCTAGAGAAGGAAAGCACTTGGTAAACCTCGCGCGAGGATGGGCCAGATTAAGCTGAATGGTGTCAACGATAGATGTATAGAAGACTTTGTGATTCAGTCAGCGCGTTGTTATACATACACAGGATGATGATTTTTTTTCTGTATTCTCTGTTATATATTTATGTTCATATTTTCCCGGATAAGTTGTGAAAAGATTATAAAACTCTGAAAACCAGTTTTTATCTTTATAAGCGTATTATGAGCCGTTAAGCTGGATCATAAATGACCATTTAGCTCACGATAAAGCGGATCTTCATTATCTGATATCATCTTCCAGTAACAGCAAACTGAGGGCACAATATCAAGAACTCTTGAGCAACTGAGACGGCATCTCATATCCGTGTACCAGCGGACCACTCGTCCTTGTACAAGCCAATGGTCACTTTGTGCCAAGCTGGACCCGAAGAAGGCCCTAGAGCAGGATGTAGATAGAGGATTTGGAGCCCCGTCTGGGAGTCAGCGGGAACCAGCAGTGAAGTTTATCTGTTATGATTTCTTCCAAAAATCGTGCGGCCGATCGAGAAAATTGGAAGCTATTGATCCTGTCAGTTCCGCGAGGCTGGTAGCGAGAGGAAGTTGCGGGAATTATCAGTGATTACCATCAATGTCTGTGCACTGGACCCCCGAAGTCTTAAACGATTCTCATGATGGAAGGAAATTACCTCTCTCTCGCTCAAGGACAGACAATTTGTCTCACGGCTGGCTTTCCGCACCGGCTCAGGCCAGCGGGCCGGGAATGAAAATGATAAGGGCAAGGAGACAAAAGGATTGTATTTTAGATTTTTTTTTTTTTTTCCCTTAAAGATGGCGGGATATTGAAGGCAGCTCTGGGACTTATTTCACAAGCGACCAAGGGAGATAAACAGAATAATAGTCAGGAAGAAGGGGGGTAATTAAGACGTGGTAGCAATAATTCAAAACAAGGAGACTATTTTCCCCCCATAGCTTTCTAAATGGTGACACAATAATAAGATAGCGTCGACTTTTTCCTTTAGACAGTTTCAGTGATTGAAAAATATGCAAATGAAATGTTACAGAGCGGTATACAAAAAAATGAAAATGAGTATAGAATATTTCTATTCCGTTCAAAAGACAGTTGAAAGAGTTGAACATTAAATTACGTGCTGTGCCGGAATGCATTTGCGATCATTAATCTCCACCTTACGCGATCTTTGGTGTTTCAGATCAGTTCAAATGGTTTTCTTTCCCCGTGCCACTTGGTAGTCCTCCGGAGTATTCTCATATTGGCTTCCCTTTTCCTCTCTCCCCCTTCCAGTCACTATCAAGTTCTCTAACGTCTGTCTTCTCATGACATGTTCAAGATATTTCTGACTATCTTTCACTTATCATTATAACTAGTCTTCGTTGTTCAGAAACTCTCTCAGAAGACCTCGTCATACACAATTTAGCAACACACTACACTGCATCTTGTCAACGTGTATCTTTTCTTTTGATTTCTTTGTTGTTTTGGTAACAGAATCTAAACTGAACTGCAGCTATCACATTCTTGGAAACTGCTGCTGTCTTGTGGTTAAGGTCTTGTGAACAAGGTCTTGTGATCAAGGTCTTGAGATAGAGGTCTTGCGGTGAAGGCTTTGGGATAAATGACTCAAACTTAGTGGCACATGTTCTGCGGTTTCTTATCTCCGTAGGTGGAGCTGAAATTACTTCTAAACAGCAGGCCCCGATCAGCATTACAGTAATTGTAATCAGAGACTGGAATCCCCTTATTCCAGGCATTCCCGTATATCCCTTTTGTTCCAGTGCCCACTGAAGCGTGCGCCTTCTGATGGAGCCAGTCACAAACTGGTTGTGGGTAACATGCACCAAACCACTTCTTTCGGAAAAAAAACGTTTACCTCCCCTTTTCTCTTGCAACCTCCTTCCTGTCCATTCTTAGGGCTACCTGAATTGATGCCATGTCCGCCAACTTTTCCGCTACCCCTTTGCCTTTGACTCCTGCATGACCTGGAGAAGCTGTACCCACTCCCAGCGGAAGAAACGTCTCTCGATTCTCCGTAACATGGTTTGGGAATCCGTTACAATAACCCCAAGCGAGTCGCCCTGCTCTACCAACCAGGAAATTGCTTCTGATGCCAATCAACATAAGAAACATTTTAACCCTGGTTGCCTTTTGGTCAGGCTGTTAGATGTGTCAGATTAATGCTAAAATAGCTCGAAGAAGAAACGCGGTTAGCGTATGTGTGTCTCATAAAGAAGGTCAGCAGTTCGAACCCCGTTAACGGTTCCGAAGTATCAACAGTTTATTTAGTATGGCTGTGGACAGTAAGACGACCAGTTGTGGTCCTGACCACACAAAAGTGACGAAAGTTCAAGGAAAACATGGACATTAGCACCTTGACCTGTCTTGTACTTCTAGTGTGGACGCCTAACTATGTCTTAATGTGGACACTAACACTAATACCATAGCCTATCTCGTATGTATCAATGTGGACGTCTATCTCGTGTGTCTGAGTGTGAACATTAACATCATAAACGGTCTACGTCTCGATGTGGACACTAACATCATGGCCTATCTTGTTTGTCTCAGTGACATTACAGGGTTTGACTATCTTTTTTAATTACCAGGATAGAAATCTATGTCCCCGTGGCATTTGCATGTCGTAGGGGTGTGTAGTGTTCACTTTCCTAGGCTAGAACAGCATCTGAAGTAGAGACGCCAGTACCTGCCCTCGCTTGCTTTATATTCCTAGGGAAACCCCAGGTATCCATTTTTTGAGAAAGGAGTTGATCCCTGTATTGGCTGGTTCCCCACCCCCCCCCCCAAAAAAATTCTCCCCTAGCGCGAAATCAAACCAGGGACCTTCTGATCAACAGGCAAGTGCACTAACCACTACACCACAGCGACACCCCTACCATGAACGTGATTAAATGCTGTAGGACTGGATCTTAGATGTTTTTTTGTTGTCTAGTCTTGTCATAGCCAGTTCAGTTCAGAACTGTTTTCTCACAAACCATTTCATTCATTCACTTTGTTCAGGAAAGGAGTATATACTCATATTTGTATATTCTCCGAAGTATACTGTATTATTTATCCGCGTAATTTTAACCTTGTTTTTTTTTCTTCCCGAGAAAGAGAGAATGGAGGAAAACCTGCCTCCTCTTGATGAAAGATTTCAGAACGGACTGCTGTTGGTCAGATCCTACATAGTACAACTCGATTAGCCACGAAAACCTGACCAAAGTCCCGTATCACCATGGGGCAACTAACTAGCCTCGATGAGTGATACGCTCCGAATTTGTCAAAGCCAGCACCATCTGAGGGGGGCAACTGCAGCAAGACTTAAACCGAATTTAATGGGTAACGATTTATAATTGAGAGTGTCAGTAACGATACTGTAGCGCCCTCATTACGCCATGCTAATGAGCTCAGCCAGAGTGACAAGTATAATTAACGGAATGGAAATATATCATTGAAGACGGTGGGCGCGGATGAGCCATGCGAGGGTCGTGAGAAAGCTGCCGATTTCTTCTTAGGCCGAGGAGTTGTGGGTGGCGTTTACAATCAATCTGGTGACAATGATGCGAGACAATGGCTGCTGGTTCCATCAATTATAAAGGAATTGAAGGGGTCATCGCCTTGGGACGCCTGGATCGAACATGAGACAGTTGGCGTTGAAAATCAGGCCCACATTAGAATTAAGATAGAAAACATTTGAGGACGAGATCAATGGAGGACTTGTTTGCTCGTGCTCAGCCTAGAACTAGTTACATATAAAAGTCACATATAAAACTAGTCACATATGGAAAACAGGTCAGCATAGCTCTTTTCACAGAGAACTGGTCATATACATAACTAGTCTAGGCCTGGTAACATACAAAACTAGTCTTGAATAATATTCAGAATCAGTCAACAGAGATAGTGTAACATACTAGTTTTTTTTTTTTTAACTGATCTTTTTCTATAGGAATGTAACTTGAAAAGAACTTCAAGTTATTTTACAAAGAACAAATTAATGTAGGACACCAGCGTCTATACTATGTCGAGGCATTTTCATGCACCCAGTGAGTTTGTCTCTAGTCTAATCAGAAGTCGTTAGCTCCCTTAATGTTCAGTCATAGTATTTTATCACCGCCCATTACTTGCTCTAAAGGCGGTCAGGCGTGATACTGACCATATCACCCTCTAGTGTGCTGACAGGTCAAGGAAAATATGGGCACTAACACCATATCCCTATGTGCCTCTAAGGCATGAGAGGATTACCTTTACCTTTACCTTTTTTATATTATTTGCTCTCTTGTGTCACTCTTGTCTCATATTCATCTTGTGTAATTTCTTTTTTCTACTAATAAAGTTTTATATAAAGAAGTACTTCACACATCTTTAGGAGTATTATTATTTTGCTTTTTAGTGGAGACTTCCCTTCCTTCCTGTCGAACGTAATAGGGAAGATTGCTGGGTTGTTGTGATACAGCAATGGAAAAATTTTCTAGTTCAAAATGCGGGAAACGTCTTGTGTGCGCGGCCGCTTTTGCTGCACAGCTTAGAGGGAACATTGGTCACAACGGCCGGCTGTACAAGTGAATCAGTTCCTGACTTTCATAGTTTTCATCATGTCGTTGACTTCAAGGAGTCCTAGCTTACGTAGCCCGAGGAGCAATAGAATAGAGAGTGAGATAGTGGTGGTTCTTCTCATATTTTCTGGAGCGGATATAGGTAGAGGTTGTTTTCCCCAAAGTCCCTGGAGATAATGAAGGTAGCGGTTGTTTTCCATCAATTCCTTGGAGAACATATAGTTAGCCGTTGTTTCCCTCAACTCCGTGGAGAGGAAATAGGTAGAGGTTGTTTCCCCACAATTCCTTGGAGAGGATGTCTGTGGTAGTTGTTGTTCCCAAATTTCCTGGAGATTAAGTAGGTTGCTGTTTTTTCCCCCCAAATTTTCTGGAGAGGACATAGGTAGCGGTTGTTTCTCTCCTATTTCTGCAGGGGAAATAGGTAACGGCTGAAAATAATCAGAGGAAAAAGAAACTGAAACAACTAATAGGCAATGCGTATCTCAGAAGATATATGTATCTGATATGAGGCATATATCTGACAAAGTGTTAAAGGAAATGTGTAGGTTATGTATATATAAGTCAGTCATTTGCATGTCCCTTGCGGAACTTTGCCTCCCTAACAGCACTCCTATAGGCCTCTCAGTTTAAGCAAGATGCCCTGCTGCTGATGCATCCATCTTCAACGATGTCTTGCAGCCATCTTCGCCTTGGTCTTTCTCTCTTTCTTTTTCCCGATATATACCCTTCCAAGACGATCTTTCTAGATTATCATGACGTTTAATGTGTCCAAAATATTTCAGTTTTCTTTGTTGAATTCTCTTTACTAGCCAGACTTCATCAATATTTAGTTCTTGCAGTATTTAGTTTTTTGTCCAGGCATGTGAATATATATATATATATATCTTATATCCTTCCCGTGCCGTTAAACGTCACATAGGGCTCGCAAAGTAGTTCGCCAATTTTTCCTGTCTTCGGCGAGTCTTTCAACCTCATCAAAGGATTTTATGCCTGTTATATATATATATATATATATATATATATATATATAACCTCTATCTTAATGCAAAGAAAACTAAATTGATGACAACTGACAAAACAAACAAGTCAACTGAAATATGTATCAATGAGGAAAAACTGGAAGAAGTGGAGAGTTTTGAATGTCTTGGATCGCTACTAACTAATAATGGAGATACAATGAGGGAAATTAAAAGGAGGACATCTATCGCTCTTCAGAAAGTAAAACAAATAAAGAATCTGTGGAGAGGAGCAGTCAGAACCACAAAAATAAGATTTTTAAGGGCATGCATCTTTCCCATAGCAACATATGCCTGTGAGACCTGGACACTTAACAAAACAGCTGAGAAATACATAAATGCCTTTGAATGTAAATGCTACAGAAGAGTTCTCCAAATATCGTGGACATAAAAAAGAACAAATATATCCATACTACAAGAGCTTAATATTGAAGAAGGCTGGCTAGTGAAGAGGATTAAAGAGAGAAAACTTAAATATTTTGGACACATTAAACGTCATGATAATTTAGAGAAGACCGTATTGGAAGGATACATAATGGGAAAAAGAAAAAGAGGAAGACCAAGACGAAGATGGCTGCAAGACATCGTTGACGATCTGGAAATGGATGCAACAGCAGCAGGCCATCTTGCTCACAACCAAGAGGCCTACAGGAGTGCTGTTTGGGAGGCAAAGTTCCGCAAGGGACATGCAAATGAATGAATATATATATATATATGACAGAAGCCTAAGCATATTACAGTAGAAACGAAAAAGGAAATATTAACTAAATATGAGAATGGTGTTCATGTTTCTGATCTCTCCAAGCAGTACGACATGGCTAAATCTGCGATCTGTACGATCTTAAAGAACAAAGATGCACCAAAGACGGCTGATGTAGCTATGTTAACGAAGCAAAGATCTCAAATGTTAGAAATGTTAGAAGAAGTAAAAAAAAAGTTATTGTTGGTTTGGATTAATGAAAAGCAGTTTGCTGGAGATAGTGTTAGCGAGGTCATAATATGCGATAAGGCTTTACTTTTGCACGGTGATTTAATGGCTAAAACGCCGAATAAAAGTGACACTAGCGTTGACGAATTTAAAGCAAGTAGAGGCTGGTTGGATAAATTTCGTCGACGAACTGGAATTCATAGTGTTGTTAGGCATGGAGAGGCATCTAGTTCTGACATAAAAAAAAGGCAGCAGATGCCTATGTGGAGGAATCTGCAAACTTTATCAGCTCTGAAGGTTACGTACCGCACCAAGTTTTTAATTGCGATGAAATGGGACTTTTTTGGGGGAAAAAATGCCAAGAAGGACCTACATAACACAAGAGGAAAAGTCACCGCCTGGCCACAAACCAATGAAGTTCAGGCTTACACTTTTGTTGTGCACTAATGCAAGTGGGGATTGTAAGATTAAGCCTCTTTTAGTTTACCACTCTGAAAATCCGCGCGCTTTTAAACGCAATAAAGTGCTGAAGGGTAAACTTCCGGTATTGTGGAGAGCGAATAGTAAGGCTTGGGTAACAAGATTACTTTTTATGGAGTGCTTGACTGAAGTTTGTGCGCTAGCTGTCAAGAAATATCTGGTGGGAAATAATTTGGCCCTTAAGTGTCTGCTGGTTATGGACAACGCTCCCTCCAAGTTTGGAAGAAGACCTTGAGGTTGAATACAACTTCACAAAAGTCAGATTTCTGCCTCCTAACACCATTCCTCTCATCCAGCCCATGGACTAGCAAGTAATTTCCAACTTCAAGAAGTTATATACAAAGGCTCTTTTTTCCAGGTGTTTCCAGGTAACCAACGACCCGGATTTGACCCTGCGTGATGTTTTGAAGGATCACTTCCATATCCTCCACTGCATAAACCTCATTGACAAGATATGGAACAATGTCTCTAACCGCACGTTTCAATCTGCTGGAGGAGAATTTGGCCAGGTTGTGTGGCTGGTGGAGACTTCGAGAAGACAGATGTAACTCTAGAAAACGAGATTGTGACCATTGGCAAGAGCTTAGGCTTGGAGGTCCACGAGAAGGATGTGGTGGAGCTGGTAGAGGACCACAGACAAGAACTCAACACAGAAGAACTTGTTGAGCTGCAACGTGAACAGATGAAAGTTTTGCAGGAGGAGCACTGAAGAGAGGAGGAGGAAGAGATGGTACATGTTTCAAGGGCTGAGATCAATGAAATTTGTAGCAAGTGAAGTGCTGGTTTTCATTGAGAAGTATCACCCTAAGAAAACTGTGACCAACAGAACAGAGGACATTTTAAATGACAATGTGATGTCCTATTTTCGGAAAATTATCCAACAAAGAACAAGACAGATATCTCGGGATCGTTATCTTGTGAAAACACCAACCACCGAGCCAGCAATCGAACCATTTCCCGGGATTTACTTGTATTTGTACTTGTACGAACTCCCTGCAAATGCGAGCTGTTGTTCTTTGCAGCCGATGCTGTAGAGGTGTTGAGGCACAGCATCGTATCGGCGTGGGATCGGGTTATGGCGGCTACCTTTTCAGTCACGGTGTACAGCTAAAAAGCAGGGGGTGTACAATGCATCTTTAGCAGACTCCACCACCATGGGGACTATGACGATCCCTGCCCCGTTAGCTAGACTAGGCCTGTTACTGGGGGTACCACGAAGAGGTGGGACAGGGTCTTGGTCAGCTATAAGTCGCTAACCCTGACCCTGGCATATCAGCTATGGGTTGCTGACCCTGACCCTGGCATATCAGCTATGGGTTGCTGATTACCTCATCGGGCGTCTTCATCCCTACTTCCCAGGATACAAACAAGAGAAAAAAACACAAGAAATTCCTACACAGTTGCCCGACGTTATTATGGAGTGGGACTCTCCTCCGAAGTAGTCTTCCTCCTCCTCCTCCTCTACCATCTACCTGTGCCAGCAACTATCAGCTGCACAGGTAAAGTTATACTGTATATTGTATATATTTTTGGCACACATAAATCCATTTTAAAAAGTCCAAAAGCAATGTTTCTGGGTGAGGCGAACGGATTCATTCGATTTGCATTAATTTCAATGCGAAAAATCATTTCGGTTCGCGAACGGAATCAAAGAACGAGTTAAATTCGTGATATATATGATTTTGCAAAGGGGGCATGCCGCCTTACTGAGCATATTCCCTATCTTATCTTATATCCTTCCCGTGCCGTTAAACGTCACATAGGGCTCGCAAAATTTTTCCTGTCTTCGGCGAGCTTTTCAACTTCGTCAGGGGATTTTATGCCTGTTAATTTGGCCTCTCTTAACAATGTCCTCTTTAGAGTTTCACGCGGTCTTCCTCTTTTTATTTGGCCTGTTGTGTTCCACTTGATAGCTAGTTTTGGGATTCTCTGACTATTTCTTCTCATCACGTGACCAACATATGTCCATCTCCTTTTCCTGATCACCCATGAGACCGGTTGTTGCTCTTATCTCTGCATTGTTCTTGAATTCGTTCCACTTGATGCCGAGTATTTTCCTTAAGCATTTGTTTTTTAAAGTCTAATTTTTTGTTTGTTTCTTTAGTTATTTTGCTAGCCAGTGAAGACAGGCTATCTGTTTTTTCTTGCATGGAATTCACATTGTTACTGATAAGAGTTATATCATCAGCAAAATCAAGATCTTCTAGTTGGGTCCCATGTACCCAACCTGTGTTACCTGTGCAGCATTTTTTCATTATGAAGTCTATTGCAATCTCAAAAAGCAAAGGAGACAGTATACATCCTTGTTTCACGCCTTTTTCAGTTTGGAACCATTCACTCATCCCTTCTTCTGTTTTGACTGCACAAACATATCCATTGTAGAAGTCCTTAATGATGTTGACATTTATAGATGGTATTCCATATAGACTTAAAATTCTCCATAATGAATCTGTGTGTATGCTGTCAAATGCCTTTTTAAAATCTATGAAGTTCAGTATTAATGGTTTCTGCTTTTCAATATGTTCTTCAAGTATTGTTCTTAGAGTAAAGATCTAGTCGAGACAGCTTTTCCCTTTTCGAAATCCTGCTTGTTCTTCTCTCATTGCGGTATCCACTATATCTTTAAGTCTATTCAAAATGACCTTGCAAAATACTTTTGACACAGCTGATATTAAGGTTACTCATCTCCAGTTACCGCAATCGCCAAGTTTGCCTTTTTTTTTTTTTTTGTATTTTAACAATGATTCTTTTTTTCCATTTAGAAGAGACCTTTCCTTCTTTCCAAATCTTATTAAACATTCTCTGTAGTTGCCTCATGTTGTCATTATTGATAGCTTTTAATATTTCGGCTGTTATTTCATCTTCACCTGCAGCTTTGTTGTTTTAGCCATTAAATTCACTGCTGTTTCAATTTCATGCAATGTAATTTCATCTAGGTTGACATTTAGTTGTGGGGCTGATAAGTCGGTTTCAAGGTTTACAATTCTTTTGGGTGTGGTCGATTAAGTATTTCTTGGAAAGTATTTCGTGTTCAGCCCATCTTTGCTTTTGGTCTTTAGTTGATGTTAATAGGGTTCCAGTTTTGCTAAGGGTTGGTCTTTCTTTAGATGTAATAGTACCTGTTAGCCTCTTTTGTATGTTATATAAGGTTTTGCTGTCTCCTGTTTTTTGCTGCTTTCTCTGCCTCTTTCGTCATACTGTCTATGTGTTCTCGTTTATCCCTTCTAGCTGAACTTTTTAGTTTCTTGTCTATTTCTTTGTATGTTGCTTTCACCAGATCTTTTCCAAAATCTGTCTTTACGTACAACATGTCCAATTTGACTGCTCGTCTTTCATGTATGTACTTCCATGTGCTTTCTGATATCCATGCTTTTCTATTTGGTTTTTTCAGTCCAGTGCTTGCTTTTGCTGCTGTGCTTATGGCTGTGCTGTAAGAATTCCATAATTCATCTTTACCTATTTCCTCTTCTTCACTGAGTGTTGTGGAATGATTAGCAAGTTCCTGATTGAAACTACTGTTAGTATTTTCTTCTTGTAGGCTGTGGCTGTTTATCTTTCTGTGTACTGATTTCTTGTGTTGGCTTTTTAGTTTGTTTTATTTTTCCTATACATAGATTATGATCATTGTTGACATTTGCACCTCTATATGCCCTTACATCTATCAGAGATGTTCTGTATTGCTTTCTAATACAAAAATGATCTATCTTGTTTCTTGTTCTATTATCTAGGGATATCCACGTTATTTTATGTATCTCTTTGTGTGGAAATATTGTGCCTCCAATGACCATGCCCTCTGTTAGACATATTTCAATTAATCTTTCTCCCTTCTAATTTACCATGTCAATTATTTCTTTCCCCATTACTTTTTCAGGGTCGGTGTAATCTTTCCCTACCTTACCGTTGAAGTCCCCCATTGCAATTAGGATGTCGTGTTTAGGGACTTTGTTGATGATTTGTTGTAATTGATGATAGAAATCGTCTTTCACCTCATCGTCTGCATCGTTCGTGGATGCATGACATTGTATTATTGTCATTCTTCCGTGTCTTAGGTTGTGTCGTGTTCTTATTATACGACTGTTCACTGGTTCCCATTGTACAAGGCTCTTTGCTGCTACATTTGACATAATAATACCTACCCCCTCTTGATGTTTCCCGTCGTCTCTGCCTGAATGTATTATTAACTTACCATTCTCCGCCGATCTTTTAGCTGCTTCTGGCCATCGCATTTCAATGATGCCCAGTATTTCTAGATGGTATCTTTCCATTTCTTTGATGATTTGAGTACTTTTTGTTGGTGCTGCCATCGTTCTTACATTCCAGAATCCAATCTTTGTTACATGTTTGGGGCCGACGAGTGATCTCTTCGGAGTTGGCATCCCTGATGCTTCGTTAGTTTCTCTGCGAGTTTCCGTATCGATATCTTTTTTTCCTACCTAGAATCGCCTCTAGATAGGTCCCAGGATAAGGTTGTTAGCCTTATGCCCAACTCCCGGTACAGGAGATGTGACAGATCAAGCGGAATTCCGCTGATTTCTGCATGTCCGCAGGAGCGTTAAAATAAAACATCCGCCATCTTGCACGTCACACCGGAAGAAAGGGCGAGGTAATTACAAAAAAAAGGGTTAATAATACTTGGTTGGCACGAGTTAACTCCCATACAAGCATATCTCATTTCTCCAGAATGTTAAAGTACACAGCTATAGTGATGAAAATTATAATAACCAAAAGAAAAACTAACACGACAACCAAAAGAAAGTCCAGGTGCCGAAACACGTCTTGAGTTACTTGAAAAGACCTGGGCTAGGTCTAAAGATTTTAACTATCTTTGTCAGGGAACATATTTTAACGCTCATTACCGATATAGACGGTTGTTAATAACAACGTGGGAATACAAACATTAGTAACTTTAATGTTATTTCCGTGTCATCATCAATCCCAATGAACAGATGCCGTAACCACCATAGCCTCATCTCCTCAGCACCCCGGCGGCATTAAGAGACGTCGTATTCAACAAGTGCAGAAGGAAATTTGCGCTTAAACATTCGCCATTATGTAGCTAGCAGTGCTGAATATGGGCGTTTGTACTAGCCTGTTGAAGAAAAGCCTATAATTATGTTCGATGGATAAACATTATGGCAACTCGAACTGTGAATACTTTACATTAAGTCCATTCACGAGAGCATACCACGATACGCCCGTGACCAAAAGTATGCCCTGGGGTATGGGGAGTTTTTATTCGTTGGTGAATCGTGTATCAGAGAAGGTGGTAATTTCGCAGCTGCAGTTGGAGATGAAAGTGTGATGCACTTGAAGGTGTTTGCCCCCTCTAATTGCTTTTGTTCTTTCCGTTCTCCTCTCTCAGTCACATGGTTTGTTGCCCTTTCCCCCTACACTTTTTCATTTCTCTTCTTAAGTCGTTGGTCTTTTTTTTTACCCCCCCCCCCCCCCATATGTACAGTGTTCTCTGTCATTCGTTCAAAATGTGGCCATTATTTACCTTTTTTCTGTATTTTTCGCTGTTTTATGTTAGTTTCAGTTTTTATCTCGTTCTTTCTAGCAGTTTCTGTTTCTTAGTTTATTATTTTATTTTATTTTCATTCATCTTTTACGCTCTTTCTTGTCCTTCCTGTCATACTTTTTATCTTTACCTTTCAGTCTTAATCTATTTTCTGTTTTCGTCCTTCTTGTTTCGTTCTTATCCTCAGTCTTCACCATTCCTTTACTGTGTTTTCTTTCACACTAAAACTGCTTGACGTCATACCTTCTTTATTTCCCTGCTTATCGGACGTGCCTCGAGGGAAGTGACACAGATGCAAATGGCCCCCGTTCTCCGACATCCCGCTTTACAATGATTCGTTTTCCAAAACATCGGTCCAGGGACTTATTACTGTAAATACTGCTTATCCACCCCTGTGAGATTCACTTCATGTCTGTTTCGCTTTCCGGCGAAGCCATCTGTCGAAAAACGAGAATTTTATTCTATTTTCCCTTCCTCCAAATGGCAGTCTTTTGTCTCCAGTCAGGTGGAGCTTTCGAACAAACATATACTCTCCGTTATCAAAGGCAGTTTTCATCAGAACAACGTACCGAGTCCTCATTTTCACTGGCTTCGTGAACTGAGAGTGACGGCAGAGGGAATTTAACCAGATGCGCATCAGTGAAAATCTTATAGCTTAGATATCCTGTAGGACGCAGAGTTGAGCAGAGAAAATCATATGGAGTGACTTAGAGGACAAGGTCAAAAATAGAAATGACTGGTATTTTATATAGTTCCTGTTGCTGTTGTGATTTCTATTTTATATAGTTCCTGTTACTGTTGTGATTTGTATTTTATATAGTTCATGTTGCTGTTGTGATTTCTATTTTATATAGTTCATGTTACTGTTGTGATTTCTATTTTATATATTTCCTGTTGCTGTTGTTTCTATCGCTTTGGATGAAGGAATAGAATACACTTAACGGGCGACACAGTGAATGTGTTGATGAGTAAACATTGCACGGAATTTGGAATAAATTACTGTGGCTACCTGCGGACCCAAAAGCCACCACCATGAGGACCACCATCAGCCAACCTAAGCCTATTACTAAGACAGCCACCGGAGAGGAAGGACAGGGTCTTGATCACCTTTTGTTTGCTGGCTCTGTTAACTGTACAGTCATCGTAGCAGAGTCATCTTTTCTTCTGTACCTTATATCACTATATAAGTGTTGAATACAGATGCGGTGTCCGCCCACCCGACCATACATTTCAGCGGTGATCAACTGAGCAATCTTGCGCCCTTTATCCTTTGGTGTTTTTTTTTTTTTTTTGAAAAGCAAGATTCTTCATTTAGCACGAAGTACACTCGGCCTTTGTAGATGTCAGAGTCTTACCGTATTCCTACAAAGTCCCGACACGGTAGTTATAAACTGAAGAAGTGTCTACCCACATCAAAAAATAACTCTGTGCTGTCGCGCGTTTTCTTTGACCGTTGCTCACTTGCGGACACAACTTCGCCAACAGCAAACACTCTCCAGCAGCAGTACCACGTGTTCTCGTTTAGCTCAGTTTATTCTTTCTTTATTTCTTCGTTCAGTTTTTGCTTTATTCCTGATCCCTTCTTGTGCCTCTTATTCAGAACAAAGAATATAACATGCGGCGTAAATTCTGGTTTAAAATTGCCTTATTTTCTCGTGTTCGACCCTTATCCTATTACAAACCACTTTACATATTCTTTCCAAATTTTGCGACGCGTAACCTGTGTGTATCCCATGCATTCGTCTTTCAAGATGATAATATCACGAATGTCACAGACATTATGTGTGATACTTGGTCTATTGTCCTGATAGATTCTCTGCCTGGATAACAATAAAAAAGACCCGTAACAGGAGGTTTAAAAAAAAAGGTATCCAGTAATATTGGGAGTATTGTACTTGTATCAAGAGGGGTCTTTCTGGGCGTTTCACTATGCGCTTTTAGAAGGTACAAGGTTTGCAGACAAGCAACATGGTTAAGAATTATCTCTAATTTCCTGCGTAGAGTCGTTCTGTTTGGTCATTTAATACAGCCATGGCGCAGAACCTTTAGGCCAATTAACGAGCATCAATATAGGCTTAGGAAGAACATCAGATCTTTATTTAGAGATTAATGTAGGCGAGGGTTTGGTGGTTATACTACAGAGAAATTCACTCTCATGAAATCGCGTACTCGCATCAAGTGCACCAGTATTTATTTCCCACACTCTTCCAATCACACGTTCACACAGACCTACTCACTTCTCATACCCTTCTGCTCACACTCGTACTCGCTTCTCATACCTTTCTACTCCCACTTTCACACACTCGTACTCGCTTCTCATACCTTTCTACTCCCACTCTCACACACTCGTACTCGCTTCTCATACCTTTCTACTCCCACTCTCACACACTCGTACTCGCTTCTCATACCTTTCTACTCCCACTCTCACACACTCGTACTCGCTTCTCATACCTTTCTACTCCCACTCTCACACACTCGTACTCGCTTCTCATACCTTTCTACTCCCACTCTCACACACTCGTACTCGCTTCTCATACCTTTCTACTCCCACTCTCACACACTCGTACTCGCTTCTCATACCTTTCTACTCCCACTCTCACACACTCGTACTCGCTTCTCATACCTTTCTACTCCCACTCTCACACACTCGTACTCGCTTCTCATACCTTTCTACTCCCACTCTCACACACTCGTACTCGCTTCTCATACCTTTCTACTCCCACTCTCACACACTCGTACTCGCTTCTCATACCTTTCTACTCCCACTCTCACACACTCGTACTCGCTTCTCATACCTTTCTACTCCCACTCTCACACACTCGTACTCGCTTCTCATATCCTTCTACTCCCACTTTCGCACACTCGTACTCACTTCTCATACCCTTCTACGCACACTCGTACTCACTTCTCATATCCTTCTACTCCCACTCTCACACACTCGTACTCGCTTCTCATACCCTTCTACGCACACTCGTACTCACTTCTCATACCTTTCTACTCCCACTCTCACACACTCGTACTCACTTCTCATACCTTTCTACTCCCACTCTCACACACTCGTACTCACTTCTCATATCCTTCTACTCCCACTTTCGCACACTCGTACTCACTTCTCATATCCTTCTACTCACACTCTCCCACACTCGTACTCACTTCTCATATCCTTCTACTCACACTCTCCCACACTCGTACTCACTTCTCATATCCTTCTACTCGCACTCTCGCACACCCGTACTCAATTCTCATACCCTTCTACTCACACTCTCGTACATTCGTACTCACTAAACATACCCTTCTACTCATGCTCTCGCGCACTCTTACTCACTTCTCATACCCTTCTACTAACATTTTCGTACTCACTTTCTACTCCCTTCCACTCACACTCTCACACACCCGCATTCACTTTCCTCACTTCCTGTCATCCGGTAAACTCATGAAAAAGACATGGCTGCCATGCTCCTTAAAATTCTTTCTGCATGATCTTGAAGTTTTTATTTGGTTTCAAAAGAAATAAGTTTCTCAACCGTTCAGGGGGAAATAAGCATGAAAATTGCGTGAGGGTAATTTTTATTTATAAAAAAAAACAGAACAATTAAAAAGTTGTGTATTATATCTGATTAAGTGCTGTTAGTTCGATTGAAAGGAGAGAGAAGAGAGAGAGGGGGGAGGAGAGAGAGGGGGAACAGGAGGGAGAAATTATTATATTTTTAAGTTATCAATCCAGGCAATTATAATTGTACAATAAAAACCCAGTATTTTTAACTTCTCCAGCATATTACACGGTTTTTAAAAGAAAGTACAGAGATTGGCGTGGGGTCGCAAAATGTTCCCGCGGGCCAGATGTAGTCTGCGGGCCAAGGACTGCCCATATGTAATTTAGAGCAAGCTAAAGTAGCATTAATTTAACATAACCACTCGTGGAGCGTCTAGGACCAAGCGAAGAAACTGAATCGTGTTAGAGAAGCTTACCAGCGAAGCTACCGCAAGTCCACTAAACGTGCAAGTTTACAGCTAGGAGTCTCACGATCACCAGTATGCGAATTCTCCCTAAGATATAAAAGTATAAGCCTTTTTTGAATGTAGTAGACTTGTGGGGGGCTTCGCTGGTTAGCTTCACTAACACGATTCACAGTTTCTTCCCTTGGTCCTGGACGTCCCTGCCGAGGAGCTGTGCACAGACAGCCTTCGTCTCGGAATTTCGCATACCACTTACTGATACTGTTGAAAACACGTGCTGCCTTCTTGAATTCCGTTCGAAATTGTCGCTGCACAGTCACAATGGACGAGGTTCATCCTAAGCACAAAATGACTGCTCACGTTTACTGAACGCCAGATTTGCTACTCCTGCCTCCTAGCGGCAAACCACGGGCTTTATTAAAAAAAAAACTTTGAAGAGTCTCTTTCTCTATCTGTCTCTGTCTCTCTCTCTCTCTCTCTCTTGGCGTAAGAATTATAATGATCCATTAAGCAGTTTCTTTGTTGCAAAGTGATGAAATGTTTCACTGACTTCTGAATAATGCAGTTTTAACAATTCGAGTTAATTCAATGGTTCTTATTAACAACCGACTTCTACTTTGTGGTGCACATCAAAACATTGCGCGATCACATCGGATCGTCAGTTTCTTTCACGTTATTTATGCATACGAAGGTATACTATATACTACATAACTGACGTTAGATATGAACCGTACCTAACTGATATACTAAGTAACTGACCTAGATATGAATCATACCTAACTGGTATACTACATAACTGACCTGAGATATGAACCGCACCTAACTGATATACTACATTACTGACCTGGATATGAACCATACCGAATTGATATACTACAAATCTGACGTTAGATATGAACCGCACCTAACTGATATACTACATAACTGACCTAGATATGAACCATACCTAACTGATATACTACATAACTGACCTAGATATGAACCGTACCTAACTGATATACTGCATAACTGACGTTAGATATCAATTGTACCTAACTGATATATTACATAACTGACCTAGATATGAACCGTCCCTAACTGTTATGCTACATAAGTGACCTAGATATGAACCATACCTAAATGATGTACTACATAAGTGACATAGATATGAACCGTACCTAACTGATATACTACATAAGTGACCTAGATATGATCTGTACCTAACTGATGTACTACATAGCTGACGTGAGATATGAACCGTACCTAAATGGTGTACTACAAACTGACCTAGATATGAACCATACCTAACTGATATACTACATAGCTGACGTTACATAAGAACCATACCTAACTAATATTTTACATAGCTGACGTTTGATATGAACAGTACCTAATATACTACATAGCTGAAGTTACATATGAACCGTATCTAACTTTTATACTGCATAACTGAAGTTACATATGAACCGTACCTAATTGTTCCTACTCTCTTACAAATTCGACTTATGAACAGACTTAGGAATGGAACCAGTGCAACAACTCTTGAACTGCCTGTATATTGTATTTTTAAAAAAATGTTAAGTGTTAATTCCCCCACCCAGCGGGGGGGGGGGGGGGGTACGAAACTGACCGAGAAGATCCTGACCATTATGAATCGTCACTCCTACCTGGACTTTATTTGAAAGATCATTAAGTTGTCAAGGAGTATTTTTTTTTCTTTAAATAAGATACAGTATTGTAAGGAAGTGGTAAGGTAGACAGGTAAAAGTAGACAAGTAATAGTAGATAGGTAAAAGTAGACAGGTAAAAATATACTGTTCAAAAAAAGAAACCCAACAAATACGATGTTGCGATTTAAAATGAAGTTTGCTGATCAGACAAGGGAAAATTGCCTGAAATGTTCACTTGGACACCAACTTCACGTGCTGACCAGAATTGTACTCAACAGATGATTCATGAGCACAGAAAAGCGACACTAGTCAAAACAGCATTTTTGACAATAACTCATGACAGTTTCACGAGAATCCTGTGAAACTTACTGAACACAAAACTCACTGACCATGTTATTGAATGCCTATAAAAGACTGACGCTCCTCGAATCAATTCATTTGAAAATTCAATGCGTAAGTGTGGCTCATCTCATTACAGAACAACGACTCATCATCATTGGACGTTTACAGACTGGACAGTCACAAAGTGTAATAGCCAGACAATTTAATGTGGTTAGAAGCACCTATCAGAAATGCAGATGAAGCCACTGATAACAATTATTGAGGAAAGACACTGGCGATAGTTGGGACATGTGCTCCGAATGACTGACAACTCACTACCACAACTAGCACTAAGATGGACACCACAGGGGAACAGAAGTAAGGGTAGACCAAAAGAGACATGGAGAAGAACAACAGAAAGGATGTTGAGCAATAGAGGGCTCACCTGGGCAAGAGCAGAAAAAAAGGCGAAGGACAGGCATTTGTGGAAAACCCTTGCAGAAGCCCCATGTGCCCTGGGCACCTAAGGTTCACAGAGAGAGAGAGAGAGAGAGAGAGAGAGAGAGAGAGAGCCACCTATAATATTGACAGTTTTGTGAGTCCTTATTCTTTATGACTGAAGACATTAGTGTTCTTTACTATCATATAATACATACAAGATTGTTGTGAAAGAATAGAAGGACATCAGAAGTGTGGAAGAGATAGTGAAATGTTTAAAGAAATGAAGATATTGACGAGAAATGTCACACCTAAGCTAAATGTAATTTGTGATGAGATGGGGAATACCTTGACAGAGATAGAGGAAATTCTAGAAAGATGGAAGGAATATTGCAAAGGAATGTATGAAACAACTGACTGTGGAAACAGAAATCAACAGTGTGAATTATTATTGGAGGAGAAAGAACCCGAACCGACAATAGAAGAAGTTTTATGAGCAATAAAGAATCTGAAAAATGGTAAATCACCAGGATGTGATGAGATAACAGGTGAATTTATTAAAGCAGGAGGAAAGGAATGTGCAACAATCTATCATGCACTGTGCAAAAAGATATGGCATTCAGGTATTTGGCCAAAAGAATGGAAAAGAACTGTATTCATACCACTGCCAAAAAGGGGTAACCTGAAATTATGCACCAACTACAGAACTGTTGCCCTGATTAGTCATGCCAGTAAAATTCTGTTAAAAATCATAATGGGTAGACTTCGACAGAAAATAGAAGAAGAAGTCAATATGGACCAAGCTGGTTTCAGGCAAGGAAGAGGATCAAGAGATCATATATTCAATCTAAGATTAATAATAGAGAAATGCAGAGAGTTTAATGTGAATCTATATTTATCCTTTATAGACTACTCAAAGGCATTTGATTGTGTACAACACCAGAAACTTTGGGAAATAATGGAAAAAATGGGATTTCCAACACATTTGATATAATTAACATCACTGCTGTATCTAGACCAACAGGCAGCAGTAAGAATAAATGGTGAAACAACAACTTGGTTTGACATAAAACTAGGGGTCCGTCAGGGGTGCATATTGTCACCCTACTTATTTAACTTGTATACTGAAAATATAATGAGGAATGTTAGAGAAGATGTAGACAAAGAATATTACGATGCCATAACAATTGGAGGTTATGAAATATCAGAGATTAGATATGCTGATGACACAGTGTTACTGTCCACAAAACAAAAAGGAATGGAAAAACTAATTATGTCAGTCCATAAGAACAGCCAAAAGCAGAACTTCTGTCTTAATGCGAAGAAAACTAAATTAATGACAACTGACAAAACAAACAAGGCAGCTGAAATATATATCAATGAGGAAAGATTGAAGAAGTGGAGAGTTTTGAATATCTTGGATCACTACTAACTTATAATGGAGATACAATGAGGGAAATTAAAAGGAGGACATCTATTGCTCTTCAGAAAATAAAACAAATAAAGAATCTGTGGAGAGGAGCAGACAGAACCACAAAAATAAGATTTTTTAAGGGTATGCATCTTTCCCATCGCAACATATGCCTGTGAGACCTGGACACTTAACAAAACAGCTGAGAAGCACATACATGCCTTTGAATGTAAATGCTACAGAAGAGTTCTCCATATATCGTGGACACAAAAAAGAACAAATATATCTATACTACAAGAACTTAATATTGAAGAAGGCTGGCTAGTAAAGAGTATTAAAGAGAGAAAACTTAAATATTTTGGACACATTAAACGTCATGATAATTTAGAGAAGACCGTATTGGAAGGATACATAATGGGAAAAAGAAAAAGAGGAAGACCAAAACGAAGATGGCTGCAGGACATCGTTGACGATCTGCAGACGGACGCAGCAGCAGCAGGCCATCTTGCTAACAACTGAGAGGCCTACAGGAGTGCTGTTTGGGAGGCAAAGTTCCACAAGGGACATGCAAATGAATGAATGAATGACTATCATTTTACTGGAGAAGATGTTCTTTAATCAACACACCACACATGGAGGTTTCACAAAACTTTACCACTTCCCTAATCAGAGGAAGTCCTATGAAAATGTTCTCTACATTATTTATTTAATTCTGACAAATAAGTTCAAGATGTATTGTCGACTACGTCACTCGGATTGAAACACTTAATCATTTGTTCACAATATCAAACTCTATCATATTCTACACGCAGCATTTCTCAATTTCTCAAATTCACAATATTCTACACTTGATACGAGAACATTTCCTATCTCAGAATAATATCACATCTGCAACACGTGGTCAACTAGTCTCTCGTCTAAAATTACTGTACTCGAAGTTTCAAAAGTGTCGATTCTTCTTAATCACTTGAATCACTTGAAAACCATCTTCCGTCTAACACTACTTCTGATTTTATATCGTCTCGTCCTATTTCTTCTCTTGTCTGTCTTATGATTTCTTCTGACGGTCTTCCTCCGCTGTCTCTCAATCTCAGTGTACTAACGAGCAGTCTACTTGCCTCTTCTATGGACTTCTGTTCTTATCTTTCATCTGATGGCTTCTCGGCTGTTCTGGTCGGACCTTCTTTCCTCACTCTTGACTGTCCACGTGCACTGACCATCCTTCTTGCAGTTCTGATCAGTCGCTATTTGCCGGACCGACGGTGTTCTGACGATCTCCCTCCTCTGTCTCCTCTCTCTTCTACTTCCGTACTTCTTGCTTTTCTCCTCTACTTCTGTACTTCTTGCTTTTCTCCTCTACTCTGTACTTCTTGCTTTTCTCCTCTACTTCTGTACTTCTTGCTTTTCTCCTCTACTTCTGTACTTCTTGCTTTTCTCCTCTACTTCTGTACTTCTTGCTTTCCTCCTCTACTTCTGTACTTCTTGCTTTTCTCCTCTACTTCTGTACTTCTTGGTCCTAGATTGTCTGTTATTCCTTCTTCGCGCTCCCTCCTCTGTCTCTTCTCCTCTACTACTTCCGTACTTCTTGCTTTTCTCCTCTACTTCTGTACTTCTTGCTTTTCTCCTCTACTTCTATACTTCTTGCTTTTCTCCTCTACTTCTGTACTTCTTGCTTTTCTCCTCTACTTCTGTACTTCTTGCTTTTCTCCTCTACTTCTGTACTTCTTGGTCCTAGATTGTCTGTTATTCCTTCTTCGCGCTCCCTCCTCTGTCTCTTCTCCTCTACTACTTCCGTACTTCTTGGTCCTCTCCTGTCTCTCCGCTCGCCTTTTTATCTTCAAGTCCTGCTTGATGGATTAACCAATAAGTATTTTGGCTCCACCCTTCAGATGTCCACTGGTTCCCATAAGTGTTCTGATTGTCCGTCATTCAAACTGCCCCGTGACTTATACGTCGTAAGTCAATTGTTCAATAGGGCACGCCTCTAAATATTTAATTGGTCAGCTGGCCGAGTTGGTCACTCCTTTATTTAAAAACCGTGTGCAGTAGCGTCATAAAAGCTTCCTAACGCGTGTCACGTAACAGGTGTCATGCGTGTCAATGTCAATTTTGTCTATACAATTTTTATTTACCTAAGTCATTATCTTGCTCTTTCATGTTGGAGGTTTTATTGTGTCCTCGCTTTTTCATTGTGCCGCTTTTTCTATTCGTCTTTTCTATTTTGTTTACACGTGTCAACGTCCAGTCACTGCTTTGTTATCACTGGACCATCCTACTTTCTGGTGTCCCTCCTTTGTATTACCTATATCTCAGCGTCACTGAGTCTCGTCTTTTTCTATTCACTATTTTCACTTTTTACTTTTGTCCGCGTCTTGTTCTAGTGTCATGGAAGCTTTGTACCTTTCTCTTCCTTTTCTACCTACTTTTCTCTGTCGCTATTCGATGTTACTATTTTGTTTACAGTATATTTTCATAATCATATTCATTAATAATAATAATAACTGTAATCATAACTTACAAGGCCATGCTACATACCATTAGTCGCCTTTGGAGACGATTTCAAGAAACTGGCTCAGTTGCAGACCGGCCGCGCAGTGAAAGACCCATGGTCACAACTCCTGCCGAAGACCGCTTCAAATGGCTGCGTCACCTCAGGAATCGATTTTCATTTGGGTCCTCAACAGTCCAGTCAATGGCAGCAGCTCGTCGAATTTCAGATCAAACGGTCAGAAACCGGCTGCATGACGCTAGTCTTGGCCTAGAAGACCTTACGGAGGTCCTGTTCTTACGGACAGACATCGCCAGAACCAACTGCAGTGGGCGAACCAGCATCGTCAGTGGACTGTTGCGAATGATTGGAGAAGGGTTTGGTTTAGTGATGAATCATTCTTTCTACTCCAGGGTCGCGATAGAGAGTTTACGGCAGAGTCCATGGGCGCTACGCCCAGAACTGCGTGGATGGTGTGGGGGACGATAAACTTCATGGCAAGAAGTGACCTGGTGCAAATTGAAGGACGCCTGAATGCCCAACGATACGTCGCTGAGATTCTTCGTCCTCACTTCCTTCCACTTCTGGCTGCACCAGGGTCGATTTTTCAGCAGAATAACGCTCGACCTCATGTGGCACAACTCGCCACCCAGTTCCTCTTTGACAACAACGTCCAGACCTTTCCGTGGCCATCCAAGTCATCAGACATGAGCCCAATAGAACACTTATGGGATGAACTCAAAAGACTAGTCCGGCAGCGAGACGTGGCGCCAACCAGTCTCTGACAGTTGTCTCTTGCACTGCGGGAAGAATGGGCAGCCATCCCACAACAACAGATCCAACGGCTAATCGGATCATGTTAAAGCAGATTGTTCTTTTTGCTCCAGAATTTTGAAGCTGCAAGTCGCAGTTAAGGAAGTTAATGAAAGTAGATAGAGGTGTATGCTTCAGTTTTACAAAAAGATAGAAAGATTGGTGAAAGTGGCCAGAAAAAAAAGAATGGCAGAAAGCAAGATGAACATACACAAATAAAAAACATAAAACAGTCCAATATTTCGGCAAAAAGCCTTTTTCAGGGATCACATAAAAAACGATACATCATCATCATCAGGTGCCATGCCGTACTGGCGTTGGCTATTGTGCTTCTCCAGAATACCTTCATGCAGGCCATCAGCTCAGCTGGTGATCTCCTCTCACACCATCCCGTCAGACTGTCCAGTATCATTTCTCTTGGTCTTCCTCTTGATCTTCTTCCTTCTATTTTTCCTGTTGTTATAATATTTTCAGTCCCCCCTCTTCTCACTGCATGTCCTGTGAAAGTACATTGTCTCTCATTTATTTTTTTGACAAGATTTTTTTGTCTCTCCAGCTCTTCTCATACATTCTTCATTAGTTATTTTTGCTGTCCAGGGGATTCGCAACATTCTTCTAATAAACCACATTTCTGCTGCTTCCAATGATTTTTGTGCAGACTTGCCTATTGTCCATGATTCACTTCCATATAACAAGATAGGTTCAATATAGCATTTTAGGACTCGTTTTCTAACATTCATTGATAAGGATGTGTTGGATAATACGTTTTCATTCTCTGAAATGCAGTCTTTGCTTGGCCTATTCTGTTCCTAATTTCTGTTCTGCATTTCCCATCTGAAGTTATTACTGCTCCAAGGTATCTGAATTTCTGCATCTGCTTTAAAATAGTTCCGTTTACTTTTATACTGCCTGTTGGTGGATTCTAAAAAAAAAAACAAAACAATACAACAACAACAACAACAAAACACGAAAAATAGATGAAAATATAGTATTATTTTTTTCTTTCTAATAAGAAAGATGGGCACGTAATGAGAACTTGCATGAACTCATGTGTTTAAAACAATATTTCTGTTCTCCGCATTAACTGCTGGGCAAATTCGTAGAATTCCTGTTAGTATAGTAGTGTCCGTATAAACTATTATAGTCTCATTATTTATAAACGTGTGTATCAGTATTTGCATTAGCACACTGAACTAAATCCTTTTTTTTTGTGTGTGTCTCTAGTCTCCATAGTATAGCAATTCCGGATACAAATCTATTATTTGTGGTATGGTTCAATACACGAATTTGCGAGCTAGTAATTTTATTAGTAAAAAAAGTAATATATATATATATATATATATATATATATATATATATATATATATATATGTATATATATAGTCTTGTATAATGTGCTATCGCAAACACGACTATGTCGTAGGACGAATATCTCATCTATCTCTCCGACTTGACAACGACAGACGAAAATCGCTCCATAATCTCTCGTTTGTTTTGAAACTCTTGTCATAATTTTCTGCCTTCCAAGCGATTTCTCCCGCACTGATAGGGGTAATGGAAAAATCATGCGGGCATATTTGGAACCGACCGAAGCAATAGACCCACCAGAGACATCTCCGTGAGCAAAGGAACGAGGTGACATCCCCGGGGAATTGTCAATGAGACAGCCGGCTACGATAGCTGACAGTCCCGATGTCTTTAAATCTGGGCAGGTTTCCTTCACGATCAATCGCTCGTATTAACATCCCCTTCTTCTGATACTTCTGTTTTCAGAAAAGATTTTTTTTTTTTTTTGGGGCCTTCGTTCTCCTCTCCTTTCCCTTCTCCTCCGTGTTTCATTTTTTTTTTTTTTATCCTTGGACATATCAGAGTTTTCCCCCCTTTCCGGAAGCCTTGCAAAGAATCGGGAAGAAATTCCACGAGCACTGATTTGGCTAAGTGACTATTAGCCCTCTCGCTTGGCAACAATTTTCGCGCAAAATCCGTACCCAGACGTCCAGCGTGCGTGAAATCGCTGGCCGGCAACGTAGTGATATAATGAGATCCATAAAGGCGATATCGTCTCGAGGGGTCATCATTTGGACCTTGTATTATACCCTAATGCGGCGCGGCCACTGCTTTTAGAAGGAAAGCGTTTCCTTTCAAACAAGTTCGTTCGCCAGTCGAGGCGGAAACGGAAGCGATTGGAGCATTAATACAATGCGCACGCTCCGAGAAGCTAATTTTGAAGGGAGGACCCGAGTTCCGGTGGCATCGGAGTGAAGGGCCCTTTCAAGACAATTGATTCATTGAGCACAATCGAAGAAAACGGCAATGATTTTCCGTCAAACCAATTGCTCGGTGATGGAAAGGTTTGCATCTGATGCGATTTCAGAGCGAAATGATAGAGGTTGCCGGGTAAAATGTTTCTCCTTGGTCATTTGAAGCAGTTAAACGTGTGGGGAGATCCCAAGAAGTTGAATTTAGATGATAGTGTAGGTGACAGTGACGAAGAGGGGCGAGCCAAGACAAGAAAATTATGTTGGAACGACTGAGAAGAATTTCCAGGGAAATTTTTGTGAAACATCTGAGCTCTAGAACGGAGAATGTTGCTGTCTGTATTTTCCTCACAGATGGAAAAGAATGAGTTTTCTTTACTTCTTTCCTGTTTTTTTTTTTTTTTTTTTTGGGGGGGGGGGGGGTCTAAATAGACTGCGTGATACAGCCTAATAAGGAGGAACGGAAGTTATAATATAGAAAAGCTCTGAATTATTATAATATTGATGACTGAAGTCTTCTCTGATTAATGCTGTCTTATAATTCTGCCAATAAATAACAAGCACAAAAACCAAGTTAAGATTATTCAATTCAAATGTGATATCCACCCTCATTTATGCATGCGAAAGCTGGAAAACAAATAAGAAATAGACAAGAAATTATACTCTTTCGAAAACAAATGCCTAAGGAAAATACTCGGTATAAAGTGGAATGAATTCAGTAACAACGCAGAGATAAGACAGATGAGCAGACAACAACCTGTCTCATGGGTGATCAGAAAAAGAAGATGACATATGTCGGTCGTGTGATGAGAACAAACATTCAGAGTATCCTCAACCAAGCTATCAAATGGAACACAACAGGCCGAAGAAAAAATAGGTCGACCACGTAAAACTCTAAGGAGGACATTGTTAAGAGAAGACAATTCAGTGGACATAACGTCCCTTGATGAGATTGAAAAACTCGCCGAAGACAGGACATCTTGGCGAACTACCATGTGGGCCCTATGTGACGTTTAACGGCACGGGAAGGATGTAAGATGTAAGATAATTCTGCCACTTGAAACGATGATATTGCTGTCTTTGAGTGATTGCGATTATCACGTATAGCAGCACACTTTGGCCGTTGAAATGTTATCAAGCTAATGCCCTGTTAACACCCTGTGACCGCGACAATATTTCCTTTCTCCATTGTCACTTTTTAATGGTTGATTACATACTGATTGGACTTCGGGATGAATCGCTCCACTCCCTGCGGTCATCTTATTACACATATTTATACGTTTTCTTCTTGTTCACTTCGACATTTCAGAATGTCACTACACATAATATGGTGCACCACAAGACTGAAATCTTAACACAGATAGTCGCTATAAAACACAGATGGTACGTTCCTGAATCACAATACAGTTCACTTTTAATGCTTATCAACAGAAATTCACAAGTATCAAATCGCCGAAAGCATTTTACACAAAGTTCCAAAAATATCAAATCTTCTGCATTTCTCACGCAGTACTAATAATCACTTCCTGACATCTTCTGTCTGTGCTAAACTACTTCTGGTTCTAAACTGCTTCTCTAGCTCATGAATATCTATTTGCTCTACTTGTCGATCTGTTCTATCTGTCGTTGCTCTCCTGCCTTTTCTTCTATTCTTCTTTTCCTCTATCCTCTTTTTTTTGTTTCCTTAAAACAGCATGCTTGTCTTATATATCGTAAGTCAGTTGTTCAATAGGTCTCCTCTAGATCTTTCTATTGGTCAGCTGGTTGATTACATACTGATTGGACTTCGGGATAAATCGCTCCACTCCCTGCGGTCATCTTATTAGTTCGCTGGACTATTCATGTTTGTGAATTGCATCCTAAGATTAGCAAATATATTAGTCAGTCAGTTTGTTTGCGTCGAATCCGTCTATTCAATTTTCTCTCGTGGGTGGACACTCCTTATCCAGTATCATTTGTTTGCGATATCTTTCATAACAGGAAATTAGTCCATCTCTGTTTACACAGTGTCTGTCTGTCTGCATATGTACTATTTTGTTATCTGGGTAAATCCTCCTAGTTCCTATTCTGGGTGTGTTTCCTCTCTTCCGTCCTATATTATCGGCGCTCCATCCTGTCTAATATTTCAAAGTATCTACTTAATTCTTTGGTAATACTACTAAATACTGTGTGTAGGAATGTTCCTCCCCCACCGGTTCTCAAATTTCCACCGTTTCTTATATATTTTATACGTATCGATAATAATCATAACCATAATAAAATATAATAATAATAATAAACACATTAACAATAAGTGTTATTATAACACTAACCTGATATGCAAGGCACCATGTTACAAAATGTGATTCAAGGAAAAGAAATGACAACAATGAAAAACAAGCTAGCTTGCGAAGAGCTTAACTGCAATATTAGAATTCAGTGTCTTTAAACTACACAGACTGAAAACAAAAAATAGTTGATTGCACGGGAAAACATTGAAAAAGAACCGGAATAGAAAAAAAAATATGTTAGATATCTTGGTAGGATATTTCAGTGTTCTCTTTTTTCTTTCCTAGCATTCCCAGCCGACAACCTGGGTTGTCATGAAGACTGGAGCATTCAACATCAAGTTGCCGATAACGCCACACAGTTTGTTCTGGGCGGATATTGTCTTCTTTGCTGTTATTGTGCAGAGCAGATCCTGCAGCAGATGCTGGAGAAGGGAATTTAAATATCAACAAACTCCCCCCCCCCACCCAAACCCCATCCCACCCCACCCCCTTTCCATGCGTGGATTTCGTGTAGTCTTTCAAGAGTATAACTTGGTCATGACTTGTTTTATTATTTCAGAGTTGAGCATGACTTCATAATTCCAAACCAAAGGTACCTAAATCCACCCACAATATAGAGGCGAAGACATACACCTCAAGATGGCTGTGACAGCGGTCAGCGACCCATAGCTAATAAGATTGCTTTAGGATTGGCGAACCTTAGCCCACCAAGGACCTGTTCTACATGTCAGTGGTTTCCCTGGAGACCAACAGTAGTCTGACCAAGTTAACGGGGATCGCAGTGGGTAGCGAACCGGATCCTAAAAATGTGTAGAGCCGATGTTGGATGTGTTGGGCCAGTACTGAGACACGATCAACACACCAAACACTCTTCTGAGGGCGAACGACAAAGATGAAGAAGAAGAGTTTACAATGCAACTCATTGTAATACCAAAAAAAAAACATGCCATATTAAATAACTTAAACTGACGTATATCACAGCTGCTGAAACAGAACATATCAAGATAACGCTGTCTGAACATACGTCATTACATTTTTTTTTCAATTTAGGGACATTCATATATATATATAAGTGAGGAAAAACTGGAGGAGGTGGAGAGTTTTGAATATTTTGAATCATTACTAGCTAATAATGGAGATACAATGAGGGAAATTAAAGGGAGAACATCAGTCGCTCGTCAAAAAATAAAACAATTCTTTGCAGCTGTGGAGAGGAACAGACAGAGCTACAAAAATAAGATTTTTAAGGGCATGCATCTTTCCTATCGCAACATATGCCTGTGAGACCTGGACACTTAACAAAACAGCTGGGAAACACATATATGCCTTTGAATGTAAATGCTACAGAAAAGTTCTTCAAATATCATGGACACAAAAAAGAACAAATATATCCATACTACAAGAACTTAATATTGAAGAAGGCTGGCTAGCAAGGAGGATTAAAGAGAGAAAACTTAAATATTTTTGACACATTAAACGTCATGTTAATTTAGTCTTGGGAAAAAGAAAGAGAGGAAGACCAAGGCGAAGACAGCTTAAAGACATCGTTAATGGTCTGCAAATGGACGCATCAACAGCAGTGCATCTTGCTTACAACCGAGAGGTCTACAAGAGAGTTGTTAGGGAGGCAATGGACATGGAAATGACTGATTTACTGGACATTCATAACTGACTAAAAGACACTTCTTCTTCTTCTTCTTCTTTTTATGCATTTTTTGTCTGTGTCTGCAGTCTTGTCTCTTGGATTGAAAACGTTCATACGTTGTTTGAAAAAAGAAAAACTGAATGATAAATAAATAGCTCATATGATAGCTGCAGGGAGACAGTAGTAAAGGTAAGCCAAAGCAGACGTGGAGAAGAACAGAGAGGATGCTGAACAACAGAGGGCTCACCTGAGCAAGAACGGGACAACAAGCTAAGGACAACAGGCGTTTGAGGAAAACCGTTGGGAAGCCTCATGTGCTTTGGGGTGAGATAGAGAGTATAATTAGCAATGCATATTCATATATGCTAAATAGTATGCTACGCCGCCACAGTGAATCTATGTAAATCGTTTCATATTTGCTTAATAGATGCATTTTACCTTTATAGCAACGCAAAAAAATGCAATATTTCAGCTTTCTCCTTCATGAGGCAAAATTATGCCAATTAAAAAAAAATGAGAGGAGCAAATAAAATTTACTAGAAAAAAAAAAGAAATAAAAGTGGACGTTCATTGCAGTGATAAAATCAGGGTATAGTTTACTATAATATTTATAATAAATTTATAATAAATTTATCATTCTTATCAAAATGGACCCACTTTCAAAGTAATAAATATATGTAAAAAAGCTTAATTGTTAATCAGTGAACTGATATTCACCGTATGTATAATCTTTCCAAGATTCTACCACAAACAGCACTAAGATGGACACCACAGGGGAACAGAAGTAAGGGTAGGCCAAAAGAGACATGGAGAAGAACAGCAGAAAGGATGTTGAGCAATAGAGGGCTCACCTGGGTAAGAGCGGAAAAAAGGACAGGCATTTGTGGAAAACCCTTGCAGAAGCCCCATGTGCCCTGGGCACTTAAGGCTCAGAGAGAGAGAGAGAGAGAGAGAGAGAGAGAGAGAGACAGAAAGAGAGAGAGAGAGAGAGAGAAAGAGAGAGAGAGAGAGAGAATCTTACCGGCTTGGAATTTATAAAAAAAAAAAAACTTTCGCAGATTTATTTTATACAGTCAGTCAGTCATTTCATGTCCCTTGCGGAACTTTGCCTCCTTAACAGCTCTCCTGCAGGCCTCTCGGTTGTAAGTAAGATGCCCTGCTGCTTATGCACCCATTTGCAGGTTATCATTGATGTCTTGCAGTCATCTTCGCCTTGGTCTTCTTCTCTTTCTTTTTGGTATTATATGTCCTTCCAAGACTGTCTTCTCTAAATTCTCATGACGTTTAATGTGTCCAAAATATTTAAGTTTTCTCTATTTAATCCTCTTTACTAGCCAGCCTTCTTCAATATTAAGTTCTTGTAGTATCGATATATTTGTTCTTTTTTTTGTGTCCATGATGTTTGAAAAACTCTTCTGTAGCATTTACGTTCAAAGACATTTATGTGTTTCTCAGCTGTTTTGTTGAGTGTCCAGGTCTCACAGGCATATGTTGCAACGGGAAAGATGCATGCCCTGACAAATCTAATTTTTAAAAAAATATTTTGTAAAAGACGAAAGAAATGTCCAAATATTTTGCCCTAAGTTTTCATGCTCTCGAGGAACTAAGTAAATTTTATTTTATTTACTATTATTTTTTAAAATCTCTTTGCAGGACAAAAAAAAATGGTTTCTGAGAAAGGGGGGGGGGGGGGGGGAAGAGGCAGGAAAATTGAAATTAATTTTGTTATTCTAAATCAGAGAAATTATGGCAGAAAGAAAAGTTTCCAATTTTATTTATTTTTTTTTTATAAAACTGTATTTACAAAAACGGTAACAGAGACTTACAAAAACGGAAGAAATTAATATTTCTTACCCTACAATATAGATAAGAATTCTTTTTATGACTATTTATTATTTAAATCAGTTAATTCAGAACTTGACCCTAATCCGATTCTAGGCACAAATATCCCACTCCACATCTTCGACTCTTACCATTATAATCATGAAAAACTGTCTCTCTGTTTAGTGAGTTCATCCACCCCTGTGGTCTCTCTGTTTAGTGAGTTCATCCACCCCTGTGGTCTCTCTGTTTAGTGAGTTCATCCACCCCTGTGGTCTCTCTGTTTAGTGAGTTCATCCACCCCTATGGTCTCTCTGTTAGTGAGTTCATCCACCCCTGTGGTCTCTCTGTTTAGTGAGTTCATCCACCCGTGTGGTCTCTCTGTTTAGTGAGTTCATCCACCCCTATGGTCTCTCTGTTTAGTGAGTTCATCCACCCGTGTGGTCTCTCTGTTTAGTGAGTTCATCCACCCCTGTGGTCTCTCTGTTTAGTGAGTTCATCCACCCCTGTGATCTCTCTGTTTAGTGAGTTTACCCACCCCTATGATCTCTCTGTTTAGTGAGTTCATCCACCCCTATAGTCACTAGTGAGTTCATCCACCCCTGTGATCTCTCTGTTTAGTGAGTTCATCCACCCCTGTGGTCTCTCTGTTTAGTGAGTTCATCCACCCCTATGGTCTCTCTGTTTAGTGAGTTCATCCACCCCTATGGTCTCTCTGTTTAGTGAGTTCATCCACCCCTATGGTCTCTCTCTTTAGTGAGTTCATCAACCCCTATGGTCTCTCTGTTTAGTGAGTTCATCCACCCCTATGGTCTCTCTGTTTAGTGAGTTCATCCACCCCTGTGGTCTCTCTGTTTAGTGAGTTCATCCACCCCTGTGGTCTCTCTGTTTAGTGAGTTCATCCACCCGTGTGGTCTCTCTGTTTAGTGAGTTCATCCACCCCTATGGCGAAGTGGAGTTGTCGGTGCTTGAATGACTACCGCTCAGAGTTTTCTGTTAAGGCAGCAATTTCTGTTTAAACGTAATTTGGGAACATCTGTGCAAGTTTATTCGCAAATAAAAAACAATAAATATTACTGCACTTGTAACGTCTTTCCTTAGTGAATTGAAAAGTATATGGAGAAGAAAACTGAGAACTGTCGTCATTAGCTCACCCTTGAGTGGCACAGGCTAGCCCCTACTCACGAACTGCCGAGCAATAATAAAAATGTTCCTATATTTCAGGGCGTGATAATGGTCATTGCACGTGAGTAAACATTCTTGTGTCTGCAGCATGCGAAGATGCTCCTCAAAAGAGAGGAGATCTCTTCCAGAGCGATTGTTTATTTATGTAACCCATCGTAAAGTTCAGTTAAACTTGTTTTACAAACGCGGTTAAGTACCCGGACATGTGCTCAAACACAAGTTCCCTGGATTGCCTGGCCCTCCACGCTTCGTTGCAAAACAGCTGAATAAAGCTAGAATATAAGTAACGAGACAGACACGCAGTTTCTAAATGGGATTTCCAGTCATTACAAGCAAATTTAGCAAAAATAATATGATATTATATAAATGTAAACATTAGTTAGCTTCAGGAATATGAGATTTACTCTCTCCATCCCCCCACCGCCCTTAAATAACGGGCACATTCGCAGTTATTTTGTAGTGTTTTCATATATTATTGATTTACTTGAACTCGTGTCTGTGTACTTCATTTAGCCAATAATCATCAGTCTCCTACGTAGTTTAACAACTGTTAGCTGAGATCTGTTAGGTTCTCTAGCTGCACTCATTATGGCACGCCTGTTACTGCAAACATCACAAGCTGAAACTGTATGGGAACTCTACCTATCCTTCTAACCAATAAATATTCTGACATTTCTTCTCAACTATTTATCTCCATTACTAGACGGTGAAAACGCGGTCCCTGGTTGCTTGCGTCAGGGTTGTATAACTTTACCCGACGAAGACACTGTCCTATCTCTCCATTGGTTCGTCTAGTAACAGATTTAGCTTGGTTAACGGGGCTTGTCTTGTCCTGTCTTGTGATATACCTTGTAACTGTGAACTGGTGTTCTTTGCAGCCGATGCTGTAGAGGCGTAAAAGTACACCATCATATCGGCGTGGCAGCTACTTTTTCAGCCCCGGAGTACAGCTAAAAAGCAGGGCGTGCGCATTGCTTCTTTAGTAGACTCCACCACCATGGCGATTATAGAGATCCTTAGCCCTTTAGTCAGGCTATGCTTGTTACTGGGGGTACTAACGGAGAGGTGGGACGGGGCCTTGGTCAGTTATGGTTAGCTAACCCTGATGCTAGCATATCAGCTATGGGTTGCCGATTGTCTAGTCGGGCAGTGTATCCACCCCATAGTTAACGGGACACTGATCGCTATAGTCCCTATGGTGATACTGTCTGCTAAAGAAGGCTTGCATCTCCTGGGTCTGTAGAAACAGCTGCTGTAACCCACTTCTACATTCGGCACAAGTCTGAGCCTCAACACATGTCAAATGGAAGAACATTATGCTGGCAGTCTCCAAGGAAATAGAACAAGTGTCTTCTTCTTCTTCTTCTTCTTTCTTCTACGAATAGTTTCAGGCGTCGATGTGTATATTTTTGAACTAGTTGGTGGTCATCTTAAGGGCGTGGACATCCCCTTGCAGTTTTAAAAATCTGAGGATGTCCAGGGGACATTCCACAACTTAACCCGTGATTATGAAGGCAGATCAAATGTTTAGCAAAAGAAGTGTCCCATCAGCCACGCTGGCCTCCCCGAACAAATGTCGGTTACTAGGAGAACTGAGTGGCTCACTTTTATGCTGAGGTATGTTGTTGTTGTTGTTACTGATGATGATGATGATAAGCAAAATTACGCTATCTTCAAAGGGCATTTTGGGCATTAGGGCTCCTAATCTCTCAACTTTCACCTTCTCCAGATCTTCAACGTCAGTCGGCCATCAGCAGGCCATGCACAAGTAGTCAGGAAGAAACAGTCAAATAACAACAATTTACTCTCAACTCAGAGAGAGAGAGAGAGAGAGAGAGAGAGAAGAGAGAGAAGGAAAGAAAACAATAAAGAATTAAAAGGTGCAGATGCTCGTTCACTTCATCAAGAAAGCACTCAGTCAGTCATTCATTTGCATGTCCCTTGCGGAACTTTGCCTCCCTAACACACTCCTGTAGGCCTCTCGGTTGTAAGCAAGATGCCCCGCTGCTGTTGCATCCATTTGCAGATCATCAACGATGTCTTGCAGTCATCTTCGCCTTGGTCTTCCTCTCTTTCTTTTTCCCATTATGTACCCTTCCAAGACTGTCCTCTCTAAATTATCATGACGTTTAATGTGTCCAAAATATTTAAATGTTCTCTCTTTAATCCTCTAAAGCACTACAGCTCCACAAATGTTCTGCCATGCCATTCTACCTGCAGTTATTACCGTCTTGCCACGCTTACCAATGTTTATAACACGGACCATCTACAAGAGAATCAAAACTCTTGAAAAGCTTAAGATTGCTTCCAAAGTGCCCTCTACCTCTGTACTTACCTGCTGCTTGCTGACAGGAGGCAAATAATAGACGGGGCGCTGAGGGGCGCCGGGTAAGCTAATTAGTGCTCTGCCACGGACATCAGCCGCTGATGGTCAAAGTTCATGCTGCTGGTGCTGACAAGATGTATCATTCGTTGTTTATCAGTAATGGATGATATCCCGAGCTTGTAATCTGACAACTTGTATCCCCTGGCACTTCAGCCCTAGTTACTGTGGATTTTCGTGCAGGATCTGTGCATTTAAAAATTTTTTTTAAAGGGGGGGGGGTTGATTTGTTTGTTTTTTTTTAAAGTTTTGTTAAATCTTCACAATTCTGCATCTTTAAGGAGGGTACACTTCCGGATGGCGGAGGAGCATATCCAGCACTGAACTGCTTCTCATGCTAAGGCTGTGGATTGGTGACCTGTTACCCATACGTTCCGAGTATCACGGTTGCGCAAAAATCGGGACACGGCACTTACTCGTGGAGGAAATTGTCTTGAAAAGCTGCATATGTCTGAAAGGCGAATCATACTTTACACACAGCTATCGGTGCATCAGGTCAAAACATTTCATTATATATATATATATATATATATATAAAACCACTGATCGTAGATAGCATTATGTTAGTAGGAAGAAAAACAAAAGGTTACGTTTAGTTTTGCTTTGTCTTCTTTCTCGTTTTCCTTACTGTAGGGGCAAATGTTGCGTGATGTCTCTGTCTGGACAAATGTTGCGTGATGTCTCTGTCTGGACAAATGTTGCGTGATGTCTCTGTCTGGACAAATGTTTTCCAAAGTGTGTGCCACGGTAACCCTGTCTGCTGCTAGATAATCTGAGGTGTGCAGCCAAAATTTGGATATTAAAAAAATGTTTTCATTCAAAATTCAGAATGTATGAGAAGAGATGGAGAGACAAAAAAATCTTGTCAAAAAGATAAGAGAGAGGCAACGTACTTTCATGTGACGCGCAATGAGAAGAGGGGGCATTGAAAATATCATAACAGGAAAAATAGAAGGAAGAAGATCAAGAGGAAGACCAAGAGAAATGATACTGGACAGTCTGATGGGATTGTGTGAGAGGAGATCACCAACTGAGCTGATGGCCTGCATGAAGGATCGTGTACTCTGGAGAAGCATAATAGCAAACACCAGTCGGCACGGCACCTGATGATGATGATGATGATGAATCAAATTACAGCCCAAGCGCACTTTTGCTTATTTGTGTAATCATATTTGTACAAATCCTTTCGCCACTCTAATATTTATGTATCATGAGATAAGATTATATATCCGGTCCAGTTCGTCCACAAATAAAGAAGACATGTGTCTGTAAGCAGGCTCACTCTTTAAACTGAAAATAAAGTACTTGTACAATTTTTTAAATCTCCCTTAAATGTTTCAAATTTTCACGTTTACTATACAAATATTCGTCGTAACAGAATTGACACACTAAGTGTGGTAAAATATTATAAGTTTAACAATTTAATTATTATTTAACAGTAAAATGTTATAAATCTGAGGTTACTTCGGGAGAATCCTGTACTGAGAGCACAGTGTCCTTCGACAGAAATCTGCATTGCCAAATGTACCAGTCTGAAAATCTATGAGAGCCACTGGTTTAGACCAAACATCGAGGCCGTTTGTTCTAGGGAATGTTGAAAGACTGTTGGGATGTTTCTGATGGCAAGTGATTACGATAAGATGTACCATAGCCATGGAGGTGAGGATGGGCTGGAGTCGGAGATGGGAGGAGGTGGTTTAATGTAGTATGGAAATGAAAGAATGAATGTAATCTGGCTTTAATCTGAATGTAATCTGCAAAAAAAAAAAAAGATTTTGGCAGAGAAACTTTAAAAAAATTTTTTTTTTAATCCTAAGACAAAATCTTCATGCCGATGGACAATCTAGGCTTCGTGGCTTTGAAACATGTTAGTATTCTACCATGGATTTGACATATAGTTTTCTACGGTGACTTTGAGATATGTTAGTATTCTACCATGACTTTGAGACATGATAGTATTCTGCCATGACTTTGAGACATGATAATATTCTGCCGTGGCTTTAATCATTTTTCAAGCAATGAAATCCTCTAAATTGGAGCAACAACACCATCTTGTAGGTAGCCTTCTATTCGCTGAAGGCCACTTCGATCCTTGCACGTTTTCAGACTGCCTTCATGTGACATATTTCTAGAGAACACTTTATGGAAATCAGATTTCCTGTCTGGCTTTGGGTACAACGCCCTTGACAACAAAGTGGAAGCCGCAGCTCCTCAATACCATCATTAAAAGAAGAATAATGCGGACATTTTTGTCCGCTTTAGGAGAGTTAACAAAATAGAAACACAAAGGTCAATGCTGTTTGTGGGGAAAAAGATGACGATCACCATGCAGAACAAACACATTACAACGGTCAAACAGATGAGAGATAGTAATCTATGTTGTTTTTTTGTTGTTTTTTTTGGAGTCGGTTTTTTTTAAGACCTGGTTTTCCTCCTCTACCTTCTGTCTCATCTTCTCAACGATTTTCTCAGGCTTTCTCTTCCACTGCCTCTCTCCTTCTGCTCAGTTATTAAACCCCAGTTGATGGCACCAACACAAGGAATGGCCGAGAAAGCCAGTCTTATACAAAGACGTTATCCTAACACGATTGTCCACGACCGCGGGCGCGAGACCGCCTAATTCCAATTTATCTAATCTTGTCTTTGGGCTGGATTCAGACAAGCAAGCGGCGAGAGATCTATCAGCGCCAAAATGCGATTTAATTATGAGATAAATCTCCGATTGGGGCGGTAATGGGCGCCCATCTAATCTTTTCGGGTACAAATTGAATGTTTTAAATCTTGTGGAGGAGGGCGGATTACTTGCATTGGCAAGCGACCTATTCTTGGTTCGTCTTTCCTCGGTCACTAGAAATAAAAGAGTATTTAATTAGCCAGCGTTAGAGACAAACTGTTCCGCCTTGGGCCATCCGACTAAATACACCGGGATGTATTCTATCGCCTCCATTTCCATTTTAATTAAATCGTGATCGCTCAAAGTCTCCTATGCCATCCCTTCCACGAGAAGGACCTTCTCTCGAAGAGCTGTCTGGCTTCTAGAGGGAAATTGAAGTAAACGATTACTTAGCTCTTCATATTCCGGGCTGCATTTTCTCGAGGATGTGCCAAGAATACATGGCTAGTTATCAAACGTGGTTTCCTTTTTTTTTTCTTTTTAGTCCTAGTCGTTGATGCCATTATCCGAGGCCGTATGCGAGGGCAGCATGGAAGCGAATCACTGACGTCCACGTGAAAGATCCAGCCGTGCTAGACTGCTGCCATACATATATTATTGAGACCAGACGAACAGCGTTTGTTATTAGCTGAAATATTCCTATCGCTGGTGACATTTACCAGTTTTGTTATAAAAAACTAATGCTGAATTGATGTTAAAAGCTGTTTTTATTTGCCATTAATGTATTTATTTTCACTTGGTTACTATTAACATCAGAATACCAGAAAAAATAACATTAACTAGTAACGTTAATGTTAGTATTATCGTCACAACTACTGTTATACATCTAACACCCAGCAACAAATAAAGACCACTACATCTTCGCCTAATTCAACGATTTCCTATATCACTACAACAACAGCAACACCAACTGCTGTTAATACCAGCACGACTATTATTATACAAGATGTGTCCGGTAAGTAATGAGACTGATTCCATAATATTCGATTTGTTCAAGATATCTGATCCCATAATATTCGATTTGTTCAAGATATACGTACACTTACTTAAAATTCTTCGAAATAACATCCTTGAGCATCAGTACACCGTTGCTAGCCGTTCTGCCACGCGTCGTAGCTCGCTTGGAAATCTTGAACAGGTATCTCCTTCAAAGCACTCTTCACGGCACCTTGCACGTCATTAGCAGTCATAAAATGGTGGCTTTTCGAGCTTGATTTGAGCAGGGGAAACAAAAAGAAATCAGCCGGGGCCAAGTCCTGGCTGCAGGGAGGTTGACACAGCGTTGCCACTGTTTGTTTCGCCATCGACGCATGGCTCGGCGCATTGTCGTGATGAAAAACCCAGGAGTTGGCGATCTCCGGGCGGACGGTCGTGACTCTGTTCTTCGGTCGTTTAAGCACTTCCGCTTAAAATGTTGCGTTGACCATTTCTACGGGCGGTAAGAACTCCTTATGGACAACAACTTTAGAGTAAAAAAAGACAATGAGCATCGATTTCATCTTCGACTTGCACGTTTAATGGGCGCTCTATGCAGTATTCATCCTCATTGCTCTCTCTTCCTTCGTTGAGCGTCTTGTGCCACCGAAACACTTGTGCTTTCGATAAAGCATCCTTCCTGTAGGCTTTCTGTATCATAGCAAGCATCTCGGTCGCGGATTTTTTCAAGTTTAACATAAAACATTATAGCGTAATGCTGCTCGAAGCTCCTCTGCATTTTAACCGTTACGCGACGCTTCAACAGCTGTCCACTTCGCAAGCGAATCGCACTCTGTAAAAGCTCAGAGCCAAATGACGAGGTATCGACCCTTTACCTAACATCTCCCACTAACCTTCAGGCCCGGAAAATCCGCCCACCGGCCTTGCTGATTGGCTGAATAATATGTCTCATTACTTACTGGACACACCGTGTACTGCTTCAGCTACGACAGTAGCTATTGAT
This sequence comes from Achatina immaculata, assembly GCA_009760885.1. Lineage (NCBI taxonomy): Eukaryota > Metazoa > Mollusca > Gastropoda > Stylommatophora > Achatinidae > Lissachatina > Lissachatina immaculata. The sequence continues at coordinate 61,407,512 of CM019691.1, read as the reverse complement.
CAGTCAAGTTATTGCTACAGTAACAGTGAGATACTTCGTTCTAGACCTTCAGTGACAACTTTGGACTCTGGAAAATAAGTACTTAACACAATTTTAATGAAATGACCGGTGGCTACCGCAGGTGTATTGTAGATGTTATGATCACAGCGTCAGCTCCCGACAGTCAATGTTATGCTGAGGAACTTGCAACAAAGACAATATCGGATGGGGAGTGGGTTACACTGTCATGCCATTTGCTCCGGATAGTACTTACCTCAGGTTCACAATGAGCTCTCTCCCATGGGAGTTGCGATGAACGCCACACGGTCGTCCAGCCTGTAATACTATCACCAGCGCTGTAAAGTGGAAGTACATGATCGCAGGTAATGTTTGTGTGTCTCTCACATGTATGCGTGTGTGTGCTTCACTGGGCAAGATAAAAGTATCATCATCTTCTTCTTCGTTCGCTTCTACCACCAAGACCGCCCTGTGATCCTACTGAATTTACGCCTGTGGTCCTCGTTAAGTGCCGTGGTCCCCCGTGTGGTCCCCACAAGGATCACACGAGATCCCCGAGAGGACCACAAGAGGTTCAGAGTATCGCAGGGCTTGAGCCTGATAAAAGTATCATTTCGAACACAATAATCCAAACTCTTGCAGTAGTAAAATGTAGCAATATGGCGGGGGGGGGGGGGGGAAATGATGTGTGTGTATATATATATTGGGAGTGGGGAGAAGGAGAGAGAGAAAGAGAGAGAAAAAAGGGAGAAGGAATGGATAGAGAGGGAATTAGAAGCAGAAACAAGGAACGAAGGAGAATAAGAGGAGGAAAATAGCAACAGCAAGGCGAAAACGAAAGAAAGAACTCGCTAGCCCTGCCCCAGATGTGCGTTCCTGTTTCTTAAATATGGCAAATTGTGTCCGTCTTCTGTCACATTATCATCAAACTTTAGAATGTGCATAGTTCTTGTGCTAAGTTAACACAATAAGTAACGAGAATCAACTTCAGAGCATTTTCGGAGCATTTGTCATACTCCATGATCCCAACATTAATTTGTCAAATAAATTATTTTTATAAAATGTACATTAGCGTTTCAAATTGCAGTCTGGATGATTGATTCACTTTTCGTCAGTCAAGATCTATGTGACAAATCGAAACTTCAGTCACGAGCCAGATGCTTGGAGTGGTCGGGACTACACCCAACTGTAATCTGTTCCATAGCTACCTTCCTGTACGATCCGCCGAAGTGGCGGATCAGTAGCCACATTTTAAAGTCAATTGACTGCTCCATTGCGCTTTCAAGTGCCCAGCCACCCGAGCAGCTCCTGGTCATTCTATTTCTTCTTTGAAAGCATTCTTCTCCTTTCTCTCTGTTAATTGCCACGTTATCGCTATCTCGATCAAACATCTTTCACAAAAAAAAACGATCACACAAAACATCGACTGGTAAGTCTGAACTGGAAATGTTGTTTTGTCATTCTTATTCTTCGCCTCTACTCTCGTCTTTTAACTCTCTCATATGTCACAGCTACAAGAGTAGCTTAAGAACAAAGCAGCTTTTTTTTTTTAAGAGCGGAGAGAGGTGAAAGAAGAGAAAGATGGTGTTTCAAAAAAGGAAAAAAAGGAGAAGAATACACGGTTGAACGACAAGGCAGCCCAAGGGAGCAGGCAGTCTAACCTGGTTAATGAAGCGATTCCAGCCGTAATTCATGCTACGCTTTGATGTCAACCGGGCCCTAGAGTTAGCCAGGCCCAAACAGATGGCACTCACCGAAGCCTTAAACTTGGGCACGTCGCTGGGTTTTGCCCACCAACACGACCTGTCATACGGACAAATACGGGCAAAATATTTTCACGATGCATATTTGCCTTATACCCTCCAGGCATCTCCACTGAACGATCTAGCACGTGTTAAAACACTTCATGTTTTCACCTCCGGTTAAACATACGTAATCTACCCTTACCTCATATTAACACGTGTAGGCTTCTATCATTTATACAAGTTCTCGTTTCTCCACTCTTCTGGGTAATGCTTTCATCAGATTGTGGATCTAACCCATTAGAATTGCAGGAAACCCGTTTAATACATATAGCTTAGATCTTCCAGTCGTGAAAAAGGCCCCATTCTTTGCTGTCCAGAAAAAAAAAAACTATGAATCCCTGGCTTGCCACGCGAAGAAAGGATCCTAAATTGCTCCCACTGAAGTTTGTAAACTTCAAATGTATGAAATTTGCCAAGGGCATCATGGGGCAAATTCTCTTTGAAACTGTAGTTTTCCATCGTTTGTAGAAACTGTTAACCGTAGATAGGGCAACCCTTTCTAAAGTAACTAAAACATTTTCTATGAAGGCATTTTGGAAAACACTTGATAGTCGCAGACTGATCTTATTCTATATGACCTATCCACGTCTTCACGGAAACCTTGAAGAACTTATAAGCATCTCCTGATCATTCAAACATGCTTCGCCCGTTTACCTTTTGGTTTAAATGGCAACTTTACCGATGCTTACCTGTTCAAATCAAAGCCAGTGAATTTGCTTTGCGCCTTGATTTCATTCAGAGTTACGCCGTACAAATGAGTGAAGATATGGTGTTAATAAGTCAGGGATCAGTTGTAAATCTCATGTGAGTGACTCCGCGATACGGCTCTTCTAATTTATATTCAGAAACGTAGGAAAAAAAAGTAACGTTTGTACTATCATGCCACTGAAGCACTGAAGAGAAGTGATGTTTATACATAATTTTCCCTGACCTGTCAGCATACAGCATCACGCCTGACTGCACTTTCTTTTCCAGCTTCTGAAGGAGTCAGGAACCCATTTCCACATCCGGGCGACTGGAAAGTCATCAGATGTGAAGCCTAAGCAGCCTGTTATTAACAGCTTGCACGAAAATTTCATAACTACGTTATCATCGCTTGAGCTCTTTGAGATGTAACGTAAGGTTCCCTCCAAGATATAATACTGCCCTCAGACCATGTAACGTAAGGTTCCCTCCAAGATATAATACTGCCCTCAGACCATGTAACGTAAGGTTCCCTCCAAGATATAATACTGCCCTCAGACCATGTAACGTAAGGTTCCCTCCAAGATATAATACTGCCCTCAGACCATGTAACGTAAGGTTCCCTCCAAGATATAATACTGCCCTCAGACCATGTAACGTAAGGTTCCCTCCAAGATATAATACTGCCCTCAGACCATGTAACGTAAGGTTCCCTCCAAGATATAATACTGCCCTCAGACCATGTAACGTAAGGTTCCCTCCAAGATATAATACTGCCCTCAGACCATGTAACGTAAGGTTCCCTCCAAGATATAATACTGCCCTCAGACCATGTAACGTAAGGTTCCCTCCAAGATATAATACTGCCCTCAGACCATGTAACGTAAGGTTCCCTCCAAGATATAATACTGCCCTCAGACCATGTAACGTAAGGTTCCCTCCAAGATATAATACTGCCCTCAGACCATGTAACGTAAGGTTCCCTCCAAGATATAATACTGCCCTCAGACCATCCAAGTTCGCTTCTACGAAGAACAAAAAACAACAGAAAATAGTCATTCATTAATTGTTTAATCGCATCCTTGAAATCATCTCTGTTAGTATAATGAAGTCGTCTCATTCCAGATTTCTTTTAGTAGCTCCTCAGACTAACTTGATCTACAGTTGTCTCGAGACTGCCGATGATAAACTGTGGAAGAGATTTTTTTCAGATGAATATAGCCGTCTTTTTTTTTTATCCCATTCGGAGAAGTACTACAGTTGCCCCTAGTATTTCCCAACTTTTTTTTTTTTTGGATCATGCCCCCACATCAAAGTCTCAAAGATTCTGATGCCCCCCACCCCCCACCCCCACCCCCTATCATCAGTTATTTGCATGTCCTTTGCGGAACTTTGCCTCCCTAACAGCACTCCTGTAGGCCTCTCAGTTATAAGCAGGATGCCCTGCTGCTGGATCCATCCGTTCGCAGATCATCAACGATATCTTGCAGCCATCTTCGCCTTGGTCTTCCTCTCTTTCTTTATCCCATTATGTACCCTTCCAAAACTGTCTTCTCTAAATTAGCATGACGTTTAATTTGTCCAAAATATTTAAGTTTTCTTTGTCTAATCCGTTTTACTAGCCAGCCTTCTTCAATATTAAGTTCTTGTAGTATGGATATACCCCCCCCCCCCGAGCAGCATAATAATCCACGAGAAAGTATCATATAAGTACAATGTATTTTGTACCTGCCACCAACCTCCGGCGGCCGTACGTTTCCCCGCTGGTAAACACTAATTTATGTCAACGTTAGAGTTTAGGCAGTCCCCGAGTTACGAGAGTCCGTCTTACCTTCAATGCTGAGTTATGAACTACATCTATTATATTAAAAAAGTCGAGTTGTACTGGTTACTCTTCGGCGAGCATTAAAACATTGCTCGTGTGTGCAGTGGTTTATCGGTTTTCATAATATTATTTTATACGTAGGAAGGTGCATTGTACACTGTATACTGACGTTAGATATGAAACGTACCTAACTGTGCCAACCTACGTATAAATTCATCTTACGAGCAGAACTAGGAAAGGAACTCATTCGTAAATCGAAGATTGCGTGTACAGTCTTTTACATCAACGTCAGAAGTACAGTAGTTTAACTCAAAGTCAGAAGTACAACATTTTAACTCAAAGTCAGAGTTGGAATAGTTTAACTCAAAGTCAGAAGTGCAGTCTTGTGTTCTTGTTCCTGAACTTTTAAGTTAAAATTCATGCACGACACACAAGCACATAACTTTCTTACCTTAATTAACAACCTTCAGAGAGGTGCTATAGAGGGGGAAAATATAACAGATGGCCGGGTGGTTGCTGTTATTTCATGTACAGTATTACTCCAGTAGAAAGGGCCCACGGTAGTCTGCATGATATTTCGTTTTCGTCACAACGTGCGGGTATCAAAGAGCCAGGTGTAATCGTTTCTCCCCAACATATTATCAGATTCATGTTCGGCAGAAACTTGCTACCTCGTCTCAGAATCTCCTGCATTGTTCTCCTGTCCTTCAGGAAACAGAAACCTTGAAGATATACATTGTGTAATCAAACATTTAAGAACGCGTACATTCACTGTGACGTGAGAGTGTGTACATGGGGACGAATACCACTTGGAGACTGATGACAACACAATAAGTGTTGGGTGAGAAAAATATCAGCTTCGTCTCAAGGTATTCTGTTTTACTGACAAAGAAAAACAAACACACGCAAGGCAAATGGTGGGCTGTATTTTTAACCACACCCAAGACTGACCTATCTCTGTAAAACTGTGCCTCCCAAAGATATCACTGCGTCCCTCTGAGACGTGCATTCTGGGTGACTACATCTTCTTCTTCTTCTTCTTTTGAAATAAAGATCAATCAATCAATCTTCGCTCACTTCTACCACCAAGACCGCTCCGTGATCCTACTGAATTTACTCCTGTGGTCCTGGATAGGTCCCGTGGTCCCCCTGTGGTCACTGAAAGGACCACGAAAGGTTCAGAGCATCGCACGGCTTAAGCCTGTATTCTCGGTGGGTCTCAGAAGCGGGATTGCGTGACACCGTGGTTTTCGTTGCACCAGTTTAATATAGAGTTGGACTTTCTCACCGGAAAACCTCGAAGTGTTTTGGGATATCAGTATATCCCCGCGGGTGACTATATAATTGGCCTAATGGTATCCGCGCCCTGAGTCCACTTTCATTAAATACCACAGTTATTTCCACATTCTGGATCCTATTTTTGTTAATGTTAATTCTTGATCTCCATAGAACACTATGATGCCATTCGCTCTCTCTCTCTTTCTCTGTCTCTGTCTCTCTCTTTCTCTGTCTCTCTTTCTCTTTCTCTCTTTTTCTCGTTCTCTCTCTCTCGTTTTCTCTTTCTCTCTCTCTCTTTCTCTTTTTCTCTCTCGCTCTTTCTCTCTCTTTCTTTCTCTTTCGCTCTTTCTCTTTTTCTCTGTTTTTTCTCTCTCTCTCGTTCTCTTTTTCTCTCTCTCTTTCTCTCTCTCTTTCTCTCTCTTTCTCTTTCTCTCTCTTTCTTTCTCTCTCTATCTCAAACTTTGAGAGCCCAAGGCACATGGGGCTTCCGCAAGTAGTTTCCTCAAACGCCTTTCCTTCGCCTGCTCTTGCCCAGGTGAACCTTGTATTAAGTCAACACTTAACATCCTCTCTGTTGTTCTTCTCCGTGTCTCCTTTTAGTCCATCTTTACTCCTATACTCCTGAGGTGTCCATCTCAGTGCTGTTTTTTGATGGTGAGATACCAGTCATCCGGAGCATATTTCCATATAAGCACATGTATTCTATAACTTTTCTGCTTGGTACAGGCGGTTCAAAGCAAACTGATCGAAATTCTTAACCTTTTCACAACAGTTTCTTACAAATATACTATGTGAAGTGGTCAGTACAAAGTCTGACCGTCTTTCCTTCTCTAGTTTCAGTGCTCATTTCTCATATACAGAGTGTTCCATGAGTAACTCCGCACTAACCCAGTATCGATTCTGGTATCCTACTGATATCTTAATGTCTGCGGTATCTAGTCACATCTACCTGCCGCAGTCATTAAGATGTCACTACGATACCGGAATCGATACTGGGTTAATGTACATTTATTTTCCGAACGCAGTGTAGAATATCAGGACTTGTTCACAGTCTACAGCACACAGAAAACTCACATCAACACCAGAGGCTATATCTCTACTGTATTGTTCTCAAAGATTTATTATTCCTATTCAGGTGTTAGCATACGGGTGATTCTATAGCTGTGCTGAGGGAGGCAGTTCAAGCGGGAGCGAACCATTGACCATCGCCAAAGGAGATAAGAATAGTAACCATTTCACTATTCACGCTACTATATTACATCTACAAACAAAACGGATGTCGCACACAGTTCTATCTTTGATAAAGAAAGACAGGTACATTTTAAAAAAAAGAAATGTTTATGCTATTAAAACGGAACATTTATTGCAACATAACAAAATAACATAACACATAACAAAATAGCAACATAACACATAAAAGAACTGACCTCAGAGGGTATTACTTTTCTGACGTGAATTCATCCTGAGCTGTATAAGCTGTATTTGATATAATAGCGAAAGAGACTATCATAATATTTGGACATTTCTAGTAAAACAAAGGAACTAGACTTAGCATTCAATAAATGAATAGAAATACAGAGTAAAATTGCTTACTCCTATGACGTAAGTTTTATGTCAGTATGCTTAAATAAATATACCTTTTAACTTACCGAAGAACATTTATAACACACTTTTTTTTTAATTCAAAGATTACTCAAGTCATATTGTACTGGGAAATGAAGCGAAGACTGGTTCTAAAGTCTGTTATTGTCGGAGGTGGGTTGGAGGATACGCTCTCCACTCCAATGGCGTGCGTCTCAAATAGCCTCTGACAGTCAAGTCCAGTTCCTGGCCTTCTCGTGGCAGAACTGTTTAAACTGACAGGAGAAGGAGCGAAGGCGAATATCTGGCGCCTGAAAACCAGACGCTTCGGGTAGATGAGAGTCATGTTTGGTAGTTCATCTACCGCTGCTGGCGAGATTCTTCAGCTGCCGTGCGTGGAATGGGCTCCTCCTGGCCAGTGAAGAAAGGTGCACATGGGGTTGCCGTGCGGCACCACTGTGGAAAAGGTGAAAGAAAGGAATAAGCGAAGTAAACAGTAGTCAAATCACGGTACCTCTGGTCTGGGGGTCGGCCACGCCCTAAGTGCACTCATATCGGGCGAAATGCCTGAACCATCTTAACCCCTGGGTTAAAACAGTGTTGGCGAAATTCTTCGGATGCTGCGCGTGGAGTGAAGCTCCTCCCGGCCAAGGAAGAAAATGCGGAAAAGCAATCAGGGTTGCTGTGTGGCGCCGATGTAAAAAAGTGATGGAAACGATGACGTGAAGCTTAATCGGTATGTCCAGTAGTATCGCGGCGAGAGCTACCCTTATCACGGTGCCTCTGCTCTAGAGGTCAGCCACGTCCTAAACACGCCCATACTGGGATAATATGCCTAAACTGGCTCAACCCAGGAGTGGAAATCACTTGTGGCGAGGATTCGTCCTGCTGGACAAAAGCTCCGTCTTGGTCACAACTAGGAAGGGTAGCGGCCACGACCACAAAATGCTGAAGTCGGAGACACTGGACCAGGGCAGTCTAGATAGGCAACCACCTCTCACCCGGCGGGGATGTATGTGTATCCTAATCACGCTGAGGTTTTCCGGTGAGAAAGTCCAACGCTGGAATGAAGGGGCAACCACCTCTTACCCGGCGGTGATACACGGGTATCTCAAAACAGGTCGAGGTTTTCCGGTGAGAAAGTCCAACTCTAGATCAAACTGGTGCAACGAAAACCACGGTGTCACGCAATCCCGCTTCTGAGACTCACCAAGAATATAGGCTCAAGCCCTGCGATACTCTGAACCTCTTGTGGTCCTCTCGGGGATCTCGTGTGGTCCTTTTGGGGACCAAACGGGGGACCACGGGACCTATAGAGGACAACAGGGGTAAATTCAGTAGGATCATACGGCGGTCTTGGTGGTAGAAGCGAACGAAGAAGAAGAAGAAGAAGAGGAAGAAGAAGACTATTTTTGGCACTTAAGACAACATAAAATTACAAATGCCAAGCTACGGAACAAATTCATAAAGCTGTGATTATTTCCATTTTTTTTTTTAAAGCCGTTTAAACGACTCAAAGTATATTATGAGATACACTGTCTGTCCAAAAACTGTTGGAAATAAGAGCAGTAATTAAGATCTTTTGAGCTTGCTTATGCTTTCTATCTAGCTGTTACTGTCCTTTCCACGGCTAAATTACTTACTTCATGCTATTGAAACACGTGTCTTTCTTTACTTATAGCACCTATTTCTCTCTGTTATTATTGCTTGAACAAGGAAAGAGGCTAAATATCTCATTTATCTTGTCAGTCTGTGCAAAGTTTTGTTACTTCCATTTTTTTCCTAGTGAAACTCTGACCCGAGAGTGTTTCCCTGCCTTTCTGTCTTTCTACTCAAAGCTCTGATCCTTGTTAACTTTGTAACCAAAACACAAATTAAATTTGACGCTCTGATTGTGGAACAGTTTGTCTGAATTTGTTTTAAAAACAAATTCTGCCCGCTACACACAATATTTAAACAGTCAATGGAATCTCTGCACACACGAGATGATAGCTTCCACGAAAGCCAGGAAAGTTTGGAATATCATTCTCTCTTAACATCGTGAGCCCTGAACGAGTGCTTGCCGTTCAGGTACGAGATCGTGAGGTAGTTTTTGTTGACGTTTTCTCCAGTTTGTTTTGTTAACACTTTCTCAAATTAGTTTTTTTTGTTTGTTTGTTAACACTTTCTTCAGTTAGTTTTGTTAACATTTTCTTCAGCTAGTTTTGTTAACACTTTCTTAACTCAGTTTTCTTCGGTTAATTTGGTTAACACTTTCTTTAGTTAGTTTTGCCTTCTCAAATTAGTTTCATTAACACGTTGTTCGGTTAGTTTCGTTAGTGTTTCTCTTTTCTTAATTTTATTAACATTTGATCAGATGTTCTGATGTTCTGAGACCCTTCTGACACGAGCAGTGTGGCGTTTTTGGCGATCTTCAGTATACGCAGATATTGTCTGCAACTGCGAGAGAATTTTAACTGACCAAGTTTCTTGTTTTGCCATCGACTTCGGTACAAAGGTAAATCTGAGATTAATTTCCCCTTTACAACTGCTGTGGTTATGGTAAATTAATTTCCTGTTTACATTTATTGTGGCCGTAATATATGTTAATTTTGAATACTTGCATTTATTGTCATTGTGCTAAATTTCTTCTTTTCATGTACTGTCACACTGATTTCTTCTCCAGTCCGTCTCTACAGACATCTCCAGCAGTATTATCATTGTTATTATTTTTACTATTAAACGGCACCTTCACTTTTCTCCTTTTACAGTCTTAAGAAACAAAGATGTAATTTCCTTCTGTTAACCCTTGCATAGCTTCCCACAGCTTTTTTTTTCTGATAGGGTAAATCTCACAACACTTATTACCTGTACGTTGTGCTAGAGTTAATTGCTTTCGCTGGTTTATAATTAACGTGGTGTAAATAGTAAACGACGTTGCCTTCTCATTCAAATTACTCTGCTGATATTTTTTCCCTTCTGTTTAAAGCAGTAATAATAATAGTAATAATAATAATAATAATTGTGTATATTTTTGCCAGGCGAGCCATTTGGAGATAGACGCTAAGTTAACATTAAAATTCACAATAAACCTGGGAGTCATCTTAGTTCCAAGCTGATCGACATTTGTAGAAAATAGGTCGGAAAAAAACTTCTTCGTTGTTCCCATTATCTCTCTCTCTCTCTTTCTCTCTCTCTTTCCCTCCACCTCCACCCATCCCATAAATAAATAATGATCATTACTTGAACGGTTCGTCGTTATCGTCATTATGATCATCATCATCATCATCTGAAAGAGAGAAGACTTGGGATCTATTTCAGAATAGCTTAAGGTGAAACAATGTGAATTTGACTTGCTCAAGCTAGATTCATGCACAGTCTCCTATCTGTTTTAGAGATCTGCAAACTCTAGACAGGGGGAATAAGCGGTATATCATACTGCTGCCTCGTTCCATGGGCCTTTATAACGCTAGAGATTCCAGGAGGTAAGCTAAGATTTTCCGGAAGCAACACAAAGGAAGGAAGTACTAAAAACTCTTATACTTAAAAAAAAAACAATTCCCGTCTTTTCTTCTGCCAAATATGTAGCTGAAAAGGGAAAGAAGGTTCCAGTGTAGAATGCAACATCACTGAGAACTAGAGATACTTCCTCTGCTCCAAATCTCGCGCAGACAGCCTGTGTGTTTGCGCAGTTCCGCTCGGTTGAAAAGAAAATTAGCAGATCCATGTAAGCGTGTATGGTATGACTTCTCTCATCCTCTACTGCACTGGTTTCTTAACGAAATGTTTGTCTTTCATTACAAGTGTTTTCTTTACGCTAGAAGACATGTTTCCTCGTGTATGTCTTCAGTGTCTCGTTCCTCTCTCGAGACATTTCATACTTTCCTTTCCTGAAATTTATAATGTGGACGTGGATGTTTCATAAATTTTAGTTTTTTCTGGGAGTTCTCTCAGTCCATTGATCTTTCTGTCATCAACGTGACATGTTGCCTTTATGAGCGTAAATAGTTACACTAAATACTACTGTTTAATGTTTCATTCTTCAACAAGTACTATCAGAAGATAGAAACACTCCACGGGCATAGAAAAGGATGTTTCACAGTTTTCACGCTATTAAAAGTGTCAGACTTCTAAAGTCTTTTCTACCACATGTAGTGTGGTCATTTCGTTGCGAAACACACATAAACATATATAGAGAGGAACAAATAGTTTTCAAGTAATTTTATTATTATTATTATTATTATTATTATTATTATTATTATCTATTAGCTTATTCTTCTTACATGCCTCCCCAGTTTTCCCTCGTGTTCATTTTCTTGTAGACTTGCATCTTTCTCATTCTATGTTCATTTTCTTGTAGACTTGCATCTTTCTCTTTCCATGTTCATTTTCTTGTAGACTTGCATCTTTCTCTTTCCATGTTCATTTTCTTGTAGACTTGCATCTTTCTCTTTCCATGTTCATTTTCTTGTAGATTTGCATCTTTCTCTTTCTATGTTCATTTTCTTGTGGATTTGCATCCTTCTCTTTCTATGTTCATCTTCTTGTAGATTTGCATTTTTCTCTTTCCATGTTCATTTTCATGTCGATTTAAATCTCTCTCTTTCCATGTTCATTTTCTTGTAGACTTGCATTTTTCTCTTTCCATGTTCATTTTCTTGTAGACTTGCATCTTTCTCCCTCCATGTTCATTTTCTTGTAGACTTGTATCTTTCTCCCTCTATGTTCATTTTCTTGTAGACTTGCATCGTTCTCCCTCCATGTTCATTTTCTTGTAGACTTGCATCTTTCTCCCTCCATGTTCATTTTCTTGTAGACTTGCATCTTTCTCTTTCCATGTTCATTGTCATGTCGATTTACATCTTTCTGCCTCCATGTTCATTTTCTTTAGACTTGCATTTTTCTCTTTCCATGTTCATTTTCTTGTAGACTTGCATCTTTCTCTTTCCATGTTCATTTTCTTGTAGACTTGCATCTTTCTCTTTCCATGTTCATTTTCATGTCGATTTACATCTTTCTCTCTCCATGTTCATTTTCTTGTAGACTTGCATCTTTCTCCCTCCATGTTCATTTTCTTGTAGACTTGCATCTTTCTCCCTCCATGTTCATTTTCTTGTAGACTTGCATCTTTCTCCCTCCATGTTCATTTTCTTGTAGACTTGCATCTTTCTCCCGGGTTGTTAATTTTCTTGTTGAATTTCCCTTTTCTGTTATTTTTTTCCCCTCTTTCTTGTCGGAGATTTGTCTGCAAGCTGCCGATATAAATTAATTAACCGTTGTCCTCTGGAGTAATGTATCCATTATCACTACATAACACATTCATGTTTGCTACATAAAACAGTTTATCGTCATCACTTTTATTTATTTTATTACACAGAGCAATTTATTCATTTTCACTACCAGATTTATTCGTTGTGATTACATGGAGTTATGTATTTCATTTTACTGGAAAGAGTAATTTGCGTATTTTCACTAGATAGACTAATTTACCCGTTTACACTCTTCAGCACTCTTTACTTCAAGCGTATCCCCTGTCTCGCTCATTCGTTCACTCATTAACGCCGTCCACTCAGTATTTTATACTGTGATATCCTCATATTATTTTTCTTTACCTTTCCTTCTTAAATTCATGGATTCACTACAGCATTCACTTTCACGATTTATTTCCCTTCACTTTCTTATTAATTTTGAAACACTTCATCCATCTATTCATGTTCTCAGCCACTTACGCAACCTTTGCCATATTTATTCATTTCCTTGTTTTATACACCTTTCTCATTCTATGTTATATAACCGTCAGGGTGTTAAATCTAAACTTGTGGTCCTCTGAGAAATATCCACTAACTTATGGCAGCCCACAAGTGTGATTTTCCTGGTCCACGAATAATTTCCATTAAGGCAAAAGTAAAAAAAAAAAAAAGTCCTCACATGTTGTAACTCAAGTAGCCTATATCTTCTCGACTGTTCCTCGTCACAGCGACCCACCAGCTGTAACTTAAATGCCCTATACACTAGTGATTGGTCCTCGTCATTAAGACCTACTAACTGTACCTCTAGTGGCCTGTGCCTACTTAACTGGTCCTCGTCATAACGCCCTGTCAGCTGTAGCCTAAATGCCTTATGCTCTCTAGTTTAGTCCTCGTCATAACGACCTACCAGCTGTAACTCAAATGCCCTATACACTAGCAATTGGTCCTCGTCACAGGGACCTTCTAGCTGTAACTCTTGTGGCCTAAGCCCTCTTAACTGGTCTTTGTTAGCTGTAACCTAAATGCCCTACGTTCTCTATTTTAGTCCTCGTTATAACGACCTACCAGTTGTAGCTCAGCTGCAATATGCCCTCTCGACTGGTTCTGCCACAAGCACCCACATGTGGAATAGTAAGTTCTGGATTAATCCGGTCAGACACAATATAAACATTCTTTCTCACAATTATTGCCTCCCTTAAACCTCTCACACCCGGCTGTTACTGAATCTGGGGGGGGGGGGGGGGGGCTGGGCTATTTATCAGTAAGAACGAAGGTAAGTATTTTGATTTTTTTTTCTTTTAAATAGAAGTATATTTAAGAAATCTATTACCTGGAATATAGATAAAATGATCACAAATTGCTATTCTGACTCTTGTTTTCCTAACTTTTGGTAATGAGTTCCTCTCACTTTCCCAGATCAGCATTTTTGTATTAAAAAAAAAACTTCACGTGGTAAATTTAACAAAAACGTCAGTCAAAAGATCGATATCATAAAAAAAAAGTTGAGGAAATGAGGAAGGACAAAGTTGGGACTCGGCAACAAATGATGCAGGAAAAATACTGTCAGACATCCGGAAGACTTCGGACAGTTGTGTGGGGAAAGACTTCAAACAACAGTTGTGTGGGAAAGACTTCAAACAACAGTTGTGTGGGAAAGACTTCAAATGACAGTTGTGTGGGAAAGACTTCAAACAACAGTTGTGTGGGAAAGACTTCAAACAACAGTTGTGTGGGAGGTGATTTCGCACATCACTTCAGGCAACAATATATGGGAAATACTTTAGGCAACAGTTAAATGGGGAATATTTAAAGCAACAGTAACAAAATATGGGAAATACTTCACGCAACAGTTTTGTGTGTGTGTGAGGGGAGGGGGGAGGAAGCTGTCAAGCAACAATTGTGTGGGAGAAGGCTTCAAGAACCAGTAGTATGTGTGTGAGGGGAAGGGAGAAGGAAGCCGTCAAGCAACAGTTGTGTGAGAGAAGCCTTCAAGAACCAGTAGTTTGTATGTGTGTGAGGGGAGGGGGGAAGGAAGCCGTCAAGCAACAGTTGTGTGGTAGAAGGCTTCCAGCACTAGTAGTATGTGTGTGGGGGGAGGGGGGAAGGAAGCCGTCAAGCAACAGTTGTATGGGAGAAGGCTTCAAGAACCAGTAGTGTGTGTGTGTGTGGGGGGGGGGGGAAGGAAGCCGTCAAGCAACAGTTGTGTGGGAGAAGGCTTCCAGGACTAGTAGTATGTGTGTGTGTGTGGGGGGGGGGGGGGAAAGAAGCCGTCAAGCAACAGTTGTGTGGGAGAAGGCTTCCAGCACTAGTAGTGTGTGTGGGGGGGGGGAGGGGAACACATCAAACACATTTGTATAGAGGAAGACATCGACCAGACACCAGATTCTTAAGTAATATGGAACAATCAAATATGCTCGCCCTCCTATTACCGCTCTTACCAAGATCCCACCCCATATTAAGTAACGAATTACGCAGATCTCATCCCTGGCACTGCCCTAGAACTCTTTCGTCCTAGTGCAAGAAGCAAACTCTGGGTCACGAAGCGACGTTAACTCAGAACAATTCCTCCCGTATAAAAGGTCTTCACTCTTGGCTCTTTGTTTTGTTTTGTTTTTTTCCCAGAAGCACTATTGGATGCAATACACTGACAAAATGTTTGATGACTCCACGTACAAAAATCTCAAAGAAAATATCCCTACAATACGGGACACCCGAGCAGAACATTATTTTACAATAAATTGGATATTGTCGAGAGATAATTATTTTTTTCCCTAAAAGCAAAACTTGGCAATTAAGTCTCATCTTTAACTCGCAGCGTTTCCTCTTTTCCTGTAATTATGCCAAAACCTCCTACAAGCTAATCGGTCAAGGAAAGCCATTCATTCATTCTTTCATTCATTTGCATGTCCCTTGCGGAACTGTGCCTCTCTAACAGCATTCCTGTAGGCCTCTCTGTTGTGAGCAAGATGGTCTACTGCTGATGCATCCATCTGCAGATCATCAACGATGTCTTTCAGCCATCTTCGCCTTGGTCTTCCTTTCTTTCTTTTTTTTCCATTATGAACCCTTCCAAGGCGTTTTTCTATAGATTATCATGACGTTTAATTTGTCCAAAATATTTAAGTTTTCTCTGTTTAATCCTCTTTACTAGCGAGCCTTCTTCAATATTAGGTTGTTGTAGTATGGATATATTTGTTCTTTTTGTGTCCATGATATTTGAAGAACTTTTCTGTAGCAATTACATTCAAAGGCATTTATGTGTTTCTCAGCTGTTTTCTTAAGTGTCCAGGTCTCATAGGCATATGTTGCGATAGGAAAGATGCATACACTTAAAAATCTTATTTTTGTAGTTCTGTCTGTTCCTCTCCGCAAATTTTTTTAGTTGTTTTACTTTCTGAAGAGTGATAATGTCCCCCTTTTAATTTCCCTCATTATATTTCCATTATTAGTTAGCAGTGATCCAAGATATTCAAAACTCTCTACTTCTTACAATTTTTCCTCATTGATACATATTTCAGCTGCCTTGTTTGTTTTGTCAGTTGTCATCAATTTAGTTTTCTTTGCATTAAAATAGAGGTTTTGCTCTTCACTGTTCTTATGGACTGACATAATTAGTTTTTCTATTCAAGGAAAGTATTGATATTTATTCGTTCTCTTGTGTATCAGTGACATGACACAGATAAAATATATGGGAACTAACATATATCTTATAATGTACCGTAGGGGTTACATTTACAGTTTTTGGGGATTATATTTTTCAGCGTCTTCAGAACTTCTTCCTCCTCCAAACGAAGATAGTCGAGGAACACAAATATTTTAGCAATCCTGCCCTGCAGGAAAACCTTGGCCATCATGCTGCTCCTTCTAGTACATGGTAAAATGTGTTGATTTGCGATCTGTATTAGGTACAGAACACCTAAATCTGAAACCATTGGTTTGCTCCCCTTGACAATATACATGAGAACTTAGTTTGAATGTGTTATGGTTCATACATATTGGAGATATATTGAGCAAATATAAGTAATTGACTAAAATAATAACTGAAATTAATATTTCTTTACTTCAAAAAAAGTAAAGACATTTTTAAAAGATCTGAAAGCTGCTTAAAGACACTCAGTTAAATTCCATTTTATAAATGTCACTTTTTCAAGCTAAGAAATGACACCTTTAGACTACATCATGTCTACGACACAGAGCGAAGCATAGAATCAAGTGGTTCGGCCACTTAATGAAAATGACACACTCACAGCCACCCGCGAGATCCTTCAACCAAAGAACCACAGGGCATAGATCAAGAGGAAGACCCAGAAAGAGATGGACAGATGGTATCAGAGAAATATTAGCTAATCATGCCATGACGTCACTGAGGCCACACATCTGGCCCCAAAGGGCCAACTATATGTCCCTCGACACTTCACGGTACAAGAGAAAGGCAGTAAAGTAAGTGGGACTTTTTTTTCTCATTTCTGTGAAAGGTGGTTAAAATAATTGATTTAGATACGGTCCACCGCTGGATCTTTTTTTTTTTTATAAACACCGCACGGCGTTGCTAGATAACTGTACCACTGTGAGGTGGTGAGGGTTTTAGATTAAAATCTTAGTCTAGAAGTCCGGATACTAATGCCTTCTACTATCAGCATCTGGAAACCAGCGTTTTCTTTATAAAGTTATGGCCCTTGAGACTCCAACTGTATTATCATCTTTTCCAGAGCATACACCATGGAAAGAAGCAGATTGTACACAAATAACTATTCAGACTGAAGTGAAAGGTGTGCAAAGTGGTGAGATGCAAAGCAATCAATAGCTACACTTAGTGTGCTAGATGACAATATCCATGTGACACCTGGATACGTGTGTATACAGGCAGATTTGCACACAATGCCATAAAGAATGGAGGGGCAGGACTACATATTGAATATCCAAACAACACCACTGACAAGATTTCTATACCCACTGGAAAATACTGCAACAACTATGATGCAGAAATTAGGGCAATTATTGCTGCAGTTGAAAAACTATCAGACTCCAGAATTGATACATGCCCTGTAGTAATTCTCACGGATGCAAGATCAGAACTGGAAGGTCTTCAGAGCAACAAACTACCAGACCTTAAGGATGCCTTGTCAAAAATTGGCTTATAACACGGAGTCACTTTGCAGTGGATTTCCTCCCACTGTGGGATACCAGGCAATGAGAAAGCTGACCGTCTGACCAAAGAGAGCACTGAAATGGAGCAACTAGACATACCAATCACCTATAGTCAGAAGAAAGACATGATAAAAACCTACAGGAAGCCACAAACACCACCACATGATGACTATCACATGCTAAACAGAAAGGAACAAGTCAGCATTTTCCGTCTCCGAACAGGACACACAGCCGACTCCGAAGTCATATGTATACAAAGTTTAAGGTTGGTACTACTAATCTATGTACATGTGCCCAGGTGCCCCAAACTGTGGAACATATCCTCCAAAACTGCATCAACTACGAGACGCTGAGAAATAATTACTGGCCCAGTGAAACCACTAAAGAAGATAAGCTCCATGATTCCATATATGAATTTCAAAAAAACACTAAATTTATCCAAGAGACAGGATTGCAGATACAAACAAACAATGCGTACGAAGAAGAAAAAGAAGGCAATTGAGGCCACTGAAGTTGAACTCCCCAAGATATATACTTTGTATACAGTGCATCTAATACTGTTCTGAAGTGTATGTTTCAGCTATTCGACTCCGTAATGAGGACGTAAAATTATGCTATTTTTTTGCAACTTTTCAACATTAATGTTACATGTACTGAACCAAGACGATGCACTTTTTTGTAACCATAACTGAAGCGTCAATTATTAACACGTTAATTCTTATATTTTATCTTTCCTGGCTAACAGCACCTCTTTCTCCTTTTTTTTTCACTCGGCCCGTTATTGTAAGTGTTTCTCTGTGAAGACTTCTTGCTGAAAAATCACACTTTTTGATCTGGCAACTAATTAAGACGCTGATTACTTTACCTTACTCTCAGTTTTCCAGCGGTAACTCCGTGTAATCGCTAGCCGTTTATGAAGCAAGCCAGAAGCCGGAAAGAAAGACATTTAATCAGAATTGTCCAGAATGAACAAGAAAGGGACTATGAATTGATAACGTGATTATTTATTATTGTTGTTGTTGCTGGTAGTTAAAATTTTGACACACTTTTCATTATGTTCAAAATGCTGCATAGCGTATAAAGAATCCAGTGTAACTTTGTCAGTAAAAATTATAATCGTCTAAACTTCTAACTAGACTAAATCTCCACTTAGTCTAAAGCACTCAGTCGATATAAATCGCCATTCCTTTTCGGGAGTAAGAAAAGCTAGACACTATCATTTCGTTTCGCTTGACTTTCCAAATATGCTTTACAGTCAAAAGTCAGCTCTAAGCAGAAATTGATATGAACTTACATCGCTTAGTTTATGAAAAGAGTTAACTGACCATAGCAAATAACGTCCAGGAGTTGTTTTATTTATTTTCTTTACTTCATAGCATCTTGCTGCATATTATTTTTTTCTAACAAAAAGGATTATACATTCAGTTTAAGCATGTACTGATGACTGTGAAATTTTAAAAAGTTGTGATTAACTTCATGTACTTCATGTTATATGTAATTGTACTGTTAGTGTATAAGAAGGTAAAGGTACAATACCCCGTTTCCGTGCCGTTAGGGGATACGGTGTTAGGCCCGTATTTCCAAGACCTTCGGCACATGAATGTATGATGTTGTCAGTATCATGTCTGGCCACATTTACCTTCCCAGATATTTCTGGTACCCATTTTTAAAGGCTGGGTGGACCCCCAGTGCCTTTTTTTGGTGTGATAGTGTCTAGGTGCATATTGTCGTCTTACTTATTTAACTTGTATATTGAAAATATAATGAGGAATGTTAGAGAAGATGTAGACAAAGAATATTACGATGCCATAACAATTGGAGGTTATTAAATACCAGAGATTAGATATGCTGATGACACAGTATTACTGTCCACAAAACAAAACGGAACTGAAAAACTAATTATGTCAGTCCGTAAGAACAGCGAAGAGCAAAACCTCTATCTTAATGCGAAGAAAACTAAATTAATAACAACAGACAAAACAAATAATGCAGCTAAAATATGTATCAATGAGGAAAAATTGGAAGAAATGGAGAGTTTTGAATATATTGGATCACTACTAACTAATAATGGAGATACAATGAGGGAAATTAAAAGGAGGACATCTATCGCTCTTCAGAAAGTGAAACAACTAAAGAATCTGTGGAGAGGAACAAACAAAACTACAAAAATAAGATTTTTAAGGGCATGCATCTTTCCCATCGCAACATATGCCTGTGAGACTTGGACATTTACTGAGAAACACATAAATGCCTTTGAATGTAAATGCTACAGAAGAGTTCTTCAAATATCATGGACACAAAAAAGAACAAATATATCTATACTACAAGAATTTAATATTGAAAAAGATTGGCTAGTAAAGAGGATTAAACAGAGAAAAATTAAATATTTTGGACATATTAAACGTCATGATAATTTAGAGAAGACAGTGTTGAAAGGTTTCTCTGCGAGTTTCCAAGTTAACAGGCATAACATCCTTTGATGAGGTTGAAAGACTCGCCGAAGACAGGAAAAATTGGCGAACTACTTTGCGAGCCCTATGTGACGTCTAACGGCACGGGAAGGATATAAGATATAAGATATAAGATAAGTGTTGAAAGGGTACATAATGGGAAAAAGAAAGAGAGGAAAACTAAGGTGAAGATGGCTGCAAGACATCGTTGATGATCTGTAAATGGATGCGTCAGCAGCAGGGCATCTTGCTTACAACAGAGATGCCTACAGGAATGCTGTTAGAAAGACAAAGTCCCGCAAGGGACACGCTAATGAATGAATGGTATCAGAGAAAAAAAACAAAAAACTCCCTTACTGCTGGGACTTGAACTCGGTACCACTGGATTAGTAGAGCGAGCGCCTAACCACTCAACCAGCCAGGCCGGTTATCAAAAATAATTTGCATCTATTTTGTAACTGGCTCACTAGTTAATGTGTTTTTTTTAAATCCTGCCCCCAACAACTAAAGAATGTTAGAAATTAATTGAAAATGAATTCCATTTTCGCTCATTTTCAGTAAGCGAATGCCTTGTTAAAAATGTTCGATCTATGATTCATAAAGTTATCGAAAGTGAATTTATTTCAGAATATATTAGCTATAATGGTTCCATTACATTTGTATATTACAATAGCAGGGGAGCGCGTGGCCACTTCTTTGTTTGTGATAATCAATTTAAAACGCCGCGGTGCCTTGCCTTTGATATTAAACAGACAGGTGCGGTTTACTTTCAAGTGTTTGCCAGGCTACATGTAGATGTGAGCAAGTGAGAATTAACCAGAGAAAGAATGATATAAAGGGCGAAAAAGAGAGTTATGGATTATTCTGTTAATGTGCGTGCAGGTGTTTAAAAAAAAATAAAAAAAGATTGAATCTCTTTTTGTCTATTCAGAATGGACCTGAAAGTTGCCACTGGCTGGATTTGCTAGTACGTCTCTTGAAATGGGAGGTAACTGAGTTGATTTGAAAGAAAAGTCACAAAACACAACAAAAAAAAAACTACTTAAGCTTGCCAGCACTAGAAACTAACGATGCGGCTGATCTCCCTTGACTTCACATACGTTAAAATTTTGATGCCCAAACTGCTAAAACCTCAACAAACAAAATTCTGCCCTGAAGCTCAAAGGGTTAACAAATACCCAATATTGCTTCATGGACCACTGTACGCTAATCGTCTACTAAATATAAGCTTTCTATTTCAAAGACACTGGCCCGAAATGTCAAAGGAAAAAAAAAACACTTTATAATACACTAGCTAGCATTGTCACAACCGCGAAGTCAATGAAAATCTTACAGCATAAAGGGTTTTTTACCAAAGGAAATAAATTAAAACTTAGACAAATAACAAGTATAAAATATTCAAAGCGCGCGCATGCACTAGAGAAATGTTTTCTATTCGGAGCACTGCCAATCCCATAAACCGCCATTATAGCTTGTATCCCTCGTGGTCTTTAGCCTGTGTAAAATTCATGAAATACTTGGTCACAGACAAAAAGGATATTCAAATAAATAAAAATACAAAAAAAAAACAAAAACAGTGAAAGAGAAAGCAAGAGGAAAAAAAAGAAAGGGAAAAAAAAGGAAAGAAAAGTCAGAAAGAAAGAAATGAAACGAAATCAGAATTGTCCAGAACGAGCAAGAAAGAGGCTGAACTGATAACCTGAAACTGAAACAAACACGGACAAATATGGAGCAAATAAATTTCTCTTTTAGAACATTCGAGCAAGTCCAGACCCAATGTAATAAGATAAGTTAGCAATGAATTATTTTCATTCATTTGCAACGTTTCAGCTCTTGTCTTCCCCGAAAAGTCACGATTAAAGAAATCACAGAAAAAAAAAACAAATGGATACATTTGTTAACGCTTTGTATCAAGGACGGGAATAGGAGTGGCCAATCGATTGGGGGGTGGGGTGGTAGGGGCAGTCTCTCAATCAGTCTCGGACTAAGGATGATTGATCGAAGTCCTCCTGCCACCTCACATTCATCAGGATTCTCGTTCGTGCTAAAGAGTGCGCGCACTGTGCTAAAATCCTCGTTCCCATGAGAAGAACCTAGCACTAATAGACTTGTCCGGCGTGGAAAGATGGTAACATTACAACATTTTGCAGTTTTCTTGTTATCAATGGGCTAACTTGACCAGGAAACACCTATCATCTTCTTCATCTTCTGTACAGGCCCGGTCTCAAGTTATTTCACTGAAATAATAACTTGTCTTCAAGCTAGATATATCCTTGGCGCCAATTTCATGGCGTAAGTTAACTGGTTTTATTACAAATTATTTTATATATTAAGCAGACTGGGGTGTGAGATGTGGAGTGGTGGGTCCGACCTTTTGGACGTCAATGTGAGTTATTCATTAATTTTAATACTTTGACTGCCCGTGGCACTTCCCCCTCCCCCTTCGTCCATCGTTTAAACAAATTATATAACGTTTCTCCACTTCATTCTTTCCTCGTTTTACGTAACAGATTTTTTTGTCAGGAAAGTGGTCGTTTGTTCCTTTGTGCTAGCAGCTTGATTTCAGGTAGAGGGCAGAATATCAGACGGGCCTGCCTGCCCAGCTCTTCACCTTTTGAAATTAAAGTTTGTTCGTTAGTGCTACAGTGTAGCAAACACTTTACTTTTTATGTTTAATTTTTTTTGGTTCTTATTTCTAACTTTTTTTTATAGTTCCTTTTTCCTTTAGACCAGCCACAGGTCATGTAAAAGGCTCCTTCCTGCCATGAAAGTTTCTAGGGGATATACAGTAATGTTAATGCTTGAATTTTCTTGATCTGTCGGCACACTAGAGGATAATGAGGTCAGCATCACCCCTGACCACCTTTCCTTCTCTAGTTCCAGAAGAAGGCCAGGTACTCATTTCTACAACTGAATGACTGAGGGCGCCCTCGGCCAGATTCGAACCGCCGAACTTCGCCCCCAATCCTATACCATGCTGAGCCTCATTACCTTCAGGGCATCGGCTGCAGAAAACATCATGCTCGCACTTCCAGGTAGATAGAAGAAGAAAAAGATAAAGAAGAAGAGCTTAGCCTAAACTTTTGAACATAAATAAAGAAGGATATTTGGAGATGGCGTGCCCTTAACTCATGGTTATAGAAAGATATATATTCTTTCTTTGTTGCTCTATCTCATGATGTATCTGAAAGTGGTGTTGGATGAAAGAACAAAGACGAAGATATATCAGGTGAGACATACGTGGAAAACACAACTGCATAACTACCTCTTTCTAGAAGCTCAGTTGAGATTTCTGCTTGCTAGTTGCTTGTCAGCCTGTGTATGCGCTATATTTCCCTTACCTTCTTTGCTCCAAAACAACACTTGTAGGGTTGGTAGACCTTACAGGTCTATGCAAATTAAGCCTCAGAGTGATATTTAGAAGAATTAGCACATTTCTAACCCAGCCTGTATTTTAAAATTATAGAGTAATTTTTCTTTTTGTTTTTTTTATACCGAAATTTCTAAACAAAATTTATTCTGGCACATCATGGAAAATAATGCAGGAGTGAAAAAGCTGAAGCGTTCCTACTGTTCTAATATAAAAATTAATGGTAAAGGTAACCCTGTATGTCCTGGAGACACTTAGAAGATATGGTGTTGGTGCCCATATTTTTTATCAGCCTAAGGAAAATACACAGTATCTTCTTCTTCTTCTTCGTTCGCTTCAACTACCAAGATCGCCCCTTGATCCTACTGAATTTACTTCTGTGGTTCTCGCGATAGTCTCATTTAGGATGGAGGCTCAGAGCTTCGTGGGGCTTGGGCCTATATTCTCGATGGGTCACAGAAGCGGGATTGCGTGGCACTGTGGTTTTCGTTGCACCAGTTTAGTCTAGAGTTGGACTTTCTCACCGGAAAACCTCGACGTTGTTTGGATATAATATATCCCCGCCGGGTGAGATTTGGTTGCCTATCTAACTGCACTGGTTCAGTGTCTCCGACTTCAGCGTTTGTTGTCGTGGCCGCTACCCTTCCTGGTGGTGACCATGGTGGAGCTTTTGTCGAGGAGGACGAGTCCTCGCCACTAGTGAATTTCACTCCTGTGTTAAGCAGGTTTAGGCGTATTATCACAGTATGGGTTTACATAGGACGTGACCGGCCTCTAGAGCGGAGATGCCGTGATATGTGTAGCCATCAAGTTTCACCCCTTATACTCAGTATAAAGTGGAACGAGTTCAAGAACAACGCGAGATAAGGTAGATGAGTAAACAACAACCTGTCTCATGGGCGATCAGAAAAGGGAAAAAGACATATGTCGATCACGTGATGAGAAGAGTCAGAGAATCTCAAATCAAGCTATCAAGTGGAACACAACAGGCCGAAGAAAAAGAGGTCAACCGCGTGAAACTGTAAAGAGGACATTGTTAAGAGAGGCCAAATTAGTAGGCATAAAATCCCTTGATGAGGTTGAAAAGCTCGCTGAAAACAGGAAAACCTGGCGAACTACCATGTGGGCCCTATGTGACGTTTAACGGTACGAGAAGGATGTGAGATATAAGATGTGGTTAGCATCACGCTGGTCACCGTTTCTCCTCCAGCTCCTGCAGAAGACAGGGACTAATTTCTTTAGCTGAGTGACTGTGGCGCCACGAGAGACTAGGGCACTAACAGATTCGTCACTCAAGACTCCCATTGTTCCTTATCGTAAATCTTGGCGGTGACCTTTTCGTTTATTTATGTTTATCAGGCTAGAGGTACGCATGTCCACAAAAAACCCCATCATAACTAGGTACTATGTCAATAAAACGTATGTGTGTATGTTTGAGAGAGAAAGAGAGAGGAAGAGGGAGAGAGAGGGAGGGAGATAGAGAGGAAGAGGGAGAGAGAGGGAGAGAGAGAGAGGGAGAGAGAGGAAGAGGGAGAGAGAGAGGAAGAAGGAGAGAGAGAGGAAGAGGGAGAGAGAGGAAGAGGGAGAGAGAGAGGAAGAGAGGGAGACAGAGAGGAAGAGGGAGAGAGGAAGAGGGAGAGAGAGAGGAAGAGAGAGAGAGAGAGGAAGAGGGGGAGACAGAGAGGGAGAGAGAGAGGGAGAGGGAAAGAGAGAGAGAGGAAGAGGGGGAGAGAGAGAGGAAGAGGGAGAGAGAGAGGAAGAGGGAGAGAGAGAGGGAGAGAGAGGAAGAGGGAGAGAGAGAGAGAGAGAGGAAGAGGGAGAGAGAGAGGGAGAGAGTCTTGAAGAATCACACATTATCTGTGGCAATGGACGCAAACTATCTAGTACTTCAAATCGTAACATTTTTTTTCATTTTTTTCTAAAATATCATTGTTTAAAGCTCAGTTTTCACAAATTAAAAACCCCAATTTATGTTTCTCAAGTTTGAAAACAAATAGGATTTGTTTAGAACTTTTAAACGAAGCAAATAAATTCTATACATTTTATCAGATATATCATTTTATCCTTATTCAATTTCTTAAATAAAAAATTTCAAGATAAATTCTTTATTACCGGTATAATTTTCCGGTTATTTATGCAACTTTAAGTCTGGATTTCTTTTGGATAATAAACATAACTTTCTAGTTAGATAGCAATTTCAAATCATAAAAGGAATTGTAATAAAGGCAAGAAAAAAAAAAGAAATTTGTTAATTCACACAACAATAACAAAAGTAACGTACAAAAGAAATGTGTACACGATCATTTGGTTCATGGAAGTTCATTTCAGTTTGTATACTGTACAAATTCATATGACTCAAATAAGATCTCTCTCTCTCTCTCTCTCTCTCTCTCTCTCTCTCTCGCTCTCGCTCTCTTACGCTCTTATTCTCCCTCATTCTCACTTTCTGTCACACGCTCTCTTTTTTTTCTGCCTCTCATTATCCTTTTTCTGTAGATGCATTTCATTTTAATTACATAATACATGCAAATCTACATCTACAGATAAAATATTAATATGGCATGTTACACTATAATAAACATAAAGATAACAGAATATTTACAAGACTTATATAAATAGAGTTATACTTCTTCTTCTTCTGTTCCTCTGGAACTCCGAGCTTGTGTTCTTTGCAGCTGCTGTGATGAAGACATTTGAGGAAGACTTTCCGGCTACTCCGTTGTTGCTTTGTAAAACTAATTATGTTTAAGATGGGGTTGTTTTGAACCACCAGTTCTATCGCTGTTTAAATTTTTATCGATAAAAATGGCTCTTGTTGTTTCAGAAGTTGGCTCTGGGGCAATCTGGAGCAAAGAAGATATTCTTTTGTCAAGCCTTTTATTTTTTTTTCGACCAGTCTTTGTGATGAGTCTGTATATATTTGACTGGCTCGCTAGGGCGTAGTAACATTTAACAATTGTGAAACTCCTGTCCCCTTATGCTAGCACTTTCTCTCCAGATCCTGGGATAAGTCAAATCATAACAGATGATTCCAGTGGATATATTTCGGAATAAATAACTTTTTTAAAATTCCAAAAAAAACTGTTTGAAGAAAACTTCAGATGATTATTTTCGCTGGAAACGTAACAAAATTAGAAATTGCTTCATCTTAGAAAAAAAAAATTCTAGCGTATTTTACATTTAAATCGTCAAAGGACGGCATAATGATATTACTGTGAGACGTAAGAACAAACAAACAAACACAATATAAATCATATTTATACACACAGCAAAGAAATGGCATGAAAATGGACTTCGATAATAACGTACAATTATTCACTGAAGACTTATAAATGGAAGCCACGAAGAATGTTTTGTAGTTCAATGCTGAGTAGAGCGGGGTGCACTATAACTTGCGGAAGACATGAAAAATTCACAAGATAAAAGGTTATTTAACAGAAGACTATAACCCAACGAATCTGAGAAAGCTGAATATAGTTATTTTGCAGCAATCATTCTCAGTCTGTTTACATCCAAGAAGCCCTTTATCAGTGGTATATACGTTGCAGAACACCAGCTTAAACGCAGTATCGCAATACCACATATCCTTAATTGGTTTCGTTCAACAGATGGATCCTGATGATAGCAACCTCATAACGCAGCGGCAGACATCTTGGTAAATGCTCCGCGAAATACACGTTTGGAGGCACTGCTACAACATATATTTATCCTCTTCAGCAGAGATATCATATAGTGTTGTCTAGGGTTCTAGCAGCTGGTCCCGTTAGAGACCCGTTAGCCAGTAAATTATTAGATAATTTGTTTCACATTCTCCGCATTGATATCCGCCTAGGCGTCCATCTGTAGTCTGTTATAAATTAACGAGAAAGAGAAGCCTAGAAACTCCGCTCTAGATTAACGAAGTGAAAACATATCAACAGCAATCCAAGCCACGTGGATCCATCGGTGAGATCGCTTTGCATCAAAAAGAAGCAAATCTGCAATTATAAAGATAACCTAAGTGCAAGAAACCTGAGTTAAGTTGTTAGATAACTCTGGTGTTGGATTTAGGGGGTTAGCAAGACTAGTTACAACGTGGGGCCTCACAATCTGTAGGACCTCACAAAATTTCACATTATTTTTTTCTTTTAGAATTTTATGTGAGTCTGATTATATATTTCGTCAACATATATATATATATATATGTCAAACCAGCCATGTGATAAATATGCAATCAGCAATTACAGTCATTTTAAAATCATTTGCCTTTTCCACTAAAATAGTCTGCTATTAAATACTTAAAAGGCATATATGTGCTATTTTTTCAATATTTTGTGATGACCCAAGATCCAGTCTTCATACGCACCTTTGTGAGATATTTCAGGGTAACTTTTTTAACAAGGGGGCTCCAAGCTTTCTATAGCTTTGGGCCTCACCCAAATCCGAATCCGGCACAGGAATAGGTCGATAGAAGCGTCGACGTTAAAATACACAAAGCAGCATTTTTTAATTGACTCTTCCCACGTTAAAATGAAGTGACATAATGTAAGGAAGCGCTGATCGTTTCCCAAGAACTATGAGTACTACAATTAGGTTCCCAAGAACAATAGGTACTACAATGATAGCTGAGTGCAAAAGGGTGGAATCTTAAACTGGCTCCACCCAAATTCATCATCTTTTGGAAATAAACTTCATTTGTCCGTTCTGTGTGTTAAAATAATTTTAGATTACTAACAAGATGGACATACAATTACCTGCAGACACAGAAGGGCCCGATGAAAAGGGGGATGAGAGCCTAGAGTTATACCCCTAGGGCCTGGGCTGTTGAAGGGCCATAGCGACCTTGTTTTTTCCTCCTTCTCTTCTTATTAAGAGTCACAGTTCGGGAAAACAAAATAACATTCCGCTTACAGTTTGTTTGGAAGGGGGGGGAGGGGGAGCCGATAGTAAGTGACTGGGACTCGACAAAGCTTCTCGCAATTCTGGACACAAGGGCACCTTCTTTGGATTTGTTGCGATTTTAATTGACAGTTTTGTGCCGTGTGAACAACAAAATCAGAAGAACTTACCTCATATATTCAAAATAATTTTTTTTTTAAATCTAAAAATATTAGGAAACGGCAACCCTAAAAAAAGTCACTTTTCTTTCAAAATTCTCCATATCTCGGCTGTCATTCATATACACATAATACAAAATTTTTATTCATTATGTGACATAAATGTATGTGAGCATGGAAGCAAACATTAGATACATGCTCCTAGTGCGATCGATCATTAGATGCATGACCGGTGGTGTAATAGAACATAAAAACACGTTCCTGTTGTAACAAAACATCATACATACGTTACTGGTGTAATAAAACATCAGGCGCATGCGCTTGGTGTAACAGAACATCAGATTACATTCTGGTGGTGTAATAAAACATCAGATACGCGTTCCTGATGTAATGAAAACATCAGATACACGTTCCTGGTGTAATAATACACCAGATGCATGCTCCTGTTGTAATGAAACATCAAAAAAACATCCTGTTGCATACAATAATAAATTAGATTTAATGCATGTGGTAACAAGATAAGTGTTGTAACTGAAATATTATTGTTGCGACACACTAGCAAAGTGTTATTTAATCTCTCTCCACATATGGAAGGCATTATATAATCGCTAATTTCCCCCCATTCCAGATCCACATAACAGCAACATTAAAATTAACATTTAACATAATCTGCACTTGAAACATACCCCATCATATTATAACTGGATAACATTCCTTTTCTGTACACAAGCCCTTGCATATTATAGTTGGACAATACTTCTTTCCTTAAACAGATCCTGATATATTACAAGTGGATACAATTTCATTCCTTAAAAGAACCTGATATATTAGATACAATTTATTTCTTTAAATAAGCTAATATATTACAACTGGGTACTGTTTCATTCCTTAAAGAACCTGATATATTACAATTGGATACAATTTCTTTCCTTAAGGAACCTGATATATTACAATTGGATACAGTTTATTTCCTTAAAGGACTTGATATATTACAACTGGATACACTTTCTTTCCTTAAGGAATCTGATATATTACAACTGAACACAATTTCTTTCCTTAAAGAATCTGATATATTATAATTGGATACAGTTTCTTTCTTTGAAGAACCTGATACATTAATATTGGAAACAATTTCTTTTCTTAAGCAATCTGACACTTAACTATTGGAAACAACTTCTTTCCTTAAACAACCTGATATATTACAACTGGATACAATTTATCTCCTTAATAAACCTAATATATTATAACCGAATACAATTTCCTTCCTTCAACAAGCTTTTCTTGGTGAAAAATGAACTTGCAAAGCATATTTAACAGCGCTAAAGTTTGCAACAGTCATTGTTAAAACAGATCATTTAAGAAAAGAAAATCTTATGCAGATAGAGGTATGAAAAAATTTTCGGAATGTTTTCTGAAGAAAAAAAAGAGAGAGACAGAGACAGAGAGAGAGGGGGGAGAGACAGAGACAGAGACTATAAGTACCAACAGCTTTAACACTGAAATCCCTTAATTCACAAGATGACGATAAAAAGGCTTACTCAAAGGCTTGATGAACAACTACGGAAGTCGAGAGACCATCTTAAAAGGAAAGAAGAAAAAAAAAGTGGACATTTCACTAACCAAGTTCACTTACAACGTTAAATACCACTATTCCTGTTAGTACGCTCAGCTGAGTAATCTATTATTATTATTATTATTATTATGTGCCCTGCCGGGTAGTGTTAGGACTCATTGTTCTCTATCATGTGCTGTCCTTGATGTTTCCGACTAATTCAGATACTTCTTCCGTGCCACTTGATCAGTCCACTGAGGTGTTTTTGGTCAGTCCACTGAGGTGTTTTTGTCCTCTTGGCCTTCCTCTCCTCCTTCTTTCCGTCGAGTGTTCCAGACATGACTAGATTCTCTAACTTTGTCATCTCACAACGTGTCTAAGAAAATTTTCACTTGTCTTTTTTTTCGTATCATTTTCACTGGTTTTCGTTATTCTGAAACTTCTTTGAGGACATCTTTATCTACCATTACTTATCTTAATAAACCCACGTTAAGAAACGCGCAGCAAAGTAGGGAAGAACTTATACGGCTAGAAAATAGTATGAGTAATATCCGGGACGTTTATAATCTAGACTTAATATCTTGCTGAAAATACTGGATTCATGTTTTATACAATTATTTAGTATCTTTACCTAGTTGTCCGTGCTGTATTTGTTCCATTGTTTTTGCTGATCAGGACTTGTGAAATTGTTCCATTCTGCAGCATGTTCCAAGCTGACACTCGATGTTTGGTCGGTTTCCATGCAAATATTTAATGTTGTCCTTGACTTTCCTGCCCCAGTAACCTGATTATGAGAGACTGGAATCGTGATAAGGTATGAGGCTGGATAATTAATCATCCTCTTTGGAGTTGACTACTGTGGCAACAGCAGCACCAAATAAGAATATGTTCTGCATGTTGTTACTTTTGTATCCGTTCATAACGTTAATGTTGTCTGCCAATAGATAAACCTGCATTTTTGCTTCACTATCAGGTAGCATTTTCTTGTTTGTGGCTGTGTTATGCAAGCTATTGACTTCCAGATTCTTGCGTACATTGCAGACTTTCTTATGCTGTCGAAGTCTTATGAAGTGAGCTACCTAATTCAGCTGATGGTTTGAGATGCCTAACTTTACTTCAACTTTTTGCTACGACCTACCTAACTTTACTTCAGTTTGTTCTTCACCTTTTTAAAATAAATATCATTCATTCATTCATTCAACTTATGCTACGAGCTACTTAACTCTACTTCAGCTGATGACCTAGTTGTGTGACTTTCCAACACAAAGGATTAAAAGTAACCGTATAAGATAGAAACAACTAAAGAAATAGACAAGAAATTAGACTCTTTTGAAAACAAATGCCTAAGGAAAATACTCGGCATCAAGTGGAACGAATTTAAGAATAATGCAGAGATAAGACAGATGACTGAACAACAACCAGTCTCATGGGTGATCAGGAAAAGGAGATTGACATATGTTGGTCACCTGATGAGAAGAAATGATCAGAGAATCCCAAAACAAGCTGTCAAGTGGAACACAACAGGCCAAAGAAAAAGAGCAGACCATGTTAAACTCTGAAGAGGTCATTGTTAAGAGAGGCTAAATTAACAGGCATAAAATCCCTTGATGAGGTTGAAAGACTCACCGAAGACAGGAAAAATTGGCGAACTACTTTGCGAGCCCTATGTGACGTTTAACGGCACGGGAAGGATATAAGATATAAGATAAAGATATAAGATAGATGCAGAAATGAAGGTCTCGAAACATTGGTCATGACCGGAAAGGTAAATAGCAAAAGACAGAGAGAGCGAAGAAGACAGACATATCTAGACGGCCTGGCTGCATGGTTTGGTGTGAGAAGAAGACAGACATACCTAGATGGCCTCACTGCATGATTTGATGAGAGAAGAAGACAGGCATGGTTTGATGTAAAAACATCAAGTGAATTGATTCGAGAAACGGAAGATCGAGTGAGTTGGAGAGAGATGACCACCTATCCTATCAGCACGGCACTGATCTGACCTGATAAGATAGTTCTTGATTCAAAATTATTCTTTATATTTTCGCATGAAGTGACCGCGTTTTTATGTTGCATTACAAGTTCTTAAATTCTTTTACAAAGTTGGCATTATGGACTGCAGTTCTAAAGTGTGTGATAAATGCACGGAATAGTTCAGAGAGTTTGGAGTTAAAGGTTTTTTTTTCCAAAACTGAGGATAATATCTACATCCTTTGGAAAATTTATTTTTTCATCGCCAGTGAACACAAAATGTTTTATTTGTTCTCAAACAAAGATGTAACAGAGAAACCAGTTTTAACGTGAAAGGCAGTTTAACTCAAATACACATTTTATGAATAATAATACAAAAGAAAAAGTAATTTAGTGAGTGTAGTTATAAGTTTATGTATGAAATTTTCTTTATAAACGTCACATGACTGATCATCTGTCGTGTCGGTAAGCGTTGGAGATCAAGCTTCACCTATCAACGCTGTTCCTAACACTTCTGGTAGCCGGATTACCTTCTTTTTCTTGTGCCACTTGGTCAGATCATTAAGATGTTTTTTCCCCCTTCGTGATGTCCCTCTCATCTTTTCCCCCTTGTGTTTTTCAGTGTCTCTCATCTTCACTAACTCCTCTCTTCTCGTGATATATCCAAAAAACTTTGGATGGTCTTTTCCTTACTGGCTTTAGCTAGTATTTCGCAAAGCAGTTGTAAGCGCGTATAGAATATGCAAAAAAAAAAAAAAAACACGTAAATGAAACAAGTGAAACATTAACCCTTTGTATCTGCTAGTTAAATCTGTTCGGTGAATTCACACAAAAAAAACTGTCGGTCAGTTGTTGTTTTTTTTAAAATCTGCCAGCGTATATAAATTGATGTAAAATTTCAAGATTTTTTAAAAACAAATTAAAATGAAGGGATTCAGAAACTGTCCACTTGTTCTTCAACATGGTCTGTCTTTCTTGGCAACCATTGGCTGAGCGCTAGGTAAACCTCCCTTTGATCGTGATCACCAAGTACATCACGAAATCAGTCTAGCATCTGCTTGCTTGATTTCATCATTTTTCTTATTAATAAAGATATCTCTTCGATGTGAAGTTGTAAAACGAGTAATAATTGATATTTGAAGAGAACATCAATATATTCTGAGGTATCGTTATTGGTTTTTTGTTTTTTTAATTCTGTGAATTAAGTTCGTTTCACTGAGCGGCTGGCGGTCGTGACCTGTCATCTGGAGCAGCAGCCTGGTCATTATCAAGTCCGTGATGAAAGAATGGCTATTTGTTTGCTATCTACATATCACTCTGAATAATTAGGGGATTTGTTGGAAAGATGTGGTTAAAACTCCTCTCTCTCTCTCTCTCTCTCTCTCTCATGTTGTCTGACTGAAGTACGGGTAGTACACTGAGGGATTCTGGGAGGAGCTGTAGGAACCGTGTGCTCGGAGAATGCTTAGAGGGCTCATGAGGCCCGCTGAAGGTAGGTAAGGGTGGAGCGACTGACCGTAGAGCATACTGGAATACGGGCTGGAAAAGGATCCGAACCCGCCTGATGACGGTGGGATGGTGGGGCTGTTAACGTCTAGGCCAGGATTCTGTTTCTTCCACTTCGTCCGACGGTTCTGGAACCAGATCTTCACCTGCGGACAAAAGGTCACTGTTAGTTTTAATGATGGACAGTGGTCAAGAAAAATGACTATAGTGTCTGTTTTTTTTCTCAAATTTATTCCATGATGAGAACTAACGACTTTTTACTTGTTGGCGAAGCACGTGTGTAAACGCTGGAGGAGCTACGTGTATAAATACTGGAGGAGCTACGTGTATAAATACTGGAGGAGCAACGTGTATAAATACTGGAGGAGCTACGTGTATAAATACTGGAGGAGCTACGTGTATAAATACTGGAGGAGCTACGTGTATAAACACTGGAGGAGCTACGTGTATAAACACTGGAGGAGCTACGTGTATAAACACTGGAGGAGCTACGTGTATAAACACTGGAGGAGCTACGTGTATAAACACTGGAGGAGCTACGTGTATAAATACTGGAGGAGCTACGTGTATAAACACTGGAGGAGCTACGTGTATAAACACTGGAGGAGCTACGTGTATAAACACTGGAGGAGCTACGTGTATAAACACTGGAGGAGCTACGTGTATAAACACTGGAGGAGCTACGTGTATAAACACTAGAGGAGCTACGTGTATAAACACTGGAGGAGCTACGTGTATAAACACTGGAGGAACTACGTGTATAAACACTGGAGGAACTGCGTGTATAAACACTGGAGGAACAGTAATGAAAAGTGAAATAATGAGAAACAAAAGATTCAGATATTTAAAATAATTCGACCTTATCAAGAAGACATAAGTTAAAATAATTCGACCTTATCAAGAAGACATAATAGAAGAAAACTGAAAACCATACATGAGGGAAATGTTGAAGGAAAAAAGATCAAGATTAGGCCACTGATACAGGTCAGGTAGCTGGACAAACATGAGATGAACGGACATGAGCTTGCAGAGCGTAGTGTGAAAGCAAAGGACAAAGAAAGCTCAAGATTCATTACAGCCAATCTTTCCTGTGAGACGCCACAAGATGATGATTATACACAGTTTAAAATATTTGCTAATGTAAAGTGGTCAGAGTTTAGCCTGAGGGACTGCGTGTTGTTCACGGGCACTGATCTGGACATTTGGGTCCCTATGGATGAGGCGTCATAAATATTCAGAAATAAGGAGAAAAGAAAGGATTCTGCGTGATATAAATAAAGTGTACCAAACACAGGCAACTTAGCTGTTTATTTAAGGATTTGTGTCCTCGAACCCAAGCATCTTTTTAATAAAGGTAACATTTGGTTTATTTGTTTGGACTGTCCCGTATACTTTACTTTAAAAAAAAACCGTTAATTAAAAAAAAAAACGGATTTCTTGTCTATAATTTAACTGAGTGTACCTTTTTTTCCTTGATAATTTAAATTAATCTGTCCATTGTCTATAATTTAGTTGATTGTACCTTCTTTCTTGAGAATTTAAATAAATATGTCTCATGTCTATAATTTAGTTGATTGTACCTTTTTTTCATTGAGAATTTAAATTAATCTGTCCATTGTCTATAATTTAGTTGATTGTACTTTTTTGTCCTTGAGAATTTAAATTAATCTGTTCATTGTCTATAATTTAGTTGATTGTACCTTTTTTCTTGAGAATTTAAATTAATATGTCTCTTGTCTATAATTTAGTTGATTGTACTTTTTTTTTCATTGAGAATTTAAATTAAGCTGTATTAAAGCCGTACTAGAAATTCACGGAAATATAATAAATAACATGGGAGTTAACTCCTTGACAGCGTAAAGACGTCAACGCTCTTGGATAGGTACTGCGGCATGCGGCGGAGCATATACGAGGCTGACCTGAATGCAATAAGCCGGAGTCTGATTTTGAACATTTGAACCTTTAGTAAAGATATAACCTTTGAAAGATCTGTAGTAGCAGGGAGATACCCTAAGAGTTCTGAATTTCAGATGTACAACATCATAAATATATAATGCTGAAGAACTATTTTAAAGAGAGACCACACACACACACACACACAAACGGCAGCAGATAGTTAGAAGTATCAATAATAAAAATATGCATATGTGTTATATTTTTTTAAAAATAGTTTATAACAACTTCAAAATATTTTATATTGCTACATTTCACTTCGTTGGAAACACTACATTTACACTATTGTCATGAGTAATGCACACAGCTTTCAGGAAGTATAATGAAGTTTTTTGGTTTGTTGTTTTTTTTTTTGTGTTTTGTTTTGTCTTGACATATTCTGGTCGGTTTTTATAAAAACAGACAGCAAAGACGCTGTTCAGTTTGGCAGTAAGCGAACCATAGCCAACCAAGGCCCTGTCTAGTTTGGCAGCAAACGAGCCATAGCCAACCAAGGCCTTGTCCAATCTGGCAGTAAGCGAACCATAACCAACCAAGGCTCTGTCCAATTTGACAGTAAGCGAACCATAGCCAACCAAGGCCCTGTCCCAACTCTCCGTTGATACCCCCAATAGCAGACCTAGCCTGGCTAACGTGGCAGGGATCGCTGTAGTCCCATTGGTGACGGAGCCTACTAAAGAAGTATTGCACAGCTCCTGTCTTTTAGTTTCACTTGCGGATTGAAAATACAGCCATCATGACCAGCTATCAGTGCGACTCGATACTATGTCTCGAAAATCTTTGCGGCATCGGCTGCAAATGACACCAACTCTCAGTACCACCGAGATAGAAGAAGAAGAAGCTGGGACCATATAAATGTGACTTTACAGAAGAATGGTGCGCATTCCAACTGTATAAAACAAAATGAATCTTTCTAGTACAAAAAATAATCACTCCGCAACAGGCAGTGATCAAGTAAACGTTGATTTAAAGTGCTAATTGTGAAAGTATAATAAAATGATTGGATAAAACATTCCTGGGAGAATGAGAAAAATGAACACAATACACATTTGTGTTAGACTGACAATATCTGCATATAAAAGTTAGACTGACAATATCTACAGATAAAAGATATACTAACAATATCCACAGATAAAAGAATAGGCAGGTCGTCCAGAAGTACACCAAGAGCGGACTTTCACATATTATTATTATTATTATTTGTAGTAGCAGCAGCAGCAGCAGCAGTAGTAGTAGTAGTAGTAGTAGTAGTAGTAGTAGTGGTAGTAGTAGTAGTAGTAGTTGTAGTAGTAGTAGTAGTTGTAGTAGTAGTAGTAGTAGTAGTAGTAGTAGAGTAGTAGTAGTAGTAGTAGTAGTGAGCTCTATTTTTTTCATATCTTATATCTTATATCCTTCCTGTGCCGTTAAATGTCACATAGGGCTCGCAAGGTAGTTCGCCAATTTTTCCTGTCTTCGGCGAGCTTTTCAGCCTCATCAA
This sequence comes from Achatina immaculata, assembly GCA_009760885.1. Lineage (NCBI taxonomy): Eukaryota > Metazoa > Mollusca > Gastropoda > Stylommatophora > Achatinidae > Lissachatina > Lissachatina immaculata. The sequence continues at coordinate 61,370,651 of CM019691.1, read as the reverse complement.
GGGATTTTATGCCTATTGATTTGGCCTCTCTTAACAATGTTCTTTTTAGAGTTTCACGTGGTCAACCTCTTCTTCTTCGGCCTGCTGTGTTCCACTTAATAGCTTGTTTTGGGATTCTCTGATCGTTTCTTCTCATCACGTGACCAACATATGTCAATCTCCTTTTCCTGATCACCCATAAGACTGGTTGTTGTTGTTCGCTCATCTGTCTTATCTCTGCCTTGTTCTTGATTTCGTTCCACTTGATGCCCAGTATTTTCCTTAGACATTTGTTTTCAAAAGAATCACATTTCTTGTCTATTTCCTTAGTTGTTTTCCAGCTTTCGCATGCATATATGAGGGTGGATATTACATTTTAATTAAATAATCTGAACTTGGTTTTTGTGCTTATAATTTTTGAATGCCGTATGTTCTCAAGATTCTTGAAGATCGATGCTGCTTTTGCAATTCTAATTCTAACTTCCTTTCTGGTGTCACCATACTGGTCTATGTAACTGCCAAGGTATGCAAATTGATTGAATTCTTCAACTGCTGTTCCTTCTGCGCGTGTTTTTCCTTTTTAATTAATGGGAAGTTTCATTATTTTTGTTTTGGCCTTTTTAATTTCAAGTCCTAAATATTGACTGGTGATGAGATCCTTATTATGTACCTCACAGAGAACTTGCTGACAAAAGACGACGGAGGATTCCACAGTTTGCAGTCTTCCCCTTGACAGTTTTCTTGTTAGTTTACCGTGGTCACTGGACCTTCTACAGTAACATCCACAAGTTATTTACTGCACAGATTTGGTACTTTCTGAAGCCATTCTAACAGTCTGCTATCTTTATACTTGAATTGTTAACAAAATCTAAATGTCTTTCATAATGTCTTTCAAACAGCGTGACATTCGTTGAGTTAGGTTGCATTTAGTTTAACTGTTGCATTTAGTTTGACTGCTGCATATTTTCTTTGAGATGTTGCAGGACACAAAAAGTATGTCAGAGATTGCCTAACTGGAGAGAGAACTGTGAAAAATAGAGGCTAAACGAGGGGAAGGGGGTGAGGGTATGTATCTCTCTCTCTCTCTCTCTCTCACTCTCTCTCTCTCTCTCTGTCTGAACCTTAAGTGCCCAGGGCACATGGGGCTTCCGCAAGGGTTTTCCACAAATGCCTGTCCTTCGCCTTTTTTTCTGCTCTTGCCCAGGTGAGCCCTCTAGTGCTCAACATCCTCTCTGTTGTTCTTTTCCATGTCTCTTTTGGTCTACCCTTACTTCTGCTCCCCTGTGGTGTCCATCTCAGTGCTGTCTTTGGTAGTGAGTTGTCAGTTATTCGGAGCGCATGTCCCAACCATCGCCAGCGTCTTTCTTCAATAATTGCTGTCAGTGGCTTCATCTGCATCTCTGCCAACAAGATGTTATTTCTTATGGTGTTTGGCCAAAATATTTTTCTAATTCTTCGTAAACATTTATTCTGGATAGAATTCAACTTGTTTTCTATGGTTTTGGTGATTTTCCAGCATTCACTTCCATAGAGTAGTACACTTAGAACATTACTCTTAAATATCCTGATTTTCGTATTTATGCTTAGTTATGTACATATTCATTCATTTCATTCCTTTGCATGTCCCTTGCGGAACTTTGCCTCCCAAACAGCACTCCTGTAGGCCTCTCGGTTGTGAGCAAGATGGCCTGCTGCTGCTGCATCCATTTCCAGATCATCAACGATGTCTTGCAGCCATCTTCGTTTCGGTCTTCCTCTTTTTCTTTTTCCCATTATGTATCCTTCCAATACGGTCTTCTCTAAATTATCATGACGTTTAATGTGGCCAAAATATTTAAGTTTTCTCTCTTTAATCCTCTTTACTAGCCAGCCTTCTTCAATATTAAGCTCTTGTAGTATAGATATATTTGTTCTTTTTTGTGTCCACGATATTTGGAGAACTCTTCTATATGTACATATATTGCACAGATATTACCGAGTTTGATTTTCTGAGAATTGATATTTCCCCCAAATATTTTTAGTTTAGAAAAAGAGTGTTAACTTTTGAGAACAACTATTACTACTCTTACTAACAGTTCTACTACTATTACTATTACTACTATTACTACTACCAGTTATACCACTACCACAATCACTACTACTACTACCATTATTATTACTACTACTGCCAATTCTACTACTACACCTACTACTACTACTATTAATAATAATAATAATAATAAATAAATGCTTCTTCGTACATATTTATTGTCTCTGTCTACAATTCTGTGTCTCAGACAAACTGATTGTTGTTCTGGAGTTTCTGTGTGGAACCGTAAATCTTGACTTCCTGAACCACCGGACCAGCAGGTGCAGATCCCATTGTTTCATAACATATATGGACGAAGGAAGATGTGTCCTGAGAAACATATGCTGAATCTGAAGTTCTTTTACTTCAGATTTATACATCAGAGTTTTCGTTCGTGCTAGAGGAAATGAAGCAACACTGGGAGCCTCATCAGGCTGTTTTGGCGTAGATGAAGGAAATCTCTTTTGGCAATCAGTGACAGAAGAAGGTATTTGGGAAAAGGTCTTGATTGAAGAACTGAAGCATGATGACGGTGATGATGATGATGATGCGGTAGTGATTATTTTTTAAGCCAAAACTATCTGTAGCACCAAACAATAAATATTTATATTCGTAAGATTACCGTGACGATACAGTGATAGTAGATTTTGCTGTAAGCTTAAACCTCTTGACAGCTGATGCCACAAAGAAGAACTAGGCTGTTATTTTATTTGACAGTTGATGCCACAATTAAGAACCTGGCTGTCATTTGTGATGATACAAAGATTAAATCAAACGAGAAAATCTATAACCGCCTCAGTAACCACTGATTAAGAGATAATATCAGAGAAACCACTAACTTATGCTGGCTTCACTTTTTTTTTTTGTAGGGGCTGGTAAGTCCCTTCGTTACAAGCATATCTTTTCTTTACCATCACAGGAATCCTCTCATCGTTAGAAGTGTCTGAAGATGACACGAAATAGACAATCCAAATGTCACCACTAGGAGACTTGGCATATTTTAACAATTATAACTTTTCTACGTTATTTCTGATGTGACAGTGTAAATATTATATTGCTTACTTACTATCTTCAAGATCATTTAAGTTAAGATCTTTACTTGTGCTCTTCCGTTGCATTTGAGCAACCTTAAACGCTAGGAATTACAACACATTTTTTTTTATACTTTGACGGGGTAAGATTGGCCAAATCGATGAGGACGTAGTCTGTCAATCAGTCTCTCGGTCTTAAGGTGAAGGATCGAATCCCGCCCATCGCGTCCCATTTGTCTGGGTTCTCCCGCTAGTGATACAGAGCTCACGCACAGCTCTGAGATTTTCCTTCACAAAAGGAGACTGGAGCATGGACTTGTCATATGCGCAATGAAATTAACCCTTCTATATTAAAAAAAAAAAATTTAACATTTATTAAATTTATTATTATAATTTGTTCAGATTTATACTAAGACCTTGGTTTTAGTAAGATTGTTTTAATTTAAGCATTTATTTACTGTGTTTCTTCCTAATACAGAAGAATCACATATGTCCATTCAAACAAAAGACATTCGGTACTAAAAATTCGCGCTCTCTCTCTCTGTGTCATAGATTTAGTTATGTGAAGAGTGTACTATATACACGCAAAAAAAAAAACACTGAAAACAAAAAAGAGAAGTGCACAGAAAGTGAAACATGTATCTGATTAACACAGATTAAACAAGCTAAGCCTTACTTTTGGAGAAAATATTGAGTGGGGCGTAGAGGCTGTCCGTTCAGGCAGTCAGCGACTGATGTCTGACATGCTAGCGTCAGGGTTAACGAACCATAGCTGACCAAGACCCTATCCCACCTTTACGTTGGCACCCCCAGTTACGTGGCCTAACCTGGCTAACTAGGCAGGGATCGCCATAGTTTTATCAAGGTGGTGGGAGCCTGCTAAAGAAGAACTGCACGCCATCTGGGGTTTTTGTGTGTGTGTGTGTTGTTTTAGCCGCCTTCAAGGGTTGAAAAAAATGGCCGCCTAAACAGGTAATCAAGCCAGCACGATTATGTGCCTCAACACATTCACAGCATCGGCTGCGAAGATCACTAGCTCGCAGTTCCAGTGAGACAGAAGACAAGACAAGACAGGACACGATGCTAAGAAGACATCCAAGACCTGAACTGATGAATAAAATAAAATGACATGATGGAGAGAAGGACAGAAAGTTGTCAAAACGCCGGCGGGGACATGGTACGCAGCTGAAAGTAGATGTTGAAGCAAGGACAGTCACCAAGAGTGTCCTAGGCAATTATAGACAACAGAAAAGCAGGGAAAAGAGAACTAATTAGTTTTTTTTAACCCATATAATTTAAACACATAACAATTTTCTATTACAAACAGCATGCGTTAGGTTAAAAATTCCTAGGTTACCTATAAATAGATAAGATGAAAAGACCGTGTGGTCTTATTTCATTCCTCAATGAATATTTTCCTACATAAATCCAATACAACAAAGATTCATGTCGAGCACTTTCAGGAAAGTTTAATGTACCACCTCTTTTCAGGAAATCCTGTCCAGGCAACAACAAAAAAACCAGGGCGGTTTTTTTTTTTCAAACTCCATGTTGTCAAACTACCGCTCTGGACTCGAACTCGAACCACCAGGAAGTTACAACTAAATCTTTGGGGTAATAATTGTTTGCCAAACTTTTCATATTCTTCATTTGCTTTGTAACACTGGCTCTTCGTTTTTGTTTTTTTTTCAATTATTTGTTTTAACCCTGGACCACATTTTTTAGGCCTGAGAACAATTGTGGACCCACATTTCCGACATAAGATTAGCTGTGGACCCACTTTTCCGACATGAGAACATCCGTGGACCCACTTTTCCGGCATAAGAATAATTGTGGACCCACTTTTCCGACATGAGAACGGCTGCTGGCTCACATTTCCGACCGAGGACAGCTGTGGACCCTCTTTCTATCTAAGAACAACCGTGGATCCCTTATTAAACATATATCAGTAAATAGAATCCAAATGGTGCTAACACTTGTTAAAATCAAACTAATCCTTCTGCTCCCCGTCTACACCCCCCCCCCGGAAAACCCTTCCAAGATCCCTAAGGGAGTCCATGGACCCCAAATTAAGAATCGCTCCTCTAGAAGAAGTGGGAATCTCAATTATTCTTCTCCTACTGTTTTTCTTGGCTTCTTCGTGCTTTGCCTGATTTTCCCGGCGCTCCTCCTACTATCTCTAAATATTATACCATGCTCACCATCAGCCTGGAAGTTTTCATTTGGTCTCATATTACTAAAGTAATGTGTGATTGATGGATACATTCTTGCCTCGGTTTCCCCCGAGCAAGCTACATTTTTTCATGATGGCACTTGGGTTTTGCAACATTCCGGCTGTCCATTGTTGTAGAGTGCCCCCCCCCCCCCCCCGTCCCTTGATAATCTTACCCCTAGCAACTTCGTCATAGGAGCAAAGTTTCTAGAGAATGATTATCACTTTTTGCGATGTGAGCAGCTTGCGCAGACAAATATCTATAAATGATAAGTCTTCTTCTTCGTCGTCTTCTTCTCCTCCTTCTTCTTCGTCGTCGTCCTCATCCTTACAGGTCGGTTTGCATAAGCTTCGAAAAAAACAGATGTTCTTTCTAAGCCTGCTTTTTTTTCTGTGTGTGTTCGCCATTTCTGCAGCTGGCATTGCGCTTTTTTTTTTTTAATCCCGTCCTAATTACGTATATATCATTAGCATGGATGACTCTTCAGCTTTTTATCATATTATATTACTCTGCTGAGTCTGCATTGAATCTGCCCCAAGTCTGCATTGAATCTGCCCCAAGTCTGCATTGAATCTGCCCCGAGTCTGCATTGAGTCTGCACTGAGTCTGAAGTACATCCCTTACTTTTCACTGCTGGGCTTGTATGACGCGGTATTTTGACGCAAATCTAGATATATATTTTATGTTTAGATCTTATATCCTACTACACTATTCAATACAAAGTATTAGAATGAAGTTTTAAAATGTTATATAAATCATTCAGTGTCAGTTTCTTTGTTATAAATCTATGAAAGAGTTAACTTTTTTGCAAAATGAAACTAAAAACAAAAGTGTGCCCAGTATCTGCAGTGCTAATAAACTATCTAAAAGAAGAGACTTGTTAAAAAAAAAGTTAAATTTAAAAGCAAACTTGAAAAACTCATATTAAATCCTTACTCATTATTAACTGATTGTTAGAAGATATAAATGCGGCATAAAAAGGGTTATTCTGCCCATTCCATTTGTCCATGTGAAGGAAGAAAGGCACTCATTTGTTGTTGCTTCTGATGATTTAAGCCAGTCAAATTTTGGTATTGTCAGCGATGAGGAAGAATATCTAATGCATGATTTTAGGCATTTCTTTTTTAACAACAAAAAAAAAAAAACTAACAACTGGCTCGTCTCAGACTTTCTCCTGAGACGAAAAGACAGCCAGATAAAGCATGGTTGAAAGAAACAGTCCACTTATGACCCTGAAAGGGTGTCAAAAGAGATTATAATATGAATCACTGGTGGGTGGTGGGGGGGGGGGGTCAATGAAAGAAATAATGAGATTACCACAGATCGACAAAACGAAAGACTTAAAGAGAGAGAAGAGTACAGCGCGACACTTAAGAAAATGAACACACACCAAAAAAAAAAATGAACAATTAGTATCATAAATATTAGTCATTTCCCCGTCTAAAAATACCAAGAACTAGACATGGGGACTACCCAGCATAAGATGAAGTTAGCGACATCTTAAAGAGAAATTGTGTGTCGATACATCAACCCATTGCTTATGCTTTAGGTGCGACACCATTAGCCAGACTACTTTGAGATATCCCGATCAGTACACAGGGGACAGGAGACCATATGGTCATGAGGAAATCTTTTATGTTGTACAAAAAGGTAAAATAAGGTAAAGGCAATCCTGTCAAGCCTTAGAGGCACATAGGGATATGGTGTTAGTAGCCATATTTTCCAGGACCTGTCATCACACTAGAGGGTGATATGGTCAGTATCACGCCTGGCTGCCTTTCCATCCCCAGCTCAAGAAGAAGTTGGGTACCCGTTTCAACAGCCGGGTGATGGGGCGCCTCCGGCCGGATTCGAACCCCCGACCTTTGCCATGAGAAACCAGTGCACTAACCACTTCGCCACTCAGACAAAGCACGTATTTTTTTTAATGGACTTTTAAAAAAAACACAGAATTACAACCGTAGTTTTTATCAGAAGAAGCAATAAATACATCTAACATTTACAACGTGTGAATGAAAGATAAAAGTTCCCTTCAAAACAAGATGTGAGGGCGCCACTGTTTGTGGATGATGCTCACCTGTGTCTCCGTAAGGTTGAGGCTCAGAGCCAGGTTAAGTCGCTCACACACTGACAAGTACCTGGTCGTTTTGAATTTGTTCTCTAGAGCCACCAACTGCTCGTAGGTGAAGGCTGTTCGCGCTCGTCTGGGCTTCCCCTGCTTGCTGCTGTCGTTGCTGCTGTTACAGTTTTCGTCGTCGTTTCTCTTTTCCTCATCGCTGTCGTCGTCGCCGATGTGCTTGCCGCTATCGTCGCACATGTCCACGTCCTCATCGGGATCAAAGTTTTCTTGCGATGACGTTAGAGACACGTCGTCGTCATGATGATGATGGTGGCCTGGAGAGAGACGTACATTTGTTCATGACTGACAGACAACTTAACAATTTACTGTTCTATCTCTATGGGGGCTGCCATTCTTCTTTAGCAGACTCCACCACTTAGGGGACTATGGCAATCCTTGTTCCCTTAGCCAGGCTGGGCCTGTACTGAAGGTACCATCGGAGAACTGGGAGAGGGTTCGCTATGTCAGCTATAGGTCCTGACAACCAAATAGAAGGCCGCTTTATTTCCATACAAAACGCGACACGTATCTGAAAACGTGACACGTATCTGAAAACATGACACGTATCTGAAAACATGACACGTATCTTAAAACATGACATGTATCTGAAAACGTGACACGTATCTGAAAAGAGTAAATGAAGCTTAAATAGCCCAGTCAACACAAGCGGAAATCTCAACAACAACAAAAAAAAAAAAAAAGTATCTTCGGTCAGGAATCATGAATTTAAGGACTTTTGCCTTTTCTAGACTTTGACTGGAATATAGGACGGCTTATATCAAGGAGGAAGCGGCCATTAGATATGATGAATAAACGCTGATGAGAATCCAGGACTGAGGCTAATAACACGCTGTTGTTATGGCATACCCTGGTCAACACACCCTGGTCAATACACCCTGGTCAATACACCCTGGTCAATACACCCTGGTCAATACACCCTGGTCAATACACCCTGGTCAACACACCCTGGTCTACAGTAATGATCGACGTCATGGCGTGGCCCACATTAACACTAAATATCAACATAATATAACTCTGGATTATAAGAAAGAGATGGCCCTTGCTACAAACAAAACTCTGGATTATAAGAAAGAGATGGCCCTTGCTACAAACAAAACTCTGGATTATAAGAAAGAGATGGCCCTTGCTACAAACAAAACTCTGGATTATAAGAAAGAGATGGTCCTTGCTACAAACAAAACTCTGGATTATAAGAAAGAGATGATCCTTGCTACAAACAAAACTATGGATTATAAGAAAGAGATGGCCCTTGCTACAAACAAAACTATGGATTATAAGAAAGAGATGATCCTTGCTACAAACAAAACTATGGATTATAAGAAAGAGATGTTCCTTGCTACAAACAAAACTATGGATTATAAGAAAGAGATGTTCCTTGCTACAAACAAAACTATGGATTATAAGAAAGAGATGGCCCTTGCTACAAACAAAACTCTGGATTATAAGAAAGAGATGTTCCTTGCTACAAACAAAACTATGGATTATAAGAAAGAGATGATCCTTGCTACAACATAATATAACTCTGGATTATGAGAAAGAGACTGCTCTTGCTACAACAAAACTCTGGATTATAAGAAAGAGACTGCCCTTTCTACAACATAATATCGCTGCTCAAAAATCAAATCAATAGAACATCTTATACGCCTCTCGTCTCTGTAACAATGTTTTCTTTCTTAAAACAAGACGTCATTATTAAAAAATATCAATGAATTTGCTTGTCTTAAGTCCCTCTACAGTCGATAACTTAGATGTGAGCTGTAAAGAATATCGCGATTTCGTGTTTAGAAGCAATCTACATTATTTTCATAAACAAGAAGTAGTGCTCAGAAACCACTTTCGGTAATCAGATGAACAGGATCATAGTAAATCAACTGACAGTTTTGAAAAAAAACATTACAACATTTCAGTGCTCAGCACACAATTAATTTACTACACGTAATTTAAAAACTAGATAAACTACCAAATTAACTCTCATCATACCGAGAAACACACAAACATTTTTATAACCAAACATCGCAGCCCTCCGCGCTTTACCGGAAATGACGAAATGCTTAATTTTAAGAATTTTAGCTTAAAATGGCCAACTCTCCACGACAGAACACACACAGCCACATGATTATAGCTACTTTATTTTGATTTTTTTTTCCTTAAGAAGGCTTCTAAATGACTCATGGTAGGAGAAATGTTAGGACAAAACAAAATATGCAGCATCAATTAAAACAATATTTATTGTAAAATGGACCTTTCTTGTCAATAACCACCTCTTTTGTGCCAGAAGCTGCAGGAAAATGTCTAAATTACAGCAAATGATTTCTAGAATTTTCTCACACTTCATCACTGCCTTCGGTGAGTCCCTCGTAAAATTTGCAGTTGAACTCCTGAAGTGTCCAGAAAATACGGGCAGAACCCGACTATGGTCAGTTTTTTACACAGGTGAAAGAAATTATGTTGTTTGGTTTGTACTTCAGGTAGCTCCACAGCAAAATATGTGTACGTTCATGCAGATATGTGCAACATAATTATTCATACGCGTCATATTGATTCTAGCTAATTTAAGTCACTTATTTTTCGTTCTGAAACTTTTTTGGCAGCGACTTTTTTCCTTTTTTGAGCCCCCAAAGCAAAACCTTTGTTCAAAATAATCATTCTGACTTGTCCTGTAAACTGACTTAAACATATCTACAAGTGCTGAAGACGAAGATAAGAACACTTTTAATAACAGAAAATAGATCACAGTTGTATTAGTGACAGATACACGATGACAATGATATTTTTGCCCTGTATACTGGACAGATAACAGATACAAAACTAGGACAAATCATTCGGAACAGATACAAAACAAGGACAAATCATTCGGAGATCAGTCCTGTCTCACTGTTCCGCGGTGCTCCGTTTTAAAATACTTAGAGGTTCTCCTTTGATGAAGCCTGTCAAAACTGTCCAGTGTCCATATATATTTCTAGACAGCACTGTGTAATGTCCATATATATTTCTAGACAGCACTGTGTAATGTCCATATATATTTCTAGACAGCACTGTGTAATGTCCATATATATTTATAGACAGCACTGTGTAATGTCCATATATATTTATAGACAGCACTGTGTAATGTCCATATATATTTATAAACAGCACTGTGTAATGTCCATATATATTTATAGACAGCACTGTGTAATGTTCATATATATATTTGTAGATAGCACTGTGTAATATCCATATATATTAGTAGATAGCACTATGTAATGTCCATATATGTGTGTAGATAGCATTGTATAATGTTCACGTATAGTTGTAGATACCACTGTGTAATATCCATATATATTTGTAGATAGCAATGTGTAATGTTCGTATGTATTTGTAGATAATATTATGTAATGTCCATTCACTTCTGACGATAATAATATGTAATGTCCATTCATCTTTGGAGATAATATTATGTAATGTCCGTCCATGTTTGGAGATAAAATTGTGCAATGTTCATTCATGTTTGGAAATAATATTGCGTAATGTCCATCCGCGTTTGTACATAATAGTGTTCAGTTGTCATCCATGTTTGTAGATAAGATCGTATCTTGTTCATCCATATTTGTAAATAAGATTTTGTTACGTCTTCATATGTCTATGGGTAACATTGTCTAATGTCATCTGTGTTTATAGATAATATTGTCCAGTCTTCATCTATGATTCTGGATACTATAATTCAGTGTTCATATGTGTTTATAGATAATATTATCCAATGTTCTTTATAGATAATATTGTCCAGTCTTCATCTATGATTCTGGATACTATAATTCAGTGTTCATCTATGTTTATAGATAATATTATCCAATGTTCTTTATAGATAATATTGTCCAGTGTCCATCTATGATTATGGATAATATTGTTCATCTACGTTTATGAATAACATTGTTCAATTTCTATGTATATGTATAGATACTATAGTCCAACATGCATTAGTGTTTCGGGATAACATTATCTAATGTCTGTCCATTTTCGTGGGTAAAATTGCCTAATGGCCCTCATGTGTTTTACGTTCTGAAAGCAGGACATTTAGTTTTCTCAAGTAAAGAAATAAAATTCACAACTTTTATAGTGCGCTTGTCATCCACACACTTTTCCTGATCCCATTGCCTAGTATAATGATTTCCAGGCTCCACTGAATGAGCCTGGTTGTTTCGTGTAATGTTTTGTAAAAGGGTAACTAAACAGTTTACAAAGTCAATAAAATGTCAGAAAGTCGTGGAGTTTAATACCTTTTTCCTACATTTTCTATTTTGTGTGTTGATGATTTACCACGAAAGAGTAAAAGCTAAAGGTATTATAAGAAAAAAAATCTTACTTTTCAACAGATTCAGCGTCTGGGTGGCATAGTGGATAGTGCGCTAATCTCTCACATGGAAGTCGGTGATTCAAATCAAATCAGAAGCGACCTAGTCGTCCAGATGTAAAACTAGGTACACTGCCCCTTCAACAGCCGCAGAAGGAACGGCTGCCTGGCGTGATACTGACCATATCACTCTTCTTGTGTGCTGTCAGGTCAGGTAAAGCTAGGTACACTGCCCCTACAACAGCCGCAGAAGGAAATGCTGACCACATCACTCTTCTTGCGTGCTGTCAGTTCAGGTAAAACTATAAGCAACTAGCATCGTATTCCTACCTGCCTGTACGGGAAGATGGGATCACGTTTTTTTTCTTTATTTTCTTTTTCAACAAGATTCAATAAGTAGAACATAATCTGTAGATGAGCAGTTATACCCGGTCTCTTGATATAAGATAAATTATTGTAAGGGAACTTTAGTATCCAGTCATGCCTTTGAATCCGAACTTAATCTGTTCCAGAACCCCGCTCGAGTTCTAAGACAATTTAAGCATAGAAACCGGATTAATCCGTTCTTGGATCCCACGAACTCGAATCTATAAAATTATTTTAACAGTAAATACACAGGATTTTAAGGTAAAATGTTAACATATAAAAATAATATTTGAATAAAAATGTAAATTAATAAAATTAAAAATATAAAAACCTGTATTTAACTTAAAAAGAATGATGATGGCGCATGTGGAAGCTGGAGGAGGAGAAGAGAGATTGTTGCTTGGAAGGTGAGTCACCTTCCATGATAACATCAGGTAACTGTGGTTCTGGTGTCTGCAATATTTGCCTTTTCATGCCCTTTGGTAAGGTACCACTTGTAGAGGGCTTGGGGACACTGGTTGTGGTGTCTTTTGAGAACCAACTTTCCAAAGTGGTCTGATGTTGGCGACTTTTTTTTAACTTTTCTAAAATGTTCGGTGATGTTATCATTGAACAAGTTAACACACATGTTAACAAAGGCTTTATTAGGGTGCCACTTCTCAACGACTGCCTGGGTTTTTTACCACATGCTGAGAAGATCCTTGATTTCAGCAGTGGGAATGGTTGCAGCATCTCCCTCTTCCTCCCCTGAAGAAATTTCTTCTGTGACCTCTTTCTGCTGCTGCTGGTTGAGGTGCTGAAGGTCTTCCATTGTCAGCTCAGTCCTGAGATCGTCCACTAACTCGTTGACATCCTCTTCACTGACTTCCAAACCCATGGACTTGCCCAGAGATACGATGTCAGGAACAACAGGTGGTCCTTAAAGATTTCGAAACCCCTTGCAGCAACACATTCAGACCAGAGATTTTTCCAGGCAGAGTTCATTGTCCTCAAATACACTTCCCTTCATGCTTTCTCCGTGACTCTTGGGCAATCGAGGATATTGTAGTGATCCTTCCAGAACTCTCAGAGGGTCAGTTCCGTTTCATTTGTAACTTCAAAGCATCTCTGGAACATAGCCTTGGTGTACAATTTGTTGAAATTCGAGATCACCTGCTGATCCATGGGCTGGATAAGAGGAGTGATATTGGAGGGCAAATATTTTATCTTGATGAAGCTATACGCCCACCAAATCATCTTCTACGCCTGGATGATGCGCAGGAGCATTGTCCAGGACAATAAGAGCCCTCATCGGGAGATTTTTCTCCTACAGATAAGCCTTTACTAAAGGAACATACCCCTCGTGTATCCATTCAGTGATATAAAAAAAATAACACAACACAGCCACAAAAGCATATAATTTTCAGCTAAAATCTCACGAGATGCTTTCACTGCAGCTTCCGACAACGATCAAGAACGACAAAGCCCGGGCGCTGAGGAAACGTACGCACAAACAGACACGAACAACGTGCTGGCCGTTGGGATTCCAAAGCAGCGTTCGGATTCCGGGGCAAAATTTGCTCGAATTGTTCGTTCGGATTCGAGGTTGTTCAAATTCTGGGAAGTTCAGATTCCAAGCTGTTCGAGTTCTGAGAAGTTCGGATTCCGGGAGCAATACTGTATTATGATTTCTTTTTCAAGCTTGCTAAAGCCTGAAAAAAGCAAACAAGAATCTGAAGACAGACCCCTTCAAAAGACAGACACTAGCTCCCGTATCTATTAAGGCTCTAATCTTAGAAGACCCAACAGAAATTAGTACAGACGTAGGAATCAGAATTGCAATAGCAGCATCGATCTTCAAGAATCTTGAGAACATATGGAATTCAAAAGTTATAAGCACAAAAACCAAGTTAAGACTATTCAATTCAAATGCAATATCCACCCTCATTTATGCATGTGAAAGCTGGAAAACAACTAAAGAAATAGAAAAGAAATTAGACTCTTTTGAAAACAAATGCCTAAGGAAAATACTGGGCATCAAGTGGAACGAATTCAACACAATGCAGAGATAAGACAGATGACTGAACAACAACCAGTCTCATGGGTGATCAGGAAAAAGAGATGGACATATGTTGGTCACTTGATGAGAAGAAATGATCAGAAAATCCCAAAAACAAGCTATCAGGTGGAACACAACAGGCCAAAGAAAAAGAGGCAGACCGCGTGAAACTCTGAAGAGGACATTGTTAAGAGAGGCCAAATTAACAGGCATAAAATCCCTTGATGAGGTTGAAAGACTCGCCGAAGACAGGAAAAATTGGCGAACTACTTTGCGAGCCCTATGTGACTTTCAACGGCACGAGAAGGATATAAGATATAAGATATAAGAAGGAGTGGAGCCGTATCAATCCACTTGCCACAACCAGTGTTTACATGTTGACCAGTCGTGCACGTTATTTTTTTCTGGCACGCGGTTCTGTTTTGTGTAGTTTGGGTTTTAGTCCAGCGGACATGAAGCATTATTTTATTGGGTCCCAGTGGTAAAGCAACATTTTGGGAAACACTGATTTTACGATCTGGCATTATTAAGAAGAATGATGACCTTTTGGACCAGTCATGACCCCGGAAGTATTTTGTTCCTACAGCTTTGTCTTGTCGTTTGTTTTTGTTTTGTTTTTGTTTTTGCTGGGTTTTTTGGTTTGTTTTTTTTCATGTTAAATGTGCGATAACCATAAGATACATGTAAGAGTATATTCAGTAGTTCAGTGTTAATAACAGTTTAGATATTATCACCAGGTCGAAGTTCCTGTTTTGATGATGATGATGATGATGATGATGATGATGGCCGCATATAAATGCCTGTATAAAACATAAAAGCTGAACGACTTTGAAAGACACTCTTCGCTCATTCTAGTCCAACCGATGGTGGGTGCCTTGTATCCAGTATTCAGATTCCCCTCCCCTCCCCAACCAATTCTATGCCACATCCTACGTCCATCTTCTAGATCTCCAGTGTTTTTAGAATCTTCCCTTCTCTTCGGTCTGTGCTGTAAACAGGCAATTTAGAACCCGCGGAACAATCCAACAAAAAAAAAGTCCTGACTGTTTCATCTATGCCTGTTGACTTCCCCTCGTGTTTCCACTTTGTTTCGTTTCCTGATTTATTACTTGCCTGCGTACTTTTATTTAACTTTTATGAACTTCTTCAATTCTGTTTTTAATTTGGATGGAGAAAAGAAAGCATAAAGAGTCTTTGTAGAAAAGATAAACATAAAAACGTAAAATTCCATGGGAGTCCAGATTTTTTTTCTTAAATTTTTTTTGTGTGTCTTATTTGGAAAGGGGAGCTAATAATTAGGGGAGCTAAGCCTGATTCAAGACCTGCAGAACTCTGGCATTGTAAAATGTTTAGTTCTTATATTTCTTCAACAAATGTTTGTATTTTCCTACACAAACACCCCCATCCCACCCCGGCCTCTCCAATCCCCCTTTAAAATGCAACGAACGACGGGATCTGCGCAGGTCGTAATGTTAGAAAAAAAAAAGGGGGGGGGGGGGGGGTGGGAGGGAATGCCACAGAAAGATGAGGTTCAGTGGAGTTTTGCAGATTATTGCCGTCTCTTTACTGTGTTACCGTAAATTGCCGCATTTATCCTCTTTGGCATGCCAATTATCTTTAATTGTTTGCTTTGGTTCCAGGGCATTGCCTGCGGTTTTTATCATCATTTATTTTTCTTTCTTAATTTGAATTGCTCTGCTTAATACATCAGAATTTTCTTACTGATGTGAGTTTGAAATACTGAGCTGAATTTGTCGCATGCATAATAATCTCTATTTTTAAAAAAAACAACCATAATTGTCTGTAAATAACATGTTTGCTATGAACATACTGTCTGTAAATAACATAATGTCTGTTAAGAATAAGATGTTACATTAAAGTAAGTATATAAAAAAAATTATGATCACCTGATCATTGTGTTATGAGGTCTCGAGACAGCTGAAGTCAGAAAGAAAGGTCTCCATCTTTGCAGGTTTTCAGCCTCTACGAATATAAATCTCTGTTCATGAATTTGATATTCCTCTTTACGGGCAGCTGGGTCCACCCACACTAAGCTCTTCACCTCTGGTGAGTCTTCTCCTTCGCCTTGTTATTTCTAACCAGGGGCTACCAGTTTGTTTGCCTTTCACAAGCATGGCAGAGATGGTAAAACTAGACCACGTCAAGTGCAGCGAGGGGAGACTATCAGCAATAAAAGCCCAGCAAGATGCGCGCTCAACAAAAATATCATCTCCATATGTGGGTTAAAAAAAGAAAAAATTAAAAACCAGTAAGTCACAAACTTCTGGAAATCATTACTCCCCCGCCCCAACCTTTCCCCTTCCCTCTGTCCTTCCCCCGGGGCCCATTTAGTGTTCTAGATTTTCCTGTTTCTTACTAAATTAGGCAAAGAGTTCTTGTTCCCATTTCTTCTTTCGCCTTCAATTTTTTTATTTTTTATTTTTCGGTTCAAATACGAACAAACTACGTTTAGTTCAGCTTGTCTTGTCTTGTCTTGTCTTGTCTTGTCTTGTCTTGTCTTGACTTGTCTTGTTTTGTCCTCTTATTTCCCTGGAACTGCGAGCTGGAGTTCTTTGCAGCCGATGCAGTGAAGGAACAAGAAACACCGACTAGCACAAGGGGACGTCATTAATGCAGCGAATGTGGGATATAAATCCTGGCCAACGCTCATTGAAAAACAGAAGAATGTGAAAAAAGTAAAAGTTTGAGTTTGGCAGTCAAGTCATGCGAGAGAGAGAGAGAGAGAGAGAGAGAGAGAGAGAAGGATGAGAAACCAATGTTGAGTGGAGGCAGGGGTCTGCTTTTCCCCTCTTTTCTTTTCACGGACAAAAATCCAGGGAAAAGTCCGGATAGGGAGCTCAGCAGTAACTGGACCCTGGAGCTGGCTTTCCGCGGCCAATAAAAGACATGATAACCCTGTACAGGAAGTTGTGGGTGGACAATACGTCATTTGAAATATTTTTAAATATCTGTCCCAACAGTCAACATTGTCATCATCGTCAGTGAAAGGAAAACTGTGTAGAAAATTATCATCATTTTGTTTTCCCATTCAGACTATCAGCTATTTCTCTCCGTCGCCTCCGAGTCCAATTTAATGAATACACCCCCACAGAGATCCCCACTTTAAGCAGCGCTTTAATGCTTCCCATCAAAACCTTTGTGTCTTGAAACTTGGGTGTAACACTTGAGACTAATTGCTCTCACCTCAGTCCGCTATAACGCCTCTATAGATCTTACTCCGCCTTATTAGTCATGCAATACTGCAAACCACGGTAAACTTTGTCTTATCTCCCGCTGCTAAGAGTTGATGAGAAATGCAGGCTTTTGGAAGTGTGGAGAATTTGAGGGTGGCGGGAGAGAGAAAGGGGGGGGGGAGAGGGAGGGGGGGTTTGGGGGAGGGGGGAATGTTAAGTTTTTAAGTGTCGACGTTTAGAATATCTTTCACAAGTGAAGAAAATGTAATTGATTTCCACATAAAACTGGCTTCTACTTGTGCCAGGTAGAAGCTTGGTGTTTGTGATTTATTAAGTCATCTCTAGAAGGGGGAGACAAGCTGGAACAAGACTTAACGAGAACTTGAGAACAAACAACTGGAGAGAGACAGTCACGGGAATGTGGGGGATGGAGAGAGAGAGAGATTGAGAGAGAGAGAGAAGATAATTAAGAAACAAAGAAAAATTTTTTTTACAAAATTATACAAGCTATCTTAGCGTGGATTTTTAAGGGCATGCATCTTTCCTATCGCAACATATGCCTGTGAGACCTGGACACTTAACAAAACAGCTGAGAAGCACATAAATGCCTTTGAATGTAAATGCTATAGAAGAGTTCTCCAAATATCGTGGACACAAAAAAGAACAAATATATCTATACTACAAGAGCTTAATATTGAAGAAGGCTGGCTAGTAAAGAGGATTAAAGAGAGAAAACTTAAATATTTTGGACACATTAAACGTCATGATAATTTAGAGAAGACCGTATTGGAAGGATACATAATGGGAAAAAGAAAAAGAGGAAGACCGAAACGAAGATGGCTGCAAGACATCGTTGATGATCTGGAAATGGATGCAGCAGCAGCAGGCCATCTTGCTCACAACCGAGAGGCCTACAGGAGTGCTGTTTGGGAGGCAAAGTTCCGCAAGGGACAAGCAAAGGAATGAATGAATGAATCTTAGCGTGAGACGATGCGAAAGAAGCTGCTCACACTGAAGATCAAGTGCACAATATTATCCCGTTGAAAATCTGTAACTTAGCAAGAAACTTCAGGGTATAAAATAAAAAGCATTTATTGACAACAATTCTCACCGAAAAACAAACAACAACAAATAATGTGTGAACATGGTAAGCATTGAAAACTAAATAATGAAGAAAAACAATTTTGAGAAAAATATATACATTTGTGAAAGCTTAGAAAGTTTTGGAAGAAAATAAAGAATTCAACGGCTCTAAATAAGCAGAGAAAATCTGAATGCTTTACATAAATAGAAAACGTTTAAAAATGTAAATATCAAGAAAGAAGAATTCTGTAAATTTAATGAAGCTTCGTACGTGCCAGAAGCTAATAACAGAATTGTTAGGTTTTTTTCCTGTTTATTTTTAGATACTGAAGTTTCATGAGGTAAATATTGCTAAATTAATGGAACGAAACGTGCATGTTATACAATGAACTTTTGGAGATACATATCCTTTACACACCCTCACAGCCTTGCCTTTATAGTCTTATCACTAGGTCTTATCCTTTCTTCTTCTCTCGTTTCTTCTGCTCTCGTTACTTCTCTCGTTTCTTCTTCTCTCGTTACTATGTTCACCTGACTGTATGGCTCTCTCTCTCTCTCTCTCTCTCTCTCTCAATCACGGTGTCTACCTAAATTTTGCTTCCCGTGATTTCTAAAACAGACATTAAAAAAAAAGAAGAAGAAAAAAAAAACGTCATCACCTGCAACAAGAGATTAAGCAGCGTCAAGTGCATAAAGAAACATTATAAATCAACACAGGCAGATAATTTATAACACAAAACATTATTTCAGGAGAATGTTAACAATCTGAACTGAGCAGCAGTTTTCTTAGAAAAAATGTCAGGTTCAATTCTTGGCAGTTACTGACTTTTCTTTTCCTCCACTGTCCCGTTGTTTCCTTAACATAACACGACCTTCTGGGAGGTGACATCAGACTCGAGCCTCCATGACAAGGAGACTCCAGAGCACCCAGTTTTACTGTCACACTTTGGACATTTTCCAGTTTTCCCTAACACTTGTATCAGGTAATCATTTCTGCAGCACATATAACTTAATAGCGACCGGTGAGCTTCTCAAAAGGAAAGTTCGCACCAGCTGCACCGCAAGAAAACTTAAATCTGTGGTTCCCAGGCTCAGGTTGTAACCTAGTTTAGGGTTGTATGGGTCTGAGGTGGGGTCACGAGGAAAAAAAAGTGTTTAAAAAATGTAAAAGAAAGGGGGAAAATGATTAGTTATATATAAAAATAATAACAAAACAGCTGAGAAACACATAAATGCCTTTGAATGTAAATGCTACAGAAGAGTTTTTCAAATATCATGGACACAAAAAGAACGAATATATCCATACTACAAGAACTTAATATTGAAGAAGGCTGGCTAGTAAAGAGGATTAAACAGAGAAAATTTTAATATTTTGGACACATTAAACGTCATGATAATCTTGAGAAGACCATCTTGAGGAAAAGAAAGAGAGGATGACCAAGACGAAGATGGGTGTAAGACATCGTTGATGATCTGCAAATGGATGCATCAGCAGCAGGGCATCTTGCTTACAACTAAGAGGCCTACAGGAGAGCTGTTAGAGAGGTTATGTTCCGCAAGGGGCATGCAAATGACTAAAAAAATTATATATATATATTTACAGGGTTTTAAGGAAATCCTAGCATTTTATGTTTTCAAAATTAATATTAAAATAACAACTACTACATTCTTTACTGTTCATTGGGGTGTTTTATTTTTAAATACGTTCTTCTTCTTCACATTTTGAGTATTTAGTAACATCTTGACAGTTGTTCGATTACTTGGAAGGTGGCATTATACATAATTTCTTGTGACCATTGTTAATGTTACGTCACTTTCAATGAATTAAAATAGTATTTCTTAATTTTCTTTACAGTTTTACATGGGTGGTAAGTCACCTGTCTTTGCTAGTTTACAGTTAGAAACAGCTGGCTTAAATCATGATGTAAAGAACGCGTCTTGCACGCTTTAGAGGTCTGTGACGATTGTCAAAGTTCCACAATCACAGCCACATGCAGACACAGACAATATCTGCAACATTCTTAAAGGAACTTAAAATCACATGACACACCTCCTATCACAGTTTTTTTTTAAAAGTCTGGCATGAAATCGAGAAACACAGGCTAAAGTAGCATTTGAGTAATTAAAATAGGAGATTAGACTGAAAATAGAACAAAAGAAAAAAAAATGAAATGAAGAAACGCTTGAAAGAGGAACGATCAAGATTCGCAGTAGTATGAATGTGTTGATAACAAATCATATTATTAAACACAAAGAAAAATCTATATGAAAGATATACTGAGAGATCTGAAAAAAAAATTAAAAGTTAAAATCATTAAAATTGTTTACTCTTTCATTTCAAAACAACATTGGTAGTGTTGGTGGATTTTGCACACCTATGCAAATCAATACTCAGAGAGATAAGCAAATTCTAAATAAAAGGGAAAAATAGCAAAATGAAAAATACCACATTTCTAACTCCACCCATATTTTTAAATTATAGAGTAACTTCCCTCTAGCTTCTTTTTACCAACATTTCTCATTAAAATTTATTCTGACAAAGCGTGGAAAGGGTTAATTAAGAGATGTGATTTGCTGAAATATAAATACTGACAGTTTGGTAAAAGACCGATGAATGAAGGGCAGTGGGGTAGCTCTCCTACATTATGAGAAAACTGAAATATATTCCTTTGTAGATAGTACATATGCCTTTTTGCTGATGATAATACGTATAATGTCTTTTTGATGATGACAGTACATATAATACCTTTTTGCTGATGACAGTACGTATAATGTCTTTTTGATGATGACAGTACATATAATACCTTTTTGCTGATGACAGTACGTATAATGTCTTTTTGATGATGATAGTACATATAATGCCTTTTTGCTGATGACAGTACGTATAATGTCTTTTTGATGATGATAATACATATAATGTACTATCACCAACATTATTTATCTTGGCAGTAGACTGGTTAATGAAGTAGGCAACATCAGACAAACGCAGAGGATTACAATGGACCCCTGACACAGTGCTGGAGGACCTTGACTTTCCAGACGACATTTGTCTATTATCAAGCAGTCACAAAGATATGCAAGATAAAATAAACAAGCTAACTCAGAATGCAAACAGCACAGAGGACATCAACAGCAGACTTACTAGAGCAAACCAGGCTTTTGCAATGCTGCAGACTATATGGAAATAAAAAAAAAACTAAGCATAAATATGAAAATCAGGATATTTAAGAGTAATGTTCTAAGTGTACTACTCTATGGAAGTGAATGCTGGAAAATCACCAAAACCATAGAAAACAAGTTGAATTCTATCCAGACTAAATGTTTACGAAGAATTAGAAAAATATTTTGGCCAAACACCATAAGAAATAACATCTTATTGGCAGAAATGCAGATGAAGCCACTGACAACAATTATTGAGGAAAGACGCTGGCGATGGTTGGGACATGTGTTCCGAATGACTGATAACTCACTACCAAAAATAGTACTAAGATGGACACCACAGGGGAACAGAAGTAAGGGTAGACCAAAAGAAACATGGAGAAGAACAACAGAAAGGATGTTGAGCAATAGAGGGCTCACCTGGGCAAGAGCAGAAAAAAAGGCGAAGGACAGGCATTTGTGAAAAACCCTTGCGGAAGCCCCATGTGCCCTGGGCACTTAAGGTTCAGAGAGAGAGAGAGAGAGAGTACATATAATGCCTTTTTGCTGATGATTTTACGTATAAAGCCTTTTTGCTGATGATTTTACGTATAAAGCCTTTTTGCTGGTGATAGTACGTATAATACCTTTTTGATGATGATATTACGTATGATGCCTTTTTGCTGATGATTTTATGTATAAAGCTTTTTTGCCGATGATTTTACGTATAAAGCCTTTTTGCTGATGATTTTACGTATAAAGCCTTTTTGCTGATGATGGTACGTATAATACCTTTTTGCTGATGATTTATAGAAGATGACTAACAAAACTGTACCATTTAAAAATAAAAGCATACAGTAAACAAGAAGACAAGATAGTGGATCACAGCACTTGAGAGCACCAGCTGTGAAAGGGAGAGAACTAGCCTGTTAATCATAGATAAACTATAGTTTTACACTAAGCTGTTAATCACGTCCACTATGAAAGCAAGCATATTACGACGGCTGTGTCATGTAGAAAGAAATGACGAGTCATCACACAAATTCACGTATATACAAGAGACGAAAGGGGGAAGATCAAGATGTCTATCAAGGCAAAGGAGGAGAGACAAGTTGAAGCAAGACCTACGAGAACTTGGAACAAGACCTACGAGAACTTGGAACAAGACCTATGAGTATGTAATTTCTAGGGCCTCTAAAAGAAAGCTTCTAAGATGGTGCAAAACACCCAGCTCCGCTACCCCCCCCCCCTCCCCCAGAAGCCCTCTGGGCCCACTCTTACAACATGGAAAACCCTCTGGCCCCCGCAGCAATGCACCAATTGGCCCCACCCCCTTCCTCCTCATAAAGCCTGTATGTAAAACACATACTCGTACATACAAACAAACGTTCATGAAGTTATACTTCTGTAAACAGATAAATTTGTTTTATAACGTGTGTTTTGGGGCTGGTAAATAAGACCCTTTGATTGGTACTGAAACAGAGAACAATTCGGCGTTGCCGCACAGAGGACTTTGATAACACTCGCTGTCTGTATAACACACAAACTCAATCACAAGACGAGAGGTGTTGAGTGTTGAATTTTCAAGTTTCTGAGTGCCTTCTGTCTGGCCGCACGAAATGTGCTGTTTTTGTTTTGTTTCGTTTTGTTTTTCTTGAGTGGATCTGCAGACGTCTGCGATCGTTAAGAGGAAAAGTTCGATTGATCTTGATTTTCAATTTTTTTTTATGTCGTAGAATTGTCCTTGTTCTAACATCTTCATTCCTTTAATATTAAAAAAAAGTTCAAGAGAACATTCCTGAACGTCTTATTTGTAGGGCGCGAAGATGCATGATTCAAGCTTAGCGATATAGTGTTCAGAAGCTCATAGCTGACTACTTGTGCCAGGGTTAGTGGACCGAAGCTAACCAAGACTTTATTCCACCTCCAGTGGTGCCCCTGTAGTTTCTAAATGAGAAAGCAAACTCCATTCTAAAAATACACCATACAGAAGACCGATGTGTCGGACCAACAGGCTCAGAAACCACAGCCAAGATGCAAGCCACGATAAACTCAACCTTATGGGCGAACGAAAAAGAAGAAGAAGAAGCGAGAAGAAAGGAAAGAAAGAAAGAAAGAAAGAAGAAAGAGAGAATGAAGGAAAGAAAGAAGGCTCATTGCTGTAGATAAAGTTCGCCTACATTCCTCTCTATTCCTAATCTTCTCTCTCCAGTTGGTGACACCAATTTCTTTTATATCCTCTTCTATGTTGTCTTTCCATCTTTGTCTTGATCTATCCCTTGGTCTTGTTTCCTTCATCTTTTGTGCATACATCATTTTCGTTTGTCTGTTCTCTTCCATTCTTTCTACATGGTCCAACCAGCGTAGTCTGTTCAGTTTCAAGACCTTTATTATTCGTTGGGATTTAAATAAGCTGTTCAGTTCATTGTTCTTTCTAGCTCCCCATTCTCCACTGTTGGTATATTTTATGGGCCCAAATATTTTTCTTAGGATCTTGTTCTCAAAGATCTGTAATTATTCTTCATCTTTCTTTGTTGTACTCCACGTTTCTGATCCATACATGACGGCTGGTCATATTATAGGTTCTCCAGATTGAGGGTTGGAACATGGGGCCAACGACCCCATCTCCGTAAAAAAATTAGTGTTACAGAACAGACAGAGAAGCCTCGACATTGGACGGATAAAAATGGATTACGACCTTGGAACGTCAAAAATATTATGAGATTTGGAACATGAAACATAAGAAGCTTATACAGACAATGGGCAGCTAAAGAATTAGCAGATGAACTAAGTAGGTATGACATGGAGGTTACAGCATTACAGGAAATCAGACGGCTTGGAGAAGATATAACAGTCATAAAAGAAATGGTACTAGTATACGAAGGTATTACCAATGGAAGACATGAACTTGAGACAGGTTTTGCGGTCAAGAGAAACACTTGTTTTTGGTTCAAGAAAAATAACACCCCCTTGTTTCACAGTATAGTCTCCTTGCTTTGCAACGCATGTGGGCCACCTATGAAGCAACGCATGTGGGCCACCTATGAAGCAACGCATGTGGGCCACCTATGAAGCAACGCATGAATTCCTCCAATAAGAAAAAAAGTCCCTTTGTCCTGACTTCTCAACCACCAGCCCACTATATCCCTTGTAGGCTTGTCCAGAACTGTCGGGGCCGTTAAACCTTCTTTCGCTTGTCTTGAACTTCGTAACTCAGTTGTATACTTGAGCCCTGCCCGGAGAGCTTCCACTGTTTAAAGAAGGGCCAGTAATAGATGAAAACTGAATGGTTTTTATCTGCCATGACCTCTCAGTTTTAACGTTCCCAGATAAATAAACAAAAAAAAGTCTGATTTTAAAAAAAGAAAAGAAGAAGAAAATTTAAGAGAGAACAAAAAATAATACCACAAAAGATACGGCCGACTAAAATCTATCACGTAAGATCAGTGAAGGATACTAGCTACTTATAAACCAGAAATATATCACTGGATATTTTGTCAAAGCAGGCGACAAATACTAAAACTGAAAACTGAGAAATGAAACGAAACAAAACAAAAACAGAAAAAAAAAACAACAACGACAAAACGAAAGAACTTTTGGATGACGAATAGTTTACACTGAAGAAGGGCACCAAAAAAAAAAAAAAGAAGACGGCTAGAAAGAAGCAATGATATATTTTAAAGAAGAGTAAGACAAGTAATTAATTAATTGCTTATCAATGTGATCGGGTAAAGAAGATTCGACTCTTGAAAACTGTCACTTTAATGTAAGTGTGTTGCACAGAACAGATTGAGAAACAATCTCAGAAATGGATATCAGGATTATGTGCATATACATAAGTCATAGATACACTGACACACAGAGGCAAATTACCCATCAAGTTATTTAAAACAAAAGTCAGCTTTATAACCACACACTCTCTTAACATTTTGGTATACACTTTAATCATACAAAAACATATCTCTGTATGTCTGAGCATGATTAAGATGGCAGTGGAAACGTTACAATTGTGCATTCATTAATTAATAAAACTGTTCCTACTTTTGTTGTATACAGTTCTAACACTTTTGTTATTACTACTTTACTGCACTGACTTATGTGTATTTATATAATTCATTTTCTGTACTTTTACATTATTAATTTTATGTATACTTATACCCAACAATTATTCGTGTACAAATTAGGCCGAATAGGCTAATGGAAAAAAAAATGCGAATATAGATTATTGTTTCAAGAAAAACGTTGTACCAGGAGATTAACGGTACAGTGGGTTAAAAAAGAAAAATGTTGTACCAGGAGATTAACGGTACAGTGCGTTAAAAGCCGTCGCTGATGTCATGTCAGCATCTGTTCCTCTTGATGTTTATGTGTCTTTTGTTTCTTTCTTTCTTTGTTTATTTTTTTTTTTCTATTACTGTGCATTTAACATCTTAGGTTGGTTAGAAAAAAATGTGTACTTTTTTTTAGTAATTATTAAAAATTAGTAATTATTTTCTTCACCAGCTTAGAAACAACGATAACTTCATTGTTTCGCGACAGTGTTTGTTTGCTTTGTGTATTTCATAGTAACAGATGATAATTTGTGTCTAGTTAATCTAGACGAATTTTTATTGTTTAACATTTAAAACTGTTGTTGTTGTTGTTGTTGTTGTTTTTTTCCCTGCCTTCATTTTGTTAGTTATTTCAAGGAAAACTTACCACAAAACACACACACACACAAGTAAAACTACTCCCAGAGTTATTTGTGTCTTATGGGCAACAGTGTTTAAACTACCCTAAATACTAGTTCTCCGTAATTTCTATTTTAATCACCAAAGTCAGCCTGCGTGGCTCATTAAAACCAGTATAGACTGATAAGTACAACTCGTTAGAGAAGTTGTCGGGCTTGAGGAAAAAAAAACACGCACACACAAAAGAAGAAAAAATCTGAATGCCGTGATTTTGAAAAAAAAATGCAGAAAAACGAGCTTGATTCGTTGCTTACCCTCTCCCACCCCTCCCCTTTTCCCTCAACCCAACTAACCCGCCTTAGAACGGGTGCGTAGATGTCTGTGATCTTTAAGACAAGACGTTTTTTGGTTTGTTTTTTTTTTTTTGCCGTAGAATTGCCCTTGTTCTAATATCCTCATTCTCTTAATATAAGAATTAGAAGAGAACATTCCTGCCCTTGTTCTAATATCCTCATTCTCTTAATATAAGAATTAGAAGAGAACATTCCTGCCCTTGTTCTAATATCCTCATTCTCTTAATATAAGAATTAGAAGAGAACATTCCTGCCCTTGTTCTAATATCCTCATTCTCTTAATATAAGAATTAGAAGAGAACATTCCTGCCCTTGTTCTAATATCCTCATTCTCTTAATATAAGAATTAGAAGAGAACATTCCTGACTGTCATATTAGACTGGGGATGGAAGAAAGACTTGGACTGAACGAGACAGTGGTCGGCGACTTATGGCTGGCTGCTTGTGTCAGAATTTGTTGAACGAAAGCTAACTAATGCTCTATTCTACCTCCATGTTTTATCTCCTGATTTGTTGAACGAAAGCTAACTAATACTCTATTCTACCTCCATGTTTTATCTCCTGATTTGTTGAACGAAAGCTAACTAATACTCTATTCTACCTCCATGTTTTATCTCCTGATTTGTTGAACGAAAGCTAACTAATACTCTATTCTACTTCCATGTTTTATCTCCTGCTTGAAGAACAACAGTCCCTTATTTAAGTTTTTTAAAAAAAAAAAGTTCTGAAGGAGGTATATATTATTTTTTTGCTGCTGAATCTCCTTCATGGCTGATTCTAGCAACACTGGAAGATATCTGCAATCAGCCACAGCAACTGTACCTACTATCTCTGTTTTTAGGTACAGTTTTCTTTCAACCTCGTCTTTTTTCTTTCACTTGTGACCTGAAGTCCTCCTAGAATAACGCCGTATCCTCACACATAATATCTCTGCGTAGAGTCGCGACATTTCATAAATTCTTTCATATTCTTGCGGATGCTGGGAGAAAAAAAAATCTTTCAACTTTGAAATGTAGGAAGAAATATGTTGATAAAATGAAGCCAGAAAACGAAAAGAACAAAAAGTAAAGTGAGTCAACATAATGTGGTTTAACAATACGTCAGTATTTCAAAAACTCTGTCCAGGTCTGTATCGGACTTGGGGAAAAATAAACCTAATGTCTCTATTTTTTTAAAAACTAATCGGGTAGTTAAATAAAATGCAACAGGAACAGCCTAAAAGATCAGAAGGCTGACTGTTATCCCGAGACATATGCGTGGGAGAGATCTAGAAACAAGTCTGCGAGATTGCTGATGGCACAAAGTTTATTTTTATTTTATTTAATACAACCCACATGTATTAGTTTAGTGGCTGTGTTTTTCAAATTTGGAGAATTTCTCCTGGTTCATGTGTTGGCTGTGAAATAGTTTTTTACTCGCATGTTTCCTTTTGTCTTGGCTCGAACTGGGATGATTCGCTACGTCGGCACTTTGTAAGGCTTATTTTGTCCTTATTTTGTCTTCATCAACTGTGGTCGACCTAATCATAATGCTACAAATGCAGCAAAAAATCACAGATCACAATCTGAGAAGTGAAACAAGCGCTTGTTTGTAACATTAGCTTTACATAACACGGTATAAAGCAGTAGTTTCCAACTTGTGCTTTGCAGACCACACATGACGCTGGGAGTATTATCAGTTAGTCGGCGTCTGTGTTATCGATTTGGTGGTATTAGATGTCATGTACTGAATAAAAGCAATGAAGGATTTAGGGTACTGCGATAGTGCATATAAGTTGGGGGGGGGGGGGGGCCGCAAATTATATATAGAAGGAAAAGTGGTCCTGCGATGTAAGAAAAAGTTGGAAACATACTGGGGATACGGTGTTAGTCCCGTATTTCTACAACAAACGGGACATGAAACTATGATGTGATCAGTGACACACCTGGCCGCATTTACCTTCCCACATTTTTCTTTAGAGGTTGGGTAGACCCTGGGGCCCTTTTCTTTTGGTGTGGTGATACCAGAAAAAATCCCCACCGCTGGGACTTGAACCCGGTACCATTGGATTAATAGACCGACCGATGGTATGAGTGTACGATAATGGCATGTATATAAAGGGACAAGAATGATGATGATGATGATGATGATATTTTCATGACTAAAGAAGAAAAAAACCCACACACACACACACCACCACACCACACCACACCACACAACGAAACAGCTGACAAGACCAGGAAAACATCAGAGACAACAAACGCCACAGATGAAGAATTCTGATAAAATTATTTCTGGGCTCCGCTCCGCACCCTGTGGCAGGTAGACGGAGCGTGCATCGGGCCAGATTAACTGTTAGACGTAAATTGTTTCGGTGCAACAGAGGTTTTCTTCTTTTTTAAATTTACATTTCTCTCACATTCATATATTCTTTCTTTCACATTTATATATTCTTTCTCTTACATTTATATATTCTTTCTCTTACATTTATATATTCTTTCTCTTACATATATATATTCTTTCTCTCACATTTATATATTCTTTCTCTTACATTTATATATTCTTTCTCTTACATTTATATATTCTTTCTCTTACACTCATATATTCTTTCTCTCACATTTATATATTCTTTCTCTTACACTCATATATTCTTTCTCTTACATTTATATATTCTTTCTCTTACACTCATATATTCTTTCTCTCACATTTATATATTCTTTCTCTTACACTCATATATTCTTTCTCTTACACTCATATATTCTTTCTCTTACATTTATATATTCTTTCTCTTACACTCATATATTCTTTCTTTCACGCTTATATAGTTTTTTTTATTTACATATTTTTTCTCACATCTATATACTCTTTCTCTCACATCTATATACTCTTTCTCTCACATCTATATACTCTTTCTCTCACATCTATATATTTACCCTCATATTTTGCTGTGCACAAACTTTGTTGCTACCCTGTGGCAGATTAGGTAAACAAAGCTTAAGCCTAGGAGTCTGAAAGAGAAGGGGGCCCATAATTAAGTAACTTTAAAAAGCTCTAGGGGGCCCATCATTAAACAATTTTTAAAAAAATAAACTCAGCAAATGTAGATTATTACTTAATGAATTTTAAGTCAGGAGATGAAAGGTATAGTCACGGGGGGGGGGGGGCCCGGGGCCCTTCTTAAGTTTAGCTAAGTGGCCCTGGTATTGGTTAATCCGCCGCTGCTGATGCCAGGTGCTACTTACTAAAGGGGAACGCACAGATCTGTGAAATGGAACAGCTGCCCGACGTCAGATATTACACTTCACACTTACATCTTATTTGTAATTATTACAAATTAGAAGGAGAGTTTCATTCAAAGAAAAAGAAATAATATAATAAGTGTCAGAATAGATAACGACAATAGTAGGATAAGAGACATTTTAGTTCTCGAGAAAGAAGATGAAGAAAATGATTGAACAATATGGAAAAAAATAATAGTCATCTTCCATGTGTATACTCGCCTTTAAAATAAAAACCGACATAATTCTTACCTTAGACAAATGTAGGCCACACCTATTTTTCAAGCATTTAAAATACCTGTAGTACTTGTTAATGATTAATTATTTTTCTTCATCTCTCTTATATTGCTAGTAAACGGGATTAAAGAGAGAAAACTTAAATATTTTGGACACATTAAACGTCATGATAATCTAGAGAAGACCGTCTTGGAAGGGTACATAATGGGAAAAAGAAAAAGAGGAAGGCCACGGCGAATATGGCTGCAAGATATCGTTGATGATCTGCAAATGGATGCATCAGCAGGAGGGCATCCTGCTGACAACCGAGAAGCCTACATGAGAGCTGTTAGGGAGGCAAAGTTCCACAAGGGACATGCAAATGAATGAATGAATGAATATATGTATATATAAATATAAATATAATAAAACCACTTTCATATATATTTGTGTGTGTGTGAGAAACTTTGGGGGGGGGGGGTAGTGGGGGTTGCTAGATTATCTTTTTTTTTTTTCATGGGTCCGTTGGATCCGTGACCTAAAACGTTTGAGAACTATTCCTCTATCTCTTGATCTTGATACCGGCAATTTACCTGTACTATTGTCGTCCTCTTGCTCTTGCACCTCGGGGCTTTTTTTGTTCTCGCCTGCAATACAGCTTTACTGTTACATACATAAAATCTAATGTTGTTAAGAAACTTTATTCTCTGCCCTTATATCAGTTTCTTTCTTTACACATTCTTCAGCCTTCCCTTTAGAACTAAGATACTTGTTATGATTAGCTAAAGCTCCTGGGTCTCCAAGGTTTCACCTGTTTTATTAAGTTCGTTCCGGCCAATCAGACCCCCCTCCCACCCCCGACAATGTTTAGCAAGGTCTCTTATTTAATAGTACAACGTGTGAAATCTTTATTTTCTCTTATTATTCTTGAAAGCAATATTAAATCTCTAGATCAGGGACAAACATTTGACCCAGCATGCATTCTCTGATCTGCTTACAGTGTAGAGGGATTGACACGAAATAAGAGAATGGGAGGAAAACTGAAGCCATGGAAATTTGGATATGCAAGAAAATAAGACAAATTCTATGGACATAAAAGAAAACAAATAAAGACGAATTAATTCAAATGAAATTGAAAAGAGAAATGACAGAGAACATAAGAATTACTCAGATAAAATATTTCAAAAACATAATACGGTAATGAAATGCATACTTGAAGGAAAAGCTTAAGGACAAGTTGAAGGAAAAGCTGAAGGAAAACTTGAAGGAAAAAGAGCAAGAGAACAACAAAGACATGGATAAACGCACAACATCAAGTGATGGACTGGATTCGAAGCTAGCCGGGTACATTATCAAAACAGAGACAAAATAATCTGAAGGTCATTGCACCCAGAGGCGACACCACATGATGCTGATCATGGTTCTGCTTTCATTATAAGAATTTTTATGCATTTGTTTATTTATTTTTGCAGACACGTCGCACAGAATGATTACACATGTATTTTTGTAAGCAAAAGAATATATCCTGCTGTATCCCTCCGCCTGCTAACTTTCCTATGCCAGCTACATAATTTATAAAGTGAAACTTGACTTTACATCGTTAGTATGCTGTAGAAACAATGTTTCTCTCCCCCCCCCCCCCCAAAAAAAAAAAAGTGGGCTTTCGCTGAACCTTAGAATTCGCGAGAGGTGGCTATAGGTTCCGCGGAAATTCATCATTTACTCGCGAAATAATACACATCATTTATAAATAAATCAACACAATAAATTTGTTAGTTAATACTCAAGATGAGCATTCACAATGTAGGTAGATTATTACATCTACAACTGACAGACCAGATTTACCTACTACGATCTGTAGATTTAATCATTTTTGTTTTTTTGTTTTTTGTTTTTTAGACATTCATCGACACCCGAAAATTACGTGGAAGGTCCCCGTCGCAGTAAAATGATTGAGAAGGGGTTTTGTTTAGACTTGCCTGTGATTATCACGGGTAGTTCTTTTCACCTTACCCTTCATGCTGGAACAAAATTGTTGTTCAATTTACATTATGCGTCCAACCTGTCATTAAGAAATAAAGTTTAACGAAGGGACGTAACTGCTCATAGCTGACCATTTTTACATATATATAAAAGTTGAATTATTATAACTAATCACAATCATTTCTTGTCTCGTTAACTTTTTTGTTATTGTTGTTGAAACACCAAACTACAGTAAAGAAAACGATGACATCTTCGGGTAACTCTACAGTTCGTATCAACACATCTGTCAGCAAAGCAGCTTCATCAGATATGTAAATCAATCATAAATCTCTTATATGAACAACATAAACAAATGATCTGTTTACATAAACAAAGTAACCATTATAAATTACTATTCGTTTAACAATATTCTATACTATTTTCTGAAAGAAACATACATGCGTGTGTGTTTTTCTAAATTATTATAGTTTGCTTTATTTAACTTTATATTATATTTATTTATTGTCTTAATAATAATATTTTTACTTCTTAATCTGAATAATTCAATTTGTAAAATTTCTACCTACCGAGCGAGTAGCTCCAGGTTTAATTCTCACAGGTTGAGAAGATTCGTTTTACCAACCAGGTTGGTCATTTGTGTGTTTGTTTCGCTCTATATGACAGTTTCCTGTCCATTTGGGACGGACAATAATTTCACCTGCCTACAATTATATTTAACTCTTTTACTCAAAAAAATAAAAAACACTGGCAGAGTTGGTAGATCTTAGAAACCAATGCTCAGAGCCATATTTAGGCAAGTCTAAATAAAATGAAAAGTAGTACATTTCTAACTCGGTCTATGCTTTTAGATTATGGGGTAACTTCCTTCTAGTTTCTTTCTTCCAGAATTTGTCATCAAAATTTATTCTGCCAGAGCATGGAAATTAAGTTAGGAATGAAAGAGTTAAAACGAAGTAACTGAAATGTGTTTTTAAATAATTCTTTCTTAAAAAACACAACGGCCATGAAAGATTTCTCACCTTGCCCGTCACTTGTCACACCTGGAGATTTGACATTGTCAGGCCCTGATGATAATCCGTGATGTCTGCCAATAGCTGATGACGACCTCCAAGGGTTCCATAGGTGAGATTTTGTACCTGCACTGCTACCTGTAAACTTGGAAGGATCTAGAATATCCGCCACGCTGAAAGCCGTTGTTTTGCTTGGTGTCCGCGTGTGGAAAGATTCTGTGGCCGGTGTGGGCGTGGAAGACACGGGTGATGATAATGTGGGTGATGATACCGGCGACTTTTCATTCTGGCTCATGTCAGAAGAGTTAGAAACGTTTGTTGGTGACTCTGTCAAGCTGGTGGACAAGCTACTGCTGGAGGACTTTGGTGGTTGTGAGTCTTCGTGAGGTTGATTGGATGTCGCCGCGGAGGTATCAGCGCAGGTATTTTTGATGTCGCATGCGTCATTGTCCGTGGATGGGATAGATTTTCTGTTTAAAGGATCCTGAGAATTATGTCTTGGAGAATGTTGTGAGACTTGCGGATGTTGTTGCGCAAGTTGTGGTGGTAGAGGCGGTGTTGTTGACGTTGGTTGAAGAGGGAAAGGTGAGTATCTGTTGTTGGCAGCGTCTGGCTTGTCCTCAACTCTGTCTCCTAAACGAGAATTGGGGCTGTAGAATACGTCCCCAGCAGGACTCAGTGGCGTATGTACAGGACTTCGAGATTCAGGCGTGGTTGGAGATCTGTATGTACCGAATGTCTTTATCCCAGATTTTCCATTTGGCATTATCTTGTCAGTAAACGGGGCCCCTGATCGAGAAACTAGCCCCAGTGCTTTGTGGTAAAACGCCAAGGCGCTAGCGTCTCCGCAGGTCACAAGTGGGCTACCATCTTTGGTAAACAAACCAGACATTCTGAATTCTGATTTTGCTATCCTGACGTTGCTGGAGCTGTCTGTTGTCGTGACCATGTCTGCGTCTCTAATACCGGCCAGCCCGTGGAAGACGTGGTCATGGTCGGATTTGATAGCACAGTTTTGTGGGGTTGTGTCCGTCAGAGATGATGTCGTTGGCATCATAGCACGAGAAGAAGGTGCTGATATAGATAACGACTTGGACTGTAGCGACGATGCTATTAACGATACAGATTTGTTAGCAGTCTTATTGTTGTTATTATTCGCAGCTGAAGCACACGCGGACGTAGTCCGGCTTGATTTATTACCGGCAGATGAAGGTATTTCAGAACGTTTATGATTATGAGACTGTTTGATTTGATGTTTCTGTTTACTTCCGCTCAACCGGTTGAGTTTATTTTTGTCCTTTAGCCCGTCGTCCTGATCGGAATCAATGAACATTGTTTGTGCCCTCGATTTCTCCCAGCGAAGTGAACCGGTGTCCTCTACATCAGTTGACCCACGACTGTCCCTACGTGCTCCCATCTTTTCAGATTCGTTCAGGCGGGTGGGAATGCAAAACAACCGTCTTGCCCACTCCGGTTCTCGCAGATTCTGGTAGCGGCGAATTTAAGCGCTTCTCGCCGGGGGGGATCTAGAACCTGTTCATCAAACTCCGCCCCTTCGCGTCTTGTTTGCCGATATTATATTTGCTGCCAGAGCAGGCGGTGTCTCTAACCCACAGGGCCCACCCACTGAACTTCTGACACTTTTCTATTGACAGTAATTGAAAGCTGGGAGCTATTAATTTCATCGCTTGCTCCTAATTGGCTACCGCTTTAATTGATAGGGTTAACTAGCAGACAAAGTGATCAACTCACGTCGGACGAAATAATTAGCTCCGCAAAGTAACAAAGAGGAGCTGATTTTTTTCTCTCCCAGAGATTTGTTTGAT
The DNA here is from genome assembly GCA_009760885.1 of Achatina immaculata. Lineage (NCBI taxonomy): Eukaryota > Metazoa > Mollusca > Gastropoda > Stylommatophora > Achatinidae > Lissachatina > Lissachatina immaculata. The sequence continues at coordinate 61,335,760 of CM019691.1, read as the reverse complement.
TGTGTGTGGATTGTTTGGGTTGTACGCTGAATCAACGCTGCTTAGTGTGGTGTTTACATATCACTTCAGGAAACGAAAAAAAAAACATAATCAAAATACTTTTCACAAAACGTGTCATGCTAGATAGATCAATTTATTCACCTTAAAAGACAATTTACAAATTTTATACAACAATCAGTGGTAGATGCTTTAGTTTAATCTCCATTACATGCTGTGCTGAATAACGTTGGTGATCATGTCTCTCCGTGTCTTTTTTTTTTCGATCCTTGATGTTCAATTCAAATGCTTTTCATTTTCCACGCCACGTGATTAGTCCCCAGAGATACCCCCTTCCCCCCCCCCCCCCCCTCGCCTCCCTCTGCATTTTTTTCCCTTGAATTTTCCAGTCATTACCAAGTTCTGTTTTAGTTCATGAACTGCTTCTGTTCGTTGAAGTTAACAATCTTCAAAGCCACACGCTGTACAGCAAGAACTGTGTAGGCGTAGAGGCCACGACACAAGCCAGGCCTAAGACGCGAGGATGTTTGATGGCATCTGTGGGGGACAAAGACGCACTCGAGCTGAATGACAGGCGGTCAGTGGCCCGTAGCTGACTGCCTGCGTCAGGCTTGGCGAACCATAGCCAGCCAAGACCCTGTTCTACCTTCCAGTGATGTCCCTGGATGGCCAAAGTAAAAAGGGGTCGCTGTGGGAAGACGAACCTGGTTCTAAAAATGCGCGGAGCCGATGTCGGATGTGTTGGCCCGATAGACGTATAACTGCAACACAACGCAACTACCGCCCTTTTGAGGGCGAGCGAAGAAGAAGAAGAAGAAAAAGCAGAAGACATTTGTGATAAATTTTCCCATCATTCTCGAAAACTGACAAAGCACCATACCACGTAGAAACGTCTCTGCATGGGGGATACTGCATCATTATAGGAGGAAACGAGAGCCAAAAGTGAGAAAAAAGGACCAAGCATTTTTTTTTTGTTTATTTGGACATCGCAACACGTACATTCTTTGTTGTTGTTCGATCCAGTGTGCTTTTTAACTGTTAGTAACCTCAGTTAAAACAGAAGATGATTGGGGTCATCGATAAACAGATCACGTCAATCATATTTAAACCCACATTCTAAGAACCAGTATCATGAATCACAGGACGTACTGAACAAGGCTAGCGTCAGCTTTTAACTATATTTGTCAATCCTGCTTGATTTATCATTTCTTGCCGAAAAGTCTTCGTAGTAACAATAATATGAAGTTAACCCTAACCCCCCCCCCCCCCCCCTTTTTAAAAAAATTAAATAAAATATCACACTACCTAACATATAATTCAACAACTTCGTGCAAACATCAGGAACGAAACAGATGGCATGGCAAAATAACTGAAATATTTGTGGAATCCGCAAATGTCCTGGAGACTCTACTGAATATAATCTTTACTTATTTTGAGCCGTAATTTTGCAATATTTACACTTCAGCAATTTACCATATTTGTAGCATGGCTTTGTAAGTAATGATTATAGTTGTTATTATTATTATTAATGAATATGATTATGAATATATTGCAGGCATAATAGTAACATCTAATAGCAACAGAAAAAGTAAACAGGAAAATTAGAGCAAGGTAGAAAAAAGAAACTTCCTTGACACTGTTTGACTTGACGCTGACACGATAAACAGAATAGAAAAGACAAATAGAAGAGACAGACACAAGGAAAAGTGAGGACACAATAAAACCTCCGATATGCATGAGCAAGATAATGACCTAGGTAAATGACAATTGTATAGATGGAATTGATGCAGACTAATATGCATGACAACTATTAATGTTAGGACGCTATTGCACACTGTTTTTAAATAAAGGAGTAGACGACTCGGCCATCTGACCAATTAGATATTTAGAGGCGTGGCCTATTGGACAATTGACTTACGACATATAAGTCACGGGGCAGTTGGAGAGGACGGAGCCTGAAGACGGAGGAACAAGGACGGTCAGTGAACAGAGGCCGGTCCAGACGTCAAAGGAAGGAGCACGAGAAGGAAGGAGCCCCCAAGAAGAGGAAGTCCAGAGGCTAGCGGACAAGTGAGGGGGATCGTCCGACCAAAAACAGTCAGTAAGCGAAGGCCGGTTCAGACAGCAGAAGAAGACTATCATAGAGAATCAAACAGACAAGAGGACGATCGGAGAAGAACAGAAGAACAAGAACGAGAACGAGACGCTATAGAATCAGAAGTAGTATTAGACTGAAGATGTGATTCAAGTGGTTCAAGTGATTAAGAAGATTTGATACTTTTGGAACTTCGAGTAAAGAGATTTCAGACGAGAAATTAGCAGACTACGTGTTGCAGATCTATTAGAAAACAGAGTTCAGAATCGTCCTAGTATCGCATGTAGAATATCTTGAAGTTGAGGACATTGCCGAAATGCTGCATGTAGAATATGATAGAATTTGATATTGTGAACAAATGATTATGTGCTTCAACGACGAAACTAAGGAAGATTAGTACATCTTCGTACAAGTGATGTTACCAACTGTTGAATCTGATACCCTCATTGGCAGGAGTAATAATGCAGTGAACATTTCATCCGGCTTGATCTATTGAATGTGGTAAAGTTTTGTGAAACCTGAGATGTGTTAATCAAAGAGCATCTTTAAGCTTCGATTCAGTATTATAGAACTATTCAGAAATATATAATTCACAATCTTCAATATTATATATTTATGTGGTAAGATTTGTTTTAACGCTGATCTATACAGCATTTATTTACGAGGAAAAATTTATTTTAATATGTGTGTGTGTGTGTGTGTTTTAACATTTATTTTAACACAGACGTATATATATGATACGAATTATTCTGATATTCGTTTATACATCATTTATATGACCTAATGGTGAACTATGTATTTGTATGTTCTGGATCGGTTATGCGCCTTAGCTACGGAGACGGAGTTCGTGCCGAGAGCGAAGCTGACTAGCTTCGCATTTGGACTTTTGTAGTTCAAAAAATGGCGTTCTCACTGAATGGCTCATCATCAGCGACTGATACGAAGTACCAGTCAGTCATTTGCATGTCCCTTGCGGAACTTCGCCTCACTAACAGCTCTCCTGTAGGCCTCTCGGTTGTAAGCAAGATGCCCTGCTGCTGATGCATCCATTTGCAGATTATCAATGATGTCTTGCAGCCATCTTCGAGTTTTTCTTCTCCTCTTTCTTTTTCCCACTATGTACCCTTCCAAGATGGTCTTCTCTAGATTATCATGACGTTTAAATTGTCCAAAATATTTAAGTTTTCTCTGTTTAATCCTCTTTACTAGCCAGCCTTCTTCAATATTAAGTTCTTGTAGTATGGATATATTTGTTCTTTTTTGTGTCCATGATATTTGAAAAACTCTTCTGTAGCACTTACATTCAAAAGCATTTATGTGTTTCTCAGTTGTTTTGTTAAGTGTCCAGGTCTCACAGGCATATGTTGCGATGGGAAAGATGCATGCCTTAAAAATCTTATTTTTATAGTTCTGTCTGTTCCTCTCCACAGCTTCTTTAGTTGTTTTACGAAGTACCAACGATGAATATTCTGTGCGATATTCACTGGCACTGGCAATGGGGTGGTTATGGGAGTATCTCGTTCCTGATGACATCGAGAAACTAATACATAATACTGAATTACAATGACATTTTGACTCATATCTTTATGGTATTTATATGACAATGTATTTAACTCTGATCCATGTGATATTTACCTGACAAAATCTAATTTCGATCTTTGTAGTATTTACGTGACAAGATTTGATTTAACACCGCCTGAACTGTCATATTATATAGCTAGATGTAACTTTGAGTAACAAAAGGAGATGTAACATCTCCTGTAACATTAATAGAAAAGCGGGTATTGCTATATAGCACGACTTCTGCAACTTTACATTAGTATCTTCTTCTTCTTCTTCTTCTTTCAGACGTTGACTTGTATACTTTTGAAATGGTTGGTGATCACCTGGAGGACGTGGACATCCCCGTACATTTTATTTTGAACAGGTGTGGTCGTTGTCTATATGCTGATGTAAAGACAGTTGTAGCAGTTACATAGTTGGGGGCAGAACCTCCGATAGAAATTGTATAACCCGGTGCAAAACTCCACTTCCTCCTCCACCACCACCCCGCCTCCGCCTCCGCCTCCCCGCCCCCCCCCCCTTTTGTTTAGCCTGCATGGCCTCTCCCACCACCTCCCTCGCTTTTTTTTCTTTCACTCACTCCAAGTGTCCCAAGCCTTCCAATCCTACCCTTAAAACAGGGGAAACCTTTCGGTCCCCTAAGAATGCTCCGGCTGGACCCCTAACCCCCCCCCTCCCCACACACACACACACAAACACTCCTCGGTGGCCCTGGTTCCAGCAGCAGTCTCTCATGACAGCAGCGACGTTTTGCAAGAAACGCAAACCACTGTCCTTTATTTCTCCCATTCTCCTGACAAAGCATGACACATATACAAAACTTCATCCCTTCAGATCTGTCCTGAGCCAGTTATCTCAGGGTCCTGCCCATATCGCCATCCCCCCACGCCCCCTTCTCCGCCCCCCCCCCCCTTTTTTTTAATATCTGCAGCGCTTGTCCAAATCTTTCTTTAGTTTCCTTCTATGACAACCTAAGTATTTCCGCGTTCTTCCTCATTGCATCGATTCATTTTTTTTCTTCCTCAACTCATCAACCATTTCATCACTTCCTGTTCAGATAGGTTTCCAGTTCTATTAACATGTAAACCCAATCGTATCAGTAGTTACAACAGTCAGTAGTGTCTGTAAGCTGTATTATCAGTGGTAAGGTGTATGTGTGACAGGATAAGATAAGAACAATGAAGTGTATAATAAGATAAGGATTAAGTGTAGAAAGAGAAAGGAAAAGAGGAAAAATAGCAATAGGGAATAAGAACAGTTAAATGGTTGTGGAAAAACAACCTAATATTTCGGCAAAAATGCCTTCATCAAGGACAAAAGGAAAGACAAAACCCTAAATAAAAAAATTTAACTAACCTCACATAATAGTAAAACTGCACCACATACTCATCGACTTAAAATGTCTCACCAAGGCGAGTGTCCCATGTGGCAGTGGAGTCCAGACCCCGAAAAATATCCTTCAAGAGTGCCCAAACCATGCGGACCTGAAAGCGTGAGACATGGTCAGAGGGCAGGAGCCTGGAGCAAAAGCTTTAGGGTTCCAATCAGGATCTGGAGAGGACTCCGGGCTTTGCCAAGTCGACATGGATCAGGATCTGATGTGATTAAAACCTCGAGCGAAGAAGAAGAAGAAGACGAAGAAGAAGAAGAAGAAGTGTACCAGACACCTGAGACTTTTCACCTATTACACCTACCCCATCCTCACCTCATCATTACCCCATACAAACAATGTGAATGTGTGCATTGTATTTTTCCACCTTAAATATGTACAAAAATGTTGTAAAAAAAAATAAGAGAAACAGACAACGCACTTTCATAGGACATGCAATGAGAAGAGAGGGCATTGAAAATATTGTAGCAGGAAAAATAGAGGGAAGAAGAGCCAGAGGAAGACCGAGATTGACAGTCCGGCGAGATGGTGTGAGAGGACATAACTAACTGAGCTAATGGCCTGCATGAAGTATCGTGTACTTTGGAGAATAATAATATCCAACGCCAGTCTGCAGGGCACATGATGATGATGATGTACACCCTGGATTTTTGTTTGGTAGCTCTTCAAGTCTTGAACGATATGAGTACTGATGACTGAAGACCATAGAATGACATCTTTCAGTGTTCGCACATATTGGCTACAAGAAAACGTATAGAACAGTATAATATGATGCTGTTACATTTGTTTCTTCCATAAGTTTATGTGCAGTAATGTAAAGGAACAGAATAAAGGACAATTAACCTAAAAGAATGAAAAGTAATAATCATTTAAGATCTCAAAGAACTTGGTTGGGCGCTTGCTCGTCTTTCTGAAGTCCAGGGTTCTACTTCCGGTTTGCGTTTTATTGTTTTTCTGTTTCTCAAGACTGTATATTTGTTTGTTTGTTTGTTTTAAGGTTCGTCAAAGTTTTTTTTTCTACTTCCTTGCTCTGTTGTTTCTTCAGAAGCGATTTATTCCTGCATTTAGAGTCTAAAACAAAAGCAAAACCAAATCTTTAAAATTTATCTTTGCCCTAAGTAATCTCCCTTTCCCTCACGGAAACATACGCAAATACATTTGGGAGGTCTTCTCTATCGTATTACAGATCTTAACACGGGAAGTAAAGAACTGATTACCACGCCATGTTCAAGCCGTCTCAGAGAACAAGTTCTTGCACTGGGCCGACGACACCGGAACATGTCTCATCAAGTAGGGGTCGCTCATCCGTGACTTTGTTTATGTTTCCCTGGGAAACAGGGGCGGTAAATACAAAATGCCAATGCTGTAAGCAAGAAAATTGCATCAGCCACTAGTTTTTGAAGTAGTCTTTAAGCAAACTGAACTAAAGCAACTTCAGTAACAGTTACATAATTTATGACACTTTACTTAAAGAGCTTCCTTGAAGCATACAGAGAACTAGGATTTTTATATAAAATGTTCCAATTGTTTGCTTTTAGTGGTGTCCATTATCATTTTGTTCCTGGAGTTTTTTTTGTTTTTTTTTTTCAACGTCGTTTTCAAAACTTCATTCCAAATTCAATTCTGTCTCATATGTCAAGTTGTGTGGATCTGTGTGTAAAGGTGGCCCTTTTATTCTGTAGGGGACAGGTAGGAGATATAGTGTTAGTGCCCATACTATCTTTGACATGTCGGCACACTAGTGTACATACTATCCTTGACATGTCGGCACACTAGTGTACATACTATCCTTGACATGTCGACACACTAGTGTACATACTATCCTTGACATGTCGACACACTAGTGTACATACTATCCTTGACATGTCGGCACACTAGTGTACATACTATCCTTGACATGTCGACACACTAGTGTACATACTTTCCTTGACATGTCGGCACACTAGTGTACATACTATCCTTGACATGTCGGCACACTAGTGTACATACTTTCCTTGACATGTCGGCACACTAGTGTACATACTTTCCTTGACATGTCGGCACACTAGTGTACATACTTTCCTTGACATGTCGGCACACTAGTGTACATACTTTCCTTGACATGTCGGCACACTAGTGTACATACTTTCCTTGACATGTCGGCACACTAGTGTACATACTTTCCTTGACATGTCGGCACACTAGTGTACATACTATCTTTGACATGTCGGCACACTAGTGTACATACTATCCTTGACATGTCGGCACACTAGTGTACATACTATCCTTGACATGTCGACACACTAGTGTACATACTATCCTTGACATGTCGACACACTAGTGTACATACTATCCTTGACATGTCGGCACACTAGTGTACATACTATCCTTGACATGTCGACACACTAGTGTACATACTTTCCTTGACATGTCGGCACACTAGTGTACATACTATCCTTGACATGTCGGCACACTAGTGTACATACTTTCCTTGACATGTCGGCACACTAGTGTACATACTTTCCTTGACATGTCGGCACACTAGTGTACATACTTTCCTTGACATGTCGGCACACTAGTGTACATACTTTCCTTGACATGTCGGCACACTAGTGTACATACTTTCCTTGACATGTCGGCACACTAGTGTACATACTTTCCTTGACATGTCGGCACACTAGTGTACATACTTTCCTTGACATGTCGGCACACTAGTGTACATACTTTCCTTGACATGTCGGCACACTAGTGTACATACTTTCCTTGACATGTCGGCACACTAGTGTACATACTTTCCTTGACATGTCGGCACACTAGTGTACATACTTTCCTTGACATGTCGGCACACTAGTGTACATACTATCCTTGACATGTCGGCACACTAGTGTACATACTATCCTTCATTAAAATCTTGTGGGCACACCAGAGTGTGATGTAGTCAGCATCACGAATGGCTGCCTTTCCTTCCCAGATGAAGTTAGATATCAAGTTCTAAAGTTAGCCAACTGGGGCATCTCCGGCTTGATTCGAACCAAGGGCCTTCGGTATGAGTGTCGAATACACTAACCACTTGAGCACTCCTTTCTCTGTCTGTTCATTACTTCTCTTGGTATTATGAGAACTTAATGTTAATGTTTAAATAGAAGGAGAAGTTTTACATAAGAAACAAACTGTAAAATACGGACACAGATTTTCCCCTGACATTAAGAACAGTAAACTCGTAGATGCGGGAAAGAAGACTACTAAAGGAAGAAATTAGGTCTGACAAAGACATTGAAAGGTGGAGAGCTTGAGAGAGAGAGAGAGAGAGAGAAAGAGAGAAGGGAGATTGATTGATTGACTGATTGATTTTCCGAAGGCTTAAGTATTGGGCACGCAGGCCCGTCTGACATTCTGGCCTTTATCATACAACTTTCACTCTGTTCCAGACATTCTACAAATATGCTGCTCATATAACCAATACAACCAACACTGAAAAGCTGAGAGACATAACATAAAATAAAATATAACATTTACGTTTCTCGCTTATCCATACATTCAGTACAGAAAGTAACTACATACGTATATAAATGACTTATCTTATCTTATATCTTATATCCTTCCCGTGCCGTTAAACGTCACATAGGGCTCGCAAAGTAGTTCGCCAATTTTTCCTGTCTTCGGCGAGTCTTTCAATCTCATTAAAGGATTTTATGCCTGTTAATTTGGCCTCTCTTAATAATGTCCTCTTCAGAGTTTCACGCGGTCTGCCTCTTTTTCTTCGGCCTGTTGTGTTCCACTTGATGGCTTGTTTTGGGATTCTCTGATCGTTTCTTCTCATCAAGTGGCCAACATATGTCCATCTCCTTTTCCTGATCACCCATGAGACTGGTTGCTGTTCAGTCATCTGTCTTATCTCTGCATAATGACTATCTACCAAACAAAATTTCGGTATTGTTCAAAATGAAAAATTAATTGAATTCGGTGTCTGTAAGTGCAGTCTAAAATACTTTTAAAGTTTTATGATTCATGGGGGCATGTAGTCGATATCACATAGATACTGGAAAAACTTGTAGTTGTAGGAAGGAGTATAGTTTTTTGGTTTTTTTTTTTAATACAAGATGGAAGGGTATCCCAGAGAGAGTGGGTGAGAGAGAGAGAGAGAGAGAGAGAGAAGATTATGGAACACACGAACAGAAATTTACTAAAGGCTAAAAGTGGGGTTACGTTTCGATGAGCCCATCGTAAGTTGAAATCGCTTTATCTGATTGGTTCAGACAGAGGCATATCTTTAATCCAAGAACAGATCACAATTCAAAGTTTAATGACTACTCAGTGATCATTGCTATTGGCATCCTCGTAAAGCCGAAGTTTCGTAAGTCGAGGAGTATGTGTTCAGAAAGTTGAAGAGAATTATTCAACTGTGTTTGCTCTAAACGCTTGATCCTGACGAATAAGATGATTTTCGAGAACTAGTTGACCTCCATCACCGTTGTAGCAGCGGTGAATACCTGTTACTTGAAAGTCTAATTTTAATTTTATAATGAGGATGATTGAAATGGTTAGAAACTGGTTCAGGCACATGCTGTCCCCCTGTGCGGACACTATTATCTCCTGTGTAAGCAACTCCACTACGTTCGCAGACAGTTACATGTGCCACAGCCCAAAACACACAAGGACATATCTCTTATTAATAATGGTAGATATTTTCATGGAAACAAAATGACGGAATGTTTCATAAAAATGAACTGGAAAATTAACACAACGGGTACCAACTCGATGGTTTAGTGTTGAAATAATGGAGAAAGCTTTTTCTGAATCTGGGCATGGGCGAAAGTGTCACTAAGTTAAATCTTTGATCTACTGGCGACAAAAGGCAAGCCGACGAACCTCACGGTTATCGGTATAGATCTGAGGCATTTTAAGGTGGCGAACAGTATTCCTTTGATCATTAAGCGCTGAGGGTAGGGTGGTTCTATGAGTTTAGCACGTTCAAAGGCAGCGGAGTTTTACAAAATATTTCTTAGAACGCCTTTTTGGCGATTTATTGTAAGGATACAGTTGCATGGTTTAAAGATGAGTTCATCCGGACATTGTCGATATAAAGTATTGTAAGAAATATTTTGATGGGGCTAATACTTGCCTGATGTTTCTACGATGCTATATATGTATTTTATTTCTTGATATTTTATCTTTATAGGTAAAATGAAAAGGTTGAAGGTTACACATATTAATGCATTCACAACTACACCACGACATATTACACAAAATGAACAAAAAACACAGTTAAACAATTCTACAAATAATCGTAAGCTTCTATTGTTGATTAAAAACCATCATTTTTACAGTTAGCAAAATCAGTAAATTGATCATCAATGTATATGTTATTCATCAGCTTATATTGCTATCAACATAATCACTAAAGATTTTCCATAAATTTTTAGGTTCGATTCAGATTGTAACAAACGTAACCAATTTGCAAGAATATACTCAAAGCACATGTATAACATCAGTAATATAAAATTAAGTGTATATAAACACACACTTCCACATTACACAAAATATCAAAATCTTACACAGAACTAATGCACCTTCACTGAGTTAGGATTATTCACCAGCATACATAACACAATCCTAACAAAATAGTTACCTAAGTGGATCGAGATTGTTCGAGGGAGCCAACAGCACAGCATGCATTCATCCACATCACATAATAACAACCCATACTAACCTAACACATGTTGGTTCTCATCCGACGAATACAATTTCTCATTCGCGCTTGAACAATAGCGCGGCTTCCTCGATCACTGGATCTATACGTGATTAGCTTACAAAAACCCGACCGATTAAAATTCTGTCATGTTATCTATATATACCCCCGTGTGGTACCCGGGATCTGCAAAGAATAGGACCACTGTACCTTACCACGCATGATCGTGAAAGGCGACTAAGGAGGGTTCGGCATAGGGCCAGCAACCCTATCTGGTAAAAAAAACTATCAGACTGCTACAGAAACAGAAGCAAGGGAAAAAACAAATGCAGGTGGAAGGAGAAATGCTTATCAGGAAACTGAGCCCATGAAGGTTGTGGATGAAAGCCTGCCACTGGAAGTCCCCAGCCCGACTGCAGACCTCCTGGAACCTAAACACAAGATGCAAATAGGCAGTTGGAATGTAAGAACACTTAACCAGACTGTAAAACTAGCACAAACCATCAAGGAAATGCACAGATACAAACTAGACATACTAGGAATACAAGAAGCAAGATGGACAGGACAAGGCAGAAAAAAATTAACAACACAGCACACAGAAGATACAATAATATGGTCAGGTAAAGAACAGGACACCGCAGACTTCTAAGCCACATCTATCGCCTCAAAATGTCGCGCACAAATGAGTGTCCCTGTGGCTTTGGGATCCAGACACCAGAACACATCCTGCAAACCTGTCCAACCCACTCAAACCTCCGAGGACAGATCTGGCCCGAGGGAGAGGAACTGAAAGAAAAGCTGTGGGGCCGACACTCACGTCTAGAGAAGATAGCGGACTTCATCAGGGCGTCAGGGCTGCAGATTTAGCATGACCAGATTTCCTCGAACGCTGGAGAAGAAGAAGAAGAAGAAGAAGATATGGTGTTGGGCCCTTATTTCCAACACCTTCGGCACATGAAAGCATGATGTGGTCACTATCATGTCTGGCCGCATTTACCTTCTCATATTTCTCTGGTACCCAATTTTTAAAGACTGGGTGGATCCCAGGGCCTTTTTGTGAGGTGGTACAAAAAAAAAAAAAATCCCCAAAGCTGGGACCTGAACCCGGTACCACCAGATTAATAAACCGACGCCTAACCACTCAGCCAATCAGGCCACCGGGTTATATGATAGACTGCGTTAACTAGGAAAAAGGAAACTGAAAAAAAAAAAAAAACCTTTTGTTTATAATCTCGCCTAGTTCTGACCTTTTCAAAGATTATTTTAGACAGAGTAGTTTAAAAGTATGGGTTGTTGTTGTTTTTTTTAAAAATATGAGTGGAACATAAGAATTATGTTCACATCCAATAAGAGCAGGAGATTACTTCAGTCACTATGAACATCAGGCAAAGTGTTAGAATGCGTGTTCAGACCATTAAAACTGGCATGCACGTCACAGGTTCTCTGGGATGTCAAACACACAGAAATGGCGACAAATCAGTTCTTGCCAGATAAAGCTCTCTTCTCTCCTAACAAAGACGAAACATAAACTGCACTTCATAGTCAAGCAATCTTTTCTCTTTGACTTATGAAATATTATCTTGTCAATATTAGGTCTATACTATAGTCTCGTGGAAAGTAGGAAGCCAAACTTGAAAAGTTTGCGGAACATTCAAAGTTTTAAAAAATTACGGGAAACTTTCGTGCATAAATTGTGTCGGCGTTTTGTTTTCTTTTTGCATTATAAAATGTTTCATTCTACATATTTAAGTCCCGCTATTAATAAGGAGAAGGGGGCTATTTTAGATTGTAATAAACGTGTAACATCATTAAGAGGTTACGTGTATCCGGAATATAAAAATGTATATGTCCAATTTCATTAAACGTGTAAATTATGTGTAACATAGAATTTATAATTAAAGACAGCTGTGTCAGTAACAGTGTCAGTAATCAAAAGTCTTGATGTATATCCATAAATTTGAGGACAAAACACCAATAATCAGCTGCACAGCCTCCGCTGTCCAAATGTGGTGAAACGAAACAGTAACATGTACTGATTGCGATTGACCGTTAAACATTGCGGACAAAGCCTCATAAAAGGGAATGAAATGTCCAATATAATCATCCCCGTGCCTTCAAACAAACGAGCATTATCCTAAAGATACAGAAGACAAATATTGGCTAATTCGGTTCACATGTTACCATTTTCCTAGCTCCAGCAAAAAGTCATCAGCCATCTGGGCCGCTGTGTTCTATGGAAGATCTTCACCGCGAGACAGTGTCCCCTCTCAAAGACTGCTAATCGCGAGAGCATCACAAGGGCGAATACATCACCCCCGAAATGCGTCTTTTATGAGTGTTTATTATTGTGGCTCAACCGGGCCTCGAATACCAGGATTAGATCCCGACCGATGTGGTAATTGTTTCCTAAAACACGCTTCCGGTACATCAAAGGCCAAATACCGCCTGAAATAAACGATACAGCGCTTGTACTAATCAAAGTTTCATTCCTTTCAAATGATGCATGCTACAACACTGTATGGTCGCCATATTTCAAACCGACCACATCGCCTTTTCAAATGCAGATGCGAGAGTTGTTCGCAATTTAAGCTGATGAAGTACACTTCAGATTTCGAATGTTTCTTTTTCATTCCTCAATTATGTGATTAGACACTGGAACTGTGTGTATAATCCAAGCTACCGATGCTCATAAAACATCAGAAAAGGAACGTTAAAAAAATAAAATAAATTATTCAAACGTGAGGAAAATGAAATATATATGAACATCGATGCAGCCAAACCGTTTAGAACATATATTAATATAAATATGATTTTTAAAAGAGTAAATTTATGAATTGAAAATGGAAACTTTGAATACTTTGAAATGCCAGTAATTAGTATTAAACAAGTACAATGTTTGTTATTGACAATTTAAAAGAAAAGAATAAAAATTGTTAAACATATATTGATAATACACTTCCAGAAAGTCCTAGCAGCCGTTATTTTTATACGTGAGTAAACCTACTCTATTGTGGCCTGTATTATGGCACCAAAGTTTGTAGGCTTCTTATCCGATTCCAGAACATCTACTCCAGTCAGCTGTAAGACAGGTTCTCCGCCTACTTTATTTAATTATCCTTCCCTACCTGGCGTAAGGTGATTCTTCCTACGCCCAGTGAGTGTCACCGGCCAATGATAATCATTTTTTCAGTAGAATCTCACAGACGCTATCTAGCCATCCTCTTCTTAGACACCTCCCCCCCCCCCCCCCCCCCCGGGCCGGTATTTCGCTACATCTTTTGGTTTTGAAGGGCCTGAAATGGCAGGTGACTATGCTGCATTTTGAAAAGACTGACAAACCATATGACCAATGTCTATGACACATGCTCTGGTACATATCATTTTTTTTTAATAACATCACTTCCCACACGATCTAAAAGAGAGATTACCAGCTGTTCTGGGCTTTCTCATCTCGCTGACATTTAAGTATAAGTGTTTCCGACAGGGCGCAGTGACATTGATAACACATAGTTGGAATAGAGTTCACTGAGACAAGTCTTCGTCGTCCAACACAACGGTCGTGCTTAGAAATCATCATTGCCAACTGCACAGAAAACAACCTGGCAGTTCCATGGACGTCAAAGAAAGAAAGAAAGAAAGAAAAAGAAAGAAAGAAAAGACTCAGTATGTCAGTGTTATGGTCATTTTTACCAAAGACCCTGGTTTCCGCACAGACCCTCACCTCGGACTGATAAAAGCAGGTTTCGGTGCTTGTTAAACAAGCAGCCTTCCAGGGAGTCAAAGGTTTGGGCAATTAAGGACAATCCCTCCGAGATGAACCTCCCATCTTTGATGCTGAGGATCTAATGTTTGTCTAAGAGCGGATTAAAATGACCGTGCGATGCAGGAAAACAAACTAGTCTACGCCAGACACAGATCTCCGCGTGCTTTCTACCTTGTAACAAAACATTGACCAGTGACTGCTAAAGCTTAGACCGTCTGTAACTGTTGAAGGAGGAGATTTCGAGTGGCCAGAATGCGGGTATATTTGTTGGTATTCTTCTTCAATCTCACTGGAACTGAGACCTATTGTGCTTTGCCGCCGATGCGATGAGGATGTTGAGGTACAGCATTGTGTCGGCTTGAGTGCTGGTTATGGCAGCTTTTTACTTCCTGGGTGAAGCTTAAAAAAAAAACAAGGAGTGTGCAAAGCTACTTCAGCAGGCTCCACCGCCATTGGGAGCGACCCCTGCACCCTTCGGACAGGCTAGGCCTGTTGCTGGGAGGATTAACGGAGTGGTGCGACAGGGTCTTGGTCAGCCTGACCAAGGATTCGCCAACCCTGACGCTAGCATGTCAGCTATAGGTCGTTTGACTGCCAATACAGACAGCGTCTTCAGCCGCACTGGATATTGATAAAAGAAGTACGTACAGAAAATTGATAAAATAATTTATTGTGCGCACAGATATCAGTAATGATGATGACGACGACGATGACGATGATGATGACGACGACGATGATGATGATGACGATGACGATGGCGACGACGATGATGATGATGATGACGACAACGACGATGATGATGATGATTATGATGACGACGACGACGATGATGATGATGATGACGACGACGATGACGATGATGATGATGATGATGACGATAAAGGAGTCCAGCCACTGCATTGCTCTGGGACCCAGAAGGCTCCCCGTTTTAAGGGAAGAGTTAAAGGCGCTTCCCGTATTTTAAGGGATAATTCAGAGACCTCCTGTTTTAAAGGAGGCCCTTAGTGAAGGGTAGTAGCAACAAAGTAGTGTGTGTATGTTTGTTTGTTTGTTTGTTTGTTTGTTTGTTTGTTTGTTTGTTTGTTTGTTTTGCAAAGATCCAGTCTTTCTGAACTTCCTTCTTCGGCCCTTTAAGTTTGTTCTCAGTTTCCTGAACAAACGATGCAGGAAACCAAACTTTAGCAGTATATGGCTCAGTCTCCAATTCGTCTCCACTTCTGCTATTAGAAAATGTTACGGTCTGAGGGGGGAAATAGATATACAGTAGCATGAAGTACTAGGGATTGTCCGGGAAAAAAAAAGAAATAGATGTACAGTAGTTTAAAGTACAAGGGATGGTCTGGGAAAAAAATAAATAGATATACAGGCCGAAGAAAAAGAGGCAGACCGCGTGAAACTCTGAAGAGGACATTATTAAGTGAGGCCAAATTAACAGGCATAAAATCCTTTAATGAGGTTGAAGGACTCGCCGAAGACAGGAAAAATTGGCGAACTACTTTGCGAGCCCTATGTGACGTTTAACTGCACGGGAAGGATATAAGATATAAGATAAGATACAGCAGTATGAAGCACAAGGGATCGCTGAATACAGAAAGGGGGAAAAAAGAGAGAGGAAAACGATGTGAAAATAAACAGATTATCAAAATATATTGGTTGTGGGATATACAAGAGTTTTAGGAGAAACAAGAGTCTTGGGATACACGTAATTTTTGAAAGATACAAGAGTCTGGAATATACAAGCATGTTTGTATATACAGGAGTTAAAGAAGATACAAGAGTTTGGAAGAGACAAGAATTTTTGGATATACAAGAGTTATGGAAGATACAAGAGTTATGGAAGATACAAGAGTTTGGAAAAGACAAGATTTGGAAGAGACAAGAATTTTTGGATATACAAGAGTTATGGAAGATACAAGAGTTATGGAAGATACAAGAGTTTGGAAAAAACAAGATTTGGAAGAGACAAGAATTTTTGGATATGCAAGAGTTATGGAAGATACAAGAGTTATGGAAGATACAAGAGTTATGGAAGATACAAGAGCATACTAGTAGGTCATAGTCAGGATCGAGATAAAACTCATTTTGACCATGACAGATCTCTGATTCCTTCTGTAGTTAGCTGTGATCGTGCGTGAAAATTAAGTTATTCCGTTGTATTAGTTTTTTCTAATATTTGTGACTGTATGGATAAAACGATAGTTCTTGTGTTATTTTATATTTTATTCATGCTCTTTATGTTTTGTTATGTACTTTAATTACACTGAACAATTGGGAAGAGTGAATGATGAGAGACAAATGGTAGAATGTCAGACAGACCTGCGTACCCAATTCTTCAGACTTTGCAAATAAAGTTCAATTAGTCAATCACCCAGTCATTCTCTCTCTCTCTCTCTCTCTCTCTCCCTCTCTCTCTCCAAAAGCGAGCAGTAAAGCTTATTAGTGACAAAGATCAAGCACAAACAACTAATCATCACAAACGTATCAAAATACTACCTCTTAAGAACAGGTTCCTCTTCAACAAAGCCAACTTAGTACATCAAATTCTTTCACGGCATGCCCCGCCTTATCTATGGAACCTGTTTAAATATAGCCCAAAGTGCAGCCAACACTTGAACAACATATGTCTTCCAAAACCTTACACTTGATCTTTACAAGAAAAGCTTTAGTTATTCTGCTGCTCATGTTCGGAATACCCTCCTATCCTATGTAAAAAATATAAATTATACTCCTTTCTACA
The DNA here is from genome assembly GCA_009760885.1 of Achatina immaculata. Classification (NCBI taxonomy): domain Eukaryota; kingdom Metazoa; phylum Mollusca; class Gastropoda; order Stylommatophora; family Achatinidae; genus Lissachatina; species Lissachatina immaculata. The sequence continues at coordinate 61,318,547 of CM019691.1, read as the reverse complement.
ACTACAAGCTTTCCCAATATCTATTTGATGTCGACTACATGCCTCCATGAATTATAAAACTTAAAAGTTATCTTAAGCTGCTCTCACAGACACCGAATACAATTAATTGTTTTCTGAATAGTCCCGAAAATTTTGTTTAGTAGATAGTCATTTATAATGTATGTAGTTACTTTTGTACTGAGTGAATGTTTAAGAGCGAAACGTAAATGTTATATTTTATGTCTCTCAGCTTCAGTGTTAGTTATGTTTGTTATATGAACAGCATATCTGTAGAATGTCTGGAATAGAGTGAAAGATGTATGATAAAGGGCAGAATGTCAGACGGGCCTGCGTGCCCAATTCTTAACCCTTTTGAAATAAAGATCAATCAATCAATCAATCTCTCTCTCTCTCTATATATATATATATATGTATATATATGTATGTATGTATGTGTGTCTGTGTCTGTCTGTCTGTTCTTTTGTTAGCTCTTCATTATTATTGTTCATTAAGGAAACGCCATGCGACTAATGCTGTATTAAAAAGAACATAAAAACATGAAGGCATAAGTACAAAAAACATACATATATCTACAAAAAAGCATATGCAAGAAAAAGCTAGACTTTCTACAGGTGGAAGTTTATGATATTACATATGTGTACAGTATAAAAAGTAATGCTGCAAACACACGTAAACTTGTGTGGTGCAAGTTTACATTTATAATTAGTGAGAGGAATATTTTCTCAAGATGGTTTCAGACTAACATTCTCTTAGTAATGTACTACCGTACTCGAATGAATGAATGAATTAATAAATAATCTTTATCTTTCAAGAGTAAAGAATTGGGCACGCAGGCCCGTCTTACATTCTGCCCTTCATCACTCCATCTTTCATTCTTCCCACACACTCGATTTAGTACAAATATGCAAATTAAATTAGGAAAAAGCATATCAAAAGAGTGTAAGATTTAACTACTACATTCAAAGTAAAAGAGAAGAAGTAATTAACCTAATAAAATAGCACTCACGCACACATATACACGCAGACATATACATAAACAAGATACATTGTAAATACAGATCTTCTAACATATGTTTTTTTAACAAACATTAAAATAATTTCTAACAATATCTAACAAGTTGCTTTTCTAACTATGTCATTTTAGTACTTGATGGTTGGCGAGTAACGTGTTGAGAGAGTGCTGGTTATTTTATGGAGGCATATAATTACAAGCGAGTAAATAATGAAACAGGTTTGAGTTAAATGACCAATGTAGCTCCCTCCCCCCCCCCCCCCCCATCATGACCGCCAAACCAGGTTCTCCCCTCCTTGGTATATTGTATGCTAATTTTGCCAAAATCCTCAAGCATTCAATCAACACAACAATACACAAATCACCAAGTCTGAATTCAATAATACAACAATTTTAATCTCACAATGAACCCAACAACCAAAACACTGGCACTGACAATCAACTTGACATTAAGACATTATTCATAAATAAAGCCAAACAATGTGAGAAACCAATCAATGAAAAAGCAAATTAAGTCAAGCATAATATCAGTTAATGAAACTTCTCAGGTCTGCAATATTTACATTATTACTCTATGTACCTGGGGCCCCCAGCTCAATGGGCCCTGCCTGTGGCATCCACCGCGACTATTAATGCCTTTGCACTTTCATTTCCGCAGCCATTGCTGCCATTAGCTACATCAACAGCATCTGTATCGATGCAAACACGTGGTCGATCTACATGGAAAAGCATAATACAAAAGCATACATGTTACCAATCCAATCAACAGAGAAAATCACAATGAAATCAGACAAAAGTTATAATAACAACATGAACCCTACATCACAGTTTACAGCACAGCTACATAACTACACCACAGGTGGGCCGGGCAGAATATAGCCAACGATCACCATAATCCACAGGAGCTTACAGCACATCCACAAGCACACTGGAACAAGACATCACACGGCCATTGCCTCTATCTAAACTGAAGCAAGCCAGAGTTTCAATAACCCCCCCCCCCCCCCCTCTACCCAAACCAACTACAAATCACGTGAACAATGACGCTTCGGTCAAAGTACACCCCCGATCTAAGCGTGTATCGTCCACACACGTGTACTGTACCACAGTTGACACTGCTAACTTATTATGTGTACTATATCACAGGTAACACTGCTAACTTATAATATGTACAATATCACAGGTATCACTGCTAACTTATTATATACACTATATCACAGGTAACACTGCTAACCTATTATATGTATTATATCACAGGTAACACTCACACTGCTAACTTATTATATGCACTATATCACAGGTAACACTGCTAACTTTTTTTAATCACAGTTAACACTGCAAACTTTTCTTTATCACAGGTAACACAGCTAACTTTTTTTTTATCACAGGTAACACTGTTAACTTGTTATCATATGTAACACTGCTAACTTTTTTATCGCAGGTAACACTGCTAACTTTTTATCACAGGTAACACTGCTAATTTTTTATCACAGATAACACTGCTAACTTTTTTTAATCACAGGTAACACTGCTAATTGTTAATCACAGGTAACACTGCTAATTTTTTTTATCACAGGTAACACTGCTAATTTATATGCACCGTATCACAGATAGAGCTGATATAAATTTGACATAATCTTTTATTCTCAAAGTTTGGAGTCTTTGTGAGGATACACAGCCATTCTTTCCGTCTTTTTTTTATGAATAGCTATGATGATTTGCCTCCTATTTCTGTTAGTTTTAACACAACAAGATAGCTTTCCTTAACCTAGTATAATACAGAAACTAGATCCATAAGCAAAATATCATTAGCTGCCATATTTGGTTTCCGTGGGTGGTAAATCTTACACTTTCGTCTCCAGCATCTACATGTCAAGTTGCAGAGATAGCCTGAAAATCGCGATGAGCAAACAGATTCTATCGTTACCCGCTGCATGCTAAATCGTGTCTGCGACAAAGACTTTCCCCGCATCGACAACATCCTTGTGGTCGGAGATCGGCGGGGTGTTAGTTCTCCTACCACGTTCCATCACGACAGGGGGATCTTCGGAGCAAACAAACTGAAAAACATAACACCTATACCCCGAAAGAGGAGTCCATGACAAGGAAATTTAGCTTGGGTCTATTGTTGAGTATAACATTGCTGCTTGTTCTCTCTCGTTTCAGTGACATGTCTTAGGCGTAATAGAGACTTCTTCATTACTAGATAGGCGAAAGCAATTCTAAATTTAAAGAAGTGCGCCTGCAACGTTTACCGTGTCTTGTGTTATTAATGTTAAGTTCTTTCATAACGGTACGTCTAGAACAAAATATGGGCGGCAAGTGTTAAGGATGGTGAAAATTTAATATGTTCTGTCTGTCTGTCTGTCCGTCTGTTTTACTGTCTCTCTGGCAGCTGTCCATGTGTCAGTGGTTTTCCTATAAATTGTCCTTCTTTGAACACTTAAAAACATAACCTGCCAACTTGTCTTCTCATCTGATTCTCAGCTCTACCTTTCCTTTTGATGTACCCGTAAGCCCTTCTACGTGTTTGCAATTTATATTCAACTGCGGATATCTTGGATTTGACAGTTTTCAGGATGTTGAGTCCTTGCCTTTACTCTCTGCGCGTCCAGTGTTCTCCTAGTCGATTCCCACATTAAGATCCCCTGGTGGATACCCTAGATCAGTGTTTCCCAAAATAGGCGTTAGAAGGGACCAGGGGGGCTGTGAATGAAAAACGGGCAGTAAGTGGGCAATGGAAGAAAACGGGGCGTTGATGGAAAACGAAGCAGCAGACTGGAGGAAGTAATAATACTCTTCTTAGCACTTTTCAATCTGATATTTAGAAACTTGTGTCCCTACATGAAACTTATCCATCACATTCAAAGTTGAGAAAATAATGTAGTAGGTGAGTTATAAATGCACTTCACATTCACTTTGCTAAGGTTGTTAGTTGTGTAATGCATGTTCTCATTTTAATAGGCCACTGTACGAATAGCACATAACGGTGGTGGGGGGGGGGGAGGAGAGAGAGAAGGAGGGAGGGCATTGAGGATCTGGCCTGGGAGGAAAGGAGGTGACAGCCCGACCAAGCCTGTGAAACAGTGGCCTAGATCGAACCAGCTCAGCCCCAGGTTCAGGATTCCCGTCGTGGTCTCTCAGACGAAGAACCTGTCAGTCAAATTCTTCAACCTCGTTGTTTTTTTTATTCTGTCTGTCTGTCTGTCTGTCTGTCTGTCTCTCTCTCTCTGTCTCTCTTAATCTTTCTCAAATTCTGTTTATAACGTAAGGACGTAGGTAGGGAGCCGGGAGCAAACTGTTACTAGCTACGATGAGAGGTAGTGCTCTAACTTTTGCGTTGCCACGAATGTGTATTTAAACATTCAGTGTAACACAAAGTATCTTTTATACATTCAGTGTAACATCAAGTATCTTTTATACATTCAGTGTAACATCAAGTATCTTTTATACATTCAGTGTAACATCAAGTATCTTTTATACATTCAGTGTAACATCAAGTATCTTTTATACATTCAGTGTAACATCAAGTATCTTTTATACATTCAGTGGAACATCAAGTATCTTTTATACATTCAGTGTAACATCAGGTGTTTTTTATATATTCAGTGGAATATCAAGTATCTTTTATATATTCAGTGGAATATCAAGTATCTTTTATATATTCAGTGGAATATCAAGTAAGTATCTTTTATATATTCAGTGGAATATCAAGTATCTTTTATATATTCAGTGGAATATCAAGTAAGTATCTTTTATATATTCAGTGGAATATCAAGTATCTTTTATATATTCAGTGGAATATCAAGTATCTTTTATATATTCAGTGGAATATCAAGTATCTTTTATATATTCAGTGGAATGCCAAGTATCTTGATTTGTTTCCTGTTACTGGTTTATTAGTAGAGTTTGTTTTAAGTTATTCATGGGGAGGGGGGGTGTGAATACGCTGTCCCACGAGTCAATCAGCGACCCATAGCTGATATACTAGCGTCAGGGTTAGCGAACCATAGCTGACCAAGACCCTGTAGCACCTCTCCGTTGGTACCCCCAATAACAGGCAAAACCTGGCTAACAGGGCAGGGATCACATAGTCCCCATGGTGGTGAAGCCTGTTAGAGAAGCATTGGATACCCCCTGGTTCTTAGCTGTACTCCGGGACTGAAAAAGTAGCTGCCATAACCCGCTCCCTCGCCGATACGATGCTGTGCCTCAACACCTCCACAGCATCGGCTGCAAAGTACAATAGCTCGCAGTTAGACTGTATAAGTTACATTATTCATCCACTTTCTCTTTTCTCTCTCACTCTCTCTCTCTATCTCCTCTCTCTCTCTCTCTATCTCTCTCTCCTCTCTCTCTAAATGTTTGAAAGTTAAATCTGACAGATCAACGTAACTAGTTCTTCTGAAATGAGTTCGTTCCTTCCCCCCCCCCTCTATCTATCTATCTATCTATCTATCTATCTATCTATCTATCTATCTATCTATCTATCTATCTATCTATCTATCTATCTATCTATCTATCTATCTATCTATCTATCTATCTCTCCCTGCCTAGCATTACAAGTCCTCAAGAGTCATAACCACATATACAAACTGTCTCCATTTCTCTCTGCCGGTGGCTTTCTCTCCCCAGTTGTTTGCTCCAAGTTCTTGCGCACTTTCTGCTTCTGTAAAACCCACTCATTGTAATCTGTTCACAGTGAAGGTAATCCTTGACGATCCGTATAGTTTGTGAATTTATCCTTAAATCCTGACTATTCAAAGTCAGTCGTTATATTTTCTTTAAAAAAAAACAACTTCACACTTCACAAGATTCTATTCTCAAGCCATAGCATTTATCTTTCGTCTTTAAAATGCGTTGGGTTTGCGATACTGGTTTATTAAATGAACAACAATCTGTAGACAATCAATCACTTCACCTGCTAATCTTTCCTGTTTTCAGTATAACACCTTTTCCATTTCGGTCCCATGCTCAGTGAACTGGTCTGCGTTCGTCGCTTCCCAGATTATATTACCCAGACACGTCTATCTCCTTTAGTCAATGTTGTCCCATGAGATGAGGCTCCAAACCGGTGGCGCTGTTCGCACCCCACAAAGACAGCGATTGTCAAGTACCGGGAAAATATTAGGCGAGTATCATAATGTCCCGCAGGCCTTCAGAGCTTTTCGCAGTGGCAGGTTATGATATGGGAGGTTAGTGTACGATTTGGTGATAATTGAAACCTTTCACTGGCGTCGTTTTAGAGCGATTTATTGCTCCCTTTGGACCTGGGATGGATTGGCAGCTTGTGGAACATGGACGGAGAACGTGATAAATTAACGGGGCCGTTTCCTAAGGTGCAAATGATACGAGGAAGGAAAACACGGCAATTGTTGCCAGGTTTAGCTCAATTATCCCGTGTCAGAGAGCCCGTGTGCGAGACGTTTTGCTCACTTAAAGCCTTGGAGCAGCTGGACCTTGCAGAAACTCCCAAAGTATTGTGAGGCTTTTAGGGGGCCCCGTCTCGAGACAGGTTTGCGTGCATTAAAATATTGTGAGGCTTTCAGGGGGCCATCTCGAGACAAGTTTGCGTGCATTAAAGTATTGTGAGGCTTTTAGGGCCCCATCTCGAGACAAGTTTGCGTGCATTAAAGTATTGTGAGGCTTTCAGGGGGCCATCTCGAGACAAGTTTGCGTGCATTAAAGTGTTGTGAGGCTTCCACTTGCACCTGAGTTTTTGTGCAATGGTGGAAATATAACAATGTAATGGTGTGAACCATCATATTATTCATGAAGATTGAAAATGATTAAGTTTTTCTTTTGATCATAACACATCGAGGTCTCACACGCATTACCACATTCACTAGATCAGATTCGATTAAATATTCACTGTATTATTTAACTCTGACAATTAAAGTATTCGACTTAGAATTCACAACATCGCTTGAAATAAGATGCAATATACATAATCTTCGTTAGCTTCGTCGTTGAAGCACATAATCATTTGTTCACAATATCAAACTCTCTCGTATTCTACATGAGGCATTTCTCAATGTTTTCAGCTTCACAATATTCTACACTTGATACGAGAACATTTTCTAACTCAGTATTGTATCAGATCTGCAACACGTGGTCAATCAGTTACATGACTAAATCACTGTGCTCGAAGTTTCGAAGTAACAAATCTTCATAATTACTTGAACCACTTAAAACACATCAAATCTGTCCTAAAACTATTTCTTCAAAACTGCTTTTCCTGAGTATTTATTGCTCTAATTGTCCGTCTGTTCCATCTGTCGTTACTTACGTCTTCTTTCTCTTGTGTCTTCTCTGCAGTGTGTCCTCCTTTAGCTGTTTTTCTATGTTCTTCTCTTGTCTGTACCGGTCTCTATTCACTGACCGTCACTGTTGCTCCCCTGATCGTCTTCGGGCTCCCTCCTCTATCTCCTCTCTCCTGCACTTCCATACTTCTTCGTCCTCTTGTCTCCCCGCTGGAGCTTCTCTGTGTCTCCTCACTGATTTCTTCTGACGGTCGTCCTCGGCCACTCAGTCACTGGTCAGTACACTCAATCGCATTGTATTAACGAGCAAAGTCTACTTGCCTCTTCTCTTGATCATACAGTACAGCTCTGCAGTACAGCTCTGGAACACCCTCCCCTACAATTTAAAATCCATTGGTAATACTTCATCCTTTAACTCAAACTGTTTCATTATTTACTTGCTTCTAATTATATGCCTCCATAAAATAGCCAGCACTCTCTCAACACACGACTCGCCAACCATCAAGTACTTCAATGACATAGTTAGAAAAGCAACTTGTTAGATATTGTTAGAAATTATTTTAATGTTTGTTAAAAAAAACATATGTTAGAAGATCTGTATTTACAATGTATTTTTATTTATGTATATGTCTGCATGTGTATGTGTGCGTGAGTGATATTTTATTAGGTTAATGACTTCTTCTCTTTTACCTTGAATGTAATAGTTAAATCTTACACTCTTTTGATATGTTTTTCCTAATTTAATTTGTATTTTTGTACTAAATCAAGTGTGTGGGAAGAATGAAAGATGGAGTGTTGAAGGGCAGAATGTAAGACGGGCCTGAGTGCCCAATTCTTTACCCTTGAAAAATAAAGATTATTCATTCATTCATTCATTCATTCTTGACTTCTGTTCTTATCTCTCATCTGATGGCTTCTCGGCTGTTTTGTTTGGACCTTCTTTCTTCACTCTTGAATGTCCGCGTGCACTGACCATCCTTCTTGCAGTCCTGGTAGTCGCTACTTGCCGGACCGACGATGTTCTGACCATCTCCCTCCTCTGTCTCCTCTCTCCTGTACTTCCGTACTTCTTCAAAACTGCCTTTCCTGAGTATCTTTTGCTCTAATTGTCCACCTGTCGTTACCTGAGTCTTCTTTCCCTGTCGTTATAACACTGACATTTGTGAATTATATATTTCTGAATAGTTCTATAGTGTTGAATCTGACAGATGCTCTATGATTAACACAGGTTTCACAAAACTTTACCACATTCACTAGATCAGATCCGGTGAAAATGTTCAATGCATTATTTAATTCTGACAAATAAGTTCAAGATGTATTGTCGATAACATCACTTGGATTGAATCACTTAATCATTTGTTCACAATCATCAAACTTTATCATATTCTACATGCAGCATTTCTCAATGTTTTCAACTTCACAATATTCTACTCTTGATACGAGAACATTTCCTAACTCAGTCTTATATCAGATCTGCAACACGTGGTCAATCAATTACACGACTAAATCACTGTACTCCAAGTTTCAAAAGTATCAGTTCTTCGTAATCACTTGAAACACATCTTCAGTCTGTCATAAAACTACTTCTTTAAAACTGCTTTTCCTGAGTATCTGTTGTTCAAATTGTCCATCTGTTCCATCGTTACCTACGTCTTCTTTCTCTCTCGTGTCTTCTCTGGTGTGTTTTCTCCTTCTGCTGTTCTTCTCTGATTGTCTGTCCTTCTGCTGTTCTCTTGTCTGTCCTCCCTGATCGTCTGTTCTTCCGTCTGCTGTTCTCTTCTCTGTCTACTTCTGACGATCCCCCTCACTTGTCCGCTAGCCTCTGAACTTCCTCTTTTTGGGGGCTCTTTCCTTCTTATGCTCCTTACTTTGACGTCTGGACCGGTCTCTATTCACTGACCGTCATTGTTCCTCCGTCTTCGGGCTTCCTCCTCTGTCTCCTCTCTCCTGTATTTCAGTACTTCTTCGTCCTCTCCTGTCTCTCCTCACCTTTTTATCTTCAAGTCCAGCTTGATGGATTAACCAATAAGTATTTTGGCTCCACCTTTCAAATGTCCACTGGTTCCCATGAGCGTTCTGATTGTCCGTCATTCAAACTGCCCCGTGACTTATATGTCGTAAGTCAATTGTCCAATAGAGCACGCATCTGAATATTTAATTGGTCAGCTGGCCGAGTTGGCCACTCCTTTATTTAAAAAAACCGCGTGCAATAGCGTCCTAATAGCGTCCTAACGCTAATAGGTGTCAAACGTGTCAACTCAATCTATACAAGTATCATTTACCTAATCATTATCTTGCTCTTTCATTTCGGGGGTTTTATTGTGTCCTCGCTTTTCATTATGTCTGCCTTTTCTATTCGTCTTTTCTATTTTGATTACTTGTGCCAGCAGCGAGTCATACTAGTGTCAAGGAAGTTTGTTTTTCTACCTTGCTCTAATTTTCCTATTTACTTTTCCTGTTGCTATTAGATGTTACTATTATACCTACAATATATTCATAATCATATTCATTAATAATAATATCAACTATAATCATTACTTACAATGCCATGCTACAGAAATGTCGAGATGTATTTAAAAAGAAATAAATGTGGTGATTCAGCAAGATCATTCCTTAAGTGTTTCTATTCTTAATTTTATTATTATCATCATCATCGTTATTATTATTATAGAGCTCTCCCTCTCTCTCTCTCTCTCTCTCTCTCTCTCTCTCTCTCTCTCTCTCTCTCTCTCTCTTTCTGGTCCATGCCAATAAGGCGGTAGTCGTTGGTTGTCAGTGATTTCCACAACCATCTATCCTTTGCTCTTTTTTTTAAAAATAAGATGTGTGTTGGGCCGTGCTGTGTGCCACCAGTTTAGTCCGTCAAGTATCTTGTTTCTTTGTCTTCCTCTGTCCCTTTTATCCCTCCAGTGTACCTGTTGTCACTAGGTGTTGCAGTTTGCCTCTTCTCAAAACATGTCCTACAAATCTGGGCTGTCGTGTTCTGAATTTTGTCATTTCTCTCTTTTGCCCAGCCTCCGTTACAACCTCTTCATTTGTTTTCTTGGTTCTTCATGGTATTCATGCGCATTATGTTCTCAGAAAATATTTTGGATATCATAAAGTCCTTTATATATTTATACATATTCCATAATGTTATAGAACGAACTTTTTCTCTTTGCCAGCAAAGCATTTCTAAGTTATGGGGACATGCAAAATGAACTGACAAACACTGCGGATAATATTACCGTGTTACAAAATGCTACAACGATCTAACGCGTGTACTGCTTTACAGAAGCAAACTATGTGCGCTAAACAGAACAATACAAACAACACTAGAAGCATCGTGTTGGCTATGGACAGTTTTCTTTGCCGTTCGCCCAGACATCGGTGCCGGTCTCTCTCAAAATTACGGCAGTTCGACTCTAGTTTTCCGCAATACCGTAGAACTGTTGTGGGGGTGGGGGTGAGATCTGGCCAGGTCCGTTGCATGAGTGGGTTGTGTGGCAGATATGTCTTATGCTGTCTGTAGTTCTTTTCCGCAGACATTTATACTCGTTGTGTCAGTTTTCAGTTTTTAGTATAGATGGTGTCTCAGGGTGCACTGCCTGTCATTTACAGTTATGACGTGATACAGAGGCACCAAATAAGCTAAAGAAAATTATTACGGAAGGAGATTTGTGGAAAAGCATCACTGTCAAGATCTGGTGAAAAAAAGCACATGATGATGATGATGATGGATCAAGCTATATCATAACAGCTTTGAGAAAGGAAAAAAAACTAACTAATTAGATTTTATAAATCTGATATATAAAGTAAGCCCCATAGCTGATCCACTTCTGAAAATAAGTCCACGCTGGCGTTAATGGCTGCAACGAATGTATCATAATACTAATTTATGACGACATACACTTAAAGAAAATCTTACCATCTTCTATTAATTTACCACGCGCTGAGAAATATAATAGGAAAAGCTGATTTCCCCCTATGAAAAACCATTATCAATGAAATCTTACTCTTTCCACGAGGCCTCCCAGAAATCTTACTTATTACGGCTTGCCCTACAGTTTTGGCGCCCATCCTAACACTGAAGACCAACCAGGAAAATGCTAAGACAGTAAATGAATATGTTTTGCCAGCGTTTGGTATGCTTGCTGTGCAGATGTTACACTATATAGCAAAGAAGTTTATGTGAAACTCTATATACCGGCAGGTATGTCTACTTCCATTTGTGTGTATCTTTCATCTATAGCCACATTCATATCACTGTTTCACCTTCTTATGGTCTTGTAGACTCAGGCACTCACGCAGCAGCTCATACACACACATATACAAACAATCACATACATTCATTACTCGCTGGGGATCTAACATAATCAAAAACGCGTCGGCGACTCTACGTCTGAAATAAAACCAAAAAGAAAATGCGTCAGCGGCTGGATGTCTGACTTGTTGAAAACTCACTCTCAGCAAGACAACTCACATTTACGTGCATTATACAGGTATGATGGGAATGCTGGTCTCGGTATTTCTGGGGGGGGGGGGGGGGGGGGAACGAGCGCCATTTCTTGGACTGTGAACAATCTGGCCCTGGGACTCCACGCGCCATTCAAGAACACAGGCAAGCCCATGCGCGAGAATCAATGAGCCCTTAGATGTCTAGACAAAAGACAAACATGAAACAAGTACTCGTAGAGATTTTACATTGTTTTATTGTCCTTAACACAAGTTTGGCTTTGAGAAAGGCAGTTGGAACCCTTTGATCTACGAAAATTGAAAGGGAAATGTTTGAGTCCTACAATGATCTATATATATATATATACAAAAAAACACGGGCTCTTTTGTCTAAATTTTCCTTTTTGAACCAAATTTATATCACATAAATACAAGAACACAAACGGTGCTTATCAGCATGATAACTGAGCACATTTGGGGTTCAAATACGATCTCAGAAGTGTTGGGATTGCTGGAGTAATACCTGAAATAACAAGAACATGTAGACTGTGGTAGATCTCGATGTGACAGAACAGTGACTCTTTCAGGTTGTCCAGACACAGAGTCTAGGACAATAAGCTAATCTTCTACCTTAAATAAGCATAACTGTTTATCAAATTCCTTTCAAAGACTGGCGAGTGATCTCCTGTCCACGGGTAGACGACTGAAGACCCAATATTTATGTCTTCAGCGCTGTAAGTCATGGGGCGTTTATTTACCTTTTCTTTCTACCAAACTCCTGGCGTGTGAGTAGTCGACTAATATAAACGTTGGATGTTCGTAAGCTGCTGTGTACAGGTAGGTGGAAATATGAGAGGTTCGAAAGCGTTGCCCAAAAGAAACATCAGTCATCATCGATGCTCGCTCTCTGTCTCTGCGGCAATGATTGTAACTAAGGACAGCCTTTCTCCAACGCTGAACGCTCTTACACAATGACAGCTTCTTGGCCTTGATGTATCTGGAGGAAGAGGCTGTCAGTGTGATGGGAACTCGCCAGGGAATGGTAGATCCTCAGGATTAAGACTTCTCCAGAGCATGCGGATAATTACTGGTTAAATTTCCTAGACTGCCCCTTGTAACAATAAGATCTCATTACTGATCAAAGGAAGGGAGGCAGAGAGCCTTCCTTGAAGCAGTCAGAGTCAGGAAATAACATCAGCGCTTTCTTCAAATTAATCTCCAGTTTAACTCTTCAAGTTTCTGCTTCATTCATGGGCGTAATCGATTTTTGTGAAACAATTAGATGTTCTTCATATACGCCCGGAACCGTCAGGGAACCTCCAAACTGCAAAGACATTTTAAGGGAATTTTTGAACCAATGTAGACATTTGAAGTTTACAAAAAAAGAACAACTTTAATTGGCGTTCGGCAAGGTTGTGGTATGGCTGGACACATTTTCTTCGTTTATAACACGAAATCTGGCTCCGTTTGTCGCAAAATCTTTAACACAAACATAGGAAATGTCATTCATTAGCATTTTTTAAAAAAAATTGCACGCAGAAGTATCAACAGATCGAGAGCAAGTAGTCAAGTCAAGGTGCATTGTCAAGACTAGAGACTTGAGCAAACAGTGTGGTCAAGTGCCTTTGAACAAACAGTGCCGTCAGGTGCATTGCCAAGACTAGAGACTTGAGCAAACTGGAGGATTCACAGAGGCAACTTTTTTTTTGAGAAATATTCTCATTAAGTTCTTTGATGATAAAGTTTATATCATCAGTGGCAATACCAACTCTTAACAAGAGGAAAGAATAAAACACTTTAACTACACTACAGAGGACCGTTAATATAAGGTTCCGTGTCGGCTGGCTTTACCTATTAATGTCGTCCCCCCCACTCCCCCAGTACTCAATCAACCATGCAAGCCATCAGTTCAGTTGGTGATCTCATTTCACCACTATTTCGTTAAACTATCCAGTATCCGTTTCTCTCGGCCTTCCTCTGGCTCTTCTTCCTTCTATTTTCCGGTTGTTACAATGTTTTCAATGCCCCGCCCCCACCCCCTTTCTCATTGCATGTCCTATGAAAGTACATTTTTATGACAAGATTTTTTGGTCTCTTCCGCTCTTCTCATACCTACATTCCTTCATAGTAATCCTTGCTGTCCAGGGTGTGAAGAGTTTGTGATATATTAGAATCAATAATCCTCGCTGTCCAGGGTGTGAATAGTTTGTGATATATTAGAATCAATAATCCTTGCTGTCCAGGGTGTGAAGAGTTTGTGATATATTCGAATCAACTATTATAAACGAGGCTGCGATATTTATGTAGCAACTCTGATATAGTCTGGTGCACATAAAATCGACCTCAGCAAGCGCAGCAGCGTCGAATTATGTGCTGTGCGAAAATACGAAAAATAACAAGAAAATTGTATTTTGTGATCGGGGTCGGTTTTCTGTTCGCCGCCCTGTAGAGCTACAAGATAATGACGACACTTTTGGAAAAATAATTAGTAAAAACATGATTTTTTTTTCAAAATATTTGTATTTGTCAAGAGCTGACCGGTAATGAAGATTTATTCTTGAGGAACAAAAGTAAACACATTAATCCACAATTTAAACGTAAGTTCCTTAAGAATTATCTGTCTTGTATTTGACATTTTCAGGATGTGGACCCCTTGACTTTACTCTCTGCACACCCAGTGTTGTCCTCGTCTATTCTCACATTAAGACCCTCTGGAGCATACCCTAGATCGTACCAATTCAGCCCCGGGCTTGGAGAATTCCGGTCGTGGTCTCTCAGGCAAATGAAAGAGCCACCTTCTGAAGTAAGCTTTCCTTGAATGACTTGTATGTCAGGCACCCGAAGACAACTCCTCTGAGCACAATCTCGTCTCGTGTAAATCATTCTCCAGCCTTCCCCAAAGTCCTTTTACATATGAAAGTAAGTGCAAACTATTAGGAGACGTTCAAGTGAAACTCGGGGCATTTGATAGGAATGGTTATCAAGGGACCAGTTCTCCGTTGCGCACCAACTGTAAGGCTTTGATAAATATGAAATACTGCTCTGAATGACCTAATGGATCTTGGCGTGCTATTTGGAGGCAAACATATGCTTTAAAAGCTGGTTAATCTCTCGAGATTTCAACATTCTCAAAGGGACATCACACTCACATTTAGGAGATAATTTGATAACAGTAGACAGAGGGGTAAGGAGATAGTTTAATAACAGCAGACAGTGGGGTAAATAAAAAAAAAAAACGTTTTCCGGATGTAAATTATCAGGGGTGTATTTATGAATGCAGTTTACTAATCTCTTAGGATTCTGCTGTAGTACTTTAACTGGGTTATCTGTCTGTTTGTCCGTCCGTCCGTTTGCCTGTCTGATGTTCACCAACCTATCTACCTACCAAACTCTCTACCTACCTACCTGCCTACCTACCTACCTACCTACCTACCTACCTACATACATACATACATACATACATACATACCACACTCTCTACTTTCCAACCAACCTACCGGTCTGTCTGTCTGTCTGTTTGTCTGTCTGTCTATGGCATTGTGCCTACTTAATGACACATAATGCATTCAAAGTACCTCAAGAACGGTCTGAAGCTATTTACTGGAAGCTGAATTCACTCGCCTGGAGATTCCCGCAAGTGGTCACGCATCAGCGAGAACTGTAGACTGCCAGATCAAGAAAGTATCTGAAAGACCGACTTTCTGGAGATAAGCTGAAGACGGAGATCCTGCCCATCTCCACGGTGAGAAGTAAACGAAAGAGAAAAAAAAAAGCTGCAGATTATCACATTGCTAGTGTGAAATTGAGACAACGGCCTGAACAGGAATGCTGAAGAAGCTGATGGCTGTGGCGAAGAAGGAAAAGAAATTTACGCACCATATCCAAGTCTGTGACTTAGTGTTACTTGAGATCATATGAAACTGTCACTTCAGATAACGGCTGTAAACATCCACAAAATAACTTTCACCCAGTCTGTAAGTGTCTTTGTGGTTGGGGAAGTCTGGATGTTCCTAGAAAGTGATAATTTATAGAAGTAAGTGAAATAAAGAGAGTTCGGGAATCTTCGGAGAGTACATTTTCAGAATTGTTGCCACAGTTACCTTCCCTCATTGTTTTCTTTTTTTTTTTTTTTTCAAGGAGATGCGGGAGGTCCAGGGGTTGGGGAGGGGAAATACTGAGAAGGAAATGGTAAGTCTTTTATACTGTTTTATACTGACACTGTTGTTCTTTCCAAGACTTATTCTTTATCAAATAATCTTATCTTCAGTAGTTCTTTCCTTTTTTTTTCTAAGCCTTGCTCTTTGTCATACAATCCTATCTTCAGTAGTTCTTTCCTTTTTTTTTCTACGACTTACTCTTTGTCAAATAATCCTCTACAGCAGTTCTTTCTAAGTTTTATTCTTCGTCAGGTAATCCTATTTTCAGTAGTTCTTTCTTTCTAAGACTTATTCTTTGTCAGATAATTCTGTTTTTAGTCATTCTTTCTTTTCTTACTAAGATTTATTTTTTGTCAAATAATCCTATCTTCAGTAATTTTTTCTCCCTAAAACTCACTCCTTGCAAATAATCCTGTTTCCAGTAGTTTTGTTTTGTTTTGTTTCCTAAGACATTTTCTTTCTCAAATAACTGTATTGTCCATAATTCTTTCTAAGACACATTTCTTGTCAAATAATTCTATTTCCTATAGTTCTTTCTAAAAAAATTATTGTGTGCCAAATAATCCTAACTTCAGTAATTCTTTCTAAGGCTTATTCAGTGTGAAGTAAATAAAAAATATATTTTCAGTTTTATTCTGTACGCGTGCGTGCTTAGACCGAGTTACAGTGAGTGGGATCGAATCCTGCCCTTTCATCTCAGTTCACATGAGATATAGAGATCCTATAGAGATCCTTGTCCCGTTAGCCAGGCTAGGTCTGTTACTGGGGCCACCAACGGAGTTATGAGACAGGGTCTTGGTCATTTATGGTTTGCAAACCCTGACCGATAGAATGTTAGTGATGGGACGCTGACTGCATATCGGATGGTTCTCCTCTTCGAATTTTAGCGTTTTTTTTTTTGGGGGGGGGGGGTAATTTAGACTATAGATTGACAGACCCAGAATTTTGGAATATTGATCTTTGTACACACTTCAGTGCATCTTTTGAGTGAGACATTATCGGAAATGGTGGTGGTGGTGGTCGTCGTGATAGTGATGGTGGTGATGGCGGTGGTAATGATGATGGTAGTGATGGTGGTAATGGTGGTCGTGGTAGGGTAAATGACATTCTGGCATGTGCTAAAAAGGAGGCATGTGACAAAAAAGATTGAGAACCACTGCATTAGCTGCATGTTTTTTTCTTTTTTAATGTTACTTGTTCCAGTTACATTTTCCCTTTTTTCCTGGTGTAAAAATAACGCTCTCTTCTTATCAGTCAGTCAGTCAATCAGTCAGTCATTTGCATATCCCTTGCGGAACTTTGCCTCCCTAACAGCTCGCCTCTAGGCCTCTTGGTTGTAAGCAAGATGGCCTTCTGCTGATGCATCCATTTGCAGATCATCAACGATATCTTGCAGCCATCTTCGCCTTGGTCTTCCTCTCTTTCCCTTTCCCATTATGTACCCTTCCAAAACTGTAAGACTTTCTTCTCTAAATTATCATGATATTTAATATGTCCAAAATATTTAGGTTTTCTCTGTTTAATCTTCCTTACTAGCCAACCTTCTTCAATATTAAGTTCTTGTAGTATGGATATATTTGTTCTTTTTTTGTGTCCATGATATATGAAGAACTCTTCTGTAGCATTTACATTCAAAGGCATTTATGTGTTTCTCAGCTGTTTTGTTAAGTGTCCAGGTCTCACAGGCATATGTTGCGATAGGAAAGATGCGTGCCCTTAAAAATCTTATTTTTGTAGTTCTGTCAATACAGGTCCTCCGTAGCTAAATCGCTAAGATGCATTTCAAAGTGCAGTGCCAACTGGAAGATCGCGGGTTCAACTCTTAGAGTATCAGGGCCGAAAATAGGGCCGAAACACTTGTCGGAGGGGGTACTTCCTCTGTTGATCTGAATGAATTGTGTTGCTGTTCCGCTCTCTCCAGAAGAGAGTTTCCAGCATTTTATCTAACGGGCTCAAGGTCATCTCAGTAAGTTGAAGGTGCGTGTGGCCAAATTGTTTTGTCCTGTGGGTTTTAGTTTTACATTATCCGTTGTTAGTTGTCATAAGTCCACTGCGACTGTGTGCACGTTCCAATGTTTCTTTACTTATTTTTACTCAACATAACATTAGAGTTTGTCTTCTAGTAATGGTTCCTCCGTTTTGCTTTTCCTGAAACAGAGATTACAAAATGACTGCCTACACCTGGAGACAGAAAGAAGAAACCACCCAGGATAGAAATAAATGGAGTCTTGTTTTGATGGCCTTTGCCACAGACAGGGGTAAAGAAGACGAGGAAGGAAGAAAGAAGCATGTGAATAAGCTACTCCTTGAAGCTACTGAGAACCATTTAGCCCCAGAAACTTTTTTTATGGCTGATTCCAGTAGTTTCTGTTTGTAATAAAAACTCAGCGAATCACATTTATCGTGTGAAATCTTAATTTCTTTTCGACCAGTGAGATATTCTATTGCCACCTGAAATGATCATTGACCCCGCGCAGATTTGTTCTTCGCTTAGAACGATCTTTCGCCAGTTTATCCCAGTTAGCATGGCTGATGGAAATACCTCTGACACATACTGCCCAGATATCCCTAGACTTGACAGCCGTGTATAACTGTTCAAAAGTATTAGGTTCGAGTTTCATTGACATTTATAACATTTTTCTTACATACTCATCCTTCCTTTTGTACCGTGAGATGTCGAAAGGAGGTGCAGTTGGCGTTTTTTTTTTTTTTTGCGGCACGTCAGTGGCCTCAATGATGTTCATTCGTGAGTGTTTCTATAACTCCATCTATCCATCTTTTCTGGAGTCTTCCTCTTGATCTGTGTTCTGCAGTACTCTCACTTTCTCATTTACAATCATTATTCAGATTTCCTAGCTTCCATCAGATGAAACCTGCATCCCTGATTCTCAGATTGTTTACTCTTCTGTTTCACCCTATTGTGGCGAGAAAGGTTGGTGGAGGAAGTTGCCACTGGGTCATAAAAATTATTTGATTGTATAAAACAAACTAAAAATATCACAGGCTGTCTAGACTGTGCCGCTGAAAGCAAGAAAACACGCCCTTTTACCTGGGAAGGGCGCTGAATCAACAGTCAACCGAAGACGTCTAGCTCTCTCGTCAGCAAACACAGCTAACTAGCCTGGCCTGTTACAACAAGCGGCTCATACCCGTCCATTGAATGTCACAGGAGAAGCAGCTCTCACGCTAGTGAGGCTGATATTTGGATGATATGTGCGGAATGAGCGAATCCTTATTTCGGTTTTTTGAGAGACCACCATTTGTCAAATGTGTTATTTTTCTTGGGCTCCATATTTGAGGCCGGGTATCGGCGACATTGTTAGTTCGCGTGGGGAAAGACAGGAGGGTACAATAATCCTTGCCTCTACTTCTGTTTTGGCAAGATGTCAGAGAAAAGAAGTGAAGTTCCAACAGGAGACAAAAAATACATTTCAGGGATAAAAAACAAAACAAAATAGAAAACTTGCCTGTTTAGAGCCATCCAGATTCGTCAAATAATGATTTTTTTAAAAATATAAATAATGAAATATACGAGTACTACAACAGTCAGCCAGTCAGTCATTTGCATGTTCCTTGCGGAACTTTGCCTCACTAACAGCTCTCCTGTAGGCCTCTCGATTGTAAACAAGATGTCCTGCTGCTGATGTATCCATTCGCAGATAGTCAACGATGCCTTGCAGCCATCTTCGCCTTGATCTTCCTTTCTTTCTGTTTCCCATTATGTACCCTTCCAAGATTGTCTTCTCTAAATTATCACGACGTTTAATATGTCCAAAATATTTAAATTTTCTCTGTTTAATTTTCTTTACTAGCCAACCTTCTTCTATATTAAGTTTTTGTAGTATAGATATATTTGTTCTTTTTTGTGTCTATGATATATGAAGGACTCTTCTATAGTATTTACCTTCAAATGCATATATGTGTTTCTCAGCTGTTTTGTTAAGATATAATACAACATCTATATAATATTTCTTTTATTTCGTTTTACTTTTCTGTCCATGCAGGACTTCTTGTCTGGCCCCTTAATCTCTCTCTCTCCCTACTCATCTCTCTCTCTCTCTCTCTCTTTCTCTCTCTACTCATTCTCCAACCTAAAGTTCTACTTTCTGACCGTGCGCTTTGAGCATCGATTTCTCTGCGTTCGAATCACGGCAAAAGTGTTGCTTTTTTTTTCTGTTGAAGGAAGAATTCAAACTGCAGCCTGCACACTCTTTAGGCTACTGGCCTATGTAAGCGGCCTTAAACCATCACTGGGACAAACCCAACCTCAAGAAATGGGTACCAGTGGTTTCCCTGTGAAAAAAAAAAAAGACAAGAGAAGACAGTTCTTACAATTTTGTCTTGTCTTACACCGTCCCCGCCTTGGAATGTGAAGGCATTAACACTTCATCCCGCAGCGGCATAGAAATCGGTTCTATGAAATACAAAGTATATTCTTTCGTTTTCATAAGTAAATTTATAATGTGAATCACACAATTCTCTTGCGATCTTCCACCACATATTTTATAAAGGAAACAGAGCAGAGAGGAGAAAGTTGACCATCCTTAACAATGCAAAAGAAAATGTCATTTTCTCGTGAAGATCAACGAAAAAAAAAAAAATTCATCGAAGCGGGAAAAGAGAAACCGACGCTAGGAGTTTCCGAGCTTTGTCAAGGTCGTGATTGTACTCCCTGTCCGATATGGAGTGGAGAAGGAGAAAACAAAAACAAAAACCTCTATAGCGGAATTTTTCCATTCCAGCATATCCGCTTTCTCGCTGCTCGTTTGTAAGATGTGTGTTTTTACAGAGGGAAAAAAACAATTTATCTTGAGAGTATCGTATTGAGGGCAGATATCACTCGGAGAGAAGATGGATTTCATTGACAGCATGTATTTCTTTGTAGAAAGCTTAATGCATTAGGGCTCAGATGTAATATGCCGTGCGTTTCTCAACAGCTTGATTGATCTGGCGGAGAAAACACACGATGATGCGTGACACGGCGCTTGTTCTTAGGAGATGGAGGTATTCCACGTCACTGGCCCTTGTGACCGCCAACAATGTTCTTGTCTACCGGGACTACAGGATTGGAGTCGACGCGCGCGCATTTAGCTGCGCTGGACCGTGAAATGGCGCAATCTGTCTGCTGGTACTACGGCAGCTAGAATGTCCCTACCATTAGAATCTATCCAGAAGAAAACTGTTTGCGTTAAGGAGCAGACCGCTGAAATGAAAGGAATGCTTACTTGTTAGAATACCTCTACCCGATTCCCGACGCTCTTCTTGCCCTGTAAAATGGAAACAGTCCTCGCCGGTAATGAGAGTGACGTCAAAGAGAGGCTCTGTTTCCAACATGGCTACCGTTGCTATGGGTAATCGGGAAGGAATTTTCCCGCGAGTAAATGGCCATTTTGTCGACTTGAGTAGAAGTGTTACTGACAGTTTGTGACCGGAAGGTGACAGACTGTCTTGTCTGCGCACCGGACACAAATGGTCGGCGTCAGATTTTACCGCTACTTTAAGCAATTACGGCAGGTCAGCTCCGCGCAATAAATGTATCAGGAAACAGAACTGCCATTGTAAGTTCCGGCTGGTAGAGTTCGGCCTACTTAATAGAAATATGTTAAGAGTGCTGGCCCCTTTAAAAATATGTGTTCCTCAAAGAACCGACACAATGTGTCTGAGCATTTGACATTTTTTTTCTTTTGTTTTTAAATAAACAATTCTCTGAAACAGAAAAAAAAATTCTCTGAAACAGAAAAAGACATAGAGACAAAATGGAATTCTTCTTCTTCTTCTTCTGCTTCTTCTTCTTCTTCTTCAACCTCTTTGGAGCTACGAGCTGGTGTTCTTTATAGCCAACGCGGTGAAGATGTTGAAGCACAGCTTGGAAGCAAGTTTTTTTTCCCTGTCCTTGAGTGGAAATAAAAATAAGGGGGTGTGCAATGCTTCTTTAGTAGGCTCCACCGCCACGAGAACTATGGCGATCCCTGCCCCGTTAGCCTGGCTAGTTCTATTACAGGGGGTACCAGATAAGAGTTGGGACACGTTTGCCACTCCTTACACCAGGACATCAGCTATGGTCATGTCAGAGATGATCTATTGCTGTTGCCAAAGAGAACATATAAGAAAGTCTGAGGATACCAAATTGTTCAAAGTTTAACAATGTTTCAGCAAATGGTTGTCTGAAAGAGGTCGTAAATAACTGCTTCTTCAGAGAGGAAAAAAAAACATTTTCGTTTGACAGAAGTCATAACAATAAGCATTAATATAACTCACAATATCCATTACAGATAGCTGAAAAACGATATGATTGTCCAATTGTAATTAGTGGAATGTTCGTACAGACATACATCGCTTAACCGTCACTTATGGTTCCGATAAGGCGGTAAATTTAGCGACCTAGTCTTTGTGTGGGCCTACACATAATATTGCATATACGTGCAGTAGTGATATATACTACTGCACTTACTTTATGAAATCAGTGCTGTAGAAAAAAAAGTGAAAGCAGAATTTTATAAAGAGAACAAAATAATAATAAAAAAATAAACTGAGAACAAAACAATGTCATTATCCAGAATACATCACCTAGTCTTCAAATCACACAGCGGTTAATCTTCACATCACAAACTGTCTGTTCTTTACATTATACATCGCCTAGCCTTCACATCACACATCACCTAACCTTTAAGTCACACATCTCCTAACCTTTAAGTCACACATCGCCTGGCCTTCACATCACGTAGCCTTCACATCACAAATCGCTTAGTCTTCTTTGAATATATTACTGTAGTATACAACACCGTAGCAGGAAAATAGCGTAGATCTTATACGAACTCCCTGTAACTGCGAGCTGTTGCTCTTTGCAGCCGATGCTGTAGAGATGTTGAGGCACATCATCGTATCAGCGTGAGACCGGATTATGGCGGCTGCTTTTTCAGTCCTGGAGTACAGATAAAAAGCAGGGGATGTGCAATGCTTCTCTAGCAGACTCCACCACCATGAGGACTATGGCTATCCCTGCCCCGTCAATGGAACATGAAATGGCGTGAAGGGATTTAACCCATGTTTACAGTCAGTGGTGAAAGTCATGGCTTATCCACCTTGCGGTTTCGACGAGTGTATAACATAACATTAGTGTATGTGGTGTATGGCGTGGTAAGTATTAACCACATCCATTTTCTATGTTATATTTACGTGCCTGAAGCTCTTATTTAATCTTTTTTCACCAAAAATAAATAAATGAACATGGAATTTTGTATCATTTTTATGCTTCATACCTTAGTTTTAGAACCAATAGTGAAAAAAATCACTATTTTAGAACCAATAATATAAATCACTATCTTAAACCAATAGTATAACAACAGTATATGGCTCACTTGGGCAAGAGCAGAAAAAAAAGCAAAGGACAGGCATTTGTGGAAAACCCTTACGGAAGCCCCATGTGCCCTGGGCACTTAAGGTTCAGAGAGAGAGAGAGAGAGAGAGAGAGAGAGAGAGAGAGTATAAATTACTATTTAGAACCAATAGTATAAATCACTATTAGTTACAGGCAACTACTATGGGGTAAACTAAACATGAAATCCAGAAACAAAACATTTGAGAATAGAATTCTGAGAATTTGTGTACCAGTAAGACGCCCTGTAACATAACAAAGGAAGATAAAAAGTAACAAAGAAATCTAAACACTGTTTAACTCTCTGCCTATATATAACACTCATTATGAAACACAACAAACTGAAATGGGAATGAAGTTTTAGAGAGAATGGAGGAGTATTGACAAACAAAGATGGCCTATGGAGAAATGATGTTCTAGGAATCGCCAAATGCCAAGAAAAGACTAAGAACAGGGAGGAACGTAGACGTGTCTTGCCTGCAGAAATGAGCCTCCGTGACTCGGAAAGCTACTCAATTTAACATCTGCTCAAAGAAGACCTACGTTAGCGCATAGAGTAAATCCGGACTATTCTCGGCTATATCGACAGCGCTAGGTCACGTATAGGTCCGGACAAGTGTAGATTGCGTAGAGTAGTAGTAGTAGTCAGTGTCTGGTCTTGTATTGTCCTGTCTCCTTTCTCGTATATCTTTCAGTGTTGAGGAGGCAAAGAGACACTTGGATAAGACGCGGTGATTTGCTTCGTGTAATTTGATATTTAATGCTTCTGTAGTTTCCTCCCTCCATCTCTTGCGTGGGCGGCCTCTTCCTCTGTTACCTACAAATCTTAGTGTGAATGTTTTCTTGTGGCGTACTACCTGGTGGTAGCTGTGTAACGTGGCCAAACCATTTGACTTGCTGTTTCTGCATACAGTGTAATACTGGTGTTACCATGTCTAATCCACGTTTTATCCCATGTTTGCCCCGATGGTATCATTTCTTATTTGGTCTCTTCTTGTGACATTTAGAATTCTTAAACATCTCATTTTTGTCGTGTTTGGTTCCCTTTTGTGTTTGGCTGTTACTGTCCATGTCCGACACAAAATTGTGCCGTGTGGTGCTCTTTTTGTTTCATTTGTGATAAAGGTGCCATTTTAGAAATGACCAAATTCGCTTCATGCATCTGTTCTCAGTTTCAGCGTCAGTTTTCCCTGAGGATGATATTGTGCTACCTGAGTGTTTGAAATGTTTCACTTGTTTCAAGGGCTGATTGTCCAGGAAGATTGTTGTTTCTTCCCCCAATATGATCATGACTTCTCTCTCTCTCTCTCTCTCTCTCTCTCTCTCTGTGTATATGTGTGTGTGTGTGTGTGGGGTGGACACTGATATTAAAATGATGTCTTTTATACGCCATTCCTAAGTTATCCATGTTCTGCTGTAGTTCATTCTCTGTTGTAGCTATAAATGTTTTGTTGTCTACAAAAGTCGCGGTTTCTAGCATAATGCCAAGTGGCAGGATAGGTGCGAGGGGATTGGGGGGGGGGGGGGGGGGGGCCGGCATGATCTCTTCGGGGTCCACGACTGGACAAATGATTGGGAACCACTTCTCTAAATGACTGTTTCTTACAGGGAGTTGTTTGCTTTGTAGTTCATACTTTTGGTAGGAAAACGCTACTAGTAATATCTAGTCCCACATTTGACAGTGCAAAATGGCTGCCATACTAAAGGGAATATTATTTTGTTAAATACTAAACAACAATCATGTCTCACTGGAAACCGGAAGAACTATCTATAAGACAATCTTCATACCAGCTTTGTGCTACCAATACCAGGCATGGACTCTGACACCAAAAGAAAAAAGGAAAATTACAACAACTGAAATGAGATTCTTGAGAAGAATTCTTGGAATATCAAGAATGGGCAGAATCAGAAATTATGTCATTAGAAATAAAGTAGGAGTTGAACCTGTTCTGAACTATATTCAAAAACAGCAAATAAAATGGTTCGGTCATGTATCACGACTACCAACAGAACGTGTACCACAGAGAGCAATGTTTTACAGACCACACAAAGGCAGAGGAAGGGGCCGCCCATGCAAACGATGGACCTATGGTATAGCAGAGTCCTTGAATATCTCAGTGTACGAAGCTAACAGGCGAGCCATTGGGAGACACTTGCACTTCACCTCTACATCTAACAGTAAATGAGGAAAGACAAGACAAGACAAGACATTTGACAGAAAATTGTTTGCTATATAGTTCACACATTTGACAGTAAGTTGCTTGCTATATAGTTCACACATTTGGCAGGAAGTTACCTGCTATATAGTTAACACTTTTGGCAGCAAGTTACTTTGTACAATAGTCTGTACATTTGACAGTAGAGGTAATTCTTTTGAATTTAGACCAACGTGTATTACCTTTACACATTTAGTAAAGTGTATATTTTGGTTTTTTTTTGTTGTTTTTTTTACGTAGAGAAACAGACGACTCCCTTCTCCCTCTCCTTCTCTCTTTCTCTCTCTCTTTCTCTTCTCTCTCTCTTTCTCTCTCTCTCTCTTTCTCTCTCTCTTTCTCTTCTCTCTCTCTCTCGTTCTCTTTTCTCTCTCTTTCATTGTCTCTCTCTCACTTTCTTTCTCTCTCCCACTTTCTTTCTCTCTTTTTCTCTCTCTCTCTTTTTCTCTCTCTTTTTCTCTCTCTTTCTCTCTATCTTTCACTCTATTTCACTCTCTGTCTTTCTCTCTCTCTTTTTCTCTCTTTCTCTCTCTCTTTCACTCTTTCTTTCTCTCTTTCTATTTTTTTCTCTCTCTCTTCCTTTCCTTCTCTCTCTCTCTCTCTTTTTTCTTTCTCTTTCACTTTCTCCATATACTTAATCTACTCTGCTGGCTTCAAGGAAAACACTACCAACAATTCAATGACTATTCCTTGCATGCGGGGATTAATCGTTTTCCACTGCTACCATCTCCACCCTCCAGGCTGGCCCTAGCTCGCATGGTCGGCCTAACACGCCAACTGTCGAAGTTAATCTCCGTCCCAGTCCGAACGCCCGAAAGTTTTCAAATTCTTATCTTATCAAAGGCGAGCAGTTAATTTCTCGCTCGGCGAGCAGTTTCCTTCCAGTTGGTGAGATGTTATCGCTGATACTTGACCCTGCAGAGTTCGAGAGAGGTGGAGCAGTTTAAGAACAAAGAAGATAAAAATAAAATTTAAATAATTTTATGCGAGTGAAAGAAAATACACGGTTTGTAGATACTCACAAAATAGATGTTATTTTACATATTTCCTTTAGTCATCGTTAGATATTAATTATGAGTCATTATATATTTATAATGAGTTTAAGGAACATTGTATCATCTTCCCTTTACTAAGTGTATTACCGTTTGATAGTAGGATTTCCCTGTGGCTGCGAGCTAAAATGTTCTATAGAGCAAAGCTGGAACAAAAACGCTACAGACAGTGGTAGATTATTTTGCATCTTAAATGTTAAAACTTCTACAACTTACAAAACTGTGCCTCTCCAATTCACTACAGATCTTATACAATACTACTTGGAATACTAAACAATACTAACTGGAACTGAAGCTATGGTGGAGATCTGGTCTGTATTTTGTAATTGTCCATCTTTAAAGTCCTACTCCCAAAGTCTGCCACCAGTTAAAGTAGGCCGCCAATTGGGCAGATTTCATGGGGGCGCTGTAGTGAATTGGAATGATACAGTTTTGTATGTTGTAGAAGTTTTAACACACTCGTATGTTTGTGTAAGATGCAAAATAATATTGGTAGCAGTTTTGTTCCAGCTATGCTGTATAGCACATTTTGATCTATCTAGCGTTTAGAGTAGTCTCGAAATTTATCAGAGCAGAATGATAAAGCTTTCGAAAAATAGTAGACAAAGCACTTCAGACTTGAGAAAATTCTTCTTCTTCTTCTTCTTCTTCTTCTTCAACACATCTCCCTGTAAATGCGAGCTGGTGTTCTTTGCAGCCCATGCTGTGGAAATGTTGAGGCACAGCATCATGTTGGACTGGGAACGAACCATGGCAGTTATTTTTATTCAGTCACTAAGTGCAACCAAAAAGTAGGGGATGTGTAGTACTCCTTTAACAGACTCCAACAGCTTGGGGGTGTGGTGATCTCTGTCTCTTTAGCCAAGCTAGGCCTGTTACTGGGGGTACCAACGGAGAAAGGAGACAGGGTCTTGGTCAGCTATGGGTCAGAGAAAAAAGAAACATAGTAAAATAATTATCGTGACTCGAACCAAGGACTCCTGTACAGCGAGCAGCCGCCTTGCCATTATAGAACAGTGCGCTGCTCACTCATCCCACATCCCTTAGGAAAAAAAAAAAGACAGAAAATATTCCATCTGATAAATGTGTACTAGAACTTTGTCGAATTTCCCAGGAATATACGCTTTTTACCACAACATTGTCATATTTTTTTCAGCTAATTTCTCACGACCACACAACAGATATAAAATATCAACTTGACGGTCGGTTGAGTAATAGTCGTCCTAACATTCGCCATCTCCTCCATGGCAGAATTCACTCACACTCTCTATAACCTCCAAGATACAGTCTACCTAACTCCGAACCACCAAACGAGAACGCTGTGATGTAAGAAAGATAATCCTCAGAGGATGTTTATCAGTAAACAAAGATAACTACGCCATATGTTGCCAAGCAAGATAAAAAGAAACAACAGAAGCTTAAAAGTTCACTTGATTTATACATCAGCAGCTGAATTTCACAACAAAAACATTGAGGTATATGTTGTTTTTCTTTTCCTTTCAAAGATCTTTTCTCCTAACTCAACAAGTTCCAATGTGACTCTGTTATCTGGCTAACCTTATCAAATCCTTACGCATTTATGGGTTACGGTCTTTGAGTGTTCCACTTGGTTTCTGAATCAGAAATGGAGACAAGGAGCACTGAAACGCGACCATCCATTCAATGAACGTCTGATGTTTGTTTAACTTCCAATTTCTTACAGAAAGTCTGTCAATTAATGTCTAGAATTGGCGCAGCACCAGCCGCGTTATCTTTCCCTAACGGTGGCTGATCTCAGAACCAGGCGTACCGACCTGTTCTCGCTGGCTCTGTCGACACCTCCGTAGATAAGCGCAGAAAAAGCTCTTTTAGAGATGCGAGCAATCGTTCAGTAGGAAAAAAAAAATTCCTAAAGCACAAGTCCACGACAAAAGCCGAGAAGACGTAAACGTCTATTTATTCTGTTGATTGCCGGCGAAGCTTGGGGTTTAAAGTGGAACACAAGGCCAGTTGTGAGACAAAACGATAGAGGATACGATTCAAACAGCTTTATCAGATACACCAGGGGAGGGAAGCTAAATGTGAATCTGTCATCATCTCTGTTTCGTGGGTGGTTATGGTGATGGTTAGAGCAGATCTGACAAGGGCCCAAGCTTCAGGCTTTGAGACTACACTGCTACAGCTCCACACACTAGACCATAGTGCTTTACTCTTTTATCTGAAGACCCCTGCGATGATATCTTAAAGAATGCTTGTTACCGTGGATTCCTGTATTTTGTCAAGAATTTAAAGATAATAATAGTAAAGCTGGAGAGATGCCTTCTCAAGCAGTTGCCGTAACAAACTTCTCTAGAGGGTCCCTTTCTCTCTCTCTCTCTCTCTCTCTCTCTCTCTCTCTCTCACACAGAAAACAAACACACTTGGACTACTGTTCCAGTCTGGGATGGTTGTTCCATGTTAAACATGGAAAGACTTCACTCACTTCAAAAACGAGCAGTAAAGCTCATAGATGACAAACATGCAGCACATATTACAAATAAGGACAAACATCTTGATATTCTACCCCTCAAGAAGAGATTTCTTTTCAACAAGGCCAAGTTAATTCATAAAATTCTATCGCACAGTGCTCCACCCTATATGTGATCTTTGTTCAAATCCAACCCAAAACACAGTCAACGCTTAAACAACTGTATTCTCACAAAACCAAGGCTTGACATGTTTTTAAAAAAGCTTTTCTTACTCAGCTGCCCACCTTTGGAATGCCCTACCAACTCATATAAAACTTATACGTAATATTTGTTTTTATAACTTTAAACTTTGTCAACATCTGTTTGATATGGACTATATGTCTTCCTAAGCATATTCTAAAGTAGTTTAAAGTATGGATTGATTGTCGTAATTTTGTTTACTGCTTTTCTATAAATTTGTTAGTTTTGAATGAATGTAAGAATGCAAGTTTATTTTATGTTGTTGCATAAATCAGAGTGCGGAGTGTATTATTTATTTATGTAATCATTTAATTGCTTCTTCGTGATTATTATGCTCATTAACAAATGCTGAATGACTGTGACTGAGTAAAAGCTGTATGATGAAGGGCAGAATATTAGACGGGCCTGCGTGCCCAATTCTTAACCCTTTGAAAATATAGTATTTTCGTTCGTTCTCTCTCTCTCTCTCTCTCTCTTTCTTTCTTTCTTTCTCTCTCTCTCTCTCTTTCTCTCTCTCGCTCCGAACCGTTAGGTGCCCAAAGTACACTGGGTTTCCGCAAGCGTTCTCCCTACACCTCTTTCTATCGCCTTTTTTAACACTCTAGCCCAGGTGAGCCCTCTATATTACTCAACATTCTCTCTGTTGCTTCTTTCCATGTCTCCTTTGGTCTGAACGTTATTCCGGTTTTCCTGAGTTGTCTACTTCGTGCTGTTTTTTGGTAATGAGCTAACAATCGTCCGGAGTACATGCCCCAGCCATCGCCAAAGTCTTTCCTCAGGAGGCTCTTCCTTGAGGGAATAATTCGATTCCTCAGTCGTTTTCCAAGACTAACATGGCACGTCTTGATTCAGGGATTGCAGCAAGGAAACAGTACAAGGATCTGCCAGGATATCTATCTATCTATCTATCTATCTATCTATCTATCTATCTATCTATCTATCTATCTATCTATCTATCTATCTATCTATCTATCTATCTATCTATCTGTCTATCTATCTATCTATCTATCTATCTATCTATCTATCTATCTATATATCTATCTATCTATCTATCTATCTATCTATCTATCTATCTATCTATCTATCTATCTATCTATCTATCTATCTATCTGTCTATCTATCTATCTATCTATCTATCTATCTATCTATCTATCTATCTATCTATCTATCTGCTTGCCTGTCTGTCTGTCTGTCTGCCTGCCTGCCTGCCTGCCTGCCTGCCTGTCTGTCTGTCTGTCTGTCTGTCTGTCTGTCTGTCTACTATGGCAAATGAAGGGAAGCAACTTTTGCAAAATATATGAAAAGATTGATTCGCCGTCGAGTCTTTTCTTATATTTTTAAAAAATGGTTTCATCTTTTTCTTTCGCTGTTACTTTTTGACTCTCACTTATTTCTATGCCACCCAACCTGTAAAAATGGGTACCTGAGAAATCTAGGAAGGTTACTGCCACCAGACGTGATACTGACCACATCATACTTTTATGTGGCGAAGGTCTTGGAAATACGGGCCTAAAAAACACCGCATCCCCAATATGGCAGGGAAACGAGGATTTTATCTTACCTTGCCTCATATCTATGTCTGTCTTACCAGATGCGTCCCAGCATCCCTTTTCTATATGTTTATTGATCAATCCGTTTCCATCCGTTGTCTCAACATACAATGATACATGTGTATGTCTTGTCTATTTTCCGGGTTTTGTGTGTGTGTGGAAGCATTATATCTCTTTGTGTCTCTCTTATTCTGCTTCCAGCACGATAAACATATGGAAAAACTGTTGCACCATAGAATATAGAGCCTGTGCAAGTTACAGTCCGTACTGCTCTACATGAAGGAGAAGCATCAGAAATCAGCCAAGCAGAAACGTAAATAACAACGATTGGGTGTTTTCCGAGTCTGTCATCGAGTGGCAATAAGAAATGAGTGCTCTTAAACGAGCATTCTCTCCCCTATATGTTTATTCCTGGCCACGTGACAATCTAATCTCCCGACCGGACTTGTAACGAAAGCATAGACGTTTCCTGATCGTTTTCCCTGTCGAAACCCAACTGGCAAGTCAAAATATGACGACGCTTATCCTAATCTAGGGGCTGAAAACATATTATTCCTTGTTGCTTAATGTGCCGGTAAGTTATTATAGGATAGCGGGACGGGAGTCTAGGCCTGCCTGCTTTGTGTGTGTTCCGGTTATTTGAGTTGGCTGAGTTAAAAAGCTCACTTACAAGGTCATTTCTGTGTGCTTATGTTATAAAGAATCGTGCGCTGCCAATCTGCTGAGCACTTACGCCTTAACGTAGCAGATGATGGCGGAAAACAGCGTTTCTCAGCGTGGAAGATTCTGAGCACTGTTTTGACTTTCATCACGAGTCAATGAATAGATCAGTAATAAAACTACAGCAGCATTAAAATTCCAGTTTTCCCAGAAATATCCCTAGAACTGTATACAGTGGTTGAAATTAAAAAACCAGCATTAAAACATGTTTGTCTTTTTAAAAATATTGTATTTAATGAAATATAAAGAACTGATCCATAAAGTGGCTTTTATTTTTAAATTGACTATAGCAGGTGTTTGTTTCACATAAATTCGTACCATGAAGAAATCGCAGATCGATAGAAAAGAAAAAAACAACAACAAATGGAATGGATCTGAGAGAGATTTCAGAGTAACGAAAACGAATTAGAATTATAATAATTATAACTATTATATTATACTCATTTTTAAAAAGTTACAAAAAGAGTCAAACATTCTTGGACATGGAATAAAAAGACGGCCCTATTAAACTCCGGACACCCCGGAAGAGGGAGGGTAGGGGGTAGGGGGTCATGGTTTCTGGCGATCTGTGAGTTGTCTTCTTTTTATTTTGTCGAAGGCAACTCCTGACACAAAATGCTGATGGCCACTCTGGTCCTATCTATCTATCTATCTATCTATCTATCTATCTATCTATCTATCTATCTATCTATCTATCTATCTATCTATCTATCTATCTATCTATCTATCTATCTGTCTGTCTGTCTGTCTATCTATCTATCTATCTGCCTGTCTGTCTGTCTGTCTGTCTAACCTACGACGTCTTACTTCCTGCCAGTCGCTCACAATCACTCGATTACCTTCATTCGTTCACCTAACAAATCTACCGTTATTACTAAGTCTTCAGACGTGAACCATTAAAAAGTTGTACCATGATTTCCGATCTCTTTGACTTTTCCTATGAAAAACCTTAGCTTCAAAAGTTTAAGAAACAATAAATGTAACATGCACAAAGACATTTCTTGTCTACAAACCTATTTAATTTTGTTGTTGTTGTTTTACATGTAAGGAGTTCTCAAAATATAATTTATTACATGGGAGTCTCCGCAACGTAGAATGGACTGAGAAACATTAGCACGTGAACATATTAACTCTGTTTCTCCAATATTCTCCTTATGTAAATGTCACGCCTGTTTCTTTTACATTGGTATGATGTAAACTTCACGCTTGTGTTAGGGTTAAAGCTTACAGAGCTGATGACATGGTGTTAGGGCAATGACTGCAACTATAAAACAAGCTATCCTGTAATTTTCTAAACGCGTCGCTCGAGTGTTTTCGTCTGATTTTCAGCTTACGTACGAATATCCTCCAGCTCTTATTAAACATCTTTCGCGTTTGCTTCAACAGTTTATGTCTACGTATCTCTTCTCGCCATAAGTTTTCCTAATGTTTTCCAAAGTTTAATGAATGTTTTTGTTTGGATTCTGCTGCTTTCTTTGAGTTCTGCTTTTTTTCTCTTGAGTTTTCCTCTCCGTTTTCTGGGTTTTTTTTTTCTTCCTCTCTTGTGTGTCGTCAGTAAGTTTCTGTGATTGTTCGGTGCAAGAATCAACGAAGTTTATGTCTGTCTATGTATTTGTATTACATATAACATGGTGTACCTTTTGTTTCATTTTGGAGGGAGAAAAGATCAGCCATATTTGAGGAAAAACCAAATGATTTATTTATTCTCCATCATCGTTGCCAGATGCTGTGTCTACAGACTTTGACGATTTTATTTCTTTGTCTCCTCCCTCATGTATCTTTCAGTGTTAACGGGATAAATAGGCGTCTTCGTGAGACTCACCGGCTTGCTTAGTAAAAGGAATACAAAAGATTTCTGTTTCCCCCGTCCATCTTCTCCGTGGGCAACCTCTCCCACAGTTTCCTGCCATTCTTAGCTTAAGTAAGCACTTCTCAGTTTCCTTCTGTTATCTGTTTGTCTTTCCTTTCCTCTCATTTCTCGTTTGCCTTCATTTTTTTTTCTAGTAGTTTGTTTTTGCCTTCAATTTTTTTCTAGTAGTTTGTCAAGAGCTTTGCTATCTTCTTGTGATATGACGAAGTATGTCAGCTGTCTTTTTCCTTATGTTTTCAATCAATCTGCGGCATCGCTCCGCGAGAATGGTATCATTTTTGCCAATTTTGGAACCTTTAACCCTTTCCTGGCCAAGACAAATATTCAGTGCTGCTCTTTTTCGTGACTTCATCAAATACCCTGTCAATTAAAAAAAAATTTTTTCATTGTAAGCCTTGTACGTTATGGTAAACTTGAGTGAAACTAGCTAGCGTTCATGTTCACATTATCATCAAGCTGTAACTATCCCTCTTAAAAAAATACAAATTCACACAAAGGAGACTGCACCAAGAAGTTGGTAAGTCTGCTCATTTAGTAAAACAAGAAAATTCAGTCCCGGAACTATGTGAACAGCCCTCTTGTATTCCATGATCATAATTTTTGTTTTATTTTGATCGGCGTTAACTGTGTAGACCGAGTAAAAATGATCGCTTTAACGTATTCACATGTTTAGTGAAGTAATTCTTGGAAAAATGTGCCCCGAAGACCCCATCATATTTTTTTGTGAAATTTAATCACAAAAGGCAATCTCTGTCATGGAAACGGCTAGTATTGTCTTAGACAGTTAAGAAAGCAGGCAGAAGTTAGCTGTTCCTAAACCAGGCAGAAGTTAGCTGTTCCTAAACCAGGCAGAAGTTAGCTGTTCCTAAACCAGGCAGAAGTTAGCTGTTCCTAAACCAGGAAGAAGTTAGCTGTTCCTAAACCAGGCAGAAGTTAGCTGTTCCTAAACCAGGCAGAAGTTAGCTGTTCCTAAACCAGGAAGAAGTTAGCTGTTCCTAAACCAGGAAGAAGTTAGCTGTTCCTAAACCAGGAAGAAGTTAGCTGTTCCTAAACCAGGCAGAAGTTAGCTGTTCCTAAATCAGATAGAAGTTAGCTGTTCCTAAATCAGATAGAAGTTAGCTGTTCCTAAACCAGGCAGAAGTTAGCTGTTCCTAAACCAGGCAGAAGTTAGCTGTTCCTAAATCAGATAGAAGTTAGCTGTTCCTAAATCAGATAGAAGTTAGCTGTTCCTAAATCAGATAGAAGTTAGCTGTTCCTAAACCAGATAAAGTTACGTAGCTGTTGCTTGTAGTGTATAATTTTCTTTAGAGCTTCTCCTTCGTCTGAACAAATGGCACGTGTAAAATGATCTGCCCATCTTACATTTAATCCATATCGATCCTGTTAACTCTATGATAGTATTCTCCTTATAGATGGAATACTGTACTGGTACTCATGAAACAATTAATAGAGTGAGTGCCCTTGTTTTAAAGGTAACTTGTTAAGGGCGTGGCCAAGGGTCTTGAGATAAGCGTGCGGCATGAAAACTGAGTGGGTAAACTTATGGTATAAATACCACTCAAGATTAGCTTAAAGAAAAAAAAAAGCCTTACTTGTTTGGATGGAGCGAGAGAGAGCTTAATTGTTTGGTTAGAGGACCAATACTATGCTTTGGATAGGAGAATATCTTGTTTTGGACAGTTTTTCGGAAGTAACAGTTTTTGGTAGAGGCAGTTTAGGTTAGGATGAAGTGGTTAGTTTTGAGATAGCTGACGAATTTTGTTATTAGATGAGATTTTTCTTTCGGAGTTTTTGTAATTATGTCTTTTTTGTTGTAAGTAAAGTGTAAGGTTTCTTCCCATAAGGCATTGAATATTTCACGCCGGGAATTATTGTATTTGTCTTCCCAGTTTTATGCGCTAGGTTTCCATCCTCATGATATCATCTATCCTTTTCCCCATTAATAAATGTGGTATTCAGTATTTTTAAAGCAGTAGCTTTGTTTAGTTTCTCGAGGAAGGTTAAATGTTGCTGAAGTTGATTGACTGCAGGTTTACTTAGTGTTCTGCTGTAGTATTGTGGAGAGCCTGGTGTTCTGCTGTAGTATTATAGAGAGCCTGGTGTTCTGCTGTAGTATTATGGAGAGTCTGGTGTTCTGGTGTAGTATTATGGAGAGCCTGGTGTTCTGCTGTAGTATTATAGAGAGCCTGGTGTTCTACTGTAGTATTATGGAGAGCCTGGTGTTCTGCTGTAGTATTATGGAGAGCCTGGTGTTCTGCTGTAGTATTATGAAGAGCCTGGTGTTCTGCTGTA
This sequence comes from Achatina immaculata, assembly GCA_009760885.1. Lineage (NCBI taxonomy): Eukaryota > Metazoa > Mollusca > Gastropoda > Stylommatophora > Achatinidae > Lissachatina > Lissachatina immaculata. The sequence goes on along the minus strand of CM019691.1, from coordinate 61,282,922 downwards.
GTATTATGGAGAGCCTGGTGTTCTGCTGTAGTATTATGGAGAGCCTGGTGTTCTGCTGTAGTATTATGGAGAGCCTAGTGTTTTCCTGTAGTATTATGGAGAGCCTGGTGTTCTGCTATAGTATTATAGAGAGCCTGGTGTTCTACTGTAGTATTATGGAGAGCCTGGTGTTCTACTGTAGTATTATGGAGAGCCTAGTGTTCTGCTGTAGTATTATGGAGAGCCTGGTGTTCTACCGTAGTATTATGGAGAGCCTGGTGTTCTGCTGTAGTATTATGGACAGCCTGGTGTACTGCTGTAGTATTATGGAGAGCCTGGTGTTCTGCTGTAGTATTATGGATAGCCTGGTGTTCTTCTGTAGTATTATGAAGAGCCTGGTGTTCTGCTGTAGTATTATGGACAGCCTGGTGTTCTGCTGTAGTATTATGGAGAGCCTGGTGTTCTGCTGTAGTATTATGGACAGCCTGGTGTTCTACTGTAGTATTATGAAGAGCCTGGTGTTCTGCTGTAGTATTATGGACAGCCTGGTGTTCTGCTGTAGTATTATGGACAGCCTGGTGTTCTGCTGTAGTATTATGGACAGCCTGGTGTTCTTCTGTAGTATTATGAAGAGCCTGGTGTTCTGCTGTAGTATTATGGAGAGCCTGGTATTCTGCTGTAGTATTATGGATAGCCTTGTGTTCTGCTGTAGTATTATGGACAGCCTGGTGTTCTTCTGTAGTATTATGAAGAGCCTGGTGTTCTGCTGTTGTATTATGGACAGCCTGGTGTTCTGCTGTAGTATTATGGAGAACTTGGTGTTCTTCTTGTGTTGCGGCACGAGTAGTTAAGCAACAGATTTTGTCAACTTGGCTCAAAATCGAGCATTTGTGAAATAGCAACGAGAGGAGAAATTAACAAGAGAATAATAGTTTAGGCAGCAGAAACAACAGCCTGTAAAAGGTGCAGTCTTCATCCAAGTCTTTCATTTGCAGTCTTCATCCAAGTCTTTCATTTGCAGTCTTCATCCAAGTCTTTCATTTGCAGTCTTCACCCAAGTCTTTCATTTGCAGTCTTCATCCAAGTCTTTCATTTGCAGTCTTCATCCAAGTCTTTCATTTGCAGTCTTCATCCAAGTCCTTCATTTGCAGTCTTCACCCAAGTCTTTCATTTGCAGTCTTCATCCAAGTCTTTCATTTGCACTCTTCATCCAAGTCTTTCATTTACCGTCTTCATCTTACACTTTCATTTGCAGTCTTCATTTCACTATTTCTTTTACAGTCTTCATCTTACACTTTCATTTACATTCTTCATTTCACTCTTTCATTTGCAGTCTTCTTTCATTTACAGTCTTCATCCCACTCTTTCATTTACAGTCTTCATTTCACTATTTCTTTTACAGTCTTCATCTTACACTTTCATTTACATTCTTCATTTCACTCTTTCATTTGCAGTCTTCTTTCATTTACAGTCTTCATCCCACTCTTTCATTTGCAATCTTTTCTCCATTCAGTTTGACAGATTATAGACATTCTTCTAGTTCCATGGGAAAGGTGACAAAAAGTTCGACAATCTGCCCGAGTTCCAAAGGATGCCAGAAGACTAGTACAAAAGCTTCGCCATCAAATGCTTTGAGGTCTCTCTTTCATGATTTTCAGCTGCTGTCTGAAACTTACAACAAAAAAAAAAAAAAACCAGAAATGTGTAGCCATGTCATGTCGCTTCATTAGTTCACTGTTGTGACTCTCCATCATTTCTCGCAACCTAGGACCATATTCAGAGATCACATCTTTTCTTCTTCTCCATGCTGCAACATATTCACTCTTTTTAAAATAGTTTTAACATTTCGTTATTACAGTTTTAATGCAGTGGCTTTATGTATAGTTATATATTTGGTTTTATATACTTATGCGCTATAGTTATATATTTGTTTTTATATAATTATGCAGTATTGTTATATATTTGGTTTTAAATCATCGTCGTCGTCGTCGTCATCATCATCATCATCATCGCCTTTCACTCCCTTGAGAGAATAGGCCACGGATAAAGGCTCTCCAGTTATCCGTGTTCTTGGAATTATTCTCTGTTTCCTTCCATGTGTATCCATTGTCTCTGAGCACTGTCATAATTCCACTTCTCCAAGTAAGTCTAGGTCTTACTCGTTTTCTATTTCCTTGAGGATTCCATGTCAGTGCCTGTCTTGCTATGTTGGTGTCGGCTTTCATCAGAGTGTGGGCCACCTCCACTCTGGTTTTATATACTTATGCTCTATTGCTATATATTTGCTGTTATATACTTATGCACTATTGTTATATATTTGGTTTTAAATACTTATACACTACTCATTCACTCTTGTGAGCTCATCCTGGATCAGTGCTTTGTCAAGGGAGTTAATACTCTTTTTCAGCGGTTTATTAAACACAATATATTAATTCCCTTGAAGAACTGCGACATGTTCTGGTCAGAAAATGGTTTACTGGGCTCAGAGAGAACACTAGCAGACTGCTGAATTCACGGGAATAGGTTAGGCGAGGAGACGATAGGCTCTGGATATGACTGACACTCTAAACACAACACTTACTGAGACAGATATCCTGACCAAACAATGAGACGTTTCAAGATTTTGTAAAAGACACGTCCTGGGCTATAAGTATTACTGTTTTCCGGCTCAGCGCTACAAATGGATCCTTCCACGTTAAGTCGTATTTCGTTAAAGTCCATCTTCTTCTTCATTCCATGGTTCTAGTCTCAGATATCATATTTGTGGCCTAGATCATTGGTTCCCATTTGATGGCCCTGCAATGGGGGTCCATGACAAAAAAGTTTATTTTCACTGCGAAGCCGATGTTTATGCTAATCCTTTGTGGAGGGACGGAACTGTTTTTCATGTTTAAAAATAGAAAATATTGAACCAGACGTGAAAATGACTGTTCATAATAAGAAGAGGAACAATTTCTCTCACCGTATTTAGGTTGGTTATCTGTCGCACATTTCATATTCTGTTCATTTGTCAGAACAAGTGAGAATGTGAATTGATGTCTATTCTTTCTTAACTACATTACTGTCATTTTGAAGATTCACAAAGTTTCTACTTTTTTTTTCTTTTTAGCGTAGTCTTAGCGTTTACACATGGTCACCCATATTTTCCAGAAAAAAATTCTTTTGCAACTAAATCACATAGCTACCATACAGATGTGAAACTTTTCCAAAGTCTGGGGGGTCAGTGGCTTGTATTTTGAAACAGCAGGTGGTCTGCGGACTTTTGGTAATTTGGAACCACTGGTCTAGATAAAGTGTGTTATTTTTTGGAGGCCGTGCTTTTGACCCCTACTTTTATCTTCCATCCTGGTCTCCTGGTGTCAGAGCTGGAGTTGGGTTTCTTGGTAGAGGGAGCAGGAATTTTTGGTAGAGGGGGCAGGACTTTTTGGTAGAGGGGCAGGACTTCTTGGTAGGGGGGAGGCAGAACTTCTTGGTAGAGGGGGGGGGGGCAGGACTTTTTGGTAGAGAGTGCAGAACTTCTTGGTAGAGGGGGTAGGACTTTTTGGTAGAGGGGGCAGAACTTTTTGGGAGGGGGGGGGGGGCAGGACTTTTTAGTAGAGAATGAAGAACTTCTTGGTAGAGGGGACAGGACTTTTTGGTAGAGAGTGCAGAACTTCTTGGTAGAGGGGGCAGAACTTCTTGGTAGAGGGGGCAATTCTTCTTGGTAGAGGGGGCAGAACTTCTTGGTATGGGGGCATAACTTCTTGATAGAGGGGGGCAGAACTTCTTGGTAGAGGGGGCAGAACTTTTTGGTGGGGGGGGGCAGAACTTCTTGGTAGAGGGGGCAGAACTTCTTGGTAGAGGGGGCATAACTTCTTGGTAGAGGGGGCAGAACTTCTTGGTAGAGGAGGCAGAACTTCTTGGTAGAGAGGGGCATAACTTCTTGGTAGAGGGGGCAGAACTTCTTGTTAGAGGGGGCAGAACTTCTTGGTAGAGGGGGCAGAACTTCTTGGTAGAGGGGGGGGGGAGGCAGAACTTCTTGGTAAGGGGGGGGGCAGAACTTCTTGGTAGAGGGGCCATAACTTTTTGGTAGAGAGTGCAGAACTTCTTTGTAGAGGGGGGCAGGACTTCTTGGTAGGGGGGGGGGGGCAGAACTTCTTGGTAGGGGGGGGCAGAACTTCTTGGTACAGGGGGCAGGACTTTTTGGTAGAGAGTGCAGAACTTCTTGGTAGAGGGGGCAAGACTTCTTGATAGAGGGGGCAGAACTTCTTGGTAGAGGGGGCAGAACTTCTTGGTAGAGGGGGCATAACTTATTGGTAGAGGGGGCAGGACTTCTTGGTAGAGGGGGCAGGACTTCTTGGTAGAGGGAGGCATAACTTCTTGGTAGAGGGGGCAGGACTTCTTGGTAGAGGGGGGCAGAACTTCTTGGTAGAGGGGGCATAACTTCTTGGTAGAGGGGGCAGGACTTCTTGGTAGAGGGGGCATAACTTCTTGGTAGAGGGGGCAGAACTTCTTGGTAGAGGGGGCAGAACTTATTGGTAGAGGGGGCAGAACTTTTTTTTGGGGGGGGGGGGCAGAACTGTTTGGTGGGGGGGGGGGGCAGAACTTCTTGGCAGAAGAGGAAGGAATTCTTGGTAGAGGGGGCAGAACTTCTTGGTAGAGGGGGGCAGAACTTCTTGGTAGAGGGGGGAGGAGAACTTCTTGGTAGAGGGGGGCAGAGAACTTCTTGGTAGAGGGGGGCAGAACTTCTTGGTAGAGGGGGGCAGAACTTCTTGGTAGAGGGGGCAGAACTTCTTGGTAGAAGAGGAAGGACTTCTTGGTAGAGGGGGGCAGAACTTCTTGGTAGAGGGGGGAGGAGAACTTCTTGGTAGAGGGGGGCAGAGAACTTCTTGGTAGAGGGGGGCAGAACTTCTTGGTAGAGGGGGGCAGAACTTCTTGGTAGAGGGGGCAGAACTTCTTGGCAGAAGAGGAAGGACTTCTTGGTAGAGGGGCTAGGACTATGGGATGTTCTCTGGATTCTGGAGACCTGTTTCATATGTACAGTTGGAGGTGTGTGACAGACCTAAGTGATATGAGCGTGCTCGCAGTCGGCGGTGTCCCTTGACTAGTCTGAAGATGGTGGTTTGTTCATGATGCAAGAGTTTGCAACATTAGGCAGTGGCTTGTGCTGTCAGTCCAGAGCTTCCTGTACTTTTTTGTTCTTTCACTTTTTTTATGTTCCTAGAGCTGTGCCACTACAAAGCAAATCTAATGGTTACCCAGAATCGCCCCCATGTTGTATCAAACTCACTTGTTCCTTATTTCATAAACATATTCCTTCACTATTTTATTCCACGTAGTGTTTCTGATGTCAACATTTCAAAGCCTGAATTAGGCATTGCAAACTAAATAAAGAAAACCTGAGCAAGTTCCCCCACCTGAGTATAAGAAGCAACTAATGAAGGTTTCCTTTTCTTAAATTGTGATAAAACGTTATGGGACCACCTGAGCTTACAAATCTTCAGAGTCTGAGTGGACTATCAAATTCAAGATGTTGAAAAATTGAAAAGCATATTTCATAACAAGTCAATAAAAAAAAATACCACACACCCACCCAGAGAGAGAGAGAGACATAGAGACAGTCCCCTCTTTCTAATCTCTGATTTTCATTTTTCTCACTGTAAATTTACAAGTATTTTTTTAGACTATACAGTACTTATTTAATGTAAAACTACTTATTTTAAAGTCTCTGTACAAATTATAAGGCTCTAAAGATTATTCTTATGTTCTAAAACATGCAAAGTGCTGTACATTTACTCCCTATGAACTATGCTTTACGTCCATTTAGCTTTCTGACTGCCATTGGAAATGAACCTTGTCAGAAAGTGAGGACCTGTATGTATGTGTTATTAAAATCCTACCTGAGATCTGATATCATCAGCTCATACATGGTACAAGACAACAAATGGAGGCAAAGTTTATCTTTATTCTAAGTATGTACTTAACATAGTCTTACACAGCATTTTCAATAAAGAGATCTAATGAAAAAAAACTCACAAGTGATTGACATTTTCATATTTATAACGGAATTTCCTTTTTGCAGTTGTCCATACTCTTCTTCCCTCTTCCTTTTCTCCTACTCATTCATGAGGTATAAACTGTAAAGATAATATTATGGAGTATTGTTGATCTTCTTCTTCTTCTACATTCTGTTTCAAATGCTGAACTATCCAGACGAGGAGAAAGGTTGTGTCCATGACTCCCACTGTCAGTTGGAGTTCTTCATGTGTGCCCCATAGCTTTTGTCCAGAATATTGTTCACGAAATTCTCTTGGCTTTCACTCTACCTAAAGAAAAGAATTTTTTTAAAGAAACCAAGACATACTTTGTTGTCTTTTTCATATATACAATTAATTAAGAGAATCAAATATCCAACGATTTTATCAAATTTCCTAGGTATGCAGACAACAAAGAGACTTGGTTTTCTCATAGTGTCCATGGACTTTTAGATGTTTTAACGAAAAAATGCAATGCTAATCACAATGAACTCATTACTTTCATTTACACTACTACTAACTCATGCTTCATATGAAGAGGTAACAAAACTTTCAGTCTGTGGTCAGTTATTTGATACAAAAATTTTATATATGCATATAAATATATAGCAAAATTTCTGTTGTCATCTACTGCTGTTTTTAATGCATGCATCAGTTATTATACGCAGGAGACGGAGAGAGAAAATTACAGAAGAATTAAATATCCCATTATATGAAGCAAATCGTAGAACCTTATCAAGATGTCTATTTGTCCCTAAACACCAAAAGGTATATGAGGAAGGAGACAAGCCAAGACGAGACAAGACATCAGTTATTTTGTTGTTTTTTTTAATGTATATTACAGGCATGCAACTGACCAAGGAAGAAAAAGTTTTTAAACCAGTATTAAGTGGAAGACACAAGAAGTGAGATCAGTAACAGGAATGGGATGAGTCTTTGTCATGCTCGGCCATACACAAAGTTAACATCAGCACATGCTTCTTCTGCAGCTGAATGAAATTATGAAAGCCATTTCTTGTCTTCCTTTGAATAGCTGCTGTGAAGAACCACAGCATCTGTTGCCATTTCATCCTTGGTGTAAAAGCTTAGAGATGCTGGACTTTTCTCATGTGTGTTGGAAGCAACACTGTCTGCATCACTCTCGTTGTAGCCTTCTGCAAAAGAATGACCACCAAAGAGTGGTAAGTTCATTACAGGTAACTTTAGATGCTCCTGCTCATACTGGCTCTTGGATTCACATCCTGTGATAATTTCAGGCTTAACAGAGTCAAGATTTCCTTCACGTTTCTCTGATCTTGCTGACCCTGAAGTTGATGATTCGCACAGGTTTGACGTTAATGACCATGATAAGGAAAGAGGCTGGCATGCAGGTAGCGGCTGCTGGATAGCTGTTGGTGATGCTTGTGATGTACTGCTAGTTCTTTTGAGGTTAATAGGGGATGACACTGCTGGCCAGCTGCTGCATGGCAAGACTTGTTCTGGATGGTAATACATGAAATCCATGTTCATCCTTCTTGGATCTAGGCATAGTGAAAATAAAGTGAATTAGAACATAAATATTTCTGTTTTATTCCTCTACTTAGATAAGGGCATGGAACATATGGCAGGAATCAGTAAGTTTCTTAACGTGTGCGTACTTGACACAATGGGAATAATCAATTATTATTATTATTATACCTGTGTATCAAATACATAAGCAATAACCTATTTTCTTAACCTATAACTATGTATCAAACATATGGCAATAATCAGTTATTTTCTTCATCTGTGTATCAAACTGATCAATGATCAATTTAAGAAAAAAAAAAAGGTGCCAAAATGTTGAAGTGTTATCATCACTGCATTCAGACAAGTTTGCTCTGATTCCCCCCCCCCCCCCCCCCCTCAATGAAGGAGCATCTCAAAGTAGCGCCCACACTCCATAACACAAGCGAGAATCCTGGCAAACTGGAGGCGGTGAAATTTCTTGAGAGACTGTGTGCCTATCAAATTCAGCCAATCCTGCCTCAGATGATCAGTTATTTTCTTCATGTGTGTATGAAATATATAGCAATGATCAGTTATTTTCTTCACGTGTGTATGAAATATACAGCAATGATCAGTTATTTTCTTCACTTGTGTATGAAATATATAGCAATGATCAGTTATTTTCTTCACATGTGTATGAAATATATAGCAATGATCAGTTATTTTCTTCACGTGTGTATGAAATATATAGCAATGATCAGTAATTTTCTTAACATGTGTGAGTCAAGAAACAATAAAAAAATCTGCTATTTAATTTATGGTAAGCAGAAGTTACAACGGAAGGCAAAAGCTCACTGGCTCCAGCCTGAAGCTTCATATTAGTGGTCAGTCAGTCAGTCAGTCAATCAGTCAGTTGGTCAATCAATCAGTCAGTCAGTCAGTCAGTTAGTCAACCAGTCACTCAGTCATTTGCATGTCCCTTGTGGAACTTTGCCTCTTTAACAGCTCTCCTGTAGGCCTCTCGGTTGTGAGCAAGATGCCCTGCTGCCGATGCATCCAATTGCAGAATATCAATGATGTCTCGTGCCATATTCACCTTGGTTTTCCTCTTTCTTTTTCCCATTATGCACCCTTCCAAGACGGTCTTCTCTAAATTATCATGACTTTTAATTTGTCCAAAATATTTCAGTTTTCTCTGTTTAATCCTCTTTACTAGCCAGCCTTCTTCAATATTAAGCTCTTGTAGTATGGATATATTTGTCCTTTTTTGTGTCCATGATATCTGAAGAACTCTTCTGTAGCATTTACATTCAAAGTGGACAGCAGATGCAGTACTTCTGATGAAACTATTTTGGTTTTCCTGTTAGATTTGTGTTTTGGAGGCTTAGTGTACACATGAAAAAAATCAACAAGAAAATCTAGTACAGCATTACTTGTCTGCTTTCTTGGAGATGTTTTCATGACATTCTCACTGGAAATACTGAAAACAAAGCAAAGTCATGAAATAATAATTAAAATGACAAATTTAGAAATTCATATTAGAAAAAGATACACATTAGAACAATCTAAATTCAAGATGCATCATGGTATGAAGTATATACAGATACTCCTAATTTTTTGAGGGGGTTCCATTTGACAGCCCCATCAAAAGACAAAATGGATGTAAAGCGAAGTTCATAGGAATGAATATGCATTAATTTACTATCAACAGATAGGCAAGTTTTAAAACAAAATAAACTAGAGCAATCTTATAATTTGTATACAGACTTTAAAATATTAAATAAGTACTGCATATTTTACAAAGGTAAAGGTAAAAGTTATGCCTGTGAGACCTGGACACTTAACGAAACAGCTGAGAAAGACATAAATGCCTTTGAATGTAAATATGTAAATGCTACAGAAGAGTTCTTCAAATATCATGGACACAAAAAAGAACAAATATATCCATACTACAAGAACTTAATATTGAAGAAGGCTGGCTAGTAAAGAGGATTAAACAGAGAAAACTTAAATATTTTGGACACATTAAACGTCATGATAATCTAGAGAAAACCTCTTGGAAGGGTACATAATGGGGAAAAGAAAGAGAGGAAGACCAAGGCGAAGATGGCTGCAAGACATCGTTGATGATCTGCAAATGGATGCATCAGCAGCAGGCCATCTTGCTCACAACAGAGAGGCCTACAGGAGTGCTGTCAGGGAGGCAAAGTTCCACAAGGGACATCCAAATGAATGAATGAAAGAAAGATAAAAGTAAAATCCGTTTCAATGCCATTAAGGCATATTGGAGATATGGTGTTAGGGCCATATTTCCTTGACCTTCGGCACATGAAAGTATGATATGGTCAGTATCATGCCTGGTCGCTTTTACCTTCCCAGGTTTCTCTGGTACCCATTTTTAGAGGCTGGCCCAACTCTGAGGCCTTTTTTGGTGTGTACCAAAAAAAAATCCCAATGCTGGACCCGAACCTGGTACTTCCAGATATCTTACAAAACTTAAATTTACAATAAGAAATCACTGGACCAATGGTTTAAAAAAAAATGAATCGTAAAGCTGGTTGTCAAAAGTAGAGACTGTCTGTAGCATCTCTGTCAGGCATGGCACAACACTAAAGTTGAGTGTCAGCCGCGCAGAGCTGCGCCGACCTGCACAGCGCGGGCGGTTGCTGTTGCGCAGGCCGACCGTTCTTTTGGCGAAAAAGCGCTCTCGAGTTCCTTGCGTGGGGAGACAGGCTTTCGCTCCCTTCCCGGACGGCGAGAGTTAAGGTGTTTCGATGCAGAAGCAAGTGGTTTGTCCGTCGAGCGAAGCATGTAAACGGCTAGCCAGCCAGGTTCGTGATAACGATGTATTTACGGTTTTGTCGACCGATGGTCTCGAAATTGGCCCATCTCTCGCAAAGAGTATCGGGTCTGCAGTATGTAACGTGTGTTGTTTGTGGGTGGCCAGGCTTTCTTTTCCGCTCGTTAGAGCAGAGAGAGCCGCCCCCGCCGGTTAAAGGAAATGAAACGCCGCCGGGGTCGAAAGGGATCCGCTCTGAGCAGAGCGCCGTCTCCCTTGCCCCGCGTCGGTCTGTCGGCAGATATCCGACAAAGGTTCGGTGAAGAAAGCTATCTGGTTGATCCTGCCAGTAGTCATATGCTTGTCTCAAAGATTAAGCCATGCATGTCTAAGTTCACACTGTCTCACGGTGAAACCGCGAATGGCTCATTAAATCAGTCGAGGTTCCTTAGATGACACGATCCTACTTGGATAACTGTGGCAATTCTAGAGCTAATACATGCTTACCAAGCTCCGACCCTCGTGGAAAGAGCGCTTTTATTAGTTCAAAACCAATCGTCGTTGCCCTTCGCGGGGCGCGGCGTCCCAACTGGTGACTCTGGATAACTTTGTGCTGATCGCATGGCCTTCTGTGCCGGCGACGCATCTTTCAAATGTCTGCCCTATCAAATGTCGATGGTACGTGACATGCCTACCATGTTTGTAACGGGTAACGGGGAATCAGGGTTCGATTCCGGAGAGGGAGCATGAGAAACGGCTACCACATCCAAGGAAGGCAGCAGGCGCGCAACTTACCCACTCCCGGCACGGGGAGGTAGTGACGAAAAATAACAATACGGGACTCTTTCGAGGCCCCGTAATTGGAATGAGTACAACGCTGTTGGCGAGATCTTCAGCTGCCGTGCGTGGAGCGGTGCTCTTCCCGGCCAATGAAGAAATTTGCAAATGAGGTTGCCGCGCAGCATCACTGCGGAAAAGGTGGTTGAAAGAATAAAGCGAAGCAAACAGTCAAATCACGGCACCTCTGGTCTGGAGGTCGGCCACGTCCTGAGTGCAGTCATATCATGTGAAATGCATGAACCGGTTTGTCCCAGAGGTTAAGTCACTGCTGGCTTGACTTTTCAAATGCCGCGCGTGGAGTGAAGCTCCTCCCGGTTAAGGAAGTAAATGCGGAAATAAAGGTTGCTGTGCGGCGCCGATGGGAAAAGGTGGTGGAAAGTGAAGTTTAACCTGGTATGTCCAGTAGTATCGCTACGAGAGCTATACCACGGCACCTCTGCTCTAGAGGCCGCCTACGTCCGAAATACACCTACACTGGTGAAATATGCCTAAACCGGCACACACCAGGGGTGGAACTCGATGGCTAGACATGTCATGCCACCTCCGCTCTAGAGGTCGGTAACGCCTGATAAACACCCATACTGGTGAATTTTGCCTAAACCGGCTCATACCAGGGGTGAATCTTGAAGGCTATGAATGTCACAGTACCTCTGCCCTAGAGGTCGGTCCCGTCCCAAACATGCCCATACTGGGAAATGCCTAAACCGGCTCAACCCAGGGGTAGAAGTCACTAGTGGCGAGGATTCGTCCTCCTGGACAAAAGCTCCATCCTGGTCACAACTAGGAAGGGTAGCGGCCACGACCGCAAAATGCTGAAGTCGGAGACACTGGACCAGGGAAGTCTAGATAGGCAACCACCTCTCACCCGGCGGGGATGTCTGCGTATCCTAATCACGCTGAGGTTTTCCGGTGAGAAAGTCCAACCCTGGACTGGATGGGCAACCACCTCTCACCCGGCGGTGATACACGGGTATCTCATAACACGTCGAGGTTTTCCGGTGAGAAAGTCCAACTCTGTCCTGGGTGGGCTAACGCCTCTCACCCAGCGGGGATGCACTGATATTCCAAACACGTCGAGGTCTTCCGGTGAGAAAGTCCAACCCTAGACCAAACTGGTGCAATGAAAACCACGGTGTCACGCAATCCCGCTTCCGAGACCCACCAAGAATACAGGCTAAAGCACTGTGATACTCTGAACCCCTTGTGGTCCTTCGTGGAACTCATGTGGTCTATTTTGGACCACACAGGGGACCACCGGACCTAATGAGGACCACATGTGTGAATTCAGTAGGTTCACAGTGCGGTTTTTGGTGGTAGAAGTGAACGAAGAAGAAGAAGAAGAAGACTAAAGTTGAGTACAGACAACTGGAAGGTATTTGCACTGGTTAATAATTATTCATTTATGCAGCTGAACAAAAAAATGTTTTCTACGCAGTAATAAATGGAAGATTATAGTAATCAAGACACAGTGAGATAATTCTTTATTTTGATCATCTTAGAGTTCTGTCATTCAAACGTAACAGATGCAGCTCCTGGAGTTTGGTGAAGTATTGAAGTCATAACAGACTCATGGTAATGTAGCCACTTTCTATAAACTGTATCAGAAGATCTGCCCGGAAATGAGAAATCCTTTGTCTGCATACATGCCTTTTTAACCTTCTCCTATCAATCTTTAAACAGTGAAACCCAGAGTGAAATTCATTTTCTTCAAGGATTCACCATCTTCTTTCTTTGAGATGTTACCTGTGCTTCTTCTGTTTAATCTGACTGCTTTGTGAAATTTATGAAAGATAATTTAATATATGGACTGTCAAATAATTGGAATAAATTATAAAAAAAAAAGGTAAAGGTAATCCTGTCATGCCTTAGAGGCACATAGGGACATGGTGTTAGTGCCCATATTTTCCTTATGGGTGATAAGGTCAGTATCACGCCTGGCTGCCTTTCCTTCCCTAACTCCAGAAGAAGTTACCCATTTCTACAGCTGGGTGACTGTAATACAGAGCGATAAATAACTTGAATGAAATTTAAATTATTTTACTTCTCAAGTAACTGATAATAGAACTGATTTTTTTAAAGACAAAGATTATTGTTTATAAACAAAACTGCACAGCAAAAATGGATCTTATCTTCCTGAAATTGCAAGCTGGTGATCTTTGCAGCCAGTTTCTCTGTATGTTACAAGTAAGGCATACAAATACCCACAATACCTTCCAGGAGATATACCCATTAGGTGGACCATAAATGAACACCTTTTTGCGGACAGTCGAGCAACTACAGCCACATTAGAAAAATACCTACAGCAGAACATGGATAATTTAGTTAGGGCATGTAAAAGCCACAGCATGAAGATCAGAACTGAAAAAAAAAATGGGACTCATGACCACAGCAAGATAAGAAATCTAAACAAACATCTTCCTAAACAACCAGCCCTTGAAACAGGTGAAACATTTCAAACACCTCGTAACACAGTATCATCCTCAGGGAAAACTGACACTGAGACTGAGAACAGATGTAATAAAGCAAATAAGATCATTGGACAAATGCTTCTCTTTACTGAGAAACAAATATATCACAACTGAAACAAAAAGACCATTTCACAAGACAATGTTCCTCCCAGTGCTATGCTATCAATGTCAAACATGGACGCTAACACCCAAGTAAAACAGAAAAATCATTACGACAGAAATGAAATGTTTAAGGATAATACTAAATATGACAAGAAGAGACCAAATAAGAAATGACACCATCAAGGGACAGGCAAATGGCTGACTGACCATCAGGGCATAGATTGGAGTAACACCAATATCCAGAAACAGCAAGTCAAATGGTTTGGACACATTACATGGCTACCACCAGACAGTATATCACAGAAAACATTCACACTAAGATTTGTAGGTAACAGAGGAAGAGGCCGGCCATGCAAGAGATGAAGAGAGGAAATTACAGAAGCATTAAATACCCCATTATATGAAGCAAATTGCTGAGCCTCATCAAGATCATCTGTTTGTCCCCTGAACACTGAAAGGCATATGAGCGAGGAGACAAGACACATTGTGAAGGTATTGAGACACAGCATCATACTGGATTGGGAGTGGGTTAATGGCATTTATTTTTCAGTCCCTGAGTTTAGCTAAAAAGCAGAGGTTGTGTAATACTTCTTTTACAGACTCCACTACTATGAGGACTACGGTGATGTCTTTTCCCTTAGCCAGGCTAAGCCTAATACTGGGGGTGCCAACAGAGAGGTGAGATAGGGTCTTGGTCAGCTATGGTTCATCAGCCCAGATGCTAGCATGTTAGCTATGAGTTGCTGACCGCTAAATTGGTCAGTGTCCTCACATAGAGCTGTGATATAGATAGGCGCAGGTACAAATCAATGATTAGCAAATATATGTTAACAGAAACTATTCCTACATTGAGAGTGCTAGCTAATAAATGTACGCACTGTAGTGCATGAACAATCTGCCACGCACTGTAGTGTTGTAACAACCTGCCACACACTGTAGTGTTGTAACAACCTGCCACACACTGTAGTGTTGTAACAACCTGCCACACACTGTAGTGTTGTAACAATCTACCTTCCATAGTTGAGGCCTGAGCTGAGGTGTGGTGTGTTCCAGCTGTGTGTTACATAGGGAGACCTGTGGACCAAATGAGTTTAATGCTGACGTTAACAGTAACTGCAGTGATGCTTAGAATGAGGTGAGTTATTATTTATAATTGTCCTGGACAGACATAAGAATGAATGAGCAAGTTCTCAGAGAGGATGAAAAAAAAATATTTTTTTAAAAAACAGTTAAAACTATGAAGGGAAAAAAAAGTCATCACAATTTCTTAGAATGCCATGAGAATAATACAAGTTAGAGTACCTGACAACCAATGGAAAGTTCAGAAGGAAAGCTATAGAGAGGGAAAGAGACTAGAGGGAGATAGGGAGGAAAGGCAGACATAGTGGGTGAGAGGAATAGAGAGAGATAAAGAGGGAGGGATGAAGAGAGGGAACAGAGAGAGAAATGGAAAAAGGAATAAGGGAGGAGGAACAGAGAGAGAGATGGAAAAAGGTAAGGGGAAAGAGAGAGGGAAAGACTGAGAGGAGGAGGAGGAGGAGGAGGAGAGAGAGCTCACTGACAAGTGGCTTTAGAGAGAAAGAAAGAGAACAGATCAAATTAGAAATTCCAGTGACTGTATAAAATGGAGATCAGCAGAGTCTATAGGTCTGGCACAAAATTCATTGACAAATAAGGAAGATTTAAAGAATTTTCTTCTCTTTTATGGTCTAGACCTGTAGTTCCCAAACTTTCACAGACTTTGAAACCAATGATAGTTTTGTTGTCCGCTAAAACCAATGATAGTTTTGTTGTCCGCTAAAACCAATGATAGTTTGTTGTCCGCTAAAACCAATGATAGTTTGTTATCTGCCTTCCCCTTCCCCTCCTCCCTTAGAATCACATTTTCACACATTTCTAGTATTTCATAGACTTTCTCTGCAGACGCCCACTTGACCCGTCCTTGACCTCATTTTGGGAACGATTGATTATTTTTCTACATGCTAGATATTTGTCATATTTCACAAATGATAATGAAGCTATCGTCAGTAAATATGACAATAAAGCTCGTAACTAAAGCAAATGGCAAGTGTAAAACATAACGAGGATACAAAAGATATAAATAAAACTACAGACAAATGAAGACGAAAAGACCATCCAAACGGTAAACATGCTAACCTGTCTATCTTAACTGTGATGAACGTGGCATCTTTCATTGGATACTCCCAGAGCTGACTTTCTGCTACAACTACAACCACTGGGACATACTGACGTCTGAACTGGACCTTCAGCTGAAGGATGAACAAAGACTTGCTTTATCATATCCCATAGAAACCAACAAAAATTACTGGGTTATAGTTGTGTGGAATTCAGGCTAGATCTTCTACTGTGTTCCACAGTTCTAACCTCAGACATATCTGTCTGGGTAACAGTGCAGTCTTTTTGGAAATCATGACCTGTACCCCAAAGTTTGTCTTCCCTATGGTCAGAGCTGAGTTCGGACTTCTAGGCAGAGAGTGGGTGGGGTGTGGGGGGGGGGGGGGGCCAGAGCTGCAGGGTATGCTCTGGAGTCTAGATACCCGTCTCGAATGTGCAGTCAGGAGTATGTGACAAGCTGAGGCGATGCAGCTGTGCTTGTAAACGGCAGTGTCCAGTGCACTGTCTGAAGTTTTCCTTTGTCATACTAGATGTACAGGGTGGCACATGAAAAAGTCGCCCACTTTTCTTCGTCTGCCTGAATGCACTGGGGGGGGGGGGGGGGGAGGAAGGATTTTTCGTGTATCACCTGTATCATGCAATATACAGATCATGATACTGTATTTCCATGTGCATTTACTGACGTAAGAAGGGTGGGCTACAGCTCCGATTTTTTTTTTTAATTGGACGGTAATTTTGGCTTAAACAGAAAAGTACTTTTTAAACTATATTTCTCCGTGAAACTTCAGAGCATAAATGAGAGTTTTCAAAAAAAGGCTAAAACAATGTTTAGAGAGATATAAAATGTGAATAACAAGGATTTTAGCAACAACAAAAAAAGATGGCAGATAAGGTCAACCTTGTTAAATTAATTATGCTACTTATGAAGACATTGATGTCAAACAATTCTGAGTGAAAACAAAACAACTGTCTTCATATTTTCGAGTCTGTATTTTATTTCT
The DNA here is from genome assembly GCA_009760885.1 of Achatina immaculata. Lineage (NCBI taxonomy): Eukaryota > Metazoa > Mollusca > Gastropoda > Stylommatophora > Achatinidae > Lissachatina > Lissachatina immaculata. The sequence goes on along the minus strand of CM019691.1, from coordinate 61,266,136 downwards.
CTCTAATTCTTGTCATATAATCAAGAAATAGCTCTTTTGCTAGACCTGAAATGAACCCAGAATCTAGTCAGACAGACAACAGCGTGATTTCTATGTCAATGAAATGGGCATCTACAGGACAAAGTCAAACAAGAATGTTAGAATTAGTTCATGTCTAAGCTCTAAAAAATAGTAACCCTGTTATGCCTTAAACGCACATAGGGATATGGTGTTCTCTCTCTCTCTCTCTCTGAACCTTAAGTGCCCAGGCACATGGGACCTCCACAAGGGTTTTCCACAAATGCCTGTCCTTCACTTTTTTTTCTGCTCTTGCCCAGGTGAGCCCTCTATTGCTCAACATCCTTTCTGTTGTTCTTCTCCATGTCTCTTTGGTCTACCCTTACTTCTGTTCCCCTATGGTGTCCATCTCAGTGCTATTTTTGGTAGTGAGCTGTCAGTCATTCGGAGCACATGTCCCAACCATCGCCAGCATCTTTCCTCAGTAATTGTTGTCAGTGGTTTCATCTGCATTTCTGCTAATAAGATGTTATTTCTTATGGTGTTTGGCCAAAATATTTGTCTAATTCTTAGTAAACATTTAGTCTGGAAAGAATTCAACTTGTTTTCTATGGTTTTGGTGATTTTCCAGCATTCACTTCCATAGAGTAGTACACTTAGAACATTACTTTTAAATATCCTGATTTTCGTATTTATGCTTAGTATTTTAGATTTCCATATAGTCTGCAGCACTGCAAAAGCCTGGTTTGCTCTAGTAAGTCTACTGTTGATGTCCTCTATGCTGTCTCCATTTTCTACTACTCTACTGCCAAGGTATACAAATTCGTTGACCTCCTCCACTAACTTGCTATCTACTCTGAGTACATTTCTGTTGTTCACATTTTGCTTCATTAACTTTGTCTTTCCTACGTTGATCTTTAGTCCTATGTTGTTTGCATTCTGAGTTAGCTTGTTTATTTTATCTTGCATATCTTTGTGACTGCTTGATAATAGACAAATGTCGTCCACAAAGTCAAGGTCCTCCAGCACTGTGTCAAGGATCCATTGTAATCCTCTGCGTTTGTCTGATGTTGCCTCCGTCATTAACCAATCTACTACCAAGATAAATAATGTTGGTGATAATACACATCCCTGCTTCACTCCTGTTTGTACCCTAAAGCTGCTGGAGGTATGTTCTCCACAGATAACTTTGCACTGAAAACCCTCATATAGGGCTTTGATTACATTTACTATCTTATGGAGGAGGCCATAGGATTTTCCACAGTGCATCTCTGTTGAGGATATGGTGTTAGTGCCCATATTTTCCTTGACCTGTCAGCCACTAGAGGGTGATGTTGTCAGCATCATGGCTGGCCGCTTTTCCTTTCCCAACTCCAAAAGAAGTTGGGTACCCATTTTCTACAGCTGGGTGACTGGGCCGCCTGCAGCCGGATTCGAACCCCTGAACACTTCACCACTCAGACCACCATGTGGTCTAGCGAATGAAAATTTAAAGATCTGCAAGTAAGCTCGAATAAGCAAGGTTTTGCTAACTTCAGTTACTACTTGTTTCTCCGTTACTGATGCTGTGTACAGCCAACGCAAAAGATAACTATACTCAATAGCAGCATATAACTGAGTTTTAGACATGCAGTGCAGCTCTTTCCTGAGTTACGAATGTATGTACAATCTGCGTTAGGGTCGATTACATTAAAAATTCCAGTTACATACAAAAGTTTGCAGTAACAAACGGGTGTTACTTGCTATGCACATCAAAACACTGCATGTCTACAACAGTTCGTTGGTTCGTGGACACATGGGACCAAAAAATTTTGTTCTTTTCATTTGGACCACGTTGTTGTTAACATCGTCCAGTGTGTATTAATGTACTTGGCTCCTTCTTGTTCTTCTTCTTAACCCTGGTAACCATGGCAGGGTAAATGTGACTGCAAGTAATTGACTGACTCCTTGATCTTTATTTCTAATGGGTTAAGAATTGGGCACGCAGGCCCGTCTGGCATTCTGCCCTTTATCATACAACTTTCTCTTTGTTCCAGACATTCTACAAATATGCTGCGCATGTAACAAACATAATTAACATTTACAAAGCTGACAAAAAAAAAATAATATGAAACATTTACTCCTTTCACTCTTTTCCCTGTACTCAATAGAGAAAATGTCTACATGTATGTAAAAAAAAAGTTATTCTCACAGTCTCACACTACAATTTCAAACTATTCAGGAAAAAAATCCTAAGTTCATGGTGATGGTGATGCATCACAGAAGAGGAAAACGATCACGATTTAAACTAAAGTGAAAATATTAATGTCACTGGAAAAAAGTGAAATGCTAATGAACACTGGAAAATCATTAGGCTATGGTATACACTTGGTAAAGTGTTAAAGGATAAAGGGAAAATAATAGAGCATTGCTCTGAATTCTATAGGGTGTTCCATAAGAAACTGTGCACTAACCCAGTATCGATTCCGGTATGTAGCCACATCTACCTGCTGCAATCATTAAGATATCACCACGATACCGAAATCGATATTGGGTTAGTGCTCAGTTATTTTCCGAACGCACAGCATATACTGTTTACTAAGACAAACATTTGACTACCTGATGTTAGATGCGAACCGTACCTAGCTTTTCCGACCTACATACAAATTCTACTTAAAAGACCTACTTATGAAAGGAACTCATAATCCGAGAACTGTCTGTATTTTCAAAGTGAAGAAGGCACTGACGAAAGTCATAAAAACAAAACTAGATTCAGTTTAATTATGTTACCGCTCATTGAGCCATCTTTACCATGTTCTTTCCCTGCTTCATGGTGCTAAGCCTCAGTTTGTCAAAAACCAGGTCTGTTCCCCACAGACGTCCTTTCCTGGGGCTGTCTGGATGCTGGTACATGCTGGGTTTCGGATCACTTGAGGCTTCCAGCGAAGGAATCCACTCGTGATCATTATAGTCGTAGTGCCAGCGAGAGCTTGGAGTCAACTTTAAGCTGATGTGATATTCAAGGTCTGGATTGAGCTTACTCACAGCCAATGATATGAATGGAAACATAGGTCTGAAAATGAATGAATAGGTAGAGCTCTGAGTGGATTTATAGCAACAGTGCTGAAAATTTGATGAGTGGATGTGTATATGATGATGAACGATCAACATATTCTTTCGGCTCTTTAATGCAAATGGATGTGGGGAAAAAAAACTCATGATTACATATAAGTAGAGAACTTCTGCTCTCTCTGCTATATAGGTTTGCTCTGTTCCAACCAAGGGGAATAACTGAACTCTCTCTCTCTCTCTGAACCTTAAGTGCCCAGGGCACATGGGGCTTCCGCAAAGTTTTTCCACAAACACCTGTCCTTTGCCTTTTTTTCCGCTCTTGCCTACCAGGTGAGCCCTCTATTGCTCAACATCCTCTCTGTTGTTCTTCTCCATGTCTTTTTTGGTCTACCCTTACTTCTGTTCCCCTCTGGTGTCCATCTTAGTGCTATTTTTGGTAGTGAGTTGTCAATCATTCGGGGCACATGCCCCAACCATCTCCAGCGTCTTTCCTCAATAATTGTTGTCAGTGGCTTCATCTGCATTTCTGCCAACAAGATGTTATTTCTTATTGTGTTTGGCCAAAATATGTTTCTAATTCTTCGTACACATTTAGTCTGGAAAGAATTTAACTTGTTTTCTATGGTTTTGGTGTTTTCCAGCATTCACTTCCATAGAGTAGTACACTTAGAACATTACTCTTAAATATCCTGATTTTTGTCTTCATGCTTAGTTACATTCGACTAACGTGTCTGCATCAAACTGTGCGTGAAACTCGGCAAATCTGAAATGCTTCGTCAGGCTTTTGTGGAACATTCGTTAGGTCAAGCACAGACTTTGGGTGGCACGCTCGTTTCAAGGTGGGTTGAGTGTCTGCTCAAAATCATGAATGTTCAGGTAAAAAAAAGTCAGAAAATGTGGGGGGGGAGAGTCGTGAACTCATCCACGAGGACGTCGTGGAATAATCCAGCAGCTCTCCTCACATGGTTGAAATCAAAAGTAACAGATACATCTCCTGAGTCAGTTATAGTGTCTGCTAGGAGATACTCGCGGAAAACCTGATTATGCACTGCATTGTTGCGAAGTTTGTCCCCAGCTCTTGACACTTGATCAAAAGTAGCGGCGCCTTGACATATTTTGTGGGAAGGCTAATGATGACCCAACTTTCATCTCTAGAATCATGGGCCATGAAATTGGGGTTGAAATACCCCTATTTGACTTCGCCTTTTCCTCCAAAATGAAACCGAAGTGAAAGAAGCGCCGCTTTGACACTGTAGAAAGGGCCTTCAGAAAAAAGACTTTCACTGTGATTTTGAGGCGTGGAAGAGGCACGGGGGATCGCAGTGTGCGTATCAAGGGGGCTATTTCGAAACAGTAGCGATCAAATTTAAAAAAAAAAAAAGGTAAGCCTGTATGGACGCTAACACCATATCCCTATGTGCCTCTAAGGCATGACAGGATTACCTTTACCTTTACCTTTTTTACCTGTATTTTTTTAGGACCAGGCCAGTAACTTTCTGATACCACCTCTTACAGTCTCTACAGTTTTTATCGACGGCACATTGAATCATTACTTACCTTCCTTCAGAACTAACCACCACCTCGTGCGTTGTCGCCCACAGTTCGTTGTTTCTAAGAATCACTTCAGGTCTTATTATTTCCTGGAATCTGGGATCAGCCTTAAGGATGACAGAATTCTTATTAAAACAAGTAACAACTGGTTATCATTTTACACAAAGATTTACTTTCGCCAAAAAGATGATGATGGATCATTTATTTATTAAAAATTTTATTTATTAAAAAGCAAAACAAACAAACAAACAGACTATAGAGCCTATTTATACAGAAATATGATATATCACTTTGAAGAAAAAGTTATTTCAGGATATATATTTTAAAAGGAATCTATTTTATTTGTTTAAAAATATATAAGAAGTGATCTCATTATTTCATGTAGCTCAAGTTAAACACTCGTTGTTTCGGTACCAGAGAGTCATAACAGACTTGATAATCTTTATTTATTTTTGTGAAGGTATCAGTATCCTGAGCTATCCTTGAACTGGATCTCACAAAGAAAAACTAAATAAAAGATGAGTTGTAGAACACACACAGTGAAGAGAGCGGAAACAATTGTTTGCACGCATAAAAGAACATACATGAAAGAATCAAAACGTACATAGTATGACAGGCAGATCTGAAAAAAAATGTTGCAATTTGTTACCAACAAAGAGCTTAGGAAAATAAAACTTGTCCACAAAAGAAAGAAAGAAAGAAAGAAAAGGATTAGAACGGCAAGAATGGAAGCAATGAAAGGGAAGAAAAGTGAATGGAAAAAATACAGAAGAAAGTGAAAGAAATAAAGGAGAACACATTAATCTATTTAAAATATTTTGTAATAAAAGATGATGTGTATTAAGTGAAGAAATGTCTGGTAATGTTAAATGCACAGAAAAATGTGGTGCATGAGATAAGTCTTAATAGTACAGAAAAAACATTTGAATGAAAGAAGAAGAAGAAGAAGAAGTAGAAGAAGAAGAAGAAGAAGAAGAAGAGGAAGAAGAAGAAGAAGAGGAGGAGGAGGAGGAGAAGAAGAAGAAGAAGAAGAAGAAGAAGAAGAAGAAGAAGAAGTGCACAGTGAAGTAACTTACAAGGCCTTTTGAAGTTCTTAAGTCTTTAGGGGATGACTGGTGAAAAGAACCAGTAAATCCAAGCTCTGGAGATGGCCATGAAGATTTAGGACTGGTCATGCATCTCGTGTTGTCATCAGTAAGTTCACTTACACTTAATGGTAAAAGATGATGTACGTTGTGCCAGTGAATTAATTTTTGCCCGACATGAGATCTACTGCCTTGTGTATATGAGAGTTGAGATTGCGAGCTTGGGAGAGACTTGTGTTGTTCGGTCTTTGCTGTAGCAAATGTCTTCGTATTGTTTTCATCTTGACCATCAGAAGGCTCCGTCTGACTCTTACAGAAAGCTTCGTTGTTGGTTCTGCATTTTCTCGGGAAGCGCCTGTTATCTTTTGCTGCTTGCTTTGTATTCATGTTATGTTCACTTTTGGACTCGAAACTTTCTGGGCTACATTTGTCAGATTCATCGGTATCTTCCATTTTCTTCTTCTTCACCAGAGACAGGGGCGTCTCTATATCGGAACACCGGTTCATCTGCCCAAACTGTCTAACTTGAGCTAACGGATTCCCATCCCCACAGTGAAATATGAAGCCTCTTTTAGCTGAATCTGTGGAAACACCGCTGGCATTGCTGTAGGTAATGTAAGCTGGGCCACGACTCGCCATCAACTCCGTGGGCCAGCTGGCCATTTCAGAGCCTACTAAATTATCCTTATTCGGGGGGTGTACTTTGAACTGGTCAAAGTAACTCGGGAAAAGCTGTTTAAGAATGCTCCTTTTCTTCTCTAAATAGTCTGTCATCCTGGCAGCGTCATATGAACCGATGCCTGGCTTTACTCTGTCCGAAGATGCTTGATCTTGTGAGGACCCCATTGGTGAACGATCACTTGAACTTACTTCTTCCAGCTTGTTTTCATCTTCAGATTCTGTAAAGTTGTTTTTCAAAACAAAAATTATTTGAAAACGAGTATGTGGTTTACGTGTTTTTTTGTTTTTTTTAAAATGTTAAGTGTTAAAAAGTCATCATCACTGCACATCGAACATGTCCTTCATTGTCCCAACATCCTCCATGAATGGCGACATCAACACTGTGCACTTACTCCACAGCAGATGTGAGGATCTTTTGAATGGGAGGTGACGGGTGAGACCTGATCCAATGTCCCAAGTCTGAGACTGACAGAGAGTCCATTCAGCTAATCCTACCTCACAGGTTACTGGGAAAATCGTGTTGACCATGTGTTAGTTTAGCATACTCTGTTCCTGTCTGTGACTAAGCTGATGCACCACCTTGCGCTGTCTGTGACCAAGCTGATGCACCACCTTGTGCTGTCTGTGACCAAGCTGATGCACCACCTTGCGCTGTCTGTGACCAAGCTGATGTGTCACCTTACACTGTCTGTGACCAAGCTGATGTGCCACCTTGCGCTGTCTGTGACCAAGCTGATGTGCCACCTTGGCTGTCTGTGACCAAGCTGATGCGTCACCTTGCGCTTTGATCTTCAGATTTGTTATCTATGCTATGAACAACACTTCTTTTTGTTTTTAAATAAGAAAATGAAGAAGAGAGGTTGGCCTTACTCAGAGAGGAGATATGTTCAAGAAGCTTTTACTGAATTAATGCAGCCTAATCTAGCACTGCTAGAGAAACACTTAGGATGTAAGAGTGATCCAAAGTAAGATCATCTTTTTTTTTTCTCTTTCTGGTAGTCAATTATATTTTTTATTTCCGAAGTTAAGACTTGAACAACTTCGCTCACAGGTAGTAGCAGTTTCACAATCCACGGATTTTACCAGTGCTACAGATCTTTAAAGGAGAACAGAAGGATCTGATTTACAGCTGAATTGCTGAGACCCACACACAAAAGAGAAAGTGGAATCGAAAAACAAAACCGATAATGAAACTTGGTGCTCGTAGTTTGATGGGAGGTTGGAATATAAACACCATCACTCTTATTTCTGCACGTGCATGGCTCCTTTCTCTGGTCTCGAAAACGTCAGAAGTTTTAAACATCCAAATACTTGCCCCATGTTTACCTTGCCAGATTTCTCTGGTACCCATTTTTAGAGGCTGGGTGGAAATCTTTCTGGTGTGGTGGTACCATTGAACTCGGCACCACCGGTTTAGTAACTAACTGCTCAGCCAACCAAGCCATGTGTACTAATATGGAGATTTCTAAAATAATTATATTACGAAAAATTATCCAGATACTATAGGCGTTAAAATGGTCATATTATAAAATACTTAGCGCTAGCTTGCACATGAAGTCAAGGTTAAAAAAAAGGACATAATACAACTACTGAGCATGCGCAATAGACAAAAATGGTCATCTGTCAAATAACTGTTAGAAATAAGTTGCATTACAAACCTGTCTCTTGCGTAAGTGGTCTCTTTGGTTTATCCTTACCCTGGACGCTGGGGGAAAAAATAACATTCTAACAGTTACTTCACTGGAAAAAATAACTTTCTTACTTTATTAGAAAAAGTAACATTCTTACTTTACAAAATAACATTCTGACACTTACTTTACTGAAAGAAATAACATTTCAGCAGTTACTTTTTTTTTAAATAACATTTCCGTTACCTTCCTGAAAAATAACATTTTAACAGCTATTGTACTGGGGGAAAAGTATCATTCCCACATTTACTGTACTGGGAAAAATAACATTTCAACGGCTACCTTACTGGGAAAAATAACATTCCAACAGTTACTTTACTGGACAAAAATAAAATTCTAACAGCTACTTTACCGGACAAAAATAACATTCCAACAACTACTTTACTGGGAAAAATAACATTTCCACAGTTACTGTACCGGAAAAAAATTTACATTCCAACAGCTACTATACTATTTTACTTTACTACTTTACACAAATTATTTAGAAACAGGTCATTAAACCAAGGTTTTCAGAGGCGCCAATTCGACTCCCATTATAGGAGCTCTAAGTAACCCATCTATAACCCATTTTCCCCTTGGGATCGAGAGAGCAAAGGAGACCAGGCGAGATACCGATCACCTTGGGCCATATCCCCTATATTTTTCATATAATATTTCAACACAACTACCTTCACCGGGAACAGTAGAAAAAGAAACTTACATCTGTGACCGAGAAATGAAAGAAAATAGTAAAAAAAAAAACTGAAAAAGAGAATAAGAACAACGATTGCTTGTAATACGTAATACGTATTCTCTAGTCACGTTTAGCGTTTAAATAAATCGAATGTGGAATAATATTACAAAAACAGGGAAATAAAGGGTGGTTAGTAAAGAAAATTAACAGAGAAAACTTATTCGAAAAGTGTTTCGCCCTGATAGTTCGGAGAAGACAGTCTTGGAAGGCTTAATGGAAAAAAAGAAAGATGAAAAAGACCAATGCGGAGATGGCAACAAGACATCGTTGATGATCTGTGAATGGATGCACCAGCAGCATGGCATCTTGCTTACAATCAAGAGGCCTTCAAGAGAGCTTCAAGGTTCACCTTGCATTATTCATACTTTCTCTTTTTATTGTACTTGTACTTGTACGAACTCCCTGTAACTGCGAACTGTAACTTTGCACCCGATGCTGTGGATGTGTTGAGGAACAGCATCGTATCGGCGTGGGAGCTACCTTTTCAGCCCCGGAGTATAGCTAAAAAGCAGGCGGTGTGCAGTGCTTCTTTAGCAGACTCCACCACCATGTGAACTATGGCGATCCCTGCCCCGTTAGCCAGGCTAGGCCTGTTCCTAAGGTTACCAACGGAGAGGTAGGACAGGGTTTTCGCTAACCCTGACGCTAGCATATCAGCTATTGGTCGCTGATTTGCCTCACCGGACAGACGTATTCACACCCCCCCCCCCCTCTCTCTCTCTCTCTCTTTTATAAAAGGGTAATTTATTTTGTCAGCTACGAAGAATAAATGAAAGATATGCCTCACCTTCTACTTGATGAAGCAAAGCGGAAACCATTGGCAAAAGGATTGTGCTCGATTTTCATCTGAGTTATCTTCTCATTCTGGTACTGCGTGACAGCAACAAAGACGGTCTCGGGTTGAGTTATCTCCACTTCCATCGGGCCATTCATTTCAGCAATGACAAGATTCATCACATATTTTCTCATAGACTGGAGAACAATCTTTCCGATTTCGTAGAAAATAGATTTGATAAATGCAGCTCACTTTTGGAATTTTATAACATGTAAGTGGAACATCAAATTTTAATACCGTTTAGAAGAAAGCAATCAAAATAACGACAGCTTTAAATGTCTGGGAAGCAGAACCTGATTTTGGTTTTGTAACAGCTCGTAAAATCAGCAACAATTCGTCACTGAGATCATAATCCTTAATGACGATTGTGAGAGTGCATGTGTATTGTGCATAAATTAAATTACAAGTTTAAAGTAAACACTATAAATAGATTATAAAATAGCGATAATTATGCACACTTGTCGTATACACATAAATCCAGTCTAATAATTCATACAGATAAAATGACATATATTTAACAAAACATTTGGTTCTAAGGACTGCTATTGCCGGAGGTGGGGTGGAGAATTCGATGTCCACTCCAACGGCGTGCGTCTCAAACAGCCTCTGGCAGTCAAGTCAAGCTCCTGGCCTTCCCGTGGCAGAACTGTTTAAACTGTCAGGAGAAGGGGAGAAGGCGAATATCTGGCGCCTGAAAACCAGACACTTAGGGTAGATGAGTGGCACGTTTGGTAGCTCATCTACCACTGCTGGCGAGATTCTTCAGCTGCCGCGTGTGGAGCGGTGCTCCTCCCGGCCAATGAAGAAAGGTGCAACAGGGGTTGCCGCGCGGCACCACTGCGGAAAAGGTGGTAGAAAGGATAAGGCGAAGCAAACAGTCAAATCACGGCACCTTTGGTCTGGAAGTCGGCCACGCCCTGAGTGCAGTCATATCGGATGAAATGCATGAACCGACTTAACTCAGAGGTTAAGACACTGCTGGCGAGACTCTTCGAATGCCGCGCGTGGAGTGAAGCTCCTCCCGGTCAAGGAAGAAAATGTGGAAAAGAAATAAAGGTTGCTGTGCGGTGCCGATGTGAAAAGGTGAAGGAAAAGATAATGTGAAATTTAATCGGTACGTCCAGTAGTATCGCTGCGAGAGCTACACATACTACGGCGCCTCTGCTCTAGAGGCTAGCCACGTCCGAAATACAGCTACACTGGTGAATTATGCCTAAACAGCCACACACCAGGAGTGAAACTTGATGATGGCCAGGCATGTCACACCACCTCCGCTATAGAGGTCAGTCACGCCCGATATACACCCATACTGGTGAAATATGCCTAAATTGGCTCATACCAGGGGTGAAACTTGGAGGCTATGCATGTCGCGGTATCTCTGCTCTAGAGGTCGGTCACGTCCCAAACACGCCCATACTGGGATAATATGCCTAAACCGGCTCAACCCAGGGGTGAAGTCACTAGTGGCGAGGATTCGTCCTCCTGGACAAAAGCTCCATCCTGGCCACAACTAGGAAAGGTAGCAGCCACGACCGCAAAATGCTGAAGTTGGAGACACTGGACCAGGGCAGTCTAGATAGGCAACCACCTCTCACCCGGCGGGGATGTATGCGTATCCTAATCACGCTGAGGTTTTCCGGTGAGAAAGTCCAACACTGGACTGGATTGGCAACCACCTCTCACCCGGCGGTGATACACGGGTACCTCAAAACACGTCGAGGTTTTCCGGTGAGAAAGTCCAACGCTGGCCTGGGTGGGCTACCACCTCTCACCCAGCGGGGATATGCTGATATTCTAAACACGTCGAGGTCTTCCTGTGAGAAAGTCCAACTCTAGACTAAACTGGTGCAACGAAAACCACAGTGTCACGCAATCTCGCTTCTGAGACCCACCAAGAATTTCAGGCTCAAGCCCTGAGATATTCTGAACCTCCTGTGGTCCTCTCAGGGACCACACGGGGGACCACGGGACTTAACGAGGACCACAGGCGTAAACTCAGTAGAATCACAGCGCGGTCTTGGTGGTTGAAGCGAAAGAAGAAGAAACAAAATTTTTTTTTCTTCTTTTCACTCACAGACCTACTCACCGACCTAACAGACCTACTAACATACCTAACAGAATACTCACAGACCTAACAGACCTACTCACCGACCTAACAGACCTACTCACAGACCTAACAGACATACTCATAGACCTAACAAACCTACTCACTGACCTAACAGACCTACTCACAGACCTACTCACAGACCTACAGTAGCCAAGAAAATGAATTGACAAAAAGCTTTCGCACGCGAAGTGACAAGTATGAGGACGTGTTTTCTATCTCCCTGAAGTATGAGGACGTGTTTTCTATCTCCCTGAAGTATGAGGACGTGTTTTCTATCTCCCTGAAGTATGAGGATGTGTTTTCTATCTCCCTGAAGTATGAGGACGTGTTTTCTATCTCCCTGAAGTATGAGGACGTGTTTTCTATCTCCCTGAAGTATGAGGACGTGTTTTCTATCTCCCTGAAGTATGAGGACGTGTTTTCTATCTCCCTGGGACTGCGAGCTGGTGTTATTTGCAGTCGATGCTGTGAAGATGTTGAGGCACACCATCATATCGGCTTGAGACAGGGTTATGGCAGTTATTTTTGTTAGTCCCTGAATGGAGGTAAAAAGCGGAAGGGGTGTGCAATACTTCTTTAGCAGACTCCACCACCACAGTGTCGATCTCTGCCACGTTAGCCAGACTAGGCCTGTTATTAGTGGTTCCAACGGAGAGGTGGGACAAGGACTTGGGCAGCTATGATTCACCAACATTGACGCCAGCAAGACTACCAAATCAGACAGCGTCTTCATAAGAAGTAAACATCATAACAGTATACCCAGGTGATGTGTAATACGAAAATGCAGAGATTCAAATTGAAAGAACTTGAACAAAATGCAAAGAATATTATGTAACTGGAATAATTTATCTGATTCCTAACTTAATATACTGGTCTCTCATGGCGAAGGTCGGGAGTTCGAATCCGGCAGGAGGCACCCCAGTCACCCAGCTGTAGAAATGGGTACCCGACTTCTGGAGTTGGGGAAGGAAAGGCGGCCAGGCGTGATACTGAGCATGTCACCCTCTAGTGTGCTGACAGGTCAAGGAAAATATGGGCACTAACACCATATCCCTATGTGCCTCTAAGGCATGACAGGATTACCTTTACCTTTTTTTTTAGTTACCTTTTTTTTTACCTAACTTAATAAGAGGGACTTCTGCATGGAAAGAGACCGATGAGTAGACCAAAACTGAGCAACAGGGATAGTTTAAAGGTTTCAACAGGCACGAGGAGTTGGAAAAACTGAAGATTGTTCTGTATGACACATAGTGACTTGGCGTAGGGGTGCGTCGCAGTTTGAAAGATGGGGAAACATGGCTATAGTTGCAGATATAAGATACAAGCGTATGGCGTGCTTGGACGCACATGATACCAATCAAATATAGACAAAATTAGCTGTAAGATACATTGTTTAATAAATTATTCTAGGCAGCTTCCATAAATGGCCGACATGTACAGCACTTTCTTCTAAACCGTCTTCTATGAAGAAAATGACTGTTTGTATCTGATTCACTGATATTTTGTACAGCTTTTTCTGCTCTGCGTTTTTTTGTTTTTTTTTTTTGTTAACTCTGCGAGAATAAGATTTTTATTGTCAGAAAAAGTTTTTTTTCATATATTTAAATCAAGACATTTCAACTTTAAATCAGCAACTAATCTTATATCCTTCCCGTCCCGTTAAATGTCACATAGGGCTCGAAAGGTAGTTCGCCAATTTTTCCTGTTTTCGGCGAGCTTTTCGACATCATCAAAGGAATTTTATGCCTGTTAATTTCGCCTCTCTTAACAATGTCCTCTTCAGAGTTTCACGTGGTCTGCCTCTTTTTTTTTTTTTCGCCCTGTTGTGTTCCACTTGACAGCTTGTTTTGGGATTCTCTGATCGTTGCTATAACGTAACCAACATATGTCCATCTCCTTTTCCTGATCACATATGAGACTGGTTGTTGTTTGCTCATCTGTCTTATTTCTGCATTGTTCTTGAGTTCGTTCCACTTGATGCCGAGTATTTTCCTTATGCATTTGTTTTCAAAAGAGTCTAATTTCCTGTCTATTTCTTTAGTTGTTTTCCAGCTTTCGCATGCATAAATGAGGGTGGATATTACATTTGAATTGAATAGTCTAAACTTGGTTTTTGTGCTTATAACTTTTGAATACCATATGTTCTAAAGATTCTCGAAGATCAATGCTGCTTTTGCAATTCTAATTTTAATAACTAATGGAGCAAATTAAATAAAAGTCGACCTTTTTCTGAATCCAGGATATTGTTTTCTATTTATTTTGTATTTATTTACTCATTTCATTTTTAATTATAATTCATCCTTCTAATTATTGTAATGAAGATTGTTTAAATTACGAAATAAATAGCGACAGACGTGTAACAATAGTATTAGACACAGTTGTTTTGATATTTCTTGCGACGGCTGCAGTTCTCGCTGTTGAGTTAATGTATTAGATATTAAAAATATATATATTTAACAACAGCTGTAGTATATTAAAATAAATAATAATACATAATATTTCTCTATGTCTATCTGTTTGTCTGTCACACAGCACACACACACACACACACACGCATACAGAATAAAATGGGAACGTGTGTGGGATTTGTTCTATGTTCTGTTCTTGTAAAAGAACACTTGTTGGAGTCCATTCAAGACAGTGACTTCCGGTGACCCTCTTAACTTCGCATTTTTTAAAACTGGAATTGAATTTTAACTGCAACCCCCCCCCCCCCCCCTTCCTCTACTACAAACTTTCGCTCTGAACAGACAGAGAAGCACCATCCACGTCAGCCATCCTTCCTCTTCTCTTACCAAAGATCGCTCCACAACGTCCCATATCTAAAGGTTTGTACGAAAATTACTTTTTTTAAAAAAATGACACAGCAACCTCAATAACCCACTTCAATAACTCACTCTGGTTCTTCCTCTTCTTCGTTCGCTTCTATCACCAAGATCGCCTCGTGCTGCTACTGACTTTACTCCTGTGATCCTCGAGATAGATCTCATTTAGGATGGAGGCTCAGAGTATCAGGGGGTTCTGGCCTATATTCCTGCTGGGTCCCTGAAGCGGGAATGCGTGACACTGTGATTTTCATTGCACCAGAGAGCTTGAGTCGGACTTTCCTCAACGGAATGTCGACCTGGTTTGGATACGAAATCCGCCGGGTGAGAGAAGGTTGCTTAATCTAAGCTCCCTGGTCCAGTGTCTCCGACTTCAGCGTTTGGCGTCGACCAGAACGTAGCTTTTGTCGATGAGGACGAATCCTCGCCATGAGTAGGTTTCACCCCTTGGGTTAAGCCGGTTTGGGGATATTTTCCCAGTTCAGGTGTACATAGGATGAGGCCGGCCTCTAAAGCAGAGGTGCCGTGACATGGATAGCCATCGAGCTTCATCCCTGGGTTAAGCCGGTTTAGGTAAATTGCCCCAGGGTGTATATAGGACTGTGGAAGGCCTCTAAACCAGAGATGCCATGATATGGGTAGCCCTTACCGAGAGACTACTGAGCATACCGATTGAACTTCATTTAAGCCTTTCCATCGCCTTTCCCACTGCGGCGCTGCACAGTAAACCCAATCGCATCTTTCTTCAGAGCCAGGAGGAGTTTCACCCCACGCAACGGCAGTCGAATAATCTCGCCATCCGGCAATAACTCATTCAAACGGGAGATCTGCGTAAGCACTCACTCTTTGGCTGTACTCAAAATCATACCACATCATGCAGTAAGTAGCAACTGATCTATCAGTAATAATCTCAATGCTTCTCTATACAAATTCACAAAAACATTGTTACTTTTTCTTCTTCTTCTTCTTCTTCGTTCGCTTCTACCACCAAGACCGCCATGTGATCCTACTGAATTTACGCCTGTGGTCCTCGTTAAGTCCCATGGTTCCCCCGTGTGGTCCCGCTGGGTGAGAGGTGTTAGCCCACCCAGGTCAGAGTTGGACTTTCTCATCGGGAAACCTCGACGTCTTTTCAGATACCCGTGTATCACCGCCGGGTGAGAAGTGGTTGCCAATCCAGTCCAGTGTTGGACTTTCTCACTAGAAAACCTCAGCGTGATTAGGATATGCATACATCCCCGCAGGGTGAGAGGTGATTGCCTATCTAGACAACCCTGGTCCAGTGTCTTCGACTTCAGCATTTTGCGGTCATGGCCGCTACCCTTCCTAGTTGTGACCAGGATGGAGCTTTTGTCCAGGAGGACGAATCCTCGCCACTAGTGACTTCCACCCCTGGGTTGAGCCGGTTTAGGCATATTATCCCAGTATGGGCATGTTTGGGACGTGACCGACCTCCAGAGCAGAGATACCGCGGCATGCGTAGCCTTCATGTTTCACCCCTGGTATGGGCCAGTTTAGGCATATTTCACCAGTATGGGTGTATATCAGGCGTGACCGACCTCTATAGCGGAGGTGGCATGACATGTCTAGCCATCAAGTTCCACCCCTGGTGTGTGCCGGTTTAGGCATATTTCACCAGTGTAGCTGTATTTCGGACGTGGCCGGGCTCTAGAGCAGAGGTGCCGTGGTATGTGTAGCTCTCGCAGCGATACTACTGGACATACCAATTAAATTTCACATTATCCTTTCCTTCACCTTTTCACATCGGCACCGTACAGCAACCTTTATTTCTTTTCCGCATTTTCTTCCTTGACCGGGAGGAGCTTCACTCCACGCGCGGCATCCGAAGAGTCTCGCCAGCAGTGAAACATTGTTACCATAAACAAAGCATAACTATTAATTCATTATCAAAAGTACAACATTACATTTAAATATTCCGTTAAATTACATTTAAATATTCTGTTAAATTGCCTCGATTTAATACATATATAAAAACATACTTATCATCATCATCATTAAGCACAAAGTTTAACTCAAATGACTAGTCATCTTCATCAAATACATACAATAAAAGCAAAAATATATATCAAATTACTTATCCTCACCAATAATGCACAGTCATCAGTTAAATAAATAACTAAAACTCAACTCCCAGTTAAACACTCCACTCAATCTCTCTTGTCACCCAAGAATTCAACCTATCTTTTCAACCAAGCATTCAGCCTCTCTTTTCAACCAAGCATTTAACCTCGTTTATCAACCAAGCATTCAACCTCTCTTGTCAACCAAACATTCAACCTCTCTTTTCAACCAAGCATTCAGCCTCTCTTTTCAACCACGCATTTAACCTCGCTTATCAACCATTCAACCTCTATTATCAACCAAGCATTCATCCTCTCATCCAAGCGTGAAGAGTCCAACCAACCATGATGGAACAGCACAGTAAAGAGTTTTTACCTGGGAACTAGGAAAGTCCCAATACCCTGACATGGGTGCAAGACAGGGCGTATGAATTCGTTGCCGACCTACCCATTTCAAAGCTTCTGGTTAACACCTTATTCACATCATCTGATTAACGAAAAATAACATTAACTAACCAGGGAAACATCACAAACCTCATTGGAGGGAGAGCAACCTGCAGGCTTCCTACAGGCTACCAGCATTTAACGTTCATCCACACGAACGATCAAGACCCGACTCAGTTATCCTCCGATTACCAAGAGGTTTTGAGCAGCACGTGCTACTTATCATCTGCTCACTTTAACACGCGAACACTTCCCTGCACAAACACGCACACACTGCTCACTCACTCTCATTCGTGCACTGTAACTCACAAAGAAGCATTGAAAGTTATTCAGTAGCTACACAGCGCCATCGTTCATACCGTTCCTTGGGCGTCCAGATTGTTGGAGATTTTCAAGCCAGAGAACGTAACAGGCTCTCTCATCCAGTGGAGCCCCGTGTTTGGAGAAAATGGATGCAGATACATATTCCTACCTGGCACAGGAGTTGGGTATAAGTGTGAACCTTCTTTCGATGTGACCCATTCGCCATTGCTATATTTATGCACCTGTAATTGAATGTTTATATTCTTATTACTGACACGACGTCATAAATGCTCTCAAATGCACCTTTTTTTGTTTTTTGCTTGTAGGTGCAAATTTAACAAGTTAGAAACATATGAGGCTTGTGCATAGTTGCGTATTATAACAAAATATGTATGATTATTCTGGAAAAAAATAGTTCAGAGAAAGCATTTTAGGCGTGAGAGAAAGAAAAATAGTACAACAAAGCACTTTAAGCGTGAGAGAAAGAAAAATAGTACAACAAAGCGCTTTAAGCGTGAGAGAAAGAAAAATAGTACAACAAAGCACTTTAAGCGCGAGAGAAAGAAAAACAGTACAACAAAGCACTTTACGCGTGAGAGAAAGAAAAATAGTACAACAAAGCACTTTAAGCATGAGAGAAAGAAAAATAGTACAAAAAAGCACTTTAAGCGTGAGAGAAAGAAAAATAGTACAACAAAGCACTTTAAGCGTGAGAGAAAGAAAAATAGTACAACAAAGCATTTTAAGCGGGAGAGAAAGAAAAATAGTACAACAAAGCACTTTAAGCGCGAGAGAAAGAAGTACAGTACAACAAAGACTGTGACACCTGCTTCAGACACCTGTAAGAAAAACAATCGCACAGCCAGAAGAGGACAATGCACTATTAGTTCAGCTACCTAGCTTTAAACTAGTTACTTCTCCCTTACATATAAATTATTTAACTTAACTCCAATCCGTTAAACTATGACTTCTTAAAATAAACTTCCCTTGCAAAAGAAAATTCTGTTTCCGAATCCGAAACTAACAAAGTCCTCATTAAATACTCGTACATAATCAAAACTAAGCTCCCAGTCAAACATAAGAGTACAATATTATAATATAAACAGTATTAGAAGTGTATAATTGCTGACTCCAGTCACCAGTAGCTTGTTAGCAAAGGCTTTAAGTTTGAAGAGAACAAAAAAAGTAAGTTTATTTGAAGTTAAAAGTTAACTAATATCATAACGTTCAATATTTAACTACTTCGTCTTTCATAAATATTTAAATCTACTGCAACTTGCTACCGTTAATGTGTACAGGTCATTCAGTATGAATATAACTTACACTGCTGTCCACTGACTGTATTTCCAGGGTGACATTGTAAAGTTTTTGGGGGTCAAGGTCACTGAGAACGTATGATGGAACTGGAAACACTTTCCTATAAAGAAAAGCATGTTTAGCATTAACGACTTACGTGCTTCTGTTTATGTTGTCATGGTTCTTGATTGTTTACATTTCTGAATGTCTCGTGACGTGAGATAGTACCTTTTGTTTGTGTTTGTTTTGTTGGTTTTTTTTTTCTTTAATTCATTCACAGCAAATTCATGAATTGTTCCATAAAGATGTGATTTATGTGAATCTCTGTTATCTGTTAATCCTGGTGCACTTCACCTTGCAGGCAGTTAGTACTTCTTTTTAGAAAGTTTCCTAAACACAAGCACGTCACTACCCATTTTTACAGCCATGTTGACTTAACAGGTTTCTTCTTCTTCTTCTTCTTCTTCTTCTTTCGAGGTTGTTGGTCACATTAGATCCTGATCCCTGTCGACATGACAAAGCTCGCAGTTCTCTCCAGATCCTGATAGGAGCCCCAAAGCTTTTGCCTCAAGCTTGTGTCCTCTGGCCATGTCTCACGCCTCAGGTCTGCATGATTTGGACACTCTTGAAGGATATGTTCTGGAGTCTGGACTCCACTGCCATAAGGACACGTGTCTGTGTGAGACATTTCGAGTAATCTGCAGTGGTTACTGAACATTGGACCTCAGAGCCATCAAGAGAAGGTTGTGCTTTGATCATATTAAACAACACAGTGGCTTAGATAGAACGACAGTGCTGGGTACAGTTTCTAGGAACAAGTAAGGGTGTGATCGAGCAGACCACGAACTCTGTACATCACACTCAACACCGCATTCATTGATGCTGGACAATATGACGTTCAGACAGGCTATCAAGAAAATAACAATCTTGGAAGGACATGATTCATGATGATGAGTTCTCCTTGACGGCAGCAGCAGCAGATCTGCAACTGCCTGAATTCTCATAAAGAACCCTGTTCACTTCGGCTTTACCACTCCAGTGCACATAAAAATGTACTCTTTGGACAAAAACATATGCACTTTCAAAATTACATTGATTTCAATGAGAGTACTGGTCTGTGAACATTAATCAGTGAGAGTATTAGTCTGTGAAAATTAAGCAATGAGAGTACGGGTCTGAGAACATTAATCAGTGAAAGTATGGGTTTGAGAACATTAATCAATGAGAGTACGGGTCTGAGAACATTAATCAATGAGAGTACGGGTCTGAGAACATTAATCAATGAGAGTACGGGTCTGAGAACATTAATCAATGAGAGTACGGGTCTGAGAACATTAATCAATGAGAGTACGGGTCTGAGAACACTAATCAATGAGAGTACGGGTCTGAGAACACTAATCAATGAGAGTACGGGTCTGAGAACATTAATCAATGAGAGAACGGGTCTGAGAACATTAAATCAATGAGAGAACTAATCTACAACCATTAATCAGCGAGAGCACTGGTCTACAAACATGTTCTAAATACCTTCCCTTCTTGGTGATGATCATTTCCGTGCCCTCATCCCTAAACCTCTGCCACAGGTCTGCGTCCAGCAGGTACAGCGTGACATCCTTGTGTAGCTTACGAACACAACCGCTGAAGAAAACAACAACGTGGGCATGTTTCAAGCTAAGATAACTGTGTTAGAGAAACGACCAGCCTGTTTGCTTGAGACACTTTAGGAAGCAGGTAAAGTGACAGAGCGCAGTGTTGTGTGGGCTAGCCTTGAGAGGATGTAAAATGACAAAAGAATGATTGCGACTCAAACCGCGGACTACGGTAACACAAGCAGACGTCTAGACGCGAGAGGGCAGCCCATCTAACTCGGCCATTTAACATTTCCTAATCACTCTTGCTATGTTTCTTTGTCTCGTGTCTAAAGTACTTCGCTGAAGGCTAACCATACAGCAATGTCTTCTGTCATTTTACCGTGGACTATCACTAATTCTTCTTCTTCTTCTTCTTCTTCAGTCTCCTCGTAACTGCTAGCTGGTGTTATTTGCAGCCGATGCGATGTTGAAGATGACGAGCCACATCATGTCGGCTATGAGTTATGGCGGCTGGTTTGTTTTTTTTTTTCAATCCCTGAGTGCCTCTAAAAAAGCAGGTAGCGTGCAATACTTCTCTAGCAGACTCCACCACCATGGAGACAGTGGCGACCCCTGCCCCGTTAACCACGCTAGTCTATTACAGAGGGTATCAACGGAAAGATGGGACAGGGTCTTGGTCAGCTATGGCTCACCAACCTTGACACTAGCAGATAAGACGCTGACTACCAGAACGGACAGGGTCTTGTTATTAGAAACATTTCTTCAGAAGCAAGCACATTTCAGCTTTCCTTTCTGCCAACGGGGAAATTATTCATTAGACAGAACAAGCCCAGGAGACCAGGGGGTGTGGTCCGATGTCAACGAACAAGTACAGATTATTGTTTTACGAATGGTATATCGGGGAATGAATGGTATAGGTCAGAAATTGGGGGTGTGGGAGGAGAGAAGGGACCTTTTCTTAGCCTACGGGTCTAGATGGTGCTAAACCCGTAACTGCTTGTAGTGCAGAAACCTAGGGGGTCTAGATGGCACTAAATCATTCACTGCTTGTAGTGCAGAAACCTAGGGGGTCTAGATGGCACTAAATCATTCACTGCTTGTAGTGCAGAAACCTAGGGGGTCTAGATGGCACTAAATCATTCACTGCTTGTAGTGCAGAAATCTAGGGGGTCTAGATGGCACTAAATCATTCACTGCTTGTAGTGCAGAAACCTAGGGGGTATAGATGGCACTAAATCATTCACTGCTTGTAGTGCAGAAATCTAGGGGGTCTAGATGGCACTAAATCATTCACTGCTTGTAGTGCAGAAACCTAGGGGGTCTAGATGGCACTAAATCATTCACTGCTTGTAGTGCAGAAACCTAGGGGGTCTAGATGGCACTAAATCATTCACTGCTTGTAGTGCAGAAACCTAGGGGGTCTAGATGGCACTAAATCATTCACTGCTTGTAGTGCAGAAACCTAGGGGGGGAGGTCTAAATGGCACTAAATTCGTCACTGCTTGTAGTGCAGAAATCTAGGGGGTCTAGATGGCACTAAATCATTCACTGCTTGTAGTGCAGAAACCTAGGGGGTCTAGATGGCACTAAATCATTCACTGCTTGTAGTGCAGAAACCTAGGGGGGGAGGTCTAAATGGCACTAAATTCGTCACTGCTTGTAGTGCAGAAATCTGGGAGGGGGGTCTAGATGGCACTAAATCCGTCACTGCTTGTAGTGCAGAAACCTACAGGGTCTAGATGGCACTAAACCCGTCACTGCTTGTAGTGCAGAAATCTGCGGGGTCTAAATGGCACTAAATCCGTCACTGCTTGTAGTGTAGAAACCTACTGGGGGGGGGGGGGTCTAGATGACGTTAAACCTGTCACTGCTTGTGGCGCAGAAACTTATGGGGGGGGGGTCCCTAGATAGCGCTAAATCCGTCACTGCTTGTAGTGCAGAAACTTATGGGGGGAGAATATATGGCGTTAAACCTGTCATTGCTTGTAGTGCAGAAACTTTAGGGGGGGGGGGGTCCCTAGATGGCGCTAAATCCGTCACTGTTCGTAGCGAAGAAACCAACTTGTTCCTCCAAGCCTGCACAGTTTACAGAGAAGTCCGATACTCACTTCTCCTCCAAGAATGTCACGAAGACTTCTGTGTTGGTTTAATGATTGATCTCATGCAGACCTTTTGAGAGGGGGGTCCAGCTAGTGCGCTGTCGGGGCCCACCAGACCATGTGAGAGAGGGGTCCAGCTAGTGCACTGTCGGGGCCTCCCAGACCCTGTAGGAGTTAGGTTCAGTTAATGCACTGTCGGGGCCCGCCAGACCCTGTGAGAGGGGGTCCATCTAGTACACTGTCGGGGCCCGCCAGACCCTGTGAGAGGGGGTCCATCTAGTACACTGTCGGGGCCCGCCAGACCCTGTGAGAGGGGGTCCATCTAGTACACTGTCGGGGCCCGCCAGACCCTGTGAGAGGGGGTCCATCTAGTGCACTGTCGGGGCCCGGGAGGTTTTCTCTGTTTAAGGGTGGTCGGGGGTGGATGAAAAAAGATGAATCCGGTGGGGTGAATGAATGAATGAATTAATGAATAATCTTTATTTTTCAAGGGTAAAGAATTGGGCACGCAGGCCTGTCTTACATTCTGCCCTTTTTTTTAATTGGGTGAATGAATGAATGAATGAATAATCTTTATTTTTAAAGGGTTGGGGTGGGTGTTACCGACAAAAAATTCTCTCCAAGGCCCAAAACTCTCAAGTATTCTGCTACTGGCGCATCCACTTAATTGTACTACTGTACATTTATGGTCAGGGTAGTAAACAAGCAAGGGAAATAACTACTTCAAAGAGGGGACAGAACCAAATTTTATGACCTCAGAACTACAAAACCATAAGAAATGTTGGGTCAAAATGGGATACTAAAATACAGAATAATGAAAGGGAAAAAAAAGCATTTCATTGATGATTACCGCAGCTGCGGTGCAGGTTGTGACTCGGTTTAAAAACAGAAAACAACTCACCTGAACAGTCGCTTGCCTACCGGCAATGTGCCTAGCACCGTGGAGGGCAACTCTGGAAGATACTCTGACGTCACGCCGTAAGAATCGAGTACCGATATTCTCTGTTTATTCACGTTCGCCTGGGTCTCATTAAGTGAACGGTTATGTTTAGAGCCAAAGCCTGGGGAAGCTGCCTCGAAACCTAAGTCAGAATCATGTAGACCTATGCAATACATTTTAATTGTTTTTAACCTCACCAAAACCTCTTCTACTTTTCAACAAGGAAAAAAAAAATCGTACGCCAAAAGTACAAAGAGAATGCAGACATTTGTTAACATCTGCCTAAGGAAGGTCCTTAAGATTAGAAGGCCAGATATCATCAGTAATGAAGAGCTATGGCAGAAAAAAAAACAACCCGCAGTGAAAGAAGTGATAATGAAAAGACGAAGGAGATTGATAGGACATACAATAAGAAAGCCTTCCACAAATACAGCGAGACAAGCTCTCACCTGGAATCCTCTGGGGAAGAGGAAACAATGAAGACCTAGAGACACTTGGAGAGGGAGTCTTGAAGCAGAGATAGAAAACAT
Source organism: Achatina immaculata (assembly GCA_009760885.1). Classification (NCBI taxonomy): domain Eukaryota; kingdom Metazoa; phylum Mollusca; class Gastropoda; order Stylommatophora; family Achatinidae; genus Lissachatina; species Lissachatina immaculata. The sequence goes on along the minus strand of CM019691.1, from coordinate 61,242,298 downwards.
CGACTGCACCTAGAGACAGATAGAAGAAAACAGCCCAGGATAGAAATAAATGGAGGACCCTTGTTGATGGCCCATGCCCCAGATAGGAGTAAAGAAGGCGGGGAAGAAAGTGCCGGATTTACAATTTGTGGGGTCCTAAGTTATATAAAGTTTGGAGGCCCACTGTTAAAATGTGTGAAGATTTGTGAAGCCTTAAGTTGTAGCTTATTTAGCATATGCTAAATGTACATACTGCATGTATGATCTGACACTGACACTGAGTACCACAGCGATGGCAGCAGAACAACTCTTCGAGGCCAGTCCACGAAGACAGCGTACGAAAACCAATAACTTAATTCAAGTGAGCACACCAGCAAAGTTAACCCTGTATGCTCACAGACGGCACAGAGAGAACAATAACGGTGGGCGTGGCTCCACTGTAACGAGAAACGGGGGGGGGGGGGGGAGGCAACCAAGAAGACAACGGGCCCAGGAGATCACAGACTCTCTGAACACCACACACACTGAAGAAGGCATAACGGACCCAGGAGATCACAGACTCTCTGAACACCACACACACTGAAGAAGGCATAACGGACCCAGGAGATCACAGACTCTCTGAACACCACACACACTGAAGAAGGCATAACGGATCCAGGAGATCACAGACTCTCTGAACACCACACACACTGAAGAAGGCATAACGGACCCAGGAGATCACAGACTCTCTGAACACCACACACACTGAAGAAGGCATAACGGACCCAGGAGATCACAGACTCTCTGAACACCACACACACTGAAGAAGGCATAACGGATCCAGGAGATCACAGACTCTCTGAACACCACACACACTGAAGAAGGCATAACGGACCCAGGAGATCACAGACTCTCTGAACACCACACACACTGAAGAAGGCATAACGGACCCAGGAGATCACTAACTCTCTGAACACCACACACACTGAAGAAGGCATAACGGACCCAGGAGATCACAGACTCTCTGAACACCACACACACTGAAGAAGGCATCCTGAGCAGGCAAAGTTTTCAGACAAGCTGTCCAGGGAGAATACATGTTGTACAATGATAATACGTATTAGTTCTTGGCGGTAAACGTACTCTTAATAACTGTTTGTAATATATTTCGTATAACTTAGCAAAGGCCTTATTAACAGTGCTTATTATATTTGTATAAATGTATAAATGCTTTAATAGTAGTGCCTATTGATATCATTATTACCGTCGTAATTGCTATCATTACTTTGCCGGATATTACAACAAATTTGGGATTTAGAAAAAGCCCCAGAGGAGTGGAAAATTGGTCTTATAGTAAAACTACCAAAGAAGGGTGACCTCAGAGATTGCGGGAACTGGAGAAGCATTACCCTACTGCCACTCACCAGTAAAGTATTTTGCAGAATAATCATCAACAGAATTGTACCAACACTTGAGGAAAAACTTCGGAAAGAGCAGGCAGGATTTAGGAAAGGAAGATCATGCATAGACTACATATTTGTACTTAGACAAATATTAGAACAGGCAAATGAGTGGAATAGCACAACATATGCATTATTCATAGATTTTGAGAAAGCCTTTGACAGTGTCAACAGAGATGCACTGTGGAAAATCCTAAGATGGCATGGCCTCCCCCATAAAATAGTTAATGTAATCAAAGCCCTATACGAGGGTTTTCAGTGCAAAGTTATCTGTGGAGAACATACCTCCAGCAGCTTTAGGGTACAAACAGGAGTGAAACAGGGATGCGTACTATCACCAACATTATTTATCTTGGCAGTAGACTGGTTAATGAAGGAGGCAACATCAGACAAACGCAGAGGATTACAATGGACCCTTGACACAGTGCTGGAGGACCTTGACTTTGCGGACGACATTTGTCTATTATCAAGCAGTCACAAAGATATGCAAGATAAAATAAACAAGCTAACTCAGAATGCAAACAACATAGGACTAAAGATCAACGTAGGAAAGACAAAGTTAATGAAGCAAAATGTGAACAACAGAAATGTACTCAGAGTAGATAACAAGTTAGTGGAGGAGGTCAACGAATTTGTATACCTTGGCAGCAGAGTAGTAGAAAATGGAGACAGCATAGAGGACATCAACAGCAGACTTACTAGAGCAAACCAGGCTTTTGCAATGCTGCAGAATATATGGAAATAAAAAAAAACTAAGCATAAATATGAAAATCAGAATATTTAAGAGTAATGTTCTAAGTGTACTACTCTATGGAAGTGAATGCTGGAAAATCACCAAAAAAAAACATAGAAAACAAGTTAAATTCTTTCCAGACTAAATGTTTACGAAGAATTAGAAAAATATTTTGGCCAAACACCATAAGAAATAACATCTTATTAGCAGAAATGCAGATGAAACCACTGACAACAATTATTGAGGAAAGACGCTGGCGATGGTTGGGACATGTGCTCAGAATGACTGACAACTCACTACCAAAAATAGCACTAAGATGGACACCACAGGGGAACAGAAGTAAGGGTAGACCAAAAGAGACATGGAGAAGAACAACAGAAAGGATGTTGAGCAATAGAGGGCTCACCTGGGCAAGAGCAGAAAAAAAGGCGAAGGACAGGCATTTGTGGAAAACCCTTGCGGAAGCCCCATGTGCCCTGGGCACTTAAGGTTCAGAGAGAGAGAGAGAGAATTGCTATCATTATGTTATAAATATAGTATATATAAAAATAATGAAGAGTTTTCGTCTGCGGTCACTTTCATATGTTCAGCCAACAGGAGCAGAAGGTGGGACACCTCCATGATGAATCTGGTCTTCGGCAGAAGTGCTTCATGTATGCCAAACGGTTTTCCAATCCATGGTCTTTTCCTGTGGGCACTCTTTGGCTTTTTAAGTCTTTGATTGGATTTAGGTTTGTGGAACGTGTTGGTAATTAAGTTTTGATTTATTGTAGGTAAAAAAAGGTAATATTAACCCTGTCATGCCTTAGAGGCACATAGGGATATGGTGTTAGTGCCCATATTTTCCTTGACCTGTCAGTACACAAGAGGCTGATGTGGTCAGTATCACGCCTGGCCGCCTTTCCTTCCCCAACTCCAGAAGAAGTCGAGTACCCATTTCTACAGCTGGGTGACTGGGGTGCCTCCGGCCGAATTCGAACCCCCGACCTTCGCACACTAACCACTTCTCCACTCAGACACCCCAACTTGTGTTGGGTGACTTGCTACAGGTAAAGTTGTGATGTTAATTACTACACGTTTCGTTGATTTGCTACTAAACACTGTATTACGTGAATTACAAGTAACATTGATACTACAGTAGAACACTGTCTGATGTGAATTGCTACAAGTAACATTGATACTACAGTAGAACACTGTCTGATGTGAATTGCTACAAGTAACATTGATACTACAGTAGAACACTGTCTGATGTGAATTGCTACAAGTAACATTGATACTACAGTAGAACACTGTCTGATGTGAATTGCTACAAGTAACATTGATACTACAGTAGAACACTGTCTGAAGTGAATTACTACAAGTAACATTGATACTACAGTAGAACACTGTCTGAAGTGAAGTACTACAAGTAACATTGATACTACAGTAGAAAACTGTCTGAAGTGAATTACTACAAGTATGAACTGAATGCACTAACCTGATACCTGGTCATTATTCTCCTTAAGTTTGGGGTGCATGGCGCCTGTACCAGCACGCACGCGCTGTATAAAGGTTACATAGAAAGAAATATTTAGTGAACACTGTCTACTCTTGCTGTTTGGAGAAAGAGGTTTACAACAAAAATCATACGTAACATATATTCGTACGTTAAGATGCGTTCTTCTTCTTCTGCCCTTACGGTGTAGCTCCGAAAGTCTCTAACCCCAGAACGCAGCTATTGCGTGTTTGGTGAAGAGTGACTGTTAAACGACAAGACTGGCGAACAAAATCAATAGTGAGGCATCTAACAGTCACTCTTAGTTATGAGAACTAAGTAATCAGATAAACAAAACTGGTTTGATTGGGTTTTTAAAAAAAAAACTTTTATCCTCAAAAGCAAAATCATCCATTGCCTTTCTCTGCTCTTTTCAGCATTCATGGCTGTATTGTGTTTACAAAGAAGACGAAAGTCGAAACGTTAATAATCTTGGTTTGAAAAAAAAATTGTTACGATTTAACATCTTCATTCAGTTTCTGTGATTATGAGAATAAGAGTGACTATATATAAATGCATCGTGCTTTTCCCATAGTGTTTCCTATTTGATCACATGGGGAGTATCACTAAGTGCAGCAGACATGTTGACAATGAACCTGCCGTTGACCAGATACTGCCACCTAGCGGACAGTATCAGTTTGACGTATATACATGCACATGTATTGCGTAGATTTGGTCAGAAACATTGGATAACCTTGTTTCTCGTGAATGGATACGTTACTAACCTGATTAAATTACAATATGATCAAGGAAATTACTTTGTCAAGCCCAAACTGAAATTGGAGATCTGAGATCAGAACTTGTAACGATGTAATACCACACACTCTTATGATCACGGCTCTTAAAAAGTGATTGAAAACATGAGTGATTGTGTTTTAGGAATATGAACGGTTGGATTTAAAAGTGAAAGCTGGGAAATTAGAGCCCATATATGACAATTAGATACTATCACCGCGTGTGTGTATGTGTTTGAGAGAGAGAGATAGAGAGAGAGACAGACAGACAGACAGACAGACAGACAGACAGATAGATAGACAGACAGAGAGACAGACAGACAGACAGACAGACAGATAGATAGATAGATAGATAGATAGATAGATAGATAGATAGATAGATAGATAGATAGATAGATAGATAGATAGATAGATAGATAGATAGATAGATAGATAGATAGATAGATAGATAGATAATGGTCCTGAAACGCAGCAGGTTGTCGAATGAAAAAAAAATAACATAATTTTTCCAAATATCCACATCTACTATGAAAGAACTTCTTGCTTTCATGAGAAAACTAACCTGTACCTAAACTGTATCATAGAAAAATAGTTCTTTATTTAGCGCTCACTCTTCTAGCCTGATTTCTCTTCTGCTCTTGAACAGTATAATAGTATCAAGTCAAGGATTATATTGGGTGATATTGTTGTTTTAAGTCTTGTTAAATTGTATTCCAGTGTTTTATCTTCTCATATTCTGACTCAGTTATAAACATCGTCAAACTCAGAATGAATGGGCAGAATGTTGAAGGTAATCTCTCTCTCTCTCTCTCTGAACCTTAAGTGCACAGGGCACATGGGGCTTCCGCAAGGGTTTTCCACAAATGCCTGTCCTTCGCCTTTTTTCTGCTCTTGCCCAGGTGAGCCCTCTATTGCTCAACATCCTTTCTGTTGTTCTTCTCCATGTCTCTTTTGGTCTACCCTTACTTCTGTTCCCCTGTGGTGTCCATCTTAGTGCTATTTTTGGTAGTGAGTTGTCAGTCATTCTGAGCACATGTCCCAACCATCGCCAGCGTCTTTCCTCAATAATTGTTGCCAGTGGCTTCATCTGCATTTCTGCCAATAAGATGTTATTTCTTATGGGTTGAAGGTAATAGTGGATAGTAATTTATGCGCAAACTTGAAAACATTCGTCCACTCTTCATACATGCAAACCTCAATTTAAAACAGAAATTAGTAATGGTAAAGAAAGAAGGAAAGAAAGAACGAAGCTGGAAATAAAACAAAGCTAAATTTCTCACCTGAATGAAAGGAAAGAACTAACGGAAGCTAAAAACACCAAAAAGTGACGACACCGCCTTCCAACCTCCAGCCCCGACCTCCAAGGTAAGTGTCAGAATTTTCTCCAACTGGTTCGTTTCTCACGTCAAACTAGCCATCAGTCACTTTGTTTTGAGTGACCACGACAACCAAAACTTGAGCCTGGTAGACTCTGCAATGTTCTCTCTACAAACAGACGTTTCGTAGAATATCCACACACACACAAATCAGCCAACAGTTACTAGGACTTCCGTCTGCGTTCTAAAGTGACAACAGATTATCCATAGTATCACAGAATCTGAATTTTTTTTTTTTTTGGACAAATTATGCACAGACATTGGATTCAGTCAGATAGATATAATGGTGTCTGTTTCATCTGTTCCCTCTTTAACTTTCGCCGTGGAAAGTCCAGCAGTTGTGGCAAATTGACAGTAGCTCTGGGCAGCTGGACATCAGGTGAGGTCTGTTGTATTATGACCAGGAGCAACGTGAGGCTTGCGTTATATTAGGTCATTTCAATTAAAACTGACCGACCCGTTATCTTAATCTTGGCGGTGTAGGCTTAAATTTTTTAAGTCATCAGTTTAGTTTTCTCTGTATGTTAATACCGTTACATTTCTCTATCTAGGATTTTAGTACCACACATTCAACGTTCGCCTGTGGATAGCTAGCTCTGCCACATGTTGTAATAATTTAACTTGACAAACAATCTCGTGCTACTCTCCTGTCCGCTCATCTCCGTTTTTGTCAACTCAAGATATTTTCCTTGGGTTTTCTCTCCACTATGTGGCGTATTATTATATTTCATTACGTCTGAAAAGTACGACACCTGTCAATGATACTTTCTTCTTCGTCTTCTTCTTCTTCTTCACAAGTGTGTTGCATATATTTTTTCTTGATGAAGATAAGTACTGTAAGTGTGTGTGTGTGTGTGTTGGGGAGTGGAAGGGTGGGTAGTGAGACAGACAGACAGACAGAAAGTAACACCGTGGAACAATGCCAGACAGAAAACATCTTAAAGTAGTGTCCTGCTTTGTGTGTGTGTGTGTGTTTTTAAGCGTTCCCATTATTCAACATTACCTTATTTTTTCCGATTTTTACACCAGTTACTGAATCAAAAATAGCTGGGCTTTTTTTTTAAAGCATCGCCAAAAATACATTACTGTACTATATATTATAAACTTTTCGAGCGCAAAAATGTGCCTGTACACCGTATTCTCACACCTCGACTCGACATTGCCACACCTGTGCGTTCAGACTGCTATCGTGAGTGTGACCGCAGTTTGTGCGAGACGCGCTGTCTTATCCCACGGCCCGGACTCTGTAGACAAAGCGAGCATAATAGCGAGGGGGTAGCTGTATTTTGGAATGTGTCAAAACAGCCTATGAGAAAATTGCGTCACACATCCGCCAGGCCTGGAGGCTTGAAATAGGAAGTTGTAAAGGCTCTGGAGTTTGCAACTGTTCAGAGATTCGGTAAAAGATTGTTGCTTACGTTGGACCATATTTTCTTATATATCTTATATCCTTCCCGTGCCATTAAACGTCACATAGGGCTCGCAAAGTAGTTCGTCAATTTTTCCTGTCTTCGGCGAGTCTTTCAACCTCATCAAAGGATTTTATGCCTGTTAACTTGGCCTCTCTTAATAATGTCCTCTTCAGAGTTTCACGTGGTCTGCCTCTTTTTCTTCGGCCTGTTGTGTTCCACTTGATAGCTTGTTTCGGGATTCTCTGATCATTTCTTCTCATCACGTGACAAACAAATGGACCATATTTTAGTATAGGGAAAAAGTGAGGAGGGGCGGGCGGTGGAAGTGGGACGAAGCTAATAACATCGGTAACAAAACAAGGAACAACTGAGTGAGACCAACAAATTATCAAACCTTCCTACTGTTGGAAAAAAAGGGGGGGGGTATAATATAGAAGTTAGTTATCTCTAACATTTATATACAAAAGACAGAAACCGTCCCATACATGAGAAAAGACCCACCAGTTATTTGCTATTTGTCCGGATAGACTGCGTGTAGAAAATTTAAAAGATCGTCAGCTGGCTAGAAAATGAAAGCGGACAGAACAATCTCTATACATCTATACATTCTATGGTAGAAGATAGGAAATGTAAGGGTGGCCGAGTGTCATATCATTGGTGCAAGCAGGGAATATGACCGTAGCGTCCATAGTTTCTTTGATCTGTTACGTGCCACTGAGGCAGTGTTGAATGTCCAGATTTTACTTGACTTGTGGCACACTAGTGGGTGATGTGGCCGGTATCAGACTTGGAGGATACTCCAGAGGAAGTAAATTTTAAAGATATCCACTGGTGATTGTGTTAAAGATATTCCAAGTTGATTTAGGAAATATAATATTTTGAAAAAAATGTTTCAATACTACAGTAAATAACACGGACAGCTGGGAACATTAAATTGCTCTTATCTACAACATGTGCCAGTTTTCATACCGAGTCGCGGCTAAAACGTGGACGTCGCACGTCTTTCACATTTGGCCTTGATGCTTCAAATCACGAGCGAGAAGCACTTATGAACCAAACTAAAACATGATCTCTGGTTATTGCTCTAAGATAAGTTAGACAGAAAGTAGTGTCATAAAGTCACGTGAAAGCTGGCTATATACTAATTACTTTTCTTTGAATATAGCTAACACATTTAATAACAACATATCACGGTCCATTCTCTGACAGGAAGTACAGTAACATTCCTGTTAATTAAAGTATAGCATGACGGATTCTGCATATCATGCTACTTAGTTATTGTGATCTCTATTGTACTCGTAGCAAGACGTAATAATCTCAAGGTCGTTCTTCTATCTCCCTGAAACTGCGACCATGATGCTCTTTGCAGCCGATGCAACGAGGGTGTAGAGGAACAACATTGTGTCGCATTGAGAGTTCAATCATTCATTCATTAGCATGTTCTTTGGGGAACTTTGGCGCCCCCCCCCCCCCAAACAGCTTCCTTGTAGGCCTCTCGGTTGTAAGCAAGATGCTCTGCTATAGATGCATCCATTCGCAAAGTCTTGTTACCATCTTCACCTTGGTCCTCCTCTTATTTCTTTTTCCCATCATGTACCCTTCCAACACTTGTCTTCTCCAAACTCTCATGATGCTTAATATGTCCGAAATACAAATTTTGCTTCTTATTCTGAATAATCACTTCTGTCTGCCTCTAGGGTATATCTGCTCGTTGTCAACAGGCCAAGTGTGTCTGGTCCCTCTCCTTCGAATTACACAATAGCCCAGTTTAGGCGCAAGTACAGAGTTGTTTCCCCTACACATGTTGCTAATCTGACCTTCAATTCAGGCATTCAGTGGTGCCCTCGCCCCCCCCCCCCCCCAGTTTATAAACCTGAGGTCATCTTTCTATTCTCGGCGAGGCACAGGTTGTCCACTATTCTTCCCGTCACACAATTGTCAGAGTTGTCTTCACATGTTTCCCTGTTCCGTGTACGAGTCCTCTTTGTCTGACGTGTTTTCTATTTTCACAGAGAAGCAATTCTTTTAATACTTAATATACAACTTACATTAGAGTATTTTCATGGTTTAAAAAAATATCGTTATTTATCCTTATATTTTAAATATCCCATTAATTTATCATGACTATTTATAGAATGAATACTCAGGCCATCAAAGAAATGGAGAGATACCACTTAGACGTATTGGGCATCAGTGCAGTGCGATAGCCAGAAGCAGGTAAAAGATTGGCGGAAAACGGTAAGTTAATAATACATTCAGGCAGAGAGGATGGGAAACACCAGGAGGGGGTAGGTATTATTATGTCAAATGTAGCAGCAAAGAGCCTTGTAGAATGGGAACCAGTGAACAGTCGTATAATAAGAGCACGATGGAGATGATGAGGTGAAGGACGATTTCTATCACCAACTACAACAAATCATCAACAAAGTCCCTAAACATGACATCCTAATTGCTCAACGCTATGGCTGGGAGAGATAACACCGATGTTGAAAAAGTAATGGGAAAAGAAGGATTGACATGGTTAATCAGAATGGAGAAAGATTAATTGAAATATGTCTAACAGAGGGCATGGTCATTGGAGGCACAATATTTCCACACAAAGAGATACATAAAACAACGTGGATATCTCCAGATGATAGAACTTGAAATCAGATAGATCATTTTTGTATTAGAAAGCAATAAAGAACATCTCTGATAGATGTAAGGGCTTACAGGGGTGCAGATGTTAACAGTGATCACAACCTGTGTATTTGGAAAATAAAACTAAAACTGAAAAGCCAACACAAGAACTCAATACACAAAGATAAACAGCCACAGCCTACAAGAAGAGAATACTAACAGTAATTTCAATCAGAAACTTGCCAATCATTCCACAACACCCAGTGAAGTAGAGGAGATAGGTATAGATGAATTATGGAATTCTTACAGCACAGCCATAACCACAGCAGCATAAGCAAGCGCTGGACTGATCATCATCATCATCATGTGCCGTGCCGACTGGCGTTGGCTATTATGCTTCTCCAGAGTACGCGATCCTTCATGCAGGCCATCAGCTCAGTTGGTGATCTCCTCTCACACCATCCCGTCAGACTGTCCAGTATCATTTCTCTTGGTCTTCCTCTTGATCTTCTTCCTTCTATTTTTCCTGTTGTTATAATATTTTCAATGCCCCCTCTTCTCATTGCATGTCCTATGAAAGTACATTGTCTCTCTCTTATCTTTTTGACAAGGTTTTTTGTCTCTCCAGCTCTTCTCCTACATTCTTCATTAGTTATTTTTGCTGTCCAGGGGATTCGCAACATTCTTCTAATAAACCACATTTCTGCTGCTTCCAATGATTTTTGTGCAGACTTGCCTATTGTCCATGATTCACTTCCATATAACAAGATAGGTTCAATATAGCATTTTAGGACTGATAAAAACCAAATAGAAAAGCATGGATATCAGAAAACACATGGAAGAATATACATGAAAGACGAGCAGCCAAATTAGACATGTTGAATGTAAAAACAGATCTTGGAAAAGATCTGGCAAAAACAACATACAAAGAAATAGACAAGAAAGTATAAAGTTCAGCTAGAAGGGATAAAAGAGGCAGAGAAAGCAGCAGAAACAGGAGACAGCAAAACTTTATATAACATACAAAAGAGGCTAACAGGTACTATTACATCTAAAGAAAGACCAATCTGTAGCAAAACTGGAACCCTATTAACATCAACTAAAGACCAAAAACAAAGATGGGCTGAACACTTCCAAGAAATATTTAATCGACCACACCCAAAAGAATTGTTAAACCTTGAAACCAACTTACCAGCCCCACAACTAAATGTCAACCTAGATGAAATTACAGTGCATGAAATTGAAACAGCAGTGAATTTAATGGCTAACAACAAAGCTGCAGGTGAAGATAAAATAACAGCCGAAATGTTAAAAGCTATCAATAATGACAACATGAGACAACTACAGAGAATGTTTAATAAGATTTGGAAAGAAGAAAAGGTCCCTTCCAAATGGAAAAAAGGAATCATTGTTAAAATACCAAAAAAAGGCAAACTGTAACAATTGGAGATGGGTAACCTTAATATCAGTTGTGTCAAAAGTATTTTGCAAAGTCATTTTGAATAGACTTAATGATATAGTGGATACCAAAATGAGAGAAGAACAAGCAGGATTTCAAAAAGGGAAAAGCTGTCTCGACCAGATCTTTACTCTAAGAATAATACTTGAAGAACATATTGAAATGCAGAAACCATTAATACTGAACTTCATAGACTTTAAAAAGGCATTTGATAGCATACACACAGATTCATCGTGGAGAATTTTAAGTCTAAATGCCTAAGGAAAATACTAGGCATCAAGTGGAATGAATTCATGAACAATGCAGAGATTAGACAGATGACTGAACAACAACCAGTCTCATAGGTGATCAGGAAAATAAGATGGACATATGTTGTGGAACACAAAAGATATATGTAGTGGAACACAAAAGGCCAAAGAAAAAGAGGCAGACCGTGTGAAACTCTGAAGAGGACATTGTTAAGAGAGGCGAAATTAATAGGCATAAAATCCCTTGATGAGGTTGAAAAGCTCACCAAAGATAGGAAAAATTGGTAACTACCTTGCGAGCCCTATGCGACATTTAATGGCACGGGAAGGATATAAGATAAGATTTATAGAATATGTCAGACTTTGTTGTGATATCCACTTCTCTAATGCCATAGTGCTCTGATACTAAAGTTTTAGAAGATGGTACAGAAACAACTTGGGTTGCTCTGATACTAAAGTTTTAGAAGATGGTACAGAAACAACTTGGGTAGCTCTGATACTAAAGTTTTAGAAGACGGTACAGAAACAACTTGGGTTGCTCTGATACTAAAGTTTTAGAAGACGGTACAGAAACAACTTGGGTAGCTCTGATACCAAATTTTTAGGAAGTGGCTGAAACAGAATAAGAAAAGTAAAACTAGAAATAAAATACAGGAAAGAAAAAATACTTTTATCAGTTTCTTTATGTAAACATATAAAAGTTAAAACAAGGAAAACATAAACACACATAATCATTGTCTGAAGTTTAATATTTACCTTCAACCAACATCATTATTTCAAGATAAAATCTACACTGACCGATGGCATTGTAACACATGAGTCTATAAAAAATATCAATAACATTTCTAACCAACTTCTGTCAGTGTAAATTTTCTTTTATTGACAACATTTTAAAACATGGCACAAAGCCTTCATACACTCTTCTCAGCCCTCAGCTCTACAGTAATACATTTTTAAAAATGAAACTATCGAATCTGTATAAATCAAACAAAAAATTCAACATTCACTGCATGGAGAAAGCAAGTTCACTGATCACATAATTTTTATGCTTGTTAAAAAAGAAAAAAAATTCTGCAGTTGGATCAATTAAAATAATTTCCCATAAACAACAACATGAAAGAGTAAAATATGTATACATCAGATTGTGAGAATTTGTATCAGTTCAGATATATATATATATATATATACAGGTATATTTTACAGACTAAGCTTTGTAAGATTGAGAAGACATTGCTTAGAAAAAAATGTATAGTCAACTGTGACAGGCCTAACATGGCTTTACTGTCCAGGGTATGCGGGAGTACATGGCAAGGATGTGGCAGACAGACTTGCTGGACAAATAAATGCATGGCAGGCTGACAATGGACAAGAGGGAACAATGTGGATCTGAAGAGACTGCTGGAGCTAGGACAAATTAAAGATGCTGCTGGCAGCAAATCTGAAATGTGCAGCAGAAAACCAACATTTGACAGGAACTATTAGCAAACATGCTCTTGGGCGGATGCTGCGGCATGTGGCGGAGCATATATGGGGTTGTCTCGAATGCAGTGGAGCTGGAGTCTGAATTTTGAACCTTTGATACAAGTTCTTACAGTCACATGTATACATTTTTTTAAAAACCATGTGACCATTGAAAACAAATGCATGTAAATATGATGTACTTGAAACTTTAGCACACCAAAACAATTTTAAGTTTACATATGGGCTAGGTCAGACAGAGAAAACCTTTAAAGAGGAATAATTCTGGTCATGTGTTGACTCTTTCAACTTCAGTAACTGGCATGCTCCAACATTTATTTTTCCCCACCCCATAACATACACAAAAAATAACTCTTCCTGTATATTTTCAGAAACCAACTTGATTTAACTGAAAGGTATAAAGGTGAATTACCTTCAGTGACGAAAGAACCTACCAGAGAGCTCCATCCATAAATCAACCTAAAAATAGTCAGTTATTTTTTTTCAATTATGAAATAAAGGTATCCATGACAGTCTTTCCATCAGCCATGAGGACTAGAAATAACTGGTGGAAAACTATACCACATGGTCAGCAACTCAGCATCATGTGTTGAAGAAATGTTGACTAAAACTTCAAGGAAAGTTGCAAGTGCAAGGAGACTGGACCTTGTAACACAAACATGCCTCGTTGATACTGTCAACAAATACAACAGTAAAATACTGGTTAAATTAACTATGAGAGTAGTTGCTCACTAAAATGATACTTGGTAACTTCTACAACCAGCTGACATCTGTCAAAATGATACTTGGTAACTTCTACAACCAGCTGACATCTGTCAAAATGATACTTGGTAACTTCTACAACCAGCTGACATCTGTCAAAATGATACTTGGTAACTTCTACAACCAGCTGACATCTGTCAAAATGATACTTAGTAACTTCTACAACCAGCTGACATCTGTCTAAATGATACTTGGTAACTTCTACAACCAGCTGACATCTGTCCACTTCCAACATGCAAACAGTCATTACGGACACACAAAAAGACAAAAGCCACCAGTTTAAAATGGTCACCAGTTTACAATCAGCTGCAAGTCTTACAACATTTTTCTGTAACTTTACCTTCACTATCATTGAAAAAAAAATTATTTCGAACTAAACAGGCATTATACAATGGTGCTGCCTGCAGCATGGTCTGAATGAATAGTGAAACATTCATACTTGTTTCTAAACTGGCAGATAACTAAGTGCTGTCAACTGACACCACTCACAAGAAACAGAAATTCCCAAACATGGCTGAATCATATCATATCATCAGCTGCTGATGAAATAAATGCTCTTACAACAGAGATGCTTTGCAACATTTTGCAACCTTGCTGGCTGCTCTGTATAAAGGACTTATATTTTTGGATGTATGAAAATTCTGATAAGATGTTGTCCACTTATTTAGCTGTTGGAAAAATAAATTTCTCATAGTTGAAATGAATAACTTTTAAATGACATTTATTCAGATGCCTACGATAAGCTCCCAATATTCTCTGTGGCTTGCAACAAAATGAGGATGTTCCTCACTGTCATTATGTCTTCTCAAACTGTCTCACAACATGCAGCTATTCAATCCTATGTGTAGAACACGCTGAGTTGTTGTACTGCATCCAATGTAGGGGGAGACCAAGTCAAACTTCAGACCAGAATGGGGCTGAACCCCCTAACCTGAATTCAACAGGGTAAATGCTGCAGAAATCATTACATCTGGATAAACCATAGTTCTGTAGAAAATACTACATCTGGATAAACCATAGTTCTGTAGAAAATACTACATCTTGATAAACCATAGTTCTGTAGAAAATACTACATCTGGATAAACCATAGTTCTGTAGAAAATACTACATCTGGATAAACCATAGTTCTGTAGAAAATACTACATCTGGATAAACCATAGTTCTGTAGAAAATACTACATCTTGATAAACCATAGTTCTGTAGAAAATACTACATCTTGATAAACCATAGTTCTGTAGAAAATACTACATCTTGATAAACCATAGTTCTGTAGAAAATACTACATCTTGATAAACCATAGTTCTGTAGAAAATACTACATCTTGATAAACCATAGTTCTGTAGAAAATACTACATCTTGATAAACCATAGTTCTGTAGAAAATACTACATCTTGATAAACCATAGTTCTGTAGAAAATACTACATCTTGATAAACCATAGTTCTGTAGAAAATACTACATCTTGATAAACCATAGTACTGTAGAAAATACTACATCTTGATAAACCATAGTCCTGTAGAAAATACTACATCTTGATAAACCATAGTTCTGTAGAAAATACTACATCTGGATAAACCATAGTCCTGTAGAAAATACTACATCTTGATAAACCACAGTCCCATATAAAACAATTAGATCTGAATAAACCAGTCTTGTATAAAACATTACATCTAGATAAACCATGGTCTGGACAGATCTTCAAATGACAAAGATCGGTAGATGCAGGGAAAGCGGACATCTTGAATAAAATGTCAAAAGCTGGCACCTTATGATGACTAAGAGGACTAGATCATCCATCTGATGTTCCACCAGAAACTTGGGAGGATTAACTCAAATTTCACAAGCATGAACCCAAACTCCACCACAACCATGAAGGACTAACCCAAATTCTACCACATGCATGAAGGATTTAACTCAATTCCACCACAAGCATGAAGGATTTACATCAAATTCCAACAGACATATGAAGGACTGAGGTAAGAACTTATAACTTAACAGTGGTTTTACCTGATGACTGACTATCTGAGGTAAGAACTTATAATGTAACAGTTGTTTTATCTGCTGACTGGCTATCTCCCATGTGCTAAATATCCACAAGTCTGTCTCTGGCTCTCTACTTGCTAGAAAAATGCAGGAGAAAGCCAATCCCCTATGAATACACGACCACAAACATTGTACAGCTTCTGTTTATTATCTGAGTACCACACTAGATCCTCTTCCAGACTCTGAGGTTCCCACCTGGTGTCACATGAAAGACAGAGTGTTATGACATGACCTCATGTTAAGAAAATTTGTCCACTCTGATTGTTAGAGGCACCTCTGGACGACGAACTGTTGGGAAACTATCAAACTGCATTTTTTTCCTCTCCTCTCGCCTGAAATTAGATAAGGATGTAGCTAATTATGAAAAAATACTTTCATTAATCAAGAAGTGACAAAATTTAACCAAAGCCAAAGCTCCACCCACCCACCAAAGTGCATTCCTTTGTGTAAACAAACAACAAAAGAAGGCCCAGCTCCATGGCAATGAGACTTACAACTTATCCTTATTGGGGATACAGCGTTAGTTCCTTCACCGGGAATCAACCTAATGTATGATGTCAGTATCACCCTTGGTAACATCTCCAACTCTAAGAGAAGACTACTCCCAATTTCTAAAGCTGGGTTGACTGGACCACCACAGACTGGAGTTCTGTATCCAACTAATGACATGAGGATCAGATGCATTAATTAGCTCAAGGCAAAGATTATTATAAGATTCAGGAAAATCTTCAATGTTTTATTTTTCTGTCAACAAAAAAAATTCCCCTCCCCCCCCCAAAACAAAACTGTTTCAACACCCACTTTCAAATCTGGAGTGTTAGGTGATTCCTTGTTCTAAACTTTTAAAAGAAATTTTCAGTGCCAGCAGAAAGAAATTTAACAGGTAACTAGCCTAAATAAAAATTTTAAAAAAAAAAAAACAGACCCTCTTGTTCCGTCTAACAACGGAGCGAGTGCTTTCCTTTTCACACAATGATATCTTAGTGATAGGTAGCAAATACAACAGGTTGTCACAGCTTTCCTCAAGGATTTCTCAGGGTAAAGAATAAGATATGGATGGGTCTGCCACGACAAGCTTCACAGTATGATCCATCATGAAGGAGGACACCAATCCTTTCCTCAAAATGCCAAGACAGCTGTGGCAGCTCCTGCTATCAGGCAGCACATGTCCTGCAGCTAAAAAAAATATTCAGCTGGCAAAATAATGCGCTCATTTTCTTTGGCCAGAAGGATGGTGTTTTTTCAAGTGTTAGCTGAACCACCATATGAATCTCACTTTCATGAATCAGACAAAAGAGCTTCAGTCATAAAACTTGATAAAGAAAGGAGAGTTAATCCTCTTCATTTTAGCAGATGTTTGTGGTTGAACATTGCCTATTTATTGTATATGCCCAAAACTAGGTGAAGTACAAATAAGCTGCTTCTAAGACACCCCACAATTCAAAACTTTATATTCCAAGGCAGAACAACTAGAAAGGACAGCTGATTCTTCACTATGGCAACAGCTGTCAAGAGCTTTTAGCTGGCGGCTACAGGTAGATACACCACAAGCCGGTGTTTGAACAGGTGTGATAATGATCATGACGGAAGGCCAGAATGGTTCCTGGACCAGCGAACTGATATAATCACCCTGCTGTGCTCCTGGTGAAAGGCTGTCATGTTGTTTCAGACTTGGCAAATATGGGGAATGATATATCCCCACTGTGGTACAGCAAGATTGTAGAGTTGTTTTTTGAATTCAAGAAAACCAGTGTTCAATGGCTTTGTCTCAAGACCTCTACTGTGGCATCATCTGCACAATACTTGAGTTCATTGCTTCCAAGCGATGTGATAACAACTAGTCTTTGAAATTAATACAACAAAAAAATTTACATTCTTTTACTGCAATTAGTATGTGCAATTCATACAACAAAAGACATACATTCTTTTTTTCTCCTCAGCAATCTGAAGCAGCTGTTGCCGCTTTTCTATGTCCTCTTGTGTGGAGAAATCATCAATATCCAAAATACCCTTATCAGCAGAAATAAGCTGCAAATGTAAAAAAAAACACATTGTCATTAAAACAAAGAACCCACATCCGTACTCAAACAATGTAGCAGGCAGTTTACAATGTTTGCTTAAATTTCACAAAATTCTAATTCACAATAGCAATTCTTATAAGAACTTCCTAGCTCTTAAAGTGTTAGCAAAGAGTAAACCTAAGATGTTGAGAATGCATAAAATGATGATGCAATAAAGATTTCATTATATCTGCTAAGCTGGTTCTAAGGACTGTTATAGCCGGAGGTGGGGTGGGGGATACGCTCACCACTCCAATTAAATGTCTCCAAGGCATGCGTCTCAAATAGCCTCTGACAGTCAAGTCCGGCTCCTGGCCTTCCTGTAGCAGAACTGTTCAAACTGACAGGAGAAGGGGCGAAGGCAAATATCTGGCGCCTGAAAACCAGACTTTTCGGGTAGATGAGAGTCATGTTTGGTACTTCATCTATCTCAGCCAGTGAGATTCTTCAGTTGCTGTGCATGGGGTGAAACTCCTCCCGGCCAATGAAGAAAAATATGATTAGGGTTGCTGCGCAGCACCGTCGTGGAAAAGGGGAAGGATTAAGTGAAGTGACCAGTAGCCTTGAGGTCAGGATTATTCAAATCAAGGCACCTCTGCTCTAAAGGCCAGCCATGTCCTATACACACCCATACTGGGGCAGATTGCCTAAACCGGCTTAACCCAGGGGTTAAACTAAGACACTGCTGGCAAGATTCTTCGGCTGCCGCGTGTGGTGCGAAACTCCTCCCGGCCAAAGTAGAAACGTGACTAAGGTTGCCGGGTGGCGCCGCTGTGACAAGGTAATAGAAAGGATAAAGTGAAGTTTAACCAGTATATCCAGTAGTCTTGCGGTGAGAGCTACTCATACCATGGCACATCTTCTCTAGAGGCAGGCCACTCATACTGGTGAAATATACCTTAACCGGCTTAAACCAGGGGTGAAACTTGATGATTACTCATGACACAGTACCTCCACTCTAGAGACCAGTGCAGTCTAGATAGGCAACCACCTCTCACCCAACAGGGATGTATGCGTATCCTAATCACACCGAGGTTTTCCAGTGAGAAAGTCTAACACTGGACTGGATGGGCAACCACCTCACACCTGGCGGGGATACACGGGTATCCCAAAACACATCGAAGTTTTACGGTGAGAAAGTCCAACTCTAGGCTGGATGGGCAACCACCTCTCACCCAGCGGGGATATACTGATATCCAAAACATGTCGAGGTTTTCCGGTGAGAAAGTACAACTCTAGATTACAGTGGTGCAATGAAAACCACAGTGTCACGCAATCCCACTTCTGAGACCCACCGAGAATACAGGCTCAAGCCCTGCAATACTCTGAACATCTTGTGGTCCTCTTGGGGATCTCATGTGGTTCTTTCGGGGACCATGGGACCTATCGAGGACCACAGGAGTAAATTCAGTACGATCACGGGACAGTTTTGGTGGTAGAAGCAAACGAAGAAGAAGAAGAGATCTAAGCTGTTTGTTAGGAAGAACCACTATCCATGCATTCTGGACACATTCATATGTGATCTGACATCTCCTTTTCAGTATCTGCTTTAGCATACAGTAACTTATTACATCCATTCTTTGTTGATTGACCTTCTATTTGGAGCTCTCGATGCATTGTTCATTTCTCACCATCCCAAATTTCGCCCTCCACTTCTTCATTCTTGACAATGATGCTAATTCACAGTGGTATATCTTCTAGGTTGCATATCAGCTCAAAAACACTAAGTTATAATATCACTTTTCAAACAAACACCTGTTTCAGGGAACAAAGTATTAGCAACAGAGAATAATCCACATGCTTGTTTCACACTGAGAAAATAAGACAAGGTAAGGACAAACTTATCCTAGATGCCCATATTAAGATACTCATGGACAAACTATGGTGCAGCCAAAAAAACTGTCTAAAACAAAATGTATTGATGCATCAATCAATCAATCAAGTGCCATGCCGCATGGCATAGGTGACTATTTCTCTCCACAATTCCCTGTCTTTAGACTTGATTATGAGATCCGTCGGTATGATGCATACTGACTGTTAAAAAAAAAATGTAGACCACTGTAATGAGTTTATTTTTTGTTTTTTATTAATGGCTTCAAGTCCCAGCAGTGGGATTTTCTTCTGGTACACATAAAAAAAAAAAGGCCTCTGGGGTCAACCCGGACTCTAAAAATGGGTACCAGAGAAGATAATTTAGGAAGGTAAATGTGATCTGATGTGATACTGACCACATCACATTTTCATGTGCTGAAGAACATGGAAATGCGGCCCTAGCACCTTATCCTCAATATGCATTAATAACACGGAAACAGGAATTTTCCCTTTTACCTTTACTGTAATGTCAGTCACATTTTCTGAGCTGAAACAGTCAAGTTTTAAAGTTCCCCACCAACAGCTCAGAAATAAAACAGCAAATTTTCATGTTAAAACATTCTCATCAGCAAATAAGAAATTAAACAAGTGTAAAACAGGTAAGTTCTTTTCTGTAATACAAGAGAAATGAAGCTAAATTTTATAATGGTTGAACTTATAAAACTATAAGCAATACATTTCATACCTTAACACCTATAAGGTCACCATCTTGTACATAATATGGAGCTTGTCTGACATTTGTTTTGAACTTCCTTTTGCCTTTATTTTTTGGTGCCTTCTATAACAAGGGAAAAGAAACATCAACACAAAACTACAAATGCATAAAGAGAAGGAAGAAAATAAAACTGTTTTACTATAAAATTATATATCATATTATATATCGTATATTAACTCTTTCCGTGCCATAGTCGGTATAGTGACAACATCCGGTTACTGCGTTGCATGCCATAGTCGTTATAGTGACAATTTATTTGTTTCAATAAAACAACCGGTGTAATATTTAGATTATACATATTTCGTCTGTGTTTCTGGTGACACTTTTCAAAATGGTGGAAGAGTCCTTAGTTACAAGCGATGCCGAGCGAGAAAAAGGAAGAGAAACATCGAAAATTTTCAATTTTTGATGACGTAGATAGGGGTATGGATATGGCTTGTGACCACTCCACTGCTCTTGAATGTATCCTAAGTAGATTTAGACATATTAGACGAATGAGGAAGTAGTTAGTAGGTTATTTCAGACATTAATTTAGCGAGAATGCAACACAGAATCACAATACGAGATCAACAAGTTGATCTAGACATCTCAGATGGTAAGTAGTGCAGATCTAGACCTAGCCGATGTTGAGCTGGGCACAATCATTGTCTAAAAACATCACATTACTTCTTTTTTCCTAAAAAACTCTGCATTTATGAAATTTTCATACATTTAGTTATACTTAGAAACATAATAAGTACATGGAAGTACATGGAAATACTGTTTTCCATTCCATTTTACAACTATACCCACTATACAGATCACGACCCGCGCTTTTTGTGTGGCACGAATGGGAACATTTGCGTTTTTTCTGGAGCACGGGAAGAGTTAACTTCAATTTCTTCAAGGAATGGCAAAATTAGCTTTTCCATTCCTTTTTGTGTCATGGACAATAATACTGCGTCATCAGCATATCTAATCTCTGGTATTTCATAACCTCCAATTTTTAGACTTCCTAGGGAGATTGCAAAATGGACTCCCCTGATGTCTGACTTCACATTAGTCTCTACCATGGACTGTTACAACAGACTGTGTACCAGCAGCAACACCACACAGAGATAACTTGTAATCAGCTTTGATGCACTGGTATCAATAAACAGAGTAACATCTTTTCTAATTTAAAAACACACGAACTAGATACAGATGAAAATTAACCCCCAAACTCCATAAAGAAATGAACGTTATCCTTTAGATGTATTAAAAGACAATAAAGCCCTAGAGGGAACGGCAATAGAGGGTATGGTTACTAGAAAAATGAAGAAGTGGGCTGTCAAAGAGTCAATGGGCAGACACTCTTTTGACTTGCTCTGATCCTCAGAGTTTTTGTCCCTCTTCAACTGTGTCAAGTAGTGGAATGTGCAGGCCTTTCTAGTTTTCTGACACTTTAAATATCATTCCCACTGAAGCAGACAATCTGACCAGACAACGAAAAGTCTTCGGTGAGAGAACGTTTTTACAAAGAACAGGCCATACACTTACAATGATTGTGCCATATTTTTTTTCTTAAATTCAAACAACAATTATCAAGTCACATACACTTGTTGTTGGGACAAATCACAGTATATAATTAGTAAAAGTACAAATGTGATCTACCTGGGGCTGATCACGTAGGACTGTCCATTCAAAAGTATCTGGGTTATATTTTGCAATTAGCACATCATGTAATGGCAGAGCAAGTCGTGTTGCTATCACTCTCTTCAGATCTCCAGCACCAACTCCACTTGACGTGTTCCATATGAATTCTCGAGCTGGCATGTAAATGCGAGTACCTCCAATCTTCCTGGCTAACATGAGCAACATTTCATGAATCCTGATGATAAAATGATAGAATTTCATGTATTCTGATTATTAAAGATTAGAATTTCATACACCAAGATTAAAGAACCTCAGAACCTGAGGTTTACTGATAAAATAAGCTGAGTATTTAATGTTAAATGATTAAAAAAAAAAAACGAAAACTCCACTGCAGACAGCATTAAAGAAAAATGAGATGATACTTACCCCAAATTTTCCTCAAAGCTCAGAACTTGAACAGCAATATTTAGAGCTTCCCTGGAGTTATAATGCCTGCAGATTAAAAAAAATAATAATGATAGCTTAATAAATTCTGTCTTGCTGGCAATAATAATACTTGTTACTAACAATGTCCTGTGGTTTTACTTAATAATAAGTCATGTGTCACTGTCAATTAATTATTGTGTTTCTGCTAACAATTACTTTTTTATTTTGCTACCAAGCCCTCTGTTGCTGTTGCTATGTTAACACTGAACTCAGTTAATCCTGATGTTAAAACACACAGTGAATAACAATTCTTACGTTCTGATTTCAGTAAGCTGGGCTGAAAAAAGATAAGGGCAATGTCCATCTTCACCAATTTTATTTTTCTTCAGTTTCTGAGTGTTATCTCCCCTACTTCACTGAGTGTTGTGGAATGATTGGCAAGTTCCTGATTGAAATTACTGTTAGTATTATCTTCTTGAAGGCTGTGGCTGTTTATCTTTCTGTGTATTGATGTATTGGGTTTTCAATTTTAGTTTTATTTTCCCTATACACAGATTGTGATCACTGTTGACATCACCCCTATATGCCCTTACATCTATCAGAGATGTTCTGTATTGCTTTCTAATACAAAAGTGATCTATCTGGTTTCTAGTTCTATCATCTGGAGATATCCACGTTGTTTTATGTATCTCTTTGTGTGGAAATATTGTGCCTCCAATGACCATGCCCTCTTTTAGACATATTTCAATTAATCTTTTTCCGTTCTGATTTCCTTCTTTCCCCATTACTTTTTTGACGTTGGTGTTATCTTTCCCTACCTTAGTGTTAAGTCCCCCATAGCAATTAGGATGTCGTGTTTAGGGACTTTGTTAATGATTTGTTGTAAATGGTGATAGAAATCATCTTTCACCTCATCATCTGCATTGTTCGTGGGTGCATAACATTGTATTATTGTCATTCTTCTATGTCTTAGGTTGCATTGTGCTCTATTATATAAGGGGAAGTCACTAAGTAATTTGCAAATGCCTGTTACAAAAAAACTAAATGTGACAGTAATTTGAAAACTTTTAATTTTTGAACCTACATTATTCCCCTATTTCCAATGTAATGGCCACCAACATTGATACATTTGTCCCATCATGTAATCAGTGATGTAATACCCATGGCATAAAAATTGGGAGTTCGATTTCTGAACCATTTTTTTACACTGTCTATCGTTACTTGTCTATCAGCTCTGATAATCTCATTCACACGTTGTACAGTCGCAATCTGAACAGGACAGCCCAGTTGGACTTTGTCAACAATTTTGGTGCGTCCCTGAGAAAATTCTTTTACCCAGTTATAGACCGCTTTACGTGATAAACACTTTTCAGCAAAAACTGTAATCATTTCCTTATGAATGTCCTCAACTGAATGTCCTTTAGCCCACAAAAATCGCACTAAGCTTCTCTGTTCTTCCTTGGTACACACTAACAGTTGGGTAGCCATTCTGTTATTGCTTTGTGCATGTGCACGTAACTCCCAGCGCCCCCTACATACAACTATTATAAAGTTGGATGATGGTACTATCTAAAGATATATTTAAATACTACCTGATAACTGCCACTGATAAAATATTTCAATTAGCGAGTTACTTAGTGACTTCCCCTCGTATGACTGTTCACTGGTTCCCATTCTACAACGCTCTTTGCTGTTACATTTGACATAATTATACCTACGCCCTCTTGATGTTTCCCATCGTCTCTGGCTGAATGTATTATTAACTTACCATTTTCCACCTATCTTTTACCTGCTTCTGGCCATCGCATTTCACTGATGCCCATTATGTCTAGGTGGTATCTCTCCTTTTCTCTGATGACCTGAGTAGTTTTTGTTGGCGCTGCCATCATTCTTACATTCCAGAATCCAATCTTTGTCACATGTTTAGGGCTGACGAATGAGCTCTTCGGAGTTGGCATCCCTGATGCTTGGTTGGTTTCTTGGCAAGTTTCCTTAACAAGTTCTTTTTTTCCCATCTGGAGTCGCCTCTAGATAGGTCCTAGGATAAGGTTGTTAGCCTTATGTCCAACTCCCAATACAGGATATGTGACAGATTAAATGGAATTCCACTGATTCCTGCATGCCAGCGAGAGCGTTAAAAAAAAACGTCCACCATCTTTCACACCACCAGAAATGTATGTCCTACCAAACCTATTTTTTTTTGCTATTCAAGCTAAACCTAATGTTACTATGATTAAATCTACAATTTTCTTCTGAATCTGGCAGAACTCTCATAGTTCCTGTATCAAATTTAGACCCTTTGGCCAGATTTAGCTGGTAAAGTCTTGTCTTGTCCTTCCTCATTTACTATTAGGTGCAGAGGTGAAGTGCAATTGTCTCCCAATGGCTCGCCTGTTGGCTTCGTACATTGAGATGTTCAGGGGCTCTGTTATTGGTCCATCATTTACATGGGCGGCTCCTTTCTCTGGCTTTGTGTGGTCTTTAGAACATTGCTCTCTGAGGTACACGTTCTGTTGGTAGTCGTGACACATGACTGAACCATTTTATTTGCTGTTTTTTAATATAGTTTTACATCCTTCACCTTTTATTCTAGTGTCCGCTAATCCTATAATTCTAATCTTTCTCTTATACATCATTTCGACCAAGTCCTCTAGTTTGTTGTTTGCTCCACATATGTTGATGGTACCTATTTTGTCCTTGTTCCTATTGCACTTCATTTTATATCTATGAGCACTGTACACCTTGCCGATTGCTGCTGAAGTAGTATAAGCAAAAGCGGAGCTGGCACACCAGATTGGGAATCCTAATAAGGGTCTACCCCATTCCCCTGGTGGGCCCCCCACCATGCACAAAGGCCTGTCCTACCTCAGCCCCCAATCCAAGTTTTGGACCACTTCTATCATTTTTGCACCAATTCTGATGCACTACCCATGGGGCCCTCTTCCCCCCTCCCCATACTACCTATCAGGCACTGCATAAACTG
Organism: Achatina immaculata; assembly: GCA_009760885.1. NCBI lineage: Eukaryota > Metazoa > Mollusca > Gastropoda > Stylommatophora > Achatinidae > Lissachatina > Lissachatina immaculata. Next base: position 61,216,812 of record CM019691.1, on the reverse strand, counting down.
GAAGTTATAAAAAGCATACAGTTCCATTTTGTTACAGCTTTTATGGAGCAAATTCCTCATATTCAATCATTTAATCCAGAATTTAATCCTCACTTTCAGCCACAAAAAAAGCCCCAATAACTAAATCTTCATCCCCTGTCATTAAAAAAACTGAAAACATAAGTTCCAACACTCCAACAAATGTCACCCTCAGTCAGGACAACAAACAGAGACTCATGTCTAACACACCTGAAGACCTGTGAGTTACTTCTGACCACAGCTCTGAGTCTAGTTTCCTCTATGACCCGTAGTCTCATGAAGTTTGACGTTGGAATTCTCAGGATCTGAAACTGTTCTGTGCTCATCAGTGCTTCTTTCAGCTCTTCAGCACTCATGGACTTTGATATCACAAGCTGTACAAGGAAAATGTGTACAGTTCAAATCTTGTTTTCTTGTTACAGAAGTGCTCCAGCGGTGTAAATACTGGTTAATTCAGGTGAGATTAGAATACTGAACTACATGTCTTAGCATTAATATATTACCTGAAGCTTGACAAAAATGATTAGAGGAAAAAAAAATAAATAAAGAGGTTTTCTACTAAAAATTCTGTTAGTTTTACTGAACTGTAACATTCTTTTCCCAATTTTGTGTGTGTGTGCGTAAATGCTTTTCTGCTAATATTTTTGCCTGCTGTCCTGAATCTAAAATATAAACCTCCAAATTCCCACTGTTGCAATGTGTCATGGCTACATAAAGGGGCCACCATCAAAATAAACTTAAGACAAAACACACTCAAATTATTGTTCAAGCCATAAAATTTATGAAAAAAAAGAGGTGGGGGGCGGGGGGGATGATCTAAAAATACTTCATATATAATTCCCAAAAATTTAAATGGAATTATGCAAGGCCTGGGAACATAATTTTGCAGTGATTTTCCATTAAAAAAAAACAACCAAACTGGCAGTACTTTTAAAGACAAATAATTTCTAAGTTATCACAGCTGTTATTATTTATCTTTAACTGTTTTATGGCTAACATGAAATTGTCATAAGAAGTATAAAAATTCTTAGTTAATCATTTAAACATTTTACACCATTACAATATTTTAGATCTATACTTAGGGTCTGGCCTTACTATTTCTGTTATCTGCAATACCACATTAGAAAAAAATAAATAAAAATAGTGACAGAGTACCGAAGTATCCAGCAACTGCTTCATCTCAGGGTAAAGGCAGTCATTAAGTGGGTTCAAATCCCTGGCAGGAACAGAATCACTAAGAGACAGCCGCTCAGCCAGCGCCACTGAAAATCAGACTATCATTAGCTACCCACATGAGCAAAGAAAAGCCTTTTTTTTTTATTTAAATAAAAATGATGAAAGAAAAAAAAATTAATTTACATGATTTTTTTTTCTCATATACTGTAAATATTGGTGATATTTTTTCATTTATTTCTGACTTCTAGATAATATGCTATTCTTTTTGAGTAAGATTAAATCAACAGACTTGAAATATCACTAACAAGAAGCGTACTGCCCTAACCAAGTAAGTGATAGGTGCTTAAGGAATGGCCTTGCTGATGCAGTCGAAGCAAAGGACTCATACTTTTAAATAACATACACAAAAATTAGTCCTTCTCAGTGTGAATATCTGAAAATATTTGAACAAGCAACTTTTATTCTGAAGTTTATCTGGATGAGATGTAAACTTTCCTAGTGATGTAAGTTTGTGTATTCTTCTGTGATTTATGAAATATAAAATAAAAGTCATTCTCAGGTAAGGTTCAGTCAACTACCTACAGTCAACTATCTTCACTCAAATTTGGGTAGTATTTATGCCTACAGATGAAGTTCAGTCAACTATCTAGTTAAAATCTGGGTAATATTCACGTCTACAGATGAAGTACAGTCAACTATCTTCAGTCAAAATCTGGGTAATATTTATGTCCACACAGATATTTATTTTTAAAAATTTCCAAGTATTTTTATAATTCTAATCACACTTTAAAGGCAAAAAAGATCTCCAGCATATCACACAATAAAACCAGAATATATCATGATTCAGCAATCAAAGTGGCTAGGATACTGCTATGGTTATTTTTCTAATCACCTTCTTTACTCTTCCTTCACCACCTTTACAGTTACTTCAAACCATTTGTTTCTGAAATCAATTTCAAAATTCCAGTCTTTGACCAGAGAAAATGACATCATCAGCTAATGAGAAAGGGGGGGGGGGAACTTGAAATCATTTATAAGAATGATTTTAGTAAACTTCTGTGTCACACACCCAATATGATTTTCACTGCTTCTAATGTAAAGTAATATTCATTAAAATCTTTCAGCACACCAGATCATGTAATCCTTCACTGGAAGCTCAAGTGTTAAACCAGACCTGTGCTTCCAAACCTAGGGTACACAGATCTCTGGAGTTTCAAAAGCCAAGTCTGGATTATACAGAATACTAGACATTTTTAAAATACCAAATGACATAGGAGAATGAGGACGTCGAGGTCTTCCGGTGAGAAAGTCCAACTCTAGGCTAAACTGGTGCAACGAAAACCACGGTGTCACGCAATCCGCTTCAGAGACCCACCAAGAATACAGGCTAAAGCCCTGTGATACTCTGAACCCCTTGTGGTCCTCTTGTGGATCTCGTATGGTCCTTTCGGGGACCACACAGGAGAACACGGGACCTAACGAGGACCACAGGCGTAAATTCAGTAGGATCACAGTGCGGTTTGGTGGTAGAAGCGAACGAAGAAGAAGAAGGAGAATGAGGGAGTGGATGGGTGGACACTGGCAAATTAACAAAAACCTTAGGGGTCCCTGAACTGTTAAATGGCCTGGAACTGCTGAACTATACCATGCAGAAATATTTCATTCAAAATTTACATGCGTTACTTCTGCATACTCACACATGACCTTGTCCTCCTCCTCTTGTCGCTGAGCAACATCGCCAGGTCCTGTCACAGACCTGTCAGCAGCTGACAGTGAAGGATCACTTGAAGCAAGCCAAATACAAATACAGATCTGATCCTGTTGGAGATACAAATCTGCACGTTGTACCTGGCCTCATACGTAACGTTACAATAAATTCTAACTTGGTTCTCATGCTGGCCAGATTTTATCATCAATTTATGAACTTAAAACTCACAAGCTGTTTTTTTTAACAAATACACATGCTGAATAAGTAATTAGACATTCTGCTGGTGGTCTGATGTGCAGTTCATGATATCCTCTTGTAAATACTCTTTATGAGATATCTGATGAATCAGGACAATATGCTTCCAGAATATGAGGGGTGACTGATAAGTTCTCAGCATAATGTACAAATACTTGAAATGCACAGTTGATATTAGGTGTATTTGTAGATCAGGTTAATGTAAGATTAAACACCAAGTTTCAAGAAATTAACTGCAACCAATTTTTTTTTACAGGCTATGATGAAACCACTGGCAGAATCCATGACATGATAATGGAGGATCGACGACTAACAGAGTTTCTTTAATGAATAATTAAATAAAAAAAAACAAAACAAAAGAAACTGTGCCTTTTTGAGGACTGAACCTTGCTGTAAGACTAGTGTGTCTCCATCATTTATAAGCAAATCCATCAAAGTGGCCATGATATCATCAAGTGGATCAGCAGGGTCACCTAAAGCATCTGTTTTACTGAGATACCATTGTGTACCTTTAGGAATAAAATACATATATTGTATTTTCTCAATGCTCACTACAAAGCTCATCTATATTTGGCCACTAACTATTTTAACACACAACTGTCTATGAGGCCGATTCATTTCCATCAAACCATCTTAACCCAGTGTTCAGCATGTCTCTAATTTTCATCAAATTACCCTACACAGTTCTCAGAACATCTCTTGTATAAATTTACAAAAATGTGTTGATCATAAAATTGATAGTCATGCTAAAAACTGATGACTAATGAAAATATAAAAAAAAATGATGTGATTAAAATTACAATTATTAAAAAAAAGGATAAAAAAAAAATTATCCTCCGAGTCAAGAAAGGAAAAACGGCACCCCATCATGTCACAGACACACTTCGGTACACAGGAGTGATGTGGTCAATACCAAGCATGGCCGCTCAAAAAAAGACAAATGAATATATAGATTTACCTACCAGTCAGACGAAGCTTACAACAAACAGAAAACTGGGGAGACTGCAAGAGCAAAGTGGTTGGGATTAGCCTCAATTAGCCTCCGATGAATAGATTAATGTGCTGAATTCTCACGGCTAGTAAGTTTCTCATTCAAATGGAATGAGCAGTTCTATTCTCCATCACTCTCTTAATACTTTTCTTTCCTTCACATCTACAACACTTTGTCTAAAACTTCTCCAGGCCAATCATACCTCCTCTTCTCTCAAATTTTGCTGTGCACAATCTTCACTGCTTCCAGCTATACTAAACTGTTACCTATTTGCTTAAAATGAACAAAGGTTGCAAGGACACTAAATGACAAACACCAAAACATGACAACACCCTGTTAAGACTAGCAGCAAATGAAAACACAAAACCAGACAGCCATCTTACCATCACAACTCATAAGCCTACATGCCTCCTGCAGCAGGTCGTAGACAGTCTGATGCCTGTTCACTAAAAACTCACTGACAGACAGCAGCTTCCCACTAACCACCTTGTTCACCCAGATGGTCATCTGGTAGCAGGGTAAAAAAAATATGCATGAAGATTTCTCTTCCAGACATCTGGTGCAGTAGTGTGAGGATGATGCAGTAGTGTGATAATTAGTGTATAAATATACAACTATACACGAGGCACTGCAGTAAACCTGTGATGCCAAAATGTATAAACTAGGAAAAAAGTAGTAACATTGTTGTAGACGTTAAGTAATAAAGCTGTTCCTGCTTTTTTCCCAGTTTATACATTTTAGTGTGGAAATGGTACAGTAGTTTGAGAAGTGTGGGGATAGTGCAGTAGTTTGGAGATGGTACAGAAGTGTAGAGATGGTACACTAGTGTGGAAATGGTACAGTAGTTTGGGGATGGTGCAGTAGTTTGGGGATGGTACAGCAGTGTGGGGATGGTGCAGTAGTTTGGGGATGGTACTGCTGCATGGGGATATTGCAGCAGTTTAGGAATGATTTAACAGGGTGGAGATGATATAGCAGTGTGGAGGTAGTGTAACAGTTTTGGGATGGTATAGTTCTGAGATAAAAAAAATAAACAAATCAAGATAGCAAAGTCAAAGATGGGGATGGTGTTCAGTCTGAAAATGAAAAAAAAAAACCCCACTGAAATGGGAGTGGAGTGAGAGAACAGACAGACAGACTTACTAAAAGATAGTAAGAGAACAGACAAAAAGACCTTGTGAAAGATGGGGTGAGAGTGAGCACAAATGCCAGATGATTTAAAAAAAAAATCTCCCTGGACATGCAAGGAGGATATTCTTACTTGCTGACACCATGACCTTCTTGGAGCATATTCAATTGGGAGTGGATTACAGCGACTTGCTTGAAGACCCAGAAACTTCCCCACCCCCCCCCCCCAAAAAAAAAAGAATTCTCGGCAGAGTTTTATGGGAGTCATGTTGAGCTCTACCTCATTAACCAGGCTCAGGCTATCCCAGTGAATACCAAATGAGTGCTTGGGTAAGATCTTTGGTCATTTCTGGTTTGCTGACTTTGGTGGCAGTGCAATCACTCCAATATGGTAATCTCTAAGAAGTTAAGAAATAGCTATGAAAGTTTAATACTTTCCCTGCCATCCAAGATATAGTGTGGTCTTCCTGTTAGTCTAGTGACTACCATCCACGTTATAGCGCAGTTTGTTTCATTGCAGCATAAAACCATTGTAACTTTTTATTGTACACGATTTATCTGTGCATGTCTGGTGATCTTTCATAGTTCAATCCATAGCGTGGCTAACAACCGAGTGAAATCGATGTTTTTAACAGAGAAATTTCAATATTTATTGTGATTTCGGAGGCATAAGAACATGTCCTATGACCAAGAAACTGTTCCTGAAAGTACCCCAAGTACATCTAGACCTATTAAATGGACTGGAGAAGTAGTTAGAAGGTTATTTCAGACATTATTTTAGTGAGAATACCACCACATGACGAGATCGGACGTAAATTTAAGATCTGGAAATCGCCGATGGTAAACATTGTACACCTAGGCATTGGCGATAGTAAGCACTATACAATTATCAACTAAAATCATCACACTACTTTTTTCCTAAAAATTCATTTATGAAATCTTACAACTATTTTCATGCGTAATATGTATACTTTTAAAGCGGAAATACATTGTACATTCACTTTTACAACTATACCCCCTATACATATCAAGATCCGCGCTTTTTGTGTAGCACAGACGGGAACGTCCGCGTTTTTTTCCTGTGGCACGGAAAGAGGTAAGAAACATTACTCACTGCTCAAAAGAAAGTAGCTCTATCCAGTCTGTAGACAATAACAAGAGAACCATGAATCATAACTTACTTCATTATCTAAAGGAGCTCTCCCATCCTCTAAGATTAAAGAAACACCATTTGAAAGCCCAGCATCAGATAATGTCAAGCCCTCTCGTACTGAGAAAAGTCAGGGTTAAAAAATAAATGAGACAACTGTTTCTCCTAAAAAATGCATAACTTATCATGTGATTAGATTCACTGTAAATCATAAGCGCAAAATTCTTAATGTTTTCATTTCTTTCAAGAAATGTATCACAAATATATTCATGAGTTGTATATTTTTGCCCATGTCCTTGGATGCTGATTGACAAAGGACTCATTATCCAGTACACACTGTGATATCTTGTATAGCAGCAACAAATTTTCTGCAGTTCTTGTAGTCTGCAGCCTATCCTTATACTTCAACTGTATTTCAAAGCTGTCCATCTCAACCTGGACAGTCCTCCACCAGGATACACAGGAACAAATTCCTCTAGCATACATTTTTCTGTTTCATTTTGCTATCTTACTGTCTGTAACTTAGATGTAGAAACAGATGAGACATACAACAGATAAAGACAAGACATGCGAACATACAAATTACTGTGCACTGAATCTGATGTTTAAGAATGAAATACATAAACTACATCTTACATCCTTCCCGTGCTGTTAAACATCACATAGGGGTCGCATGGTAGCTTGCCAAGATTTCCTGTTTTCAGTGAGCTTTCAACCTCATCAAGAAATGTTATTCCTACTGAACTGGCCTCTTTTAACAATGTCGTCTTCAGAGTTTCACCTGGTCAACCTCCTTTTCTTCAGCCTTTTGTGTTCCACTTGATAGCTTGTTTTGGGATCTCTGGTTGTTTCTCAGCACATGACTGACATATGTCCATATATATATATAGGAATGTCCTATATAATCTACATGCACATGGTGAATTTGTTTATAATTTATAACTGTAACTGTAGTTTATAACCACAACCAAGATATAAATTCTCTACTTACAAGGAGGATGTAACCCCATAGTTTTGTGATTTTCTCGCAACCGCGTAGTTTCAACAGCAACACTCCCTATTTTCAACATGTTCAAAGCCCGCAGCTTCAAATCTTTCACAGTCTGAAATTGTTTGAAAAATTCAAAATCATCTCATGACAAGCAAGTCTCTACCACACAAAAGTAGTACTACTCTTACTGCAAATATTAAACAAATTTATTTTACAATTTTTCATTACTAATAATATGTCTCTCAACCTTCCACACCTCTCTCCTACCAGTATAGGACAATTTCTTAACTGATACTCTACTACACTGCTTGTACCAGTTCTTGCCTGTATTCTTGAATCCTCTATAATTCTCTCTCTTTTTTGTTTTGTTTTAATAAGTATTCTTCTATTTCTCTATGCCTGGTGGTTCCACAGCAAAAAACTGTTTTGTGATATTCTTCTTCTTCTTCGTACGCACATTGACGATGATGTGTGATACCCTGATTTTTGCCCTGCGCCTTTTGGCTGGCTATCTCCGACTTCAGCACCTTTACTAGCTAGGGCAGACTGTGGTATTGCTTGGACTGCCATGTAGACAGTGGTCTGGCCAAAACTTTGTTTTTCAGCCTCTGGTGCTGTACTTAACTCTTTCCGTGCGGGAGGAAAAACACGGACATGTCATGGCATGCGGGAGTAAAAATGTGGGTCTTGACTGTAAGGGGGTCTAGTTGTAAAATGGAATGGAAAACAGTAGTTCCATGTACTTCCGTATACGTAATATGTGTCAAAGTATAGTTAAATAAATGAAAATTTCATAAATGCAGAGTTTTTTAGGAAAAAAGAAGTAATATGATGTTTTTAGACACTGATTGTGGCCAGCTCACCATTGGCTAGGTCTAGATTCGCGCTACTTACCCCTACTTACCATCTAAGATGTGTAGATCTACTTGTCGATCTCGTATTGTGACTCCGTATTGCATTTCCGCTGAATGAATGTCTGAAATAACCTCCTAACTACTTCTCCAGTCGTCTAAATATGTCTAAATCTACTTAGAAAACATTCAAGAGCAGCGGGGTGGCCATAGGCTATGTCCATACCCCTAATCTACATTGTCAAAAATTGAAAAACTTCCATGCTTCGCATCCTTGTTCTCGCTCGGCATCGCTCGTAACTAGGCACGCATTCTCCATTTTGAAAGTGTCACCAGAATCGCGGACAAAATATGTACAATCTAAATGTTACACCGCTTGTTTTAATGAAACAAACAATGTCGAATTTTCGACCATATGCATGCATGGGACCACCGGAAGTGTCGAAAATTTGACTATACGCACAGAAAGAGTTAAGCCCCTTCTCCACATCAGATCCAGCATGCAACACTGGCTGGCCAGACGGCTTTGAGACAGCTCCACAGACATTCTGACTCCGGGATGAGGAATCCAATGAGTGTCTCAATGATATCTATTCCCTGCCACCTATAGTCTGCTGGCTCTGTTTAGTTTACATCAATCTGATAGCCATTGTTGTCACGTCCTTGATTCATTGGTTTCACACCAGATTTTCCTCATCCTTGCCGGCAATCTCCATGTCCCCATCCATCCACCAACCTGACATTACATTTTACAAAAATAACAATTACAATTAGTGTTGATTGCTACAGGTTTCTGGACTACAGAAGTAGGTCAGAGTTTTTAAGCAAACAGATCTATGTTCTCTGTCTCTCAAAGACTATGTTAAGATAAGTGCTTTCTTAATACAGCTGTTCCCAGGGGGTGTGATATTCTAATGTGTTTAGTTCTTAAAAATTCTCTAAAGATATCTCCTGTATGACTGAAAATGGCTACTTCTAAACTTTAACTGGTTTACTGTGTCAGATTACAAATATCATCAAAATCATATATGACATAACATTTGTCAATGACAACAGTTTCCCATAACAAAAAAAAAAGACTAATTCATAATAAAAAAAAAATCATCTGAATAGAATCGTTTAAAATACATCAGCGCTGATCCACTTAAACAAATGTATGACACCTTTGCTCTCTTCTCTTCCTATGGCCTTGTATGTTTGTGTATGAATAAAGCCTATGCAGAAACATTACAACTCTGAAGTTGCTCCTACCATTTTTAAAATATGTGTAGTTCTTTGCTTATACAAAGTAGAAACACAAAGTATTTTTCACCCCCTTCCTTTGGTATATATTCATATATATATATTATAGGCATAAAAGTCACTTACCGCAGTTGATACTGTTTGAATTTCAATCGTTTTGCAAGTAAGAGAACTGCCATTCTGTAAAAATAAAGGAATAAGCTTCTTACTACAAAACATTTGCATATTCATTAATTCTGTGCCATCCCCAGATGTTAGTGATCATGTTTTTCCATTTTGTGTTATACTCAGTGTTTCTAATCAGAATAACGGACATTTGTAATTCTGTTTTTATCATTCCAACTCTGACAAATCATTACATCTACATCATTTATGCTGAGTTTGTCATTTCTTTCTTTATCTCCTTGTAGTACATCTATATTTAGTTTAAAGTTCCCGCTCTTTGTCTACTTTTAACTCTACTGTTATTAATCTGTTGTCACTATAACAAACTACCCCCAAAAACAGTATTAGCTACCAAAGTATTTCAAAATCTTCTGCTTGCAAGAAAGTAATCTGGTTTCTGGTCTCCTTGTCTGGACTTTCCTAAATCTTTCAATTAATACATTTCAGTTTATACATGTAGGCTTCTGTATGTCATATTCTGACTTAAACTTTTGACATGAATTCACAGAATGTAGTCATTATAAACAGTCACATGACTGTCTTTAAATTCTGAACTGAAAAAAAAAACAATGGTGTCATAAAACATTGGGCACAAAACAAAACAAAAAACCATGAAAACTCTTGAAAATCAATATTTAAAAAAATATCTGAAGCAAAATAAAAACTCATACTAGAGGAGAAATATACATATTAATATAACTGGTCAAATACAAGAACAAAAAGAACATCCAGGACACCAGAAGAATGACGACCACTACCAACTCAGCAGAGAAAAACCAAGTCAAGATCTTTAGACTCAGAACAGACCACATAAGACTGAGACATCACATGTATAACAGGCTGAAGATAGGCATAACCAATGAATGCACCCGTGGTACCGATAAAATGACAGATCAGCACCTGTTACAGGACTGCCCTTCGTCTGAAGAACAGAAAGAAAATACAACCAAAAATACGAATCAAGCAACTATTAGCAATAAATGTTATACTGCATTTCAAAATCTGCAAGCACAATTACTTCATCTCACCCCAGAAAGTCTGTTCTGTAGTGATATGGACCATTCAGGATCACTAATAGTTTCACAGTTTGAGTTTCCATGCCTTAGGTCTCCAAAGAACTGATCAGCATCTCTGTGCATGGTGATTTATAAAAACAACAGAAGTTTTAAAAAAACCAAAGACAATTTTAGATTTGCTTTCTATTAACTTATTTTTCATGTGTGTGTGTGTGTGTCTGAATGCATCATTTTCATTGATCAACAGTGTCAAGAGACCAGATCAGAGTTATTTTTACAAAGAAGTCAATTTAATGGCCAAAAACACTTTAAAAAAAAACAAACTAAAGAATTTCAAGACAAAATATCACACACACATTACTCATTTTTTAGTGCAAAAAAATGAAGTGTAATGGACTGTCATAAAACAAAGTTCATGAATGACCTGAATGTGATGAAAAGCCCCAGATTTGTGGCAATCACTGTGACATGTAGTGTGGCAGTCAATTTGGAAAATATGCACAAATATGTTTAGCAGATACATCATACATTCTTAAAATATGAAAATAAGATGACCACAATAAAATATATACAGTTCATTTTTTCCACACAATCCTCGCTTTTCCACTAAATTTTAAAATAAAAATAGTAAAAAAAAAGTGTTTTTTAAAAAACTGACTTTCTTTCCAATATTATATTAAAAAAACTCAAATAAGTATGAGTAAATCAGTGGGTAAAATTAATATAAAGTTACATAATTATACATAGTAAAATTTCAAATTTTCTTTCATCAAGTATATTGTTACTTCTGTGTAAACCTCAGTTTATATTATATAAATAAAAAATACAAACCCATGAAGCTGTGAGAAAATGAGAGTTTCACCATCCTTGAGTCCAGCTGCAGCAACAGTAGTGTCACAACATAATGGCAGTGTCACCAAAACTCTCGAGTTATTCTCTCCAGGCTTAGACAGAAAACAATTTGTTAATCAAATTAATCCTAACCAACATACATGCAGCAGAACATGTGTATGCATCATTTCATCAACTCTATAACATATATTCCAGGTGTCCAAAGTAAGCAAATCTATATGGCCAGGCCAAACCTAAATGCCTACGCATATGCGGTGAGGATGTCCCTATAATCTGGCAACAGTTTCACCTTCATAATGAACTAAAAATAAGATCTTTAAATACAAAAATCATAACTACAGCTTACTTGATCTTTTATAGCAGTTACACAATAACTAATATTTAGACATTCACCATCACTAGTGTGTGTCCAACAAAAGAGGATATACAAGCTTTTGAAACTCACATTTCCACAGAAAACAAATGATGGACAGATTAACAAACTAATCTTAACTGGCAATCTTTTTACATCATGCTACAAATTTAATCACATGGCCACGTCAAGTCTAGTCTTCTTCATCCATAACCAAACATATTATACTGAACAACAAAACATGAAGAATAACTGAATATATCATGGCACTGAGTTTTGGGGTAACAGTCTATATGCAACTGAATTCATGACAAAAGCAAAGATCACATAATGAAATATACCGCTACCTCTACACCAGAACATGGATGAAAATGTATAGGGCACACATGAAGAACGCCTGCTAACAGTTGGATTCACGGAGGCGACCCATCTCCTTGCCTAGATAGCTGAGTGTGTGAAACTGAATGCAGATGATATGAACTCTCTTCAAAAGATTCATGTTTTGCATTTATGAGCAGCACAACTCATCAAAGAAAGCAGATGGAATATGATAAGACCAACCAAATCTAATCAAAGTACAACTGGGTATTGGAGAAGCAAATCATTAGATTACCTTATAACTCAGTAAATGAAATGTCTGACAGCCCGTTGTTCCCATAATAAACTTGTAAAGATCTGAGAGAGTTTTGTTTTTTGCAAGTGTGACCAGTTCCAGAAAGCTGTCCTCTTGATCCTTGATTACAAACTGGTATGGCTCACACTCTTCACCACAGCCTACAAATCTGTCATTTATCTGTGGGTAAAACATGCAACTAATATTGTAATCTTTACTTCTAATATTCAAATACAATTTATACATGCTATCTTTTGTTTCATTCATCTATGAAAGCCTTACAGTAAAACTAAAACTTCTACCTATGCTGGTGATACAGAACCTCATAGTCAAGAAACATCTATTCTGATACAGCCAAAATATTCAGTATCTAATACCTACTTACAATCCAGTACAACAAAAGTTTTTAACAGCTATCATCTATTTATATCCTTGTACTGCAAACCTTTCAGCTTCTGTTGTCTACCTCTATTCTTATACAGCAACATTTCCAAACCTGCTGTAGTAAAACAAACCATAATCATGAAACTTACCTATTCTGGTGAGGTATAACCTTAAGATCATGACACTCATTTTGGTAAAACTCCCCTGGGAACAACTGTGTTAAGAACACACTTATCTTAACATTGTCTTTGTGAGACAGGGAACATAGATCTGTTTGCTTAAAAACTCTGACCTACTTCTGTAGTCCAGAAACCTGTAGCAATCAACACTAAATGTAACTGTTATCTTTGTAAAATGTAATGTCAGGTTGGTGGATGGATGGGGACATGGAGATCTCTGGCGGGGATGAGGGAAGCCTGGTGTGAAACCAATGAATCCAGGACGTAATAAGCCTATGGGTCTTTACAACAGTAGCTATCAGAATGATGGAAACAAAACAGAGCCAGCAGACTATAGGTGGCGGGGAATGGATATCGTTGAGGCACTCATCAGATTCCTCATCCAAAAGCTGGAGTGTCTCTGTGGTACTGTTTCAAGGCCGTCTGGCCAGGCAGCATTGCATGCTGGATCTGATGTGGAGAAGGGGCTTAAGTACAGCCACCAGAAGCTGGAAAACAAAGTTTTGGCCAGGCCAGCCTACACTACTGTCTTCATGACAGTTCGAGCAAGACCACAGTCTGCCCTAGAAAGGAAAGGTGCTGAAGTCAGAAGTACCCAGCCAAAAGGCACATCCCAAAAATCTGGGTACCACGCATCATCACCAGTGTGCGTACGAAGAAGAAGAAGTAGAGATTTTGGTAAAACAAAGTCTGATAAGCATAAACTTTTCTATTTTAGTGGAACTTGTAATCTGGACACCTTTCACTCTGTAGTAAAATAAGCCCTTAAGATCATAATACTTCTGTACAATCAATATAATCATTTGTTACTCCATTTAATGAAGTATCTACAAGATAAAAAAAAAAAATTTTTTTTTTCTATGTCCAGGCACATATTCACAATGCTAGTTTCCAGGTTAACATAACAAGAGAACCAGTTTCTTCTCTCTAAGCCTTTAAGGCTCATTGCCTTAACATAACAAGAGAACCAGTTTCTTCTCTCTAAGCCTTTAAGGCTCATTGCCTTAACATAACAAGAGAACCAGTTTCTTCTCTCTAAGCCTTTAAGGCTCACTGCCTTAACATAACAAGAGAACCAGTTTCTTCTCTCTAAGCCTTTAAGGCGCATTGCTGCAAGATAAAATTCACCTCCATTCATTAGGTAAAGCATCTACTTTATTGCCCTTCTGCCTCTATCTTGGCCTACTTCTTAATCAAGTCCCCATCATCCCTTGGCTATATACACTGCCTCTTCTGCTTTGTTCTCTTCACCTGTCCTAAGTGTTTATTAAGACTGAAACTAAATACTTCCCTAAGACTATATTAAATATGAAATCAGCTGACATGCCTGTTTCTCCAAGACCACAGTCTATACACCACATACTTTGTATGAATACATACATATGTGATGCATATTTCAAAGATTGCTTACCATCATTTTCTGTCCATGCTTTCCAATAAAAACAGTAGGTCAGATCAGACAGTGTTTTGTAAGACCATTTTTTAAAATCCCCTGTTTCAAATAACAGATGTTTCACTTCCTGGGCCAAACTTTCTTTAGGCACTTAGTCAAGCTTTTGTTGTAAAGTGCTCAAAATCCACTTTATGAAGACATAAACCAATCTTCTTCTTCTATCTCCAGTAGAGCAAAATATACATGTTATATTTTATTTTATTTTATGTCTCTCAGCTTTCCAATGTTAGTTATGTTGGTTATATGAGCAGCATATTTGTAGAATGTCTGGAACAGAGTGAAAGTTGTGTGATAAAGGGCAGAATGTCAGATGGGCTGGCATGCCCAGTTCTTAACTCTTTGGAAATAAAGATCAATCAATCAATCCCTGGAACTGTGAGCTGGTGTTCTTTGCAGCTGATGTGGTAAAGATGTTGAGGCGTAGCATCATGCTGGATTGGGAGCGGGCTACGACAGTTATTTTTCCCAGTCCCTGAATGGAACTACGAAGCATGGGCTGTGCAGTACTTCTTTAGCAGACTCCACCACCACGGGGACTATGGCAATTCCTGCCCCATTAGCCAGGCCTGTTACATGGGTTACCATTAGACATGAAGGACAGGGCCTTGGTCACAGTATGTCAGCCATGGGTTGCCGAATGCCAAATCAGACAGTATCTTCACCCCGACAATAAACCAATAAAAGCTAGAGTTACAAAGACTGACAAACATGCTGTAACTGCAACCTACCACTGCTCCATTCCACACGAAAAAAAGGCTGTCCGATGCCAAACCTATATCCTGCAACACAGTACCTTCATCTGAGGAGAACAAAAGAAAATGGGCTGCTGTTTGCACACAAGAAATTATATGTTATATATCCTCCTGTTATTATTCTTCTCAACACAGGAAAAGCTTGCTGGTTGTTGCACCAGTTTCTTACGGTTCAAGGTGTGGATTCTAACACTGTTCCAGTGCACTCTGATCAATCCCACTGAAACGTGGGTATCTGAACATAGAGAATTTAATTGATATAGATCAAACTACATGCCTCATATTGATGTTTTTGTATTAAGATAAGACTGGATATTATGTCCCACGCATTTGGTTGAAAGCCTGTAAGTATTATTTTTTTTAAAAAAATATCTCAAATTTAGAGCCGCTTTGTAATTTCTCTATTATCAGTGATTCATCTACATCAGCGGTTCTCAGACCCTTTTGCTGCACGGCTCACATTTAAAAGTCAAAAATTTTTGCGCCCCACTAATAAAGTGCATTTATATTTGCAAAGTATAAATCTAATTTTATAAAGTATTATGTAATATTTTCTATACATGTTTAACTGCATATTCATTGCTACACAAAAGTTCTTTTCATTTACTAATAAAGCGACCTACAATTCTTCAGCTTGCATCTGTGCAGTCTGCCCTTATGCATTGCGTGAAAAATGCGGAATAATTTTTTTATTGCATCTATTTTTTTCTCTCTCTTTTTTTTTTGCTGCTTTGAGACTTTAGCACGGCCCACAATACTCCCTGTCATGGCCCACCTTTGGGCAGCGGCCCACGGGTTGAGAACCACTGATCTACATAAAATGTTTGCTACAGTAAATCTAAAGCAATTTTGAATTTGTGGCACTACACTGTTTTCTTAAGTGTTTGAAATTAGTCAATTTCTTGATATATGTTTTCTGCTGGTGGCTAATTTCTTGGTAAACACTCTCTGATTACAGCATTGTCCTTCATTTAGCAACTTTCCTCAACCACTCCTTAAGTCTGATTCTTATCCATTCTGTCCTACTTTCTCATTTTTGCCTAAAATTTTTCATATAAGTCAATGTCTGCACACAAGCTTTGAAGAAGATGATGACATGATTCACAAATCTAGCAAGACTACATACCCACAACAAAGCATTACTGACCTGTCAGCTCATCATACAAATGGAACCCTCCACATCTTGCCTTCATTCGGTGTATGGAAAAATTATGACTATCATCTTGAGCATAAATCTGAATGCAAAATGAACATAAATCAACTTTATCACAAAAACTTCACTTTTAACAATTTCCTGACTTCTTATAAAAATCTCCAGGAAATTTTTACTCAATTTTAAACTTATGGGTTTTAAAATGAGACGAGCTTAATAATTACTAAACACAAGAAAAACAACAACTTGCAAACGCTGACAATTTTTTTTAAAAATTAACTTTTCATCCTGAATAACCAAAAAGGTGCATAATAAAACACTAAAAAGCACCAGTTCTTAAAAATCTAGGATCAAAATAGATCAAGTCTCCCAAAGTAGTGGTACTGCTTCCATAGGCCAATTTGAAGATCCAAAGGGCAATGAGGTAAAATGGGGTGGAGTGTGTGTGTGTGTGTGTGGTGTGGGAAGAAGCATGCTATGGATTTGGGGGGGGGGGGGGGGGGGGAGAGGAGAACCAGGCTGAAAAAAAAAAATTTAGGAACCACTGGAATAGATTAAAGGCAGATAATGATTAAAAAAAAAACAAAAGAAAAAACTAAATTCCCAATAAAGTATAACCAAGATATGAATGTTTACCTCTTTAATTTGTGACCTCAGATTTCCTATAGTGCTCCTCTTATCAATGGTAATGACAGCATATGCTGCCTCGTTAGAAACACCTTGCTTGATTTGAAGTATGCCATTATATGTGAAATACTGTGCCCAGAAAACCTTAACTGTGACACTGTTGATGGCCTTTTCATAATCTTGTCTGAAAGGATGAATCAATACAAAAACTATATATAATTTACATTGTTCTTTAATATCAACCTTCATGTATTGGCATAAATCTAACATCTTTACAGAATTATTATAACACCATATAAATTGCATATAAATTAAGTTCACACCAGAAAGTCTGTATTATGATTCATGTGGAAACTGAAGGTTCATAATAAAGTTGCTTTCTTTTCAATATAACTCTAGATAAAGTAATTGCTCCAAAGGTCATCTCCATGAGCAGAAGGTCTTAATGCATGCCCCAGAGTTTTCCATCCATGTTTTTTACCTACAGCAAGGTTTGGGCTCTTAAACCCACATGAGTGCAGGTTTGCAGGATGTATTCTGGGGTCATTTAGGCATTTGCTGAGTGGCATTATAAGGCACCTTATTTTTAAAAAATCCTAGAACATTTCCAAAATATAAATAAAAAGCAAGAAATATAATAAAACCCATACTTTAGTAAAGATTTGCAATTAGTCCTTCAATTTCTTACATCTTACATCCTTCCCGTGCCGGTAAATGTGACATAGGGCTTGCATAGTTGTTTGCCAAGACTTCCTGTTCTCTGCGAATCTTTCAACTTCATCAAGGGATGTTATGCCCACTAAACTGGCTTCTCTTAACAATGTCCTCTTTAGAGTTTCACATGGTTGACCTCTTTTTCTTTGGGCTGTTGTGCTCCTCTTGACAGCTTGCTTTGGTATTCTCTGATTGTTTCTTCTCATCACATGGCCTACATATGTCCATCTTCTTTTTCTGATCACCCATGAGACAGGTTGTTGTTTGTTCATTTGTCTTATCTCTGCATTGTTCTTGAATTCGTTCCACTTTATACCAAGTATTTTCCTTAGGCATTTGTTTTCAAAAGAGTCTAATTTCTTGTCTATATATTGTCCCTTAATTTGGATTGGTTAAATTAGCAGCAACTGAAAATAATACCAATTTGGAAACTAGAAGGTCCAAAGGTGAAAAAAAAATATACTTTACTTCTATTTATAAAGTTTCCCAATTTTTCTCGTATTGTTTCCTATACTAAATCATAATTCTTACATTGCTGATTTTCAGTAAGAAACTGGGCCAAAAAGAAGAGGAGGAAAGAGAGGAAGAACTTCCACTACAAGAAATGAAGACAGGCAATCTCCAACACATCCTCTCTGAGTCAATGACAAGTTCTGGGAGACTGACCATGAACAGAAGCAGAGTCAGGGAAATCCATGCACCACTGAAAGTATTACAGTGATGAGAAGATTATGGCCCACTGATGAAGCTTTTATCATGAAATTCTGAATGGAAGAAAGAATGAATCAGGCAGTCCATGCTGCATCCTCTCCTTTAAAAATGTGACAGTCCACAACCAGTGACTTTGTCTGAGACTAACACCACTTCATTATGTCTTTGCTGGTGAGACACTGGTCAACTTGTGCAAGACTGCATTGTGAGACACTGGTCAACTTGTGCAAGACTGCATTGTGAGACACCGGTCAACTTGTGTAAGACTGCACTGTGAGACACTGGTCAACTTGTGCAAGACTGCATTGTGAGACACTGATCAACTTGTGCAAGACTGCATTGTGAGACACTGGTCAACTTGTGCAAGACTGCATTGTGAGACACCGGTCAACTTGTGTAAGACTGCACTGTGAGACACTGGTCAACTTGTGCAAGACTGCATTGTGAGACACTGATCAACTTGTGCAAGACTGTATTGTGAGACACCGGTCAACTTGTACAAGACTGCATTGTGAGACATCGGTCAACTTGTGCAAGACTGTGATGTCCAGAGTCCACCTGCAAAAAGGTCACCCTTTTTCTCTTTTGCCAGGGACTATGCCTTCTACTATCAATCTCTCCAAACATCGTAAGCATAAAAAAACGTATATATTTTTAATTCCCTTATTTTATTTACATTATTTCAGTGTAATATCATTACATTACTCATAAATGTTTGGAAGCTGAAATGCAGGTCACTGACTTCATATAAAATCATTTCAATTTATGCAGATTTTGACTATGCTTGTTCATCCAGGAATGTATATCAAAGACTACTTGTATTTAGAAGAAAAACTATCTTTTTTTGTGGGGGGTCAACTGCTCCATCTGACAATGGGTTCTAAGGAAAGGGGATTGCCTCTCATATGACATAACTACCATCAATTTGTTATCATTCTGAGTTACCTCTGTTCCTCTAAATCAACATTCAGCTCCTCTACTTCTCTGATCAAATTATGTGGAATCTTGTATGAAAGAACACCCTGAGCTGCAATGTTAGCATACAAAAAATATTTTGTTAGAAATTCCAAATGTTTTTAATCAAGTAAAAAAAAAAACAAAACAAAAGATACAATGAAGAAACAGCACAAGAAGAACCTGTAAAATATCAGACATTTCTGCTGACAGCAGGTGCTGGCAATGTAACTTTCTCTTCTATTTCCAAGATATTGTGTTTATCTGAATCAGACTCCTGTGCTATAGTTAACTTTTTTAAAAAAATTCAGTAAGTTTTAACCCTTTTCAACCCTGCATGCAAGAAAGTTAACAATTAATCAGCATGTTCAAATCCTTGGTCAGAACCTTCTTAGATAAGCAGTCTGAAACTTTTTTGTCTCATTACTGAAAGCATATACTAGTAAAATGTGGATTTGGCAACACCTTTTTTTATTTTATAGTGGTCAAGAACTGCATAAATTCAATCTTAAGGCATGACCTTGCTTTCAAAAATGGTTATTCAAGGCCTAAAGAGATGGTATGCACACCTCTTATGCAATTCCCCTCCCCCCATGTGAATATGGATCAGCCATAGCACTGTTTTAGCTTTCAATAATGAGATATTTTGCTTTATCACAGACTAGCTAAACTACAGGAATAATGAAAATGCAAAACTAATACCAGTTAACTCTTTTAACTCCATTATGACTATTTTGAACTTTTCAACACAAATCTTTCAGAACCAAGAAAAGCTCTGACTACTCTTCATTCTCAGTAGATACTACTAACTGCAATTTTACTTACTTACTTGCGCATGCATGCACACACAGAAAAAGAGAGAGAGAGAGATCTGTGTTTAGTTCTATAACCTCCTCTAACCTCCTCTGGAATGGCTTTAGAACAGTTATATATGACATATTAAAATAACTAGAAAATGTTCTAACCATCTTCAGGTCGACGAAGACCCTTTTTTCTGTAGAAAAGCATATAGGCACTTTCTTTCCCTGAGAACTGTCTCTCTATATCTTTGGACTGGATTGGTGACACGACCGAGTCATTGAAGCAGAACCATCGCTGCCCAGGCTTAGGAGATGGAGATTCACATCTTGGCAGAAGAAAGAAATAAAGTCTACATTATGCAGTTAATTTATGCAAATGACACATTTCAGAAAACAGATTATTTTATTGTGTTTATTGCACTGTCAAAGAAGGAACCTTATCTCAGAAGCTTGACCTTTGGGTGGGGGAGAATGAAGCTTCTAGTCCATGGCCACCATACGGGATTTAATGCATTATGGTTTTAATTTAGCATTTAACTATGACATTTCAGAATGTCCCAAATCAGTGGTTCCCAAATGTTTCTGGGCTGCTGCATCCTTGCCTCCTGGACAACATCACCAGAGGCCTTCTCTCTCTAATAATTTTCATTCAGCTGGTTCTGATGCCTTCTGCTGATCCCCTTTTCACTCACCCCCTATCTCCCTCCTGGATCTTCCCATTTTCTAGATACTACCCATTTTGGATACAACTGCCCTACATTTATCTATTACTTACACAATATATCAACTTTGAAATATTTTGAAAAAAAAAAAAAGGTAAATTATTTCTCTTCTAAAATTACACAACAGTAAAAGTACCACATAAGACACTGAGTTATTAAAAAAAAATTTTTTTAATGTTAAAAAAAACAAAAAAACTAAGTGAATGTGCACAACAAAGTTACCTTTTCCTGTTACTTAGAACTGGGCCAGATTTTATAGAATCTTCAGACTTAATTTCCATGTTACTGATGGAAGACTGAGATGATGTCTTATCTGGCCCTGAGGCTGGCTCTTGTTCTAGCTTTTGTCCAGGAACTCTCAAACTGACCCAGTTTGAGTCAGGATTGTAATCAAATAAATCACATGACTTTAAAAACTGTTTAGGAAAAAAATAGTACATAATATAATGCTGCAGTAGCATAGTAAGACTAACAAAACAGCAAGGAACAGTGACAATGTAACTGGTGATAAAAAGTGACATCCTGTTTGCATCATAAACAGAATCAGCCACGAAAGAAGTTGTTCCACAAAATCTGTCTAGTTCTGAACATTCTTCTAAGGCAGTGGACCACGAAAGGATTTTTGGGGGTCCATGGACCAGTGAATGGATTGGCTCAGTTATAAAAAATCTCAGCATCATCTGGGTACTATTTACTGCTCCATTTTTAATGTAGGTATACAGAAGATTACTGCTGGACCAGTGTGCCAACACGGCAACACTAGAGCAGAACCACTAAAGAAGTAATTTGCAATTGTGAGAACCGCTAACCTAGGTAGCAACTGGATTAATTTGTTTTCTCATCTCCATTTAATTAATTCTCAGAAATTGTAATGTGTAAATAAGAACAGACACATTTCAACAGTTTGAGAACCACTGGACATCCAATTTGATAACAGCAAAAACACATGTTTATTATGCAGAGAATGGGTGGTGATAAGTGAGGATGTAGCAAAATATTGAGTATACAGATGAACAAGCTGGTCCTCTCCCTGACGAGAACTAGTTCGCCATATAGGGAGAAGTGGGCCACACTCACTCTCATATAGGATAACAGACATACAACATGATGTAATATAGAGCCAACTTACAGTTTCAATGAAAGTTTCCATGGATCCATACAGAAAAACATCACATCACAAAATATTGGATTCAACAAGTCCTATTAAGTCTCAAAAGAGAGCTATTTTCACATTCTTCAGTTTACATCTTTATTATAGACAACTGTAGCAACATCAAAAACATACATGGATCCATGAATAAACTACTAGCTCAACGTTCACATCTTTCTAATGCTATCACAACTTCAGCTATCAACTTCAATCAGCATTATCACAATGATCAAAATGACTCACAACTAACTGACTGACCATAACCCTTTTCCCTAAAATTTCAGTGCTTAAATATGATCTACAATTTTACCCTGAACTTTCTCAAAATTTATTTCACATGATGTCTGTCTATTGACCTTGGTTAATAAAGTGTCAAAACATTTCCAAATTTAACTTTGTTACTAAATATAACTAGCCTAGACAGACAGCTCACAAAGTCTGTGAAGCTAACATGTCATAACTTACCTTGAGTAAAAAAAACATTCCAAAGTTTAATTTTTCTGTTACTAAATTTAGCTAGTCTAGACAAATAATTAACCAAAAATAATCAAATTCTCAGGAAGTTAACGTCCCAGAAGTAACCTTTCCTTGAGCCCATCAAAGGCTTTAAAAACTAAGAACTAAATGTATCTTTGATTATGTCCCTTTGGTAGTAAAAATTTAATACTAACAAGTGCAGTATTTAAAAATACTACCACGGGTATTCACAGCTGTTCAAAAGTCAGAAAGGGGGTCCACGGCCACAGAAAAGGCATTGACCACTGTTATAAGGTGAAAATTGTTATCACCAATTGACATCATTAGTTCCATTCAAATATATCAAATTAATGATAATAAATATATAGTTTTTTTTTTGTTGCCTCAAAACCCCTTACAGGTAAGCATGAGCCTTTTCAGCTTCATAAGGCCTCTTTTGCCTCAAGATAAGGTCCTTCATTTCAGTCTCTAACATTATTTATTCAGCTAATCCAGGTACTTTCCTCTTGCTCTTCAAGATGTACTGTGCTCTATAATGACTGGTGGAATTTAATGTGACTCTGCCTCTGATTTACAACTGTCTTCAGCAACTGCTCTGAAGTTCTCTGCATGTGCTTTTCTGTTGGGGGGGTCCAATGCACTGATTTCTTGAACTGCACTTTCAAATAATTGCAATTTTGATTTATTCAACTCAAGTAGTGTCACATATGAAATGTTTCCAGCTTTAAAACTCAGTAACTTATTACAGGTTACTTGTATTTCTAATTTAAATACACAGAAAAATAAAGACGGTAAAAACTTACTTTGTTTATAGGACCATAGGCTTTCTTGAAACGGTTATTCCATGACACTCCAGTGACTTTTGATATTTCCTACAAGAGGAATAAGGCAGTGTAAGTTTGCTGCATACAAAACAATGGCAATGTAAGGTTTGCAATAAGATACTGTAAGATTTACTGTAAACAGAGACAGGCAACATAAAATTTGCTGTAATCAGGATAAGGCATTGTAAGGTTTACTGCAAAAATGATATGGAAATGTAAGGTTTGCTACAAACAGAATAAGACAATAAAAGGCTTACTGCAAACAGAAACAGGAAATATGTAATTTATTATAAACAGAAGAAGGTAATATACAGTTTACTAGAAAAAAAAAATTATTCTATGTTGGTGACAGCGTAATGAACTATACACAACAGAAACCTCAACATTACAGTTTAATACTTGTAACAAATCAAGAACTTTTGTAAACATTATTATACCATGATAAACTTCTTAAAACATTATGCAGTATTCTCGTTTTCTCTATTATACCCAAAATAAGAATTTGGCTGATATGTTGATTGTCCTGTTATTTTCTTTATTGCACAGTTTCCCGCTTTTTATCTCCCCAAACCTCCCAAACCCCCCCCATCTCCTACCATTAAATATTTTTAAAAAAAAAAAAAGTGCCTAATCTGGCAGTGTTCCATGTCCAAGATGCAACTTTTCTTTCTCAAAATCAGAAAAGTAAAGCTTTACATGATTATACAATAGGTTAACAAGACTTCAGAGATATGTTTGATGACCTCTCCTTGTTTTTACATGTACGTGAAAAAACAAAACCAAAAAAACCAGGAAACAAATCTGATGGAGGAGACTTACTTACAGCACAGAGTTTGTCAATAGACATGGAATAGTGAGACACTTTCCCCAAAATGTTTTCTATCAAGTCAACTGGAGACTGGCATTCAATTACATCCAAGCCTGTTGCACTTGGATCAATTTTATGTACAACACTAGCCTTGTCCTGGTAAACAGAAAGAAACAAACATAAACTGAATTAATTTCATTTTGCTTAAAATAACATAAAACTAACATACCCTTTTAGCTTTTCTGATCACCTGTCAAAGACTTCTCATATACATCTGTTCTGGTATTCCAACAAAAGATTATATAATAATTGTTAAAATATGTGAATAAAGAGAGAGTATATTTTTGAGCTTTTTTCATACAGAAAGCATATTCTGTTATTGTGGCACCTAGTCTATAAAACATTCTGCATTTGTAGAATAAACAAATATGCTTGAGATGTATACAAGCATACTCAGATTGGAAGTAAATGATGGAAGGGAATTGAAGAGAAGCAAAGACAGACCTCTGGATTTAAGGTAGGTTATACAACATCTTCTTGGCAGAAATGCAGATGAAGCCACTGACAGCAATTATTGAGGAAATGCGCTGGTGATGGTTGGGACATGTGCTCCATATGACTGACAACTCACTACCAAAAATAGCACAAAGATGAACACCATAGAGGAACAGAAGTAAGGGTAGACCAAAGGTGACATGGAGAAGAACAACAGAGAGCTCACCTGGGCAAGAGCGGAAAAAATGCAAAGGACAGGTGTTTGTGGAAAACCTTGCAGAAGCCCCATATGTCCTGGGCACTTAAGGTTCAGAAAGAGATAGAGATACAACTGAAGATAAGCATCTGGATGTGGATTAGCTTTAAATTGAGTACTGATAGATTTTTTTTTTCAAACTAAAAGAAAAGTTTACTAAATGTTAGTGCACAAACACTTTTTCACTAAATGATCTAATACAGGTCTCATACGTCCAAGTTATTTTCTCAAGAAATGACCTATGAAAAAAACTTCATATGACCAATTGTTTTGCCACCAAATGATCTACGCAGGTCTTATTTATCTCTTGAGAAAATTTCATAAATTAATTCTCTCACTTACTGGGTTAGACCACTGTCCCAGACTGTCTATGTCCCTGATGTAAGCAAAGTAATGACCACCAAAGGCACTACCTCTGTGTACAACCACAGAAAACAGTTCATACAGGTTTCCATTTTCTTCTGATGCAACCTGCAAATAAACAATATTTTAATACAACATATAAACATCTGAACACAAACAGACTTATGTAAGATAAAGAGTGATAATGAAGATGACAGGGAGACCTGGATACCTTTAAAAAAATGCAGACAAATCTCATAGACAAGAAGGTAAAAAAAAAAGTGTATAGCCAAAAATCAAATCTTGAACTCAATTAAAGAAAAATGATTTAATTACATTTTTTTTTATTTTCACAAAAAAAATTTTATCAAACTTCACACCAAATATTCTACACAGGAATTTACACATATAATTTTATTCATCCTGAAAATACATAATACTATATGCTCCTGACTGAAAGGATTTCCATAAATTAAGAGCCCTTCATATACAAAGCAAATATAATTTAAATGAAAACATGAAGATCTCATTGACATTTTGCATTTCTTGGCATTATGATTCTGAAATTAAAATGATTTAAAATTTCATGAAAAGTACGAATGACATTTAAAAATCAGTGGAAAAGCAGGTTTAAAATTTAGTTGGATCAATACATCATCATTTAAGAAAATTTCTAACATCTGTAACCCATGCTGTCAAACAAATGAAATTACTACAAAAAGTAACATATCAGGAATAACCTCAGTAAACTTCAGCAGTAAAGTGTCAACCCTTTCGTTGCTAAAGATGTGTTTACTTGTTTTCCTAAGCTGCTGCTAAGGACGAGCTAACACATTCCTATCATTTTGTCCCTCCAGTGCTAAAGACATGTAAACACGTTTCAAGTTTTCTTGTTCGCTGCTGTAGACATTTACTTTCATTTAATATCTGGGAAATCAAAGGAGCTATTTTTAGTTCTATGTGACCTATTTGCACATGATGAAACCGGCCATGTGTTGGAAATGTGTCGTTTTTAGATGGGGGCAGGCCTATTATTCTACACACACTGTGTACCTTGGTAACGTGCACACTCTAAAAAAATACCCTTACGCTGCTTCTTTTTGTGCGTGCGTAGCATTTAGTACTCTATACAAATTTCTTATTGTGATATTGGCAATCAGTGATTCCAACTGGTGGTCTGTGGAACCTGCCATGGGAGGGTCCGTGACAAAAACTCAGGGTTCTTTTTTATGTTACGACAACCAGGAATATTAACTGGTGTCTATTTTTTCTTAACTACATTACTGTCATTCTGAAAATTCACCAAGTCTGTACTGTGTGTTTTAATGTAGTGTAGCGTTTACTCATTAAAGGTTACTCACATTTTCTGAAAAAAAAAAAACAGATTTTTTTGCATTTAAAGCACATAGCACCTAAAAGATATGATTGTTTTCCAAAGTATGGGGGGGTCCATGGCCTGGATTTTGAAACAGCAAGGAGTCCGCGGACTTTTGTTAATTGGAAACCACTGAGAAAGATTATACCTGAATTTAGAGATAGGGAAAACAGCAGATCGTCCATCATTGCTTTGTGTTGTAATCATTTCCTCTATTTTCACAAACGTTCAATTTCACCAGGCATGATACTAACGGCATCAGCATCTGACATGCTGACAAGTCAAGAAAAATATGAGTACTAACACCTTATCCTTTATACGCTTCATGGAGTACTACCATTATCATTTTACCTTCAATAACTTCTCTGAATCATCACAGATGCATTGTGATATATTTTAAACTGACTAGACATTTATAAATCATTAATTCAGAACTACAACATTAATATCAACACTGCCAAGCTTCAAACCTTTTCAGAGTAAGGTCCCATGTCTATCTCTAAGGGAAATGTAAACCTTCCATTCTCCTGTGAACAAGAGATTATGCAATGTATAGTTTAATTTACACGTCAAATGTTTATTAAGTAAATGTAATCCTGTCATGCCTTAGAGGCACATAGGGATAGTACTTTCCTGAAATGTATATGAGACAGTTTTACTTAACAGAGCAAAAGATATTCAGTAAATCTCAACAGAGCAGTGGCTCTCAAATTTTTTTTCAGGCTTCCACCCGTCTTGTCTTCCACACCACATCCATCACACAGCTTCCACCTGTCTTGACTTCCACACCACATCCATCACACAGCTTCCACCTGTCTTGACTTCCACACCACATCCATCACACAGCTTCCACCTGTCTTGACTTCCACACCACATCCATCACACAGCTTCCATCCGTCTTGTCTTCCACACCACATGCATCACACAGCTTCCATCCGTCTTGTCTTCTGCACCACATCCATCACACAGCTTCCACCTGTCTTGTCTTCCACACCACATCCATCACACAGCTTCCACCTGTTTTGTCTTCCACACCACATGCATCACACAGCTTCCACCTGTCTTGACTTCCACACCACATCCATCACACAGCTTCCACCTGTCTTGTCTTCCACACCACATCCATCACACAGCTTCCACCTGTCTTGTCTTCTACACCACATCCATCACACAGCTTCCACCTGTCTTGTCTTCTACACCAAATCCATCACACAGCTTCCACCCACCTTGTCTTCAACCCCCCACCCCTCCCCTTAACAAAAATGAATGTTTTCAGTTCAGCTGGTTCTGATATCCCTACAACTCACTACTGCCTCACCACCACCCTGATCTCCCCAATGCCTATATGGGGGCAGGACCACCTACTTTGGGAACCACTGTACCTAAAAATTCACAAGTAGATCCTGTTTACCATTTCTTTGGTTTTTTTTTTTTTTGGTTGCCTCACTCTGGACTTGGGGCAAAATCTCTTAAGTGTGGGAGTGAATATCTCATGACATTCTGTTTTTTCCTTCATTCACTTACAGCTATGTTCTGAGTGTGAGCCAGTGCACCTTACCACACAGGTAGTTCTTCCCTGTCTTCAGAGGTTACCAATTTCTACAACTAGGTCAAATAGAGGAAGCAGGTAAATAGTCCTAACTTACAAACTTTTAGATGAGAGGACAATAAGCAGCTTACAACACAAATAACATAACTTATTTTTGTGTCACTACTGATCTGCCTACATGCCAGCAGCATGTCCTGAACTTACAATCTTCTAGATGAGAGGACATTTTCGCTGTTGACCAGCGTACATGTGCCACTTACATCTATGGTAAAAGAAAGAATCTTCAGAAACTCTAAAACCCTGGAGTACCTCTTAAAGCAAATATCATTTATAACTGTAAAATTTAATGGAACAATAACAATTTTAACTATTCTAGCTGAGCCAAGGCTAAATACCTGCTCAGACTTTACCTGGATCATGAAGAAAGTACTGTACATTAGCAACTACATTTTACCACATCCATTTTCAGCATTTACTATGCATAAACTTTAATATGCAGAAATTTAAAGACCAATAACTTCTGACTTACTTTGTAGCGAGACATCTTGACAAAGTCATAGCTAAATCTCAGCAGTGATACTGTCAGCACTGGAGGAAGGGTCCTTAACTTTGCACCCTGTTAAAAAGACATTGCTTTTGTTGGCAAATTAAAAAAAAAATAGAACAAAAAACATTAGCATGACAATAACAAATGTTTCTGTCCTACAAATATAAAATACAATGGGGATTCCAAGGATGGTGAACCATTACTGACCACAGCCCTGTCTCAAGAATACTGACCAGACTTCTCATGTGGAAACAGGAAATGACAGCACTATCACTGTCACCCATCATTTAGAACACCATCATTATCACCACCAAATAAAGAGCACAGAACTTGACCTCAAAACATTCAAAACATTCATGGTAATATCATCTCTAACCCATTACAAAAAAATATATTATTTAAACAATTCAGGACTATGTGCAACCCAATACATTAACTGTTCTGTCCTTAATGTCTTGACCTGCTGTGTCATCTAGTTTCTTTCACATCTTTGTTCTTACCTTATATCACTGCTTTTCAGGAATAGAACTTTTAGGTATTTTCTAAACTATAAGACTTTTCCTACATTCAGCGGCTTCCAAAATGGGCATATTCCTATCCACATGTGACAGATTTGTTTGTTCTCCTTTAAAGGACAGTCATATTTTAGAGATCTCTAGTGTGCCTTGCCTTCTAGGCAGATATTCTCAAGTTTCATAGTTAGATAACCCAAAACTAGTGTCAGCTATTCATATTTGACAGCGGAGGTGATGATTCTGGCTGGAGCAGATCAACAACCTCTACCTTGAGATATACCAGTCTGTTGTCAGTTGTACTATTACTTCATTTCTACATGCAATTTTACAATACTTTCTTAAATGACTGAAACTGGTATACACATACATATGTATACATAATATCTGCTGGTACTAAAGGTAAAAAGTAACATCCCTGTTTCCATGCCATTAAAGCATATTGGGGATATGTGTTAGGCCCATAATTCCAAGACCATCAGCACATGAAAGTATGATGTAGTCAATATCATGCCTGGTCACATTTACCTTCCCAGATTTCTCCAGTACCCATTTTCAGAGGCTAGGTTTATCCCGGGGCCTTTTTGATGTGATGGTACCAGAAAAAAATCCCCACTGTTGGGACCTGAACCCAGTACCACTGGATTAGTACACCAAGTGCGTAACCACTCAGCCAAACAGCCTGGTACTAAAAAAAGAGAATTATAGAAAGACACACACAAACACATAACCTGTATTGTAAACTCCTACCTTGATGGCATCTGTGTATGTTCTACAGTTTTCACAGTGATACTGATTGCGCCCATCCATCACTTCAACATCACGGTAGCACTGTGTCAGGGCTGCCTCCAGCCCCGACACACCTGCTACAGCTAGAGTCAGGTCTAGGAAATCTTCCTGCAGATTTATCATGCAATGGATAAGACTTTCATTTTAGACCCACCCACCCACACACATATAGTAATACAGACCATATATTCAAGCATATACTATGCCAACGAAGAAGAAGAAGAAGCATATACTACATCTGGATGGCCTGACTGCATGGTTTGGCAAGAAAACAGCAATCAACTTGATCTGACACATGGAGGATCGAGCGAGATGAAGAGATATGACTGCCTACACTTACTGGCGTGGCATAATCTGATCTGATGTACTACATATAGACACACATGTATAAACATACAATTAGCAATAATCAAAGTTTATTTAAAGAAAAAAATTTGCAAAGCACGGTGATAATTTTTTTTCTTCTGAGGAAAATTCATTTGCTGAGATCAATCATTTCCAATAAATAAGGTAGATAGAGGTGCATGGTGCAGTTTTACAAAGTGAGGGAGGAAGTGAGCAAGGTGAGAAAAAAATGAATATAAAGTATGAGAATGTATAAATAAAAAACATACAACATCCGATATTTCGGCGTGAGCCTTATTCGAGGATAAATACACAACGAAATACAAACATATAGAACTTATCTGAAGTGTTTTGCTCCCAGTGAGAAGCAGAAATGTGTGTGGAAGAAGGAGGAGGAAAAAAAGGAGGAGGAAAAAAAAAAAAACCACGCTGCCTACAGACAAAAGATTCCCGATAGAGCCAATCATAACGAAGAAGTGGAGAGAAAGGAGGAGAACAAGTGGGAGAAAGGGGTTGGGGGAAGGCAACAGAAGCATGATAGCCGCTGGGGGGGGGGGGGGGGGAGAGGAGGGAAAAGGGGATGCGGAGAGATAATGAATAAAGAACTTAAACACCTACAGGGAGAAAATGTGAAACTGGTAAATAGGACAAGACCAATATGTTGGCAGAGAAGGAAATAGGATGGTGGTAGGGTGGGGTAGCATAGAGAAAGAAAGTAGAGTATAAAAAAGGCCAGTGGAAAAATAAAGAAGTTACAGAAAGCTGAAGACATTGTTAATTCCAGTTGGGTGGAGACAGCCAGTCTGGAAAATAAGGCGCTGTTCTAGGACCCTCCGAGATCGTACATCTGCGGAACAAGACCGGATCACACTAACCGAAATGTCCTGTTTGCCCCTGTGGTTACCAAGGCAAAAATGTTTAGCCACAGGTGTCCAGGCCCTCTTAGAAATATCATTGAGATGCTGGCGAAATCGATCTCCTAACTGTAAGCCAGTTTCCCCTATGTACTTCAAACCGCAACATTTGCACATGATAACATAAATGACATTTCGTGAAGTACAGGTGAAACCCTCTTGTACTGATAACGTGGATTTAGGGAAGGAGATCTGGCTGGCCTCAACAACAAACGGACAAGTGTTACATTTACAGCGTCCGCAACGTCTGGTACCATAAAAAGTGTCATCTGTCTTAAGATGACTACGAATTAAAAGGTCTCTGAGGTTCTTGTCCCGTCTGTAGGGCACCAATGGGGGTTCCCCAGAAAGTTCACGTGTCTCAGGCTCGGTTTGGAGGAGGTGAAGATAGCAAAACAGTATGTTTTTAACTGCCAAGCTATGAGGGTGGTACGTGAGTACTAGTTTCACTTTTTTTTTTCTCACCTTGTTCACTTCCTCCCTCACTTTGTAAAACTGCACCATACACCTCTAACTACCTTATTTATCTGAACCAGTTTTACTGCAGTCGCCATCCCTTTTATCAATCATTTCCAACAAGGACCATTTTTTTATTTCAATAAAAATTTATGTATGAAATTCTCAAATCATCTATAAAACTATAAACCTTAGACTAATTTCTTGCCGTTGCTGACTTATAATAATTTTAATCATATAAAAAAAAAACCCACTACCGCAGACAAATAAACGTAAGCATAAAAAAAAAGGAATATGGGATAGCGTAATGTGAAAATACTTGATCTAACACAGAAGATGAAGTGGCATTGTGTGGAGATGAGTCAAGGCTATGGAGATGAGTAACGTGTTGTCTACTGTGATGGAAAGGTATGACAATACAAAGTGGACCAAGGGAATGATGTATGGAAACAGAAGCTGGACTTGATTTATGTGAAAAAAAAATGGTTGACTGAGAACACTGTAAACAGATATAATACAGATATGATAGAATAGAGGTAGAAGCAAATGTTGAAATACAACAAAATTATTGTGTACCTCACCAAAGAATAAACATACCTCACGCTCACTAGTCTTCTTGCACTTTGAGCATGTGATCTATAAAAGTTGAGAAAAATGAAACACATATAAATGGCAAGAAATCAAATACACTTTTTTATTCTACTGGAGACAAAATCAAACAAAAAACTCAAACATGCACAGTCTGTGGCAAATGTTCTGAAGGTTTTAAACCATTAATGTTGAATGAGTGCTAATTTACAAATTATTAGTAAATGTACCTTACATCAGAAGATGAAGTATAGTTTAAAAAAAAAATGTAGATGAACATGAACAAAAGCAGATGAAGTTTTACACAAATGTGAGAAAGTAAAATGGCAGGGGAATGACTGACAACTCAGCTTTATACACTGATCAGATAAGCAACTGCTTTGTCAAAATGGAACAGCAAACTCATCATCATCATCATCATCGTCATCGTCATCATCATCATCATCATCACCACCACCACCACCACCATCATCATCCTATGCCCTCTCCCCAAAGAAGGTTGACTGCAATGGTCCAAAAACTACAGACTTGTACTCAACTGACAGTAACTGACAAGAGATCTTAGCACAATTAACCTTCATAAGGAAGACAAACTCAAATAATGATTAAAATATTTTTATTAACTCTTATCACGCATTTCAAACACATCTGATACAATTAATATCCCTGCTGTATCTAGACCAATAGGCAGCAGTAAGAATAAATGGTGAAACAACAACTTGGTTTGACATAAAACAAGGGGTCCGTCAGGGGTGCACGCTGTCACCTTACTTATTTAACTTGTATACTGAAAATATAATAAGGAATGTTAGAGAAGATGTAGACAAAGAATATTATGATGCAAAGAATATTATGATGCCATAACAATTGGAGGTTATGAAATACCAGAGATTAGATATGTTGATGACACAGTATTACTGTCCACAACACAAAAAGGAATGGAAAAACTAATTATGTCAGTCCATAATAATAGTGAAGAGCAAAAACCTCTATCTTAATGCAAAGAAAACTAAATTGATGACAAATGACAAAACAAATAAGGCAGCTGAAATATGTATCAATTAGGAAAAATTGGAAGAAGTGGAGAGTTTTGAATATCTTGGATCACTACTAACTAATAATGGAAATACAATGAAGGAAATTAAAAGGATGACATCTATCGCTATTCAAAAAGTAAAACAACTGAAGAAGCTGTGGAGAGGAACAGATAGAACTACAAAAATAAGATTTTTAAGGGCATGCATCTTTCCCATCACAACATATGCCCGTGAGACCTGGATACTTAACAAAACAGCTGAGAAACACATAAATGCCTTTGAATGTAAATGCTACAGAAGAGTTCTTCAAATATCATGGGCACAAAAAAGAACAAGTATATCCATACTACAAGAACTTAATACTGAAAAAGGCTGGCTAGTAAACAGGATTAAACAGAGAAAACTTAAATATTTTGGAAACACTAAACGTCATGATAATTTAGAAGACTGTCTTGGGAGGGTACATATTGGGAAACAGAAAGAGAGGAAGACCAAGGCAAAGATGGCTGCAAGACATCATTGATAATCTGCAAATGGATGCATTAGCAGCAGGGCATCTTGCTTACAATCAAGAGGCCTACAGAAGAGTTGTCAGAGAGGCAAAGTTCCATAAGGGACATGCAAAACTGACTGGCTGAACCTAGAAAGTCTGAAGAAACCATGACATTTCTGTGGAAAACTATAACCATCATCATCATCATCAGGTGCCATGCCGACTGGCAATGGCTATTATGCTTCTCCTGAGCACAAAATCCTTCATGCAGGCCATCAGTTCAGTTGGTGATCTCCTCTCACACCACCCCGTCAGACTGTCCAGTATCATTTCTCTTGGTCTTCCCCTTGATCTTCTTCCTTCTATTTTTCCTGTTGTTATAATATTTTCAATGCCCCCTCTTCTCATTGCTTGTCCTATGAAAGTATATTGTCTCTCTCTTATTTTTTTTTTTTTTTTTACAATATTTTTTGTCTCTCCAGCTCTTCTCATACATTCTTCATTAGTTATTTTTGCTGTCCAGGGGATTCGCAACATTCTTCTAATAAACCACATTTCTGCTGCTTCCAATGATTTTTGTGCAGACCTGCCTACTGTCCATGGTTCACTTCCATATAACAAGATAGGCTCGATATAGCATTTTAGGACTCGTTTTCTAACATTCATTGATAAGGATGTGTTGGATATGTTTCTCATTCTTTGAAATGCAGTCTTCACTTGGCCTATTCTGTTCCTAATTTCTGTTCTCCATTTCCCATCTGAAGTTATTACTGCTCCAAGGTATTTGAATTTCTGCACCTGCTTTAGAATAGCTCCGTTTAATTTTATACTGCGTGTTGGTGGATTCTGCTTCTTAGATATAACCACAGTCTCTGTCTTTTTGATGTTCAAAGTAAGGCCTTTCTGTTCACTTTCTTTGGCGACTTGAGAGTTGTCAGCATAACGAAGGTTGTTAATATTATATCCTCCAACTTTTATGCCTGGTTCTGTGATGATCATTCTTAGAATATTCTTGCTGTACGCAGAAAAAAGGTCTGGAGATAATACACATCCTTGTCGCACCCCTTGTTTTATAGGTTGATATTTTCCAGTTCTGTTTTCAACTCGAATTGCTGCTTCTTGCTGCCAGTATAGATGTTTTACAATCCTCAGGTCTTTGCCATCTATACTGATGTCTTCAAGCATTTTAATAATTTCATTATAAAACTATAACCAGTGACCTTAATTCAGTCTCATTAGAAAGTCTGGTTGTTTTTTCTTCATGACAGATTAAGTCTCCATAAGGTCTCTTCAAGCCTGATTAACTGGATCAAACCACTTACTTCTTTATGTGTTTGCATCTTAGTTCTTCATGTTTTGAATCCTAGTTCTTTATGTGTTTGAATTTTAGTTCTTTATTTTTTTGTATCTTATTTGTTTCTGCCTTCTTTTTATTTTTATCCATTATCTTTGTGGAAGTTGCTTTGTGTTTCCTGTTTTGCCAAAAGCAAGGGACATGCAAATGACTGACTGACTGATACTGCTTGCCAACATAAATGGCTTTTTTGTTTGTAAATAAATATAAAGAAATGGCAATCATATTGTTTTGTTCCACAGCTGGAATTTAATAATTTTAAACTGCTGTAAAATGCTACAAACAGGCACTGAACCATTTCCTGTTAAACATGGTGGCTTCACTGTTTAGTTACAAAACTGTTCATGTTTAATTAGCCCAAAATTCAATAAAGAATCATTCAATGGAAACCTGCTTACAGTAGCATCCAGGGAAATGAAGAGAAAGACAGATTAGTAAAAGAGAGAGGAAGATTGCAACAGATCAATGTAAACTCAACACAGGAATAAACAAAGAGCATGCTAAAAGCTATATATATCTGAAAAATGGATAAAACAACATTCTGAAGTGAAAAGCAGATGACAAATACTAAAGGCTCTCAAGAAATGATCAAATTATAATCTTGTCATTGAGAACATGATACTGCAGGCCATGACACCATCTTCACCACAAGCTAAAACTTGGCTCAACAGAGCCACAGACACCACAACACATCCTCCAGAGATGCTGGCTATACAGCTCACTCAAAGGACCTGTAACAATATGGAAAACCAGAGATGAACTGCTGCATTTGTGAGAGAGGGTGGCACTGTCTGACCGAACAATGAAGAAGAAAAGAAGTTCATGTGATCTTAAGTGTTGCGTGGTAGGGGTGGTGTTAAACAAGCTTATACCTCTATCCATCACACTACACTCACGTATTTGTCGTCAGTTTCACACAACTTTAAAGATAATTACAGGGCAGCGAAAAAAAAAAAATACTCACAGAAAAAAGTAAGTGTGCAGTGGTGTCAAGCGCACCAATCACGTTGTCATGAGTGAAATGAAATAAAATTTTTCACGTAGTTTTGTCAGAGTGTTGTCCACTTCCCCGTGCTGCATGAAGTTGATTGCACTATTCATGAGGAGATAACCACAGCTCCAGTGAAATCACGTGCAGTGATCTGTAATTCGTTACTGATCACGGATAAAATGAAGGTAAGTGTGTATCCCACTAATTCTGTTCTCAGAGATCTCTTCACGTAATCATTGAAGAAAGGAGTAGTGGGATTCCAGTATAAACATCTTTTTTCATAATGCCAAGATTGAACGAACAAAAGCGAGAAATAGCTGTTGGGATGTTAATTGCTGGATCAACAGTAGCAGCAGTATCTCAACATTTTAATGTTCACAGAAACACAATATCACGCCTCCAAAGTTGTTTTAACCAAAATGGTTCCGTTGCTGACTGCCATAGAAGCGGTAGACCACGAGTTACCACCCTTGCACAAGACTGCTACATCCAGCTCATGCACCTTCATAACAGGTTTCTCTAGGCAACACGGACTGCCAGCAACATTCCAGGTTTAAGACATGTGTCAGGCAGGACAGTGCAGAACAGTCTTTGAGAGGTAAATCTCTTACCTCATAGGCCTGCAGTTAGACCAGTACACGGTTTGCCACAGACAAACCCGCTTGACCTGGGTCAGGCACCATGTGGCATGGTCCTATCATCAATGGAGACAGATCCTATTCACTGATGAGTCCAGATTCTGTCTGCAAGGCCATGATGGGCATGCTTTAGTGTACAGGCGAAGATTAGAACACTTTGCGAATAACTGTGTGCTAGAGGTCGATAGGAGGAGAGGAGGCAGTGTAATGGTTTGGGGAGGAATTTCCTATGCTGACTGAACAAACCTAGTCTTCCTCAATGGCAACCTTAAAGGTTTATGATATAGGGATGAAATCATTACATGCCACATAATGCCTTTTCTGGATGCTAATGTCCAAGACGTGATACTGCAGCAGGATAACGCTCGTCCACATGCCGCACACGTGGTCAGGGACCACTTTCAACAGCATTAGATTGCTGTCTTGCCATGGCCAGCAGTTTCACCGGACCTGTCACCGATCGACCACATTTTGGATGAACTGGACCGCAGGTTGTGAAGACGACACAATCGTCCTGGAAACCGCCAAGAATTAGCCCAAGCGTTACAAGAAGAATGGAATAACATGCTTCAACAACTGATACGTGTCATTGGTTTGATGAGAAGGTGGTGTCAAGCAGTGATAACTGCCCGAGGAGGACACACGATATTGAAACCCTGATTTTCTTTTCTTGGAGTGGTGAGCCACATTAGGTGAGTTTTTTGCTTTTTTGTGACATGTGACTGCCTGAAAGTTATCATTTTATCTGTTATTGGATAATCAAACATAATGTGTGCCAAATTTTATGTCAATCATCACCTGAGCACACTCATGGTGCTTTTTAAAGCACTGCACACTTACTTTTTTTCCGTGAGTATATATATTTTCCATAAAAAAGGTTATCCACATCATACAAACCTGGTTAACAATGGTTCCATGGTAGAGCTCATTGATGATATTCTGGGCAGGAGTGCCAACTAATGATTCCTGTATAGCACTAAAAAGTATTCGATTCAGCTCCTGAACATCATGCTGCTGAAACTCCTGGAAAATGACAATTAAAAATCCAGTAAAAAATGAATCTTTTGGCTTATATATATGTTCTTGTTGTACCTACTGATTTTTATTAGTGACATTTATGTTCTCACTAATCCTGCTAATTCTGCTGGTGATATTTATAATCTTGTGGTTCTTATTGTCTTCATTATCAAATATGATGCAATGATTTTAATTACTGTCAGGGACAAATGCAATTTTCAAACTAGGAGGGTCTCTGACACCTAAGATCCAGTTTTTTGTGGGTTTTTTTGTGTGCATTTTATCTGTTTATTATTTCTGTTGTCCTTGACAAAGGCAGATTGCTAAAATAATCACCTACTACTGCCATTTCTGCACCCCCCCCCTTTTCTATCTTTCTGTAACATACACCTCTGTCCACCTATACTAGTTTCACCACAATCATTATCTTTCACTACTTCGCATAGTGCAGTCAAACGTTTGGACGTTAGACTTTTTCTTTTTAGAGGTAAATTATGAAGCTATTGAGAATGGGAGCAGCCTTGCCAACAGCACAGTAGTTTCTCAGAATAAATTAACAGGCAAATTGGGGGGGGGGGGGGGGAAGGTATTACAAAGTTATGATATCAAATGAAAAAAATTACAAACCTCTTTTCCCTTCTCACTTTTATTTTTAAAAAATTTTTTTTGTGGTAAAACACAGGAACTGTACTACCCCTTTTTCATGCATATGAACCCACCTGACTGGCTGAACTGGAGTGCCAAAGATTACACGGATAACAAATCTGAAAAAGTGAAACTCGTGGCGGTGAGAGGCTTACCTCTTGGTTTGTCCAACCAAAACTACTGGTGAGATTAGCGGTGCTGACACTCTGCTGATCACTGAGAAGTAACTGTGAGAAGAGACGCTGCAGCTGCAGGGGTATCACACGAACCTGCCAACACAAGAGCACGACATTTCTAAAAACTGCACAAAGAGGAAAGAGACAAAGGAAAAAAAAAAAAAAGAAATGAAAGGAAATGAAAGATATTGAAAATTTACATTTCCAGATGTGGCATATACTAAAATACATGCTTGATTTCTGATAGGGGCAAGAGGAATCATCATTACTCATAAATAATCTTTCAACAATGATGATTTCTCACTAAAATTCACTGCAGTTTTCATTTATTCCTAACTAAACAAATCAGAACATGGCCCTCTTAAATATGATAATATTGATAATATCCTTCATGGTGGGGACTAAGATTAAACTTAAGAAGCCAAGCTAGGACATGTCTGTCAACAATGTGTAACAACTAACTCACTTTTGAACTTGGGCTGTCTTTATTTTTTAGACTGCCAAGATCTTCTTCTGTTAAGGTAAAAAGTTTTTCTGGAATGGAAAAAAAAAACAAAACATATATTTCAAATCAACAATAAAATTAAATTCTAATGTCAAAGTTAATTTTAACAACAGTGAAACCCTTCTTTAATGTTAATGTGTGCATGAATCTTGACCTACCAAACAGTACCTATGACATAAGAACTTCCTTTTGTTATCAAGCACAATCTTTTGTAAAGTTTGTGTTTAGCATTTATAGCAGTTTGAAATGATAAACTCCCAACAACAGAACAAAACCATATGACCAGCCTGTGTTATCTGTTGTATTTTGAACAGGTCAATTGTCTAGTTTTTTCTGCATGTTCTCATAACTGTCACTGAATCTCCCATTTCTCTGTTTTACTTCTTTTGTACAGGGTCCAACATAAAGCATAGCGGATTTAACTGACGTAGTGCGCAGAAACTGAACGCATGTGAAAAAAAAAAACATGACGTCAGAGATGAAGCAGACAAACAGTCATTTTTAACAATGGCTTCTTGGCAAACACAACATCGTGCATTCACCGTTGAAACTTATTTTAAAAGTGGAGAATCATCTATTACTGTACAACGAAAGTTTCGTTGCCATTTTGAGTTGCATCTCCGTGATAATGTTCCCGATCGGAGGACGATTTTAAGGTGGGTCAAAAACTTTAAGGAAACTGCTAATTGCCTTAATAACAAGTCTACTGGTCGTCCAAGAACTCAACAAACACCTGAACGAATTCAAGAAGTCCGCAACGCATTGCTGAGTAGCCCTCGGCGATCAGCTTTTAGGAATGCTTTGGCACCTGGCATCTTCTTACTGGTAATAGTGATCTTTATGTGCAGATGCTAACTGAATACTTCATTCCAGACTTGACCAATAGAAAAAAAGAGACTAATATGGTTTCAACAAGATGGAGCAACTGCCCACACAGCCCATCAGTCCATGGCCATGCTGTGACAAGCATTTCCCAATCGTCTTATTTCCAGATTTGGGGATATTCATTGGCTGGCAAGGTCACTGGATTTATTGGCCACAGACTTCTTTTTGTGGTAGTATCTCAAGAACATGGTGTATGCTAATTGACCACAGTCAATTGAAGACCTAAAAGATCGAATCCGACACTGCATTCAAAATATCCCTTTGAACATGTTAAATGCAAGAATTTTCCAGACGCTTGGCTGAATGTATCAAATGTAATGGCGGTCATCTAACCAGAGTAATTTTCAAAACTTAAATATGATTGTCAGTAATAATAATAATACCCACTTTTCTGAGTTTCATTTCACTTTTTTTTTTTTACCAAAACCATGTATAGCACTTATTTATTTTCCATTTTTAAAATCCAGCTGTGCTTTATGTCGACCCTGTATTTTCCGACAATTACCAGGTTCTGTCAACGTCTGTCTATTATAAACCTACCTAAGGAAATTTTAACTCTTTCCGTGCCGGAGGAAGAAACACGGACGTGTTGTGGAGTGCCAGAGTAAAAATGCGGGTCTTGATATGTTAGGGGGTATAGTTATAAAATGGAATGGAAAACAGTATTCCATGTACTTCCGTATACTTAATATGTTTCAAAGTATAGCTAAATGAATGAAAATTTCATAAATGCAGAGTTTTTTAGGAAAAAAGAAGTAATGTGATGCTTTTAGACACTGACTGTGGCCAGCTCACCATCGGCGAGGTCTAGATCTGCACTACTTACCACTACTTACCATCTGAGATGTGTAGATCTACTTGTCGATCTCATATTGTGACTCTGTGTTGCATTCTCGCTGAATGAATGTCTGAACTAACCTCCTAACTACTTCTCCAGTCATCTAAATATGTTTAGATCTACTTAGAAAACATTCAAGAGCAGTGGGGTGGCCATAGGCTATGTCCATACCCCTATCTACATCGTCAAAAATTGAAAAATTTCCATGCTTCTCGTCCTTTTTCTCGCTCGGCATCGCTCATAACTAGGCGCTCTTTCACCATTTTGAAAAGTGTCACCGGAATCGCGGACGAAATATGTACAATCTAAATGTTACACCGGTTGTTTTATTGAAACAAACAAGGATCATTATAATGACCATTGGTTCGCAACGGGAAACCGGAAGCGTCATTATAATGACCATAGGCATGGAAAGAGTTAATGCCTTTTTCTTATTTCTAATTACTTTTCAAAATTCTGCAATAAAATTTAAAACTAATTAAAATTTAGAATTTAATTTTCAACTTGGACTATTTTTCTGCTGTGCAAATGACTTCAACCTCTGCGTAACTAGTACATTTTCACCGACTCCAACTAAGACTATTTTCTACGGCCTGATTCCAATATAAATAGTAAACATCTTCTTAAATTCCTAAACAAAATTCACCAAACTGCTCAGGTACTCTAGCTTTAGCTGACATCAGTAGCAAACATTTTCTCTTCTCTTTCTTGACCAACTTAGAATTAATGAAATAAAAATTAAAATAACAAGTTACCTCTAAATTCTGGAGTCAGCAGTAAAGTTTGCAACAAAGAGTTGAGATAGCATGTAGCTCCTTGGTTATCAATACCAGCCAGGCCACATTCCAACCTTCGACTTGGAGGTACTGGAATAGATGACACAGCAGATGCTGGAGTTCCCTGCTCAGCACTGTCTTCATTAAATAGATTTCCAAACATTGTGCCTCTTCCAAAGTTACCTCCTCTTGCTGGAAACAAAAAAAATGTAATGGAAAAAAAACATCATGTTTCTGCACCAACACTAGGATGCATACAAGATAGACAAGCATAATAAATGATAATGTATCAGTCAAGACCATTAAACAAACTATGTAGCTGTCTGGATAGCATGGATTTTGGAAGGAACACACAATATTTGGCTGTTAACAACATTTACAAACCCTCTGTCTGAGATAAGCCATTATTTTCTGTTAAGGGAGAAACAGCAGTACACACAATAAAGTTACATGTGACATTTTCTTCATTTCACCTCACCTGGAGATTTCAATGACTTTGGTACACTGACATCCCATGAGCATTCATGCTATGGAATCCTTAAAAACTTCAAGAATTAAGGTTCTGTCATTAGATGCATTGGTGAGTATTTTATTTCTAAAGTTGGTATTCAAATGAACACAGTTTTATCATATTTCATGTGGTGATATCTGACAGTGTTTTTCAACTGGACCACAAATTAACAGAGAACCTGAATCCATTAAATATACCCCATGCCATTTCTAATGCAGAAAGTTCAGTGCATTTGAGCCACATGGGAAATGGTTCTATATTTTCAAATGAGGAGAAAACATCAACAGATGTATTTAATCCAATTTTTCAGCTAAAAAGACCCACTGCTACAAGAATGTGAGCACAGTAGGAACACTATGAACAAAACAGTGAGTCTTGCACACATATTAGCAGGGTATTCTTCTTCTTCAGCTTTCTGAGCATTAAGGCTCATTGCTGCAGATAAAGTTTGCCTCCATTCCTCTCTATTCTTAATCGTCTCTCTCCATCTG
This sequence comes from Achatina immaculata, assembly GCA_009760885.1. Taxonomy (NCBI): domain Eukaryota; kingdom Metazoa; phylum Mollusca; class Gastropoda; order Stylommatophora; family Achatinidae; genus Lissachatina; species Lissachatina immaculata. The sequence goes on along the minus strand of CM019691.1, from coordinate 61,174,071 downwards.
GTGACACCAATTTCCTTTATATCCTCTTCTATGTTGTCTTTCCATCTCTGTCTTGGCCTACCCCTTGGTCTTGCTTCCCTCATCTCTTGCGCATACATTTTATTTTAACATCTTAACGACATTTCTAAGAGGGTCTGGACACCTGTGGCTGAACATTTTTTCCTTAGCAACCACAGGGGAAAACAGGACACTTCTGTTAATGCAATCTGTTCTTGTTCTGCTGATGTATGATCTCGGAGGGTCCTAGAACAGCACCTTATTTTCCAGCCTGGCTGTCTCCACCCAGCTGGAATTAACATCTTCAGCTTCCTTTAACTTCTTTAGTTTTCCACTTTTTCTCTGCAATTTATACTCTACTTTCTTGTTTTTTTCTCCTAGCTTTCCACCATTACCTTCTCTTCTTCTCCAGCATCCTATAGGTGTTTACTGCCCCTCTGGGTACTGCCCTTCATTCACCAGTTTCATATTATTTCCCTGCTTTCCTCACCTCTCTCCACCACGATTTGTGCCTCTAGTGGCCTACAGGTGTTTATGCCCCCTTCTGTTCATTCTTCATTCATTATCTCTCCGCTTCCCTTCCCCCCACCCCCGAACATTTCTCTAATGGCCTACATGTGTCTTTTGCCATTCCCTTCCCCCACCCCACCTATCATCTTTCAATAGCTTCTTATTTCCAATTGGCTTCATCTGCTATCCTTTATAGACCCCATGGTCTCTATGCCTCGTCAATGGGACATGCATTCTTGTGTTTCCTACATAGGAGGATGCCACTAAGATAAGTTTTTCATTTTCTGTTAGTGATATGTTGTGTTTTGTTTGTGTATGCAATCCTTGGAAAAGGCTCATGCCAAAATATTGGATGTTGTATGTTTTTCATTTATACATTCTCATCTTACTCTCATACTTTCTATTCGTTTTTTCTCACTTACTCACTCCCTCTGTGTAAAATTGCACCATACACCTCTATCTACCTTTATTATCTGAACTAGTTTTACTGCAGTCGCCATCCCTTTTATCTGCGCATGCATAATTTTAATTTGTCTCCTCACTTCCATTCTTTCTACATGGCCCAACCAGTGTAGTCTGTTCAATTTCAAGACATTTATAATTCGTTGAGATTTAAATAAGCTGTTCCGTTCAATGTTCTTTCTAGCTCTCCATTCTCCACTGCTGGTATCCTTTATTGGCCCAAAGGTTCTTCTTAGGATCTTGTTCTCAAAGATCTGCAATTGTTGTTCATCTTTCTTTGTTGTACTCCACATTTCTGATCCATACATGATGGCTGGTCTTATTATAGTTTTGTAGATTGTTATTTTGGTGTTTTGAGACAGGATTTTGGATTTTAACAAGTGTTACAAGGCGAAGTATAATTTATTCCTTATCTGTACTCTGATTTTAATTTCCTCTCTTACTATGTTGCTTCTGCTGAGGGTTGTGCCTAGATATTTGTGTGTTTCTGCTTTCCTAACGATCAAATCTCCAACATTTACATAATCTGGATCATTCTGCCTCTGGTCTCTTGACATCTTTATATACTCTGTCTTATCTTGGTTAATGGTCAAACCCACTTTTAGTGCCACATCTCTCAGGTGTATGCAAGTACTGATGACTTCTTGCATAGTTTTCCCCCACTAAAATGATGTCATCGCCATATCTTAGTATTTTAGCGTGTCCTTCCATAGCCTTTCTTCTTTCACTTTTCTGATTACCTTTCCTTGTGTTTATTTTATTATTTAGCTCTTTTCTGAATTTTTCTTTAGTTTCTTCTCTTTTCAAAGCACCTCTATTTATTACTGAACTTTTATTTAATTTACTACAAAAATTTTCTGCACTTTGAGTTTTAGTCTAACTCCCACAAGATAATGGTCGGTGCTGCATTCAGCCTCTGTGCAACTTCTAATCTGAAGTATGTTTGTTGTGTGCCTGATATCAATTAAAACATGGTCTATCTAGTGGCATGTTATTTTATTGGGTGATTTCCATGATTGTTTCTGGATGTTCTTATTCTGTAATCACGTGCTGATTACTCTCATTCCATAAGTTTCTGCCATATTTATTAGTCTCCATCCATTATCATCAGATGTTTCATGCAGAATTTTTTTTTTTCTGTAATGTGTCTGTGTGATTCTTCCTTTCCTATCTTTGTACTGAAATCTGCTAGTATTATCAGTATATCATGTTTCTGGGTCTTCTCTATTACTCTCTCTGTGTTGTAAAAATCATCTTTGACTTCATCCTCTATATCTTCTGTTGGCGCAAGCACATTAATCACTGTTATATTTCTCTTTGTTCCCTTGATGTGGAGGCTGCTGATTCTTTCACTGGTGGCACTGACGCCCATCACTAAGTCCCATACTTTACTCTTGACAGCAAATTATATATTAGAAGAATATTACAAAGGATATTTTTGAAGGAGACCCAGGAAAGAAACAAAATTTTTAAAAAAACAGCCATTACAGACCCTAAACTAGACCACAGCTTTTATTTGCTTTATATTTAACAAGGACAAGAGTAGACTTTGTGTGGCTGCAATACGGTATAAAAAAAGGCCTGTTTAGACCTACTGGCTTTTGCTACCCCAGGTTGTCTACAGGACTGATTAGAATCTGATATTTTTTCTTTGGGTCTAGTATTCTTTCACAATTTGGTATTATTATTTACTTTGTTTTGTTTCCATGCAACATTCGGATTTTCTGTTGTAAATTGACTGCATTTAGTAATGGAATGGTACGATCCTTAGGGGCAATATTGCAACAATTGGGGGGGGGGGGGATAAGGACCTCTAAAATAACATACGCTGAAGCGTCGTCGTCAACGACACAGACATAGAAGACATTCTGCAGTCTACATGTAACATTCCCAGAAATACCGTTTCTTTCATTTTACCCAAAATGTTGCCCCCCGAGACAAAAATCTTGTTCGATCTGGACTTACCGTATCAAAACCGAAATTACTAACAAATTTTAAACATTTAAATTCCATATTTCGTGACACAGTTTATTCACTTCTGTAACCAACAACCCGTAAAACTCGTTAAGGAAGTTTCTGTCCTAAAAACTAATGTTACCGCTTTTCTGTCACTTTTCCTAATCCCTTGGACGATCCATCAACTTTTCCTCATGCCGTAAAATGTTGTCTTCTTGGTACGCTTTTCACAAAAACATTACATGACATAGAAACGAAACAAATCATGGCAAGAAATGGTAATACTGTATCTTGTGTACATCTTACCTCCTTTCCGTGTCGTTAAACGTCACATAGGGCTCGCATGATAGTTCATGAAATTTTCCTGTTTTCGGCGAGCTTTTCAACCTTATCAAATGATTTTATGCCTACTAATTTGGCCTTTTACAATGTCCTCTATAGAGTTTCACGTGGTCGACCTCTTTTTCTTCGGCCTCTTGTGTTCCACTTGATAGCTTATTTTGAGATTCTCTATTTCTTCCCATCGCATGATCGACATATGTCAATCTCCTTTTTCAGATCACCCATGGGACAGGTTTTTGTTCGCTCATCTGCCTTCTCTCAGCATTGTTCATGAATTCGTTCCACTTTATAATTTTCCTTAGACATTTGTTTTCAACAGAGTCTAATTTCTTGTCTATTTCTTTAGTTGTTTTCCCGATTTCTCATGCATAAATGAGGGTGGATATTACATTTTAATTGAATAATCTTAGCTTGGTTTTTGTGGTTATAACTTTTGAATGTCATATGTTCTCAAGATTCTTGAAGGTCAATGCTGCTTTTGCAATTCAAACTTCCTTTCTTGTGTCACCATCCTAGTCTATGTAGCTGCCAAGGAATGCAAATTGATGTGCTTCTTCAACAGTTGTTCTTTCTACATTTATTTTTCCTTCTTGATTAATGGGAAGTTTCATTACTTTCGTTTTTTATTCCCTTGTTAATTTCAAGTCTTATTTTCTAGCCAGTGAAGACAGGGTATCTGTTTTTTCTTGCATTGAACTCATATTGTCACTGATAAGAGTTATGTCATCAGCAAAATCAAGATGATCTAGTCGGGTTCATAGGCAAGATATTGTGATATCTTCTATCCTTTTAAAACAGCTAATTTCCTTTGGGTCTGGGGCTTGTTATATATTTGAAACCCTCTCTCCCTGTTTTTGCCTTGGCCCTTTTGCACAGGCAGATCTCTATCAGACAGTCTTTCGGCTATAAGATATGGAGATATCATTATTTCTTAATCTTAACTCAGCACAAGTCTGCTTATCTCAACTGTGTTGATTAGTTTTTTTTATTTATCATCATCATATTATTTCAGTTTCAATTTCTGCAGGTCTTTAATCTTTTATTCATGTGTTTTGGATTTTTTTTTTTTTTTACCCGAGGGTTTCTTAACAACAAAGACCTTGCAGTACTGGACAGGTCTATCTGACATGTGCAAAGAATTCACATCAAATATGACTTGACTGGTTACAAAAACAAATCACACATATACAGAATCACACATTAAACTGTTAGAACTTGAAATGTTAATTTTATTTACCAGTATGAATATATATGAAAATGCATTTGACTGTAGAACAGTCTTTTATACAATATAAGTAATATTATAACAGATCATTACACTTTTTACAGGGTTGTCCTTGTATCACATATAATGCAGTTACTTAATAATCAATATATAACAAAACAAATCTGAAAATCTGACTGACAACCTAATTTGCATAGATATATCAAATAAGGAACTGCAAGAAACATTAAAGGAGATAAAGTGGCTAAGGGAGACTAGCAAGATAAGAAAATGCAAATGAAAAAAATAACATTTACTAGTTTACATAATTCAGAATAAGTAAAATAATGGAAAAACAATTTAGCAAATTTAAGAGAAACAATAGTTTAAAAAGCTTATTCATTCATTTGCATGTCCCTTGCGGAACTTTGCCTTCCTAACAGTACTCCTGTAGGCCTCTCAGTTGTGAGCAAGATAGCCTGCTACTGATGCATCCATTTGCAGATCATCAACTATGTAAAAAGCTTATACTAAGGGTAATTAATCACCAAATATATAAAAAAAGATTCTGAGATTTATAACTGGTAAAAAATTACATTATGTAATCTATACCATATGTGGCCCACAAGGCCTTCTTTTGTGGCCCAGGAGATTATTATGAAAATATAATTTATTTGAATAAAATTAACAAAAACATGTTTTAAAAATTTCAGACATTTTTAAAAGACCTGAAAACCCAATTACTGTAAAAACAATTAATTCAGCTTTGCTTCATAAATGTCACTTTTTCTCAATTTTAGGTATGTTGGAAAAAAAAACTAATTAATATAGGTGTGGCCCAGTCTTGATTTCCACACAGAGTTGTGGCCCTTGAGGTCACTGGCGTTGAATGCTCCAAATCTACACATATCAGAGAAGTGATTGGCTCATTCAACTACAGAGAGATGTGATTATTCACAAGAATGCTGTCTCATTACAGGGTAATAAGAAGTGTCAGTAAAAAGATCAATTTAACAAACAACCATTTTCACTGATGATGAGAATTTGAAGATGTTGTACATTACACTAAAAAAAAAAAAAACCCCAAAACTTTAAGACAAATAAAAGCACAAGGCAGAAAATACTGGAAAGTTCAGCAAAATGATATCTGTAAGGAAATAAAGAACTACTGTACATTCATAGATTTCCACCTGACATATTTTTTTTTAAATGCTGAAGAGGAACTGATAATTAAACTACAACTAAGATACTGGAATGTCATGTGAGAACAATATTTCTATCTGGAAATGAAGGCTTGATAACAACAAAAAAGAATAATGACACCAAAAATACAACCACTTGATATTCAAGTTTAAGAAGGCCATGAATATAGAAAAATAAAAGCTCTTTTGAAACAACATGTAAAACATACCAGTTTGTCCCAATCATTTCCAGCTTATGATGTTCTGGTCTAACACTGAGGCACACAAGAAATCCTGAGAAATTCTGCTACAGGGCAGTGAGGAAGAGTAAGAACACATGACATAAAAAAAAACGCAACAAGAAAACTGACTGCAATGTCACAAGAGTCCAGAAATAAGTCCAAATTGCAAGAAACCCTGGACCACAGTAACAAAATAAAGAAATAAGCGACACTTTTATTTCAGATAAAACTCCAACAACAAAATATAAGCCACACACATAGACTCTCATTTTAAAAGCAATAACCTCTTTTACTCCCCCCACACATACAAAAAAAAAAAAAAGCACACACAAAAAAGCCAATCTGACAATGAACAGACAGATGTTTTACTTACCTGAGCACAAAAACAAAAAATTTCCCCCAAAAATAAAAGACCATAAACCACAGTTTTTTTACTTCTTTCATTCACTGCTGTCTAGCTCTTTCAATTCATCTTGTATTATTGGAGTGAATTTTTCATAAATCACATTAATGTTTCATGCTCAAAAACATATGTTTTAGTGGTGCATATATTTTATTAATACTACATTATTGTCTAGTTTAGTACAAGCCCACCACCAAGCCAGTGACATAATTTACAATCTCCTTATTTTGGACATATTCAAATCTAATATAAATGTAACTGTAAATCAACATAGAACTCACGTCGTCAGCTGCTATGTACTAAAGGATAAACTGAAGAGAAGGCTACTTACAACCTTTTATTTTTATCACTGATATAACTGTACAACACAAACACACAATTTTTACATCCCATAATTATTTCTCTCATATTTTCAATGAAATTACCCACAAACACACCACCCATATAAAGGTTGTATTCTTCTCTCTTCTCCCCACCACCACCACCACAAAAACACTGATATATTACAATTTGCAATCATTTAACACAGTACAATCATTAGCTCTGGTCAAGGAAACATTCTGTGCATGTCAAATCTTCAGCATGGAATGATCTTTACTATATAATAATGTGTCTAGGTATTCACTGCTGCTTATTCAAAACAGCATAGTTCAACCTCAAGATAAAAATGAAATACTTCATACAGTAAACATACTGCATATAATGTTAAGCACATTGGTATACACAAGGACTGAGTGACAATGAAGGTATTTTTTCATATAACTTACATTGTATAAAACAGCCTTTACTTTTTTCTAGATAATATTCCTCTTCAACTTTCACCTTCAGCCTTCTCTCTCTGGAAATTCATTTCTTAAATGTACAGTAAACATGAAATGATCTGACAGTGCAGCAGTGAAAAACAGAAACAAAACGTTCCTAAAGAACACACAAAAGATATCAAACTTAAGATATTTACTGCTAAGACATGGACGGAGAAAAGACTACAATTAAATTTCAATGTTATATTTTGAATGCATGCCTCTATAAGAATTAATAATTGTCACCTAAATGCAGAAATATTTTAAAAATTTAATGGTGCAGAAACTGCTTCAAATGAAATATTAAAAATATTTAGAAGTTTAATTAAAAAAAAACATTTCTCATGTTTTTTTAAAAATATTTTTAACCTGAAAAAAAAAAACAACCAGTAAAATTAAAATATTGACTATGTAAGTGCCCTTGTCATTATAACTTGAAGCTCAACTTTGAACCTGTTGTCAACAAAACAGAGTGGTCCAACTCTCTTTATGCACATGCATTGAATCTGAGCACACTTGACATGTCAAACAAGACACAACAGGGACTGCTACCGACATTGTATCTCCACCTGTGTGTGTAATCTGTGACACTCCAACACCTCTGCCCACCACCATGATAAAGCAATACATGTTACAGTTTGATAAGCTTTGACCCCAAGTGACAGTTTGGCTACCATATATAAAGCACTCATCTTTTTAAACAGAAAAATAGACAAAACAACAAATTCTGCATTCAAATATATGAATAAACTTTCTGGAGAAGAGTGCACATAAGATTTGTAAGTATGAACTATATATGTATATGAAAAACAGAATTAAGGTAACATAGGAAAAAACATAAAATCTCCGTTTATATAAAAAAAAAAAAACGCTAACTGATATGATCATTCCATCCTGAACAGTTTGACCTGGGTAGCTTTTCAGCAGCTGGACAAACAGCCTACCTTAATCATGCTCTCCAAATCTAATCTGCCAGCAAAGTCTTTCACACATAAAATTTAGAATATTTTCTTCTTTCTTCTTTTATTCTTGCCTCCATGCCATTAAGGCATATTGAGGATACAGTGTTTGGCACATGAAAGTGTCATGTGGTCAGTATCACACCTGGCCACATTTACCTTCCCAGACTGCTCTAGTACCCATTTTCAGAGGCTGGGTGACCCCGGGGCCTTTTTCGGTATGTACCAGAAAAAAATCCCACTGCTGGGACTGAACCCAGTACCACCAGATTAGTAAACCGAGCATCTAACTACTCAGAATACTTTCAGTCTACCTTAAAAAGCTATGGTATGTGAGAGCTTTCCACAACTGAACAATAATGTCCTGAAAAAAATAAAAGAAAAATAAAGAAAATCCCATGCTGTTCTGAACTCCTCAACTTTTTCTTCTGAAGTCACTCATCTGTTTGAAGATTATTTATAACACTTTATTATTACTCTGGAAGCAACTTTCTTTTTTTGGCAATTTATGCACACAACATTTTATGCACCTTGGGACAAAGGTGCATAAATAACACTAAAGAGTTATATATTATATAACAAAAAAAAAAACCACTTTATCTTTCTCACTTCAATGTCTGTCAGATCTATACATGCTATAACCATTCTGGTTTTAGGACCCTGAGGACTCCAATTTATATTATTACAAAAGTCTTGTCCATATTCTCACAGTCTATTATCTAAAGTATCTTAAAAGTTTCCCACTACTAACTAGTCATGCTGAAATCATATGCAGAAAAAAAAAAGCAAAATCATATAATGAAACAGAGCAAGTAAGTTATAACAAATGATGGTGACTGAACATTAGTGAAAAATCAACCAAGAATTTTTTTAAAAAATGAACTACAGATCTATATTGCAGAAAGAAGTCTCAGTTGAAAAGTAAATGGTAGTAAAAATGAGATTCAATGTAACTTTTCAAAATAAAATGCTGATTTTAAAACATCAACAGGATAATTTCTGAATTAGAACTAAAGAAGTAATTTTTTACACTATCTTTTTAAAGAGAAGAACATTATCATTTTACACTATTTTTAAATGGGGAAAAAGAGTAGGCTCTATTTTACATTATCTTTCTATGGAGAAAAAGAGCTGACTGCAGTTTACACTATTTATGGATAAGAGCAACTACCATTTTACACTATTTTTTATAGAGAATATGAGCCAACTCCATTTTACATTATCTTTTAAAGAAAAAGAACAGATAATATTATTTTTACACATCTCTCAAACTGTGTCATAGAGCTTGCTCCCCAGATATCTGTAAATTCTTCACAATATACAAAAACTGATGCTCTTAAAGGGAAGCTCAACCTACTTCAGCTCTAAAAACATAACAATGGGACATTCAAACCAAGCAACATCCCATTATCTTTTTTACATAAAAACTTCTGCATCTCATTCTCTTGGACCTATTAATCATGAAGCATAAACTTATACAGTGCGGGTAGTTTGAAATCCGTTTTTGTAAGAAATATCAATACACAAGAAACCTGTAACCTCAATGTGCACATATTCATTTTTTAAAAAATCACCATATTTCTGCTTACTAATTTGTGCTAAGAATATTTATAAAGAAATGCTCACAGAATTAATTAATCCAATCAATTAATGTGAAATGTAACAAACACAAATGAAATGATGGTTGACACTATGTTTTGTTTTTTTCCCTTAAAGTTGTCACAAATGATGGGATGATGAAGCTCTGGAGACAGCTATATGCACTACTTACAATGTCAAAACAAATTATGCTTGAAAGTTGTTCCAAGAAATATAATGTCTGATCTATGTACAAAGATTAAACGGAGGAAACAGTCACCTGAGTCTGAAATAACCAACCAGTTGAAAGTCGCTCGTTCCTTTAGTTTTAACCTAACATAACCCTGGAGCAGATGTGAAGATATCAAAGAAATATGCAACATGCCATTGAATGTGGTATACAATTATGGGCCAAAACCAGGCAACAAATACTTCAATAAAGCTGGATCAAATTCAGTAATGAGGTATGAATATCACATTATCTGAAGCACAGGAAAAGGTTACATTCCCACATTCAATAAAAGGCTGATAAATTAGCAGAGCCAGAACACAGCTGAAGATTTAAAAAACCACAAGACCATTCAGTGTAATGGAGAGTTAACTATAATGACTTCAAGTCAGTAATAACAACAAAACGATATTAAACCATAGATGATAGCAGACTATACACACATAACAAAGTAACTCAGAATTCATAATCTCCAACAGAACTTGCCCTGCATGGGGAAACAGAAATTCTTTAACCTTGGACATGATTAGAATTGAGATGAGGATGAACTGGACCACAAGACCTCTGGCCTTAAAGTACACAGAGAATATCCCAATTACCTGCAGCACTCATGTCCACAAAGACAGTACTGGAACAGACAGAATAAAGACATGATTGCTAAGAAAGCTTTCTGACATTAAACAAACTGCCGGAAGCTTTTAGCAGCCACAGAAAAATTCTCAAAGCAACTACAAAGCAGAAGCATTTGATTTTGAAAAATGCAGCAGAAAATGACAGAGGACAATCTGCTCCCAAGTGAACATGAACAAAAAACACAGGAGATCTGAGAACAATTCCCGTATGTCAGCTTACTGATAAAAGGGAGGTGCTACAGATTTCATCTCAGCGAGGGAAAGAGAAGACAAGCTGACAGATAAATGTGGAAAAACTCCTGAATGAAGGAGAAGACAAGCTAACAGATAAAGGTGGAAAAACTGTCTCAAACAGGAATGAATAACATACAAGGAAGCTGAGAAATTAATTTATGAGAGAAACAAGAACATGAGGAAGAAATGGAATCTTGGTGATAATACAAAAATGGTTCCTAAATGAATACAGAATAGTAAATGGTAACTCCATGCAAGACTCAAAAGACTGAGAAACTACTGAAAGTTACTACGGAACTCAATGACAAAATAAAATCTCATCACTGTACAGAGCATCCAGTATGTACAAGCAACAACAAAAACAAAAGTATACGCAGCCAACATTAGTCCAGGACAACCCAATGTGGATGCTGAAAATACTGACTGGCAACTCATTCTTTAAACATATTAAAGCAAATATCAAAAAGGTTTCACCGAAAAAGAACCAGTAACAAACTGGTTACACAATCAAAAGTTTATGGACATGTCAAGAGAAGACAAAAAAGTAAAAAGAGCCTAATAGTCAAAGAAAAACTCACAGGACAAAAAAGACTTGGTGAGAGGGAAAAAGAAAAGTAAGAGTGGTGATACTTCAGCATGTTACCGTGTAGCTTCTATAAGGTGCAGGTGCATATTTTCCTGGGACAATTCAATCTTCTGGCTCCCTCTATCTTGCCATCCAAGCTGCCATTTCAATCACAATTCTCCTTACACATACAACTAAATATGAAATATTCACACTGATCATACAGGAAATGGAAGCAACTTTTGCTGAAATATAACCACGGGCAGTTCGAAGCTCAAAAACACCATACAGGATTGTTTTAATCTTTCACCTAAAAGAGCAAAATGTCATGGATTTTCAGCATTCCTCTACGTATGTAGAAGGGAAAATTCCTCGGATGCCATGTAACTCCCCTTCCCACCATCCATCACCCAGTTTCTCATATATGCTGATAACATCACCTGCAAAACAATATTCATCATGCATTAACAAGAGGTTTTTTTTCTTTTTTAAATGGACCAAAAAGTCTTCTACTAGTTTTAGAATCAATAACCAAATGCACAAATAAATCATCAAATACATATTTATTTAAAATATTAGTTTTCTCCATGATTTTAAAATATAACAATATAAAAGAATTCCCCTGTGCTAATTATGATAATCACACAGAAAAAAAATCACATTTAACACACAAAACTATAAATATAAGTCATTCATGTATATTTAGAGACTGAATTCTCACTTTTAAACATGTGAAGCAACAAGTATTCAGGATGTCATAAGAAGTTTGTTTACTTCACACACAAAGAGGAAGAAAACAGTAAAACACTTCTTCTAAATATGTGAGTTATATCAGGAAAACACCTCTAAATATGTGAGTTTTTTATCAGGAAAGCAGCTCTAAATATGCGAGTTACATATGTTCTGAGTATGTGTTCTTTGGGACCCACTCAGTGCTGTAACATCCAACATAGTGGGTTGTTTTTAATATTTGTCTAATATTTTATATCTTTGTAGTAAAGATAACTTTATAAACTTCTTTTCATATCTGTCACTACATCTCTATGTCTACAGAATTTTCATTATCAACTTCTGTGTCACTCATCTCCTGTTTATGGCTGCATTTATTATGACCTTCTTTCATAAGTTTCTCTTTTTTTTTTTACCCACTTCTTTCATTATTCACAGTGAAATGTGACTTTAATTACTGACAAAAAAAAACAGGAAATCATTCATTCAGCAGTTTTCATATTTTTGTCTATTGCTACTGTGTCTATGTAATGAGCACTATAAAACAGACTTCTAATACTTTATGCAGGCTTTTGTAATCCTTCTGGAATCTTCTTCAGTTCTTCGTGTGCTGAGACACAAACAGTCAATACTGAAAGAATAAACAAAAGTCTGAACAAACCTGCTTTAATGGACAACTCATCAGCTCGAACAGCATCATAGTCATACAAGGCCTTGCAGTGACCAATCACAAGTGGAGATGGAAACTCATCTTCAACTACAGACAAGGAGGGAAAAAAACTCAAGATCAGAAATGACATCACAAGATTAACAAAAACACTCTATATGTCTGATGTCCATATTATGTCAGTACACATGATCAAAAACATAAACAGCCACAAAAATACTCTGGCGAAAGCAACATACAAAGGACTAGACAATAAAGTAAAAAGCTCAACTAGAAGGGATAAAAGAGAATATGTAGACAATATGGTGAAAGAGGTAGAGAAAGCAGCACAAACAGGAGACAGCAAAACTTTATATATCATACACAAGAGGCTAACATGTACTAAAGAAATACCAATCCTTAGGAAAACTGGAACCCTATTAACATCAAGTAAAGACCAAAAGCAAAGATGGGCTGAACACTTCCAAGAAATACTTAACTGACCACACCCAGAATTGATAAACCCTGAAACTGACTTACCAACCCCACGACTAAATGTCAACCTAGAGGAAATTACATTGCATAAAATTGAAATAGCAATGAATTTAATGGCTAACAACAAAGCTGTAGGTGAAGATGAAATAACACCTGAAATGTTAACTCTTCCCATAGCTCAGGAAGAAACGCAGACCTTCAGCTGGGTGCCAGATTAAAAGTGCGGGTCTTGATATGTATAGGGGCATATTAGTAAAATGTAAATGGAAGTTTTTCCAAGTGAAAAGTGTAATTATGTTTCAAAATAACTAAATATGTATGAAGATTTCATAAATGCAGAGTTTTTTTTTATGAAAAAATAAGTAATGTGATGTTTTTAGACATTTGATTGTGTCCAACTTGCCATGGGCCATGTCTAGAGGTACACTACGAACCATCTGAGATGCGTAGATCTATCTGTTGATGTCGTATTGCGATTCTATGTTGCATTATCACTAAAATAATGTCTGAAATAACCTAACTACTTCTCCAGTCGTCTAATATGTCTAGATCTATTTTAGATACATTCAAGAACAGTGGTATGGTCACAGGGCATGTCCTAGAACAGCGCCTTATTTTCCAGACTGGCTGTCTCCACTCAGCTGGAATTAACAATGTCTTCAGCTTTCTGTAACTTCTTTATTTTTCCACTGGCTTTTTTTATACTCTAATTTCTTTCTCTATGCTACCCCTCCCTACCACCATCCTATTTCCTTCTCTGCCAACATATTGGTCTTGTCCCATTCACCAGTTTTACATTTCCTCCCTGTAGGTGTTTAAGTTCTTCATTCATTATCTCTCGCGTCCTCTTTTCTCTCCCCTTCCCCCAACACCCCCCCCCCCGACACCTCTAGCGGCTATCATGTTTCTATTGCCTTCCCCCAACCCCTTTCTCCCACTTGTTCTGCTCCTCTCGCTCCTCTCTCTCCGCTTCTTCGCTATGATTGGCTATATCGGGAATCTTTTGTCTGTAGGCACCGGTTTTTTTTTTTTCCTCCTCCTCCTTCTTCCACACACATTTCCACTTTACTGAGAGCAAGACGCTTCAGATAAGTTATATATGTTTGCATTTTGTTTTTGCATGTATCCTCGAATAAGGCTCACGCCGAAATATCGGATGTTGTATGTTTTTCATTTATACATTCTCATACTTTATATTCGTTTTTTTTCTCACCTTGCTCACTTCCTCCCTCACTTTGTAAAACTGCACCATACACCTCTATCTACCTTATTTATATTAACCAGTTTTACTGCAGTCGCCATCCCTTTTATATGTCCATACCCCTATCTACATCACCAAAACTTGAAATTTCTCGCAGAAAACTTCAATTTTCTCCCTTGTAACTAAGCATTCTTTGGCCATTTTGAAAAAGGTCACAGGGCATGTGCACTAAATGTTTACAATCTAAATGTTACACCTGTTTTTTAATGAAACAAACCAAATCTCACTACAGCGACTAAAGGCAACACGTGAGAAACCAAAAGTGTCATCTAAGCGATGAAAGGCCCAGGAAGAGTTAAAAGCTATCAATAATGACAACATGAGACAACTACAGAGAATGTATAAGATTTGGAAAGAAGAAAAGGTCCCTTCTAAATGGAAAAAAGGAATCATTGTTAAAATACCAAAAAAAAAAAAAAAGGCAACCTTAGCAACTGCAACAGTTGGAGAGGAGTAACCTTACTATCAGTTGTGTCAAAAGTATTTTGCAAGGTCATTTTGAATAGACTAAAGATATAGTGGATACTGCAATGAGAAAAGAACAAGCAGGATTTTGAAAAGGGAGAAGTTGCCTCGACCAGATCTTAACTCTAAGAATACTCGAAGAACATACTGAAAAGCAGAAACCATTAATACTGAACTTCACAGACATTAAAAAGGCATTTGATAGCATACACAGAGATTCACTGTGGAGAATTTTAAGTCTATATGGAATACCATCTAAAACTGTCAACATCATTAAGGACCTCTACAACATATATTTTTGTGCAGTCAAAACAGAAAAAGGGATGAGCAAATGGTTCCAGATTGAAACAGGCATGAAACAAGGATGTACACTATCTCCTTTGCCTTTTGGAATTGCAAAAGACTTCATTCATTCATTTGCATGTCTCTTGTGGAAATTTGCCTCTCTAACAGCACAGTCTGGGAGGCAAAGTTCCGCAAGGGACATGCAAATGAATGAATGAATGAATGAATGAATAGCACTCCTGTCGGCCTCTCGGTTGTGAGCAAGATGGCCTGCTGTTGATGCATCCATTTGCAGATCATCAACGATGTCTTGCAGCCATCTTCGCATTGGTCTTCCTCGCTTTCTTTTTCCCATTATGTACCCTTCCAAAACAGTTTTCTCTAGATTATCATGATGTTTAATGTGTCCAAAATATTTAAGTTTTCTCTGTTTAATACTCTTTACTAGCCAGCCTTCTTCAATATTAATATTTTCATAATGAAAAAAAAGCTGCACAGGTAACACAGGTACTGACTGAGTACATGGGACCCAACTAGAAGATCTTGATTTTGCTGATGACATAATTTATCAGTAACAATGTGAATTCCATACAAGAAAAAACAGATATCCTGTCTTCATTGGCTAGCAAAATAGGACTTGAAATTAACAAGGACAGAACAAAAATAATGAAACTTCCCATTAATCAAAATAGAAAAATACACATAGAAGGGACAGATGTTGAAGAAATCAATCAATTTGCATACCATGGCAGCTACATAGACCAGGATGGTGACACCAGAAAGGAAATTAGAATTAGAATTGCAAAAGCAGCATCGATCTTCAAGAATCTTGAGAAAAAACAGCATTCAAAAGTTATATGCACAAAAACCAAGTTAAGACTATTCAATTCAAATGTAATATTCACCCTCATTTATGCATGCAAAAGCTGGAAAACAACTAAAGAAATAGACAAGAAAATAGACTCTTTGGAAACAAATGCCTAAGGAAAATACTCTGTATCAAGTGGAATGAATTCAAGAACAATGCAGAGATCAGACAGATCAGCGAACAACATCCAGTCTCAGGGGTGATCAGGAAAAGGAGATGGACATATGTTGGCCAAATGATGAGAAGAAACGATCAGAGAATCCCAAAACAAGCTATCAAGTGAAACACAACAGGCTGAAGAAAAAGAGGCCAACCACGGGAAACTCTAAAGAGGACATTGTTAAGAGAGGGCAAATTAACAGGCATAAAATCCCTTGATGAGGTTGAAAAGCTCACAGACAGCAGGAAAAACTGGCGAACTACCTTGCGAGTCCTATATGGCATTTAGCAGCACAAGAAGGATATAAGATAAGATATGATCAAAAGGTAAGATATTATTCACTTTTGAATTTTCATTTATTCACGTAAAGTTTCTTCACTCTGGCTGTAGCTTTCATGATGAAGGCATAAGCTGAAATAACACACTGCTGTATTATTACTGACCATAAATCTGTATCCACCCTTTTACCATCATCTATTTTTACAGTTTTACTATCACTCTTATACATTTAATAGCAAAACATGTACCCTTTATACACTATTGTCTTCTCTTTCTCCATTCTACTGTTTCATTTCCCCTGACACTTCCATCATCTGGTACAAAAATGAATGTCAGTCAATAGATCTGTGACATCCGCAGGCATTCAAGTGCCACTGCTGCCTTAGATAGTCAGCCCGAATATTCTTTGGCGCATAGTTTTCTGACTTTAGCTAGCACTGAGCTTTTGTCACAGCCATGGTTTCCTTTGCGAGGCTGCTTGTTGCTGACTTCTTTCACTGTTCCATAACAATTTATTCCCCCAGCCTCCGCAAAAGAACTGGAGATTCACCAATATATTATAGGCATTCATTCACTCATATACATTTACGTGACAGATCACATTAGTTACAAACTTACTAAACTGATCATCAGGTGAATTAAGTTCCTGATAGTAATCATTTGGTTGATGGAAGAGCATGTAATCATTACTGCCCTCTAGCGCCAAGTTCAAGGGAAGCCGTAAAGTGCTTACATGAAAACTCTGAAATTAGAAGAGTTAATACAAAGGAGTTCATCAATACTTCTCATTTAACTTACATTTAAAAACTGAACAAGATAAACTACATTACTGTGACACTGTTTTCTGACTGAAACAAAATGTAAGATCCTTCCTCAGACGAAACAATCAAAAAAAAAAAAAAGGACAGAGAATGGAAACCAAGTAAAAAAATCATGAACATGCTACATGAGCCACAGCTACAGTACCTGTTTGTCTCTGACAGTCTCAATGTACTGGGAAAACACACTTGCTGGTAATGTTTTTCCCTCCATTTTGCATAGAATGCTGTTGATCTTGTAATGACTGGCCTCTAGAAAGTTGAGCATAAATTTTGTCTGAAGAGAACAAATCAGACATTTCACCAGGCTACCTTTGCTTTAAGTCAGTAATTTATGTAAAAATAAATAAGAATTATTTGAAAAAAAAACAAACTAATGGCAATATACTATTTTCTTTATCCTAAAGCAGGAAATCTCTTTTTTTGTTGTTGTTCACTTAGTCTTAATATGGAAATAAATGAAACTATAAGACACATGTAGTTCTTCCCACCTGTTCCAACTTTTGTCTTGTTTCTTCTTGTGTGCCAGCATCTGCAAAACTTGGCTTGTTTCTGTAAACCTCTATCAGTTTCTCAACACCTAGAGGGAATTACAAACCAAAATTATCTCCCTGCTGAAAGGTAAACCCAGCACCTAGTCTGACAATCATGTGTGATTTCTCTTCTGGAACTACCCTAAAGTAAACCATTACCTTAAAAATAAAATTTTTTAAAAAAATTAACCATTTTGCAAGATCATGCAGCTAACTTTTAAAATTACTCTTTAATATATTATGAAATTCCTTTGATATTAAAGAAACCACAATCACATATTGGTATAATGAGAACATATTTAATATGTTGGGATCGTGGATTTAAACTGGCAAAATTTCTTTTACTATTCCAAACATCACAAACAATCATAACAAAATCTGGTGCTCATTGATTTACACAATCAAAATTCAGAATTATCATCATTTCTGCAATCTGATCTATTGATCCAAAAAAAAAATCTTGACATCAGACTTCCTTGCCATCAAATCAACCAACAAACATAACATGAAACTTTCCAAACTTTCTCCTACACTTAAAATATCTACAGTCTCTTAAGTACATTATCTCAGCTTTTTCAACTAATGTTTACTCTAATTTTATACTACCAAAAGATAATAAATAAATTCTAAGGACTCTAATCTTACCCTCTTTCCCCTTCCTATCCCTCTCAATGTACTGATGTAAATGGATAAGGTAATTTTTCAATGCATTTTTCCTTCTCTCATTGTCCATAGATATTTGACCATCTTCAGCCTGGAAAATTTTCAACAGCAACCATACAATAAATATATTTTCAAATAGTTTAAGCACTTATGAAATATATTTGTTAATACTTATGTGAGTCATCATAAAAATTATATGAAGGCTCAATGAGTAATTTACAAGAAAATAAAACTAAAACACAGAACAACACTGAAAGAAAGAGACACTATTTTGTATAACAAAACATTTTACAAAGCATATATTGTTAATAATTATACCAACTATCTAAAATCATCTCAAAGAAAAGAATACCACCAAAATGTAGCATTACCATCGATGGCACAAATCTGAAACAAGTTGATAGATTCAAGTACTTAGGAACGATTATAACAACTGATGGGAAATGTCACAATGAAATAAAACGCAGATGTGCTCAGGTCAAGTCAGCATTCAAAGAATAAAAAAACATCTTGTGCAACAGATCCGTATCAAAGGAAACAAGATTCAGAGTACTTAAATGTTACATTGAGCCAATTTTGTTTTATGGATGTGAAGCATGGTCTATGAATAAGAGAGTAATGGAGGTCATGGAGATGTGGTTTATAAGAAGGATGTTGAAGGTACCATGGACAGCCAAGAAAACCAATGATGAAGCCTTAAGAGAGGCCGGAGTTAAAAAGCAAAGTATAGCAAAGATCAGAGGCAGACAAGCGAGATTTATAGGACATTTCCTGAGAATTGGAAAATTGGAACACACTGTGGGAACTGGAAAAATTGAAGGAAGAAGAGACAAAGGAAGACAGAGAGAGAAGTTACTGGATGGGCTGTCAGTGTGGCTAGGAAGAAAGTCACTGGCGGATCTCATAATCAAGTCTAAAGACAGGGAATTGTGGAGAGAAATGATCGCCCATGCCATGGCACAGGAATCGAATCTAAAATCTATGAA
This sequence comes from Achatina immaculata, assembly GCA_009760885.1. Taxonomy (NCBI): domain Eukaryota; kingdom Metazoa; phylum Mollusca; class Gastropoda; order Stylommatophora; family Achatinidae; genus Lissachatina; species Lissachatina immaculata. The sequence goes on along the minus strand of CM019691.1, from coordinate 61,154,589 downwards.
TCAATATCACATACACCCCCCCCCCCAGTTATTTCTTCTATTTAGTCAGCAAATGAGGAGCAGGGGTGTTCACTCTAGTATACACAATAAGCCACAACCCAATCTCACTTCCTGACAGCTCTCCCTGGCAGTTGGGTGTGTCACAATAACCTCATGAGTGAGACAGGGATTAACTTAGTCCTCTTGCGGTGACATTCACTAAGATGCTTATATTGCACCACTCTCTGGAAGTGCATCATCCCATGATCAGGTGTGTGAACAGGGACATGTGGAAAGCTGTGACAGACAATTATTTTTGTTATCTCTCTATGATAGCCACCTATCTTTGTTATCTCACTATGATAGTCACCTATCCTTGTTATCTCACTATGATAGTCACCTATCCTTGTTATCTCTCTATGATAGCCACCTATCCTTGTTATCTCACTACAATAGTCACCTATCCTTGTTATCTCACTACGATAGTCACCTATCCTTGTTATCTCACTACGATAGTCACCTATCCTTGTTATCTCACTATGATAGTCACCTATCCTTGCTATCTCACTATGATAGTCACCTATCCTTGTTATCTCACTATGATAGTCATCTATCCTTGTTATCTCACTATGATAGTCACCTATCCTTGCTATCTCTCTATGATAGCCACCTATCTTTGTTATCCCACTATGACAGCCACCTATCCTTGTTATCTCACTACGATAGTCACCTATCCTTGTTATCTCACTACGATAGTCACCTATCCTTGTTATCTCACTATGATAGTCACCTATCCTTGCTATCTCTCTATGATAGCCACCTATCCTTGTTATCTCACTACGAGTCACCTATCCTTGTTATCTCACTATGATAGTCACCTATCCTTGCTATCTCACTATGATAGTCACCTATCCTTGTTATCTCACTATGATAGTCACCTATCCTTGCTATCTCACTATGATAGTCACCTATCCTTGTTATCTCACTATGATAGTCATCTATCCTTGTTATCTCACTATGATAGTCACCTATCCTTGCTATCTCTCTATGATAGCCACCTATCTTTGTTATCCCACTATGACAGCCACCTATCCTTGTTATATCACTATGATAGTCACCTATCCTTGTTATCTCACTATGACAGCCACTTATCCTTATTATCTCACTATTATAGTCACCTTTGTTATCTCACTATGATAGCTACCAATCCTTGTTATTTCACTGTTAGCCACCTATCCTTGTTATCTTGCTATGATAGCCACCTATCTTTGTTATCTCGCTATGATAGCCACCTATCTTTGTTATCTCACTATGACAGCCACCTATCTTTGTTATCTCACTATGATAGCCACCAACCCTTGTTATCTCACTATGACAGTCACCTATCCTTGTTATCTCACTATGATAGTCACCTATCCTTGCTATCTCACTATGATAGTCACCTATCCTTGTTATCTCACTATGATAGTCACCTATCCTTGCTATCTCACTATGATAGTCACCTATCCTTGTTATCTCACTATGATAGTCATCTATCCTTGTTATCTCACTATGATAGTCACCTATCCTTGCTATCTCTCTATGATAGCCACCTATCTTTGTTATCCCACTATGACAGCCACCTATCCTTGTTATATCACTATGATAGTCACCTATCCTTGTTATCTCACTATGACAGCCACTTATCCTTATTATCTCACTATTATAGTCACCTTTGTTATCTCACTATGATAGCTACCAATCCTTGTTATTTCACTGTTAGCCACCTATCCTTGTTATCTTGCTATGATAGCCACCTATCTTTGTTATCTCGCTATGATAGCCACCTATCTTTGTTATCTCACTATGACAGCCACCTATCTTTGTTATCTCACTATGATAGCCACCAACCCTTGTTATCTCACTATGACAGCCACCAATCCGTGTTATCTCACTGTGTTAGCCAACTATCTTTGTTATCTCACTATGATAGCCACCTATCTTTGTTATCTCACTATGACAGCCACCTATCTTTGTTATCTCACTATGATAGCCACCAACCCTTGTTATCTCACTATGATAGCCACCAATCCTTGTTATCTCACTGTGTTAGCCAACTATCTTTGTTATCTCACTATGATAGCCACCTATCTTTGTTATCTCGCTATGATAGCCACAAATCCTTGTTATCTCACACTATGATAGCTACCTATCTTGTTATATGGCTATGACTGTCACTTACAACTGCCACCTGCCAATGCCATCATTACAACAGGACCGAAAGAGCTCAAATTCATTACATTTTGAATATAAAAAAAAAACAAAAACAGTAACAACAATAGTCAGTTGTTTCCATGCCATCTAAAAAAAAAAAAACTCTCTCTCTCTCTCTTACTGATTACAAAATCCAGCTTTATTAATCAAATATTGGCACAGAATTCATTATTAAACATTCATAATATGATTTTTAAAAATTAAAGTTCAGTACTACAGTGAAAAGAAAATCTTATTAAGATTTACATGTTCCCTCTATCTAGAATTTTAACCCATTTTGAGAATACTGAAAGAACAAAATGTTAAAACTTTTTCCCCTTATGAGAATACAACAATGGAGTCTGGAGAGTCAGAAGCAAGAGAGAAGTCTATATTTGTATAAAAGATTGCCAATCACCTCCACTACGAAAGCTAATCTAAATTTGTATAAAAGCCTGCAAATTTTCACAAACAGGAAACAGCAAGGCTTTCACACAGCAAAGTAAAACAGCACATTACTGCATGGTGAGACCTTCAGAAAAATGTAAACAAAACACTTTTAGACATTCTCATAATGAATTCTCATGTCTAAGTGCTTTGTTTACATTTTCTCAAGGTCTAACCATACAATACTGTGCTCTCTTGATTAGGGTTTTTGCCTCTTGGCAGTTTACTAGATGATTTGTTTGATCTTGACTGCCAACCACATTCACTACAAAAGTTAATCTATAGTTTGTATAGAAGACTACCAATACCAAAGATGGAGATACACTGTAGAAGAAGACATGAAAGGATGGAGTAAACAACTGGAGAGAGAGATCAAGAAAAGAAATGACTGGAAACAGACTGTATCTGTGACAATGAATTCTAAAGGTTTACAATGCTGAAAAAACACAGTCAAAGTTATCTCATGTGCAGATAATCTAGAAAATTATTCATCCTTCATTCATCAACAAAACTCCTAAATAACTCTTTTATAATAATTCACATGAGAGCTTCTATTCCAGGTCTCTACTCACATAAGTATCTATCAAGATCTGCTCTGGCTGGCGAGGACCTTTCATGCCCTTTTGTTGAACTATTGTTTTGAGATCCTTCTGAAGGTCCATAGATGTTATGGCCTCATTGAGATGATTAAAATACTGAAGATGAAAAAAAAAAAAAAACCTCTCATTGATCTGATATAAACCATTGAAAATAAAAATGTACCTATGCTTGTTAAAATAATGAAACCCTCACAGCTGGATCAATGCTGCTGAAGTTGAAAAAAAAAAATGCTGTAAAAGAAGTCCCGAAGCTGTTTCAGTAAATGGAAAATTAGTACAAAAAATATCTCGTGTACACACAAGAAGAAAATAAGCACAGATAGAATAACTTTGCTCCAGTCTTTCACATTACGGGTTTATACAAAATTGTATATAGGAAGTTTCATCAATGAAGATTTTATTTTATATTCTTGTAGTGATGATTCTCGGTATGGGTTTATTTTCATTTTGGATTGTATTTTTCATGTGTTAGTGTATGCCTAAACTATACTGCATGTCACCACTTTAAAGAATAAAATAAGATAACTGGTAAATGATACTTCACATACATAGAAAGTATCATACCAAAGTTTTGTAGGAAAGGGCTATGAGATACCAAATCTCCATAGAAAAAAAGCTATTTTCTTTTACATAAAGAAATAAGATATCAAAGCTATGCAGTAACTGCTATGTTCTTTATCTACAGAAATGAGATATCACAGTAGTATATACTGTTTACTTTGACTGATTCTTTGTAGTTGGTGTATTGCATCTGATTCGTTGTTGCATTTCAGTTGTTTCTTCCATTCAGATCTGCACTGGCTACAGATTATAGTTTTTGCATCTTGGTAGTTTACTGGATGATTTGTTTGATTTTGATTGCTGCCAGCTTTGGACAGAATGTCAGCTATTTCATTGCCAACTATTCCACAGTGGGATGGTACCCTTTGTGGAGCCACAGTTGTTGACAGTGTAAGGTGTTTCAGTTCTGTTGTGATTTCCTGTATGTTTGCCTGCAGGTTGTTTGTTGTTTTTAGTGATTGTAGAAGTGCCCTGCAGTCTATGAAGAAGACCATTTTGGGTGATGGTTGCTGGTTTTCTGTTTTAAGTATTTTGAGGGCTTCAAGGAGGGCATCTAAGGAAATGACATGTCCAAAAATATGTGATAATTACTACTTCCTTTTCTAAAATAAATAAATACATTTCCAATGCTACAATGCATAAATACAGAAGAAATGTAGAAAATATGCACATTACATCATACAAAATCATTCTATAACCATAGAAATAAATATCTCAAGTATTAAATTCCACATAACATTCTTATTTTAAAAGTTCTAACTTTTAAATGCTCTAGTTTACTGTACCTTAGAAGTTAAACTAAAGAAAGTAAGTAGGTAACACATCTATTTACCTGTGTGAGCTTTGGTGAAAGAACAGAAACATGACTATTGTACTTGTTAATATAGTCTTGCATAGTTTTCAGTCTCTCTTCTTCCAGTTCTTGCATAGACAAGCTAGCCTAAAAACAGAACAAAACAGACAATAATGTAAGAAGAACTAGCACTGAAGAACATATGAGCAAACTGTGGTATGTGAATCCACAGTGCTTCAGGCAGTTCTGGCAGACATTAAATGTTCTTCAGCTAAGAGTAGTGACAACATACATTGTATATATGCTATATTAAACACAATATTGTCTTCATATTCATATAATAATATTCACTCACAAAGACATCTCAGAAAATGAAGGATAGCTACATGTACAATAAGCCAAACCCAGATTATATTTTTTCACATGGCTGTCAGTACAATATGAGAAATGAGTTGTTTACATAAAAATTAGTCCTGTAACCATGAGACTGAGTCAAAGTTAATAGTGAGTGTATACAAGAAAAAAAAACAACTTATACTGAAGCCCTAACTCCATTTTTCCTTTCTAGCAGTGGTAAGCCATTTGAAAATATGTGCTTCTTGCAAACTTTCCACCCCATTATCATCTCTTACAGAAACTGAAGATATTTAAAGATTACACATCCATTTTTAATGATTCACCATGCTATACTGATTTTAAAAATGTAACATCAATGTCTACAGTTTAAAAGCAACTTTCAAAATAAGAAAACCACACATGATGACAAATCCTCTATGCTGCTTTTATTTCCTGGTGATATACAAGAAACCTACTTTAGCCACTGTAGTTTCCCAGTCTTGCCGAGCAGACTCTGCCTTGTAGCATGCCTCTGTGTAATCTCTGTCGGCCTTCTTCAAAACTTCCAGGGACTGTTTGCTTTTTTTCTCAACCTGATGGAAATGAACATAAAATATTGCACACATCTCAGGAGAAGCCACAAATTAAAACACAACAAATGTAAACTGAATGGTGAAGTTACTATAGTATCAAGACAGTTTCTCAAGATGAAAGACTGGCTAATGGCATATCCTAGCTGACTTAGCGGTAAAAGTGAGAACCTGACAAATGTAAGGGAATCCTCTCTGAAAACAGAGAGCATCTGCTTGTAAGGCAAGGGCATATTAGAGAACATTGTATACATGGACAGTGGCATAAGATAAACGAGGACATTCATAACTGCCTCATCTTCAAAGAAAAAAATGTACATTCCAGCAGCGTCCATATTGCACTTTAACAGAAATAAAGAAGGCAGACATGGCCACCACCAATACTAAACAAAATCAAGGTGAATAGTGATGCCAGCATGCTAAGATGAGCTGCCGCACTCTTTACAGATATCAAACATAACACCTGAGAATGTCCAAGAAAGAAAACGTCCTATCTAATTAAAGTGGGTAAAAGAAAAATGGTTCATAAAGTCATGTTAACTGCAACAACTATAAAGTAATGGGAGTAACTTTAAAGACATTTATTGTGACCTTACCTTTCCAACATCTTTGTTCTTCCCTGACCTGGCATCGCTGACAGAAGATTCTGCTTTCTCGTAGTCCCGACAACAAGAGTATGAATATTTCTTACACTGAATTAACAAAGACAGTGAGAAATAATATTACACAGTGTGAAGGCTTTCAATGACCAAACTGGCTTTACTGGACACAGAATAATTAAAATAATTATTTATAAGAATAAGTGAAACTATTTAGATTTGTCAATATTTCTCTATCTTCACTCACACGCCCACATATGTATTCCAAAGCTTCCATAAAGAACTGGGGAGTTAATTTCTAACGTTCTTTCCCAGTCAACTTTCATAGATCCACAAAACAGCCTCAGTTTTCATACATAACTAAGCATTTTCTTGTCACTTTCAAGATATCTTCTGCTTCTTGGCCAATATTTGGGTTCATGACATAAGACTCCTTACTTATGTTCAATCAGTATCCTTTGCATTGCTTTGCTATTCACTAGCTCGTGAATCACTCTTTGCTAGAGAATTTGTTGTACCTCTAGCAAAACAGACTACCCTCTACAGTTGACAATGAAAGGCCAGATTTTTATTTACATTTCTGTACAAAAACCACTTAACAATTTCACCACTCCATACCTGTGTGATACTACAACACATACAAATACATAAAGCACCCAAGCTTTCTCTCCTAATCTAACTGAAATAATACAAACTTCTAAAAAGTTTAAACATTTAAGGGAAATACTAAACTGTCAGACTCCAAGAAAATATGTGAATCACAGTTTTTTTTCATTTTTTTAAAAGGATAACTACTACATAAGAAAAAGAGAGAAAAAGTTTTCACGTCATCTGAAAGAACTGCATCCGAGTTAACTCTTAAAAATTCTCGTTATCTGCTAGCAGTTTTCTCATCCTCTTATCTGTTATACCAGTTAATTATCTCCTTTCACATTTTCAATACAGGGTGCCCTCTGCTGAAGCTCACACTCTACAGGACATATGTTTTGTTACACTCTGCATAATGATAATAAAGAGAGAGATAAATGTTGAATATCAGATGGACTTTTTTTTTGTACATCATGTCAACATGTCGTTATGGTTCTTTTATGCATTCATTATAACTTGTTTTGCTTACTTTGAACTCTTCTGCCCGCCTGTCTGTGAGGTTTTTAAATGACTTGTCAACCACTGCCTCCAACTGCAGGAAGAAAAGAAACGGAATTTCATTTAACTAATAAACACAAACTTTACTGACAACAAGAGTCTCATAAAGAGTGAATAACTCTGTAAAGGTTATTTACATTCCTACTACTGGTTTTAAGTATTAACATTCTCGCCAGGTGCTGGAGTGATGATGAAGCTGCAGTAAAGGTATCAAATCAGAAAGGGAATGTGCTGAGATAGATTTCCTCATTCCCTAGAGCAGACAAAAACAAGCTGACTTCTCATCAAGCTCCAACCACCCTGAAAACTGTCTTCATATTTCTGTTTCTAAAACCACTTAACACGACAGTTATAAGACACTACTCAGTGCTGCCCCTTGTCTATTACTACGTGCATCTCAAGATGGTAAGGAAGGTTTTTCATCAGTTCTCGTCTGCTGGGCCCTGATACTCTAAAACAGTGATTCTCAAAGGGGTGGCAGGTGGGTCACTGGGGAGGAATTGTCTGCATTTCATTAATTACCACCATAAAAGAATTTATAATGGTGAAAATCCTCTCTGGACGATGATTAAATATACAGGAGAGGATCAGAGGGGCAGCCTGGATTGTAAAGGAAGGACTGTGACCTGGGATGCCGAGAGTAAAAAATCTAAAAGTAACCTCTGATACAACTATGCTTATACCCTTAGGTTCAGTCATTTCAGATCCCATTCTTTTAAATACCAGAGTTTAGTCATTTCATATCATATTGTTATTATACACCGGTGTTTAGTCATCACAGATACAATTATGCTCATATACCTCAGTTTAGTCAAATCAAATTCTATTCTGGTTATGTATCAGTTCAGTCATCTCAGATTCCATTCTGTTTATGTATCTTAGTTTAGTCATCTTAGATTCCATTCAGCTTATGTATCTTAGTTTAGTCATCTTAGATTCCATTCTGCTTATGTATCTTAGTTTAGTCATCTCAGATTCCATTATGCATCTTAGTTTAGTCATCTCAGATTCCATTCAGCTTATGTATCTTAGTTTAGTCATCTCAGATTCCATTCAGCTTATGTATCTTAGTTTAGTCATCTTAGATTCCATTCTGCTTATGTATCTTAGTTTAGTCATCTCAGATTCCATTCAGCCTATGTATCTTAGTTTAGTCATCTCAGATTCCATTCAGCTTATGTATCTTAGTTTAGTCATCTTAGATTCCATTCAGCTTATGTATCTTAGTTTAGTCATCTTAGATTCCATTCAGCTTATGTATCTTAGTTTAGTCATCTCAGATTCCATTCAGCTTATGTATCTTAGTTTAGTCATCTCAGATTCCATTATGCATCTTAGTTTAGTCATCTCAGATTCCATTCAGCTTATGCATCTTAGTTTAGTCATCTCAGATTCCATTCAGCTTATGTATCTTAGTTTAGTCATCTTAGATTCCATTCAGCTTATGTATCTTAGTTTAGTCATCTCAGATTCCATTATGCATCTTAGTTTAGTCATCTCAGATTCCATTCAGCTTATGCATCTTAGTTTAGTCATCTCAGATTCCATTCAGCTTATGCATCTTAGTTTAGTCATCTTAGATTCCATTCAGCTTATGTATCTTAGTTTAGTCATCTTAGATTCCATTCAGCTTATGTATCTTAGTTTAGTCATCTCAGATTCCATTCAGCTTATGTATCTTAGTTTAGTCATCTCAGATTCCATTCAGCTTATGCATCTTAGTTTAGTCATCTCAGATTCCATTCAGCTTATGTATCTTAGTTTAGTCATCTCAGATTCCATTCAGCTTATGCATCTTAGTTTAGTCATCTCAGATTCCATTCAGCTTATGTATCTTAGTTTAGTCATCTTAGATTCCATTCAGCTTATGTATCTTAGTTTAGTCATCTCAGATTCCATTATGCATCTTAGTTTAGTCATCTCAGATTCCATTCAGCTTATGTATCTTAGTTTAGTCATCTCAGATTCCATTCAGCTTATGTACCAGAGTTGGGTTTTTTTTTCCTTACATATTTTTAGTCTGCATTATACAGAGCCAGGAAACTTGCTGAGAACACACTCCCCAGATTATCAGAAATACATATACAGTGGAATTATACAAATAGGAAAAATAGTTCTCATCTTACTCATGTCCATTTGCTTAAGAAATGATTCAAACCAAATTGGGTTTGTTAATGAAACTATGCTTAAACTACTTAAATAAAAACACCACCTGAAACACACACTTATTAAAATGTCTCTCAATTTTTTTTTCTCCTCTGTTCAGTGCTAAAGGGTAAGAAAAAAAACCACAGAACTGAAGTCATCTTAAGGAATACAAACCGGTTTTCTGGCCCTTATTTGTGCCTCCACAAAAACCTTTAGAGGTTTGGTGATATCTTCCATGAGACCAAATCCCAAATTTCTGCACAAAATAGATGAAACAGACATTTTTTTTTTTTAGTTACAACATGTAATACACAAGTTTTATTCATGTCTGAAACTAACAGATTTGACTCTGGAAACATTTGTTACTGTCTACATATAACTATACTCATAATTTATCAGTTGCTAAAGTGAAATATTGTATTTGTTGTTTTTTTTTTTTTTCATATTTTGAGAGTACTCTGTCAAGCATAAAGAAAAAAAAATTCATATTCTGACAGCAGTCACAAACACTCACTTGTAATAATGATGACATTTACAAATACTTAACAACTGTGGTTAGATGTCATCTATAGTAAGGCACACTTCATACACCAGCCAAGTGCATTTTAAGAAAAGTAACACATCATACTGGTGACTGTATGAGCAAGCTCTGTGCAGGACCTGGTCTCAGTCAGTGCCTGATAAAAGGTCAGTGTAACCACCACACCCCACACACCTCTGCCTCAAACTAACACTGTATTACCTGTGTAACTCTGCCTCCTGTTCCATGGCTGTCCCCACAGTCTTCCATCCTTCAGTGAGAGTTCTAAAACACAGCACAAATAACAAAAATCCTTAGTATAAACAAATAACATGAACTAGAATAAAAACAAAGGTGGTCATTCATCACACATTTTAGGAATCATTTCTAAGATTAGATTCATGAGCCATATCCAAAAGTTTCCTATTTTTAAAAAAATGTCCTTTTATATCATGCTCATCAATAGTGAGAAGATGAAACAAAAATCAATTGCATTAAAAATATTGTCACATGTATCAAAACATGGACAGCTAAGATGACAATGGGAATGTTTATGAAAAGCAAATGTAGAAAGGAACCTAACTTCTTCTTCTTCGTTCGCTTCTACCACCAAGACTGCCCTGTGATCCTACTGAATTTACTCCTGTGGTCCTCAATAGGTCCCGTAGTCCCCGAAAGGACCACATGAGATCCCTGACAGGACCACAAGAGATTCAGAGTATCACAGGGCTTGAGCTTGTATTCTTGGTGGGTCTCAGAAGCGGGATTGCGTGACACTGTGGTTTTTGTTGCACCAGTTTAATCTAGAGTTAGACTTTCTCACTGGAAAACCTCAACGTGTTTTAGATATTAGTATATCCATGCTGGGTTAGAGGTGGTTGCCCATCCAGTTCAGTGTCTGACTTTTTCACAGAAAAACCTCAGCGTGATTAGGATACACATACATCCCCACCGGGTGAGAGGTGGTTGCCTATCTAGACTGCCCTGGTCCAGTGTCTCTGACTTCAGCATTTTGTGGTCATAGTCATGGCCGCTACCCTTCCTAGTTGTGACCAGGACGGAGCTTCTGTCCAGGAGGACGAATCCTCGCCACTAGTCAGTTTCATCCCTGGGTTGAGCCGGTTTAGGCATATTATCCCAGTATGGGCATGTTTAGGACGTGACCGACCTCTAGAGCAGAGGTACCGTCGCATGAGTAGCCATCAAGTTTCACACCTGGTTTAAGCCGGTTTAGGCATATTTCACCAGTATGGATGTATCGGATATGGCCAGCCTCTAGAGCAGAGGTATGAGTAGCTCTCGCCACAAGGCTACTGGACATACCAATTAAGATTCACTTTATCCTTTCCATCACCTTTTCACATCGGCGCAACACGGCAACCCTAATTGCTTTTTTGCATTTTCCTCATTGGCCGGGAGGAGTTTCACTCCTCACGTGAAATCCAAAGAATCTCACCAGCAGTGTGGAACCTAACTAAATTCATACGAAAATGAGAGTCATCATTCATTGGACACATAATGAGAAGATGAGGGCTTGAAAACATCACAACAACAGGAAAGATAATGAGAAGAGAGGCAGAATAAGACCAAGAGAAGAGAAAAAAAAATCATGGACAGTCTAACACAATGGCACAACAAAAAAATCACCAACTTAGCTAACGGAAAATATCAAGGATCGAGATTTCTGGAGAAGTACAATCACCACAAGATACTGGCACTGCACTGGATAATGATGATGAAGATGATCAAAACAAACAATTGTAGGACTGACTGAAAAAAAGAAGTCCCTAAAAATAAAAAGCTACTTTTGTTCAAAACAATGGTTCCCACAGTATGATATACGAAAGACAGGCATTATCTTTTCTGATAAAATATAAAAAAGTACACTAAATACACCAAAGTTAATAAAACATAGAAGTATGAAATCACAAGTAAATAAGGCATAATTACACACTAGTAATAAATCTACAGGACACCTAGAAACAAAGGGAAGAATATAAGAATTTTACACTACATACAAGACACCTAGAAAAAAAAAAGGGAAGAATATAAGAATTTTACACTACATACAGGACACCTAGAAACAAAGGGAAGAATATAAGAATTTTACACTACATACAGGACACCTAGAAACAAAGGGAAGAATATAAGAATTTTACACTACATACAGGACATCTAGAAACAAAGGGAAGAATATAAGAATTTTACACTACATACAGGACACCTAGAAACAAAGGGAAGAATATAAGAATTTTACACTACATACAGGACATCTAGAAACAAAGGGAAGAATATAAGAATTTTACACTACATACAGGACACCTAGAAACAAAGGGAAGAATATAAGAATTTTACACTACATACAGGACACCTAGAAACAAAGGGAAGAATATAAGAATTTTACACTACATACAGGACACCTAGAAAAAAAAAGGTAAGAATATAAGAATTTTACACTACATACAGGACACCTAGAAAAAAAAAAGGAAGAATATAAGAATTTTAGAATATAAGAATTTTACATTACATACAGGACACCTAGAAACAAAGGGAAGAATATAAGAATTTTCTTCAGAAAGTAAAACAAATAAAGAATCTGTGGAGAGGAGCAGACAGAACCACAAAAATAAGATTTTTAAGGGCATGCATCTTTCCCATCGCAACATATGCCTGTGAGACCTGGACACTTAACAAAACAGCAGAGAAGCACATAAATGCCTTTGAATGTAAATGCTATAGAAGAGTTCTCCAGATATCGTGGACACAAAAAAGAACAAATATATCTATACTACAAGAGCTTAATATTGAAGAAGGCTGGCTAGTAAAGAGGATTAAAGAGAGAAAACTTAAATATTTTGGCCACATTAAACGTCATGATAATTTAGAGAAGACCGTATTGGAAGGATACATAATGGGAAAAAGAAAAAGAGGAAGACCGAAACGAAGATGGCTGCAAGACATCGTTGATGATCTGGAAATGGATGCAGCAGCAGCAGGCCATCTTGCTCACAACCGAGAGGCCTACAGGAGTGCTGTTTGGGAGGCAAAGTTCCGCAAGGGACATGCAAAGGAATGAATGAATAAGAATTTTACATTACATATAGGACTCCTGAGTGGCACAGTGGCTGATGTATTTGTTTGTCATGGCAAAGTCAGTGGTTCAAGTCCACCTAAAGTCTGCTGAATAGCTTCCTAAATCATTGAAGCATGCTCAAGACATCCTGGGGAACCTGGAATTCCTCCCTTCTGCACAGATGTGTCAACATAACCATTATCTAGGAAGTATGTTGTTAGTCTCCTTGTCATTACAGAGAAGAATATCTTTCCTTCCACATTCAGAAGTGAGATCGGTCTGAACTGGTTGATTTCAGTGGAATTCTGCTCCTTTGGGATGCATATTCCGTTAGACTTTTTCCATTCTTTACTTATGAGTCCCTTGGTCCATGCTGTTTGTATGAGTTTATGGAGCTTCTTTAGAACTTCGGGGCATCTTTTGTATAGTATGTTAGGGACGCCATTTGGACCTGGTGCTGACTTGCCTTTAGCTTTCCCAACGATGCTCTCAGCTTCGTGTAAGGTTAGTGGGCTGCATTTGAAATTGCTGCCTGGTGCACAGGGCCACACTAGACTTTTCATCTGCTCAAGAGCTGTATGCTGATTTTTATCAGAGTATGTCTTGCTCAGATGTAACTCGAGCACCTCCTTACTTGCTTTCAGCTTACCTGATTTTGGCTGTTCAAATAGCTGTTTGGGTAACCCGAAGGGATCTCTGTAGAACTTCTCTCTTGCATATCTGGTTTCCCTCTTCCTTTTATATAGTCTTTCAGCTCTGCAAAGGGCACTGTGCTGGGATTTTAAATGCTGCCAAACCTGTCTTAGTCCTTCCTTTTCTGATTCATTTGACTTCTTGAACATTTGCCGGGCATGGTTCCTCTGCTGTCTTATTCTTCTATTTTCCTCTGTCTTCTGGACTTTCTTGGTGTTACTTTTCCTCTTTTTGCCTGTTTGGTTCCAAACTCTTTGTGGCAGTGAAGATATATGATGTTACCAAATGCTTCCAGTTTTTGCTCAAGGTTTATCCCTCTCAGCTGTTTGTCCAATTCTTTGCATAATCCTGTGTCCAGGCTTTCCCATATGCTTTTGGCACTTGCTGGTGGAAAGTTAACCTTGTCTCTGGTCTTGTCGGGGGCTGCGTTGCCTCCCTGCTGCCTGACCCAACCTGAATATTCCCTGTGCTGTGGTTTATATCCTGACAGAGATCTTCTAATGTCTTATCTGAGACTGGCGTCACAGTGCACTGTTGAGTATTTGGCAGCAAGGTACCACCACATCCCTCCTTCGTTCTGTTTATCTTCATGCCACGTTGAATGTTAAATTTCCTGCCACAGGTGCATGAATACTCCATCCGCTGTTCTGAACTCGAATTAATTAGGGAAAGGCATGGTCGTTTCTGTATAATCACCTGTGGACATATTATTCTCCCCTCTCCCCCCCCCCTTTCAGTGAATCTTGGGGGCATTTCTTCTTTTTGGACTTTGTAGCGATAGTATGACGGCTGACAGGGTTGATAGTATGACGGCTGACAGGGTTGCTGGCCCGGACAGCCCAGTTCAGGGATGCTTTCCCAGTGAGGATTCTGGTCCTTCCCAGTGTCCATCGGTCTTTCCCTGATTGTCAATGGTATCACCATGCTCTGTAAACTTTCTACTATAGAGAACGGAACAACAACACAACTCCTTCAGATCATCAGAGAAAGTACCCCCCCTCAGACAAGTGTTTTGGCCCTATTAAACTCCTGACACTCTAAGAGGGGTGGGCCCCTCTACTTGTTCTTCTCTCACTGTAGTATCCACTATATCTTTAAATCTATTCAGAATGACTTTGCAAAATACTTTTGACACAACTGATAGTAAGGTTAATCCTCTCCAATTATTGCAGTCACTAAGGCTGCCCTTTTTTTTTTTTTTTGTATTTTAATGATTCCTTTTTTCGGTTTAGAAGGGACTTTTTCTTCTTTCCAAACTTTATTAAACATTCTCCACAGTTGGCCCATGTTGTCACTGTTAACAGCTTTTAACATTTAAGCCATTATTTCATCTTCACCTGCTGCGTTGTTGCTAGCTATTAGATTCACTGCTGTTTCAATTTTGTTCAACGTAATTTCATCATATGTGTGTGTGTGGGTGTGTGTGTGTGTGTGTGAGAGAGAGAAAACTTTAAGTCCCCAAGGTACATTGGGGTTCTGCAAGGGTTTTCCACAAATGCCTGTCCTTTGTCTTTTCTTCTGCTCTTGCCCAAGAGAGCCCTCTATTGCTCAACATCCTCTCTATTGTTCTTATTCACGTCTCTTTTGGTCTACCCTTACTTTTGTGGTGTCCATCTTAGTGCTTTTTTTAGTAGTGAGTTATTAGTCATCAGGAGCACATGTCCCAACCATCGCCAGCATCTTTCCTCAATAATTTCTTATGGTGTTTGGCCAAGATATTCTTCTACTTCTTCATAAACATTTAGTCTGGAAAGAATTCAGTTTGTTTTCTATAATTCTGGTGATTTTCCAGCATTCACTTCCACATAGTAGTACACTTAGAACATTACTCTTAAATAACCTGATTTTTATCTTCATGCTTAGTTTTTTAGATTTCCATATAGTCTGCAGAACTGCAAAAGCCTGGTTTGCTCTAGTAAGTCTGCTGCTGATGTCCTCTGTGCTGTTATGTATACATATAACTCCTACACCTCAAACCATTCCTCCTGCTCTGTAGTTTTCCCTGTGCTCAATACCTTTCAATAAAAAAACTCTCATGCTATTTAACACACAAACACACATCACAAGTGCACAGCCGGCAGATTACCACATACTTACCCAATGCCATTCCCACAAGCCTTTATCAACTTTGCCGCAATTCTACTCAAGTGTTTAGCATAAACAGATTCAGCTTCAGATCTATAATGAAAAAGAAATTGTGTTTTAATATGTTCAACACCTTCACAAGATTTGCATACTGTACCTGTGACAACTTAGGCACACTTCTGCCTTACACTTTCTTTGTGTTATTTACACTTCCTGGTTGAATTTCCTAGCACATATTTTCGCAATCTAGGGGGTAAAAAAAAAAAACAGCCCTATATCATGTAGAACACTATAAATGTATGAAGGCTAGTGACCAGGAAGTGTGGAAGGGACTATGATAAATTATCATTGGTTTCAGAGATCTGCAACTTGAAAAAATTTTTCACACACTATGTTTTAAGCACTTAAATACCACATACTGCTTTTTTTTAAAATCCATATTTTCAAAGATTCTTTGAATTTTCTAGCCAAAAAAATTATTTCAAAGATGTACTTTCTAAAAGTATGCAGGATAATGATTGCCTTAGTCAGTAACTAGGTAACTTCCTTCTGAGACTGCACAAGATCCTGTTTTATTTATTTTACACGAACGATGGAAAGATAACACACAGACAGCAAACTTATCTTCAAGTATCGCTGGCAAGCAAGAAACATGTCTCTGAAACAGACAAACATAGCCAGGGAACAGGAAGACAAATGCTTGCTTAAGTGTATATCTTTCTTTGTGCTGTGACTTTTTTTTAAGTGCTCACAGAACTGTGACAAAGACATGCTATCAAGAACTTCATTGTGTATGTGAAATTGACTTTTTATTCTTTTTTTTTTTTTTGTGGCCACACTGGGTTTCTGAATACTGCTCTATGCAGTCAAACAAAACTAAATTCTGGGAAATATTTCCATAATAAAAGCCTACAGTAATTTACTGTTCTCTGTATTAAAATCATTCTGTACTCTAACACTGATCATGTAAGTGTGTTTCAATACATGTGTTCAACTGCTATGACCTGAGGCAAAGTTACATATATATATATGGGAATTACTTTATGTGAACCTATTTCTACATTAATAAACTTGTATGCAGTGAACTGTGCTGCGCCTAATTTTGTAAAGTGGATATTTTTCAGTTTCCAGAAAATGGGCATCTGATCTGACTATCTATCTCATGTAAGTGACTGGCTCATGATTTAATTATCTGGTACAGACTGCCTCATGATCTCACTATCTGTCACTGACTTATCTTCTCATTATCTGCCACACAAAGTGATTGGCTCCTGATCTCACTATCACACAATGTGACTGGCTCCAGATCTCACTATCACACAATGTGACTGGCTCCAGATCTCACTATCACACAATGTGACTGGCTCCAGATCTCACTATCTGTCACAAAAAGTGACTGGCTTATTATCACCCATTTTATTGCATGACTGGCACATGAAAAATTCCATTTATTTGTAATATGAACCTGTGACAACTTGCACATTAGTCTCTGACTTATCAAGTACTTCAATTTCTCAATATAATGTACTTCCGCTGCTACTTCCTGCTGGGTCTGAAGTTGACTCTCTAGTAGCTCTAAACTACATTTCTCAACAATCATCCTCTAGTAGCTGTGAACAAGATCACATCAAGATATATTTACATCCTCAAGTGGCTATGAACAAGACTACATCAAAATATATTTAATACTAAATCTCATGGAAGCAGGATACTAAAGTTTCCACACATGTCTGCTCTTGTATTCTGTCAGCTTTCACTCTCACAGCGCAAAGCAAACAAATTACACCTGAAAGAAAATGTCCATTATCTCTAGCCATGATAACTCTTACACCAGATCAACTGTTACTCTGTCTTTCTATCACTCAGCATCTGGCTGGGGTTCACCTGCTGCTGCATGACAGGAAGCAGTACTACCAGTCCCTGTCAAACCCACTGCTTGGGAAGGGGAGACTAGTTAGTGTCACAGTTTATGAGTGTAAACTCCCCAAAACAAAAATCCTGAGTGAAGGACCCTGAGACTATTGTCTGCGAAGTTCTTCAGCCTGCTTGCCTTTGGGCATCCTCTGTAACTCTGTTAGACTCTCAGGCATGAGAAATGTCCTTCCTTTAGAGCAGACTGGCAAAGCTGAGAGGGCAGGGGAAAGTGCAACATGAGCAAGGTCATACAAATTTCCCAGGTGAAGTAGATTTGTTCTGCCTGCATCAAAACTGCCCTCTGAGATGAACAAATACAAATTCTGATATTCCATCACCACTGCTTTAGAAATTAAATTCTATGTTGACTTCTATAATCTGAATAAGACCACAGCTTGGAGGTAATAATGTCCTTAGCTTATGACCGATAACTTTTCGCTGACTTAAAAAATAGAACTAGTTCTAGTTTATAATTTTTAAACAAATAAAATATGATCTGTGTAGAATATGCTGACATAGTTACATGCCTAAAGCTTAATCTGAGAGATAATCTAGTGTCACCTTCTTCAAGTGAGTTTGCCATGTGAAAGAAAACAAACATATATTGCTAATATTTTCCATTTCTGTACGTCAGTGTTCTTTAAAGCTTTTTATTACTTCTTCTTCTTCCCTAAACTAAAAATATCAATGCCTTGTTAGGTTCTTCATTATTATTGCTAATTTTGCTTTTAAATCCACATAATATGACAGTTAAAAATATTGTTAACTGCCACATTTGGCCTTAGATTTTTAACTCTTTTTATTTTTCAAGCACAGTTTAATCTGTTTCTTTTTACATTCCAACTCACTGTCTTGTTCAGATACACAAGAGTTATGCAAAAATATAAGTAAGGTTATCCAGTAGCTTATCTATATAAGTCTTTTCTTCATAAATAGTCTAGAGTAAACTTTCATCTTTTATTCATTTCTATCCACAATGTGCCATCAACTTTTGGCCATTTCTATCCACAGCATGCCCTCAACTTTTCCCCAGTTATTACCATAGCATACCCTACACTGTCTGTCATTTCCTAGGAAGGTTTTTCCTACTGTTTGCTTTAGTTCTGCAGCATGGTTAAGTATATTCTTTATTTCAATAAACTGTGGATGCTTGAAAGAAGAAATAGTGATGACAGTGTGCAATTATGACAATCTAGAACAGGTCCTAAACATGATTTAGTATCACTATGATCCTGAAAGAGGTTGGCCATAGTATGTGGTGTGTAGAATATGTAGTATAACTGATGACTAATGTTTTCTACAAAATTAAAAACATCAGCTTTATCTGCCTGCTTGTTCGTTTGTCAGTCAGCATATGAACAAAGGTGAAATAACCACTAAAATGGAATAAGGAAACTCATAAATTTATAAACTTCAGTATTTTCTTTTTTTTTTTTTCTTCATGAGTTTTTTTTTTTTTTTTACCTTACTATTCTGACTTTATTGCTGCTTCAGCCCTAGAAAAAGGTAACATTTATTTAATACGGGTTAGAGAAAGTTTAGTCCATTTTCTTTTTAAACGGGACATATTCTGTTACAATGTTAAGAGGACATATAAAAATGTTCGACCTGGCTGAGAAATAGCACAGAAGCATGGATGTAGGTCAGCTCCGCTGCCTAGACTCATTCATCTACAACATTATCAGGGTTAAGGCACCAGCAGAAGAGGAATTAGAAACTAATAGTAAACATAAGTATGGATGAAAATAAAGGAAATTACATTATGTCAGCCACCTGAGATACGCAGATGACACAATGCTGGTAGTAGAAAATGAAAGCAGTTTACAATAATCAGTGAACAAATTAGCAATGAAAGAAATAAAAGATCAGAGCTAAACAACAACAAATATGAAAATGATAGTTACATAAAAATACATTTAAAATGATGAAGTGCACCATAAGGCAAAGATAATCAAACTTCTTTGGACATGCCATGACAAAACAGAAATTAGAGAACTTGATAATCGACAGAAATCTCAAGGGGAAAAGAAAGAGAGGGCTGACTAAACAGCATAAAGAAAAACAAGGCATCTGAGCTGATTTGAAATAATAAGCAATCCACATGGTGAAAAAGTATGATCACCAAAGTCTATAAGATGGCACATAATGAATGAAATACAATGGAAGTTCAGATTAGAGAATAAAATGCAACAAGGAAAGTAAAACTAGAATATAGGGGGGAAAAACATACTTCCACAAACACTGATAACAACAGCATTACTTAACATGAACTAATATATTTCTTCCATTCACTTAACAGAAAGAGGTCAAGTAGGCTACTGTTCAGAGAACAATATGAGGTCTACAAAAAATGTGCATAGCATTTACCCTTTGTGGGGAACGAACCAGAGGAGACTTACCTCTCCTGCAGAATTAGAGAGATTTCCTTGGTGAATTCATTTCCTTGTTTGATATATTTTCTTAACTCTTCAAAGCCATCGTAACCCTGCAAGCAACGATATGTAAAATAACACATCTGTATATAAACATGAATTAACAAAATAATCTTTCCTCCAAATAAATTCAGTTCCTTTAGTTTTAAAACATGCTACACAGTGTTTAGACGACTTTTAAACCTTAAGCTACCTTTAAAACAGCCATACAAAATGATGACAAAAAAAAAATGCAGGGCATTTCACTGTTATGCTACAATCTGATATGGTAAACCACTTTTCATTCTTATTCTTGATCTATGATATGTGAGTGATCACACATTTTATTTTGAATATTCACCAAAAAACAGTTACACAAAGAAAAAACAAGTATGAAAATAATGAATTACAAAACACCAAGAATCTCATGTTGCATATATGCACCATACATGATGGTCACTAAAAAAAAAAAAAAACTTAGAAAGGCAGCGTTTTTCCAGTGCTTCACATCCACAGTTAGGTGCTACAGATAAGTCCAAATCATTTGTTAGTGGCCCTCACATATGTATAAATCTATATGTGTGTTATATGATAACAGCTAGCAATTTCACTTTATTATAAGTCTGCATGAGACATTACGTCATAAAAAAATGACCGGTACCACATCATGCACTGCTGCAGCAGCAATGTCGAGCAAAAGATCAAGTGATCTAGCCACTTCATCAAAACAGAACACAAACAGTCACCACCACAGGCCTTCAACGGCATAAGATACGGTTTCAAACCACAAGGACAATCAAGAAAAAGAACAATGTTCAATGGGTCCAATACTAACATGAAATTTAATTCACCAAGCCCTATGCACCTGAGACAGTACCGTAAACTGCACCTCTCCAATTACGCTTAATACATGTAGCAATTACGGTAGCACTGCACGCAAGGACACTGTGAAGTAAAAACATGCTTACATGTTCTGTGTTCGTGTTTCAAGATTAGCAATCAGATATATAAAAAAAAATATATCTGGCCAAGCAACCTGTTACCATATAAAGTTATACTGCTTCGTATACAACTCTTCCAGGTTGTTATCTGCTCATTTCTACATGGACACACATCTGGTATCCCTCTTGCTGAATATGTTGTGCTCTATTCGCTGTGCTCTCTATATTCTCTAAATAAGATGACTATTTTTTTTATCTAAAGATGCTTATTTATCTACTGATATGACTTATGCTTAAATATTGTTATTTATTGGTATCTATCAATGATTACTTATTCTTATCGACCTCTTAATTTAGTAATGAACTTGAAACAGTTCTGAAAACACTGCTTTTTTTATTATTTTTTTATTTGTTGTAAAATTTACAGAACCCAAGTACACAGCCACGTACTAACACTTAAAATACTAGAAACTTTAACAAGTAAACAATGGACTAGAAGTAAAATAAGATGACTACAAAGTGCTATAAACAAGAACAATATGAACCTTTTTTTTTAAAATTAATAAAGTGAAACTGAGCAACGAATGATTAAAATGACCACTGAATGCCACACAAAAGCTGATAGGAAAGTTAAATATAACATATTTTTAAGCTCACAATTAATAGACATGACCAGTTGTGTCACAAAGACAGGATTCCTTGGAAGAATTTCACAAATCTATTATATGGAGACAGACGATGACTAAACCAAGATTATCACTTTTGTTGTTCTAGATCACTGAAGTTGTTGCTCTAGATCATTTGTGTTGTTGTTGTAGATCACTTGTGTTGTTGTTGTAGATCACTTATGTTGTTGTTGTTGTAGATCACTTATGTTGTTGTTGTAGATCACTTATGTTGTTGTTGTTCTAGATCACTTATGTTGTTGTTGTTGTTGTTCTAGATCACTTGTGTTGTTGTTGTAGATCACTTGTGTTGTTGTTGTTGTAGATCACTTGTGTTGTTGTTGTTGATCACTTATGTTGTTGTTGTTGTTGTTCTAGATCACTTATGTTGTTGTTGTTCTAGTTGTTCTATCTTCCTGAAACTGAGACTACGATGTTCTTTTGTAGCTGACGCTGTGAAGGTGTTGAGGCAGAGCTTTGTGTTGAATGGGGAGGTGGCTATTTTCTTCAATCCCTGCATCAAGTTGAAACAAAAAGGGTAAATTACTTCTTTGGCAGACTTCATTGCCATGTGGACCACAGTAATCTCTGCCCTGTTAGCTGGAGTCTGTGGTTTGAATCCCAGGTAATTCTCTTGTGATTTTTCTTTCTCTCACGTCTCACTAAAGTGCTTTGTCTACGATTTTTTTCGAGGTCTAATCCTACAAAACTGTGTTCTCTTACTTTACATTACAAAATCCTCGTTGTTTCTTATTTATATATAAAAAAAAATTGTTCCTAGGATCTGATGTGACCAACAACTTCGAACGAAGAAGAAGAAGAAGAAGACTAAAGTTCTCTTTCAGCTGACTTTGTTAAAGCAGAATTAGAATAATGAAACAGTGAATTGACAGGCAGCATAAAGTATACATGAGCACTGACGTTAGTAGCTTCAGTAGCCAACCAGACTTAGAACAGGGGTGTCAAACTCTTGGCCCAGAAGGCCTAATGCGGTCCGCGAGATTATTATGAAAATGTATATTATTTGATTAGTTTATCATATAATCAAAATATTCAACTTTAAAAGCGCGCTTAAGTAAACAACTTATTGTTCTCAAAATGTGTAAAAAAAAGTTTTTAAAGACCTGAAAAACCTAATTAAATACGAACAAGTCACCACTACTTCATAAATGTCACTTCTTCTCATTTTATGTGCGTTGGCAAAAAAAAAACAAAACCAAAACGTACGTGATTTATAAGCGCCCACCACTGGATTTCCGCATTACAGCTGCGGCCCTTGAGGTCACTGAAGTTTGACACCCCAGGAATAGAGCAAGATCAGTTCATTTTCTATATCTTGAAATAACGGGTTATGTTTTTTTAAAAATATATTTACTGTTCTAGAACAGCAATATACTCCACATCTGTTAGATGTATTTATATCTGTATATGCTGATATAGAGTTTTTTATGTGTGGTTAAAGAGTACTTAAAGTTAGAAAAGCGGACAAATTATTCATAAAATAACCGCAACCTGTTGCGGCCCTTGTCTGGCAGCGTCAGAAACAGGTCTTCGCAATGAGTGTCCTTTTATTACTGCATGACCTCCAGGCAAATATTATACATAAACTCGTTTAAACAACGTGTCAGATACCTACGTTATCCTCCAAAATCGGCACCAAATGGTCGACATGGCAACTTTCATAAACATCCGCGAGACATCTATCTACGGCACAATATGGGCAACCCTTGGCCCAAGGCCTATCTATATCTGGCCCATGGCAATATTTTTGTGGCCCGAAGTTTATGTAGTTTCTTTACAAAACTAAATGACTTGCCGGAAACATCAACAGTACTGACTGCATAGTGTAGAATTACAAGCCTGGCTTGATAATACAATGAATTCAATTAAATAATTTAATGTGCGTTTTGCGACTATGATGTTCGTAAATTTGACATTTTACAAAGTGCATGGCCCGCGTGGGGATGAGAACTTTTTTTTTTTGGGGCTTCCTGAACAAAGAAGGCTGCCCATGCCTGATTTAATTAAAGCGAACGCTGATAAGTTTCAAAAGGGGGGGAGGGTGCATTCCAGAGAAACTGAGAGAGACATAGAGCGAGAGAGAGCGAGAGAGAGAGAGAGAGACAAAGAGCGAGCGAGAGAAAGAGAGAGAGAGACATAGAGCGAGCGAGAAACAGATTTGTACGAACTCCCTGTAACTGCGAGCTGCTGTTCTTTGCAGCCGATGCTGTGGAGGTGTTGAGGCACAGCATCGTATCGGCGTGGGATCGGGTTATGGCGGCTATTTTTTCAGTCCCGGAGTACAGCTAAAAAAGCAGGGGGTGTGCAATGCTTCTCTAACAGGCTCCACCACTATGGGGACTATGGCGATCCCTGCCCCGTTAGCCAGGCTAGGTCTGTTCCTAGGCAAAATCGAGAGAGCGAGAGAGAGAGAGAGAGAGAGAGAAGGGCAGTTCTGCGACCAGTTGCACATATACAGAGAGACAGAGCTGACAACTGTTACCTGTTCACCACCTGCATCCTGCCCTGCCAGAGTTCACCGT
Source organism: Achatina immaculata (assembly GCA_009760885.1). Lineage (NCBI taxonomy): Eukaryota > Metazoa > Mollusca > Gastropoda > Stylommatophora > Achatinidae > Lissachatina > Lissachatina immaculata. The sequence continues at coordinate 61,130,314 of CM019691.1, read as the reverse complement.
TCTGTTTGCGATTTATAGAATCCCATATGTCCAGTCGGGTGTCTGAGTGGCGAAGTGGTTAGTGCACTGGTCTCTCATGGCAAAGGTCGGGGGTTCGAATCCGGCCGGAGGTGTCCCAGTCACCCAGCTGTAGAAATGGGTTACCGACTTCTTCTGGAGTTGGGGAAGGAAAGGCGGCCAGGCGTGATACTGAGCATATCACCCACTAGTGTGCTGACAGGTCAAGGAAAATATGGGCACTAACACCATATCCCTATGTGCCTCTAAGGCACGACTGGATTACCTTTACCTACATCTACCCAGATGTCCAGTTACAGTGACGCCCGTGTAGAGCAAAGGGGGGGGGGGAGGAGGTTCAGCCAATCAGGAATTCTCTTTCTCACGACCTGGGTACCTACCTGATCTCTCACAGACAATGGAAAGATATGGGCAATTATTTTATCGTTTCAGTGTGCTTAAAATGACTCCCTTCCCCCCCCCCCCTTCCAAAAAAAGTACATAGATCGCGTATGGCTTATACTACTCACATAAAACTGCTACTTCATTCTGTTGTCACACAGGGATAACTTTAATCGTCCATGTTTCACCAAAAATCTGATGGTATCCATCGAAGCGCTCTTTACATTTCAGAAATCACTACAACATAACCTTTAGCGGATAAAAGCATGCACACGTGAATCAGTCTGTGTACAGCATATCTCCCATATAAATCTCAAAATGATGCCGCTCTACTGAACGCTATATTACATTCAGAAGATAGCACATACCGTATATCTTTCAATGAAACGTTAGACTAACTCACTCATCACTTCATATTTTATCATACAACACACACTCATCCAACTCGCTAAAACTATTTAATAGCAGCAACGCTCACGTTTTAGGAAGTGCAAAGAGGAGAAAGAGGTGAGTAATCAATCAAAATCTTTAAAAAAGAGCCGCTGGGCAAAAACAAGCTCAGGGATTGTCAAACAGTAGGAATTCCCCCCCCCCCCACCCCTTTTCCAGTTGCAGGGACGTTGAGACCACAGACACCAGACTCAACTTGTTGCATACTGTGTGGAGTCATTCTTGGAAAGGGAGGGTGAAGAGAGTGGGAAAACGGGGGGGGGGGGAGGAGGGGGGGAGAATGACATTCTGACATATGATGCATGGGACACAAAAGGCTGAGAATCACTGAACTAACTAGCGCGTGTATTTGAAATGGCCAGAAGATGTATGACAGTGAATCAAATGGGAAAGTGAGAGACTGTTTACCACAACACACGCAGGTGTTTGTTGAGGTAATAATACTTGTTAACGCTAACGCATCGTCACAATGTCATTATCTTGAGATATTTATGCAGAATCACGAAACACATTTTCATCTTTGTTTAATATTCTGAGGATGAACTGAAACTAACAGACAACCTAGCTTAGGTTGGGCAGGTGATACAATGACATTACACGTTAACCTTTACAAAGTGATACAGTGTGAAAGTACACGTTAGCCTGTACAAAGTGGTACAATGAAAGTACACGTTGGCCTGTACAAAGTGATACAGTGAAAGTACACGTTGGCCTGTACAAAGTGATACAGTGAAAGTACACATTGGCCTGTACAAAGTGATACAGTGAAAGTACACGTTGGCCTGTACAAAGTGATACAGTGAAAGTACACGTTGGCCTGTACAAAGTGATACAGTGAAAGTACACGTTAGCCTGTACAAAATGTTAAGTGAAAGTACACGTTGGCCTGTACAAAGTGGTACAGTGCAAGTACCTATCTCAAGCTGCTCTAACAACACACTTGTAATGTTGAAGGATGAGCTCCATATTTAGAAATGAACAGACCTGAGTGGGACATCACAACCTGTAAAACAAAATAATTGTCATAAAAACTTGTCTCTCTTGAATTTCTGTCTAAATGTCCTCCCTTCATTTCACACCCCCCCCCCCCCAACCCCTTTCCAGATCAGGGAGTGAGCCAAAGATAAGACCATATGCTGCCAGATCAGGGAGTGAGCCAAAGATAAGACCATATCCTGCCAGATCAGGGAGTGAGCCAAAGATAAGACCATCTGCTGCGAAACATAACAGTAATGCAGAACAGATCATACTAACCACATCTCTATGGCCTATTCTCTACAACGGCACGCGCACTTTGCGCCTCTGAATTAACTGAACAGACAAGAATGTCACCGAGTTGAGTTTTTGCAACTATGTTCGTTAAACAAGAGTGTTATTATATAAAAGGAAAGTTAAAATGAGGTGGCAATCAGTGATAATGGCGTATAGTTATGTCTATGGGACGAGAAAAGCAAAACTGTATTAAGGACTATATACCGTATATACGTATATAGTCAAAGTTTGCAACAAAGTCGCTCCGAGGTCTATAGATATATAGTAGTGCGGTTGACTCAGGTTGCCTAGCGATCCCCTCTTTTGTGGCAAATGACAATCTGACATTCTGCATTCCTTGTCTACCTATCTAATGTCCTGTCCCTAGATCAGGTGTATTCTGTGGTCTTTTTTTTTTTTACATCACGGAAACGGTTTGTTTGCGCATGATTATAACTCAGGCAGTCCAAAACAAACGAGAGTGACTTTCAAGTAAATATCCTGTTACCATTTTCTGAACAGCCGTTTTGATGTTCCTCGCCTTGCACACAGATACCGTCTGCTCACTGTGACAGTATATTTTTACACCAGGGTTGACTGGAGCGCGCCAGAGCAGGTTTACGACCCACTCCCGCCGGCTTGATAAGCCAGTCCGCTCCTGCTAACAAGACAGTTTCAGGAAACTTTCCTTTAGTCGCAGATATACAACACAGACAGAGAGAGGCCACAAGACCTTGTTTTTTTCTTCCTGTTTCGCAGTCTGTTTCAGGCACCAGTAGAGTCTACCTACTTGAGTCTATTTTAAAAGCAACAACACTTCCTTTTTTTTATCTTTCGGTCTCGTTCTAATATTACAGCTCCTGGCTTTTTCGGACGCGTTTAAATTCCTTTTCTAACTAAAAGCCGAGACCGTGGTTTTGACTGCTACGACTATTTATAAACGATATATTCTAATAGTTAAAAAAATTGTTTATACGATATAATAGAAATAATTTTATGTTTATAAACGTTACTGTCTAAACTGTCTAACACCAATTATTTGACAGTGTTCAATAACAAAACGATATAATCCCACAATAAGAACTGTACAAAGTCTGTAAAGAATACGATCAAACAGCACAAACGTTAGTGTTTATAACAATCTGCGCAAAAAAAGAACTTGTCAACAAACTTTGGTTTGAACACTTTAAACAGAAACAGGCGAATAAGGCCTATTCCAAAAAAAAAAAAAAAATGCCAGAACAGTCCAAAGCTACGCTCACAGACAAAGCATAAAAGTCTTATCAAGCATACACACAATTCACATGTCAATCTCAGTAAAGACGTAGCACATTCCATATACCACTGGAGCAATCTTGAGCATACAGCCTTGTCTAGATTTTATTTTACCCGATCATAGACTTACAAAAAAGTATGCTGGAAAGATGGCAGTCGGATCAGTCAATGGTCTGTGCTTGGCCACAAACACGTCTGAATCCATCCCTTGGTTTGAATGAGCATCCTGTAATTCAGTGGACATAGCGGAATATTTCTATGTATACGAACGATTTCTTGTCGGCGTACGAGTGTACAAACGATAACTTGTCGGTGTACGAGTGTACAAACGATATCTTGTCAGTGTCCCGGTGTAGGGACGATTTCTTGTTAGTGTCCGAGTGCAGGAACGATATCTCCTAAATACACACAAAAAGATTCTATTGTGATGACAGTGACACGATTATGGACAGCAGTCTTCTGTACATATCTTGTGTAAGGCTAGAGTAGTTTACTACAACGAATAGTAGTGTACTACAACGTTATCCTCTCTTGGTTCATACAGACTACAACAAATGACGGACGATGTGGAAATATTACTGACTTTACCGTTACCTTCCTGCATTAATGACTTTCATATTCTAATCATACATCCAATGTCTACAACAGATGTCGACATGCGGCAACAGATGTCGATCACAGCGTAGGGAATGTGCTGTGTTCAAGTAACAAAGTTTATCTGGTGCCCCTGCCAATGCGCCGTTGTTGGACTGCGCGACAAACATACCGCGCGCTGGACGTCCGGGCTGGTTTGCTGCACGAAAAAAAAAGCTGATGTGCCACTCTGATATGCGGCACTTCAACAGCGACTAATATCATGCGCGCAACATATGTACGCTCCAAACTGGTTATTTTAAAAAAAAAACTCGACTCCTTCCAAATCAAGTGTTTACATAAGATTAAAAGAGTGTTCTGGCTAAATAAGCAATGAATTCTTGTCAAGAGAGACGGAACACAAATGTCGGCTGTGACTGAAAGGAGAAGGTGTTAATGGAATGACAGACGAATCTTTACCACAAACAGCTTTGATGTGAACCCCAAAGGGTAAAAGAAGCATGGGACAACCCAGAGAGACACGGAAACGTATAGCAGAGGAAATGCTGGTAAACAAATGATTGACATGAGAGACGGCCAAGACGACAGCAATGGACTGACAGAAGCAGAAATATCTTCTACTAGCAGCACTATATGTCTTGGGCCGTGAAAGGACAAGAGAGATTTGTTGATTGATTGACTGACTGACTGACTGATCCTTATTTCCAAAGGGTTAAGAATTGGGCAACACATGCCCGTCTGACATTCTGAGAGAAGAGAGATGTGAAATCTGGTGAAAACAAAACTGATGTCCGGTCAGATGAAAGCCGGCTGTATTTGATATCAACCACTTTATTGACGTTTTGTTGTCCTAGGACTAGCAATTTCTGATAATCTGATGCACGGCCCAAGAGACTGAATCACTCAAGACGGTCGCTAACATTTTATTTCTTCTGTTTCTAGTGAGGTGTAGATATCTCTGAATCGTATTCTCCCCCCCCCCCCCCCCCCCATCGCTCCAACCTCGTACCAACACATCCTTGGAAGCCAAACACTCGTTTGTGAAGCTGCAAACAAGTACAGAACTACAAGAAGAACAATGTACAAGTACAGGAAAAAAGGGTGCATAAATTGTTCAAGTACAGAACGCTAGACAGATATAATCTTAACCAGATGACCACGTGGCGCAGGAGTTCACTGTGAACACAAAGTGTCGTACAAACAAGAAGTATGATCTCCAACATCTATCCACACAGCAGATAATGAACAACACAACAATGCAAATATATACATCAGGCAAGCTTACCACACATTTTATACAGTTCAGTAAACACGGCCAGTGTGTAAATTCAAGCGTGCGCCCGTTTCTTTGCCATTGTATAGGTATAAAAACTTACTCGCTTGGGTGGTGAGAAATTTAACCCCATTGTTGCGCACACAAAACTGAGCTTAACAAGTTCACCGACCTACATGATAGCCAGTCACATTCCTTCTACTGTACATCCATCCATCATTTGTGCTTAGCTTCATATCCAGTGTGAAAAAAAGGTAGTGATTTGTAAGCTGTGGCAAAACTTTAACTATTACATGACACATGATGATGATTTCTTTAGCAAGAACAACAGAGCAGGTACACTGGTTACATAATGTCTATAGTAATTACTCTGTTGCTGCTAGCCATATAAAGTGCAATTTCCTTTCGCTACATTTGTACACCTTATCGTGTATACATTACGTCGGTTTGGCTATGTCACTTGAAGGGGATGATTCAAACAGGGTCACATTTTCATTTTCATAGTAGTGTGAGCATTTAACAATTATACTATCGATTTTCTCATTAAACCCATGAAAATACTCGTACACGGAAGGCAAATACATGGAACGTTAGCGAAGACAACGCGAAATGTCCTATGGTACAGGAAACAACGTTCATTTCATAAACATACAGGTACAAACAGGGAGAGCACTCAATACCTCTATGTCTTAGAACACTATGGGGGCATATGATTGGATTAAGTCCCCTTATAAACAACAAATCTGTGCAATGACTCGGGTTGTCTAGCGATTCCCTCTAGACCATTAAGATTAATCTTAGCCAACACAAAAAGGTATGCAAAAACATGTCCTACACGTTAGTGATGTTACCTGTAGCTCTTCTGTGCTACAGTGGCCAGGCGCATGCGGTTAGGATCAACAAGGGTATGGCAGCTATTTTTCTTTTCGTTCCCGGGAGACTATGGCGATCCCTGCCAGGCTAGGTCTGTTACTGTGGGTATCAATGGAGATGTAGTACAGGGCCTTGGTTGTATGGTTCGCCAACACTGACACCGGCATGCCAGCTACGGGTCGCTGACTGTCAAAACGGACAGCGTCTTCGCCCCCATTTCAAATGCATAACAATAAACAAGAGAGAAATAATCAACTATTTGACAAACAATAATCAACTACTTGACAAATAATAATCAACTATTTGACAAACAATAATCAACTATTTGACAAACAATCTGAACTTTGAACTAGGTGGAACTTTCTTAGTTATATATAGGAAGATGGAACAAATACATACAGACAGAAACAACATAAACAACAGAATAAACAGTATGAGCTTTTCAGCAAGAAACTGACGAAGAGATGACAACAATGAATATCACCTTCGCTATAACGTTGACCGGCATAGGAAGCGTGAAGCTATTAATGGCATCCTGGACAGGGTGAGGAAGTATGTTTGACAGCCGTCTGATGCTGGACCGACTTTTGTGACGTCGATGACATCGGCCACAGGTTGCGTGGTTCCTAGAACCGGAGCCTCTCTCTCCATCGCTGTTAGCACTCGCACATCCACCAATTGCTCGCTGAAACATTCAGCTGCATGTACCATAACCAATGTACGGGTGGCGGGTTGGCGAACAAACACTGCAATGTAGCTAAAACGGTTCCAGAAATATTTAATTCTCGTTTCAGAATGATCCCGTCACGGAGAAAAGTCACACACGCGGGAATTTCATCAAACTACAAGTCTTCCTGATGATTACAACCATATCTGTATCCACGTGAATATAAATATATGAAGGGTGATTAATAAGTTCGCTGCCTAAGGTACAACGGATTATTTGTGGACATTTTTTTGGTATTTCTCAACATAGTCCCCTTGCAAGTTTATGCACTTAAGTCCAGCGATCGTGGAGCATACGCATCCCTTCTTTGTAAAAGTCAGCATCTTGTGCCAGTAGAAGGTGGTCTACAGCATGAATGACGTCATTATCTGAAGTAAATTTGCGACCACCGAGCTCCTTTTTTTTTTTGAGTTTGGTAAACAGGTAATAGTCCGAAGCGGCCAAATCTGGGGAATAAGGAGGATGTTCAAGAAGCTGGAAGCCGCATTCATGAATAGCAGCCATTGCCACCGCCGACTTGTGAACTGGAGCACTGTCTTGATGAAAGATGACTCCTCTCGTCAATTTCCCTCGACGTTTTTCCTTCATTTTGACCCGCAGTTCCTTCACAAGATTAGTGTAATAGGCCCCAGTGACCGTTTTGCCCTTTTGAAGATCGTCTACAAACAGCACATCTTCTGAATCCCAGAAGATGGAAGCCATCACTTTGCCTACAGACACAACCAAAATTGCTTTCTTTGGAGGTGGGGATCCATATTTCCACTGCTTTGACTGTTCTTTACTTTCTAGTTGAAAATGATGAACCCAAGTCTCATCCATAGTCACAAATTGCTGAAGAAACTTTTCAGGATCTGCAGAAAAATGGCCATGATTGTCTCTTGACATATTGAGAGGCTGTCGTTTGTGATCAGCTCCAATAAGTTTCGGGACCCATCGAGCAGAAACCTTTGTCATTCGAAGATCATTGTGAATAATGGTATGAACACGTTCCAGGGAGATGCCCAACTCAGTAGCAAATTTATCACTCAGTCGTCGATCCTCCATTATCATGTCACTGATTCTGCCGGTGGTTTCATTGGTGGTTACCGTTCTTGGTCTTCCTGAACGGGGATCATCTTCCAGACTCTCCCTTCCATGTTTGAACTGAGCTGCCCATTTCTTCACTGTGCTGTAAGAAAGGGCACAATTCTCTACCATATCCTCATGGATCTCCTTCGATGATAAGCCCTTGATGCAGAGGCAGCGAATTACTGCTCAATGAGAAATTGTATCCATTTTCTTAATTTCTGCTACCCCTTATCATTTCAGTAGCCTGTTAAAAAAAAATTGTTGCAGTTAATTTCTTGAAACTTGGTGTTTAATCTTACGTTAACCTGATCTACAAATGCACCTAATATCAACTGTGCGTTTCAAGTATTTGTACTTTAGGCCGCGAATTTATCAATAAACCTCGTAATAATAACCAAACAGATGAAACAATATCAGCACACTACAACAACAATATATATTCACAAGTAAATCACTGCTACACATGATCGCAATCATTCGTGGAACAACTAGCACTTATAACTATTATTTTGTCTAGAATTTGTGTTTAGATAACTACTGACTCCGAAGCATTTATCTACTTTTCTGAAACCTGTGACCTGGATACTAAACTGCATAATTACAATTTAAAAAGCAGTCAAGATGCTAACAGAATAAACTGAAGAACCAAAAGATAAAAGATACAGAAAGTATAACCAAAATAAATGATACATAAAAACAATTGGGGAACTGATGCGTGAAAGAATATTATCGAATTTAAACAAAAGATCTAATGTTAGGTTTGGGCTCAAATCCGTTATAAAACAAACAGGTAAATTTACTAACAATGCGCAATAGGGACCTCTATAAGCCAAACACCATACTGTGTAATGGTAATAACAATTCGCCTGCCTATACAGCGGTCACAGAATACTAAATATCCATCAAAGCAACGGGTAAACTTAAGCTGAGAGATGATGACAAAGTCACGTTAAAGTAATCTAATGATTACAACGTTAAGCTATGCACACTTCGGGATGCAGACATCTCAATTCAAACCAGTCTCACATGCCCGTCTAAAAATGTGTCAAATAGCTCGCTTGTGTACCTTTTATCCTGTAGCAGTCCAGAGTCTCTTTCTCTCTCTCTCCCTCTCTTTCCTTTTCTTCCGCTGCTGTTGTCGTGAAGGAAGTTTCTATCTGCTAGCGGCTATTGTAAAAGTCTCAACACAGACAGGTGGCGAGCGTTTCAGCCAATGGTTGTAAGATTCAGTGTTAAAATCTAACAGGAGACGTCGGCCACATCCTGAAGTCACTCTACTAGATCATTCTGATTTCTATCTATTCAAAGATTAAGGAAGATTACTTCTTTCTCCAAGTCAGCAGCTTTCGCTACAAACTGCCCACCAACTCATCTCCTTCACTCATACAAAAATATGTATGCTTATTTCGCATTTTCTTCTGGTTTTAACGCAAAACGTTTGTTTGCAGTCTAGTCAGAACTAAACAAATATGTACTACAGGTGTAAACACTTTTTAAAAATTATATCAAGGCAGTGGATACGTGGAGGTTGGAGACATGCTGAAATATATATATCAGTCAGTCATTTGCATGTACCTTGCGGAACTTTGCCTCCCTAACAGCTCTCCTGTAGGCCTCTCCGTTGTAAGCAAGATGCCCTGCTGTTGATGTATCCATTTGCAGATTATCAACAATGTCTTGCAGCCATCTTCACCTTGGTCTTCCTCTCTTTATTTTTCCCCTTATGTATCCTTCCAAGCCCCCGTGTGTTACCCGGGATCTGCAAAGAATAGGACCACTGTACCCTACCACGCATAATCATAAAAGGTGACTAAGGAGGGTTCGGCATAGGGCTAGCAATCCTATCTGGTAAAAAAAAAAAAAAACCATCAGACTGCTACAGAAACAGATGCAAGGGAAAAAAACAAATGCAGGTGGAAGGAGAAATGCTTATCAGGAAACTGAGCCCATGAAGGCTGTGGATGAAAGCAGCCACTGGAAGTCCCCAGCCAGACTACAGACCTCCTGGAACCTAAACACAGGATGCAAATAGGCAGCTGGAATGTAAGAACACTTAATCAGAGTGGAAAACAAACCATCGAAGAAATGCACAGATACAAACTAGACATACTAGGAATAAAAGAGGCAAGATGGACAGGACAAGGCAGAAGGAAATTAACAACACAACACACAGAAGATACAATAATATGGTCAGGTAAAGAAGATCATCATGAAGGAGGAGTAGCATTGATTATAACAAAAGAAGCATCAAGAGCATTGATGAAAAGGACCCCTATAAATGAGAGATTATTATATACATGCTTCAACTCAAGATTCACGAAGCTGTCTATTACAGTTTATTATGCACCAACCAGATGAAGAGGAATTAAAAGAAGATTTTTACAATAGCCTCCAAGACACAGTACAGACAATACCCAAGCATGATATGTTACTCACCTTGGGCGACTTCAATGCAAAAGTAGGTGCGGGAAATGAAGACAGAAGAAGAATCATAGGAAAAGAAGGAATCGGAGAAATAAATGAAAATGGAGAAAGACTCTGCAGTTTCTGTGAAGAAAACATGATGACCATCGGAGGGAAAATTTTACAACATAAAAATATCCATAAAGTGACTTGGAGGTCTCCAGATAAAATCACATAAAACCAAATCAATCACATACTAATAAACAACAAGTGGAAACGGTCACTACAAGATGTGAGAGCAAGGAAAGGAGCAGATGTAGGAAGCGATCATAACCTTCTGGTAGCAAAAATAAAACTAAAATTAAGAAAACCCAAAATCGGAGAACACATAAAGGCACGTTTTGATACAGCAAAACTGAAAGACTAACAAACAAGGAATGAATTCTCAATAGTTCTTAAGGACCGCTTCAGTGTCCTATAAGACGAAGCAGAAATATCCATACTAGAGTTCAATAAAACACTACAGGAAACAGCAAAAGATGTGACGAGATATCAGAAACAGAGAAAAGAGGAATGGATAAGCAAGACATGGGAAAAGACAGAACAAAGAAAGGAAATCAAGAAAAAATTACTGAGCACCAAATCTCAAAGGCTAAAAGAACAAGTTTTAAGTAATTACGCACAAAAAGACAAAGAAGTGAAGGAATCATGGCGTCAAGATAAACATCAGTACTATGACAACTTAGCAGAAACAGCAGAGAAAGCAGAATATGTAAATGATATCAAAACCATATACAAAATCACAAAGCAGATGACAGGTAACTTCAGCACAAGATGTGAGAGTGCAATAAGCGACAAATGATCAGTGGAGAAAGAGAAACAATTGAAAGATGGAGTGACCACTTTAACACCCTACTAAACAGAACACAAGCAGCACAAACAATAGACATACCTGAAGCAAACACGGAACTAAACATTAATACAGGACCAATAACAATAAGTGAAGTAAAGGAGGCGATAAAAAAGTTAAAATTAGACAGGGCACCAGGTGAAGATGAAATGACTGCTGACATGCTGACAGCCGAAAAAACAGAAACACCAAAACAACTCTGCCGAATACTACAACAAATTTGGGATCTAGAAAAAGCTCCAGAGGAGTGGAAAACTGGCTTTCTGGTAAAACCACCAAAGTAGGGTAACCTCAAAGATTGCGGGAATTGGAGAGGCATTACCCTCCTGTCACTCACCAGTAAAGTATTTTGCTGAATAATCATCAACAGAATTATACCAGCACTTGAGGGAAAACTTCGGAAAGAGCAGGCAGGATTCAGGAAAGGAAGATCATACATAGACCACATATTTGTACTTAGACAAATACTAGAGCAGGCAAATGGGTGGCATAGCACAATATATGCATTGTTTATAGATTTTGAGAAAGCCTTTGACAGTGTCAGCAGAGATACACTGTGGAAAATCTTAAAATGGCATGATCTCCCCCATAAGATAGTGAATGTAATCAAAGACGAGGGTTTTCAGTGCAAAGTGATCTGTGGAGAACATACCTCCAGCAGCTTTAGGGTACAAACAGGAGTGAAGCAGGGATGTGTACTATCGCCAACATTATTTATCTTGGCAGTAGACTGGTTAATGAAGGAGGCAACATCAAACAAACACAGAGGATTACAATGGACCCTTGACACAGTGCTGGAGGACCTTGACTTTGCGGACGACATTTGTCTACTATCAAGCAGCCACAAAGATATGCAAGATAAAATAAACAAGCTAACTCAGAATGCAAACAACATAGGACTAAAGATCAACACAGGAAAGACAAAGTTAACGAACCAAAATGTGAACAACAGAAATGTACTCAGAGTAGATAGCAAGTTAGTGGAGGAGGTCAACGAAGTTGTATACATTGGCAGTAGAGTAGTAGAAAATGGAGACAGCACAGAGGACATCAACATCAGACTTACCAGAGCAAACCAGGCTTTTGCAATGTTGCAGAATATATTGAAATCTAAAAAAACTAAGCATGAATACGAAAATCAGGATATTTAAGAGTAATGTTCTAAGTGTACTACTCTGTGGAAGTGAATGCTGGAAAATCACCAAAACCGTAGAAAACAAGTTGAAATCTTTCCAGACTAAATGTTTACAAAGAATTAGAAAAATATTTTGGCCACACGCCATAAGAAATAACATCGTGTTGGCAGAAATGCAGATGAAGCCACGGACAGTAATTATTGAGGAAAGACACTGGCAATGGTTGGGGCATGTGATACGAATGACTGACAACTCACTACCAAAAATAGCACTAAGATGGATACCACAGGGGAACAGAAGTAAGGGTAGACCAAAAGAGACATTGAGAAGGGCAACAGAGAGGATGTTGAGCAATAAAGGGTTCACCTGGGCAAGAGCGGAAAAAAAGGCAAAGGACGGGCATTTGCGGAAAACCTTTGCAGAAGCCCCATGTGTCCTGGGCACGTAAGGTTCAGAGAGAGAGAGAGAGAGAGAGAGAGAGAGAGATCCTTCCAAGACAGTTTTCTCTAAAGTATCATGACGTTTAATGTGTCCAAAAATATTTACGTTTTCTCTATTTAATCATCTTCACTAGCCAGCCTTCTTCAATATTAAGTTTTTGTAGAATGGATATATTTGTTCTCTTCTGTGTCCATGATACTTGAAGAATTCGTCTATACAAGAATAAAATATTTTTTTTTTAAAATGACCTGTAACTTCATTCCAAATCTCTGAAGCTTCTGAACTATAAAGGAAGAACGGCTCCAGATTTTTATCATCCAGCAGAATATACATGCATAATCGCTGATTAGTGTGCCGCAGATGTCATAGGGGCAGGTTTTCCGTTCACTTTCATTATAAAACAATTACTCTTTTCCCCTAGAACACATCCTGCAAGCCCGCGCTCTCTACAAGAACTACAGAACGAAAATCTGGCCTGGGGATGAAGCTCGGTGGAAAACTGTTCAGTCAGTCATTTGCATGTCCCTTGCAGAACTTTGACTCCCTAACAGCTCTCCTGTAGGCCTCCTGGTTGTAACAAGATGCCCTGCTGCTGATGCATCCATTTGCAGATTATCAACGATGTCTTGCAGCCATCTTCGCCTTGGTCTTCCTCTCTTTCTTTTTCCCATTATGTACCCTTCCAAGACGGTCTTCTCTAAATTACTATGACGTTTTTTTGTGTCCAAAATATTTAAGTTTTTAATCCTCTTTTTTAGCCAGCCTTCTTCAATAGTATGTTATTGTAGTAGCATGGATATATTTGTTCTTTTCTGTGTCCATTATATCTGAGGAACTCTTCTGTAGCATTTACATTCAGAGGCATTTATGTGTTTCTCAGCTGTTTTGTTAAGTGTCCAGGTCACACAGGCATATGTTGCGATTGGAAAGATGCATGAGAAAACTATTAGACACTCATTTGTTTTTAAACCAAGTATTCATGAATTTGACTCTTCTTTTTGAAACTGAAAGCAGAAGAGGAACCTTTTAAGATCTGTGAGTGAAAAAAAAGAGGGAGGGGGGGAAGAGAGGGGGTTGTGTGGTTGATGACCAACAAAACAAACAAATAAAATTTTTAAAAAATGAAAAGGGACTATTCGTCTTCCGTAGATTACTAATTCAGCAGAAACATGAATATAAACCCGCAAAGTCTCCATTTGTACTTCTATGTGCAAATTTTTAGGTCAGTTTCTTTTATTATGGTAATGGCTTTATTACATTTATGTAAACGCTCCCGACTCTTATCTGCTCACATTACAGTTCCACTATAACAGCAGACCAAACAAGAACATTCAACAAAACTACAGGACATGTAATTTTGTCTTCATGCTCATCAGCTGCTATAAGAACACATAATATAAACTTCCTTCATTCAGGCCTGCTTTGGGTAACGCAACATTTCTTTCCAGTGTTATCTCTTGTTAACCTTATGATCAGTTCAACTTAATACTGCTCTCTTTCTGGCGTTTATAGTTGATAGTTATATTTCATATACGGTCGATTTTAAAAAAAATAGTTCTAATAAGTGGGATACTTGTCTTATCTCCTTCTTTATGTACATTTCGGTATCAAAGGGCTTTCTGACAAGAAACCCCCCCCCCCCCCAAAGAAACTGGGAAACAATGTATGTAGCGCTATCCAATTTCTCTTCAGCGCTACTATAGCACAGTGTAACATCAAGAAATAAAAGCATTTATTTTATTTGCCAGGTCTGATTTGTGTGCGAGCACGATCGCTCAGCTTCGTGACCTTGATCATATCTAGTGACAAAACGACTAAAGAACCAAGCAAATCACTATGGAAGGAAACAGTAGTTCGGGTAGCACACGTTACTGTATCGTTCTATTATGTTACACTAATCAGTGTGATAACTCCGTGTTCTTACAACTCTTGCGTTGCTCTGTTACTCCCTGAGGATATCCTACGTCGCTCTTTTTAAAATCTTTCAGTACCTGCCAAAGCAAGTTTTTTGTTGAATCAGCTTTTCTTTGATCTAAGAAGACTACATATTGCGCACTGTGTTATTCTGTCCTCTTCCCAGTCGCTAGCTGTAAAATGAATGCGGAAATAAGGCCACTTCTTCCAAGCAGATACTGAATTATGTCCTCTGGAGCAATGATTCCACCGAGGACCGTATTTAAAGCTCAGTGATTTGAACAAACATTCTCCAGTTTTCCACGACGGTCCAAAAGGGCACCTTATGTACTGTAGTCTTGTTTCCTCTTTTATTTTTTCATACATCTGTTAATACAGAAAAGTTCTCTGTAATGTGATAATTCAGACGTATTTATCATCATAACAATAGGATTATTTGTAGCGGTGTTGTTTCCCTAACAGAGTAGTAGCTAGGTCCCTTTTCCACACAAAATCCTGCCTCTTCTCTATAATTGTCACTTTTAAAAATATATCATGTGTCACCGAAATATCACTCAGATTTCACTGAAATAGGTACGTATTCAGTTCACAACTGAAAGCTTATTCATTGTACGGTGACTTTAAAGCTCTGATTATTTTACTATCCACTAACTCTGCTTCTTATGAGTTTTCTACATTTTCATATTACTATTTCTAATGATAATTGAACGTCATCTTCATCCAATATTGTCTCGAATGATTTCTTTACTGCGTGTTAAGACTTTACAGTAAAACCCTCAGCCAGGAATTTGCCACTAAGAAATTCACAAGTTTTCCCATAGAAGCTCTCTGAAATTATGCTTCTTTTCTGTAGATATCTGAAAGATCTTTCACAAAAATTAAGTTAAACGAAGTAGAAGCAAGTTAAATCTTCGCTTATTCGGCATAACAGGAACTACATGTTGAGGAAATATGCTACATATTCTACGATACAGACTGCATGTAAAACAATCAGAATCCATCAATTCTTTTTTTTTTATAATAAAAATCTGCTTTAAGATTAAAAAGAAACACCGGCAAATGTAACTTAAAAGTAGCAAATTATGTCACGCTACTTGAGTGCAGGCATGAATCTCTTTTATCGCGAATGCTCACTAACATGTATTTTTTTAAAGAGATCATTTCTAATATTTAAAAAAATGTCACCACCTAATCACGTTTAAAACACATCTTATAAACGTCCAATTAGTAATAACTGAGATTTCACAAAGCAGTGCTTCACTGGCTGTATCGCGTACTAACTCCTAACTTTGGACATCCACAGTTCAAACCTAAACTAGACCAAAGTGCTTGCTCGGCTCGAACTTGCAAAACAAATCCAGAGAATCAAAACGGCAGTGGAAGACGACCAATAGCAAATGTTTCACCGTTCCAAACAGTCACATGGGGAAACTGGTTATGACATACAGCCACAAGTTACACAACCTGAATAACTCAGTCTTTCAGATATGTTGCATTCATTGAATATGGACTGAAGCATTGAACTACTGTACTCTTCTCTTCTCCTTATATGCCAAATATTCAAATAAAATATATAAGAAAAAAAAACATTCACATCCCTCTACAAATCGATACGTTTAATCTCCTACCGTCTGAACAATCAATACAATGAACGAATTACGTATCGACCGAACCCTGCTTTGCTCCCCTTTTACTTGCCACTAATTCTGTGACGCCGACACTTAGCTGAGATTGCTCTCTTAATGTGGACCAACAACCCCACCCTCCCCCCACTCCATGCCTGCTTTATTCAACTGAAAACAAAGCCTTCTTAATATTTAAATATATGTCTACTGATTTTGGCAAATGACAAAACAGCCTATCTGAAAAATAAACAAATTTGATAAAAACACAATATATAACACAAAATCAATTTGAAACGAGGTAAACGAATTCAATTTTTTTTCTTTTGTAAAACAATAATATCGCTTTGGGACTAGATAAAACTGAAGACGTGATTTTTTAAAACAGAGTTATCAGTAGAATCAATAAAAGACATGATATCGCATACTGATATAAAAGTGCAAAGACTCGTAAAACTCTGAGCCCAATGTATTTTCTACAACAGTGTCAAATTTCATTCTAGCAAATCACATGCTGAATTCTAAAGTACATACGGACTCTATACAGCTCCACTAAACAAATCTTGGAAATATTACGCTACAAGAGGATAAGGACTCTGGAGAAAAAGCTTCCAAGAATTAGTGAAAATAGGGAGGGAAAAACTGGGCATTCCAGCACTAGAGTAACCACACAAAACAACAAGCAGGATATTTCTAAGACATGCTACATATCGTTTAAAAAATGTGTAACTTAAGAGTATACTATAGTGATAAATTTGTGAGACATAGTGTAAAGGACAAAGAGGACATTTTTTAATAGTCTTGGTTCCGTGGCTTCGTGCAGAGACTAATGAGTCGTACGCAGAAAATTTTACACCGTAAGGTCTCAAAGAGAATAGTGGAGATATTAAAGAAGAAATGGATGCACAACACTACAGAAATGACAAGAAAAAACGTTGGGTGCAACTAACAAGATTGCAACTAGCAACTGTGTGAACTGGGGAGCTGAACACAAGATAGCCCCCTTCATCAGAAGCAACAATAATAATAATGTACCGGTAGGCCTGTGCCACAGGAGCAAAACAGTTAGTAAAGTATTCGTGTCTATAAGTTCCCTGCCATGTCCGCATATTAAATAGTGATGATGATGATTCACCAAGCTTTGTTACGAGAGACGAGTGCACTAACTACCAGGGCTCTCATACTACAAAAAATACTGGGTTAAAAAGGTTAAATTTTATGCCCTCAGCGAACTACAGCTATCGATTATAACGTTTCAGCTAGCTACTGATACTGTCTGTAATGTCTCAGCTAACTGTCGATACTATTTATAATGTCTCAGCTAACCTAACTATCAATACTGTTAATAATGTCTCAGCTAACATAACTACCAATACTGTTTATAATGTCTCAACTAATTACCTACACTGCTTATAATGTCCGAGATAACTATCTATACTGTTAATATAACATCAGCTAACTATTTATAACTAACTCATCTAACTATCAGAACTGTTTATAATGCCTCATGTTACTACGATTACTTATAAAGTTAATACGATAGATTTTAGGATTATTTTACGCGATGATTCACTAGTCTCACTACTGCTTTATGATGCATTTCTCTCAAGTTGACAGCTTGGAAATGTTAAAGCTATTTCAAAACCTGGAGGGAAGTGCAAAGCTAGATCCGCTGAACTGTTCTATTGCTTATAACCAAAGTTTCAAAATAAAATTTTAAAAACTTTTTACACACAACCTATCCGCAGCACTAAACAGACACGAACAGGCCTCGTTCATAATCCCAAAGAATGTCCACTATCACAGCAACAGTATCTGCTCTCTGTTATACCTATCTGAACACTACAGTCACGTCACTGGATATGCGCCAGACTTGACTGCAACATCTCTGCACATGCGCCGTACGATATGAAAACACCGCACGGGTTATCTTCTGAACAACACACACCAAATAGGCGAGATAATGCTGAATACAAATATTCGGCGTGGGCTAGCTGAGGTCACCGATACTAGAAAAACCTAACAGTATACAGACAGTTGCCACAAGAGAACACACGGTGGGGGAAACACTGGACCACGAGCTAGAACGTGCTAATACATCAGCGTGTGCTATAATTAGAACTTGCAACAGGTAGGAAGAACAAGTTTGGCAGCCAGGGGGGCGGGGGGGGGGGCGTGGGAGCAGAGTGTAAGAAGCGATTAGTCTATGGGGGAAAAAAAAACACGCTTTTACAAGCAGACATGTCAACATGTTCAATTGCTGTAGACGAAACTTCAGGCCAGTGCTTCAAAGCGAGCTATGTCAGGTGTTCCCAAACTTTTTTCAGACAGCGTTCGCGCCACACGTGGGAACGCTTATTTCTACCGCGGCACACCTGTGTTCTTAATGCTAGACTCGTGCAGTTAAGTATATACATTTTTAGTAGTTTCACAGTTCACATACTTCACTGACTATATTCAATATATATTATATATTTATATGTTGTATTATACAAGGTATTTTGGCCAAACACCATAAGAAATAACATCTTATTAGCAGAAATGCAGATGAAGCCACTGACAACAATTATTGAGGAAAGACGCTGGCGATGGGTGGGACATGTGATACGAATGACTGACAACTCACTACCAAAAACAGCACTAAGATGGACACCACAGGGGAGCAGAAGTAAGGGTAGACCAAAAGAGACATGGAGAAGAACAACAGAAAGGATGCTGAGCAATAGAGGGCTCACCTGGGCAAGAGCAGAAAAAAAGGCGAAGGACAGGCATTTGTGGAAAACCCTTGCGGAAGCCCCATGTGCCCTGGGCACTTAAGGTTCAGAGAGAGAGATTATACAAGGTATTTTTCTCAGTGTGATATGTGAGCCAGTTGCTTGGAGGCATAGATTTGCATGTACAGAGCATCTCAGCCGCGACGGACTGGAACTAATAATTAAACTGTTGTGGGTTCTCTACATGGCGAGTACTTATCATATAAATAGGCTATAAACAAATGCGCTATAATCTGCCCGACATATTTTTTACTTTAACAATTTGGCGGCATATATATATATATATATCTCTCTCTCTTCTCCCCTCCCTCTCTCTTCTCCCCTCCCCTCTCCCCCCCCCCTCTATCTCTCTCTCGCAGCACACTATTTGAAAAACTATGTCCTATGTAACAAAACACCCATGCATTTCAATGTTCTGCAGAAGCTTATTCCAAACTATTTCTAGTTTCTGGGAACATTTACTGCTCCGATATCGTAGTACATTAAATTAGAAATATCTTCCTCTCGAATGAAAACTCATTTAGTTCTTTACTCGTCTGACATCTATAAAATGGGACTTAACGTGCACGTGAATGCTTTTAACCCTTTTTAATAGCATGTTTATTATATTGTTTGTTTAGACACCACTGCCTACTAAGAAGCCATTTTGCGGAAATACTGATTAAGATAATGCCCACGGTTCAGTCTTGCCCGCATAATTCATTATCACCCTGTCTGATTCCTAAGTCGGTAAACTTAAAATATCTGCTTCCCAAAATTATATATTATTTTGTACGTAAACTTACAAAATCTGGTTCTCACAATAGGTATTACTGGCCAAAGGGGTACTGTTTAACCCATTTAGAACCAATGAGACTAAAGAACGCCCCAGGACTCACAATGCTGCAACCACACCCATCGTTCTGTAACAAGCAGTCAACCCAAGACAATAATAAGCTCCATTCTCGTTATTTGAGGTCAATATTAAACGAGCAAAAGAGCATTTGCTACGCTTTTAACATTCAAAAATCCGCATTTACCATATCATCGGGCGACAGGGAGGAGAATCGGCCTTCACCCTGAATAGTTCCTTTCAATGCAAACCACATAACAGTACACATACCATACACTGAAGTAAAACCTGAACACCATCCAGACAAAAAGAAAACATAAACTCCACCCGTTACAACTAACTGATACTAGGGAGGCGGAGACTTGGCTTGACTGTTTGGGCGGGGCTCGGAAACACCACAGCAGCAAATATACGGGAATCGATCTTATTTATTCATGTGCTATGATGTACGCATCGGTAAACTTGGCACTAAATCAACTAGTGATGCAGGTAGCCATAGGAATATAATAGAGAGAAAGACACTGTTGACTTTTACCACGGAAACGAAACCATGCGACTGATCGTACATCAGAATTTGTGAACATTGACATGTTGGAAACTTACTTCAGAAAAGAAGAAATTCTGTCTAAATTAGAAATTGTTTCTACTATTATTGATTAGTACTAAATATGGAATAAAGGTTATAATATATATAATTTGTTGTTACTATGACTCATTCAAAAATAGAATAAAGGTAAAAAAAAAATATGTAAATTTCCCGTTTTCATGCCATTAAGGTATGTTGTGGATACGGTGTTTGGCCCGTATTTCCACGACCTTCGGTACATGAAAGTGTGATGTGGGCAGTACCATGGCTAGCCGTATTTACCTTCCGGTGCCAATTTTTTTTTTTTTTAGGCTGGATGGACCCGGGGCGCTTTTGGCGTGTAGCAGAAAAAAATCCCACAGCTGGGACTTGAACCCGGTACCACCTGATTAGTAGACAGAGCGCCTAACCACTCAGATAACCAGGCCGCCAGATATGGAATAAAGACTATAATAAATACCATTTGTTGTTACCAATGATCCATTAATTATGAGATAAAGGCTACAACAAATATGGTTACTGTTACATATGGAATAAGGTAGGTGGAAAAGACGCTGTCCGATTTGGTAGTCACCGATCCATGCTAGCGTCAGGTTTGGCTGACCAAGACCCTGTCCTACCTCTCCGCTGGTCCCCCAGTAACGGGTCTAGTCTGGCAAACGGGGCAGGGATCGACATAGTCCCTATGGTAATGGAGTCTGCTAAAGAAGCATTGCACATCCCCTGCTTTTTACCTGCACTCAAGGACTGAAAAAAAAAAAACTACCGCCATTATCCGCTTCCAATCCGATACGATGCTGCACTTAACATCTTCATCGCGTCGGTTGCAAAGAACACCAGCTCGCAGTGCAGAGAAGAAGAAGAAGAATACTTATGATAAGTATAGTTTATTGTTACTGTTTTACTACTAATTAGAAAATAGTGCTCGCAAGTTTATACACCTAACATTCACCGGCGTGAAAACCGTTTTCTGGCGCACATTTGCCATTATTTTTATTGCTGTTACAGTTATAACCACAGTATTTTTAGAAACATGTGGCAAAACTCTATCCTCCATGACCCGTGAAACATCTTGTCATTCTCACACCAGTAATGTAACGTCGGGGGTGGATAATTAGAATGCATATGCACGTGGCTCTATTTCTCGTCCATGAAACTTGATAGTCCCAACGATAACATTTTCCACGAGACAAACAAATGCTTACAATGTCGCCATAACACGGGGGTGGGCATAACTGGTGCTATACCAAAGGTTGGCAAATTAGAAAACTATATAAATGCGCTACAGTAGGGGGGGGGGGGGGCTGGCAATCAGCTACTCATAGCTGACATGCCGGTGTTAGGGTTGGTGAACAAAAGTTCCACTCTCCGCTGATACCAGCAGTAACAAGCCTAGCCTGGCTAACGGGCCAGGGATTGCCATAGAGGTGGAGTCTGCTAAAGAAGTACTTCATATCCCCTGCCTCACAGCTCCACTAAGGGACTGAAATAATAGCCTCCATAAACAAACCACTCTCAATCCACCACGATGCTCTGCTTCAACACTTTCGCCGCGTCAGCTGCACAGAACATCAAACTCGCGGAAGAAGAAGAAGGGGATGAGGAGAAGGAGGAACAGAAGAAGGAAGAGGAGGAGAAGCATTATTTGCCGTATATAAATTGTATAGTGTATATCAGTTTCAACACAGTTTTCTAGGACGAAAAGGTACAGTTTTTCACCAAAATGAGAAGCTATGAGGTTTGTATACAGTTAAGTAAAGAAGAAGTAGAAGTATGTAGCACTTTAAATTTCGGAGTAAGAAAAATAGTAAGATAACAACTGAAAGGAGAATCACGGACTTCAGTAGGACGACACTAAAAAACAAATAAACAAACACACACGCACAAACCACTCGGCCACGAAGCTCCGTTGGTCGCTCTTGGGTGAAATCAGCAATTCTTACTATTTATTTCTTAATCTACTTGAGATAGACAGAGCGAGAGAGAGGACAAGCTACATTACCTACATAGGTAAGGTCACTTACCTACCTGTATTGCTCTATCACTTTCTAATGCGGTGCACGTTTCGGCGCTAATTAATCAATAAAAACGCACGATAGGCATAGATTGAATACTGGCATTCCTATCAGTTCACGTAACCAACCAGCTGATATTCTCTAGTCTTAAAATACACATATTCAAGTCGCTATACATTTCACCTGATAGAACGCTGACCAAAATATGCTAGATAACAAATGTATGAGAACCAGAAGTCTATATTGCTGAATAACCCTCAATAGTACCCAAAACATATATAATTTTAAACATCTTTTCCCGTTTTTTTTTCTGATTTCAACCGAAGAGGGAGAGAGAGAGAGAGAGAGAGAGAGAGAGAGAGAGAGAGAGAGAGAGAGAGAGAGAGAGAGAGAGAGAGAGAGAGCGCAATAGAGTCATCAATGAATCTAATAACATAATTTTCTAAGTTTGTTTGTCGGACTATAGCATCCACTGCACTTTGCAAAGAGAACGAACTTTATTTTCCAAGGTTAATGAATTCGTCTAACATGGTTTTTCCTCCCGGAGGCGGTGGGCCACGGCAGCATGATGACGATATTGTTGATATTTTTCTTGGCAGATAAAAAGAAACTGACTGGAGTAAAGATCATTTTCAGTTCTTCTCCCGTCATTTATGACGGCTTACACACTGTGCATTTATTTTTAAAAAAAAAAAAACGTGGAATACGAAAAACTGTTTTACAGCTGATCAAAAAGACACCATGCTGCGGCAGTTCTAAATCCTATCCCACAGCCTGTTTGGACATGCATTTAAAGCAGCCTTCCCTTATGTCTGCTTCTGTTACCAGTTTTCACGTTGCTGCACCAGTGGTTTTCAGACGATGGTGTTCGTGTTACTAATGTCGCGAAGCTCTTGTAGTAAGTGGAGAATTCTCTAAATTATTCCTGATCTAGAACTGAGTACCATTTACCGTAATTTATGAACTGGAGTCTTTGAAGTTATTTATAATTCAAATGTACCAAGTGTTGCTGTTACTTTCACGTTCTTTAAAATGCATGAAATAAAATGTGTAATTTCTTGCGTAAAAGATTTTCAGTCAGAATTTATGAAAATGAACAACATACTGTGCAATAAAGCTCTGTCGACGAACACCAGAAAAAGAATTATTCAGTGTTACACGAACCCGTTTTATTATACAGACGAGAAGCATGGATAGTAACAAAGAACAATCAGAATCTACTGGAAGCAGCGGAGATGTAGTTCTTAAAATGATGACAGCCAAGAAAACAAATGAAAAGGTTCTAACGGAGGCTGGGCAAAAAAAGAGAGAAATTACCACAAAATTCAGAACAGGACATTTCAGAGTGTGTAGGACATGTTTTAAGATGAGGTGAACTGGAACACCCAGTGACAACAGGAAAACTGGATGGGAAAAGTGACAAATGAAAACAAAGAAACAAGATAGTTGACGGACTAAAAGAGTGGCACAGAGCACGGTCCAAGACACATCTTACAGAAAGAGTAAAGGACAGATAGTTGTGGAAACCAATGACAACCAGCGCCTGATCGGCATTTTTAAAAAAACAGAGAGAGAGAGACAGACAGACAGATTTTCAATCAAGAAACAACAGTATGACATAGCACTCTCAGTGTGCAAGAAACTCTACTCTAGAGAGCGGAGCAACAACTCTTTAGATCATTAGACATTCAAGTTGCTATACATTTCACATGACAGAACGCTGACCAAAATATGTTAGATAACAAATGTATGAGAACCAGAAGTCTATATTGCTGAATAAGCCTCGAAAGCACACCCCAAAAAAAAAAATCATTTTAAACATCGTTTCCCGTTTTTTTTTAAAATTTCAACTGAAGGAGAGAGAGAGAGAAAGAAAGAGAGAGAGCAAGAGACTCATCAATGAATCTAATAATATAACCCACCCCCACCCCCGCCGTCAAATGTTTCGGCCCTATTAAACTCCTGACACTCTCTTAAAGTAACTATACGTATTTGAAAAAAAAAACTGTTGAGAAAGTTTTTTATACATTTCTTCTTTTGTGATATACACGAATAAAACGCCGAAAGTTACGGTGAACGAACACAGATTTGCTGTTATGGCGGTATTTGTTCGGTCACGATGTATACATTAAATCACTGTGTCACTCTGCCAAGCAATCTTGAAAGAAGCAGACAACCCGTGTTGCAAGGACACCAAACAAGGTGAAACGACTGCAAGTATTGAGATAACTATGAAGAAGAAGAGATTCGTGATTATTATGAAAGTCTGCTACTCTGTCTAAACTATAGTAGAGTAGGGTATCCTACTTTATAAACAGGACTATGGTCCACTATAATATTCTCAGCAAGTACGTACAAGGGTCGTCCCAAAAGGAAGTTTACAATGGTTATTAATACTTCAAGAGCAACATTTATTTGGATATAACACACTGTACACTACGTTCAAGACAGGGCACTTTATTTTTCCATGACGACTGGCATTTGTATAAGCGTAAGACAAGCCTTTTTTTCCCATGCTCATCTTGTAAAATAGAGACATCGTGTCAATGCTGTTTCTCATCCTCTTACTCAGTTTTTTACTCAGATGGAGGGGGGAATCTGCACTCTTGTATAAATTTCTCCAGTGTAGGATGTGTATTATTCTATTGGTTTTTTTTTTAAGCTCTGTCGTAACATAAATATGAGAAGAACAAGGAAAAAGATAAAAATGGAAATAGCAGATGAACAGTTTGGATTTGTTGAAGGAAAGGGAACACACAATGCCATTTATGCCTTACGAACACTAACAGAAAGAGCTTTAGAAGTACAGAAAGATCTCTACTTATGTTCAATGATTTACACCAAGGCATTCGACAAGGTGAAACATAATGAAATTATTAAAATGCTTGAAGACATTAATATAGACGGCAAACACCTGAGGATTCTAAAACATCTATACTGGCAGCAAGAGCAGCAATTCGAGTTGAAAACAGAACTGGAAAATATCAACTTATAAAACAAGGGGTGCGACAAGGATGTGTACTATCTCCAGACCTTTTTTCTCTGTACAGCGAGAATATTCTAAGAAC
Organism: Achatina immaculata; assembly: GCA_009760885.1. Lineage (NCBI taxonomy): Eukaryota > Metazoa > Mollusca > Gastropoda > Stylommatophora > Achatinidae > Lissachatina > Lissachatina immaculata. The sequence continues at coordinate 61,104,703 of CM019691.1, read as the reverse complement.
GATCATCGCAGAACCAGACATAAAAACTGAAGGATACAATATTAACAACCTTCTTTATGCTGACAACACAGTACTGATAGCTGAGAACCAACAAGACCTCCAAAATCTCTTGGAAAAGTCGCCAAAAGAAAGTGAACAGAAAGGCCTTACTTTGAACATCATAAAGACAGAGACTATGGTTGTATCTAAGAAACAGAATCCACCAACATGCAGTATAAAATTAAACGGAACTATTCTAAAGCAAGTGCAGAAATTCAAATACCTTGGAGCAGTAATAACTTCAGATGGGAAATGCAGAACAGAAAATAGGAACAGAATTGCCAAGCGAAGACTGCATTTCAGAGAATGAGAAACATATTTGGCAACACATCCTTATCAATGAATGTTAGAAAATGAGTCCTAAAATGCTATATTGAACCTATCTTGTTATATGGAAGTGAATCATGGACAATAGGCAAGTCTGCACAAAAATTATTGGAAACAGCAAAAATGTGGTTTATTAGAAGAATGTTGTGAATCCCCTGGACAGCAAAAATAACTAATGAAGAATGTATGACAAGAGCTGGAGAGACAAAAAAATCTTGGCAAAATGATAAGAGAGAGACAATGTACTTTCATAGGACATGCAATGAGAAGAGGGGGCATTGATACTGTTATAACAACAGGAAAAATAGAAGGAAGAAGATCAAAAGGAAGACCAAGAGAAATGATACTGGACAGTCTGACGGGATGGTGTGAGAGGAGATCACCAACTGAGCTGATGGCCTGCATGAAGGATCACGTACTCTGGAGAAGAAGAATAGCCAACGCCAGTCGGCACGGCATCTGATGATGATGACGTAACATAAAAGCACCCAAGGTTTTAGCGCACATGTTTTTCCTATTTCTTGCCGCCAGCGCAACGAGACAAGTCTACAGGTACACAACAGCGTCTCTTGTTTTTAGTATGATGCGGCCTGAATCACGCCTGGACTGCCCTTCCTTGTCATGCTCCAGAAGAAGTCAGGTACCAGTTTCTACAGTTGGGTGACTGGGGCGCCTCTGGTCAAATTCAAACCACTGACAATGCCATCTCAGATTTATGTACTAAACATTCCGACTCTTATGTGTTCTCAGGACATTAAACACTGATTTAAAAATTACTCCACGTTATTACTATGCCAAGTGGTGAAACGTGACCATTTCGCTTGAAAGTGTGATACTTATGTAACTTTCATACTTGTAATGCAACGATATATTCTAGCTACAAGTCTATAAACGGTGAATATTCTCTACTGTAACCTCCGCCTTTGGCTGCAAGGACGTGGAGAAGAAAACAGGATTGGCGTGGTCTGAATTAACATAGTTTGATCTATGTATGCCTGAGTAAATAAGATGTACTGTGTGTCTAAGGTTTGTAATGTTAATGAGGTGGGAGTTGGGTTCGGAATGTTAAGAGGCTGGGAGTTGGGTTCGGAATGTTAAGGGGCTAGGAGTTGGGTTCGGAATGTTAAAGGGCTGGGAGACAGGTTCTTCTGTCTGATGACGGTGCTTAATAATTCATAAATCATAATTTTAGTGTCATGAATGACAATATGATAGTAGGCTGCCATGGCTTTCCTTGTGACTACAATGTACCATCCTAACGAGATGCAATGCCTGACTTCTCATATTCACCACAGCAGGAGGCAAACAGAACTTAACCCTTTTTCCACGTTGAGAAAACAAAACCTGTCACCAATGAAGGCTACATGGAAGCCGAATCCTTAACTCTTTCGCAACACTGAGAAAACAACCTATTGCCAGTGAAATTTCCATGGAAGTTGAAGCTCCAACTCTATCACATTGAGACAAAACATGTTACCAGATAAGCTAACACTATATCCCTATGTGCCTCCAATGCATGAGAAGATTACTTTTACCTTTTTTTTTACTTTTACCAGATAAGGCTGCATGGAAGAGATAATTAACCCGCATTAAAAAAACTCATGTGAAACTCTAAGCAGGACATTGTTAAGAGAGGCCAAACTAGTAGGCATAAAATCCCTTCAGAAACTCGCCGAAAACAGGAAAACTTTGCGACCTACAATGGAAGCCTATGTGACGTTTAATGGCACGGGAAGGATGTAAGATGTATTTTTGTTTACTTGTGGTTATTATACCTCAGAAAGAACATGTGCATGTGATAAAATAGTGGCATATCTTTACGCCCCCGGCTAAATCCATCGCTGGGAACTGAAACAATCCTGCATGAACAATTACGTACTTCATGTATGTGTTTTTACGCGCTTTTTTTTTCATGTCACTCACTCAACACTAAAACACACAATTCTTTAACCCCTGAATTTGCTACTGGTTAAGATTTTACACTAGAAAGTACAAACAAAAATGGTAGTTACACACGATTACACCTAACACAACTGTAAACTGCCAGCCTCATATGAGATAAAGAGTATTTCTAGCAATGTACTAAACAATCATTCTACATGTAGCTACTGACTGATTTTTATCTTTACTTTGCTTTTGATACGTGTTAAAAAAATTATATAGATTTATCACAATACTCAATACTACAACAATACTTTAGATTTTGCCTGAGCTGTTTTCCATGAGAATGCACCACTCATTTTCTGTAAGAAATGCATAAATACACTATTTTGAAGTGAAGAATTTGTGATGAAAGCCCTTCTTTTTTTGTTTGTTAAATAAGAAGAGTGGTCTATTTCAAAAGAAACAAGGATCATTGTTCTTGTTGGAACATTTTCTACAGTGGCATATTCATTCAGTGTGAGCCACTGAATGTGTTTCTGTGACTTGTTCCTAAATTATAAAACAACAGATAATCCAAACAAATTTTACTTGCACTCTTTAGAGTGCCAAACCAGACTAAAATCAAACTTGTGGCAACTAAATCTTTACTTATATAAGAAAAGACACACTGAATCAATGCATGGAAATGAAAACCTTGGTCAAATTTTGAACAAATATAAAATCTATAATTGATTTGCATGAAGACAATTTAGACTACTAACAAATTACATCATATGAAATATCAAAGTGAAATGAAACTAATTCATACAAAAAAAATCACTGTGAAAATAAGGAGGACTTACATCATTATCATCATCATCATCATCATCATCATCACCATCATCATTGCACTATGGACATATGCTCAGATCTCCTCCAAAATATACCTTTCAGTTTACCGAGAATAATGACACCAGCTCTATGTATATTTCTGTTAAAATGCCCAAACTAAATCAGTTTACATGTAGACAACAATGACTCCCACACTATGTATTGTCTTGTCTCCTTCCTCATATACCTTTCAGTGTTGAGTGGACAAATGGACGTCTTGACAGGGCTCAACGATTAGCTTCATATAATGGGATATTTAATGCTTCGTAATTTCCTCTCTCCATCTCCTGTGTGGGCAGCCTCTTTCTTTGTTAATTTTCTGTCAAAATGCCTAAACTAAATCAGTCAAAATCCTAAGAGTAAATAAATTTATTGTTTCTATGGTACTGTCTGAAGACTGAAACACCAAAGACAACCAAATGTGTGAGAGAGCTTTTGGCTACTATAAAATCTGCTGCCACTAACATCAGCAGTAAAGAATTACTTCAATGGCAAGCCTCAAGATGGGATAAAACTGAAATCTATGCAGCAGACAGATGCAAAATATGATTAAATGTAAAAAATTAAAATATCATCTTAACTTCCAGGGTGCAGGCAGGGTTGAAGAAAACAAAAATTAGTCAGAAAAGACAAATAACATAAAATAGAAACAATCAAATAAAACATTATGTTAACATTCTTCTCAATATCATATCCTATCAGTTCATACTATCAAGAACTGCTCAAAGACTAGTTTGTTAGCTTATGAAAAAATGAACCAGTTCATCATAACTTAGCTTTCACCATCCTTGCCTTAGCAAAATAATGAATATAAAGTGACACAACAAAGTCACCAACTCTGAGGCACTGCTATGTTAACCTTATGTCTGTAATGACAAGTCTGTTGTAACTTTTGCAACACAAAATAAACATGCAGCAGGAATGACTGGTGGTCATGTCAGTAAGCAAGTACATGGCAAATCTTTGGTGGGAATGGGCCACAAGACAGATCAAAACTGAAATACAAGGACATTTGTAGCCACCCATAGATCAAAACTGAAATACAAGGACATTTGTAGCCACCTACAGATCAAAACTGAAATACAAGGACATTTGTAGCCACCTATAGATCAAAACTGAAATACAAGGACATTTGTAGCCACCTATAGATCAAAACTGAAATACAAGGACATTTGTAGCCACCTATGAGAAATTGTTTTTCAATAACCAGGAGGGCTTAAAAGAAATGGCAAAAGAACAAACCAAATGAAATGATAGAGCATAATTTCAAGAGAAAACAGGGGGTACAACTGATGACAAATGATGCAAGCACAAAAAAAAAGCACCTTACAAACACCAGTGTTGTTTTCTATTGCTATGGTTGATTATGCAAATCCTGTATTGCTAGAAGCAGCCACGAGTGATACTGTTCAGCAATTTCATGCTCAGCAAGTTCACCTGCTTCAAAACTATCTTCTGAATACCATTATATATTGCCCACCACGTTTGTACTGAATTCTTTTTACTTTACTTTGTAACATACTGTTACAACTGTGAATAATTAGACTCTTAAAAAGACAGGAACGGTGTGACCTTGTGCATAACTACATATATGGTTTTATATATATATATACACTAACTGCTTAATTAAGTATAACAAATATGATCCTGCCTTGTCTTAAAAGATCAGTTTTTGCAAGAATTTAAAAATGTAAATTACTTTAGTTTATCTTTTATTTTAAGTTTGAAATAAATTATATCTTATATCCTTCCCATGCCATTAAACGTCACATAGGGCTCGCAAAGTAGCTCACCAATTTTTCCTGTCTTCGGCGAGTCTTTCAACCTCATCAAAGAATTTTATGCCTGTTAATTTGGCCTCTCTTAACAATGTCCTCTTCAGAGTTTCACGTGGTCTGCCTACTACAATGTAAAAAGGTAACGGTAAAATTCCCATTTCCATACTATTAAGGCATATTGTGGAATACAGTGTTAGATCCGTATTTCCATGACCTTCAGCACATGAAAGTGTGATGTGGTCAGTATCACGCCTGGCCGCTTTACCTTCCCAGATTTCTTTGGTACCCATTTTTAGAGGCTGAGTGAACCCCGGGGCCTTTTTGGCGTGTACCAGAAAAAAATCCCACTGCTGGGACTGAACCTGGAACCACCTGATTAGTAAACCGAGACGGCAAAGTAAATAAAGTAAATATTACCAAGTAACTGTATTATTTATGTCTGTCTGGATAAATGTGATCTGTATTACATTTAAGAATCAAAACTGCTAATCCTGCTTCACTCATGGTATTGTCAGTTCATCTACAAAAACTATCTAAGAAGTTGATATTTTGCTTCATGGTATCGTCAGTTCATCTACAAAAACTGCCTAAGAACCTGATACTCTGCTTCATGGTATTGTCAGTTCATCTACAAAAACTGTCTAAGAACCTGATACTTTGCTTCATATTATTGTCATTCATCTACAAAAACTGTCTTAGAAGCTGATACTTTGCTTCATGGTTTTGTCAGTTCATCTACAAAAACAGCCTAAGAAACTGGTACTTTGCTTCATGGTATTGTCAGTTCATCTAAAAAAACTGTCTAAGAAGCTGATACTTTGCTTCATGATATTAAAGTTCAAAACGACTAAAATTTCTGTTAACATTTGAAGGGTGTTTATCCCTTTGTTGCTTCTAAAATGTCAATGAGCACTTGTCATGCTGCGCGTACTATGGCTGACATTTCAGTATAAACTTCCTTTATTGATTAAAGTTAAAATATATCCACTTATGTCTATGCTATGAAATACTACAGCCGGCCTTCAACTTGCACGGGTATGGTATCCAGTTCCCACACTCCTCTTGTAATCCAAAGTCTGTTTGTGTTCAAGTTCCTTACATAAAATGGCTTAGAAATTTGCATATGACCTATGCCCATCCTTCTGTATACTTAAATCATGTCTATATTACTTAAAATACCCTAACACAGTGTAAATGCTATGGAAGTAATTGTTATGGGCAGTATTTCCCAAAGTGGGTGTTAATGGCCCCCTGTGGGCATTGGGGGGGGGGGGCAGCAAAGGAAAAAGGGTCAATGGGGGCAGTGGAAGAAAATGGATCAGTTGGGGGGGGGGGGGGGGTTAGATGGTAAAGAAAGCAGCAGATGGGGGAAGTAATATCTTCCTTCTTAGTACTTTTCAACCTGGTATTGAGAAACTTGTGTCCTTACATGAAACTATCCATCACATTTAAAGTATAATAATAATATTATAACACAGTATAATAACACAGAGAAAATAACACAGTATGTGAGTTATAAATGTACTGGTTTGTTTGCTGATGTTTTTAGCTGTGTAATACATGTAGGCCATTGTATGAATAGTACTTAACGGCAAGGGGTGCTAAGGATGTGGCCTGGGTGAACATGGGGTGGCAGCCTGAACAAGCCTGGGAAACACTGGTTTTTGGGAATAATGACAAGAGAAAAAAAAAGTCAATACATGATCGTGACAGAAGCATCGACCGTAAGTCTAACAAAGTACGGTACACTACACTTCGCCAGTAACACTTCTTTTTCCTTTCAACCAGTACTGACCGATTTCGTACACACTGTATTAATGACATAACAGAGTACCATAGATTAAAACAAATGTAAAACATAATTACTGTAAAAACAAATATAAAATTACTAAAGAAACAAATTCAAAATTTTGCGTTTATGAAACTTTCTTTAACTTTTTTGTTCCCCATAGAAGTGAATCGCTATAGTGAAACTCGCACGCGTCGACGGGCGAGTTATACCAACTGTTTCTTTTGTATCGTTTTGCTCTCTCTCTCTTCCTTTGCTATAAATTATACGGTATAAAAATTAATTCTTTTGCTATAGCCAAGAAATCAGTAATTTCATTTAAACTTTGAGGAGTAACTTTTTTTAAAGAATTGTTTGAAACTTTTAACACGTTCCTTTTCGTTTAACTATGTCTAACAGACTGTTCCACGAGGTTATCCGTATTTCAGAAGAGATGTGAATCGGAATCATAAACTTTTTTTTTTTAAATAATGAATATGAATCTGGTTTCTCTGCAAGTTTCCGAGATGCCAAATTAACAGGCATAAAATCCTCTGATGAGGTTGAAAGACTCGCCGAAGACAGGAAAAACTGGCGAACTACTTTGCGGACCCTATGTGACGTTTAACGGCACGGGAAGGATATAAGATATAAGATAAGATGAATCTGGACCCACAGCACAACGGCCCTCTGTAATAAAAGTTTTGAAAGTTTGTTACACCTTATCTTGGCTACACTGCATTTCAAAACTTACCCAAAAGGAGTCCTTGAACATGGTGATATTTAAATGATGCAGTAACGTTAGCTATTTACTGTGGGAATATTCCTGGTTCAACTGCATGACAATGTTTTTAACTGCGACTTGAATCTCAAAATGTTCACATTAACTTTCCGCACGCAGACGCCTAAGAGCCGGAAGTTTATAGGAAATTGCACCTTACAGTATTCCCAAACAGGAGAGTCGACACTACACAAGTCGGTGGCTGGTAGAAGTGGGCGGTCTCTGGGCAAACAGTGGTTGGGAGTGGATACTGGGCTATTAAACAGTGGTTAGGAGTAGAAAGTGTCGGATACATGTTATGAGTACAAAATATCTTTAAATAATTCCTAGTTACGATACAAATGTGGAAATTTTATCAACCACAGCCAAAAAGACAAATTGAAAACCTTGAACGATCGTTCAATAATTTCACTACAGTAAACCAGGCCATTAACGTCAATCTTGAGGCCACACCTTTAATAGTCTGCTCCAGTATCCTAAGGATTGGCACTTTCAAACAATCTTTAGATGATTCCTCTGTTTCCCATCCAGTTATTCATATGTGCGTATGAGACATCTTACATCATTCCCGTGCCGTTAAACGTCACATAGGGCTCGCATAGTTGTTTTCCTGTTCTCGGCGAGTCTTTCAACCTCAAGGGATTTATGCCCACTAAATTGGCTTCTCTTAACAATGTCCTCTTTAGAGTTTCACGCGATCGACCTCTTTTTCTTCGTCTGTTGTGCTCCACTTGATAGCTTGTTTTGGTATTCTCTGATTGTTTCTTCTCATCACATAGCCTATATATGTCCATCTTCTTTTCTGATCACCCACGAGACAGGTTGTTGTAAGAGAGATGCACAACTGAATATTGATTTTGTGTTACACCGTCATACCACCTAAAATAATTGTTCGCAACCTCATGTAACAACCCAAATTAGTGATATTATACACAACTTTTTGTGATTAGTGACAAGGTTACATTATGTTATAGACACTGAAATAGTATTGGTTAATTTTTGTGAATATATATTTTTTTATTAATTAAATGGGTTTTTGGTGACATATCATGGGTGATTTAGGGTTCAGCTCCCAAAAGTTTGGATCCGCTGGTATACAGAATTATATATATATATATATATATAATTTAGCAAATGTTACCGTTGTAAAAGTAATTTTACCTCATCTTTAGTCATCTTTTTTTTTTTTTTTTTGTGGGTTGTTTTTCCCTTGCAGCTGAATTCATGGGCTGAAAATTTCAGAATAACATACTTTACAAGCTGGTCTCCCGTTGGACTTTCTCTCTTCAATAATTTGTGTTATCAAGTCCTCTTTTACATGTTGGACAAAGTGTATGGGGAAAAAAGATGTCTAATCACACTCCCCCCCCCCCCACAAAAAAAACATGTAACAAGACAGATGCATTGCATAATCCTTGTAATGCTTGGCATTAACTTCAAATGAGAGATTTCTAAATAGAAAAGGTGCAGTTTGTTAAACAGATAAACAGAAACTGGGACATGACCAAATGAGACAAATACAGAAACCATTGAATTTCACTGTGGCTGAAAGAGTTGCAGTCAAGAATGTCTTGTTCAGCAAACAAAAAATTTAAGCCCTCCACTGAATTACTAGAGTCAACAAGGAACAAAAAAAAATGGTCTAAAAAAGCTGTTCATGCTATTCTGATACATGACATCACATCAAATGAAAAGCACTGGAGAAAATTCATGGAAATGTAAAGGATGGTTGGGGGATTTTAAATCTAAGAATGCTTCCATTATTCTTACAACCAGACAGAAAAAAAAAACACGTGGGAAGACACCTGTAACAAAAACACACAGAAAGAAATACTTCTAGAAAGATAAACTGGCAAGTGGAAATCACCTGACAACAAGCATCAGTGGAAACAACACACATAAAAATAATAATAATAATAAGGGAAAACAGATCCTCAGATCTTGTTCACATCCAGTGTACAAACAATATGACCAAGACACTTTTTAAAAAAAATTACTTTGTGGTATTAGAAAAAACACGCACACAAAAAAAATAGAACACAAAATGTCATATAAACTTTTATTCTTATTTTACATTATAATTTGTGTCATAATCTTTCAGTCAGTCAGACTATGTCCCTTCTGTGCTTCTATGATACTGAGTCACAATTTTTTTTTATTAACATAAAATGTACAAGAATGACTGACAACTCCTCATCACTTTCAACAACCCTCACCATGTTCAATGCAGGTCTGCCACCACTTCACTATTGCTTGGATTTCTCACAAACAAAAAAAAAAGTGCACCTATGCACTATCTCTTTCATCTCATTGTTCAGACTGAACTTTTTTCCCACCTAGCACCTTCTTGAGGGGTCCAAACACATGATAATCATATGGTGCAAGATTGGGTGAATATGCAGGATGTGGAAGACTCAAAATACATATCTATAGTTTATTGTGCTGTTGTACAAGCTGTACTAAGCATTATTATACTGTAACAACATACTAGAACTGAGCAAACAGTGACATTCTGACCTGACTTTCAAGTGGTTCTCAAGCAGATCACAGTATGCTTCACTGTCGACTTAGTTCCTCTCAGGCATGTAGTGTTAAAGGATTGGACTTTACAGTCCCAGAAGAGCATGAGCATAATTTTCTGGCCAATCAAGCAGTATGGAACTTCTCTTGTTTCAGCAAGAAAGAATGTCACCATTTCCTGCTGGCTCATTTTGTCTCTTGCAGGAAGTAATGTACTCAGCCTTCATCTATTGTGACTACATGAAGGAGAAAGCAATCTCCTTAAACTTCATGTTACAAAAAAAAAAATTCACAAACTCATAACGTTCTTTCAGACTCGGTAGCAAGTTGTTTTGGTATCCATACGGGGGGCCTTTCAGTATTGCAGAAAAAAAAAAAGGGAATGTGGTGCACTAAGTCATGACTAACCTTCAGTTCTACAGTCACCTCTTCAAGTGTTTCCTGCCAGTTTTCCCATATTATTTGTTTCATTTCAGTGTTAGTGTCATGCATATTCACAGTGTGAGACTAGCCAGAGCAAGCTGCATGAGCCAGATCTGACATCCCACTTTCAAACTTCTTGTACCACTCATATACCTGCCAGAGCAATACACACATATCCCCCCATACTGCATCTTAATTCCACAATGAATATTTGCAGGTTTCTCACCCTCACTAACAAAGAAACAAATAACTACAAGCTGTTCTCCTCTCATGCATGTTTCCACAGTAGTGGCCATCTTGCGATGGTTTGCTGACATATTTCCAAAAAAGTCCAGTGTGCCTCTGCTCAAATTTTTCTAGAGGAAGGGCATAACATATCTATACTACAATTATCTAATTACTGCTACCTGATTTAGAATGTTTAGAGCAAAACTGTGGTTATGTTTGACTCTCCCTTGTATTTTGTTGAATCCTGAAATGTCTACCTAATACAAATCATGTACAGGTTTTTTCTTTCTTCTAAAATATTTATCAATTTCCTCTCACAGCCCACCATTTCCCAGGTCCATCCATTGTTCTTCAGTGTTCCTCATGCCACATTTTGCTCACACAAAAAATGTCACTTTTGCAGCACATCAGTTGAACCCCATAGAGTTACTCACATACTGGGTAACAGTGTATAGAAATCTAGTTAGTTCTAATTCTAAGTGGCTGCATGCCATCTTACCACTCAGAGAATGGGATATCCTGAAATGCTTGTAACTCCTGCTCAGTTTCGGCCAAAATGATGACCCCTAAGATGAGTAATTCAAACATGATGGTACTTGGTTTCTTACTGTTCAAAAGGCTCCTCCTAATGACATTCATTTAATATTGCAAGTGGTTTATAGGAATCAGTTTCCTGATTGTGAGAACTCTGGGTAATCATATACATATACAGTAAAGAAATGGAAAAGTACAACAGCAGACCTGAAAACAATATCTTGATATTTGCAATAGCCAACTATACAAACTAGTGCCACACTGACATGTTGTGAGATGGAGAAAATCATTAAATATGCAACATTTTCTGGACTGAGTACAATATGACAAATTTAGAAAAACAGTATATTAATTATTCTGCACAAGATAACTGTTACTAACTGTTGGTACCTTTGTTTCTCCTTGCAAGTACTTAAATGTATGAGGGAAATAATTATCTCCTCATCAGTACTGGCTATGGTGTCAAAGTTAATTCCCTTCTTGCCCCAAACAAGATTAACCATCATTAGTTCAGATCCCTCTAGAGCAGTGGTTCTCAAAGGGTGTATCACAAGATTCGCTAGCTGTGCTGCAAAACTTTCAAGATGTGCTGGTAAAAATAATTTAATTCTGTATTAATACTGAAAAATGACCTGGTTAGCTAAGTGGCTAGGTGATCAGTTTACTAATCCGGTTGTACCAAATTCAGTCCCAGCAGTGGGACCTTTTTCTGATACTGTCATTCCTTAGAGGCACATAGGGATATGATGTTAGTGCCCATATTTCCTTGAGGGTGATGTAGTCAGTATCACGCCTGGCCGCCTTTCTGCACACCAAAAATGCTCAGAGGTTCACCCAGCCTCTAAAAATGGGTACCAGAGAAATCTAGGAAGATAAAGTGGCCATCTGACTACATCACACTTTCATGTGCCGAAGGTCATGAATTGAACAGAAAATACGTGTCTGTTTGTCTAGAATTCCACTGTGAATTGAACTTTTGCGTAAGAGATAAGCTAATGTTTCTTATTGATTATTGAAATCTGTTATTGTAAACCTCTGGAAAATAAATATGTTTCAGGTATTTTATAAGGAACAGGCCTAACACGATATCCACAATATGCCTTAATGGCATGGAAACAGGAATTTTTTTTTTATTAATACTGGAAAAAAAAAGGAAGAAGACCAGCATGTTAAATACCTGAGACATATTTATTTTCCAGAGGTTTACAATAACAGATTTCAGTTATCAATAAGAAACATTAGCTTATCTCTTACGCAAAAAGTTCAATCCGTAGTGGAATTCTAGACAAACAGACACATATTTCCTGTTCAATTAAGAAGTCTGTCAAGTTTCCTGTTTTTTTATGCTTGTTAAAAACATAATGAGCTTTAAAAAGCGAAACTAGCAATAACACGCATCAATCAAACTATTAACTCCAAAACATGCCAGACCATGAACATAACAGCATTACGATTACAAGCTTACAAATAAGTGACTGGCAAACCATGCACTTAGACTGAGTTTCCCACAATGTTGCCAACTCATACATTAGTGCGACGGGAGGGCTCACTATAAAGGATAATGTGCTACAAACCAAAAAAAGTTTGAGAACCGCTGTTATTGAGCACAAGTTTTCAAACAATTATGCCTCACTCGGACAATACAATCTAATTCCTTCCATACCATCATCTCTGTCCTAACTGCTATTTTTCAATTTCTTCTCAATATATTTTGATGTCGTCTATTTTTTTTATTCATATTCCAGACCAAGACTGTCTTATATGACCATGGGAAGATATCTTTATTATGTGCTACATCCATCAGTATAATTTTGTTTATTATTATCTACTCCAAAAGTTACTGCCCCATTTAACCTTTCCACTCCTTAATACAGACTGTGCCATAGTTTTTATCATATCATCAGTTCAAAAATTCATTATGGATGTTCACAACATCTGGATAAAACAATCTATATTTCTGTTGAGAGTTTTCATACTTGTCAATAACTCTCATGTATTAAGTGTATATTAAGCATTCATTGCAAATTTTCAGTACAGAAAATGGGTAGGACATAAGCTCTACAGTGAATATGAGAAGCAGTCAGTCATCATAATATCAATTTCCTTTGATCAGTTCCACGGTCAAGTCACAACAGAGCACTATCAATACTCTCAGCTACTTTCTTTTCCAATTCAGCCTGTAGAGAAAAAGTAGAAAGGCAATACACTTATATTTTAAAAATTACAACTGCAGATTAATGTAACAACTTTTGCAGTACCTTAATTTTATGAGATAACTGCACCACAACTCCATTTATAGATTTCTGAGATTATCCCATGGACAGAAAAGAAAACAAAGTGTTAAACCAACTATAAGTGAAATGAGAAATATTGCAAATCATAAAAACAAGACAGCTAAGATACTTTGGGTATGTCAAGAGGCAGAATTCTATATTGAAAACCCTTCCTGAGGGCAAGATTGAAGGGAAAAAACAAGAGAATGACAGCGATACAGATGGGTGGACAACATCAAGAGATGGACAGGGACAAGCTTGGCTGAGTGCTCTACAAAGACAAGAAACAGAGCAGAGTGGAGATTCATTGCAACCAACCTTTCATGGTGAGACAGCATGAAATGATGAATGATGATGAGATTATTTAAAAGAGAACATTCCACACTTCTGATAACTGCAGTCACATGGCTTTGTTTTAGTGGCTGGAGTTCATAATTTTAAACTGTTGTAATGCTTAAAATATATTCATTGCATCATACCCTGTTAAAACAATTATTTGTGCCGTTTTATTCCAAGAGTGTTTGTGCTGTCTGGTAAAATATGAGTTAAAATAGCAAATAATGAATATCTGGAGGTATATCATCTCAGCAGTATTTTATACTATTCATTACAAATAAGATGGAAAGAAAAGTACAGTCAAACCCACTTAATATCACATCTGTGGGACTATCAAAATATGGTGACATTAAGCAGAGCCCATTACAAGGGTTTTAACTGGATCTCTGTGTGTGTGTGCGTGTGTGTGTGTTCCCCCCCCCCCCAAACATTTGCTGCTTTAAACAAATAACAAACAGCCAAAGCTATCGTCATCAGACACAAAATGTACTAATCACAAAATACTGTAATTCTTAGTCTTACAGTATAGATAACACTAAAATCAAGCAGCATCTGACTTGTCAGCAGCAGTAGTAAAAAAATGCGTGATTTTGCGTTGTGTTGTGATAACTGGTCTACTAATCAAAAACTCATTTAAGCATGCTACAGCATTAAAAATGTTCTACGTCACATCAGGCATACTATAAATGAATGAGCACACAGTCTTGAATGCAAGATAGAGTGTAAGAAACAGTTTTGGTGGGCATCTGGTCCATGAGGGATTCAATGACATCATCAGCACTATTTTCAGTGTCGCTGTCTACCTTGCTTTTACTGCAACTGGTGACGATCTCTTCCACTGAATGCATTTTCGTTGACAGCAAGCCATCATCAACTGAAACGTGACACTTCCTTCAGAAATTGTTGCCCACTCTTCACATGTGATAAAATTCAGGGGGAATATCACAAATATTGCTGCCATTTGTACTGACCATGTAAAGAAAGACTGTGAGCTACAAAAGCAGTTCAAAATAACTGACTGGCTGATGCTATTCCATGCAGCATGCATAAAAGTAATCGATATCTTGATATCAATCTCGATGATATGCTTTTGTTCAACTTGATTCAGAATATCCATTTTAGTGCTTAAATCCAGATCAACACATTTGCGTTTAGTAGCCATTATCTATCACAAGAACCAGAGAGAAGTTCTCAGCTGTATGGTTCACAGTACACTACACGAGAATGACCAACTATCAACTCATGTTGCCAACTTAACACAAGTCTTAATTAAGAAAACAAACAATGACTGAAAGAAGCCAGTTTTTATTCACGATCTTTTGAAAGGATGGCCATGGTAAGCCTTTGATTCACCCCACCTGAGTTGTGATGCCCACATGTTCAAAAGGTTGATGCGGCATGTGATCAAATGGCTGGCCCCTTCTTTGATGAGTCGCAAAACTGATAACACTTTGTGAGATATTTATAGCTTGGACTCGCCCAGTTTGTGATACAAAGTGGAGTTTTTAACTCCTCTGGGTGCAAAAATATGCTGACATTAACCGATTTGTGCCATTAAGCAGAGTGATATTAACTGGAGTAAAGCCCATTAATTATTATGGGAGTTGGCCGGGTATACAAATTTCTGTGACAATATCTGGGTTGTGATATAAAGTGATGTGATATTATGTGGGTTCAACTGTACTTAAATAAATCATAAAATACCATAAAGACTGTGGTTTGCCTCTGTTAGCAATGCTAAACCTCAAGGTTTATTAAAATGTGAACAAAGATGTACCCTCAAGAGGAGTTCGGATACCACAGAAATAAAAGTTATGCCAATGTCTTCTTTACTGTTCATCACAGAAGAAGCTACAGAGTTACTAGTAAAGGTGAGTTTAATGTCAAAGAAATCTGTATAATCCAATACTACAAACTCTTCTTCCCACATTAACAGTAATGTATCCTGCATATCTGTTGTAGTTTGCAACCAGCAGAGGGCCTCTCTCAAAATAATTTTTGTTGTAACAATCACTGAAATTCACTACTTAATTATTTCCCTTATTTGCAGACTTACCAGTTCTCTCTTCTGTTGTTCAATCTTTATCTTTGTTTCAGCTAGATCCTGCAGGAGTAGAACAAGTGTGGTTTAGGTCCACGAAGTGACTTTAAACAGTAACAAATTCCTGTTTTTAATTTTTTTCTAAGCTTACAGCCCACTACCCACTTGTGTTTTCATGTTTTCAGTTATTGTAAATTGTAAATTAATTGTAAATAAATAATTAGTGTGTATTTTCCTGTAAGGAAATGGTGTTTGTGTAAAATTTTATTCATTTTGGATATACTGGACCCAGAACAGTGGATTAACTTGAGGGGTAAGTGAGAAATTATTTCATCATAATTTTCCATTCTTTCTTCTCAGCTCTTAGCTCTTTTTTCTGTTCTATACTAACAACATATTAACAATTCTATTATAAAAACAATATACAACTTTTCCTGTTTAAACTACTGTATAGCATGTCATACTGCAAATAAGACTATGCCTTTGTGATGCTTTTAAATGTGACAACGATCCCATTCCACTTTATGGAATTTACACACCCCCCCCCCCCCAAATACAGAATGAGTTAAAAATACTGCATATCATGATTTGAAGTAATTCAAAACTATTTAAAATCTAAATTATTTTGATGTGTTTTATATAAAGTTAACAGATCAAATAAGTACCTGAATTATGACATATGATTTATGATGTCATCATATTTTGTGTACACACCACTCATTCATTCATTCATTTGCATATCCCTTGTGGAACTTTGCCTCCCTAACAGAATTCCTGTAGGCCTCTTGGTTGTGAGCAAGATAGCCTGCTGCTGATGCATCCATTTACAGATCATCAACGATGTCTTGCATCCATCTTCACCTTGGTCTTCCTCTCTCTCTTTTTTCCATTATGTACCTTTCCAAGACAGTCTTCTCTATACTATCATGACATTTAATGTATCCAAAATATTTCAGTTTTCTTTGTTTAATCTTCTTTACTAGCCAACCTTCTTCAATATTAAGTTCTTGTAGTATGGATATATTTGTTCTTTTTTGTGTCCATGATATCTGAAGAACTCTTCTGTAGCATTTACATTCAGCTGTTTTTGTTAAGTGTGCAGGTCTCACGGGCATATGCTGTAATTGGAAAGATGCATGCCCTTAAAAACACACCACTTACTGGGAATAAATATAAATGGGTATCTATCTGTCACCTTTTGTGAAGAGTCCTGTTTTCTAAAAATCCAACATAAAAATGTTATCTTTCACTGGTGGGTTTACCAACTGCTGTATTTTTATTCTAGAACAGTTTTTTTTTTCCTACTGTATTAAAACTTATGTGCATGAAAATATTTATGACAGTATATCGCATGTGCGTGTGGGAGAGAGACAAAGAGACAGATACATGTAAAGGCATGGTATAATTTCAAATTTTCTTGTAACTACTGAGGAAACAATACTGAGGCATATGTCTCTATTATCTTGAGAATATGGATAAATTCCAACTTTCTTTTTTTTTTTTTTTCTGAGTTTAAGAATTAAGAAGCAAGTCTGAATAAAATTAGTTACCTTCTTTACTTTGCTTGTCATTTTTTTTAATGGGTTACTACGTACTATATCTCCAGCTTGCTCTATTCCTTTTTCACGGTATACAACACATCCTTTTAATATACATAACCATAACCAATATTTCTAAATTAAATGTGGGGGAGAGGGGGAAATTAAAAAAAAAATATATATAATACAGTAAAGTATTATGGCTATTTATCAGAATACAAATAGCTTTTCTTTTTCTCCAAAACCATAGGACTAAAATTTTCATGAAATAAATTCTTTTGTTGATTAATAAAATGTTTAGATAGTAAAATATCATAAGCAATGGAAGTTCTTTTATATATTAAACCTTTAATACAAACATACCACATGCAGTCTAAGCAAGACATCAACCATTTTTATCTGCATATTTTAAGCCATTACACCATCAGCACCCATGCCAAGTGCTGCTTTCAATCTTCTTAACCTCTGGACTAAATCTAGTCTCCATAATCACTCCTAAATCTTCTCAAGTCTTTACTGTCAGTTTTCGCTCACTGATCTGACACACCAACACCCGAGGCAGATATTTTCTAATTTGTCTGTTAGGAAGAATATCAAAGATCTTTCTTCCCAAATGGTTTTATCTCAAAGATCAAGTATGTTGTAGTGACAATGTAAGCCTGTTTCATCGAAGTCTATGATGTTTCTCTATTTTGCTCTCTTTCTTGGCTGTCAAATAGTATTTTATATATAAATACTCTGAAAAATATCTGTCTCTCTCTCTCTCTCTGAACCTTAAGTGCCCAGGGCACATGGGGCTTCAGCAAGGGTTTTCCACAAATGCCTGTCCTTCGCTTTTTTTTCTGCTCTTGTCCAGGTGAGCCCTTCTAATTCTTCATAAACATTTTTTACAACAGCCTCCAAGCTACAGTAGAAACAATACCCAAGCATGATATGTTACTCATCTTGGGCGACTTCAATGCAAAAGTAGGTGAAGGAAATGAAGATAGAAGAAGAATCATGGGAAGAGAAGGAATCGGAGAAATAAATGAAAATGGAGAAAGACTGTGCAGTTTCTGTGAAGAAAACATGATGACCATCGGAGGGACAATTTTCCAACACAAAAACATCCATAAGGTGACTTGGAGGTCACCAGATAAAACCACAGAAAACCAAATCAATCACATACTAATAAACAAGTGGAAACGGTCACTACAAGATGTGCGAGCAAGGAAAGGAGCAGATATAGGAAGTAATCACAACCTTCTGGTAGCAAAAATAAAACTAAAATTAAGGAAGCCAAAATCGGAGAACACAGAAAGATACGTTTTGATACAAGAAAACTGAAAGACCAGCACACAAGAAATGAATTCTCAATAGTACTTAAGAACCGCTTCAGTGTCCTACAAGACGAAGCCGAAATGTCCATACTAGAGTTCAATAAAACACTACAGGAAACAGCAAAAGAGGTGCTGGGATATCGGAAAAGGAGAAAATAGGAATGGATAAGCAAGACCACATGGGAAAAGATAGAGCAAAGAAAAGAAATCAAGAAAAAATTACTGAACACCAAATCACAACGGCTTAAAGAACAAATTTCAAGTAATTATGCACAAAAAGAGAAGGAATCATGCCGTCAAGATAAACATCAATACTATGACAACTTAGCAGAAACAGCAGAGAAAGCAGCATATACAAATGACATGAAAACCATATATAAAATCTGAAAAATATGCAGATAAATAAAAACTTACAGGAGGCACGATGGAGTATGACTGAAGTTCAGACCGCATTGGAATCAGCTTATCTTGTAAAGACTTCAGCTTCTGAAAGATTAAAATAAAGAAATGAAAAATAAAGCTTAAGAATGCACACTGACACTAGTTCAATGATCCTCAAACTTCTTTTGAGACTAATCTCACATTTAAACTTATATGTTATCTATGTGTTCTGTATTGGCGAAGTGGTTAGTGCACTGG
This sequence comes from Achatina immaculata, assembly GCA_009760885.1. Classification (NCBI taxonomy): domain Eukaryota; kingdom Metazoa; phylum Mollusca; class Gastropoda; order Stylommatophora; family Achatinidae; genus Lissachatina; species Lissachatina immaculata. The sequence continues at coordinate 61,085,405 of CM019691.1, read as the reverse complement.
TCTCTCATGGCAAAGGTCGGGGGTTAGAATCCGGCCAGAGGCACCCCAGTCACCCAGCTGTAGAAACGGGTACCCGACTTCTTCTGAGTTGGGGAAGGAAAAGCGGCCAGGCATGATACTGACCATATCACCCTCTAGTGTGCTGACAGGTCAAGGAAAATATGGGCACTAACACCCTATGTACCTCTAAGTTATGACAGGATTACCTTTACCTTATGTGTACTGTATGATGAAAATATAAGATAAACCTATTCTTACTTGCCCACCGTGTTCCTGGAATGATTTAGAGCCAAGTAAAAATGTGAAAGATTAACGGTTTATGTACTAAACCCAAAACAGAACTGAACTAGATTCCTCTGAATTTAACAAAGCGGTAACTTCATCTAAAGCTGTGACTTAAATACATACCTCAGAGTTCTTCACCAAGTTTTCATGGAAGACAGACTCATGAGCCTTGGCTTCTGTCAACTGTTTCTGATTCAAAATAAAAAGTTTGAAAGAAGACTTTTCTTGTAAAACTGATGTGCCCACTATTTACAACATAATTAGAATGTGAAGTTTGTAACAGAAAATTGTCAAGACTGAACATGAAGATTATATTTCATTTATGGATTTGCCTTTTTTTGTTATAAATAAACAGTTTAGAACATTTACTACAAGAGTGTCCTTCCCATACTGATCCACACCGCATGGCTAGTGGGACTGAATCTGTGACAGAAGCTATGATGCTACTCCAAAAACCTGGAGGAAACTGGACTCCACACTAACAACAGATTTTCACAATTAGCAATGATCAACAACTTGAAATCCAAAGAAAGAACCAACGAAAGGTGGTACTGGAGCAGAGCATGAAAGCTTTTTGTGTGAGAAATCATAGAAAGGCAGCAGCAGGCCATCTTGCTCACAACCGAGAGGCCTACAGGAGTGCTGTTTTGGAGGCAAAGTTCCGCAAGGGACATGCAAACGAATGAATGAATGAACTGGAATGGCTATCAGTAGAGCTTAGTTTTATTTTATTATGCTACAAACCACCTGATATCTTAACACTTATTTTCAGTGCTAAAATGTTAGGAAAACAAAGCAGTGTGGTTAACACCTCACATTATTTAACTCATCAAAGAATGTTAAATATCACTAAACCATTTTCAGCCATCATCAAGCTATTCTGCTTCAGATAAGGATTAAATATGTTAAAAACAAACACTATATTCCTGGAGTATTATAGTGAAATCCATATTGGACTTATGCACGTGAACAATAATGTATCTTCAATATATTTCTATTTCACTTTGTCTATATGCTTCAAAAAAAAAAATATTCCTTCAGTTAAACATCTAATGTTGTTCTTTCTAGATACACCACTTCATTTGTCAGTGACCACACTAGGATTTTTTTTAACCCAGTACAACTGTACCTGTCTTTCACCACACATGAAGTACTTTCTGAAATACTAGTTTTCTCAATACAAACATTCAGTATTATTATTATCTGCTATGCCAGATTGCACTGGCTACCATGCTTTTACATCTTGTGCGGTCCTTGATGTTTCCGATTGGTTTAGGTGCCTTTCTTTTTCCATGCCACTTGGTCTGTCCACTGAGACATTTTTCTCTTGGCCTTCCTCTCTTCCTTTTTTTCCTTGAATTTTCCAGTCATTACTAGGTTCTCCAACATCTGTCTTCTCATGACATGTCCAAGAAATTTTGACTGTTTTCTTATCATTTGTAGGGAGGGCCTTGTCCTTCCACCAGGCACACTCACCGAGTGGCAATGGTGGAATGACCTCCAGATATAGAGGTCAGCTGCAAATATCTCAATAAACAGCAGCAGACCAAAACAGGTACCCAAATGCCTTGTGAATCAGTCTTCGTAGACAAAGACTAGTGGAGCAAACTGAATGGAAGGTAAAGAGAAACCACTGTCGTAACATCATTCCCTTGTCACATCATGTCTCAGTACTTTATATTTCTTTAATGTAAAATTAAACACACCAAAAAGTAAATGTCCACATGTACCTTTTTTTTCCTTCTTTGTGGCATGATTTCATCTTTACAAAATGCTGAACCAAAGTCAAAACTGACTGATTCTCCTCCATAGAAATTGAATATCATCATTCTACTGCCCTGAATATCCTCCAGCCAATTCTGATGGTTGCATTTTTCCAGGCGTTTTAATAACATAAATCAGTTACAGTAGCCGACAACTCCAAAAGCTTTGGTTTTTCTCATTTTTTTTAATCAGTAATTTACCGGTACTTGCTGGTTGATGTAGTCACCAATTTGTTCACATAAGCCTCTTAACCATTTGGTGCCAGAATATCTTCATGTGATGCTAATGTTGTTTTAATGACCACCCTTTGTTGTAACACTGATTCTCAAATCTTTTTGGTCTGTCTTCTCCTTCCTACCAAGCATTACCCCTAGCGCCCCTAAAAAACTTTTCGCTGATTTGGTTCTGATGTTCACCATCACCACCACCCCCCCCTACACAAACACATTACCCCTCCCCCAGATCTTCTTAACGCAGTGAGTGTGTGTGGTGTTTTTTCTGGGGGTGGAGGGGAGGTGGTGCAGTGTGGCATGTAGAGCAGTTTTATCTCCCATTTTGGGCACCACTGCTGTAGAACAATAAACCTCCAGTTCTTCACGTATTTCACTCACGTTCTAAAGGCACACAAACAGTTTACGTCTATTTTATGAACCTTACTGAGATCAATTCAATTTGAGATAAGACTTTTGTGTTGCTATAAAATACCTGTAATTTTGAAATTTCATTCCCATATTTTTTCATCTTATTGAGAAGAAAAGCAATGTCATTTTTCCTCTTTCCACAGACCACCTGACTTTCAGTTGTTTGTGTTTTGACATCATCAAGAGCCCTGTGGAGAACAAAGCGGGAAAGCTTGTATGATATACAATAAATCTGACAACACAAACGAAAAAATAAGTGAACAGATATACAAGGGTCATACCAAAAGTTGTGAGCAGAAATTTTTTTAAAATCAGAATTTATAGATAGAGAAAATATAAACGTATCACCTTAACTGCATCCTTTGCACTTTGTGTAGAGGTCACATGAAGTCACCATCATGTGTCATGTGACCACGTGGAGCAGAAACAAAATGGCAGGTGTGGAAGTTTCGTTTCATCAATGTGCTGTTATTGAGTTCCTTGTTAAAGAGGAAATTGTCGCTGCAGAAATTCACCAAAGACTTCAACTTGCTTATGGAGACATGTGTATGGGTCCTAGCAGTGTTAGGAGGTGGATGAAACATTTCAAAGATGGAAACACGACCATCCAAGATATGTCTCGCAGCGGTCGCCCTCGAGCTGCCTCCACTTAACACAACGTGGAAAGGCTTGACGACATCATTAACTCTTCCGTGCGTTAGGAAGAAACACAGACATGTCGTGAAGTGCGGGAGTAAAAACGCGGGTCTTGATATGTTAGGGGGTATAGTTGTAAAATGGAATGGAAAACAGTATTTCCATGTACTTCCGTATACTTATTATGTTTCAAAGTATAACTAAATGAATGAAAATTTCATAAATGCAGAGTTTTTTAGGAAAAAAGAAGTAATGTGATGTTTTCAGACACTGATTGTGGCCAGCTCACCATCGGCTAGGTCTAGATCTCCACTACTTACCATCTGAGATGTGTAGATCTACTTGTCGAACTCGTATTGTGACTCCATATTGCATTCTCGCTGAATGAATGTCTGAACTAACCTCCTGACTACTTCTCCAGTCGTCTAAATATGTCTAGATCTACTTAGAAAACATTCAAGAGCAGCGGGGTGGCCATAGGCTATGTCCATACCCCTATCTACATCGTCAAAAATTGAAAAATTTCCATGCTTCTCTTCCTTTTTCTCACTCGGCATCGCTCGTAACTAGGCACTCTTTCGCTATTTTGAAAAGTGTCACCGGAATCGCAGACAAAATATGTACAATCTAAATGTTACACCGCTTGTTTTAATGAAACAAACAATTGTCACTATAATGACCATATGGTAGCTTCGGGACACCGGAAATGTTACTATAATGACCAAACGCACGGAAAGAGCTAGAGAAGACAGACATGTCACAGTATCTAGAATCGCTGTAAATCTTGGAATAGGACAAAATGCAGTACAGGAAATGATTGAAACCCTAGGCTATAAAAAAGTTTGTGCCCGCTGGGTCCCACAGAAGAGAACGTCCAGAAAGTCTGTGCTGTTGGTCAGCTGGAACGAATTCTACTGGGAGGGTATTTTCAAACATGCAGAGCGATGGGAAAAATGTGCACAGAGAAATGGAGATTATGTTGAAAAGTGAAGAAAAGGATGTAGATTAAGGTGATACATTTATATTTTCTCTATCTATAAATTCTGAATTTTTAAAAAAAAATTTTTTTTTAATTTTTGCTCACGACTTTCGTTATGACCCTCATAAAAATTATAAGCTATCCCTTCTCAATGTTATATAATCTGTGCTGTGTACGTATTAATAAACTCTTACTTGTTCAGAGTATTACATCTGAGCACAACATCATGAGTTTTTGCTGTCAATTGTTCCAGCTTTCTGGTCTCTAATCTCCGCTGTTCCTGAACCTGCTCCAACTGGTCATCTAAATCTTGTATAGCAAGATAATAGCTGAAAGAGATGGAAGTAACAGGGAAAATGTGTCAAGCAACTATGAAACATTCGTTTTTAATTAAATGATTTACAAAAGAAAACTCTCATCAACATCCACATTAAATGGAATCAAAAACAGAACTACATGCCGAATGTCAGAGACAAGTAACTAAGCTGGATTTCATGTTGTACCACATACCAAGAATCTGATGAATCCCTGACATCAAGCAATGTTCCAAGTTTTGCCAAAGTCTGAGCACTACTGGAACCTGACTGAGACAAGCCACCAGGACCCACACCAAGCCGTGACAAGACTATCGACAATCGCTGGGCTGAAAATACACACTTACAAATGTTACTCTCCAGAATTAAATAAACAGTGCTAAAATATTCTCTAGTTATTTCTAAACACTGTAAGAATATTCACAAATTATTTATAAACTGTGCTAAAATATTCTCTAGTTATTTATAACTGGTGCTAAAATAATCTTTAGTTTATTTCTCAGCAACACTAAGAATACTCTCTAGTTATTTCTAAACAGTGTAAATAATCTAGTTACTTGTAAACAATGCTAACGATTCTCTATTTAAAAGAATTTAAAACTGGGACAAATAACTACATCCATTTATTTTCCATTTATATCTGGAATATAAAATACTCATTTCAAATTCCTTAAACTTTACAACAGAGAAATATAAAGAAGAAATAACTAAACAAGAACTACATACTTAGCACACATTACACTTCATATTAAAGACCAGAGTAATATAATGTATGTATGTATGTCCACAAGTGTGTGAATGCTTATACAGTGCAGTGACTGCTATAAAGTTTTGGAATGTAAGTTATGCATGAAAAATTTGTACCTTCATCAGACAACACAAAATTAGATGGTTTACACAAAATTAGATAAAACTATCTTTAAAAAATAGGAAACAACAAGGCTTTCGCCTACAATAAAGTAAAAGTAAAGAGCACAAAACTGTATGATTAGATTGAAAAAATCATAAACTTTAAACATGAGAGAAAGAAAAATGACAAGTTCAAAAACAAAAAGGGGAGAATCCACAACTCAAGAAAATGAGAAGAACACACAGAAATCTTTATAAATGAGAATGAATGAATGAATAATCTTTATTTTTAAAGGGTAAAGAATTGGGCACGCAGGCCCGTCTTATACTCTGCCCTTTATCACTCCAATTTTCATTCTTCCCACACACTTGATTTAGTACAAAAATACAAATAAATTAAATTAGGAAAAACATATCAAAAGAGTGTAAGATTTAACTACTACATTCAAAGTAAAAGAGGAGAAGTAATTAACCTAATAAATTAGCACTCACGCACACATACACATGCAGACATATACATAAATAAAAATACATTGTAAATACAGATCTTCTAACATATGTTTTTTTTAACAAACATTAAAATAATTTCTAACAATATCTAACAAGTTGCTTTTCTAACTATGTCATTGAAGTACTTGATGGTTTACGAGCCATGTGTTGATAGAGTGCTGGTTATTTTATGGAGGCATATAATTACAAGCAAGTAAATAATGAAACAGGTTTGAGTTAAAGGATGAAGTATTACCAATGAGAACAAAAATGAGCACTGCAACAGATAAAAAAACCCACAAAAAAAACCAGTTAATATGCTTGGCCTGGATAAGCATGAGTTCTGTTATCTGTAACATCCCCGCACTCAGGGCATTCCCACTCTGTTATGGCCATACTTATCTAATACAGAATAAGCAGCATTCAGATTCATATCTCACATACTTCCAGAAAAAAAAAATATATTGGATTTGTAAAAAAGTTTTCACATACTGTTTTATACCACAATACAAGAGATATGATGAGGAAACACAGGTGAAAATTTAAGTGATTTCTAAAAAAAAAACATACAACCTTCTGCATTGTATTCATTAATTTTCTGCTCAAGATCATCTACAAGAAACTGAACATTTCTATCACTTCTGCGATTGATAAGCAGCAGCTGGTGAAGGCAGTCTATTGTTGCTGCGTTTACTTCGAATTCTGGAAAAGGTTCATCTCCAAACAGATCTTCCAGCCATGCATGAACCTAAAAAAATGGCAGTGACTGAAGTAAGGGACTCATAGGGATATAATGTTATTTTTTTTCATATCTCACGCACAAGAAACAAGTACAGTCTCTATGTTAATGTATAAACTAGGGAAAAAGTAGGAACAGCTCTATCCGAACATGCAGTTGTGACGTTTTGGTGTGAACCATTTCTCTCTCTCTGAACCTTAAGTGCCCAGGGCACATGGGGCTTCCGCAAGGGTTTTCCACAAATGCCTGTGCTTTGCCTTTTTTTCTGCTCTTGCCCAGGTGAGCCCTCTATTGCTCAACATCCTCTCTGTTGTTCTTCTCCATGTCTCTTTTGGTCTACCCTTACTTCTGTTCCCCTGTGGTGTCCATCTAAGTGCTATTTTTGGTAGTGAGTTGTCAGTCATTCGGACCACATGTCCCAACTGTCACTAGCGTCTTACCTCAATAATTGCTGTCAGTGGCTTCACCTGCATTTCTGCCAACAAGATGTTATTTCTTATGGCGTTTGGCCAAAATATTTTTATAATTCTTCGTAAACATTTAGTCTGGAAAGAATTCAACTTGTTTTCTATGGTTTTGGTGATTTTCCAGCATTCACTTCCATAGAGTAGTACACTTAGAACATTACTCTTAAATATCCTGATTTTCGTCTTCATGCTTAGTTTTTTTTAAGATTTCCATATAGTCTGCAGCATTGCAAAAGCCTGGTTTGCTCTAGTAAGTCTGCTGTTGATGTCCTCTGTGCTGTCTCCATTTTCTACTACTCTGCTGCCAAAATATACAAATTCGTTGACCTCTTCCTCTAACTTGTTTTCTACTCTGAGTACATTTCTGTTGTTCACATTTAGCTTCATTAATTTTGTCTTTCCTACGTTGATCTTTAATCCTATGTTGTTTGCATTCTGAGTTAGCTTGTTTATTCCATCTTGCATATCTTTGTGGCTGCTTGATACTAGACAAATGTCGTCCGCAAAGTCAAGGTCCTCCAGCACTGTGTCAAGGGTCCATTGTAATCCTCTGCATTTGTCTGATGTTGCCTCCTTCATTAACCAGTCTACTGCCAAGATAAATAATGTTGGTGATAGTACACATCCCTGCTTCACTCCTGTTTGTAACCTAAAACTGCTGGGGGGTATGTGGTGTGAACCTTAATCATACAAAAACACACTGGACAAAGAAGTAGAGAAGATAAAATATAAATTCACATGAATACTATGTTAAAAAAAACAGTAATGGAAAAAATAGAATAAAATAAAATAAATGGGGCACTTAGCTGTGGCCTGTAAGACACACAACTAAGCGTTTTGTATGGTTAAGTTTCAAATCGAAACGTCACAAACTGTGTCTTATATCTTATATCCTTCCCGTGCCATTAAACGTCACATAGGGCTCGCAAAGTAGTTCGCCAATTTTTCCTGTCTTCTGCGAGACTTTCAACCTCATCAAGGGATTTTATGCCTGTTAATTTGGCCTCTCTTAACAATGTCCTCTTCAGAGTTTCACGTGGTCTGCCTCTTTTTCTTTGGCCTGTTGTGTTCCACATGATAGCTTGTTTTTGGGATTCTCTATCATTTCTTCTCATCAAGTCACCAACATATGTCCATCTCCTTTTCCTGATCACCCATGAGACTGGTTGTTGTTCAGTCATCTGTCTTATCTCTGCATTGTTCTTAAATTCGTTCCACTTGATGCCGAGTATTTTCCTTAGGCATTTGTTTTCAAAAGAGTCTAATTTCTTGTCACAAACTGTGTACTCGCTAATAAAGCTGTTCCTACTTTTTTCCTAGTTTATACTTTTTGTTATCACAGCTTTACGGCAGTGGCTTTGTGTAGAGTTATATACTTGGTTTTATATACTTGTACACTAATTATTCGTGGTCTCTAATTCAACGGTACCTCTCTCCGCTGATCACCAAAATCCATCGCCTTAGTTTTCGTCTGCTAAACCGGAACTTGAAAAATGCCGGGCAATACGCCAGGTGCAAGATGAGTGTGCAAACAAGAGTATCTATTTTTGTTATGTGAGAGACGAGAGAAACGACTGAAGTAAAACTGGTTCCAGTAAGGAAGTACTCGCAGATGGAGAAATATGGTTCAGTTGTTTTTTTGTTTTTTGTTTTTGTTTAGGTGAGGAAAGTGAGATGAGCTAGTATAAATGACGAACATACACAATCCAATATTTCGGTAAACATCTTTTTTCCCCCTTAAATCAAGTATAAAAACAATGTTAATTAACAACCATCGGTATGCTGACGACACAATACTGATAGCTGAGAACCAACAAGACCTGCAAAATCTCTTGGATAAAGTCACCAAAGGAAGTGAACAGAAAAGCCTTACATTAAACATCAAAAAGACAGAGACTATGATTATATCTAAGAAACAGAATCCACCAACTTGCAGTATAAACGGAACTATTCTAGAGAAAGCTTAATTTATTGTTACTTCCAGCCGGGTGGAGACAGCCAGCCTGGAAAACCAAATACTATTTCAGAGCTTTCCGAGATCGTTCATACGGGAAAAGATTGAATTATCCCTTTTTCCTTGGTGGTCTTCTTGACAGCAGTGCTTGGCGACTGGTGTCAGTGCCCTCTTGGATATGTCTTTAAGGAACATTTTTTATAAATAGGAAACTACGAGGTTCTGGTACGGTAAAGTAAGAGAACAAATATTGTAGGATTAAACCTCGAAAAAATCGTAGACAAAGCACTTTAGTGAGACGTGAGAGAAAGAAAAATCACAAGAGAATTACCTGGGATTCGAACACGGACTCCGGTAGGACGAGCAGCCGTCTAGCCACGAGAGAACAGCGTACTATCGACTTAGCCAACTAGCACCCCCCCCCCCCAAAAAAAAAAGGTGTTTTGTTGACATAGTCTTTAGTAACTGCTCAGCAGACATGAGAGATCGTGACACCCGGAAAGAAACGAGGTCGTGACACACAGAAATTCCGTAGCTTAGATTCATTCTCTCTAGCAGGTATCAACTAGACAAACATACACACGGTATCCTGCCATGTCTGGTGCAAACTTGAACAACAATAACAAACGAACGAATACTTATTACATGAAGTTAGTTTCAGGTATAGTTTTTAAGGAACATTTTTTTATAAATAGGAAACTACGAGGTTTTGGTACGGTAAAGTAAGAGAACAAATATTGTAGGATTAAACCTCGAAAAAAATCGTAGACAAAGCACTTTAGTGAGACGTGAGAGAAAGAAAAATCACAAGAGAATTACCTGGGATTCGAACACGGACTCCGGTAGGACGAGCAGCCGTCTAGCCACGAGAGAACAGCGTACTATCGACTTAGCCAACTAGCACCCCCCCCCCCCCCCCCAAAAAAAAAAGGTGTTTTGTTGACATAGTCTTTAGTAACTGCTCAGCAGACATGAGAGATCGTGACACCCGGAAAGAAACGAGGTCGTGACACACAGAAATTCCGTAGCTTAGATTCATTCTCTCTAGCAGGTATCAACTAGACAAACATACACACGGTATCCTGCCATGTCTGGTGCAAACTTGAACAACAATAACAAACGAACGAATACTTATTACATGAAGTTAGTTTCAGGTATAGTTTTTAAGGAACATTTTTTTATAAATAGGAAACTACGAGGTTTTGGTACGGTAAAGTTTAATCCTACAATATTTGTTCTCTTGGATATGTCGTTCGGATGGTGGCAAAATCGATCTCCTAAGCGTAAGCTCCTTATAACTTGCACATAATAGCATAAACGACGTTGCGAGAAATGCTGGTAAAGCCCTCTTTAATTGATACCGTGGACTTAGGAAATGAAACATGGCTCGTCTCAACAACAAAGCCACAAGTAACGCGTCTTCGGTGACTGCAGCGTTTGTACTAGAAAAAGTCGTGCCCGTTGACTTCAGACGACATCTAAGAGGACCTTGAGTTCTTGTCTCGATTGTATGCCACCAGCAGGGGTTCCACAAAGAGTTCACGTGTATCAGGCTCAGTCTGGAAGAGATGGAGATGACGAAACAAGATGTCCTTTACTGCCAAACTGTGCTTTTACTCTGTTCGAGCTGCAAGGTGGTTTGGGAGTAACGGCTCGTCGCGAGATTGGGCTGATGCGGTTCCGGAACGAAGTGAGAATATATTTCGGATAACCAATCTCGCCAAAGAAATCCAGCATCCTGTGGGCTTAATCGTGGAAATCACAATCATCAGCAGACAAACTTCGCAACCTAAGAAGCTGAGAAACAGGAATAGAGTCTTTACATGATCTAGGGTGCGAAGAAAAGTACAAGAGATAGCTGTGAGAAAGGTTCTAAGGACTGTTATTGCCAGCGGTCGGGTGGAGAATTCGCTCTCCGCTCCAGTGGCGTGCGTCTCAAATAGCGTCTGGCAGTCAAGTCCAGCTCCTGGCCTTCCCGTGGCAGAACTGTTTAAACTGACAGGAGAAGGGGCGAAGGCGAATATCTGGCCCCTGAAAACCAGACAGTTAGGGTAGATGAGAGGCACTTTTGGTAGCTCATCTACCGCTGCTGGCGAGATTCTTCAGCTGCCGTGCGCGGATCGGTGCTCATCCCGGCCAATGAAGAAAGGTGCAAATGGGGTTGCCGCGCGGCACCACTGCGGAAAAGGTGGTAGAAAGGTTAAAGCGAAGCAAACAGTCAAATCACGGAACCACTGTCGGTCTCGTCCTAAATGCACTCATATCGGGTGAAATGCCTGAACCGGCTTAACCCAGAGGTTAAGACACTGCTGGCGAGACTCTTCGGATGCCGCGCGTGGAGTGAAGCTCCTCCCGGTCAAGGAAGAAACTGCGGAAAAGAAATAAGGGTTGCTGTGCGGCGCCAATGTGAAAAGGTGAAGGAAAGGATAAAGTGAAGTTTAATCGGTATGTCCAGTAGTATCGCTGCGAGAGCTACATATACCACGGCACCTCTGCTCTAGAGGCCGGCCACGTCCGAAATACACCTACACTGGTGAAATATGCCTAAACTAGCATACACCAGATGTGAAACTTGATGGCTAGGCATGTCACGCCACCTCCGCTCTAGAGGTCAGTCAAGCCCAATATACACCCATACTGGTGAAAAATGCCTAAACCGGCACCCACCAGGGGTGAAACTTGAATGGTACACATGTCACGGTACCTCTGGTCTATAGTTCGGTCACGTCCCAAACACGCCCATACTGGTGAAATTTGCCTAAACCGGCTCAACCCAGGGGTGGAAGTCACTAGTGGTGAGGATTCGTCCTCCTGGACAAAAGCTCCATCCTGGTCACAACTAGGAAGGGTAGCGGCCACGACCACAAAATGCTGAAGTCGGAGACACTGGACTAGGACAGTCTAGACAGGCAACCACCTTTCACCCGGCGGGGATGTATGTATATCCTAATCACGCTGAGGTTTTCCGGTGAGAAAATCCATGACTGGATGGGCAACCACCTCTCACCCAGCGGGGATATAGTGATATCCAAAGCACTTCGAGGTTTTCCGGTGAGAAAGTCCAACTCTAGACTAAACTGGTGCAGCGAAAACCACGGTGTCACGCAATCCCGCTTCTGAGACCCACCAAGAATTCAGGCTCAAGCCCTGCGATACTCTGAACCTCTTGTGGGGTCCTCTCTGGGATCTCGTGTGGTCCTTTCGGGAAATTGATAAATAGGACCCATGAACAGATAAGCATATCGTAGCTATAACCGCTGGTTCCCATGGCCACGCAGCTGATATGGTAGAAATATGGGCCATTGAACTCAAAGTTGAGTTCGAGGACATGTCATGTAAAGTGTAGAACAATTAAAATGCGGTGTTTTTTGTTCAGAAAAAAAAAACAAACTCGACAGCCGAAGTCCCCGATCACGACGGATGGATGTGTACAGGGAAACTATACTGTCCAAAAAAAAAACACGCATAGCTTATATAATGTTCATTTTTTTATGTTATAACAACAATTTTTTCCCAGGTATCTCAAACCAAACCAAAATTTGTCACCAAGATATCAGGTCCATGATTTAGCGTGAAGTTTTGCTATTCTCGTGTATAGTCAGAACGCAGTAGCTGCCCTTGCTAATCACGCTTTTTTTTTTTTAACCATAACTCGCGTTGCGTTTATGGAAAAGTCGTGATTTTTGTGGTGAGCACAACTCCCTTCCCACACAAATGAAACCTTATAAAAGGATGAGATTACACAAACAAATTCAGTTAATTTTCAAGCAGACAATTATGCCACGTCTATTGCAAAATTTACGAAACATTGCTATTGGTCGCCTGCAAGCAGGCGAAAGTCAAAGTCAGGTTGCCAGGCATTTAAACGTGCAGTAGAGTACCATCAGTCGACTTTGGTACCGTTTCCAAGCCACTGACTCAGCTGAAGACCAGCACCGCAGTGGACGACCCAGGTTGACAACAGCAGCTCATGATCGCTTTATTCTGGTTCATCACCTCAGAAACACCTTTAAAACAACTTCCTCAAGTGCCCAGTCATTGCTTGCAGGACGTCGTGTGTCTGATCAAACTGTCCGGAACAGACTGCATGAAGCTGGTCTGGTGGCAGACCTCACCGAGGTCCTGTCTTAACGAGACGCCATCGTCAAAATCTACCAGCATCGGCTCTCGACAACTGACAATCAATGGAGACGTGTCTGGTTTAGTGACGAATCTTCCTTTTTGTTGCACCGCCATGATATGCGGAGAAGGGTCTACCGTAGGCCAAATGAACATTTTGTCTAAAATTCCGTTGATGAAGCTCCACCGCACGGTAGTGGAGGTGTAATGATCAATTTCAACGGAAGGAGTCCATTGGCGCAGATTGAAGGAGGCTTGAATGCGCAACGATACGTCAATGAAATTCTTCGACCCATGTCCTTCCATTTTTGGCTGCGCACAGATCTATGTTTCAACAGGACAACGCCAGACCCCATTCTGCATGGTTAACTACACAGTTCCTGACTGCCAACAACATTCTCACCCTTCCCTGTCTTCAGACATGAATCTGATAGAGCACCTATGGGATGAGCTGCAAAGACGTGTTTGTGGCCGAAATCTTTCCCCAGTCAATCATCGTGATCTGTGGCAGGCACTCCAGGTAGTGTGTGCAGCCATCCCACGGGCGCACATCAGACCGCATCTATGCCCAGGAGATGCCAGTCGCTGATTGATGCAAGCATAGACCACACACCATACTAACTTGAGAACCCCTGGGACTAACAAATTCTCGTCCGTCACACAGGTGCAAGAAACTGTCAAGTGAGTGTTTAAACCCTTAGGTATTATTATGTGCAATTTGAAAATTTTATTCATTCAAGTTATAGAATATCAAATTTAATGCTAATATTTAGGTCATCAGTAGTTATGCGTTTCTTTCTTTCTTTGGACAGTATACATTCAGAGAAAAGATCCGTTAAGGGTGACCAGGCAAGAAGGTAAGAGTGTAGTGAAGGCGTGATTAGTGTCCTTCAGATAAGTAGGTAGACTAGTTATAACAGGTTGAAAGATACTGTCCAGGAAATCAGAAATTTGTTCCAAAGTACAGGAGCAAGCTATACGAGTACATTCATTCCATTCCCACTCGCATGTATCTACATGTCCCGTGGCATATGCATGTCGTAGGCGCGTGAAGTGATTGTGCCTTCACATTTCTATGTCTGTACAGCATAATAATTTGGGGAGGCCAACACGCCTTCCTAGAGAAGCCTCAGATATATCTTTCTTGAGGTTCATTTGGCCTAGGTGAATATGGTATATCTAATTTAAGCATAGAAAATTCAGTCTTTTTTTTTTCATCCTATTTTACTCTTTTTTCTAATTCAGATTTTTTTCCCGTACGTGTCGAGTAAGGTAAAGGCAATCCTGTCGTGCCTTAAAGACACATAGAAATATGGTGTTAGTGATCATGTTTTCCTTGACCTGTCAGCACACTAGAGGGTGATATGGTCAGTATCACGCCTGGCTGCCTTTCCTTCCCCAACTCCAGAAGAAGTCGGGTACCCATTTCTAGAGCTGGGTGACTGAGGCGCCTCAGTCGGATTCGAACCCCCCGATCTTTGCCATGAGAGACTAGTGCACTAACCACTTCGACACTCAGACGCCCACAATGTGTCGAGTACCCGTTCCTAAAGGTGGCCTGTCTTGTTTGAACTGTATGCTGTGATGTATTAATCACCACCAGGGCTAAACTTCGTACGGGGTTCTGCTCTCTCACACTTCTACCGTCTATCTCTTGAATATATGGTTAGGTCTCCCTTGTATTGTGAAACATGCTATTACCACATGATTTTGCATTAAATATATCAAACACAGTTTATACGTCGCCAACTACTGAACAACACAACCTGTTACTGCAGCAATAATAGTTACAAAGACTGTCACACAAAACTACGTGTTTGTAGTGTCGTCGCCTCCTCCCTTCCTTGAAACCAGCCCACCCACCCCCTACTCTCCTCACCCTAAGCGTAAATCTTAATGTCCAATTCGCCACTGGATGGTACTGCCTTCTCAGTTTTTATTATAATTTTTTAAAAAACTTTATCAGGTTTTGTGAGATTTTTTTTTTTTTTTTTGGCCTGCGTTAAGCAACTAAACAATTTTCACCCTCTTTTCCTGTTTATATTTTAAATGATTCCTCCATGAATTTTTTTTTAAACCTCGCCAGCTGCAGATTCAGAACTCCTCCATTTGTTGGACAGATTTTCCCTTTGTTCACTGACCGCCTAGTTTGGGGGACATAGTCACGTGAAGCTTGAAATGTAGGCAGATACTGGTTACTGACCCCAGCACTTATGGTCGGGTTCCCGTTTCTACAGCAGCTGGGTTGACTAGAGGGCGCCGGGTAACCAAAAAAAAAAAAAAGGGTCACGAACTCACAACCTGTTGTGCGAACTACTGATGCTGTCCCTCCCACTCGCTGCAGAGAAAGTAGGCCACACTGTGGTGTAACTGAACACAAAGATTGTCATTTCATTACAGGAAAGGGGATTCTCGCATGCTGTCCGTCTATCGCACACTGATCCAACGTAGCAGACTAACAAACAGCTCATACAGAGAGATAAGAATTAACAAAACATACGAAAACGCATACATACACAAAAAGAAAACAAGGCAAAACTCTCAATACATTTGTGCATACAAGCACAGCTATATCGTACACAACATAACGTAACCTGAATGAATGAAAGATGAATGCAAATTGCCTTCAGAGATTACTTTTCACAAAGTGGCAAATAAAAATAAAACAAGACATCAGCTAAATCAAAAGTGGCCTTGGTGAACAATAACGTCATCAAACCACATTAAATGAAGGCGTAATGAAATACAATATCAATAACTAAATCAAATGTGGCTTGACGTGAACTAAGATGTCAACGATTGAACATTTCTTCATTGGCTGTTGGTCACCTTTTGAAAACAATTTTCTGTATGAATTTTATTCTATGCTTACCAAGAATGTTTACCACATTCACTGGCATAAAAACTATTCGTTTTTTTACTGCCTTATTAAAAAAAAAATGGTGGCCTGGTTAGTTGAGTGGTTAGGCGCTCGGTGTACTAATCCAGTGGTACCGGGTTCAAGTCCCAACAGTGGGATTTTTTTCTAGTACACACCTAAAACACAGGGGGGGGGGGGGGTGTCAGGGCCCACCCAACCTTAGAAAACAGCTCCAGGGAAATCTGGGAAGGTAAATACAGCCAGACACGATACTGACCACATCACATTTTCTGGAGCCGAATAATCTGAGCCTAACACTGTATACCCATTATGTGCCTTAATGACATGGGAACGGGGATTTTCCCTACCTTTACCTTAACCAGAAAAAAGTATATTTATTATCTGAACACAGCTATCACAATAAGCTTGATGACCATGAGATTTTCCTCAACTACTGTGCGTATATTCATCACCTGTAAGATACACATCTTCTATTTACTCTTCTCTCAATAAGTTTACATGAAATTATTACATCACCACATACTGTCCTGACATGATAATGCCAAAAAAAAAAAACAAAACTAAAAAGCATTCATGTAAGGAACAAACTACATGCAATATTTTTCGGTGGTTTAATATCCTGCTACACAACATAAAGCAAAATAAGCATTTTTATCTTTTATTTAAAATCCCTTGGTGTGATAGATTTATCTTCTTCTAGGCATCACTTTATAGTACGAGCAACTTGCCTGGTTTTGTCATGATTGTTAAGGTGATATGTCATTATCATAACTAGTAAGTTGTATGGGGAGCAAATGAAGGTCATGATAAAAAAGAAATATAGATGAAAAGGGAGTTCATTGTCAGGTTTTAATTAGATGTATAATTTTAGATATATCATCAACAAACAATATATTTTGAATATATCCGCTTTTTCATGACGTCAAAAAACTCAGCAGAATCATCATCATCATGTGTTCTATCAACATCTATGTTAACTAGCCTTAAGGGCAGCAAAAAGTAGTGCTTCACACACTCGTTACCATTTATGATTACCACATGAGAGAACTGGAACATTCATTTTTATTTACATCTGATTGTGAGCTGAAAGCCAGCAGCTTCTTACAAAGTGTCATCTTCCTGCGCTACTGTCCTAATAAAATGGGAAGCCCTGATTTTACTTAAGACCAGAAGAAAAGGAATATCAATAATTAATAATGAGCAAAAACGGAATATCCATAAATTTCTATAGATGAATTGTTACTCTGTGATGAAAACCTGGACACAGCACAAAGTAGCAAAATTTAATTTTTTTTCAACAATTTTTTTTTTTTTTACACACAACAATGTTGATCTTGTCTCACAATTTTTCTCATGAGAGGTTTATATTAAAAAAATAAATATGCTAAACCATTACAGGAAATAATTAACTCAGGTTAACTGCACGTTAAGTCCATTTTCAAAATTATTTTCCTGCACACATTATCGCGCAAGAGAAATAAAAAAAGATGACAGAAAATAAAACAAAATGGCTAAATGAAAGTGTCAGCTGGCACTGTGGATCAACTGGATCCTATAATATTCTTTAACTCCACACGCTGATTACAAAGTATTAATTCCAAAATTCGAAAAAAATTCTAGACAAACCACATTAATGACACATGAGAGAAAGAAAAATCGCAAGAGAATTACCTGATATTTGAACACACTTTGGTAGGACGAGCAGCCGTCTAGCCACGAGAGAACAGCATATTAATGATCTGAGCTTTTTGGAGGTGCGAGATAGCTCAGTTCGTTAGTACGCCATTCTCTCGTTGCTAAATGGCTGCTCATCCTACCAGAGTCCGTATTCGAATCTTAGGCAATTCTCTTGTGATCTTTCTCTCACATCTCACTAAAGTGCTTTGTCCACAATTTTTTTCGAGGTCTAATCCTACAAAACTGTGTTCTCTTACTTTACCATACGAAAGCCTCGTTGTTTAATATTTATAAAAAATTGTTTCCAATTCCAAAACAACCTTAAACAAAGACTAATACGTTATTTACACAGGGCATCTCAGAAGATCAGCATCGTATCCAAGTTAATTTTTTTCCAATTTTGTTTTCAAATAAGGAGAAATGTATTACTCACAAGAAATAGTCAAAGGCAGAACAGAGCGCAGTCCAATAACATGGAGTCGTGTTAGCAAACTTGTTGCAAATTTTAAAGAAAGAGGATCTGCAGAAGCCAAAACAGTATAGTGGATGTTTGAGTAATTACAGTAATGATGATTCAGCAAGTGAACTTCTTGCTTGCTATGCCACTGTGGGGGAAAAAATGTCAGTCAGAGTGTGAAAAAACAAAAGCCTTAGAAAGTTTCCCATAATGCTGCAACTTCAAGGACACCCTGTATATCAAAAAAGTGTTTCTCCTCTCCGTTAATAGTTCCAAAGAGAAAAAAAAAAATTTGGTTATCGCAGTTAATTTTTATTGAATGATTACTAAATAAACACACATTTGTGTTTGTGACTTTTATTTCTTAAAGAAAATCTTTAAACAATAACTTGTCAAACACGGACTGTTAACACAATATGTTAACATAAGACAAAGACAATTAACAGAACAGAAAAAAATGTATACAACAATAAGGATCAACCTGTGCAATATACAAATAATTACATCTTTCTAAATATTGATTTAAAAAAAAAAATTGAGTTAATTGGCAGTGAAGGAGTTTTAAAAAAAAAAACAAAACAAAGAGCTGCATTAATTTTTTTTAAATTATAAAATGCTTATTTGGCAAAAACAAAACAAATGTACAGAACTGAGGAACTACACTAAAATGTATAAAGTTCATTTAACAGAAATTACCTTGAACTAATCTGATACTTCTGCAACTGTCTGACTAATTTGTAGAAGAACATAATTTTCTTTTCTGCCCAGAAATACAAGAAATGAACCTGCAGCAGTTCACACAAAAGTAACTCACACCTTCAAGCCCAAACTGTTTCTTTTATCAAGTTTTCATAAAAGTTTAATGTACATTACGATAGCCGTGCTTCAGTACATGACAGAAAAAAACCTGGGAATAGCACACCCATGCCTAGACTTCTATATTTTTTAGCACACCAGCGTAAAGGAAAAATAATACAAATTTAATTTTTTTAAAAATGATGAAACCTGCAAGGCGGGACTATTTTAACGTCCCTAGTATTTTTATTTTAAAGATGAGAATGGAGATACATGAAAAATTAAAATTTTACTTCTTGTATGTTCTGAAAAGTGGCTTTTAAAAAATCCTAAATTATGACTATTCTTTGACTTCTACACATATTACATGTTCAAAATAAAATTAACTGTGTATTGTTTCATTTCATCCTTTCTTTCTTTTTTTTTTTTTTATAACATGTGTTTCACTATCACTTTTAAAAAAATGTACTGTTACATTGTGATAAGAATGGGCATGTGATTTAAACAGAATGAGAAGCACTGAAGCGTGGAGGCTTGTTGAATGAAACGACAAACCGAATATACCCTCAGCATTATGTACATTACAAAGTGCTGCCAAACTAAAGACTAGACGAGGTTTACTAACTGACAGTGATAGCCTTCACGGACATTTAAAAAACCATCCACAGCACAGTGTATGTTGATACAAGGACTACAAAATTTCATTAATATGACAATTATTTCTACCACAAAACTGAGAGCAATTAATTTTTTGTTTTTAAATTTAAACAAAATATGTCATTCCAACTCTGGACAAACTGGCATAAATTTATGTACAGAGGGAAGGCTAACTACTTTGGGGCAATGATGGTTCGTATGGAAAATATATTTCAGACACCCATAAAAGGGACATACACTCAGGTGCATCAATCAATCAACCAGTCTCTCCTGCCCTATTTTGAATATATGACACATACATTTAAAAACACAAGTCACGTATCAGCAAACTTTCTCCACATGATGGATAATGTTCTCAATGAACAGCTGGCAGTGATCTGCAATGAACTATAACAGTCTGCAGTGATCTGTGATGAACTACAACAGCTGGCAGTGATCTGTGATGAACAACAACAGTTGGCAGTGATCTGTGATGAACTATGACTGGCAGCAACATGTAATGTACTACAACAGTTGCCAGTGACCTGTCATGAACTACAACAGCTGCCAGTAACCTGTCATGAACTACAACAGCTGACAATGACATGATATACTACAACAGCTGCCAGTGATATGTCATGAACTACTACAACAGCTGCCAATGATCTGTCATGAACTACAATGGCTGGTAGTGACCTGTCATAACTACACCACCTGGCAGTGACCTGTGATGAAGTACAACAGCTGGCAGTGACCTGTCATGAACTACAACTGGAAGTGACCAGTCATGAACTGCAACAGCTGGCAGTGACTTGTCAAGAACTACAACAGCTGCCAGTAATCTGTGATGAACTACAACAGTCAGCAGTGATCTGTGATAAACTACAACAGCTGACAATGACATGATATACAACAACTGACAGTGATCTGTCATGAACTACAACAACTGGCGGTGACCTGTCATGAACTGCAATAGCTGGCAGTGACTTATCATGAACTACAACAGCTGGCAGTGAACTGTCATGAACTACAACAGCTGGTAGTGATCTGTGATGAACTAGATCAGCTGGTAGTGATATGTGGTGAATTATAAGACCTAGGTGAGACTTCCAGTAAACTACACCACCTGGCTGTGACTTTTTATGAACTACAACAGCTGGTGGTGATATGAGATTAATCAATACAACAGCTGGTAGTGACCTGAGATGAACTATAATTGCCAAGATGGTAGTGACCTGAGATGAACTATAACAGCTGGCAGTGATATGTGATAAATTACAACAGCTGGCAGTGATCTGTGATGAAGTACAACAACTGGAAGTGAGCTGTGATGAAATACAATAGCTGGCATGACATGTGACAAACTACAAGGTGATTCAAAAGTCATCATACTCATGGATTTTTTTTTTTTTTAGTTGTCAATATGGGATGGTTTTCTGTAAGAAAAAATGCAGATATCAATCTCCTGTCAGATCAGGAACTGGGACCATGAATAAGCTAGTTGCCAGTCACCTTGAAAGTTGTGCATTCAGGGCATTATGCAGGTACCCTCATGTTCCTCCAGTTGTAGAACTGCACAGCCTACAAAAATAGAATATTTATCCGCTGGCTGAGGCCTGCAGAACTGATCTACTCACACAGCTTGTAGTGAAAGAAAAGAAGATGTCAAGACACAAACGAGAGACTTTACTCAAGCTCATGGATAAAAAAATTTGTGTGTAAAACCCAGCCATTACAGTACTGCACATAAACCCAACACCAGACTTGTTCACCATACACACTGCCAAACAGATGCAGGTGTACACACAGAAATAAGCTGCGTACACCTTGTCTCCATAATCAGGCAAAACACACTGATATGTGAAATCAGTATAGTGGTGTTCACATGTTATGTGAAAAAACAGCATTTGTTATATATGAAGACTTTTGAATCACTCTAAGAGCACTCTCAATCCAATCATTCTTGAGCATATGATATGATTAAAATCCAATCATTTGTAAAGGTAAAGGTAATCCTGTCATGCCTTAGAGGCACACAGGGACATGGTGTTAGTGCCCATATTTTCCTTGACCTGTTAGCACACTTGAGGGTGATATGGTCAGTATCATGCCTGGCCGCATTTCCTTCCCCAACTCCAGAAGAAGTCGGGTACCCATTTCTACAACTGGGCGACTGGAGTGCCTTCGGTTGGATTCAAACCCCCAACCATCGCCATGAGAGACCAGTGCACTAACCACTTCATCATGCAGACACCCAATCATTTGTGATGGAACTATATACCCATATTCTACTATATACAGCTATCCTGAACAGCTAAAAAAAAGTTCGAGCCAGTCAAGCTTTCCAGTTATCAGAGTCAGTAAAGCTATCATGACAATAACAACAACAACAACAGTTTTCCATAAACTACCAGTCCCATCTGTTATTTACTGGTTTATATAGGCTCAGTTGTTATCAATTATGACTCAGAAAAACTGGTCATTTAGTTAGTTCTCATCAGTTATTACTCAATCTTAATTAGTTCCTCAATTATTTAGTGGGCATGCTTTCCATGAATAGCAACCAATGTGTGAAAGATCTTACCAAGTCCAGCTGAACTAAAAATTAACATTTTTAATGGTTTTTGTCTAACTAAAAACTCACATGTTAACACATAAAATCACAAAAAAAAAAGTACTTGCATAAAGACTCAGACCATATCATTAAATTTCAGGCAATACCTATTAAGATCAATATTCAATGCTGAAGTCTGTTTAATGGGCAAGGAAGACCTTCAATTTCTGTAGAGCGTAGACTGACTTGAAACTAAAAAGTGCGGTAGAAGAATTTTTTTTTTAAAGCAATGACTCAGCAGAAACGAAACTAACTTTTCATATTTGGTGGCAAAGCATGGCACTTCATTTAAAAGAACAAAAACAACAAAAAATCATCTGACAACTCAAACCATGATGCTAGTAACTGTGGACCAAGCAGTATCATGTTCTTTTCATTGAATCCTCCTTAAAATTTGAGGGAACTATCACTTCGATATGTTTGTTCAGTATTCACTTCAATTTTTCTTAACAATGGCTCAGTTTTCGGCTGCAGTATGATAAAACTTGTGAATGCTAAACCTTCACTTGGCTGTTTCAGCACACATGAAATAAGTCATACAGAACTTTGTGAATGAAACCAACAGTTGAAAATGCAGATGACAACTCTTAATCAGCATCCACACCATTCAGCTAAAAAGCAAGCTGATGGCCAGGATATGCATGTATGAAGAACACGTAGACTATAGTGCCATGATCTTTACTACTATTTATACAGATGACCAGTACCTTTAGAGTCAGGTAACTGAAAGAAAATTTTTATAGCAGTTTTTTCACAGTCTGATTAAGAAAAATTTTCTGCCCATGTTAAAGTGTCATTTTTAAGTACCAAGTTCCATGAATAACAGATTTTGTTGCATCAGATGGCCAGCAAGCACTCCTTAACAACTTCATAGCCAGAAAGTGACTGCATGGAAGCATACAGTTTCATTCCTTGTGCTCAAGCCTCTTTATGTCTTACAAGATATTCAAAGCCAAAACTGCTTTATTTGAAGAATAATTTTTACATATTATGGTTTATGTTTGCAGCAGGACAGGACATTTGATCTTTTAACCTACGGCAACAATGATGAAGTGCAAATAAATTTTTCACACCACGAAATATAAAATGGCAATTCAAGGAACTTAAAGCATAAGGATCAAAATTCAAGATTTTTTTAAAAAGTGAGGAAGGAATAAGAAATCTAGACTACTTGAAGCAGTGCAAGTATGGCTTTGTGCTGGGTACACCTTCCATTGCTGGTGTAATCTACAATAAAACTGCATGTATCAACCATCAAATAAAAGAAAATGAAATTCTCTGTGCTTTTTCACTTTAAAACTATAGTTAATTCACTTGTATAACATAGTTTTTTTTTAATGTCATATAGAAGAAATAAGAAAGATATTAACAATACTTGACAAGTACATACACATATGTATACAACTGAAACTTTTTTTTTAACCAGTGATGCATTTCTGAACCTGATATCTAACAAAATGTACAGTTCCTGTCTATACACAGCAACTACATCACAACAGACAGCATCCCTCTAGAGCACACTGATAAAAAAGGTAAAGGTAATCCTGTCATGCCTTAGAGGCACGTAGGGATATGGTGTTAATGCCCACATTTTCCTTGACCTATCAGCACAGTAGTGGGTGATGTGGTCAGTATCACGCCTGGCCGTCTTTCCTCCCCCAACTCCAGAAGAAGTTTGGTACCCATTTCCACAACTGGGTTACTGGGGTGCCTCCAGCCGGATTTGACCCCCGACCTTCGCCATGAGAGACCAGTGTACTAACCACTTCGCCACTCAGATGCCCTAGAGCACACTGATACAAGAAAACAAATTATTTTTCCAGTAGGATTACCAATTCAAAGTGGATCAGCTGGGATATAAGTAAATACAGCAAATGTAACTTATTTACTAGCATCTTAGTTTTTCATATTTGACAAAATGGCAATTCTTTATTTTTTTCATACTTGATAATGTGGTCATCTTTCCAGCAGACACTCACCTGCTCCATCAAATATCATCATACATCTCAGGGTCACTGATCCCTTTTGGAGGAAAGTCACTGAATCTAACTTCCAAATGAATCATACATATTCTTTCAGAATTCGGTCATCTCTATCTTAGAAACATGTACTTAGATGTTTAGTTCCTTCAGTTCTCTATGCTCTTTCTACGAGGGTGAATTAAATAAAAGTTAGAAAATGTGAAAAACTACATTAGACTTTTACAGAGTGCTGGAAATATAACACATTTATTTCTCAATGTATGCTTTGTAATGCATTTGCAGCACCTGTGAACTAGTGCCCGAAAATCTGAAAGGAAAAAACTCTCAGCCACTGGTGAACTGTGTCCTGCACTTCTTTTATATATGAAAACCTTTACCATTAAGATGTTGTTTGTGGGGAACTGCATAAAAGAAAGTCACTTTGGGGACAAATCCAAGGAATAAGGGGGAATTCAACAATACTTCAATATGCAGTCTTCCCAAAACAGCCAAGGGTCGTGTGCAAAACAGCTGTGGCAGCAGGGGACCAGAATGGCACCACTCCTTACTGGATGTTTTGCACTCTTGGGTAAAGTGATGTACCCATACTTCTCCACTGTGACCATCCTATTAAAAAATGTTTGGCTCTCTTCTTCAAAGTGCTGCAGACTCAATTCACACATAAAAAAACATGTATCTTTCATTTCAGGTGTCCAGTCTTCTTTGTATTGTCTACAACTTGCTTTCTTGACATCTATTTTCAGTTCGCTGCCGTGCAAAACTGGTGCCATCAAATACTGATATCACCGACCTTGGGGCTAACAGGTGGAGCTACTAAGTGATTTCTATCTTTCTGAAATGTTATTTGCACTTTCTAACTTTCATGTGATTCACCCTCATACTCATGTATCTTTCCCAAGTTGAAATCCTCAGCCACTGAGCCTGTTATTTGCAGACTGAGGTTTAGATATGCTAAATAGAAAAAAAATCTAATTCCTTTAAGAGCATAGATTATCACAGCACTGAAGTTTGATTTATTTGTTGATTATTATTATTTCAAAGAAGCCCTCCCCTTATTTAAATTTTCATTTCTAGAAAATACAAAAGGTTCAGAATGAAATTCAGAAATTCAATCATGGTGAAAAAAAAATTTAGGCCACTTCAACACAACCCTGACATCAATATCCAGAGTCATATATGTCGCGTGTTCCTATAGAAAATGGACAAATATGGAGAAATAATATAGAGTAACTGCCATATGACAAAGCCATGATCCAAGACTATGTGCAATGACAGCATTATTCATAATCTAGCAGAGACATACCACATGTAAGTACTGAATAATCTGAACAACTGCAGTATCTAATATTTGAAATATTAAAGCGTAGTAAGAAGAAGGGTGCTGGTATTTCATGTTTGGTCCATTCTTTGGTTATCTTTAGATATTTTACAGACCTGAACTCAAGCTTCTCAATCGTTAAATAAACAAGGAGCTTTCTTCAACCTGCAGAGTTCACACTGACACGCAGGAACCAAATGAAAGTATGAACAAGTTTACTTCTTAAACCCAACTTAAACTGCACACAACATTGTCTATGGTAAAGAAATGTGAAGCTTTCTTCTACCTGAAGATTTCAAATTAACATTAAGGAAGTAAACAAAAAGTTTACTCTTTAAACCTAACTTAAATTGCACAAAGCACCACCTATGTACTGAAAATCAATTCAATAACAAAGAATACTGCTTTTTTCTCTTGACTCTAATCACTTTCTTGTGTATTCTTAATCTTCTGCTCTAAGCTTCACATGAATCTATTACTCTTATCTGAAAGAGTACTACTGTACAAAAAAGATGTGAAATTAAACATACAAGCGCTGGTAACATCAGACGAAACGCAAAATCAAAAGCAGCAAGTCAGACTTGCCAAATAAATATTTTACAGTTTCTTGTCATAAAACTTAACACCATCAACTAAATACACAGTCCAACTTTATACAGATCATATCCTTGATAAAGAAATCTGCTAGAATTCACATCAATGTCACTTTTCATGTTTCATAACTTAGTCTAAAGGAAACACCTACACAGTACACTCTTCCTGAGAACATTGACAGCCCATATTTCCTTCAGAAAATCTGTTCTGAGATGGATGGACTATGACAGGGTATTCTGCCTGACACTGAAGCGTGCCAGTCACTGACTACACACACGTTTGGATTTCTCTTGCCCAGACCTACACAATATGGATTCTGACAAAGTAATGCTCCTTTTAGTGACTTGCTTAAGTCTGCCAGACATTCTTGCCTGTTGCCACACCTGTATGCCCACTTGGCTGCTTCTTAATCTGCTTCAAAGTTTAGCTCAAGCATAGTATACAACACACAGTACCTGTTGCCTCTGAAATCATAAAGTACTAGAATTTTTTTTTAACGTTGTGGCCATGTTTAATTTCTCTTGCAGGTACTAAAATATTTTAATTGCTTCTCACTATAACCTGATGGGAGATTCACAAATGTAACACTGTGAAGTTCACTAACGAAGACAGTGATAACGATTCTTTATTCTTCGTCAAGCAATGACTTTGTTTCTCATGTTTGCTTTCACTCTCATTATTTATTCCTCATATTTCTTGAGAAAAAAAACAGCCCAGAATCTGTGTTTATTCCTACTGCAACATGATGAACAAGTTATGCTACTTTTGATGCTCCTTCAAATGGTGCCACAAAGTACGTTTTCACACTGAATCTGAATTATTCAAAAAAATCAAAATAGTAGATCAGAATGAGAAGCCAAATGGCACCACTGCGGCTTTCAATATTCAATCTGGACACAGAATGCAGCATCACCACATCAGCTGTTTTTGTGGGCAAAGGAAATCCACCATCACTCAAGCAATGACTGAGTTGTCATCTGAACTGTGGCTACTGTTTGGAGCACTGCTGGTGCTACTGCTGTGGCTCATAGATGAATACTGGGAATCTGAGGTACTGACTGGACTCTCCAGTGGCTCAAGGTGAAGATATGCCTGTAATAATAGAGCAGGATTTAAAAAAATAAATACAAACTACAAACATAAAAACAAATGGGGAGCTTTGACATGTGGTAAAGAAAAGCATAAGAGTGATTAAAAAATGATTATCAAATAGGACAACCTGAAGACAAGTGATGGCAAAGAGCACTAGATGATCCAACTTCTTTATCTGCTTTCATTTTTCTGAACATCAGAAGGATAAAAACTAATCTTATGGTCATACTGTAACACTTGCACTAAGTCTCAATTCACATTATAAGACTTGCAAGAAGAAAGTCACACTGTAAGACTTGCACTAAAACAAGAAGAAAGTCACATTGTAAGACTTGCACTAAAACAAGAAGAAAGTCACACCGTAAGACCTGCACTAAAACATGAAGAAAGTCACACTGTAAGACTTGCACTAAAACAAGAAGAAAGTCACACTGTAAGACTTGCACTAAAACAAGAAGAAAGTCATGTTGTAAGATTTGCAATGAAACAAGAACAAGGCCATGTTGTAAGACTTGCACTAAAACAGGAACAAGGCTATGTTGTAATCCTTACACTAAAATAAGAAGAAAGTCATGTTATAAGACTTGCACTAAAACAAGAACAAGGCCATGTTGTAAGACTTGCACTAAAACAAGAACAAGGCCGCGTTGTAAGACTTGCACTAAAACAATAAGAAAGTCTTTTCTTATTTAAAAAATAACTGTTTTTATTAGGTATGAATTATTCTTTTAACTCTGTGTGGAAGAATTCACTTAAATGAAAAAGAACATAAGCCTCCTTGCCAGAAAGGAATTGATTATGAAACAGTTTATGAATCATATTATGATACAACATTGTGTCTATTCTCATTTCAAATAAAAAGTTTAAAATTGAATATAAACAGAGAGAACCTTCTGAATGACCAAAAAAAAAAAAAGTGACTGTAACATCAATGTAAATGGGACTTCATATCTTACTTAATCTATTGCCAAATTTTTGTAAGAAAGAAATATACTTTTTTTTTTTTCTCTCTGAAAATGAGCGTCAAGGAAATGACAAGTGGAGACAACACAAATATTTTGTTTGCATGAAATATAAACACCTCTAGGCGAGGTAAATACAGTTTTTTTGGCCACTTATAAATCTCAGCCATTCAAATCTCAAAGATAACAAACACTGCGTTTTCCCTTTTGATCGAACAAGACGGTATTCTTGTGCATCATGTGGTTCCAATCAAAGTCCATGCTTCTTGGAAGATTATCTTAAAAATGTAAATATTTTTTCTTTCTCCTTCAGTGAAGTCTGGAGTTTCAGCCACTTAGGCCTGTCAAGAAAAGAAAAGAGAAAAGGAAATTTCATGCGTTTACCTCATCATTTAAAGACGATGTGAGCATACAGTCCAGTTCTTGAACTAACAATTTAAAACAAGGCCGTCTTGAAGGGTCTTCTTGCCAGCACTTCTGCATTATGCCGTACCTGGAAGATAAGACAACATTTTGTTTCGTTACTCCTTCTTTCAAAACTGCACAAAGATGTCAGTTTTAGCTCTTCTCATAAACATTTCTACATATGCATTTGAGCATAATTCATGTATGAATAAAAAACAAAAAAACCAAAAAAAAATGAATAAGAACTAATCCTCAGCAAAAAGAACAAGTGATAGAAGATGGAGATTTGTGCTACATGTTTTAATACACTATCCACGGATGGGAAGGACTCCTGCAAAATATATCTTGATTGCCCTTAAAGCACAAAAGGATGGGGAGACTTTGCTTTTATGTATCAATAGTCAGCAAAATATAGTACAAGAGGGAGACATTGGCTATATGTATCAAAAGCCAGTAAAACAACACGAGAGAATGAACAAACATACTTTATTAACAAAGGGTTGAGAATTGGGCACATAGACCCATCTGACATTCTGCCCTTCATCATACACATTTCACTTAGTCACAGTCATTCAGCACTTGTTAATGAGCATAATAAGCATGAAGAAGCAAAGAAATGAATACATAAATTAATATTATACTATCTCATGTTCATACACTCCACACTCAATTTATGTAACTATATGAATTAAACTTAATTACATTCTCACATTTATTCAAAACTAAGAAATTTATAGAAAAGTTTAAAAATACAACAATCAAGCCATACTTTAAACTAATTTAGACTGACATACGCAAGTACATGCAGATACATATATTCACACATAAATGCAAGTACATATCACAAATATATAAACACATGCACACACGTGAGAGAGATACTTGCTATATGTAGCAACAATGGGAGAGGTGGAGATGTTATGCAATGTCGAGGATGCTCTTAAACGGATAAATTCCTAAATTTATAAACACATTACGAGATATGGATCACTTTTACAATGATGCAACTCTGAATTAACTTCAAATTTAGTATGCAAATTATTACTCAGATCTGTGATCTCAATCAACTCTGATAACCTTGCATGGCAGTGTGACAATAATGGAACACAAGCATTGTGTTGAATTCTCTCTCTCTCTTTGTCCTGTTAATGCCCAAGACATATGGGGCTGCTGGCAGCAAGAGATTTTCACTTCTATCAGTCCTCTGCTATTATTTTGGCTGTCTCCCATGTCAGTCATTTTCACTGCTTTAAGTCTCCATTCTTTTATATAAGGCCATACCATGCTTCATAAGAGATTTCATAATGAAAAAATGCTGCACAGGTAACACAGGTAATGACTGGGTACATGGGACCCAACTAGAAGATCTTTATTTTGTTGATGACATAACTCTTAGCAGTAACAATGTGAATTCCATGCAAGAAAAAACAGATAGCCTGTCTTCACTGGCTAGCAAAATAGGACTTGAAATCAACAAGGACAAAACAAAAATAATGAAAATTCCCATTAATCAAAATGGAAAGATACACATAGAAGGGACAGATATTGAAGAAGTCAATCAATTTGCATACTTTGGCAGCTACATAGACCAGGATGGTGACACACACTAGAAAGGAAGTTAGAATAGCAAAAGCACCATCGAGCTTCAAGAATCTTGAAAACATATGGAATTCAAAAGTTATAAGCACAAAAACCAAGTTAAGACTATTCAATTCAAATGTAATATCCACCCTCATTTATGCATGCGAAAGCTGGAAAACAATTAAAGAAATAGAAAAGAAATTAGACTCTTTTGAAAACAAATGACTAAGGAAAATACTCGGCATCAAGTGGAACAAATTCAAGAACAATGAAGAGATAAGGCAGATGACTGAACAACAACCAGTCTCATGGGTGATTAGGAAAAGAAGATGGACATATGTTGGTCATGTGATGAGAAGAAATGATCAGAGAATCCCAAAACAAGTTATCAAGTGGAACACAACAGGCCGAAGAAAAAGAGGCAGACCGCGTGAAACTCTGAAGAGGACATTGTTAAGAGAAGCCAAATTAACAGGCATAAAATCTCTTGATGTGGTTGAAAGACTCGCTGAAGACAGGAAAAATTGGCGAACTACCTTGCGAGCCCTATGTAACAGCATGGGAAGGATATAAGATACCATGCTTCTTTTACCCTATGGAGTCAATATCAAAGCTGTTTGTGATAAAGATTCATACATCATTCTGAATTCTCTTGCATCAGTTTCTGTAGACGCTATCTTCCTTTTTTTTTTTAAATAGGGGAATGGGGTCACTGGCCCAATGCACCAACCTCTTAGTCATCTCTTATGATGTGCTTGGAAGGTAGCAGAGGTTGCATTCATGCAGCTATCATTCTGGAACCCTTATGTTATAACTGTATACAGATAATCAAACAGAGCAACTAAAAACCCAAACACCTTTATTATATTAATCTAACAGGACCTACAAACATAGTTCAGTTTTAATGATGACTTTATACTCACTTGCAAACAGATGGTGATAATGCAATTCAAGAATGTTTCTTACTCTACTCTTATCACTTACATCTTGGTGCTTGCATAAGGTGGCCGCTTCATACGATGACCATCTTTCAGCAGAGCAAACAGGGCTTCCACAGGCACTGAGGGGTAAGGATTTCCCCCTAGGGTGAAAATCTCCCACAGCAGAACACCGTAAGACCAGCTAAAATAACAACAAAAGACAATACTACAACAAAAACAAAGATTATCTTTCACGTATCATTTAAATAACATAATGACTACAAGCTACAATTACATTCATTAAGATTTACAATGCAGCACAAATTAAAGTGCTACCATGAAATAAAAGGTTGCATTATTTTACTGCATTAAAAAAAAAAGGGGAACATGATCTGACATTAGTCATAACCATCTGTCCTAAACCATATGGTGTGTCTAGTGGCAGGCTGTTGTGTCGGTGCAAGCTGGTTAATGGAATGGAATTTGGATGAATGCATTTCCAACAGACATTGACTTCATGGTCTACTTTGAAGACTGCTAGATAATGGAGGGGGAAATACCATTACCGCCTGCTACATTTTGAAAAGCAAAAAGTTTGTAAGCAATGACTTTTATAAACTTGAAAGAAAATGTATGCAAACAAAAATAAGCAATGATTATGTAACACAAACAAACTTGTAATTTAATTTTCAATGATGAATCATTAACCTCTTTACACTTCTATAAACCTGTTCATTTCTGACAATTTAAATCTTAGTAAAATCATAAACAAAGTTATGAAAAAAAAAAGAAGTCTGCCACTCACACATCACTTTTGGATGTATATTTTCTGTCAAACAAAGCCTCAGGAGCCATCCATTTTACTGGTAATCTCCCCTGGGGACAAGTGAAATATTATGTATGAGAAAAAAAAAACAATGCATAACAAATTTATGCATCGTTTCATAATTTAACACAAGCCTGAATCACATAATGAATTCAGGCGTATTATTCTACGCCTGAGATTGATTTTTATAGGAGCTGGTGTTTTTCTTAACACAATATCAACGCTGTGTACAGGTAGTCCCCAAGTTATGAACTTTCAACTAATGAACAACACGTAGTTGCAAACAACCCCTGTAAAACCTATTATATTATCTTCTTCTTCATTCGCTTCTACCACCAAGACCACCCCGTGATCCTACTCCTGTGGTCCCCGAGAAGACCACAATAGGTTCAGAGTATCGCAAGGCTTGGGCCTGTATTCTTTGGCGAGTCACAGAAGCAGGATTGCGTCTCACCGTGGTTTTCGTTGCACCAGCTTAATCTAGCTAGTATATTATAAATCTGAGTTTCATAAAATGGTTCACAATGGCAAACAGGTGCTACTCTGCAGTGCAAATCAAAATATTGTGCATCTACAGAAGTTTATCAATTTCTTTAGTCTTTATTATGCATGGAAGGGCATGTTTACTGTAGTTAAAACTGATGTTAGATATGAACCACACCTAACTGTTCCAACTTACAAATTCAACTTATGAACAGAATTTGGAACAGAACTTGGCAGCTCAGGAACTGCCTGTATAATGCAAACTTTGCCTTGCTATCCAAGTACCCAGTCTCACTATGGTGGTTTTTACCAAAATATCATGGTCGCATAAAGAAATCCCAATGACCTCAAGGACTAACTCCGAACCTTTTCTTTAGTGAACAGACACATTAACCACCAAGCTGACGCCTTCTCTTTTTTTTTTTATACGTTGCATACATTAACACCACCGTCGAGCTGGTGCAGCACTTCTGCATTTCTTGCCAATGCTGGTGTTTTTGTACCAATCGTGGTATGATTTTTCTTCAAGTTCCATTTTCCTATGACACAATGTATGCAATAATAAAGTTACAGCATTAATGTGTCAATCTGTACATCTGTGACAGATAAAGGAATATTAAAATGTCACAAAATGAACAAATCAATCAGTGACAGACAAAGGAGCACATACCTTAAAATAATTAACAAATCTGTTACAGATATGAAAGCATATAACTCTCACACCAAAAAAAAAACCAATTGCACTTTCACACAATTTTTTTGTCTTCAAATCAAAACTTAAAAATAAAAGGCAACACAAAAATGATGAACCAATCATGGAGAATAAAAATGAAACAAACCCTTTTGTGGCAGAAACTATTTTTTTTTTTCACAAAGATACCACTTGCAGAAACAATCACTAAACAGTTCAATACTTACATCTGTTGTTTTTCTGTAGTAATCAAACTGATGAAGGTTTCGTGTCAGTCCAAAGTCCGCCAGCTTTAGGACATAATCTTCTGCTACCAGGACATTTCTGGCAGCCAGGTCACGGTGTATGCACTGATAAAAATTTGAATGAGCACACTCTTACAACAGGCTATGTTATTTCTTATATATGATTCATTACTAAATTACATAGGGCTTGCATGGTAGTTCACCAAGTTTTCCTGTTTTTGACAAGCTTTTCAACCTCATCAAGGGATTTTATGCCTACTAAACTGGCCTCTCAACAATTCTTAACAATGCATAGACTATAACTTTCAAGAATCCACATCTTGTTACTGCAAATTAGTTTCAGTTTCCTTTCATTATTAAAGAACTACTTCATTTCCACTCCATAAACCTTGTAAACAACCCGTTTCCCATATACCCTCAATTCATCAGAAATGGGAAATAAAACAAGTTGTCTGTTTACTCTTAAATTCTGAAACTGAACACCAAATAAATAAATAAATAAATAAATAAATGAAACAAAATTTAAAAAAAACACTTTAAACAAAAGTTTCAGTCTCATAGACAAGCAATATGGATGAAACTGTGAAAGACAACAAGTATGAAAATGTGAATTACAATGTGAATTTGTTGATGGAATAACAAGTTGGGAGGCGGCAGCAGGCATTTGCCAAATAGCAGGTATACAGAACATTGTATTTCTATTTATTTTATTTTTCATTTTCATTCATTTATTATTTCTTTTACTTTACAGGTATTGAGAATGATGGTAGAGGATTTGAGTGATCACAAAAAAAGAAAGTGGATTCTAAAATAATTTTGGAAGACTGAAAATGCCAAAAAAATGCACAAAATGGCAAGAGCCATTTGACTCTGCTCCACCAAAACATTTGACACTTTATCATTCCAGAGATAAATTTGATGCAATAGGTTCTGTAGTTAATGCACTGAAATCCAGATATCCTTTATTATTTCTGTGCAGCTGATCACATTACAAATGACATACTCAGTGCAATAAACCAACTTGCCTCCTATGACATCAAGACAACCCTACAGTGGATACCAGGGCACACAGATATCAGAGGAAATGAATGTGCTGACAGACTGGCAAAGAGTTGACCCACCATGTCACAACCCCACATCCCCACCAACATGACAACAGCTAAACACATTATACACAACTGCAGGCAGCAGTGGATGGACAGCTGGGCCAGTAATCCAACTGGAAGATCCCTATATACAAACCCGCCAAAGCCTAACCCCAGAGTCACATCAACAGCTTATGTCGTAGAGAACAATGCACAATTTTCAGGTTGAGAACAGGACACATTACCCTCAACAAGCACTTGCACAGAGTGACCGCTGACCACACACCATACTGCATGCACTGCAATAGACAAGAAGAAGAAACTTAAACACCATCTGCTGGACTGCAGTGCACTGAAGGACCTTCGGAAGAACCTGATAGCACCAAACTCCTCAATCACCCAACATTCTGTATGGAGATGTAGAACTGAAGAGGACTTGTATGTTTCATTATCTGGCACAAGGGAAAAAGAGTGAAAACTCGTAAACCCGGGGATCAGAAAAGTCAAAAGTCAGGTATTATTTCTGTCATTGGGAGTTTATTTGAATACAGACAGGGATATACCTCAACTTACCTGCTTTGATGCCAGATACTCCATGCCTCTGGCAACCTGGAAAGCAAATGAAATCAAATCCTTCTGTGTTAATGTCTTCAGCTCCCCATTACAGGAAAGAATTGGCTGTTCATATTCTGAAGAGTTGGAAACCAAACTTGGATTTGGTGGCCGGTGCGTTTTCAAAAAGTCTCGCAAATTTCCATGAGGGGCAAACTCAACAATTACATACAAGGGTCCTGGAAAGAGTAATTTCATCAGATGTGTCAAAAACAAATGTTTGTGAATAAAAATTCTGCAAGCTGAAACAATAAAAACCAACCTTACAGCTTTGTATGAATGGATCTTGTAGGAGTGCATTCATATATTTTAACTCTTTCTGTGCGTATGGTCGATATATCGACGCCGAAGTGTCCCTAAGCTACCGTATGGTCGATATAGTGACATTGTTTGTTTCATTAAAACAAGCGGTGTAACATTTAGATTGTACATATTTCGTCCGTGATTCCGGTGACACTTTTCAAAATGGCGAAAGAGTGCCTAGTTATGAGCAATGCCGAGCGAGAAAAAGGACGCGAAGCATGGAAATTTTTCAATTTTTGACGATGTAGATAGGGGTATGGACATAGCCTATGGCCACCCCGCTGCTCTTGAATGTTTTCTAAGTAGATCTAGACATATTTAGACGACTGGAGAAGTAGTCAGGAGGTTAGTTCAGACATTCATTCAGCGAGAATGCAATACGGAGTCACAATACGAGTTCGACAAGTAGATCTACACATCTCAGATGGTTAAGTAGGGGTAAGCAGCGCGGATCTAGACCTAGCCGATGGTGAGCTGGCCACAATCAGTGTCTAAAAACATCACATTACTTCTCTTTTCCTAAAAAACTCTGCATTTATGAAATTTTCATTCATTTAGCTATACTTTGAAACATATTACGTATACGGAAGTACATGGAAATACTGTTTTCCATTCCATTTTACAACTAGACCCCTTTACAGACAAGACCCGCATTTTTACTCCTGCACGCCAAGACACGTCCGTGTTTCTTCCTCCAGCACAGAAAGAGTTAAAAACATTACAGAAATGCAGGTACTTTCACATGAAAAGAAACATTTACTTCAGCAATAACAGGAAACCAACTGACTGCCAGATGCAACAAAAGGAAACAAACTGACTGTCAGAAGGACAACAAAGCAATAAGGACCAATGAATAGGAAATGGCCAAGACTTTTAAATACCTCCGCTTGACACACTGTTGCATATTTTCAACATGGCTAACTGGATAGGGACTGGCAAGGTCACTGCTTGGATGGAGTTTGTTAAGAAGCATATTTCTGTAATCTTCAAGCAAGAACTAGTAAACCATTCTCCATCTGAATCATTTGTACTTCAAGATCCTCACTATGATAGCCTACACGTATCTCCATCAGTAGAGGCATTTTAACAAAGAAAAATATAATTTTCCAAGTTTATGGACTGTAGCTTCTATTAAATCAATAGTAGTATTAGAGGAGATTTTGATGTGATAGTGTTGATTTTTTAACTTGGTACTCACAACAAAGTTTACAGAGAGATGGTAATTGTAATGAGTTTAGGACCAAGAAAACTCATAGAATTTTTAATAGTAATAATCACGCTGATCTAGTAAAAATTCCCACAAACACTGAAATCAGGATCAGGAGATAGTAAAATTCTACTGGAAAAAGTTCAAATAATAATCTTTTTTTTTTTTTTTTTTTAATGAGCATATAGCTTACATTTTTTTTTTTAAGGCAGCAACCACAACATCATAATTTGCAATGAAAATTCACAATCTACAACAAAAATACCTCTCTGAGTGCAGCATCCAAGAAGGTTGATTATATTCTTGTTCTTCCCTATGAGCTTCATGGTTTCCATCTCTCTAATGAGGTCCATCATCTCTCTGTCTGTGGCATCCTTTTTCAGCATCTTCACAGCCACTGTGGTGGGGCTGTTGCTGTTGAGAAGGCCCGTTGCCTCACCCTTCACAACAAGACCAAAAGCCCCTTCTCCAAGGCGTGCGCCCAGTTTGAGTCTGAAATGAGTGAAGGATAACAGTACTTCAGCTTGCATTCTGCATTATTGCTGTTGTAATATAAAGAGGAAACATGTTTGTAATTATTACAAATATGAAATGTACAGCTTTACTTTTAATAATGCATTCTGTTATGTCCATGTGCCACTGCTAAAAAAAAGATAATAAAAATTGTGATGATCTTTCAAATCCTGATACTGCATACCCTTAAATGCCAATATATATTCATGTAATGAGAATGGATTGTACCTGATTATTTCTGAACTAACAATATCCTAGACATGGATACTTTTCTACTGCCTATATGAAATACCATGTGGCATGCCTAAACTGAATTGCTTACATTCATAAACTATCACATTATAAGATCCAAGTTTCTATATCTGCTAAATCAGATCAATCAATCAAATTACAGGAGGACAAGATGCCACAGAAAAAAAATGCTATAAAAAACTAACATTTTATAACAGCCTCTGTTGAAAATGTAGTTCAGCAATTTTAACGAATTACTAAATATACAACATAAACCAAACCAGCTGAAAGACAAGACACAAATATATATTTAACTGAACAATAACTCTTTAAAATGCTACATTTTTTTACTGAAATGTTTGCCTATTGCAGTAAAATAATACAGCACAAAAACTTCTCTGTTTTTCTGCCGCTGGAAGTTTTATCTTACATCCTTCCCATGTCGTTAAACATCACATAGGGCTCACATGGCAGTTCACCAAGTCTGTTTTCAGCGAGCTTATCAATCTCATCAAGGGATTTTATGCCTACTAATTTGGCCTCTCTTAATAATGTCCTCTTTAGAGTTCCACGTGGTTGACCTATTTTTTTCTTTGGCCTGTTGTGTTCCACTTGATAGCTTGTTTTGGGATTCTCTGACTGTTTCTACCATCACATGATTTACATATGTCCATCTACTTTTTCTAATCACCCATGAGACAGGTTGTCATTTACTCACCTGCCTCATGTTGTTCTTGAATTTGTTCCACTTTATACTGATTTTCCTTAGGCATTTGTTTTCAAAAGAGTCTAATTTCTTTTGACTGTTTTCCAGCTTTTGCATACATAAATGAGGGTGGATATTACATTTGAACAGAATAATCTTAGCTTGCTTTTCGTCATTATAACTTTAGAGTGCCATATGTGCTCAAGATTCTTGAGTGTCATGCTGCTTTTGCAATTCTAACTTCCTTTCTGGTGTCGCCATCCTGGTCTATCTAGCTGCTGATGTATGCAAATAGCTGTTCCTGCTATGTATATTTTTCCTGTTTGATTAATAGGAAGTTGCATTATTTTTGTTTTTTTTCCTTGTTAATTTCAAGTCCTACTTTGCTAGCCAGTGAAGACTTGCATCGAATTCACATTGTCACTGATAAGAGTTATGCCATAAAATGTTCACAACTATTCCATGGACCCTGTGCCCTCCTTGAAACAAAAAAGATGAAACAAAATAAGTGCTGAATATTTCAAAGTAGTAACAACCAAGTAATGATCAGCACCTTTCTATAAACTAAAGACAAATGTGAAAGTTAGTTCTTTCAAAAAAATATGTTCCTGTCATAATTATATTTTAGCAGGAAACTTGTTTTGTTTTTTAAAATTACCTCTCCCTGGGAAATTCCCATTTACTGTCAAGGGGGAGGTCATATTCAGAAACTTCTGTGAAATCTGATGACAGGCGTCTTCTCCTGTCACTGGTACTACTAGTATATCCCCCTTCCACAATGCGAACTTGAGGTATCATTAGAGGAGCAACTGCATCAGGGTCTTTGTTGTGGTAGTATAAATCATTCTGAGAGATGAAAAAAAAAAAACATTAAAACTTTCTGCACATTCTATATAATGTACATTGCAGCACAATTTGCTTATTAATTTTAAAATTATTTTTAAACAAAATATATGCATCAATAGATCTTATAACACATGGATCAAATAATAATATAAATTATTTGGAATAAATTACAAGAAGAAAATTTACTTTACTGACAGTCTTTGCAGCATTATACAGAACACTCAGTGTTTGCAAATACTTTTCTCTCAAATTTAATATAAAATTATCCATGCAACATCATTAAGATTTAAATACATACTTATGCAAACCTTATTACAATTTACATGATTATGTATTTCATTTTTTTTCATTAGTGATAATGCGTGTTACCCTGATTTTTGCGATGCGCCTTTTGGCTGGGTAACTCCGACTACAGCACCTTTCCTTGCTAGGGCAGACTGTGGTCTTGCTCGGACACATGGTTATGTATAAAGTGTTTCATACTGATGCAAATTTATCATGATTTAAAATAATGAAGTACAATTTATTTCATACTCACGCAGCCCCATTAAGATTTAAAATAATGAAGTATAATTTATTTCATATTCATGCAACCTCTTTAAGATTTAAAATAAAGTGCATGAACCTTCTGACCCTGGAGGCCGTATTTCAGGCAAATCTCATGCAATCATGAAACAGATGATGGTGAACAATATGTGATCAAATATTTTATGGTCTGAACTTGCTCCTCACAGCTTATGTTATTGCAGACTATAAGCAACAGGTAACAGCTCATTTTTAACACAGATACGCGTTCTATACGGCAAACATGGAATCTATCAAGACAAAATCTCACTACATCAAGATTTCAGTAAATAAATTTATTCATCCCACTACTGCGGCTTCCTTGATAGAAAACCAAAGTAAAGCCCACTAGGAAACGTAATTAGAAATTTTGCCAGGCGTAAAGAAAGACTGCAGTTGCTTCAGACTTAAACAGCAAAGCAATTCTTACAGGCTTCATGATGATAATCCTCTTCATGGGCTTCTGAACCGCAGCTTTCTTTATGCATCGTCTGTGCCAACAACAGAGCACCACAGCCAATTTACACAACGCAACCACCACCACCACAAGGAAAATGATAAGCCAGTCTGTGGTGCTTTTGTGTTTGGATGATGAAGATTGAGGCTGTTCATCATCTGGAAGTAGTTTTGAATGACAAGTTTATTAAACATAAAAGGTGACAAATTATAGCTTTCTCCATGAAAAACTGTTCTTCTAGCAGGAAAACATAACTCAGGATTTACTGGTAATTTCCCTTTAACTGTAAATTGTGAGTTCACTGCTAGCAATGTTACAAGTTTCATACCGATGACATGCATCCCGCAGTGCAAGGAGAATATCTCAGCTGTTTCCGTTTTGTTTGTTTGTTTTTGTGTGTGTATTTTTGTGATAAAGTTAAACAGCTTAAATCTCTTCTGTTATTTTCTAAACCAAAGTGCATTTTAATATATTCTAATGAAGTCTTCAGACAAATACTGAAAGACAAAATGCGTTTTGTTTTATTCCTTGGATGCTTCAAACAGAAATAAACGATTAGAAAATAAGGTAAGGTAAAGGTAATTCATCATGCCATAAAGGCACACAGGGAAATGGTGTTTGTGCCAATATTTTCCTTGACCTGTCAGCACACTAGAGGGTGATGTGGTCAGCTCCATGCCTGTCAGCACACTATAGGGTGATGTGCTCAGCATTATGCCTGTCAGCACACTAGAGGGTGATGTGGTCAGCTTCATGCCTGTCAGCACACTATAGGGTGAGGTGCTCAGTATTATGCCTGTCAGCACACTATAGGGTGATGTGTTCAGCATTATGCCTGTCAGCACATCAGAAGGTGATGTGGTCATTATTATGCCTGTCAGCACACTAGAGGGTGATGTGCTCAGTATTATGCCTGTCAGCACACTAGAGGGTGATGTGCTTAGCATTATGCCTGTCAGCACAGTAGAGTGTGATGTGCTCAGTATTATGCCTGTCAACACACTAGAGGGTGATGTGCTCAGTATTATGCCTGTCAGCACAGTGGAATGTGATGTGGTCATTATTATGCCTGTCAGCACACTAGAGGGTGATGTGGTCAGCTTCATGCCTGTCAGCACACTAGAGGGTGATGTGCTCAGTATTATGCCTGTCAGCACACTAGAGGGTGATGTGGTCAGCTTCATGCCTGTCAACACACTAGAGTGTGATGTGTTCAGTATTATGCCTGTCAACACACTAGAGGGTGATGTGGTCATTATTATGCCTGTCAGCACACTAGAGGGTGATGTGCTCAGTATTATGCCTGTCAGCACACTAGAGGGTGATGTGCTTAGCATTATGCCTGTCAGCACAGTAGAGTGTGATGTGCTCAGCATTATGCCTGTCAGCACACTAGAGGGTGATGTGCTCAGTATTATGCCTGTCAACACACTAGAGGGTGATGTGCTCAGTATTATGCCTGTCAGCACAGTGGAATGTGATGTGGTCATTATTATGCCTGTCAGCACACTAGAGGGTGATGTGGTCAGCTTCATGCCTGTCAGCACACTAGAGGGTGATGTGCTCAGTATTATGCCTGTCGGACCAGAGGGTGATGTGCTCAGTATTATGCCTGTCAGCACAGTGGAATGTAATGTGCTCAGCATTATGCCTGTCAGCACACTAGAGGGTGATGCACTCAGCTTCATGCCTGTCAGCACACCAGAGGGTGATGTGCTCGGCTTCATGCCTGTCAGCACACCAGAGGGTGATGTGCTCGGCTTCATGCCTGTCGGACCAGAGGGTGATGTGCTCGGCTTCATGCCTGTCGGATCAGAGGGTGATGTGCTCGGCTTCATGCCTGTCGGACCAGAGGGTGATGTGCTCGGCTTCATGCCTGTCGGACCAGAGGGTGATGTGCTCGGCTTCATGCCTGTCGGACCA
Organism: Achatina immaculata; assembly: GCA_009760885.1. Classification (NCBI taxonomy): domain Eukaryota; kingdom Metazoa; phylum Mollusca; class Gastropoda; order Stylommatophora; family Achatinidae; genus Lissachatina; species Lissachatina immaculata. The sequence goes on along the minus strand of CM019691.1, from coordinate 61,043,563 downwards.
GAGGGTGATGTGCTCGGCTTCATGCCTGTCAGCACAGTAGAATGTGATGTGCTCAGCATTATGCCTGGTTACCTTTTTTTTTTTCTCCCCTCAACTCCAGAACCAGTCAGGTACCCATTTCTACAGTTGGTTGACTTGGGGGGGGGGGGGGGGTGTGCCTCCAGCTAGATTCAAATTCCCAACCTTTTCTACCAGAGATCAGTGCACTAACAACTTCATCACTCACTCGACCCTTTCTATCAGAGATCAGTGCACTAACAACTTCATCACTCAGACTCCAAATAGCAAATAACCTATGCAAGAAATCATCACCTCTCTTAGAAAAAAAAAAAATACAAAAATACGACAAGATCTTACCATCAGTAACAATGAGATAAGCAGATTTGAAACTAGAGCCGATGGCATTTCGGACTAAACAAGTGTATCTCCCCTCATCTTCTTTTGTCACATTGTGTAAGATCAGGATCTCAGGGTTGGTATTATTGACTGTCGCAGTCTGGAAAATGTAAGGGTTAAAAAGTTAATTTACTTCCCATATTTTTTTTAACTCTTCATAGTAACCACAAAACATTGTTAAAATTCAATGTTTTTTATTTTAATCACAGAAGCAAATCTGTAATTAAATTTAAGATATAAGTAAATAATATTTTAATACAAAATCAGTAACTTTATTAAGTTTAGCTACTTTTTTTTCTTCTTAGATTTCAATTTCAAATCAAAGCAATCATTAACTTCAGGTTTTCCTGCTAATACTATATGTCACAGTTTTCATCAGGTTTGCTTTCATTCAAATAGTAAAGTCATAGTTTCTCACTTGCTTCCTTTTTACTCTAAACAGTAAATTACTGTTTTCAGATCATCCTGGGTTTTGTTTTTTTTTTTTCACTGTCATAAAATCAATGCATTCATTAAGTTTAGTTTTATTTCAAACTAGCTCACTGAATATTCACCAATTATTCTTCTTCCTCTTCAGCAGTATTTTCCCAGCGTGACATCTGGTGATCTGATCTCCACTTTAATTGTGAAAAATGAAGGCTCATTCATTATGGCATATCCTGCATTTCACAGAAACTGCTTCTCCTATGAAAGGTTTGGCAGACATTTATCTGCATCATTAAAAAAATTTAAATTTGCTTTTGGCAAGTTCAGAACTGTCACTGCTGGTCACTTTTGTGTAGAGTACAGGAGAATACATGGCACAAACAAAAGGCATGAATGTACTACTGAGAGGTCAAAAACTCATCAAAATCTGGCTGTATCTCAGTGAGAACTTCTGAATAATATATCCCACTTCTTCTTCAGAACTGTTCATACTTTAATCATCTTTCCCTGTACTCTTCAAGACCTCACAACATCCTCACTTCCAACCACAAAAGTCTTGAGACTAAACTTCTTTAAAATTCTTCTCTTATTTTACTATAGCCAGTATTAAATAATATCATCATCATCATGTGCTGTGCCAATGTTGGCACCCATGCTTTTCTCTTCAGATCTCAATCTCTGATATTCTCCATCAGTTCATTTGGTGGCTTTTTACTGTGCTATCACCTGAAAGTCCACGATTTTTTTTTTTTAAATCACCTGCATCTGTTCCCATCTATCTTTCTTCTTGTTATACTTTCAAGCCCTTCCTTTCTCATTATATCCCATGAATGATGACTGTCATTTTCTTAAAGATTTAATAAGATTTCTCCTTTTGCTTGACATTCCCCGTCTGTCATCTTAGCTGTTCATGGCATTCTCGACATTCTTCAAAGAAACCACACCTCTGTGTTGCACTGATCTGTTCATCTGTCCATGATTCACTTTCATAGAATAGGATATGCTTTATGTAGCATTTCTGTATTCAGTATAACAAGCTAACAGTTATACATGAAGAGCTACTCTATATGGCCGCATTGGAGAAGTGGATATTAAGTAATAATAAGATTAACTGAAAAACTGTGCTTCCTGTATGTTTTAGCTAACATAGTTAGCCTGTGTTCACTATACTTTCCCACAATGCTTGTTAAAATTTTAGAAATCTATATAACATACTGAATAATTTAGTCTAACTGTCATTTAATGGTAGGAAAATATTCCCTAATATATTAATTATATAAATTAAAATTTCTACAGCACAAAAGTATCATAAAAATGACTGTTAACTTTTCAAAGAACATTAGATACAAAACTAGCACTTGAAATTCAAAATAAGGCTCTCTATCATGTTAACATTTTACATTAGTGTATCCATGCAAGTCTTTGCTTCAGTTTGTTTAGATTTTAATGTAGCATTTGTGCAGAATTTAACATGCAAAAAAAAAAAAAAAAGCATTTTTAGTTCATCTGATGAAAGCAGAAGTCTGCATACGACTTTCTGATTTAAATATCATTCTCAAACATCACTTAGAAATTAAATGTAATTCATATATCGCTGCCACTCAAAACAAAAGTGGGCAAAACAAATTGGGTTGCAATCAAAGTCATAGAATAAGATGAAAGGTAATAAAGGACCAAACTTGATGGAAGCACTGTAACTTTACCCACACTGAGAAAACAGGTAAGGAGATAGTAATGGAAAAATAAGAAACAAAAAAACAAAAACAAAAAAAAAGATATAAAAAGGGGAAAAAAAGTTTACGATACGACTTGTTGGAAACACCGCTAGTCTTAAAAAAAGAGAATAGAAAAGAAAAGTAATATGTCAAAATATTGAAATAAATATCAAACAAAGAAGCTAAAAAAAAAAAAAAAAACCACACCTTTAGCATATTAACAATATTACTAACCACGCTCACCACATAGACTTAGTAACAGTTGCTTGCGGTGATCATTTCATATAAAAAATGTGAAGTTAGTACAAATAAATAATAACAAGGACAACAAATATTCATATCCATGACAACACAATATTAAGAAATGTTAAACATTCCATGTCATGTTTAACAAATCTAGACTTTTGTAAACTGAAGTCACTCCTTTAGAACAGTGACATTTATTAGTGCATCCGGCAACACTGCACATACATTATGTTAATTACTCAACTGTCATTACAACATACAACATAATAATAATTAATCAATAGCTTCCTGAGAACATATCTATATGTGATACAAATAAAACAATAAAAGTGCATGACTTTTCTCTGTTCTGACACATGCTTTCTGGATCTGTTTATTAATAGCAACTATCTGGCAAACTTCACATATTTTATTTTGGTTCTCATTTGATCTTTAATGGACAGGCAGTGCATGCCAAATTTCAATCTTAGGCAGGGTTGCTCCTAAAAATCTGTCAAGTTTAAAACAAAACAAACACTAGGTGAACAACACCAAAGTCATAGGTAACATTAAATTGTATATTTTGGCAAGCAAAATTCTGATTCACTGGTATTTACCTGACGACCCTGTATAAAGAAGAACAAACAAAATTGGTGGTATGCAGATAATGATAAAGACCCATATAATATCAAAGTTTTACACCTTTGGCCAAACACATAATATCTGAAACAAGACTGTAATGCTTGTGCTGTGTCTAATATGTAATGAAAGGGTCAGTTATGTTGTATCATGCATACTTACATCAATGCACATACTCATAGTTTGTAATGATACCTTTGTCATCTTTATATTACTGAATGTGAGAATTAAATTAATATTATATAAACACACATTCTCATACTACAGTGTTGACATGGCATATGGAAACTAATATGCTTGTATGTTTTTTCATAAAGTGTATGTTATAACTTAGCCCCATTGTTACCTTAATGCTGTTGCCTTTTGTCATAATACATACCACAAGATTGCTTTCTTTGATCATTTACCTACTATAACACTGTTGCCTCTGGTCATGTTACAAATTATAACATTTTTGTTTCTACTTACGTTATCCATTATAACACTGCCTCTGGTCATGTTACCCACTATAACACTGTTGTCTCTAGTCATGTTACCCACTATAACACTGTTGTCTCTAGTCATGTTATCCACTATAACACTGTTGTCTCTAGTCATGTTATCCACTATAACACTGTTGTCTCTAGTCATGTTACTCACTATAACACTGTTGTCTCTAGTCATGTTACTCACTATAACACTGTCTCTAGACATGTTACCCACTATAAGACTGTTGTCTCTAGTCATGTTACTCACTATAACACTGTTGTCTCTAGTCATGTTACCCACTATAACACTGTTTGCCTCTAATTTTACTACCCACTATAACGCTGTTGTTTCTAGTCATGTTATCCACTATAACACTGTCTCTAGGCATAATACCCACTATAACGCTGTTGTCTCTAATCTTGCTACTCACTGTAACACTGTCTCTAGTCACGCTGCCCACTACAGCACTATTGTCTCTAGTCATGTTACCCACTATAACACTGCCTCTAATCTTACTACCCACTATAACACTATTTGCCTCTAATCTTACTATCCACTATAACACTATCTGCCTCTATTCTTACTACCCACTATAACACTATTTGCCTCTATTCTTACTACCCACTATAACACTATCTGCCTCTAATCTTACTACCCACTATAACACTATTTGCCTCTATTCTTACTACCCACTATAACACTATCTGCCTCTATTCTTACTACCCACTATAACACTATTTGCCTCTAATCTTACTATTCACTATAACACTATTTGCCTCTATTCTTACTACCCACTATAACACTATTTGCCTCTATTCTTACTACCCACTATAACACTATTTGCCTCTAATCTTACTATCCACTATAACACTATCTGCCTCTATTCTTACTACCCACTATAACACTATTTGCCTCTAATCTTACTACCCACTATAACACTATTTGCCTCTAATCTTACTATCCACTATAACACTATTTGCCTCTAATCTTACTATCCACTATAACACTATCTTTAGTCTTGCTACCCACTATAACACTGTCTTTAGTCTTGCTACCCACTATAACACTGTCTTTAGTCTTGCTACCCACTATAACACTGTCTTTAGTCTTGCTACCCACTATAACACTGTCTCTAGTCTTGCTACCCACTATAACACTGTCTCTAGTCTTGCTACCCACTATAACACTGTCTTTAGTCTTGCTACCCACTATAACACTGTCTCTAGTCTTGCTACCCACTATAACACTGTCTCTAGTCTTGCTACCCACTATAACACTGTCTTTAGTCTTGCTACCCACTACAACACAGTCTTTAGTCTTGCTACCCACTACAACACTGTCTCTAGTCTTGCTACCCATTATAACAATGTCTCTAGTCTTGCTACCCACTACAACACTGTCTCTAGTCTTGCTACCCATTATAACAATGTCTCTAGTCTTGCTACCCACTACAACACTCTTTGTCTCTTGTCAAGTTACCATTTACAATATGCCTCTAATCATGCTGTCTGCACTGTTCCCTCTAGTCATGTTATCAGCTATAACACTGTTTGTCTCTAGTCATGTTATCATCTATAACACTGTTTCCACTAGTCATGTTATCAGCTATAACACTGTTCCCTCTAGTCATGTTATCAGCTATAACACTGTTCCCTCTAGTAATGTTATCAGCTATAACACTGTTTGTCTCTAGTCATGTTATCATCTATAACACTGTTTCCACTAGTCATGTTATCAGCTATAACACTGTTCCCTCTAGTCATGTTATCAGCTTTAAAACTGTTCCCTCTAGTCATGTTATCAGCTATAACACTGTTCCCTCTGGTTATGTTAATCTCCTTTGAACTTTCCTCAGATTTAATATCTATCCTGGCACTAATGACCTAGTCTGCTATTGGCTGCAGGGTTACAGGTCAAGTCAGAGAAACAAATCTGAAGTTAGTATATCTGAAATGTAATCCTTGATAAAGAATGTGTCTGTGCCTAATTTCAGACCACATAAGGTTTGTTCCTACATGTTTATAAGCTGTGTATGCATCTGGAAGTTCATAACACATTTTTTTTTTTACTATTTTAGAGTTTATGTATTTGTGAGTGTGGGAGAGCGCACGCACACATGTATTGGAGAGGCACAATATCTCTGCACTAAAGATGTGATGACTTAGTAAAATAAGTGTATCCTGCATCTTATTCTCTCTCTCTCATATGCGTGTGTTTATGTATATACATGTGAACATATGTGTGTATATGCATATAGTGTTTAGATTAATCTAAAGTATGGCTTGATTGTTCTATTTCTTATACTGCTTTTCTATAAATTTGTTAGTTTAGAAGGAATGAAGTTTATTTCATGTAGTTACATAATCAGACTGTGGAGTGTATGGGCAAGAGATAGCGTATTAGTTATTTATTTATTCATTCGTTTGCTTCTTCGTGGTTATTATGCTCATTAACAAATGCTGAATGACTGTGACTGAGTGAAAACTGTATGATGAAGGGCAGAATGTTTGATAGGCCTTCATGCCCAATTCTTAACCCTTTGAAAATAAAGTTCGTTCATTAGTTCTCTCTCTCTCTCTCTCTCTCCAGTGTATGTGAGAAAATGAGTCAGTTTATTTGGTGCAAGATGAAAGGGGGTGGACAAGTTTCAACTAATAAATAAAACATTGTGGACTCTATAAACTCTAAACAAACATTACATCAAACATGAAACAAAAATAAAATAAAATATTTGTTTACATAAACACAATCAGACTTAAAGGGATTAAAAAATGTCAGGTGTTTCAAAAAAAAAAATCACTGTGAACTTAAAATCCATCGAGTGAAACCATTTATATTTACTAAGCTAAGTACACACAACAAGGTGAACACGGAATTATATAACAGTCTTAATGAATATATAAAGCAAGAACAATCGAAAAAATGAAATAGTTTTTTCGTGACATTTCCTTTCCTCCACCCTATCTTTCTGCTTAAAAAAAAACAAAACTTCTGGCTTGTTAAGTTTTAGATAAATTTAAAAAGATTTAAAACCTATATTAACAACCCCCCCCCCCCACCCCACACCCAAACAATAAACTGGACCATGTCACTTGAAATAAACCCACAGACCTTGAAGATCATTGTCTGGTACAGTGGTTCCCAGAAACGGTGATTCCTTCACTGGGGGGGGGGGGGTGTACTGGAAAGATTTGGGAGGGAGTGAAGGAAGATAGGAGCATCAGAATCAACTGTAGGAACTGGGGGGAGAGGGCTGCTGTAGATGCGGCCTGGCAAACAAAGGGGCAGTAGCCTGCCAGAAAAAAAAAAAAAATTAGGAACCACTGTTCTAGCAGATGCATATCAAGATCCTGAAAGCCATCAATTTTCAGCTCTAAAACTCCACTGTTTTCAGAACTGAAACTAGCCACAGACTGACCCAAAAACAAAAACAAAACAAAAACAAAAAACCTCCCAAAGAAACGTACCTGAATGATCTGGAAATATTGTTCCCCATGCTCGTTGGTGTAGGAGCCATTCACCTGAAAGTGTTTCAGCCACTGTATGTGCGGGTGAGTGTCGCTGATTTCTATCCTGCAAGAGAAGACCGCTGACTCCCCTGCACGTACTGTCTGGTTCTTGGGCTGTTCAAACAGTGGCACATGCGGCGCCCTTTCTGTGGAAGAGTTGTTCAAGCAATGAATAGAAATCGCAGGCCCACTGTCCACTGCAGCCATATTCAGAATCTGAGATATTCTGCATTTATTATTGTATGCTGGCAAAGGATTAAGAAATGGCGTGTTCAGTTCAATGAATTTGATTTTATATTCTGAAGTTTTTTCCCCCCAAAAAATAATCATTTTCTGCTTTTCTCTTATACATGCATTTTAAACAAAACAAAATAAAACAAAAAAATTATCATCAGTACTGTAACAGCAGAAATGAGCAGAGAATCCCAAAACAAGCTATCAAGTGGAACACAACAGGCCGAAGAAAAAGGGGCAGACCGCGTGAAACTCTGAAGAGAACATTATTAAGAGAGGCCAAGTTAACAGGCATAAAATCCTTTGATGAGGTTGAAAGACTCGCCGAAGACAGGAAAAATTGGCGAACTACTTTGCGAGCCCTATGTGACGTCTAACGGCACAGGAAGGATATAAGATATAAGACTGTAACAGCAATCTATCGGGTTGGGCATGACATAAACTACGACTGAATTTCTCAAAGCCCTGCACATGGTTTTAATTAAATTATTCTATTAACATTTTTTAAAACCATAAAATAATATTTCTCCTGCTACTCTGAGAGGGAAAAAAAGACAAAGCAGAGAAAACTGCACATACAAACCTTATGCTCACACACACATATATATATGTAGATATTTAAACACAAAAAAAAACTAGGCGCACCATCGTTGGTCTGGCCAGCATCAGTGAAGTAGTACATGCTGCTGGTGTGGATACGATCACCAGAAACGGCCATGCGTGGCAATATTAAAATCCCCTAAAATATTAGAAAGCGATGTTGGTACAACCCGGTCCACCGATGTTGGTACAACCCGGTCCACCGATGTTGGTACAACCCGGTCCACCGATGTTGGTACAACCCGGTCCACCGATGTTGGTACAACCCGCTCCACAAAGCCATCTTTTTATCACGACAAAACTCAGCATACACACAGACACACCACGTGTACTACATCACTGATAGCCCAGTCCACACAAAACAGTGCTATTCTCCAAGAAACAATCTGTGCTTAGAATTACTGTATAAATGATTTCATTTCGCAATTCGCCTTCCCGGTATAGTTTTTTTGTTCTTTTTTCTTGTTGTTGTTGTTAAAAAGACACATGGCAACAACAGTACAAGTTGAGCTGTAATCTGTCGTCAGATCCACTTTGTTCCCTCCCTCAAATTCCAACAATCGGCAGCTCTGTTTTTCGCTCGCGTTTTTTTTGTTGTTTTATTTGGCCAGTCTCTCTCGTGCTGTGGCGACGCTAACAAGCCATCTTCACGCCAATCTTATGCAAACAAATTTGGCCGGTATCAGGGCGTTATCAGAAGAAGAAGAAGAAAAAAATGCTGGCCTCTGCCACTTCCATGGGGGGGCTAACGACAGCTTATAGTAAAAGAGTTGGCAAATTGTGGATAAGATAACCTCGATCTTCTGCTCTACAGGAGGTCGCTCAGGGACTCTTGAATACTGAAGGAAAGGTGCCCCTCATCTTGAGGGGGAGATAATGTATGTTAGGAGCTGTGGGTGCCGGTAAGTCGTAGCACGCTTCCCAGTTCGTGTTTTGATTGGTTTTCTTTTGTTTTCGCAGCAAAGTGGCAGAGAATGGAGGGAGAATATGCACGAAAAGATATGTAGATGGTGTGTACACACTGAAACTGATATTAAACGCACACGTTTCAAGTTTAATAATACACAAATCTGGGGCGGGGGGGGGGGCGCAACTCGTTCAACATGAGCTGGTGGCACGGAGATATCTCTGCAAGCAACAGTGACCGCGGGTTCACTGGCAGGACAAGAAAAAGCGCCTGACAGGGCCAGCCTTCCCTCCCCCCCTCGTCATTCCTTTCATTGCCGGTGCACTGAGACGTCTCAAGGACATGGCATGACCATTTTCCGATTCAGTGCTCGGCGTGAAGTCTGGCAAACTGTCCCTGCTGTGCTTCTTTAAAATCTAAGTAATTTCACTGATTCACATTCCTCTATGTATGAAAGCTTCTTAATGTGGTAAAATTACTGGCTTCTCGGATTAAACGGGTTCTTCCATGTAGGTGGTAGAAAAAGTACATTTGGAGAAAAGAATACATAGAGACTTTGGAGAGACTGAATGAATCATGGGACAAGATAATCCTTTTCTGCATATCTTGCATGAGTTATAGAATTTGAAAGAAGCAAAAAGACACACAGTGTGCCAGTAAGCGTAGCGTGCTGTCTTGGGAATTACCGCTGTGGCTTGTCGTTTGACTGAAAGAAAACCAAAATCTGTCACTTAATAAACACAGAATTGCTTGCCTTGTGTCGAGGAGTTGAAACTAACGGCTTTTTCTTTTGTGTAAATTTGTAAAGATAGTCCATTTCGGACGTGCTCTGCTCGATACACAAAAGGCCGGCCCTCTACGACCATCCAGCAAAGACAAGCGGTTGTCCTGAACGGCCAGTAGATAACTGATCCAGGCCCTTATCCTGGTAGCCTTTCAATACGCATGGAAGCATGGCTATGTTTCTTCAGGTGGGCCAGTATGAATGGGCCTGTGGATCTAATTAAGAACCTCGGTTCTTAAGTCTGTTCTGAGAAGCTAAATAAATCAATACTGGCCACTCTAAATATGCCTGTTTTCGTGATCTTCACGGCAGCATCGGCTGCTTAGAACAAACATATGATTTGGGCTTGCTGTTGATCACGGAGCCATCCAATTTTCATGAAATACAGTATATGCAGCACAGCACACTTTAGTTCGTGTTAGGGAGCATTATCGTACAAACGAGTCACATCACGATTTACAAAGCCCGCCTTTTCTAACATTCCTCCTATCCTGTGGGTATTCAGAATTCCTCTAAAGCTTTAGTAATCCTGCGTAACAGGCATAAATCTCCACAAGAATGTCTCCTCCACTAGCCAAAACCTTTTATTTCTCAGGGGCACTGAGAAATGGGGTAATCCCGTGTTAATTGTTTCGTTTCCCTGCAGGTGTTGCTGGTCCCGAGTCAGGTGATGGCTGCCAAATAATATGGCCGTTATGTGTGCTTTGAAACCGCCTTTTCTGTTTGGGGGGGGGGGGGGGGGGGAGATGAGGTCGCAATGGATTGTGACTGGAATATGAGTTCTCAAATATGCTTAACAAATCCACGGAGTTATAAGAACAATACTGAACGTCTTCGTCAAACAGGGACAACATGGGCAAGCAAGAGGCTCGACAGCTGTTATTATTATAAATAAGGTAGATAGAGGTGTATGGTGCAGTTTTACAAAGTGAGGGAGGAAGTGAGCAAGGTGAGAAAAAAACGAATATAAAGTATGAGAATGTATAAATGAAAAACATACAACATCCGATATTTCGGCGTGAGCCTTATTCGAGGATACATGCAAAAACAAAATACAAACATATATAACTTAACTGAAGCGTCTTGCTCTCAGCAAAGCTTAAATGTGTGTGGAAGAAGGACGAGAAAAAAAAAAAAAAACGTTGCCTTTTGTCTGTAGGCAACGTTTTTTTTTTTTTTTCTCGTCCTTAAATAAATCTACAAATATTCCAATACAAAAATCTACAAATATTTTAATACAACTTAACAGAGAAACGATAATGGGTAGTAGTCAGTTATATCTTAACTTGGAAAGAAGAAAAAAAAAAGAGTTAACTTCGCAAGTTATCGCATTTCCACCCACCCACCCACTCACTCCCACACAAACAAACAAACAAACCATGGTGCATTGTTGATGCAAAGTCTCAGGTAACGAAAAAGACGATAAAATGTAAAATCCACCCTAAAGAGATATCAAAGCATTTCCTGATGAAATAACCAAACAAAATTATTTCAGTACAAATGTAAGAGAGACCAACTTTTTTTTTGGGGGGGGGGAAGAGGGGGGTGGTTAATATACCAGCATAAAAGAACAGATCATGGTTGAATGGTTAGTCACCTCTCTACAATAAAGACCAGAGAACACAGTCCACATACGGCAGTGGCTACATCGCAACAAATACAGGGTCCGGCATAAAGTATAGCTGGATTTAACTGACGTAGTGCGCAGAAACTGAATACGTGTGAAAAAAAAACATGTTGGAGATGAAGCAGACAAACGATCATTTTTAACAATGGCTTCTTGACAAACACAACATCGCGCATTCACTGTTGAAACTTATTTTAAAAGTGGAGAATCGTCTATTACCATACAACGAAAGTTTCGCTGCCATTTTGAGTTGCATCCCCGTGATCGGAGGACAAAACAATGTTGAGGTGGGTCAACAAATTTAAAGAAACCGCTAATTGCCTTAATAACGTGTCCACTGGTCGTCCAAGAACTCAACAGACACCTGAACGAATTCAAGAAGTCCGCAACGCATTGCTTCGTAGCCCTCGGCGATCAGCTGTTAGGAACGCTTTGGCACCTGGGATCCTCTTACTGTTAATAGTGATCTTTATGTGCAGATGCTAACTGAGTACTTCATTATAGACTTGGCCAATAAAAATAAGACACTAATATGGTTTCAACAAGATGGAGCAACTGCCCACACAGCCCATCAGTCCATGGCCATGCTGTGACAAGCATTTCCCAATCGTCTTATTTCCAGATTTGGGGATATTCATTGGCCGGCAAGATCACCGGATTTATAGACCGCAGACTTCTTTTTGTGGGGGTACCTCAAGAACACTGTGTATGCTAGTCGACCACACTCAATTGCAGACCTAAAAGATCGAATCCGACAATGCATTCCCTTTGAACATATTAAATGGTGTTATACAGGAATTTTCCAGACGCCTGGATGAATGTATCAAATGTAATTGGCGGTAATCTAATAATAAAAAATACCCACTTTACCGAGTTTCATTTCACTTTGTTTTTTTAGCCAAAAACATGTACAGCTCTTATTTATTTTCCATTTTAAAAATCCAGCTACGCTTTATGTCGGACCCTGTACTTGTCACAAGATCTATCTGTTCGTCATTTTTGTTCATCCAGTGCAAAGAGCACAGCAACACAAGCTGGCCGTAAATGTCGTCTTCCTGATTTCAAATATTTATTAAATATCAACTACGCCAGATGCAGACGTGGGGGCTTTTATCTTGCAAATTTTACTTTAAAAAAAACCCTTTATTTACAGTACTTTATTCGTGCACATCAGCATGAGCTCCCTTTGTTGCCCGAAGAACATCTAAGCATTACTGGATGTATTGCCACGTGTTCTCCAACAGCTCTTTAGTCACCGTATCTAAAGCATCTGTTATTCTTGCCTTCAAAGTTTCAATATCAGGAATTAGTGAACGGCACTTTAGTGGTATATGCCCACATAAAATTCAAGAGAGATAATGTCCAGAGAACACTGTGTCATATATTGGGCCATCCCTCCCAAACCGCGAAAGTTGTTTTGTGATACTAAACACGCTAGGCTTTCTCCTTTATAGAAGGCATTTTGATACCGGTGACTGTAGCGCTACCTCTAGAAAAAAAAACAAAAAACAGTCGGTCTACGTAATGCTATAATGTTCATGTTTCTATCTAGCATAATTATATACAGTCAAACCCATTTAATATCACACTGCTTTATGTCACCACCTGGATATTGTCACATACATTTCATTCCCCGCCAACTCCAATAAGTAACCAATGGGCTTTAATCCCGTTAATACCACCCCGCTTGTTGCCACAAGTCGGTTAATGTCACGGTATTTTTGCACCTCGAGGAGCTAAATACCCCGCTTTGTATCACAGACTGGGCGAGTACAAGCTACAAACATCTCACAAAGAGTGATTAGCTTATTGATTCATCAAAGAAGGGGCTTGCCGTTTGATCACCGAGTAATTGCCGCATCAACCTTTTGAACATTGAGCATCGAAATTCACGTGAAAGGTTTACAACAGTGGCCCTTTCGTGATTAAAATCTGGCTTTTTTCGGTCATTGGCTTCTTCGTCAAGACATGGGCGGTGTTAAATTGGCAACGCGAAGTGATAGAATAAATTAGTGTACTGTGAATAGTATAGTCGTGAACTTCTCTCTGGTTCTCGTTGTGATAGATAATGGTTACTAAATACAAACGTGTTGATCTGGATTTGAACAATAAAATGGACATTCTGAAGCAAGTTGATGAAAAAGTTACAAGAAAGGACATAGCGGATAAATTTGAAACTGACGTTTCAACTGTATCGAAACTTGTTAAAAACCGAGACAAAATTGAATTCACTTGTCTTTAGTTAGGTCAAACTACGCGAAGGCGTGATAATTCTTACATGAATATTGAGTGTGCTCTGCTGAAATGTTTCACACAGGCACGTTCTGCACAGCTGCCTGTGTGGGATCCTATGCCGGCAGAAATCGCAGAACGTTTTGCGAAAGAAATGGATATGCCTGGCTGGAAGTGTCGAACGGCTTTCTTGAGCGCTTTAAAAACGCCACAATATAACATTCAAGGTCGCTTCAGGTGAAGCGGCCCAAGGTAACACCGATGTTGTTAATGAATGGATTTATCGCTTGTCAAAATTTCTGAACGCGTATAGCCCAGATGACATTTTTAACATGGATGAAACAGGCGGTGTTTTATAAACTGACACCAAACAGGACTTTGTGCTTTTGTGATGAGAAGTTCCATGGTGGCAAACGTTCTAAAGATCACTTAACAGCTGTCATGTGCTATAACATGTCTGGCACTGAGAAGACTCCGCTCCTTGTTATCGGAAAGCCACGAAATCCGCGATGCTTCAAGAATGTAAAGAGCCTGCCCTTCACTTACAAGGCCAGCTAGCGTGTTTGAGTGACAAGTGAACGGTTTGAGGACTGGGTCATTTCTTTCGACAACAAAATGAACCGAATGAACAAAAAGGTTTTCTTGGTCGTTGACAACTGTCCGGCACACACAGACGTCACCAATCTGATGGCTACAAAGCTTATTTTCCTGCCACCTAACAAAACTAGCGTGCTGCAGCCTTGCGACCATGGTATCATTTAAGCCCTTCAAGCAACAATACAGAATAGTGCGTCATGTGCTGTATGCTGTGGAACAAAAGCGTGTCGCCGAGATCGTTATCAAGATAGTGATTAATTTTATGTATGCTGTATGGAATAGCGTCAGTGAGTCAACGACTGTGAACTGGTTTTGTAAATCGAAGTTTACTTTCTCGTCCAAGCCAGTGATCAATAAAAATGCCGGCGATATTTGTGATGTTCCCCTGACTTGATCACAGATGAAGAGTGGGCAGCATTTTCTGATGGAAGCGTTACGTCTGATCAGTTCGTTTCAGCTGATGATGGCTTGCTATCAATGGAAATGTATTTAGTCGAAGAGATCGTCGCTATTTGCAGTAAAAAGCAAGGTAGACAGCGACGCCGAGGATAGTGGCGATGACGTCAGTGAGTCCACGGACCAGACGCCCATCAAAACTGTTTCTTAGGCTCAGCCTGTAAGGCGGCGTTCGAGACTGTGCGCTCGTTCATTTACAGTATGCCTGACATGATGCAGGACGTTTTTAGTGCTCTATCGTGTTTAAATGACTTTTTTTTAATTAACAGACTAGTTATGACTACACAACGCAAAATCATGCATTTTTTTTAGTATTATTGCTTATTATAGTGTTTTCTACATTGTAAGACTAAGACTTACTGTATTTTGTGATTAATATATTTTGTGATTAGTACATACTGTGTCCGATGATGATAGCTTTGGCTGTTTGCTATGTTTTTAATGTAGCAAATATGGGACGGACGGACACACACTGGCCCAGTTAAATCCTTTTTTTAAAGGATTCCTGTTTATGTAAACTCCGCTTGTTGTCATCATATTTTGACTGTCCCGACGATGTGACATTAACTGGTTCAACTGTGCATAATATATATATATATGAAAAGTCGATCTACGTAGTCATAACGTTCATGTTTTCATCTAGCATAAGTTATATATATATATATATATTCTTAAGAAGGGAAGGACTTTATGATCACCCTGTATTTTTTTTAACTAAAAGAACACATTTTTAAAACAGTAATATAACTGTAATATCACTGCGGAGATGGAACGGTGAAGAAATGAGAAACACTGATTACCAGGCAACGTCCACTAGAGCCCACTTTTACTATTCCATCTCTTCCTCACTTTTACGCAACCATTTAATATTTAAAAAATACGCTGTATTTATTTTTGATGTTCCATGATGTAGGCATAAAGATTACACCTCGTACACCGGGGGACTAAAAAGAAATTGGCTTCTTCATCTTTAAACAGAAATATAACAGCTCCAATTCTGACAATTTCCCCCCCCCCCCCCCCCCCCCCCATTTGTAACAATATGAATATCTCTGAATCTGATTTGTTGGCGGCTAATGTCAGTGATGGAAGAACTTGAAATATGGAAAGAGAATAGGCTAATGCCGGACATTCTCTGAGTGGATATGAGCTTAAAACAAGCTGCTGCCGAAAAAGAAATACATCCAACACCCACACTCGTTTACACTTGTCTTTGGAGATCCTAACCAGCTGCAGACTGTCAACGATTTCGCCTTCTCACGCCAAAACCGAATATCCACATATTGTTGCACTCTATGGAACTCCAAGCGGGATGTTTTAAACAGCCAACGCAGTGAAAGTGAAGCTCAAGCGCCCTATCATTTGGCAGTGGATTACAGTGACTAGTTTCAGAGGGGAAACAAAAAACAAAACAAAACAAAAACACTTCTCGGTAGCCTTCACTGCCATGGAGACCACGAGCAAAACCGCTCTGTCCTCCAGGTGAGCCTGTTGTCTGAGGTACTTGCGTAGAGGTAAGACAAGCTCTTGACCAGCTCTTGTTCCTTAACCGTTACATTCATCTGGCACATTCATCTTTTTCATTATCTGTATGAAACAGTACGCGGTCGGTCTCACATTCACAGTCGATAGTACACACTGATCATCAATGGCAACTAATACACTGCAGTTCCTTGATGGTAACGCACTTTCTCTCATATGTAAGAAAATACATGCATGTGCGGTACGGAGTTTGGGTTGGTGCTTTGAACTCATATATGTGAATATAAGATGTTTCCTTCCAGTATTACGTACAATAGTACATGGGACCCCAAAAGTGCACCCTTCCAAATATATCAACCCAGGTTCTAACCCTTTCATCTGTGCCTAGCTTGCTACCCTATGAATTTTACCTATAGACACAGGTGCTATTTTCACATACATAAGCAACAACTAGGAAGTACGAGTACACCAGTGACCAAGGCAAATAATCAAATTAATCACAAAATAGGGAGAGAAAAAAAGATATCAAACATGACAAACGACAACTACGAACCACGAAAACTGTAGCATCACGAACAAGAACACACAGCCCGAAATTGTGAGACACTTCATGATATCAAACTACTAACACACATATCTGTCACCTTTAGTGACTCTCATATTAAACATACATCTACTTCAACTGACCCTTCTTCAACAGAAGGCTTCACTATGCTGTCTTGTGCAATCGCACTAATGTTCAGTAAATATACATCTTCACAAAACAATGGCACAACACTCATGAGTTCATTCATTCATTCATTCATTCCTTTGCATGTCCCTTGCGGAACTTCGCCTCCCAAACAGCACTCCTGTAGGCCTCTCGGTTGTGAGCAAGATGGCCTGCTGCTGCTGCATCCATTTCCAGATCATCAACGATGTCTTGCAGCCATCTTCGTTTCGGTCTTCCTCTCTTTCTTTTTCCCATTATGTATCCTTCCAATATGGTCTTCTCTAAATTATCATGACGTTTAATGTGGCCAAAATATTTAAGTTTTCTCTCTTTAATCCTCTTTACTAGCCAGCCTTCTTCAATATTAAGCTCTTGCAGTATAGATATATTTGTTCTTTTTTGTGTCCACGATATTTGGAGAACTCTTCTATAGCATTTACATTCAAAGGCATTTATGTGCTTCTCAGCTGTTTTGTTAAGTGTCCAGGTCTCACAGGCATATGTTGCGATGGGAAAGATGCATGCCCTTAAAAATCTTATTTTTGTGGTTCTGTCTGCTCCTCTCCACAGATTCTTTATTTGTTTTACTTTCTGAAGAGCAATAGATGTCCTCCTTTTAATTTCCCTCATTGTATCTCCATTATTAGTTAGTAGTGATCCAAGATATTCAAAACTCTCCACTTCTTCCAGTTTTTCCTCATTGATACATATTTCAGTTGCCTTGTTTGTTTTGTCAGTTGTCATCACTTTAGTTTTCTTTGCATTAAGATAGAGGTTCTGCTCTTCGCTGTTCTTGCGGACTGACATAATTAGTTTTTCCATTCCTTCTTGTGTTGTGGACAGCAATACTGTGTCATCAGCATATCTAATCTCTGGTATTTCATAACCTCCAACTGTTACGGCATCGTAATATTCTTTGTCTACATCTTCTCTAACATTCCTCATTATATTTTCAGTATACAAGTTAAATAAGTAGGGTGACAATATGCACCCCTGACGGACCCCTTGTTTTATGTCAAACCAACTTGTTGTTTCACCATTTATTCTTACTGCTGCTTGTTGGTCTAAATACAGCAGTGATGTTAATTGTATCAAATGTGTTGGAAATCCCATTTTTTCCATTATTTCCCAAAGTTTCTGGTGTTGTACACAATCAAATGCCTTTGAGTAGTCTATAAAGGATAAATATAGATTCACATTAAACTCCCTGCATTTCTCTATTATTAATCTTAGATTGAATATATGATCTCTTGATCCTCTTCCTTGCCTGAAGCCAGCTTGGACCATATTGACTTCTTCTTCTATTTTCTTTCGAAGTCTACCCATTATGATTTTTAACAGAATTTTACTGGCATGACTAATCAGGGCAACAGTTCTGTAGTTGGTGCATAATTTCAGGTTACCCTTTTTTGGCAGTGGAATGAATACAGTTCTTTTCCATTCTTTTGGCCAAATACCTGAATGCCATATCTTTTTACATAGTGCATGATAGATTGTTGCACACTCCTTTCCTCCTGCTTTAATAAATTCAGCGGTTATCTCATCACATCCTGGTGATTTACCATTTTTCAGACTCTTTATTGCCCATAAAACTTCTTCCATTGTCGGCTCGGGTTCTTTCTCCTGCAATAATAATTCACACTGTTGATTTCTGAAAATTTCTTTTATATCCTCGTCTAAATTGTCTTTCCACCTCTGTCCTGGTCTACCCCTTGGTCTTGTTTCCCTCATCTCTTGTGCATACATCGTTTTCGTTTGTCTGTTCTCTTCCATTCTTTCTACATGCCACAGCCAACGTAGTCTGTTCAGTTTCAAGTGATTTATAATTCGTTGGGATTTAAATAAGTTGTTCAGTTCAGTGTTCTTTCTAGCTCTCCATTCTCCACTGTCATGACTGCACTTAACCACTCAAATAAAATGAGCAACACACTTAATCGAAATATTATATGAAATATAATGAAAGCATGTGACCATTGTATGTATGAAAGATGAACACTGACAAAAGTATAAGAGCGCATAACATCAATGAGCATTTCACATGATTATTTCTGATTACATACATGATCAAAGATTAAAAAACGGATGAGCCCACTGAGAATGACAAGTAGAGCAAGCTCAACACAAAAATGACAAAGTTCAATGCACACGCACCACAGAACAAATGGCAATGTCATTGCAGATGTGGTCAATAAAAAAAATTAATATTGCAATGAATCAAACAATGGTGGTTTCATGATACACATTTTAACTACTTCTACATAACACTGAAACATTACACAGTTCACCACGAAACTGCGACTTCATTACATAAAATACGAGCTGTACTTCTTCCATAAAATTTACGTTTAAACTAACATAAAACAAGCCTTAGAACACGATACCTTACACAACTTGATGGAGGCGCAGGAGGAGATCCCTGCAGGAGACGATACCATAAAATACACATTAAATCCACAAGATAATAACGATAACATGCTCCCTCGCTATTTCCTGGCCATACCTGGAGACAAACAGACGAATGACTACACATTTTAACTGGACGACACACGAGCCAGTCACGTGCCCCAAATCACGAAGTACTACTTTGAACTTTCCTGTCGCCGGCGTCGAAAAAAGTCAAAACCAGCAACCTTCACACATGCCTCACAAATCTGAACTGTCCTTTTCTGATCTTTGTTATTTTTCTCGTTTCCTATGTATGCCTCTTTCAAAACTTCCTTGTTCGATTTTCTCCTTGTCCATGGTGTGAAAGTCAAGAAGAGAGTATTACAATGTTACACTGAGTCAATTATGCTCCATGGAAGCTAAGCCTACACGATCAGTAAAGAGATACAAAGCCGGCTGGTATCACCTGAAATGTGGTTCTTAAGATGAATCCTGAAGATACCTAGATACTGATGCTAGAAGCATAAAATGTATATTGACTGAGCAAAATAGCAGCTACTGCAGCAGTTACAGTAAACACAATACAGATACTGTAAAATCTTTTATTTATATCTATATATTTTTTGATGTGCAGACTGAGGTGGGGCTGATACTGTACTTGCTCAGAAACCTGGACTCATGTTTTTCAGTATTTCAAGCACTGAGCAAACATCCGATGTTAACAAGGGGAAAAAAACAAAAAACTTCTGGCCTTTAGTCTGTGGCGGGTTCTGAGATCGCCTCTTTTTAAACTGGGACACGTCTGAAAGAAAGATCCCATGTTTGCTCAGTAACGGTGCCCGTTTATTAACATGACTTTTTTTTTCCCTTAGGCGCTTTCGAAGAGGAAGAGGAGGATCCAAGTTATAGAAATTGTGCGTAGGTGCGCACTGTTTTTGTGCAATGCACTCTTTTCGCATGCGCATATGGAACTAAACTCAGCACAGATTTCCATTTAGAAAAGTTAATGCTTATCAAAAACACATGTCTCATATCGCCACTTATAGATGATCGAGTTAATTTGTCACATGTCAAGTCTTACTAATTATATATATATATATATATATATATATATATATCATTGTTAGTATTTTGTTTTGATACACTGGGTGACTTGGCCGGAGAAAATCAGCTTTAATGAAATGTTATATTTTCGAAATTGCCTCCTAATTTAAGCCGCAAATGTTGTTGATACATGCAGAATACGTGGGTTCTATTTAAAAAAAAAAAAACGTTCACAAACGAACCACCATTCCATGTAAACAACAAAATTAACATCTTTCCAACTTTTAGAGCTTCAAATCGCGTAGAATTAAACTACCTGATGGCAGATTTTGGAAACTATTTTAAGGGGTCCACGATGGAAGCAGTTATAACTATTTCCTGGCTGAATTTGGAAACTATTGATACAATTAGTTCACAGGGGAATCTGTAGAAATAACTAGTTCATGGGGACATCTAAAAGTCATCGAACAACTAGTCCTCCAGGGAATTTGTAAGTCAATTTCGCGATGGAATTTGAAAAATTATAAACAATTTGGTCATTACGAAATTTATAGACACATCTTTTTATTACACACTTGTTGCATAGGACATTTCGAAACTTATCAAACAACCACTTAACGTGGCAATTTTGAAACTTCTTGTATCCGTTGTCATATTCTTGATGGAGGTCATATAAATTTCAAGGTAGGGCCTTGTTCGGCAATGGCTCTCCAACACTGACGCTAGCACTTCCGCTATGGGCGCTATCTGTCAAATCAGACAGAGACGTCACCTCCTCTCTTCCCCCCCCCCCCCCGAGTTTTAATCTCCGCACGCTGGTGATATTATACACAGTAAAATGATCCATCTTTAATGACTGTTTCAGATAAACTAAAGAGATACAACAAAGTAACGCCAGACACTCACGCAGAACATCCAGTTCGTAAGTCCAGTTAATGGAACCGTGAACATTGGAGACAACACACGTGTAGTTCCCTGCGTCTTTTAATATCAAATCCGCAATGACAAGATTCCATCTCTTTAACGTGATCTGAGGAAAGAAAAAACACACACACCAGTGACTCTGACAACGTCAATTCCCAACCATCATCTGGGAGTTTTCACTCTTTCTCTTGTGCCAGGTCGGGAGTGAAGACGCCCGTTGAGGCAATCAGCGACCCACAGCTGATATACCAGGGTCAGGGTTAGTGACCCATAGCTGACCAAGACCCTATCGTCCCACCTCTCCGTGGTACCCCCAGTAACAGGCCTAGTCTGGCTAACGGGGCAGGGATCGCCATAGTCCTCCATTGTGGTGGAGTCTGCGAAAAAAAAAGCACTGTACACATCCTGCCTTTTTAGCTGTACTCCGGGACTGAAAAAATAGCAGCCATAACCCGCTCCCACGTCGATACGATGCTATGCCTCAACATCTCTACAGCATCGGCTGCAAATAACAGCTCGCAGTTACGGGGAGTTCGTACAAGTTGTGCCAGGTAGCGGAAAGTACAGGTTTTTCTTTTTCCCTGCTTTTCTAAGTACCGTATACTGTGATGGAAGAATCTGGTGGTAGCACATGTTTTTGAAGATCTTTCAATGAAGTGCAGTCCAGTAGGTGGTCTTGGAGAGTTTCTTATTTATGTTTACTGTAGGTGCATGCAAGTCCCGAGTGTGATCGGGAGCCATTCTGTATAAATGTTTATTCAGTGATGCGTTTTAAGCGATGGTTAAAGATTGTACCGACCTCGGCTGTTGATTTGGTCGCGAACTCCAATATAAAAAAAAAGAATCTTTTTTTTTTTTAAGAAGCAAAACCTGATAAAGGAAAGGTGACATCATATTTCATTATCTTCAGCTGTACATAATAAACCAGTGAGGACACTAAACCAGGGTACAGTCTTCAAATATCTCCATGTTATAAGAACTTTCATTACACTGCAACTATCAAGTTACCTCCAAAAGTAAATGGACTTCAGAAATAAGATAAATATTTAGTTGAAATTAATATTCGCCCGTCTAATGTTCATAGCCAGATCGAATATGTATACGTCTTTAATGCAGAGAGTATATGCTTTTTATTCATCTTCTAAAAACTGGTGTTATCCGAGTACACGGGATCATTAAGATAAGATTCTAGATTTTTGCTAGTGGGCGGTAACTGAAAAAATAATCCGCACTAAATTCAATGCTTACAAATCTTTCCCATTGCTGTTAAGTTTTCAAACAGTTGCCTTTGCTGCTCTGTCTCGTCACACACTTATTTAACTTGGGATAAAAACAAAAACAAGAAAACCATCATCAGTATACGTTGTTGCATACGTGCAGGCTGCCTCACACATGTCTCTTGTTACCGGCGCTTACTTGTTTTTATGAGAAATATGGCATAAACTTTATGTAGTCGTCCGGTTATCACGCGCTTCTGTGTGTGCGTGTGGGTCCGAATAATGCAGTGTCGAGATCTTTGCTGCATATGACAGTAAGAAGAGAATTACTGTTGCTTTCCCATTGTTTCGAGGCGCCAACTTACGATGATAGCAGACTATCCTGGGCCGTGCAAAGAAAGGACTATATCTTCACATCGACCTAAACATTATGGTTTCTCAGTACACCTTCCACTGCCGACAAGATTTCAAGCACGTGAAACATGAAACTCTGGCAACATCCGAAATCTGATCTTAAATCCAAGCCTAGAATACTTCCTCGTTATAAATGAATCAGCCATAACGCTTTTGCTACCCTCGGCCATTGCAGTGGCTATAATCAAATTCCATGCCGCGTGGCGTAGGCGATCATTTCTCTCCACATTTCCACGATTAAATGGCTCTATTTTAAAAATACACACAAAATAATTGCATCTTTCTAGTTTTATTCTCTGCTTTTGGTATTCAAATTTTAAATAACACGGTAACTACAAGCCTCTGGCCATATCTCTCAGTAAAAAAAAAAAAAATGGCGGCTGTGTTTAATATATATTTTTGTGTGGGCAAGACATATTTTTTTTAGCTACCAAAAATTTTTTTACGGTATCGAACTTTTTCTTTACTGACTCAAGAACAGAAAAATGAAGCACACACTTACCCGTCCAGACTTCTGGTCTTTTACTGGCTCTCCGTCCTTGAGCCACTGTGTGGTAGGTCGAGGCGAGCCCTTGGCTGGGCAGTCCAGTTCAATGTACGAGGTAACCTGGCCAATTTTACTCTTGATAAACTCCATATTGCGATGCCACTGGAGCTTTTCTTTAACAGCTGTAACAAAAATATGTATTGCGCCAACGTAAATAATCAACATACAATAATTCACCACGACAAAAATTATTGTTTATTATACATTACATTTTTTATATATGTCAACGATCTCCACAGAGCGACCGAATGACATGCGTAAAGTGTAAGACAAAACCTGTTAACAAAACAATGAAAAGGCGTAACGGAAGGAGTGCATGAGGAGACCCACGAATTGGCCAATGCGAACAGAGGAAGAATGTGCACAACAAGAACATACAGAGGAGGAACATACAGAGGAGAAGCGTATACAATAAGAACATAAAGGAAAAGCATACACAATAAGAACATACAGAGGAAAAAGCTTACATAATAAGAACATATAGAGTAAGCGCGTACACAGTAAGAACATATAGAGTAAGAACGGACAGAGTAAGACTGTACATAGTAAGAACATATCGGGCAAGAATATATGGAGCAAGAACATATTGGGCAAGAACATATGGATCGGAGCAAGAACATACACATCAAAGCCAGAAAATATAAGCCAAGAACATATGGAGCAAGAACATACAGAGTAAGAGCATAAAAAGTCGTAGGTCTCGTGAGGTCGAAGATGATGGATGAACATCTAAGAATAAGAACACCAAGAGGATGCAGGAAAGCGCTTGGAGCCAGAAGAGAATGATCAGCTTCGGGGAGAATTTCTCAACAGAACCACTAGTAGATCAATAACGAGTAACTTCACATCACGGACAATGGCAGCGTGGTTAATGTACCACACCTGTGGTTTGGTAGTTGCTTGTTTTATGTGTGATTCTATGCTATAAACCATTAAATATGCTTATATCTTCATTCAGAGAGAACCAGTGGCCATTTATTTATTTATCTGATTTGTATTTATTTAGCTGGTTTCTTTTCTCTTTTTTTTTTCCTTAACAAAGGTATATTGTCGAAATATTAGTTATTTTTCATTTATGTTCTTATCATAATCTTCCTATGGTCTTTCCCTTCCATCTTTTTGTATATCCCTGTGGCTTACCTGTGCTATACATGCTCCATAGTAACCTGGGTTCTAATCACAAATATTCTCTTGCAAGTTTTCATTCTCTCTCGTCTCAGCGCTTTGTCTGAATTGCATACCCTTTTCTTCGTGCCAACAACATATATTTAAAAATACATATATGTTCACCATTTATTTTACTGCAGGCGAGAGGGTTTCCGCTTTCACGACAACCAGACATTTCTTCTGTGTACACGAACACTACTTGACCGTAATGCATTTCTCTCGGTTCCTTTACTCTCTCCCAACATATGATAGCTCCTAGCCCGCTTCGCGCGCTGATCAACTAGGCCGTGACCACGCTGAGACTCAGCCAACAAAGATTGGCACACTCGGCAATGGCCGAATCTTTCACACATTTACCTCACTCAACATCTGGTTCTACTTAAACACCACCTCATTTCCGTACTCTCGCACCCCCACAAACCTCCCCCTCTCCCAAAAGCTTATTTTAACAAGAAAAATGTTCCAAACTGAAAGTCTGGCCAGTCAACTACCAACCTTACTGCCCTTCGCGTCATTCACTCAAAGTGTTAACTCACTCCCGAGAATGTTTCAACAATTTGATTAAATCTTAAGCGAACCCTCTCCCTGGACTGTCAGAAAAACTTAACAGAACGAATAGTGGACTGATGTTGTGGCAACTCACCAAGAAAGGCCTACATGGGGAACTAAAGTCAATCCATGGAGACTCCAGCCAGAGGGCGACCTGTGAGAGCATATTTTTACAGTGGGCTGGCACCAGTAATTTAGTCCAGCTGTTTTCAATTTATACCGCGCTCTCTCTCTCCCCCCCCCCCCTTTTTTTTCTTCCCCCACTTTCATTTCAAATTTTCTTGCCAGATAGAACAGCTGAGGATCGGTGATGCCCAGCCTGTCATGAAAACTAGCAAACGTTTTCGTTAAGAGCCACAGGGGCGGTGGGAGAAGAGATCCACAAACGAGAAAGATCCACAAAGTAATGAAAACATTTAAACCACTTAATCATGTGCGCAGCGGCATCTCTTTCGCTCTCCGAATTAGAAGTGTTCGATATGCGAACAACTTGAAATGCACAAAAATGGAGCTGGTCAGGTGCACTATATCATATAGGATAACGAACGATTATGAATCGTAATTTATTCAAGAAACTGCGATAAATATATATTACTATCATAAGAGATTCACTCAATATAATCGAAATACTCCTGCAAGATCAACTTATTTTTCGGTATCATGGCGTCTGACTTTATCACTCAATTAAAACAAACCTGCCCGAGTTCCACTCTACCAACTTCACTGATCTTGACTACAAAATCTTATAATCAAATTAAATGCTCACAGTAATCACAGAAGCTGAAATTACCACAGCTGTTATAACTGGAATGAAGTGGCGCCTGAGGTTCCGTAGGACTGATATCCATGACCTTCGAGATGAATTTCTGAACTGGTGCCACAACCAAGCGCAAGCACCCTATCGTACTCTATCGATTCTGTTTTCATCATTTTCCGAGCAGTGCACCATCTGCACACCAGAATCTTTTTTCTGGGCTTTTTTTATATCAAACAGAATAGAGCATTCACCAATGAATTCTGGCCCATATAACAACAACAACTACAACAAATCTGATTCCGTCGTTCAAAACAGGTACAGAACATAGAAGTGGACATTTTATAATCAGATTTTTTTCGGGGGGGGGCATTTAGGCATACGTCTGGGGTGCAGTCTTCAGAATGGCACAGCACTGCAGTTCTATCCACGGTAGCTCGTGCGATTCGCCGGCACTGTTCGCACATTTTTGAGTGGCATTTTATAAAACTCAGTGAGAAACTCACCAAGTGCATGATATTGTTCTTGAAACTTTTCGACGTCTAATGTAACGGTGGTGTTATCTAGCAAAATGGGGAGGAAGACGTTAAGAAAAGATGTGAAGTTAAAAGATGTGAAGTTATGTCAAGAATGGAATCAGGTGATTAAAAAAAGAAACTTAAAACAACATCGATCACTAAACACTCTTGCTTAAAGTACAGCCCGGTGTGTTGACTGTTTCCAGGAATTCCCGTATAGTGTGTTTACTCTTGTTAAAATCCAAAATCCTGTAAAAAAAAAAAACACCAAAATAACAATCTACAAAACTATAATAAGACCAGCCGTCATGTATGGATCAGAAACGTGGAGTACAACAAGAAAAGATGAACAACAATTGCAGATCTTTGAGAACAAGATCATAAGAAGAATCTTTAGGCCGATAAAGGATATCAACAGTGGAGAATGGAGAGCTAGAAAGAACACTGAACTGAACAACTTATTTAAATCCCAACGAATTATAAATGTCTTGAAACTGAACAGACTACGTTGGCTGTGGCATGTAGAAAGAATGGAAGAGAACAGACAAACGAAAATGATGTATGCACACGAGATTAGGGAAACAAGACCAAGGGGTAGACCAAGACAGAGTTGGAAAAACAACATAGAAGCAGATATAAAAGAAAATTGGTGTCACCAACTGTAGAGAGAAGATTAAGAATAGAGAGGAATGGATGCGAACTTTATCTGCAGCAATGAGCTTCAATGGCTCGGAAAGCTGAAGAAGAAGAAGCGGTGCCTACTCCACATTTAGCTACTTAATGGCTTAGGCTTATGCCTGCGCGTTTAGTTTCTCTTGTTCAGGGTAGGTTCTGTGTCTAGAGTCTGAGGACTGTTTGTTTGCTCCGATGTCCGAGAAGCAAATAGGGGGTTTTCGTTGTTTTTTCTTATATTCTGAACCTGAAGGGTCTGCAGGCTGATGGCTCCACCTCAACGTGGACGGTATTAGACATCATCTTCAGAAATGTGCAGTAATGATAGAATAAGCTGAAAAATTCTGTCACAGCATTCTGCAGTCAGGACATGGTCGTCGCTGGCGTGTGATGGAGTTGCTCTACAATTACAGTTGTTTTGTTACCTTATCATAGGCTGCTGTTCGGCCAAGTGGTTAGTGTACTGGTCTCTCACAGCGAAGGTCCGTGGTTCGAATCTGACCGAAGGCGCCCCAGTCAACCAGCTGTAGATATGGGTAACTGGTTTCTTCTGGGGAAGGGAAGGCAAAGCAACCAGGAGGCGAACTGACCACATCACTCTCTAGTCTGCCACGTGTCCAGTAAAATATGGGTCCTAACACCATACCCGCTAGGTGTCTCCTTGGCATAACGGGGCTACTCTCCCCTCTCAGCGACATTCGTGGCAATGTATCATCGAGCCAATGCTGCTGCTACTTTCTCGACATATCACTTCATTAACATCTGATTTCCCAAGGAAAAGGGACGCCAAGTATATCACTTCCCCCTCAACCTTATCACACGAAAAGCGATATTTCGTCCTTGCTTTGAAAGACAAAAAAATCCCGACCACCTTCTGTAAACAGAAGCCAACGATATTTCTGTTCACGAGGAACATGTCAGAAGTCAGTAAATTGCGGAAACTGAGGCAGAGCACAAGGGGGAATGGAGACATCGCCGCGGCGATCTATTTCTGTGTATTTCTGTCTGACCACTTCTGATAAGATTTTGAATTCTTACAAGATTTTGAATTCTTACAAGGAAGTTTGACCCAGGGGAGGAGGTCAGTATATATGTCTAGAATTCAGTGTCATTTCAAAGTTTTGGAAAGCTCTGGTGTAATTATTAAAAAACCAAGCAGGCTTTGTACGCGACAAGTCTTTCTATTGACAATATTCTTGTACGTGTACGATCTTTATTATGTTCGCTTCCCTTATTTGTTGTGCATGCTTACTTGTTCTGTCCTCCGTATATCTACAGTCTGAGATGAACTGCCGTCTTTTTTTACATTTTATCTGTTTCACTTTTTTTTTAAAAAGCAGCCATAACCTCTAAAAAAAACCAGCCATATAATCTCAGTAAACCAGAATCATGCCAGTTCTCATTACATGTTACAGAGATAAAGACAAGCCAAGCTAGAGATATATTAAAATATATTCGGTTAACTCCCATCTTTATTTCTTTCCGCTGTAACACCTCTAATATGAACACTCGCAAAACAAACCGATTATAACATGGGAAAGTGCTTAATCTGTTCTCAGCCTTCATAATTCAGCAAATCAAAGACACGAGTTCTCAACAAATATACGTTATAGACACTGAAAAGACATGAGAGCAGACCATCGTACTAAATACGACTTTAACAAAATAAACGGCTGCAAAACAAAATTAATTTGTCTTTAAAAAAAAAGGACAGAAAAATATCAACATTAAGATGGTCCAGGTCAGGACTGAGATCGTCGGAGATAGTGAAGGGGGAAGATGAGGAAGAAATATTGTAACCGCGTCAAATATTTCGCGCTTTAATTATGTCCCAGTAACCCACAAACGCACAGCCACTTTCAGCCAGATGCAGGGACACAAGTGTGCAACCCAGCCAGTACGTCAATACCAGCAGCGAAGATCCTCTCTTTCATCCATACAGCAACTGTAGGTATTTTACTTCAAATGGTAATTTATACAGTAGATGCATACATCTTTTAATATATGCGTAGAATAATAATGTAAATGAAGAATCAACTTTATATTTTCCTCAGTGATAAAATCAGACGCCATGATACATAAAAATAAGTTGATTCTGCAAGAAGAAGAAGAAAAAAAGCAACATTCGTAGCAACCGAAATCCTCGCTCCCAGTATGGATCGTTCGTAATTTCCACTCGACTTGCTGAGATATCAAATAGATTACACTGAATGAATGAGACAAATGATATAGAAAGAAAATATAAAAGAAAAAGAGAAGACTAGACGCCCAAAATTCACACATTTTGAAAGAACTATGAACTATTAGGCACAAAAACATCGCGGACACAAAAGCAAGGACAGATAATCCTCATGCGAGTGTAAACAAGACTACATGTCAGAAGCGCTAAACAGCATTACCAAAAGTTAAAACATACAGAAATAATAACGGCATTTAACCAAATTGTGCATTAAAAAAAAACACACACACACACACAAGAACAATAGTCTTTTATGAAGACCAGCTGAGGAGAAGACGCTTTTTCTTTCGGCATTCAGCGAACCATAGCTGACAAAGACCCTGTCCCACCCCAGTAACAGGTCTGGAGTGCCAAACAGGGACATAGATCGACATCGTCCCAATGGTTCTTGGGTCTGCTAAAGAAGCACTGCATACCCCTCCCCCTCCTCTTTTTAGACTGCAAAGAACACCAGTTCGCAGTTCCCGGCAGATGAAAACAGACAGTACTACGAAGGCTTAACCATACAACACGGTGCTCTATTGCCTTACCGCTCGAAAGCCTCGTAGTTTCTTATCTGAATAAACTCCTTTACAACATTAAGACACTGCTTCCATCTGCCGTGTTCAAAACTTATAAATATATGACAGCTGTAACCAGGTTACATCTGCCTACCTGGTGGTCTTGTGTCTATGTAATCAGGATCCTCTATCACTCCCAGGTACTTCTTCATCATTGTTTCATCTGTAGATAAAACAGAAGCAAACTAGCTCAGTACATATACACAATGACCTGTGACAAAAACTATAGTCTATATACTGGAGAAAGTACAACGCAGCCGTACAATAATATCACAATCATTTGATAGCATTTTGTTAACAGTATCATTTAGTAAAACCTGTCTCAAACAACAAACACATGACACTTATTCGATGGCCTGTAAGGAGTGGAAAAAAAGCAAGCAGTGACCCGGTTTTGATTGGAAATCCCCACTGGCCAGAACCAGGGTTTTTTTTTTTTAAATAAAAGTGTCAAACTGTAATTTCAGAGCTTGTTTTTTTCTGTTCTAGCAGAATTCAGGTTTTATGTCACATAGGGCTCGCATGGTAGTTCACCAAGTTTTCCAACCTCATCAAGAGATTTTGTGCCCACTAAACTGGCCTCTCTTAACAATGTCCTCTTCACACGGTCGACCTATTTTTCTTTGGCCAGTTGTGTTCCACTTGATAGCTTGTTTCGGGATTCTAACCTTTTCTTTTCATCACATGACCAATATATGTCCATCTATTTCCAACATGCATTATCGAATCATAAAAACATTTCATTGAATAATATGAGTTCAACCCTGATTGCAAAATGGACACAACTAAAATACACATGTCAGCCTCCATCTATCGAATGACCACCTTCATCCACGTCTGTACAATAACACGGTCGCTGGACTTCAACAACTTCTCTCTTCTCGTCTTATATACCTGATCAGCGACGGACTCGAAGGACTGGGCATTTCCGTTCCAAAAAAACCCGTCTCTGGCCAGTGGGATTTCCAGTCAAAACCAGGTCACTGCTTGCTTTTTCCCCACTCCCTACATGCCCATCATCGAACACACTGGAACAATGAAGATGTGGTTTATGGTGAGAGGGGGGGGGGTGCAACAAATAACTAGGACAGCTAGGAAAAAAAAAAAACTAAGAGGTCATGAGAGAAATTTTAGAAGAAATAAAACGAGTTACAATTATACGAAAAATAAGGTCTAAATTTATTAGACATGTCATGAGAAGACAAAAGCCACTGGTAAATTCTGTGGAAAAATATGGACGCCCAGAATATCTCTCCGGACTGACAAAGGAAAGATCTCACTAGACAGAATCACATGATCGCCAACGCTGTCCAGTGCGGTACGTCTTCTTCTTCTTCTTCGTTCGCTTCTACCACCAAGACCGCCCTGTGATCCTACTGAATTTCCGCCTGTGGTCCTCGTTAAGTCCCGTGGTCCACCATGTGGTCCACGAAAGGACCACACGAGATCCCCGAGAGGACCACAAGAGGTTCAGAGGATCGTAGGGCTTGAGTCTGCATTCTTGGTGGGTCTCAGAACCGGGATTGCGTGACACCGTGGTTTTCGTTGCATCAGTTTAGTCTAGAGTTGGATTTTCTCACTGCAAAACCTCGACGTGTTTTGGATATCACTATATCCCCGCTGGGTGAGAGGTGGTAGCCCACCCAGGCCAGAGTTGCACTTTCTCACCGGAAAACCTCGACGTGTTTTGAGATACTCATATATCACCGCCGGGTGAGAGGTGGTTGCCTATCTAGACTGCCCTGGTCCGGTGTCTCCCACTTCAGCATTTTGCGGTCGTGGCCGCTACCTTTCCTAGTTGTGACCAGGATGGAGCTTTTGTCCAGGAGGACGAATCCTCGCCACTAGTGACTTCCACCCCTGGGTTGAGCCGGTTTAGGCATATTATTCCAGTATGGGCGTGTCTGGGACGAGACCGACCTCTAGAGCAGAGGTACCGCGGCATGCGTAGCCTTCAAGATTCACCCCTGGCGTGTGCCGGTTTAGGCATGTTTCACCAGTATGGGTGTATATCGGGCGTGACCGACCTCTAGAGCGGAGGTGGCGTGACATGCCTAGCCATCAAGTTTCACCTCTTGTGTTTGTCGGTTTAGGCATATTTCACCAGTGTAGGTGAATTTCGGACGTGGCCGGCCTCTAGAGCAGAGGTGCCGTGGTATATGTAGCTCTCGCAGCGATACTACTGGACATACCGATTAAACTTCACTTTATCCTTTCCTTCACCTTTTCACATCGGCGCCGCACAGCAACCTTTATTTCTTTTCCGCAGTTTCTTCCTTGACCGGGAGGAGCTTCACTCCACGCGGGGCATCCGAAGAGTCTCGACAGCAGTGTCTTAACCTCTGGGATAAGCCGGTTCAAGCATTTCACCCGATATGAGTGCACTTAGGACGTGGCTGACCTCAAGATCAAAGGTGCGGATTTGACTGTTTGCTTCGCTTTATCCTTTCTACCACCTATTCCGCAGTGGTGTCGCGCGGCAACCCCATTTGCACCTTTCTTCACTGGCCGGGAGGACCACCGCTCCACACACGGCAGCTGAAGAATCTCGCCAGCAGCGGTAGATGAGCTACCAAACGTGCCTCTCATTTACCCTAAGTGTCTGGTTTCCACCTTCGCCCCTTCTCCTGTCAGTTTAAACAGTTCTGCCACGGGACTGCCAGAGGCTATTTGAGACGCACGCCGTTGGAGCGGAGAGCGACTTCTCCACCTCACCTCCGGCAATAACAGTCCCTGGAACCAGCGCGTACGTAATAAAAGCCATCGAAAGAGTTTCATACAATTATGGCCGCACATCTATAATGCCTACAGTACAATACTAGCGGTTCATTAAAAATAAACATTTCTTATCCTGTAACTCTCAGCAGTTCTCAAGTTGTCTGTCGGCCAGTAACCAGACACGGGTCACTGAGAACAAAACACGAGGTACTTACTTGCAACGAGTAGACTGTAGTTGATCCACTTTTCGCCATGTTGGTTGGAAAGATGACAGCTGTAGGTGCCGGAGTCCTCGACTTCAGCTCGACTTATTCTCAAAGTATTCTTCTTGATTTTGATTCTGTAACATCAAGTATGTTCTTTCATCAAGTTGTAAACTGTTAGTTCGGCTCAGTGGCTTGTAAACTTCTTAAAGCTTACTCCCCGGGCCCACATCTGTTACCCGTACTCATCAGAACCTATTACCTGTAGTCATTAGAACCTGTTACCCGTATTCGTTGGAACCTGTTACCTGTAATCATTAGAACCTGTTACCCGTAGACATTAGAACCTGTTACCTGTAGTCATTAGAACCTGCTACCTGTAATCATTAGAACTTGTTACCCGTAATCATTAGAACCTGTTACCCGTTGTCATTGGAACCTGTTACCCGTATTCATTAGAACATGTTACCTGTAATCATTAGAACCTGTTACCCGTATTCATTAGAACATGTTACCCGTAATCATTAGAACCTGTTACCTGTAATCATTAGAACCTGTTACCTGTAGTCATTATTACCGACTACTGAAAAAATGAAACTGATATCCAATGGATGTGTATTTAACAATGAGAACAAGAACAGAAGAAATGATAAATTACCACGGAATAACAACTTATAAACAATATTTCATCCAAATGTGTTATAACGGGCACCTTTACAAAAAATGAGCGGTCTATTAGAATTTTACAAACTACGAGTTCGGAACACTGGAATCAACAAACTGCTGCAAAAACCAAACAGGCACGTGGTTTAACATTATCATTCTCCGCGTCAGGTCAAGGAATGCACAAAGTATTGATAAAAATTCAAAATCCGGCATTTTTGTATCTCTGAAAACTTACTGTGTCATTTGGTGTATTCAGTCTGGTTGCTATTTACCGGGTACCTGATCTTTTTTTTTTTTTTAAAATACTCAAATCGTAACTATATTTTCTTTCTTTTTTTTTCAACTCTAAATCCGCTTTTTTTTTTTGGGGGGGGGGGTCTTTACCCATTCTTTCTTTACTCTCTGAGGTCTGTCATTTTTTTATGATGGTTCGGGGGAGGGTAGTCTTTTGCCACTCTTTGTCTAATCTCAGGACTGTTCATAGACTCTTATTCATTTCTTCGCTTGACTGCAACATAGCATTTATTCCTATACATTTCTTCTTTTGATTTCAAGAACTGTCACATCTTCCTGTAATTTATATGATTTTCGTTCCCATAAACACTTCCTGCGGGGAATAAGGCCATCAATCAAGAAGTGCACGTCCCGCAATAGCGCGAGTGAAGGGAACAAAGAGTTTGACCGACAAATGACAAGCTGGTAAGACGAAGTTGTGTACAGCATTACTTATTACAATATGCAACACAATAACTGCATTCCTCGCTTTCAGCCCGCTAGATGAAGGCAAGGCTATACATATAGGACACACACAACTTCGTAAATATAAAAAAATATGTCCATTATGCAAGCAAGGAAGAATATATGCTCGTAGCTGAGCATTCCACCTCTTCATACTTCATCATAAATAGGGCAACACACCGCTGTGATGGGTGTTTAGGGCAACACACTCCATGATTGGTTGTCAGAGCTACACTCCCCTGTGACTGGTACTCATGGCTACACGCCCCTGTAACTGGTACTCATGGCTACACGCCCCTATGACTGGTACTCATAGCTACACACCCCCTCTGTGACTGGTACTCATCTACACACCTCTGTGACTGGCACTCCCGTCTACATACCTTTGTACTCAAGTAGTATGTTTCCAGCCTTTAACACTAAGCTGGCGTATCACAATATAAGTATGAATTTGAGGAGAGAAAAGGTCCCTATAGTGATAAAATATAAGATCTGTGAAGAACTGCTGGAGAAAAACTGCTGCACTTCATGTAGTGTGCACTGAATAAGACGCGTTTCATATGATGAACCTTCTCCCACCGTGGCCATGTCTCCATGCTGCACTTACGGGTAACTTTCGTCGTCGCTGTGGTTGCTGATTCTCGCGATGATCTTATATCTCGTTGTCGTGGTTGCTGATTCTCGTGTTCTTCCCTACCTTTTGTTGTTGCTGTTGCTAATTCTAATAGTCTTCCTTATCTCTCGTTGTCGTGGTTGCTGATTCTCGTGTTCTTCCTACCTTTTGTTGTTGCTGTTGCTAATTCTAATATTCTTCCTTATCTCTCGTTGTCGTGGTTGCTGATTCTCGTGTTCTTCCCTACCTTTTGTTGTTGCTGTTGCTAATTCTAATAGTCTTCCTTATCTCTCGTTGTCGTGGTTGCTGATTCTCGTGTTCTTCCTACCTTTTGTTGTTGCTGTTGCTAATTCTAATATTCTTCCTTATCTCTCGTTGTTGTGGTTGCTAATTCTCATGTTGTTTCTTACCTTTCTTTGTTGTGGTTATTATTTCTCATGTTGTTTTTTATCTTTCGTTGCCGTGGTTGCTAATTCTCGTGCTGTTTCTTACCTTTCGTTGTCGTGGTTGCTAATTCTCGTGCTGTTTCTTACCTTTCGTTGCCGTGGTTGCTAATTCTCGTGCTGTTTCTTACCTTTCGTTGTCGTGGTTGCTAATTCTCGTGCTGTTTTTTACCTTTCGTTGTCGTGGTTGCTAATTCTCGTGCTGTTTCTTACCTTTCGTTGTCGTGGTTGCTAATTCTCGTGCTGTTTCTTACCTTTCGTTGCCGTGGTTGCTAATTCTCGTGCTGTTTCTTACCTTTCGTTGCCGCGGTTGCTAATTCTCGTGCTGTTTCTTACCTTTCGTTGCCGCGGTTGCTAATTCTCGTGCTGTTTCTTACCTTTCGTTGTCGTGGTTGCTAATTCTCGTGTTGTTTCTGTACCAAACCAGGAACGGTCGGGGCGATCCGAAACCTTTGCATGGGATCCTGACCTCCTCTCCAATCAGAGCGACTCGCTTACTTTCATGTGGGTCGATGTAGTATGGAGCTGAGAACAAACATGTAAAGTGTTATATCAGCACGAGGATTAGGATTTAACAGACACCGAGAAGTATTTTGCTGAATTTATGAATGCTTCTGGACTAAGAGGGTGATGTTCTGTTACGTATAGCGACAGATGAGGAAGACAGAAAAACCGTCAACGCTTCTGGGAGTTCCAAGAAACGGGCTAGAAACCAAAAGGGGAGGGGAGAACTACGGTCTGAGACAAAGCCCTCCGTGTGAGCTGTAATGTCACGTGTGTCCATAAGCTCTACTGCAACGATTACTCGTTCATCAGACCTTTCTTACAAGATCTTTTGCCAAGGAATGAATGTCGGGCGGCAGTGGGCGTCTCATAATCTATATACAGAATATTCTATATCTTTATAAATGTATAAATCTAGCTACGGATTTCTTGAAAATTTCTAGCTTCAAACTTTGTTACTTACAAGCACTACAGCAAAACAACAAAGTTTATTTATAAATATCGGTGGCATGTACACATTTAATTTTTTTAAAAAGGACTTGCTGGATTCGCTGGCTTTACTCTTTAAAATCCTGTGTTAGATTCTGGGCCGGTTCAATGGTTTTCTCGAATGTAAGATGTGTGCGACATTTAAAACTGTCTGGTTTTATACAGGTCATCATAATACTGTCCCTGTGGGGAAAAGGGGAAATTACCATCTGTCGGCTCCACGTGTTGCACGAAAGTCAGACCTAAACTATTTCTCCAGAGAGCCTCCACGACTTTTCATCCCAGTGTACACTGCCTTTCGTAGGTGGATTATAATTAAACTGGACTGTTCTGTTCTGCTTTCCTTTGTTGTGTTTTAATGATTCCTGCCTATAGCCCAAGATAGATTGCTTCGAAAGGCCTAGCGGTTCGGAAGAGTTCGGGCTTTCTACAATAAAGAATTACCGACTGGTCTTACACCTGAATGCCATGTGTTGGGCTCTTTCTGTGATCACTCAGGATAAAAATGATTATTTATCTTCATTTAAAATAAAAAGCCCCAATAAATTCCGTTTATAAAAATATATTTCCCTTTTAAAAAATTAGAAAGGGCACTTTTAAAAAGTTACCAAGTGTTGTACATAAATTATCCTTTGTATGTCTGACCATCCGTCCGTCCGTCTGTCTCGATAAAGTTACAATGGAACAGTAAAGTAAGAATATAAGAACCGACGCAATGAAGATATGGGATGGTAACTACAAGAACTAACACATTCTATATATATATATATATATATATACGTGATTGTTGTTGTATGTATTGTATGTTCAAGCATAACTCTGGAACGCCTGGAGCAATTTCAACCAAACTTGGTACACGTATGACTTACAATCTGGAAAAAAAAATATTGTGGAGGTAAGACACCCCTAGCACACCTAGGTGTCGGGGGTAACATGTAAAAAATAATCGAAAACGACCGATAGTAAAACTAGCCCTGTGATGAAAAGGATGTAACGCCCGTTATATTTATGCGCAATGCCTGCCTCGGGTTGTGGGCCCTGAGCCGGATAGCGTTGAAATTAGTAGAAACTGTGTAGAACTCTCTGGAAAGTTTTAGACATCATGCCCCGGTCTTGGACTCGTGATGTTCGATTTGCTCTTTTAGCTGACTGTATAAGTGTTTCCTACTTTATTTGACAGTGATGGTGAGCATTTTGGATTCAGCTTCATTAATACTTTTATTTCTGTGAAGAGTTTTATATTTCAACACGGATATAAGTACTTCATAATTTTAAATTTGTTTTTCCTTATGTTATCGGCCTTTTATTGTATTCTATAATAGATTTCATTGCTCAGTGAGGGTGTGCCTTTAACTTTTCACTGCTCTCGCGCATTTTATGTGTGGAACAGAAGATTTTGTTAGTTTCAGATAGATATTAGTGTCGAATCCATAGGTTTTCGGGGTCGCTGAAATGAATAGTGACACTCCCGATGTCGGTTAAGTCAAAGTTCAGCCCCAATCGGCATGGGGGGGGGGGGGGTGTGAGATGGGGTTCCTCTCTAATGGAAGACTGGGATAAATACTCGAGTAACGCCGGGTAATCGGCTAGTTACCAATAAAAGTACGGTCTAAAAACAAGTATGTAAATAAGAAACTGTCACGCATACAAACTTATGGATATCTGAGAAAAAGTGCGTTGTAAACTATACTGTAAAGGGTGAAAATATTTCTTTTCAATGTTTTGTTTTGTCTCTACTTCCGGTTTAGATGTCTTCATATTTTGCTCCATCACATATTCACGGACCTAAACTGTCAATTAGTCAGACGTTATTTACTATTTACATGCATCTAAGAAAGCAACAATTATCGTCGGGATAATTATCCTAGTATTCCATAAACCGCTTCTAGAAAAAATGGACACACTAAAATGGAAGCCACAAAACTTTCTATTTCCACACTTCGCTTCACTAGAAGATTCAACACGAAAATTGGTAATTCCTCTCTCTCCCTCACACACACACACACACATACACACCACTCTTTCCTCTTCCTCCCTACTCCCCCCCCCCCCACAATTTCCACCACACACACACAATAAAGTGTCTGTCTTTTTTTCTTCTTCTTTTTCCTTTTGCACGCTTCAGCAACTCTGTCAGGGCCAAGGCGCCAATCACAGACGAGCTAAACTTGTGTAGGATTTGAGGCTGCGATAGCAAGACAGGATTTACGCACTGGCGAATCTAGACCTAGGGAGACGGGAAATATCCGAGCGACGGGAAATTTCAAGTTTCAGCGATATTAACTTGAGAAATGAAGAAGGAGAAAAAAGAAGTTGTTTGTACACACAGGGTTGTGGAACTGGTGACACGTGACCTGACCTAAAAATGAAAAAAAAGGCGTAAAATCTAAATCCGGCCGCGCAGAAAAGCTACAGTAGCGAAAGTAAATTGCCGTAACAAAAGTGTAAATAAATATGAGTGTTTCTCACACAAGCACGAACATTCATATTTACGTTATGATGTAAACAAACTTTTTCTGACGACTAGAAATGTGGATTTACTACAAACAACACAAACACAAAACCAGTACACAATTGATGGGGGGAAAAAAATCGCATAGTCAGGATATTGCTCTTGTAAACAAGGACAGGCACGTTGAGGTGGTTTCAAATTGTTCATTTGAATATTTTTTTTTAAGGTAGGACGAGAGACCGAAATCCATGGTTGCAGTTGTAGATGTATGTATGGCTGCACATGTGGTAAAAGTATGAAGGAGGAAGTGCCACGGGATGCCAGCTGAGGATGGTAAGTGACAAACTTGAGGTAAATGAGGGTGTAGCTAAACCACAGCCCTCCTTAGTTAAACCCACGTGAAAATCATTCCCTGCAATCGTGCGATAATACTGACGGAGTGGCCAAAGCTGAAACAAAAATCCGATTCAGTGATGAAATAACGGCAGGTACAAATCTTGAATAAGCAGGACAGCAAACGCTCATAACACACATCAATGTTGAATCCGTAGCCAACGTACTTCAGCAGCTGTGTAAGTAGTATTTAAATGATGCCCTCATTCTAGTGTATTCATGACAAATTATGCAGAAAAAAAATTACTGACAATATTACTAATAGATCTTCGCCTCCAACTCAGCGCCTGTGAAACATTTAGCCTTTCTGTAATTTATACACACTTTTGAATTTTTTTAAAATTCAAAATGTAACTGCCTACTTACGGACATACCAGAATACTCATCAAGAGACGTCATTAAATAAACTGATAAAGACCTAAACGATGAGTAATAACATCGTTCTTTTCAAAATTAAACATAACGTAATGTTCATTTGGGCAATTAACGACCCATAGGCTGACATGATGGCGTCAGGGTTGGCAAACCATAACTGTCTCATCTTACCGTTGGTACCCCAAGTATAGGGTCTAGTCAGGCTAACAGTGCCATGGTCGTCATAGTCCCCAGGGCCGTGGAGTCTGGTAAAGAAGTACTACACATCCGTCCGATTGTTAGCTCCAGTATGGAACTGGGAAAAAAAAACAGGAGCCAAAATCCGCTCCCTACCCGACACTTTGCTGCGCCCGAACACCTTCACAGCATCGGTTGCAAAGAATACCAGCTCGCTGTTCCAAGAAGAAGAAGAAGGTTGTTTCTGCTCTATCTAAATTTGAAGATAAGTTCCTCGACTTTAAAAAAAAAAAACAACTAATATTTCAAACCAAAATCGAACGGTGCTTTCAAGGTATAAAATGATTGGTTCCCTGTAATCCTTTCCTGTTGATGTGATACTACTACAACATTACAGTCATCATTACTGTATTCCAGACAAGTCTTTCGGAGCTCAAATATCCTGGATACTCAGTGTACGACGTTCGAGGATACCCTAAAGTCTCAACAAAACTTCAGTATGCAAAAAAAAAAAAAAACAGCATTGAGACTAGACCCTAACAAAATCTTCCGATGTAACAGTACTTCTCGTACCAACAATTGTAAGAGCTGTAAAAGCTCTCAGTAACTTCAAACTCTAAAGTTCGATAACCCGGCCATTTCTACACATGTACGAAAAGTGTTTCTTAACCATTGTTTGTCTGGACGATAGTGCCACAACATGGCTACCACGTATTTATTTACAAAAAAAAAACAACAACAAAAAACAAATTTATAAATCTTGCGAAAACGAGGTTAAAAAAACCCCACAAGCAACATATCCCAGCTAAGAACTGCGGCAGCGTATTACAATCCTTCAAGAAGATCAACAGAATCACACACTCCTACCCTCTCGGGGCCCAAGCAAATGATGAGAAGATTTCGCACTCAGATCAACAACTGCTTCCAAGGGAGATTACAGTACTTTCAAGCTATTGAAACGGTTGGGAAACGTTCTCTAGCAACCAGAGAGAGTGGTTTTCCATTATACATTTGTTAAACGATAAATCAAAGGACGACTTTATACCTATAGTCTTTAAAGGTCCGATCCACATGTAGAGATAATTAACTGGCCGCTTCATGACAGTTTTAGCCTCTCTCGCTACCTTTCGAAATGCCGGCTACAAATTGGCGGACAGGAGACGCTAAACAAGTGGAGAAAACATGGTGGCGAAAGGATACAAAAGCCACCCTTCAAGGGCACTTAAAAGAAAAAAAAAAGGCGGTGAATGGAGCTGAAGTGATCTGCACAAATCGGGCCACTTTCAAGTTTCAATAAAGACTTGCTTTTCATTTTGTCTGTTGCTACTGTTGTCAACAGCTGTGCTCCGTCGGGATTTCTTTGCAGTTGAAGGCAACATGTGTGCCATCCAAGTTTTGAAAGCCGGGGAAGAATTGTTTCTCTGCTCTTTCTCTCTCTCTCTCTTCCCCCCCCCCCCCCCGTTCCTCCTTTAAAGAAAAGCCCTCCGGGTCCCATAGCATTGCTCTTACGGGACCCCCCCCCCCGGGACTTGACCATCTCGTCTATCGACCTCACTCTGACGTGCCCGTTTCTGGTTGCTTTCATTCCAATGCAACATATCACTGCTGTTGGCTAGCTACTCTGGTTAAATTCGTCTTTTTAAGTATGCCATGTTGTACCAGCCGTGTTTCTGATCTCTTCGCGTCGTATACAATCTATAGAGTTTAGATGATGGCTCACTTCAGGGATTTCATCTCACTTCTTCAATAAACTTCTTTGCAAAAAGAAAAACCTGGACTGGGTTCATAAACTGGTATGAATATATTTTCCTTCCTCTGAGTGTTTCAAAATATACAACTATGATGCTTCAAACTCTGTTAATTCGTTGATATTGTGGATTCTGGGGGGGAGGGTGGGGGTTGTGTTCCATCTGCTGTGAATATGATTTTCCAAGTGTCAGAACTGTTAACTCTTGTATATGTTAGGGGGTACTGTTAATTCTTGTGCATGTTAGGGACTGTTAATTCTTGTATATGTTAGTGGGACTGTTAACTCTTGTATATGTTAGGGACTGGTAATTCTTGTATATGTTAGGGACTGTTAATTCTTGTATATGTTAGGGGGACTGTTAATTCTTGTATATGTTAGTGGGACTGTTAACTCTTGTATATGTTAGGGACTGTTAATTCTTGTATATGTTAGGGGGACTGTTAACTCTTGTATATGTTAGGGACTGTTAATTCTTGTATATGTTAGGGACTGTTAATTCTTGTATATGTTAGGGGGACTGTTAACTCTTGTATATGTTAGGGACTGTTAATTCTTGTATATGTTAGGGACTGTTAACTCTTGATCATCTTAGAGACTGTTAACTCTTGTATATGTTAGGGACTGTTAATTCTTGTATATGTTAGGGACTGTTAACTCTTGATCATCTTAGAGACTGTTAACTCTTGTATATGTTAGGGACTGTTAACTCTTTATCATCTTAGAGAATGTTAACTCTTGTATATGTTAGGGACTATTAACTCTTGACCACGTTTAGAGACTGTTAACTCTTGACCATGTTAGAGATCGTTAATTCTTGTATATGTCAGAGTGCTGATTCTTGTACATTTAAGGAGACTGCTGACAATTGTGAGGTTAAAATCTTCATGTGCTCAGTAAAACAAAGGCTGGTATAACTGTACCAAAATCTATATCACAAGTACCAAGTTAAACTCAGACGAGATGAACGTCTATTAGCTCAGTCATTTGCATGTCCCTGGCGGAACTTTGCCTCCCTAAAGGCACTCCTGTAGGCCTCTCGGTTGTAAGCAAGCTGGCCCGCTGCTGATGCATCCATCTGCAGATTATCAACGATGTCTTGCAGCCATCTTCGCCTGGTCTTCCTCTCTTTCTTTTTCCCATTATGTATCCTTCCAAAACGGTTTTCTCTAGATTATCATGGCATTTAATGTGTCCAAAATATTTAAGTTTTTCTCTCTTTATTTCTCTTTACTAGCCAACCTTTTTCAATATTAAATTCTTGTAGTATGGATATATTTGTTCTTTTTTTGTGTCCATGATATATGAAGAACTCTTCTGTAGCATTTACATTCAAAGGCATTTATGTGTTTCTCAGCTGTTTTGTTAAGTGTCCAGGTCTCACATGCGTATGTTGCATGCCCTTAAAAATATTATTTCTGTAGTTCTGTCTGTTCTCCTCCACAGGTTCTTTAGTTGTTTTACTTTCTGAAGAGCTATAGATGTCTTCCTTTTAATTTCCCTCATTATATCTCCATTATTAGTTAGTAGTGATCCAAGATATTCAAAACTCTTCTTTCAATTTTTCCTCATTGATATATATTTCTGCCGCATTATTTGTTTTGTCAGTTGTCATCAATTTAGTTTTCTTTGCATTAAGACAGAGGTTTCGCTCTTCACTGTCCTTACGGACTGATATAATTATTTTGTCCATTCATTTTTGTGGTGGGGACAGTAATACTGTGTTTTACATTGTTTTCTTATTTTTCTTCCCACTATTCCACCACTCTCTCAAAATGCCTTGACCTTCTTGTTGCTGTAAAAACAGACACCCCTTAGATTTTAGTAACTTTTATTAATTACATCCACCTGAACTCTCTAGGCAAAAGGAAATGGCGCAGGTATCGTACACAGGTATGAGTGACTTGGGGCCTGTTGCGGGACACCGACCGATATAGCTCGATCCAAGACCGAATCACCCACTAACAAGACCGGAAGTGTGACCTATTTGTTACAGTATCAAGTATGTGCTGATACAGGGCTGCACTCTTCCCCCCCCCCCCCTCCCGTCCCCCCTTTTCTAAAAATTATTTCTTCCACAGGATGTTATCTAGAGCATTTCTTTCTTCTGTTATTCTTCCACCTCCCGCTTACGGCACGAGACTTTTTTATTTCATTAATTAGAACCCCGTTTGTTGAGATAACATTGAAACGGACTATACCTCATGGCGGGACTGTAGTGTCCTTGACACTTCCAGTGAAGCGGTAAAATAAACGCCTGTACAGTGAAAGCTGTTCCATCAAACCGGCGTTCCTAATACACATAAAATGTTGAACACGTGCGCCAAAGGAGTGTCAGTGTTTGGGGATGACTATCGTATATAAAATGCCATGCACAGATTGAAATAGTTTTGTTCTAATTCCTTGGTTAAACCATGTACAGAAGTTGTTGACTATTTTGCTCTACTTTGGGAGAAAGTCTTCTTGTCTTTTCTGCTTTGGCACTAAGCTGACATTTATAACATGCTAAATGTCACCGGTGGAAGTGAAGACGCTGCCCGCTGTGACAATCAGAGACCCAAAGCTGACATGATGTCGTAAGGGATGACTAACCACTGCTGACCACCTCTCCGCTGGCACCTCTATTAATAGGCCTAGCCTAGCTAACGGGCCACAGACACCGTGGTGGTGGATTCTGCTAAAGAAGTACTGCACATCCCCCTGCTTTTAAGCTCAATTCAAGGACTGAAACAAACATAACCCTCAGGCCGATGTTGTGCCTCGGCATCATCAGTACATCCGCTGCAAAGATCACCAGCTCGCAGTTCTGGGAGACTGAAGGATGTCGCTGGTGTAAAGAAAAATAGAAATGTGAAGAAAACTAGAAGCTGGTCAGAAAAAAAAGTAGACGATAAAGAAAAGTAGACGCTGGCATGGATAAAAAGTGAACGATAGAAAAGAAAAATAAAGCAGAGAGTTGGGTATGGAGGAAAAGTGAACGACAGAGAAAAGTAGAAGCTAGTTAAGGATAAAAAAGCGAAAGGTGGAGAAAAGTAGAACAACAACAAATTGCGAATCGACAAGACAAAAAAGTAAAATCCAGTTTTCTTACAAGGAATTTTGCCTGGTTTCTTTTTCACGGGTCAGGGGCGCTTTGCTACTTTTCGCGGCTAATGAAACCGTGGTCAGCGGCCCGTTGCTGAACGCTTGTGTCAGGGTTGGCCAACC
Source organism: Achatina immaculata (assembly GCA_009760885.1). NCBI lineage: Eukaryota > Metazoa > Mollusca > Gastropoda > Stylommatophora > Achatinidae > Lissachatina > Lissachatina immaculata. Next base: position 60,998,839 of record CM019691.1, on the reverse strand, counting down.
ACAGCCAGCCAAATCATTTTTCTACTTCCCAGTGGTCTCCCTAGCAAGCAGACAATAGTTTGGCCAAGTGAGTATCAATCACAATGGGAAGGCGAACCCTGATCTCATCTCATATAGCCGCTTGACTGAAGTCGGGTGTGTTCGGTCGAAGGACGCATAAATGCGACACAATGCAATCAACGCCAGTTTTGAAGTAAGAAGACTTTGCTTCAACACTTTTCTGAACACTGACAGAATGGACGGCGGCTGGACTGGCCATGAAAAATAAATTTACAGACATAATTTTGACAGAAACAGTCCCACGTGTCTTACATCCAAGCAGACAGAGCATCGTATATCTTATATCCTTCCCGTGTCGTTAAACGTCACATAGGGCTCGCATGGTAGTTCGCCAAGTTTTCTTGTTTTTTGGCGAGCTTTTCAACCTCATCAAGAGATCTTATGCCTATTAATTTCGCCTCTCTTAACAATGTCCTCTTTAGAGTTTCACGTCGTCTGCCTCTTTTTATTCGGCCTGTTGTGTTCCACTTGATAGCTTGTTTTGGGATTCTCCGATTGTTTGTATCACGTGATCAACATATGTCCATCTCCTTTTCCTGATCACCCATGAGATTGGTTGTTGTTCAGTCATCTGTCTTATCTCAGCATTGTTTTTGAATTCGTTCCATTTGATGCCCAGTGTTTTCCTTAGGCATTTGTTCTCAAAAGAGTCTAATCTGTTGTCTATTTCTTTAGTTGTTTTCCAGCTTTCGCATGAACAAATGAGGGTGAATATTACACTTGAGTTCAATAGTCTTAACTTGGTTTTTGTGCTTATATTTTGAATACCATATGTTCCCAAGATTCTTGAAGATCGATGCTGCTTTTGCAGTTCTAACTTCCTTTCTGGTGTCACCATCCTGGTCTATATAGCTGCCAAGGTATGCAAATTGATTGACTTCTTCAACATTTGTCCCTTCTACGTGTATTTTTCCATTTTGATTAATGGGAAGTTTCATTGTTTTTGTTTTGTCCTTGTTAATTTCAAGTCCTATTTTGGTAGCCAGTGGAGACAGGCTATCTGTTGTTTCTTGCATGAAATTCACATTGTTGCTGATAAGAGTTATGTCACCTGCAAAATCAAGATCTTCTAGGTGGTTCCCATGTACCCAGTCAATACCTGTGTTATCTGTGCAGCATTTTTTCATTATGAAGTCTACTGCAATTTCCAAAAAGTAAAGGAGACAGCATGCATCCTTGTTTCACACGCCTGTTTCAATCTGAAATCATTCGCTCATCCCTTCTTCTGTTTTGATTGCACAAACGCATCCATTGTAAAGGTCCTTAAATGATGCTGACAATTTCAGATGGCATTCCATATAGACTTAAAATTCTCCACAATTTATCTCTGTGTAAGCTATTAAATGCCTTTTTAAAGTCTATGAAGTTCAGTATTAATGGTTTCTGCTTGTCAAAATGTTCTTCAAGTATTATTCTTAGAGTAAAGATCTGGTCGAGACAGCTGTTCCCTTTTCGAAATCTTGTTTGTTATTTTTTCATTGCTGTATCAGCTGTATCTTTAAGTTTATTCAAAATGACCTTGCAAAATACTTTTGACACAACTGATATTAAGGTTACTCCTCTCCAACTGTTTCACAAAGGTTGCCTCTTTTTTTTTTTGTTTTTGTATTTTAACGCTGATTCCTTTTTTTTCCATTTAGAAGGGACCTTTTCTTCTTTCCAAATCTTATTAAACATTCTCTGTAGTTGTTTCATGCTATCATTATTGATAGCTTTTAACATTTCAGGTATTATTTCATCTTCACCTACAGCTTTGTTGTTAGCCATTAAATTCACTACTGTTTCAATTCCATGCAATGTAATTTCATCTAGGTTGACATTTAATTGTGGGGTCGGTTTCAAGGTTTATAAATTCTTTTGGGTGTGATCGATTAAGTATTTCTTGGAAGTGTTTAGCCCATCTTTGCTTTTGGCCTGTACTTGATGTTAATAGGGTTCCAGTTTTGCTAAGGATTGGTCTTTCTTTAGATGCAATATTACCTGTTAGTCTCTTTTGTATGTCAGGTCACTATGTTCTACTGTCTCCTGTTTTTGCTCCTTTCTCTGCTTTTTTCGCCATATTGTATGTGTACTATCTATCCCTTCTAGCTGAACTTTTTACTTTCTCGTCTAAACTGGTGTAACGAAAACCACGGTGTCACGCAATCCCACTTCTGAGACCCAACAAGATTACAGGCTCAAGCCCTGCGATAATCTGAACCTCTTGTGGTCCTCTCGGGGATCTCGTGTGTTCCTTTCCGGGACCACACGGGGGACCACGGGACTTAACGAGGACCACAGGCCGGTCTTAGTGGTAGAAGCGAACGACGGCGAAGAAGAAGAAGAAGACTTTCTCGTCTATTTCTTTGTATGTTGTTTTCGCCAGATCTTTTCCAAGATCTGTCTTTACATTCAACATGTCTAATTTGGCTGCTCGTCTTTCATATATGTTCTTCCATGTGTTTTCTGATATCCATGCTTTTCTATTTGGTTTTTTTTTCAGTCCAGCGTTTGATTTGCTGGTGTGATTACGGCTGTGATGTAAGAATTCCACACTTACTATCAACCTCTTCTCAGGTAAGAGTAATAAACTTGCCATCTCATAAACAACAATCGACAACGCTTAATTAGATAAAAACAAACAAATAAAACAAAAAAAAAAGCATTATCACGCTACAAATACCTCTTTCTCTTTCTTCTAATTTCTTCTAGTATGGGAAGAGGCTCGTGTCAGAAGCAAATTTGTTTCCTACGTGTACAAATGTCCAGTGTATTATCTGGCTTGTTGTTGTTGCTGGTCTTGTTTCTGTTTTGCCTCCTTCCTCATATATCTTTCAGTCTACAACCAGACGTTTAAACGGTCCCCGGTGATTCGCTTTATATAATGGCATATTTAAGGCTTCTGTAATCTCCTCCCTCCATCTCCTGCGTGGCGGTCTCTCTCTCTCTCTCTCTCTCTTTCTCTCGTGTGTGTGTGTGTGTGTGTGTTTTTCTACTATTCGTAGCGTCAATTTTTTTTTCTGTGGTATGCTGTTTCTGGATGTGGTGTAATACTGGTATTATTCCAGCCTCTGCTCTGATGGTGTCATTTCTTATTTAGGTTTCTTCTTTCACATCTGAGTATTCTCCTTAAACATTTCATTTCTGACTGTTAGTATTAATGATAGCACAGAGCTGGGATGGAAACTGTTGTACAGCTCCACATGGAAGTAACAGACTGTGAGCTGGCCGAGTGAAAAGGCAACGCAAACAGAGCTTCTGAAAATAAGTCATGCTGAAATCAGACGTGGTGGACCTAAAGACGCAGATATCGCAGCCAAAACTGTAAACCGTGACACAGCTCAACCAAGGCCTTTTGAGATCGAGCGCAAAAGAAGAAGCTGTGAAAGTTCGCTGACATAATATTTATCCGGTGAGAGACCTGGACTACAAAAGGCGATGGATTTTTTAAAAAGTGTTTAAAAACTATTGTGAACAATCACACTCAGCCCAATGGTCACATACTGTAGTTAAAGTATTACCTCAATGGCCACACAGACGGTACCGCAGTCAAAATATTACCTAAATGGTCATATAGACGGTACCGCAGTCAAAATATGACCTCAGTGGTCACACAGATGGTGCCGCTGTCAAAATATGACCCCAAGGTCACATATACGGTACTGCTGTCAAAATATTACCTCAATGGTCACATATACGGTACTGCTGTCAAAATATGACCTCAATGGTCACATATACGGTACTGGAGTCAAAATATTACCTCAATGGTCACATATACGGTACCGAAGTCAAAATATTACCTCAATGGTCACATTACTGGAGTAAAAATATTACAAGTTTTATCTTCCATCGCACTCTTCATCAAAGTGGAGCCTGCAGATACCCTTCAAGCCGATCGCCGTAACTCACTCCCGCTGCGAAATGACGCTTGTGCTTCAAATTCTTCACCCCCATCGAGCTGCTGAGAACACAGTGGTGGCAATTCTAGAAGTATAACAAAACAACTACAACAAATCCACATTACACTAGCCACGAGATCTTTACGACTCTTATCATATTCACCATTTCTTTAACAGTTCTGCAACATTCAGAGCCCAAGAAAGAATGTTACAGCTAGGTCTGGTAAGGTAAGGCCAGGCAGCCACCATTAAGCATTCTTCATCGACCAGTTTCGATTCTCTCTGCTAAGATGCAACAAATGGATAAGCTGGTACTGAATGCAATTTTATTTTTCAAAATGTAACAAACTTAAGGTATTTCTACTTCTGGTCACGATGTAGTAAATATAAAACTATTAAATCATGAATGTTGCAGTACGGATGCCATCACTGATGGCTCACTCAAAGAACGCCACGTCGTTCTGACAAAGGATATAAACCAAGCAACTGTCCTAGAAACTTATTGCCTGAGCAGTTTTCGACTGTTTTCAACACAGTTACGACCACATCAATTCACAGCCGATATCTTACATCACTCTATGACGTAATCGTTTCCATTATTAACTTGCGCTAGCTAGACGGCGCTACGGTTCTGCATCAAAGTGTAAAACAAAAGACAAGAAACAGGTAACTGGAAGATTACAGCACAGGGAGACCAGATACATCTCCCTTCTGGTGAACAAGACAATAATTCTCACGAGGTAATACTATTTCGAGCCAGACGTGTTACTGTGGCAGCGTGCCCATTTATTAAGAACAAAGGCAAGCGTAGTTTTAAGTCGGGGCCGTGGATTCGATAAGCCAAACAAACAACTCAGGCCCAGTTGCTCTATATTTTTCTAACTGATTGACTCCATAAATAATATACCTCAACCGATCCCACCAATAACTGTTTTTAGTTCCTTAGAATGCTTGAAGTACTGGAACAATAACTGTTTTCAGCTTGGCCGTAGTACTGGAACAATAACTGTTTTCAGCTTGGCCGTAGTACTGGAACAATAACTGTTTTCAGCTTCTAATGGCTGAAATGCTGGAACAGAAACTGTTTTCAGCTCCCAATGACTGAAGTACTGGAACAAAAGTCATTTCAATGATCTGTGGCAGTGGTACCCAACCTCAGGTCGCGGCCAAAATTAGAGGTGGGAGTTAGAGGGGTCTGAAGTAAGGTCGAGAGAATATATGATAAATACTGTATTATTACGAAGTGACATTTATAACATTTTTAGTCATTTCTATCAACTTTTGATATGAAGTCGTCAATCTGTGCTGAATTTCAGTTTATTGATATTTTTTACGGGTCACTGACCACCTAATCATACATACTGGTTTAAGATCACGGGTACCTACTATGTCTGATCCAGAGTTGCAGATCAACCACTGTTGATCTAAGGTCGCGGGTCACCTAATATTGCTGATCTAGGGTCGCTGCTCATGTACCATCGTGTGGTTTAGGGTCACGCTCAAAAAAGAGGTTGGTAACCACTGAGATCTCATACAAGCAGTGCTTACATGCATTCAGCTGAGAAGTCTTGGAGCAAACTGATCCAAATGTTGAAAAGCCATAAAATCTTTACAAAGCAACTTATTCGCTTCTTCATGACAGAACGTACGACTATGCAGTTATTCAATATTGTGTGTGTGTGGGGGGGGGGGGGGGGAAATGGGTACTTTTATCTGAAAACTAAATTTACGAACCATCAAGGAAGAAAGCTATGGATGACGCTGATTTTAGATTGTGTGATGACATCCACGCCAAGTCTCTCTCTCTCAAAAATATATTTTTGATTATGTAGATGTCTGTGTGTGCGCGTGTGTGTGAGTGTTATTTTATTAGGTTAATTTCTTCTTCTCTTTCACTCTGAATGTAATCTTACACTCTTTTGATGTTTATTTTCCTAATGTAATTTGTATACTTGTATTAAATCGAATGTGTAGGAAGAATGAAAGATGGAGTGATGAAGGGCAGAATGTAAGACGGGGCCTGCGTGCCCAATTCTTTACCCTTTAAAAAAATCAATCTATCTATCTATCTATCTATCTATCTATCTATCTATCTATCTATCTATCTATCTATCTATCTATCTATCTATCTATCTATCTATCTCAGCAAATAACCGACCAGTTTGATTCTCGGGGAAGCAAAGGCCCAAGTTTGGCACAAAACCAGAAAACGTGCTCGCTTTGTATTGCATCCTCGCATCGCTGTCTGTGTAAATCAGACAAGCTGTTACTGATTCTTACAACGCCCTATTCAGGTCACCGCAAAAAAAAAATGATTACAAACACTACAACTCTTCCCTTACAGTGGTTTTTTTAAATTGTTAAGCTCAGCGCTCGGGATGATCGTAAGCTGCTGTATATTAATAAAACGCTGAGAGTTGATTATCGTTTCTTCTCCAACAGCTAGTCCACTACCATCATCTGCGCTGTAGGGAGCTGGCTCAAGGGCTTGATTACCTCCCCGCAGACCTTCAACGTTTTCTACTCAGGGGCGTTGACATCAGGCCGGCTGGTGCGGCGGGGGCCTGTACAAAGATGAAATTCTCACACGGCTCCACCACTAGAATCACATATCACTGCCCTGCTGTCCGTCTGAAGCACACATGGTCCACTAAATGGGTACTGCTCAGAATTAGAGCTGAGCTTTGGCCTGCAACAGCTGATAAGTGAAGCCTTCCTTCTGGGACTATCTTCCTTCTCGCGTGCTAAGAGGCTAGTTTTATCAAAAGATGTGTATCGTGGAAAATCTGTGGTCCTGCCTTAGTGCTTTTAACAATGAAGTCTATGGAACGTATTCTACCCCGAATATGTACTTAGTTAATCTTCCAACATGGGCATGTGTGGGCCACGTGATGAGAAGAAATAATCAGAGAATCACAAAGACAGCCACCAAATAGAAAACATCTGGGGACAAAAGAGAGAGAAACAAGTGACTGACATCAAATCCCTTGCTGAGACAGAGAAGTTCGCCGAGAACAGAGACTCGTGGCTAGACAAACTGCGAGCCTTATTTAACGCATACGGCACAGGAAGCACGTAAGATGTACGACTTGCAGCTCTGCCTTGCTCCTTAAAGAAGGGCCTGGATGAGGCGGGGGGATAAACTCGTCTTTCTAATTGACACATGTAAATAGTCACGAAATTCAACAAAGACCCTGATGCAGGCAAGTCTCTGCCTTATACAAGAACAAGTGGCAGTGAATACATATGAATTTGAACAATCGAATTATATATAAATAAAAACTACGAACAATAAGTATTTTATATTCATTCCACAATGGATATTTTATCAATTCAATTTCTGACAACGTTACAGTATGCCGGCTCCACAACCAATCTTTTCATTTATCAACTTTGTCTACCTGTCGCCCACAACTAACTGAACAAACTACCGTAGTTTCATCAGACAACATACGACACTGCACACCGAAGAAACAGTTATTCAGAAAAGGTTATTCAGATCGTAGTGCTTGCTTCTATTTCGCAAACACATACAACTACAGATGCTGTCAGTTAGAGATATCTCTGCAGGCGCGAGAATGAGAGTAGCAACATCATACACAAAAAAAAAAAAAGATTATGATGCTATATGACTTAAGAATGGTGTCAAAGTACAGGAGACGTAACTATTTAGATAGCTTATGATAAGTTCTAAACCAGAGGTGGGGGGGGGGGGGGGGAAGAGAGAGAGAGAGAGAGAGAAATGCGAAGAACCAAATTAAAAAAAACCTCTCCTGGGCAACTACGAATGTTTCCAACTCCTAATGGCTGAAGAAGGAACAAAAATAATTTCAATGATCCTCTGTGTCGGTGAACTTAACGACGCTTGGAAAATTAGAAATGTCTTCGTATGTCCTTGGTTTTACTATCCCTGTTCTAAAGATATGAACTTTCTGTTGCGGTCACAAACCTGGGGTATAATCTGTGAGCAACTCTTCACTATAATCATGAATCACTTCCTTTCTTACATCAAAATCCCACTATAATCATGAAAAAAAAACAGTCATGGTTGCACCTTCTTTCTTACATCAAACTCTTCACGTTTCGAAACTGAAAAGGAATGAGACACACACACAAACACACACACACAAAGAACAAAGTAAAGCTTTACAAGAAATAATGAACTATGACTGGAGAAAACATGCCTGGAAATGACATCCAAGCCTTTCTCAAGAGCACATGAAACCATTAAGTCATCCAGGAAGTGACAGAGCAGAGTTTCCAAATTTATTTATGCCTCCCCCAAGTATAGCTTTTGGCATCGAATAACCGCATAACCCTGGTTGTGAAAGAAAGACAGAAAAACAATGAACACGCATTACATTTGCCATAACGCGGGACAACTCGTGGAGGACGTTTTTTGTTTTTTTTTTTAATCTCACAAACACTCGAGAACTGCAAAAGGCCAAATACACAAAAGAAAACTATGCTTTTTAACAGCCTGTAAGTTTATATCCATCCTTAAACAAAACTACACATAAACACACAAATATACATGTCCCTTAAAGGGTCAAGGAAAACGATAATGCTAATTAACTGGTATGTCAACATGTCTTGGACATGTCACGAGAAGACAGAAGTTAGAGAACCAAGTAATTACTGGAAGATGTTGGGGAAGATGGAGAAGAGGAAGGCGAAAAGAAAAATATTTAAATGGACTGGTCAACTGTCCCAACAAAAAAAAAAAAGATCTGAATCCATCGAAAACAAGGAGGACCGCATAATATGAAGAAGCATAATCTCCAATGCCGCCCGACACGAATAATAATAATAATAATCGCATAACACTAGTGGTCATCGTCATTTACCGTCTCAAAAGTAATAAATATCTACAGTGCATATTCGACTTGCTCGATCTCTTGCCTTAATGATATGCCTTGACCGACTGTCTCTTTAATGTTCTTAAAATTGTCCACCCAACTGTTCACCTTCCAACGTTAGACACTTGTCTGTATGGTCAGGCTGTTAATATTTCAAATGTCTGAGCTCTCTGCACACTACGTCCTTTATTTTTGTCTCCACGAGGAGATCGCTAGCTATTCTTTCTGGAGCGTCCCAAAAAGACTTCAGCGAATGTTGAGATCAGTTTTACTTTCAAGAATAAGAAGTAAATACAGTCATGCTGGCCCCATAATGCCCGCTATACGTGCTGTGAAATAGGACGCTGTGCAAACACCATATACTTAGAAAACCCATACGGAATAATTTACTGTAACTATACGCCTGTCAGAGAAGTTGCTCTGTGTACGTGAGACGAGAATTCGCCATGTCCGGTCATGACGTCCCATTCTCTGATAGAGATTTCTGATAAGATATTATGGGGACCCTGGACGTACACGTCACTGGGCGATGTCCGAAATGACGTCATGTAACTCATGATTGTATTGTCCAACTGTAGTGGTCTCGGGCAGTACATCTTTTTCTTTTATTGCTACAACTCATACAGAGAAAAATAGCATCACGACAAATAAAAAACAAAGTTTTCAGATACTAAAGTTAACCGCTACATTGTATAAGACAGCAAAGTTAAGTATTACATTACACAATACTGTAAAAGTTAAGTGTTCTACTGTATAAGATAGTAAAGTTAACTATTATACTGTACAAGATAGCAAAGTTAACTATTATACTGTATAAGATTGTAAAGTTAACTATTATATAAGATTGTAAAGTTAACTATTATACTGTATAAGATAGTAATCTATCACGTGTACGTTGTATCCACTTGAAAATGCAAATTATTGTTTGTTCGCAAACGCTGCATTCAATCAATCAATCATTGCTCGTAGCTCCACCTATGGGGCATAAGCCAGAGGCCAAGACTCTCCAGTCAGCTATTCTGTCTTCCTCTATATTACTTACAGCTGATCTAATGCACGTACATGCACATGAAAATGAACAGATCGAGCTTCCGCTAAATCTTCCCCCCCCCCCCCTCTGCCCGGGGAAAATGACTTGTGCTTATATTTCAAGCAATGAACTAGAAAAATACGTGAACAATAACTGTTAGATCAGCCCTGTCAGAGAGCAAACTCACCTACGATCACGCATCAACAAGCTCAAGCACCCGTACAATGTATTCAAACTTCACAGGAATCTCCCTTGACATAACTTCACGCGAGAAAACAGCGAGGTTTGCGTGTAAAAAAATAATATTGAAAATTTGCACAGCCCCCCCCCCCCCACCCCCCAGGAAACAATATCGCACACATCCAGAGACCCGTGTCTAAAGACTACAAACTCTGGCACGTGTGTTTATTGAAAGTAGGGCCAGAAACAAGCAGGAGAGAGGCAAAGGAATGATCTCTGGCCTCTAAAGTTCGTGACCTGGTTTTAACAACTTCACTTTCTATCTCAAGCACACAGTCGAGTGTGGTCCCCCTAATATCGACTCCTGGCAATGAGAACGTACATCATCATCATCATCATGTGCCGTCACCTCGGAGACGTGCTGGACCCTCACTTCCACGGTCCATTCGGCCAAGCTGAATCCTGTCCATCTATGGATGCATCGTTACTACCTTCTTTTTTTTTTTTATTTGAAATGACCACTAAAGTTATTATTATTATGTGCCGTGCTGGACAGCACTGGAGAAATGTCTGAGAGACGTCTCACTAAAGTGCTTTGTCTACGATTTTTTCGAGGTCTAATCCTACAAAATTTGTTCTCTTACTTTACCGTACCAAAACCTCGTAGTTTCCTATTTATAAAAAATTGTTCCTTGGAGAAATGTCTATCCATCTTGTGTTGTCCTTGGTGATTCCGATCAATTCAAATGCTCCTATTTTCCATGCCACTTGACCTCTCCACTGAGATTCTTTTTTCCTCTTGGTCTTTCTCTCTTTTCCTCCTTCCGTTCATTTTTCTAGTCATTATTAGGTTCTCTAACTTCTGTCTTCTCATGACATGTTCAAGAAATTTTGACATATAGCAATACAGTTCTTTTTAAATTATTTAACAATACTATTTTCCTCACTTTTATGGACATGTTCTTATTTGTCAGTATTATCTTCATGTCTTATGAAGCTGTTTTTGTCTTTACCAAATCATGATTTATTTCATCTGCGCACTTGCCATCAGTTGCTGTTTTGGAAGTAATTAAATGTATTTCCTTGTATCAGCGTCATCCACTCGGGTACAGTATACATGACCAAGACGTCTTCCACTCAGGTACAGTATACATGACCAAGACGTCTTCCACTCAGGTACAGTATACATGACGTCTTCCACTCAGGTACAGTATACATGACCAAGACGTCTTCCATTCAGATACAGTATAACAAGACGTCTTCCACTCAGATACAGTATAACAAGACGTCTTCCACTCAGATACAGTATACATGACCAAGACGTCTTCCACTCAGGTACAGTATACATGACCAAGACGTCTTCCACTCAGATACAGTATAACAAGACGTCTTCCACTCAGATACAGTATACATGACCAAGACGTCTTCCACTCAGGTACAGTATAACAAGACGTCTTCCACTCAGATACAGTATACATGACCAAGACATTTAAACTATTTGATTCTTGTAGCGTATGTCAGAGTTTCGCAGCTTTTTCCTTATGTATGGAAACAAACTTTCATACTCTCTCTCTCTTATCTATATGAGCTGTCCGCTGTCGCCAGGGCAGTTGAAGATTCTTGGAAACAGGCTGTCACAACAGTTAGAAGAACAAGACGGTGGTGAACAAGGAGTCTACGGATGCGTCTGGTATTGTAGCAAATGGGGAGGACGAACCTCCGTCTTCTGATGTACATTAGAGGAAATCGCGAGTACCAGCTCTGCCACCTCGACCAACGTGATTGTCAAGTCCAACAACAACATTCCCCCCCCCCCCCAATCCTTCTCAGAACCATAACTCTATCTTTCTTGCTCTGAATGAACCATTGTCTACAGTTATCTCTCTCCTTTGCTGACTGAACTACCGACCCAAGTCTCTTTCTCCCTCCGTTACTGGCTGAATCACAGACCACAACTCTCTCTCTCTTTTTTCCTCCCTCGCTGACTGAACCACTCTATCCCTCGCCGACTGAACCACTAACCGCAGCTCTCTCCCTCGCTGACTGAACCACTGTTGTTATTACTTTATTTTTCTTAAATTAAGTACTTTGAAACAAACAGGTCACAGTGACCACTCAATGACTAAAGCCAGTACTAGTTACGGCTGCTGTCACTGTGATAATACTGGTCATGGTGGTAGCAGCAGTGTGGTGGTAGTTTATATGAAATTGGATGCATGGTACAGTTTTACAAAAGTCTTACAAGAAGAAGATCAAAATGCTAAGTCTATGTATTTTTCATCCATTTTTCGTGTATTTTATCTATTGTGTTGTTTCTGTATGTGATCCTTTGGGAAAAGGCCTTTGCTGAAATATTGGATTGTTGTATGCCCTTCATTTATATGTGCTCATTTTACTTTCTGCCATTCTTGTTTCCGTCCACTTTCCTCACTTTTGTGTGTGTGTGTGTGTGTGTGTAAAACTGAACCATAACATCCATCCGTTTTCATTAATAGAACCAGTGTTACCGCAGCTGACTTTTTTGTATGTCTTAGTAGTTTATGCTGTTACATTTTCCTGCGATGCATTTCTATTCGCCATAAAACATCTAAAAGCTGGGAATGTTATGTTTTTGTGATGCCAATATTGGCCACGTTTGAAAACTGTACAATAGTCAAGTTCTCACACAGCACAGTCTACTCGGGATAATGGGCGGATGAGATGACGTTGAAGAGGGCTAATAAACAAAGACGTCCCAGGGTCTGGGGGGTGGGGTGTGGAAGGGAGTCAGAAAATGGAAGAGACGTGAAAGATATTGCTAACACAGCAAGCCAGGTCTCTCTCTCTCTCTCTCTCTCTTTCTCTCAAGCCACACCAGTTCTCCGTGCTGCTCCTCAAAGCAAAAAGCTGTATACAGAATAAAGAAACCATAATCAGCTGGAGTTTCTTTTTAACATTTCATTATTACCAGAGCACTAGTACTTCTCCTTTCCCTCTGGCCTCTAAATCCCCTCAAATCTTTCAATTTTCTTGTGCTTACCTCTTCAGCGCAAGTGAATCTCTCTTCCAAGCTTTCCTAGTCTCCACATGACATCTTTTCACTCCTGCTCATTTAAAGTGTAATGCTCTCCAGCCCACGTTCCAGGTGCAAGCAATTTGCTGGGAGATGGACCCAGCCAGCGCAGACCCCGGCAGGTTCCAAAGAAATCACTGGCGACAGACTGGGGGGATGGCTTTGTCTGGACCGACTTCTGCAGCCTAGTGTCCATTTATTTTTTTTTTTTTTTGACGTTGGTCTCCCCAGAAGGGCCGGAGTTTCATACAATGTATATCCACATGGAAGCGCATGATAACTGTCTTACCCTTAAGCTCGGATTCTTGGGAGCTGGGGCTTACAGGTTACGGATCTAACACAGGTCAGTCAGAAATATGAAGAGGTCAGAAGTTAAAGGGAGGGGGAGAGAGGAGAGAGACAAGTTAACTTGTTCCAGGGCGTGCTTGTTCAGTAATACACATCTGCTTTTTAGTTGTTTGGTTTGTTTTTTTTTTTCTGTTCAGAGTTGTGTGTGTTCGGCTCTTAAATCCTGGACTATCAAGCAAAACTTAAGACGCATGAACACTTTTTTTTTTTTCAAAATCATTCACAACGGTCGCCATGATTCACAGAAGTTATGCGGTGGATTTTTTTTTCCAAATGTACGACTGTTTCATATTACACCTACGACTGTTTCATATTACACCTACGACTGTTTCATATTACACCTACGACTGTTTCATATTACACCTACGACTGTTTCATATTACACCTACGACTGTTTCATATTACACCTACGACTGTTTCATATTACACCTACGACTGTTTCATATTACACCTACGACTGTTTCATATTACACCTACGACTGTTTCATATTACACCTACGACTGTTTCATATTACACCTACGACTGTTTCATATTACACCTACGACTGTGGAGCAGAATCAAGTAACTGCATTTTCTCCCTCATTAAAAAAAAAAATTAAATCAAAGTGTTTTAAACTGCTCGTACTAGTCTAGGAGATAAAGGAGACACAAACCCATTATCATGAAATGTGTCTACTTTATCAAACACTTCGATGGAACTCGGAATCTTTCCACTATTGAAAGCATTATATATATATGAGAGATGTATGTGCTTTCTTCACAGTCCAACGTAATATATGTACAGAGTTACGGTTACTACAACCAGTGAACGCGAAATACGAATAAATTACGTAACTAATGAGGGCTAAATACGGACAAATTATATAACTAATGAGGGCTAAACACGGACAAATTATATACCTAATGAGGGCCAACCATGAACAAATCACATAAATAATGAGGGCTAAACACGTACAAATTACATAACTAATGAGGTAGAGATACAGACAAATTATAACTAATAAGGTGGAGATAGGGGCAAATTATATAACTAATGGAGGCGAAATACAGGCAAATTACATAACGGAGGACGGTGAAATACAGACAAACCAGGATTACAAACTGATTGACGTATCGAAGCAACCCAATAAATAAATAATCAATATTCGCAAACATAAGGAAACAAACGAAAGTTCCACCGCTAACAACTGAACGAGGGCACATTTTTCAGACCTTTTAAAACATAACCAGAAAACCAGTATTTTTTTTTGGGGGGGGGGGGGTGTAAAATAATGTCAACCTTTTCTGTACTCAGTGTTGCCAGGCTCGCTAAATTCTTCCAGGGTTCACACTTTCACAAAAAAAACGGGGGTGGGGGCTTGTATATTTTGGTGACAAACGTTTCTATATCAAAGGGCAGGTGATACCACTGCCACTCTGTACGTCGCTGTGAGCCAAGGTGAGTAGAGCTTCCAATGACTAAATGTTTTCTACTCATATCTTGTAACTTAGCCTGAATGTTGGTGCCGCCCTGCCTTCTCACTTCCCCCGAAGTTTAAATTTGTATGACATTATTTTTACTTTCTACCCTGAACTTCTCACTCACTTTAAGCACATTTTTGGGTTGTCTCTCCTGCTAAATCCTAAAAATGTATCAATCGCATTAAACACAAACTTATGGAAGGAATGTTCTAGCTAACACAGGTACAAGCTTCAACAAATCTAATCTGTTGAAGACATCTGCGGATACTCCTGCAAAACTGACACAATGTAGTTCATCTTGTACCTTAACAATCACAAAGGTCAAAATCATATTATTATCTTCGCCCTGCGTTTGTTCTGGGACCGGAATATATTAGATGCTAAAGTTGTGAAATAAATTCTGATTTGGTAATGGTGTGATCTAGGGTTTTGATCTTGTACAACTGTGAAAAGAAAATGTAGCTTCCTTAGCTGCGCCAGCAAAATCATCAGATTCTGGGGGTTTGTTTCTGAAAAAGAAAAAAGAAAAACTCCTAAACTTAGCTGCCTTCTCCTACTCACAAGTTTCCAAAACTCCACCCCTCGCGGTTACTCTTCTGATTCTTTTCTCTGTTCCTGATGAATTTTATTTAACCGCGCGATCAGATTAAAAAATGCCGGCATTTGTTTTCTTCATGTACACTACGGATACGAATGGCAATCCTATGGTGTTCAAAAGCTTTTCACACATACACTGGCAAAGATTGTGGAAGTAACTTAGCATATAATTAATGCAGCCATAAGAACTTACTCTGAAGACAGTTTTAGCTCTCTCGTCTCCTTCCGCGATGAGATCCTAAAATATACTGTCCCAAAAACAAAAACAAAAACGCATAGCTTTTATAAGCTTCATTTTTTTATATGTTATGACAAAAATTTTTTCCCGGGTATCTCAAACTAAACCAAAAATTGTCACCAAGATATCAGGTCCATGATTTAGCCTGAATTTTGCTATTCTCGTGTATGTCAGAACGCAGTAGCTGCCCTTGCTATTCACTCAATTTTTTTTTTTTTAACCACAACTCGCGTTTATGGAAAAGTCGTGATTTTTTACTCACTTCCCACGCAAATGAAACCCTATAAAAGGATGATGTTACACAAACAAATTGAGTTAATTTTCAAGCAGACAATTATGGCGCGTCTATCGCAAAATTTACGAAACATTGCTATTGGTCGCCTGCAAGCAGGCGAAATTCAAAGTCAGGTTGCCAGGCATTTAAACGTGCAGCAGAGTACCATCAGTCGACTTGGGCATCGTTTCCAAGCCACTGGCTCAGCTGAAGACTGGCATCGCAGTGGACGACCCAGGTTAACAACAGCAGCTGATGATCGCTTTATTCTGGTTCATCACCTCAGAAACAGGTTTACAACAGCTTCCTCAAGTGCCCAGTCATTGCTTGGAGGGCGTCGTGTCTCTGATCAGACTGTCCGGAACAGACTGCATGAAGCTGGACTGGTGGCACGACGACCTCATCGAGGTCCTGTCTTAACGAGACGCTATCGCCAAAATCGACTTGTTCGGGCCAACCAGCATCGGCCCTGGACAACTGACAATCAATGGAGACTAGTCTGGTTTACTGACGAATCTTCCTTTTTGTTGGCACCGCCATGATATGTGGAGAATGGTCTACCGTAGGCCAAAAGAACGTTTTTGCCTAAAATTGCGTTGATGAAGCTCCCCCGCACGGTGGTGGAGGTGTAATGGTATGGGGAATGATCAATTTCAACGGAAGGAGTCCACTGGTGCAGATTGAAGGAGGCTTGAATGCGCAACGATACGTCAATGAAATTCTTCGACCCTATGTCCTTCCATTTTTGGCTGCGCACAGATCTATGTTTCAACAGGACAACGCCAGACCCCATTCTGCATGGTTAACTACACAGTTCCTGACTGCCAACAACATTCTCATCATCCTCTGTCTCCAGACATGAATCTGACAGAGCACCTATGGGATGAGCTGCAAAGACGTGTTTGTCGCCGAAACCTTTCCCTAGTCAATCGTCGTGATCTGTGGCAGGCACTCCAGGTAAAGTATGCAGCCATCCCACAGGCGCACATCAGACATCTGATCGCATCTATGCCCAGGAGATGCCAGTAGCTGATCTATGCAAGCGGAGACCACACGCAATACTAACTTGAGAACCCCTGGGACTAACAAATTCTCGTCACACAGGTGCAAGAAACTGTCAAATGAGTGTTTAAATCCTTAGGTATTATTATGTGCAATTTGAAAAAAATTTTATTCATTCAATTTAAAAAGCTATAGAATATCAAAGTTATGGATAAAATTGGGTTATCAGTAGTTATGCGTTTCTTTTTCATGTTCCTATAAATTAAGAAAAAGAAAGAAAGGGCAGAAAGAAAGGGCAGGACATTGAGGAAATGGAGAAGCATAATACTGGAAGAAATAAAAGAAGCGGGGAAAGACATGTTTTGAGGCATCCCGAGCTGCCCAAGACAGGAGTGACTGGGAGAACCTTTGTTGGTGTCTTATGCTCCATTTGAGAGTACAGAGAATTGATTATAAATTATGCATCATAAATAAGTGGCGTACATATGTATTTTAAAAACACATGCACATACACACAAAAATGTTCCTGTAATACACGTGAACGAAGAATAAAATCACCGAGAACCTGACTAAATATAACCGCCATACTTCCCCGAAATACGGGAAAAGAATTTAATATGCAGAAATCGCTGGAACGTACAGAAATACCCGACTTCTCTCAGTGACCACTTGCAGTTTAATGATTTAGAGAACCGAATTTGGGTGCATAGAAATGAACGTCTACGACCAGGAATCTGGGAAAACGATCAATCAGATCCAGGTCTTGATAGTTCGGCGAAAAGGGGAGGGGAGTGTGTGGCGGTGGTGGTAAATTTCATTTTAAAAAATATATTTGAAAAATTCACGACTTCGAGTGCCAATTATGTTTTATTCGTAATTTTCCGACATTCTTTTGGCAGTAGTAGTAGTAGTAGTAGTAGTAGTAGTAGTAGTAGTAGTAGTAGTAGTAGTAGTAGTAGTAGTCTAACTGCTCTAACTTAACACAACTGCAACTTGGTAGAGTTATTACTGTCTCTATCTGTACAAAGATTAAAGAAATATTAGTACTGCTAATAGTACTATGGGGCCGGCTAGCGTAGTGGTTAGAGCACTCGTCTAGCAACCAAATGGTCGAGGGTTCGAATCCCCAGCTGAGCGGGATTTTTTTTCCGACCAATACGGCCCTGAGGTCGACCCAGCCTCGTAAAATGGGTACCAGAGAAAATCTGGGAAGTAAAGGCAGCGAGGAAAGGAACTGGTCACCCTACCTCACACGCTGATGACCCAGCATAATGAGGTCTCTAACGCTTCACCCCCTACGGCATTTGAAATGCTATGGGACTATCTTTACTTTTTAATAGTACTATGTTTCCTCGTACGGCTGCTGGTAGCAGTGTTACAGGGAACTGATCGCCGCTGTTGCTACCGTTGCGTAGTAGTAGTAGTTGTTGTTGTTGTTGTTACAGCACATGCACTAAATTAACCGCAGAGCAGGTTTATATGTAGCAAAGGCTAGTACAGTTTTGTTCTCATTTGTCTTGGAACTGTTTTGCATCTTCCTTATATCTTCACACTTCGTCCGCCGTATCATTTTGCCTTACGTTTCAGCACAAAACAAACACAGTTTCTTCAGAAAACGTGCTACAACAGGACCGCCCGTGCTGAGCCCTATATTCCGTGACAGTGACCTACAACACACGCAAAAGATGTGCAGCATTCTGACACGGAATGAGAAGAACACACGACAGAGAAACACGATACATAAGAGCCCTAATCCCGACGAGTGAAAAACTACGCCGGAAATTTGCAGTTTTTCTCCCCTCCTTAGCTCACGCCGGTAGACAGAAAGTAGCTCTCCTGCCAGCGAAGATAAATACACAGTGGAATTATCAGCGCACACACCCTGATATCGCTTAAAGGTAGCTGTGGTCTCCTGCGGAGTTTTGTAGCAAACAACTGTACCTTTATCTACATACCAGTATTATTCTTACCAAAGGAGCAGCGGTGATGAAAGCAACGGTAGCAACAGAAGCGATCAGTTCCCTGTAACAATGGTACCAGCAGCCGTACGAAGAGACATAGTACTATTAGCAGTACTAATATTTCTTTAACCTTTGTACAGATAGTGACAGTAATAACTCTACCAAGTTGCAGTTGTGTTGAGTTAGAGCAGTTTTCACACTACCATAACGGTAACACTAACAGCAGCTTCAGTGGTACTTCCATTGGCAACTGGTGTAGCAGGTAGATCTTGCACACACAGCCGTGGAATCAAGAAACGTATCATTTATGAAGGAATAGTAATTAGACTAGTAAAATAGGGGATCACAGATAATCATTTATGAAGAATACTGATTCAGAAAGTGGTAAAATAATGGGTGGGGGGGGGGGAGAGAGGGAGAGAAAGAGAGGGGACGCGACGGCAGCTTTATTATTAAATTCATGGAACGAACCTAATGCAAGCTTTTCAGCAAGCTCCACCACTCTAAGCTACATGTTCATCCTTTCCTGTTGGCCCAATGCAAGGATGATGACATCAATTACTTTATTTGTATTTTTCGTCAACATCTTAGCGATATTTCCAAGAGGGCATGGACAACTGTGGCAAAACACTTCTTTCAAAGAACCCACCCAGGAAAAGGGGATAGTTCTGTTAGTGCAATCAGCTCTTGCACTTCTGATGTACTATCTTGGAAAGATCTAAAACAGCGCCTTACTTTCCAGCCCGGCTCTCTCCACCCCACTGTAATTAACAATAAATTCATCTTCCTTTAAACTTCTATAGATTTCCATCCATTTTCTGCTATTCAAGCTCTACTTTCTTGTTATAGCCCCGCGCATTTTGCTGCAGTTTTTCATTCAAAAGTTATCTTCCAGCCCTCCCCTTCTTCTCTACCAGCTATAAGGTATTTATAACTTCCTGGTCTTTTCCCTGCAACCCCACCCTCCCCCCCTTTTTACACTGTTCTCTACCTTTCACCACCTATACGCCGCTGACATCAGATTGGTCGACGTTGTTTTTCTTTGTCGCCTCCCAGCCAATCATCGCGCCCACTTTCCCCGTCTTTGGGGCGCATTTGTTGTATTCTGTACTAGGAGGATGCCAAAAAGCTAACTTTTTCATTTTTCTTCTTTTTATTTATGTGTTGTATGTAATCCCTGAAAAAGGTTGACGCCGAAATATTAGATGTTATATGTTTTTCACTTATATATTCTCATCTTGCTTTCATACTTTCTGCCATCTGTTTTTTTTTTATTTCCTCATTCCCTGTCTTTTTGTAAAACTGAACCATACACCTCTATCTGTTTTTATTACATAATGATGAGGACAGAAACTATTATACATGTACAGAAAACGCCTAGGACACCAGCTCTTGTATACGTACACAAAAAAAATGACAAAGGACACCAGCTGGTGTGCACGTACAAAAAATTATTAGGATATCAGTTGTTGTATACGTACTTCTTCTTCTTCTTCGTTCGCGTTGTATACGTACAAAAAATGACGAAGGACACCAGATGATGTACACGTACAGAAAATAATTAGGACACCAGCTGTTGTATTTGTGTAGAATTTTTAAAAAAAAGCTCACATATCACAGTAAGCATGACATGAATACTTGACCTGCGGATGCCTCTAAAGCGTTTGCTGAAACGCACCTACTAAGAAAGAAGATATCTTTCACAAAATAGAAACTGGCTGGAAAGACAACACCATCTTGAAGAGTTCTCGCTGAGATCTCACTTATCGATCTGTCGACACGACTGAACGATGAACCCAGCCCAGCGGGAGAAGTAACCGCCAAGAAAATCCATCAGCGACTTGTCAGACGACCACGTGGCGATGACGGCTTCCGGTTAAACGAAGAAACTTATCCACGTAGTCTTTCTTAGCGGCTGATGATTTAAGGCAAACAGTCGAGATTCTAATAGCATGCCTTCTCCCACTGCCCTCACCTGTTTTAAGGGAAATATACTTCTCTGGACCTTTCCGGTAACAACTGTGGTATGCAGTAATTAGGACATGTCCGCGGTTATAGATAAATTCGGAAACCTACTTTTTTTCTGCTTACGAAAGATAAGTTGTTTTGATATGTGCGAAACTTCGGAACACTGTGGGTGAAATGACCGAGTTGAAAATGACTGTACGAGTCTTGTCTTTTAATAAATCTTAATATATGAACTCAAAAGAAGCCGCGACGGGAATTTTTGTAAAGTGATGCTGAACTATTTTCTCTCCTCCGCCTCCCAACGCAGCACCGTCCTAACGCTTGAGCACAATGGGAAGCTGCCCAGAGGCCCCAGGATTCAAATACTGTCAGTGTAACTTTTCTTTCTTATATATCTTATATCCTTCCCGTGCCATTAAGTAGGGCTCGCAAGGTAATTCGTCAGCTTTTGTTTGTGTGGATTAAATAATGGTCTGTATGGGTCCATGGCTTATTCTGTTTTCATCCACTAACGGGTCCCATCCTTACAAAAAAGCGAAGTCGTTCAGGCCCCGAAGCGATGCATGGGCTGGACCCCTTCATACATGGCCTGGTGGCACGTACACACAAAGCATAATCTTGTTGGTGAATGTAATGGGAGCAGGAAAATTGCTAGGAAAACGAGCCTAGATACAAGAAAAGATTACATGAGAGTGTAACCCGGTGATCTCTACATGTTTGTGTGTGTGTGTGTGTGTGGTTTTTTTTTTGGGGGGGGGGGGCGAGAAAGAAAGCGGTCGCCCATATTTGTCGTTCCTGGCAATTATGTTCTTCACCACAGTGGCTGACACAGCGTTTTGGGAGAAGCAGAGGGAGGGGGGAGAGAGAGAGAGAGAGAGAGAATTACCCAGTTTCGTCTTGGACACTAACATCCCTACCCCCCCCCCCCCAACCTTCCCTACGATATTTCGTCTCTAACCACTAACCTTTCACAAAATTACATCACAGTTTCAGACTTCCTCCTGATACAAGTTACACAGGTGAGAAAACTTTTTATCTGTTTTCTTTGGAATCAGAACACAGATTCTGAGAACTTGCAGAAATGAACAGTTTATTTCATATATAAACACCTTCAATTACTCTTAGTCAACGATGGGCCCGTAGCCTCGAGTCCGAGTTTATGGTAGCTGGTCCTATTGTGAAAATCATAAAACATGTGCACTGAGTGTTTACATTTTGAAACGTGCACTGAGTGTTTCACATCTTGCAACACGTGCACTGAATGTTTTACATCTTACAACACATGCACTGAGGGTTTTACATAGTGCAACGCGTGCACTGAGTGTTTTACATATTGCAATGCGCATGCATTGGGTGTTTTACATCTTGCAACATGAATTGAGTGTTTAATTCTTGCAACACATGCAGTGAGTGTTTAGTTCTTGCAACACCTGCACTGAGTAGTTTAGATCTGAGTGCACAAGCGCTAAGTATTTTAGATCTTGCCACACGTGCACTGAATGTTTATTTAAGAACTTGAAACAAGTGCACTTATGTTTATTTAAGAACTTACAACACGTGCACTGAATGTTTATTTAAGAACTTGAAACATGTGCACTGAACGTTTATTTAAGAACTTGAAACACGTGCACGGAGTCTTTTAGAACTTGTATCACGTTCAATAGGAATAAAAATAATAACCAAGTTACTGAATGATATTTACAACAGTGGTTATATTCCCAGTGACCTGATTAAATCCACGTTTATAGCACTACCAAAGAAACCAGGTGCAAAGGAATGTGACGACCACCGGACTATCAGCCTCTCATGTCACATAACGAAGCTACTTCTGAGAATCATTATGAGAAGAACAAGGAAAAAGATAAAAATGGAAATAGCAGATGAACAGTTTGGATTTGTTGAAGGAAAGGGAACACACAATGCCATTTATGCTTTATGAACACTAACAGAAAGAGCTTTAGAAGTACAGAAAGATATCTACTTATGCTTCATTGATTACACCAAGGCATTTAACAAGGTGAAACATAGTGAAATTATTAAAATGCTTGAAGACATCAATATAGACGGCAAAGACTTGAGGATTGTAAAACATCTATACTGACAGCAAGAAGCAGCAGTTCGAGTTGAAAATGGAATTGGAAAATACCAACCTATAAAACAAGGGGTGCGACAAGGATGTGTACTATCTCCAGACCTTTTTTCTCTGTACCGTGAGAATATTCTAAGAACACTCATCACAGAACCAGGCATAAAAATTGGAGGATGCAATATTAACAACCTTCGGTATGCTAACGACACAGTACTGATAGCGGAGAACCAACAAGACCTGCAAAATCTCTTGGATAAAGTGGCCAAAGAAAGTGAACAGAAAGGCCTTACTTTGAACATCAAAAAGACAGAGACTATGGTTATATCTAAGAAACAGAATCCACCAACATGCAGTATTCAATTAAACGGAACCATTCTAAAGCAGGTGCAGAAATTCAAATACCTTGGAGCAGTAATAACTTCAGATGGGAAATGCAAAACAGAAATTAGGAACAGAATAGGCCAAGCAAAGACTGCATTTCAGAGAATGAGAAACATATTAGCAAATACATCGTTATCAATGAATGTTAGAAAACGAGTCCTAAAATGCTATATTGAACCTATCTTGTTATATGGAAGTGAATCATGGACAATAGGCAAGTCTGCACAAAAATCATTGGAAGCAGCAGAAATGTGGTTTATTAGAAGAATGTTGCGAATCCCCTGGACAGCAAAAATAACTAATGAAGAATGTATGAGAAGAGCTGGAGAGACAAACAACCTTGTCAGAACGATAAGAGAGAGACAATGTACTTTCATAGGACATGCAATGAGAAGAGGGGGCCCTGAAAATATTATAACAACAGGAAAAATAGAAGGAAGAAGATCAAGAGGAAGACCAAGAGAAATGATACTGGACAGTCTGACGGGATGGTGTGAGAGGAGATCACCAACTGAACTGATGGCCTGCATGAAGGATCGGGTACTCTGGAGAAGCATAATAGCCAACGCCAGTCGGCACGGCACCTGATGATGATGATCACGTTCAATAATTCTTTCAGATCCTGAAACACAAAGCACGGAGTCTTCTTCTTCTTTTGCATGTCTGTGTGGATTCTCAGAGTCTGGTAGTCCCACTCAACTGTCCATTGTTTGGTGATTGTCATGGTCAAGTCGGGCTGCATCTATGTCTAGTGCACCGAGTGACGGAAAAGAGCCGGTCGGCTTTTGTGGCTTCTCTTATATCCCGAGGTCATAATTCTGGGCCATTGTAAAAATTTGTGAAAACTATCAAATCAAGCTTCCCCATGGGCTCCACCACAACAGGGACTGTACACTGAAACTACCGAGGAGTAAACTAAAGCACCAATTAAAAAATAATAATTTTCGGTGTAAAAGCCAAGAATCACACCTGAGCAAGAAATGGTAACGTCTACAAGAAACGCAGTGCGTTGCTGTGTGTCCCTCTGCCGCCCGTTCTCTTGTATACATCAAGAACAAACGTATACATCAACATGAATGTCTGTAGCATGCCAAACAATAATAAACTGTCCTTGCGCGTGCAAGAAGACGTCGACTTCAAGAATCTGTCACACTGAATCCAGAGGAGCACTGCTTGATTTCACCAATGCTCACTGCGGAAACTGTTGCTGGTTCGGTGTCTCCTGGCACTGAAGTGGGCGGGCTTTGTTATATCTAAATTGTATGTAGAGATATTACTGGAATTTACGCAATTTAAATGGAAGTATTTTATGATCGTTTCTATAAACGAACATTAGTGGACCCAAATATAGGACCTTTGTGACAAACTCTCATCATCACAATGACGCCTACCTAGTTTGTCGAGGCTTAGTTATTCGAGGCCTACCTAGTTATTCGAGGCCTGCCTACTTAGTTGAGGCCAACTGAACGCGTCTGCCTATTACTAAATGAGTAACTAACAGATGAGGAATTATGATTTACCAGAAGCGCCACGATGAGATGAAAATTACCAGAAGCACCACGACGAGATGAGATAATATAAATTATCAGAAGCACCACGACGAGATGAGAAAATATAAATTATCAGAAGCACCACGACGAGATGAGAAAATATAAATTATCAGAAGCACCACGACGAGACGAGAAAATATAAATTATCAGAAGCACCACGACGAGATGAAAATTACCAGAAGCACCACGACGAGATGAGAAAATATAAATTACCAGAAGCGCCATGAAGAAATAGGAAAATATAAATTACCAGAAGCGCCACGGAGAGATAGGAAAATATAAATTACCAGAAGCGCCACGGAGAGATAGGAAAATATAAATTATCAGAAGCGCCACGAAGAGATAGGAAAATATAAATAATCAAGTGCCACGAAGAGACAGGAAAACATAAATTATCAGAAGTGCCACTGAGAGATAGGAAAATATAAATTACCAGAAGCGCCATGAAGAGATAGGAAAATATAAATTTACCAGAAGCGCCACGGAGAGATAGGAAAATATAAATTACCAGAAGCGCCACGGAGAGATAGGAAAATATAAAGTACTAGATGCACCAAGAAGGGGATCGCCTAGCGTAGTGATTAAAGCACTCATCTAGCAACCGAATGGTCGAGGGTTCGAATCCACAGCTGAGCGGGATTTTTTCCCCGACCAATACGGCCCCGAGGTCGACCCAACCTAGTAAAATGGGTACCAGAGAAAATCTGGGAAGAAAAGACAGCGAGGAATGGAACTGGCAACCCTACCTCATACGCTGATAGCCCAGCATAATCAGGTCTCTAACGCTTCACCCCTACGGCATTTACTATGGGACTATCTTTACCCTTTTTTTTTTCACCAAGAAGAGGCGGGAAAATATAATTTAGAAGAAGCTCCACGACATTATGGGAAAATGTGACTTTCGAGAAGCTCAGCGAAAATACAGGAAAATATGGCATTCCAGAAGTTCCACGAAAAGACTCTTTACTGGAGGCACCAAGAGAAGGCGGGAATTGTATCATTACTTCTTTAAACAGAAACAATAAATACAGAGAACAACTTTAAATATGCTAATATGTACGCAGCACAGAAGTATACAAACACTGAAACAAAGTTTAAGCGTTTTCTCCCAATCTACCATCAGTTGCGTCGTTCACAAACTAGACTTTTAACAAACACAGGAAGTGAAACTTTCACTTCAGACTGGCCTGCAGCATTGCTTTTATTACCGGAGACACGTCTTTCATTATCTAACAAAATCCACGATGTGCAGGTCTCGTTACACGAGTCAGAAATTGAAAGCCTATAATGAACAGCCATGAAGCAAAGTGGTGTGTGAAGTTTCAACAACCCAGGAAGGTGAGAGTGAAGCGGGGGAAGGTGCTGAATCAAACTGAACAGAAAACGCCTGAAACTGTCCATCACACAACATGGAGAGACAGGCTGTATCTTCCTCCTCCAATCCTCAGCTTTGACCAGGGCTAACAACATCCCTCGCGCCTCGGGGTGTTTGTTGACTTTTCTTCGCCGGCCCTTCACCGCCCGGACAAACAAGGTCTGTTGACCTTAGCCAAGAAGAAATTCAAGAGGGGGGGAATACCGGTGGCATCAGAGCGGCCGAAGCTGCACTCTTTTCCAACACATGACTGTCATCACGGGGGGCTCCGCGCCCTGGTGATACCTACAACACACCGTGAACATCTTATTCTCAAGAGCTGCCTCCCAGACCAAGTGCAATCGTTCTACCTGATGTCTAGGACACTGTTTGTTCCCAATGGTCTCATAATAAGACAGCGGTGCCCTTTAGCGCGGGCAGAACTCACGACAAAAGAAAAAGGACGAAGTTTTATATAAATTCAGAGTTTGATTTAACGATGGTTTTATATTTTTATATCTAGTGCGACCTTCTCTGATTGGGGGTGGGAGGAAGAGAGAGAGAGTGTGTGTGTGTGTGTGAGAGAGAGAGAGAGAGAGTGAGAACAGGTGAGATTTTACATACACAGACAATAAAAACTTGGTTACATGTGTACACTGTAGGCACGCGCTGTCTCTCTATAAACATAATTATACATAATTACTTTACACACGTGTAAGTGATATTTATTACCGTGCAGCTATCCTTTTTTTTTAAACTACTATATTGGATGCGCTCGCAAATGCTCCACTTTAAAATTCGGTGCTAGTTGTCTAACACAAAATACTGTACACCAAAACAATTTACATTATTGACTTTAAGACACCCTTAAAGATCCCTTAAACACACACACACACACACACAACTTTTTAACAGTAAATGAAACCACGTAGGAAAACTATGAACGAGATTTTTCTGCTAAGTTCCCTACATCCAAGTATCAGCCACATGGACGGACTCACATTCCAGAGCAGAAGAACACTGTATAGTGGAAACAAAATAAGTACAAGGATGTTCAAAGAAAAGTAAACCCTGCAGAAGGTAATACCTACAATAATGTATTCCTCATTTAGATATTAAATGCATTATTGATCAATTCTCCACGCTTTATTTCCTTATTCTTCTACACGTCGGTCTTCATATGCCGTTTTCCCTTTATATATATATTTGTGTGTGCGCGTATTATGTGTGTAAGAGGGAAGGGAGAGAGAGCTACATGTAAACTCGCATCCATTATGAAAAATCATACAAATTAACTTCACAATTCACAGGCAGGGAACATGCTACTTCCTCCCAACGCTTCATGGCTTTGCTTCTACAAACGCTGGATATCCAAGTGACGGTAGTTTTAGTGCAGTCAGCCAAGAAACCAGGTACCGCAGCTCACATGTGGATACTTCGTCCCTGGCCGCGAAACAAAAGCCGTGGGGTGAGGGGCATGACAGTCTTTCTGTTATCATTACTAATCTCACAATTACTGGACAGAAGAGCACGGTCCCCAACAGCGTTGGTATAGCAATATTTATCTATGTATTTTTATGATCTCACCTTTATGTGGTTTTTTTTTCGTTACCGTTTTTACACGTTGTCACTCTTTTCTTCTTGTGCCAGACAGCGAAGTGTATAAATCTTTCCTTTCGTCTGCTCTCTCTCTCTCTATACAGAATGTCGGTGGTGGATGAGTTTGGTGGTATCAGGTTCTTCTGAAAAATGTTCAATCCAGTGCAGTATAGTAGGTGGTGTTTTTCTTCTTCATGTCTGTTGCAGTGCATACATTATGTGTGGTCTCCGGTTACCCTGTGTAAGTGCTTACAGAGGATGCGGTGTCCTGAGCGCAACTTGAAGACTGTGGACTGATCTTCTATAACATAAGCTGTTGCTGTGATCTCCAGGGTTCAGCTTTTGCAGAAATGCATATGTCTTCCAGTCGGGTTTGCTGAGCCAAATGTCCATCCACTGCTGCTCGCAGTTGTTGTGTATAACACCTATATTCAAGTCCTGTGATACAAATTTTATAAACCAGTGCGAAACTCTCCTACCTCTCTCTAACCCATCTTTGTCCAGTTACGCCCCCCCCCCCCAACCCCCGGGGCTCAACCTTGAACAGGAAAAACTCTTCCAGGCCGGAAATATGCACCGTTTGGACCCCCCTCCCTCCCAAAAACATGGCTGTATTACAAGTAGTGAAAAAAAGAACAATTAAAACGCTTTACTGAAATTCAGACTCACCTTCCGCCTTGGAGTTGTCTTGATCCATCACGTCATCATCCTGAATGCAGTACCCACACTCAATCCTACTCAACAAGATCAGCAGCCACAATGACCAATAATATCCCATCTTGTGACGTCACTGCACCGGGCAGGTCATGGCGCCATGGGCCCCCTGTCACGTGATACGCCGTAGTAATCTGGTCTCCATTGCATGCACTACTTCCACATGATTCTGAAAAGTAGACGGGAAATAATTATATCCACACTGCTCTGAAAAATAAACACTGAACATAAGTATAAATCCACTCTACTCTGAAAAGTAAACACTGAACATAAGTATATATATCCACACTACTCTGAAAAGTAAACATGGAACATAAGTATATATCCACAATACTCTGAAAAGTAAACATGGAAAATAAATATACAAGTATATCCACACTATTCTGAAAAACAGACACGGGGGAAAAAAGGTAAATAACTATTTCATTCTGGTTTATTCTCTAAATTTGCTGAAGGGAAAAAAAGGCTAAAAATTATATCCTCTAGAACTATGGATACAGAACGTTTCATGAGTTTCGCAATGCCTAAATAGGACAGTATCTGTACACTGTACCTGCAGTAATTCTGTTCATGCATGCTGATATGTGATGTGATATTACTAGTGTCGGATTCACACCTGAGGGTTTCGTGAGGCCCTTTGTTAATGCCTTGGAGACTCCTCATTATAAATTTGCTCTAGGTGTGTGAGGCCTTAAGCTGCAGCTTGTTTAGATTATGCCTAAATCCAGCAGTGACGAATGTCGTTGTGTGTAGGACATGTTTTAGTATTTTTTATATGTTGTAGGTTGTGTGGATTGGAGGTTGAATGTTAAAGCTTTGTCGTCTGAAATGTTATTTATGTTCGCTATATATTTATCAATACTTGTAGTAAAGTGAATATATGAAACTGGATGGAAAGTTAAACGACGAAAGACAAATATCACAAGGACCTAAGTGTCTATTCATCATCTGAAATAAGATTCGTTCCATCTGGAGGCTTCCCTATCATTCACTCTTACAGTGACTTTCTGCATAAACGATACAGGTCTATTATAATCACACAGAACAATCTGTACGTTGAGAATCTGAGATCTATCCTTCTGAGATTGTAACCTGACATTTTCGCACATGGCATCTCACGTTCAGGAGCGACTACAATTTATATTGTAAATAATCATAAAAGTTAAGCAATAAGATTTACATTTACATGTTCTCGGCAACTCACTCTTCAACATCTGTTCGGTGTCAGGAACTACTTGCTTACTACACGCATGCGCAGAGAACATATTCAAACAAAGATTCAGTGGAGCGTATTGACTGTTCAGCAATTTTATACAAGTCAGAGAAACGACAGAAACGTTCCTGATTTGTAATTGTGCTGTTGTTCTTATCAGTCGCGAGCAGCTGTCTTTTGCAGCTGACGCTATATTAATGCTGAAGAACAGATATCCTGTCGGACAGTGAGTATATCATGCTGGCTCGCTTGAAGATCTGGCGTGGACGCTAGTTGTCTAATTTTTTTTTTGGTCAGACCCCACGCACCAAGTGGGCCCTGCTAGTCGGGCTGAAGATATTCAGCCTCTGATTAGAAGCATCTAGAAAAGCTGAAATAGTGTCCTAGTCAGCTCTGGTGGACCCATCATGACAGCCACGCTGTCTTTTTTAGTGCAGGTTGTCTGGGGGGGAACGTTTCTACATTTATACAGCTAAGCTTTGGGAAAGTGAAACGGGTTTCACTCAAAATAATTTAATAATAAACAAGGCATGACGAAACGACTCTAAAACTTTCTGCACTGGAAACATGTTCCTGCAAGCATCGCATATCAGGTCGTCTGCAAGTGTTATTCTTCACTTAATATGCCGAGGTCATTAGCGGTCATAACACACACAACCTCCAGGCAACGTAACAGTCCGTTGTTTACTAATGCTCATGCAGGTGGCCTTCCAAGAATTCCTAACAGTTTACACGGCAAGGTGAGGGCTGACGGCAAGGAATGAAACGAAATATCTAGGCTGATGACTAACATCTTTCGCCGACTGACAATGGCTCCTGATAGGAAGTGTGGAACCGCCCTCCGTGGAAAAACCCTGACGAGACTTTAAAATTGCGAAATAAAGTACAACCTTAACAACAGGAAAGATAAATTCGACGAGAAGCAGCTCAAAGAAGAAACGAGCATGTAAATAGAAGGCCAAGGCACAAACATAGCTGGAGGAAAATGTCAGGATGGAGAAGCATAACGGCCGATGTCTACCGGCATGGCACCTCATGATGATGATGATTGACTTTTTTTCAGGCGGTAAATAAAGAGTTCGGTTTAGCAGGATTTTTTAAAAAATGCCCTCATTTCATCAGACCTTTAGTTCATCCGTAGAACGAATGTTAAACAGCTACACAACACAACGCGGCCATTTTAAAAAAAAAAGAATTCTTAGACACGAGAAAACAAAACAAAAAAAACTGAAAATATCTTCCCAGAGCTAACCGGGGTATCGCCATGAGGGGAAGGTAATACGATGTGTTATGAGAAGAGAAGAGCGCGGTCATATATCTCTGCTGGAGGAGAATCGCTTGTCTGGCTATCACATTTCGTCAACTAGGAACATAAACATGTAATAGACTTTCTCTGTCGCTCGTCTACAGTACTGACCACCCACTTTCAAGGTACAATCTGTGTTGCTCTTACTGTTGTGTTGTCTCCCTGGAAGTGCGAGCACGATGTTCTTTGATATCGATGCGGTGAAGATGTTGAGACACAACATCGTATCAACTGGGGGGGGGGGGGGTGGGTGGGTTATGGCGGCAAATTTTTCAGGCTCTGAGTGGAGCCAAACAGCAGCAAATGGAGCACTGCTACTTTAGCGGGCTCCATCACCACGGTGACTACAGCAATCCCAGGCCCGTTGGTGAGGGCCAGGTTATGGTTGTTACTAGAGGGACCAACGGAGAGGCGGGACAAGGTTTTGGTCAGTTATGGGTCACTGACAGCTACATCGGTGGGCATTTTCACTACCCCCTCCCCACCCCCAACACACACACACCACCACTACTTCTATATACAAGTAGCTGCTGGTTTCTTCTTTGTTCAGTCTCCTATCCTCACTTATCTAGACAAAGAGAAGAATCCCCTCTAGGAGGCCTGCCTACCCCTAGTACGTCTTCTACATCTCTATGCCTGTTTTTCCCGGCCCCTCCTTTTCCCTTCCATTCTTTTTTTTTCCCCGCTTGAAAAAAAAAAATTACAATGCAGAGAACGACAATCAACGGCTACAGACCTGTGGAAGAATGTTATGGAGGTGATACGGTCTATCCTTCAGATATGAAAGTGACAAGAAGACGTTGATTGAGCTGGTGGGCTGAAGAATGCAGCCACTCTTCCCGATGATTTCTGCCCCCTTTGTGGCTCGGTTTGATAAGCTTATACCTGACAATCTATGAAGCCTGGCTGACGAACACGAGGAGGTTTCGTCTGGTAAGTCACACAAAACTGTGTTACAAGATCTGGTTATTGTAATGGGGGAGAACGTAGCCTGGCCGTGGCTTTTACAGTATCATCACAGGGTAGAATGTAGCTTAGCTGTATGTCATACAAGTATGCCCTAAGAGGAACTGTGTAAAGCGGTTTTTTTTAAAGATTGTTTCAAGTTCCCTGTCATATTGATCAGCCATTTTATTTTCACTCATTATGAGCCCTTAAAACGACGCAAGTCTTGAGAGCCCCAGAATGATGAACCAGCTCCACCACCCTCGGACTATGCCCGCAGAGAGATCCTACGGAAAATTATTACAAGATTTTGTAAGTACAAGAGCTATTACAGCTGGCAGAATGTATCTTGGCTGTACCTTATGTAGCTGTAAAGTTATGATTTATATAAAAAGCTGAGAGCTGTAGGATATGCTTTAGCGTATTGTTGCTGTCTGTATAAATCAAATATTATTTATGTATTCCTAGTTCACAAAACGTTTTTTTTCCTGGTGTAATCCCACCTAAAAGTACTCCTTTTACACAAATGTTAAAACCACTTAAAATACAAGCATTAATAGTTTTATTAATTAACAAGCACACAGCTGTACCGCTTCAGATTACATCTTAATCACACACACACGCACGCACACACACAACAACAACAACAAAGAAATAGAGAAACAAGACAAAATCACGGAAACGATAAACAAAAAATAAGAATGGAAACAGCTGGGGAAAAGACAGCATTTAGTTTTTGGCCTGCAATAAGCTGCATCGGAGAGCACGCATGGTGGAGTATTGCGAATGTTTAAATGAAGACTTGTAGGGTGTGATATGTTGGCAGTAAAGAGGTGATCTGGACAGCAGAAAGGAGATAATATGACACAATGGTAATCAAAGCGAGAACAGAGTTGGTGGAACAGATGTAGGTGGTTTGGGCAGAGGGTTTGTACAGTGAGGCGTCTGGAATATACGTTACAGGTGGGAAAAGGGTAGATATCAGCAGAGAAGGAAACTGACTGTCGAGAAAGGGAGTTACAAACTTGGAAGCATGGACTGCTCACTTTTGTCTCACCTCATACTGTAATTTTCAAAATAGTTATTTGAGCACTTCTTAATTATCAAATATCTAATGATCTAAGGCACACCCGTGTGTAAACACCGCTGCTGTCAGATATCCATTACAATGATACTAACGTTTCAGTCCCTACGAGATCCCAGTGATCTGATGTGAACATAACAGTAGAAGAAAAAAGTACAAGCCCTCGCATTCCGACATTTCACTTCATGATGAATCGTGTTTCCGGCCATGATTTATGCGATTACTTTTGTAAATTTACTCTTTTTTAAAAAAAGAGAATAAACAGTACTTACTTAATGTAAAACTACTCATCTTAAAGCCCGTGTACAAATTATACGGCACTCTATTTTGATGCCTGTCTATTGTCTGTCTACCGACCAAAAAAAGTACTATACATTCACCCCTACGAAATTTGCTTCACGTCCATTTCGTGGGTCAGAACGAACCCCGTCAAAAAGCGAGAAGTACCTGGTACAAAGAATGACAACATAAACTCTGGTGTAACAATTTCACAAAGAAGCGAACATGTAGCACAAAGAAGCCAACATATAGCGACTGGTCTTCCATGAAAACACTGAACTTCTTTGGGGCGTAACAAACAGCAAAAAAAATTGGATAATACTTAGCGAGTAGCTGTTGGAGGCAGCGAGTAGCTGTTGGAGGCAGTGAGTAGCTGTTGGAGGCAGCGAGTAGCTGCTGGAGGCAGTGAGTCTTCACGAGGGGAAAAAATGGCCAACTTGTACTCATGATCACTAGGG
Organism: Achatina immaculata; assembly: GCA_009760885.1. Classification (NCBI taxonomy): domain Eukaryota; kingdom Metazoa; phylum Mollusca; class Gastropoda; order Stylommatophora; family Achatinidae; genus Lissachatina; species Lissachatina immaculata. The sequence goes on along the minus strand of CM019691.1, from coordinate 60,964,958 downwards.
CTCCGAAATTTGTTTTGAAACAAAACGTCTTTGTTGGACTATGACCAGCATTTACCAGGTGCTTGCGTACACCAGCGCTTGAGCACCCTACATCAAATGCATTCGTATAGGCATCACTTACTAAAGCTAAGTATCCAGACTTTGGAGAACATACATCAGAACTATCAGCATCGCCATCTCAGCAATGCCACATAACTTTCCATTTCCCCCTCTCTGTATTCCGTTATTCCCCACCCCCTCCAATTAAACTTTCGATACAAGTTGAAAAAAAAAAGTTCAGGGGGTGGAGGAGGACTTGGGCAGAGAGCACAGGCAGGTGTCTGTAAAGCAAGGCGAACCATTGTTCTCTCCGTCTCCTTCCACGGCACAAAATGAAACAGAAGTCACACCTGACTTCGGGCAGGTCCGAGACCAGCCATTCTTTACCGAGATTTATCTCGGAATTCTGTGCACACCTGCCGAAGATAAAACTCACCAAATACTATATGTAGCTGCGAAAACACGCCTTCGTAAATAACATGTCTCCCTACTAAGACGTATGGACCCGGTTTTTTTTGTTCTGTTTTGTTTTTCCTGTATCTTTTCACACGTCCCCATTTAAATTCAATGAAAATATTCCTTCGTATATTTTGTGCTTTTTAATAGAGAGAGCAGGAAAACTTAACCCACCCCCCCCCTCCCAACGTAGCTGTATCACGCTCCGGGGGACGCCCATGGATAAGGTGATATACAGCCTCAACATACACACACCAGTCCACCATCTCGCAGACGCATCACAATATCAGGTTCATTTACATACAACTATCAGCTTCTGTCGTATGTTCATGAGCTGTACGTTATTTATGTTCCGAGTTTATTTGCTCCTTGCACCTACTATATCAGAGGTCGGCCAAATCATTCAACGAAACAACCTGGCCAGTATAAAGTACACCCACCGTGCGTACGCAAAACACTGTAAGGACAATTAGAGCGAAAAGAACTGATAATGATGGTGTTGATGATTTGAGGTGTGGTAAGATGATAAGCAGGAGATATCCACTTTCTTGGCTACACCTGATATTCGCCTCTCACCCCCCCCCCCCCCCACTTCCCCAAACCAAAAAAAAAATCTCAAACAGCATTCGCGCTTTCATAATAATGAACAGACGAGGCAGCCCTACCTTGTAAATGTGTGCGATGAAAAGGAATTTGTAACCCCAGCTGGTCTGTAGCAGTTTCTGATAAGTCTGTTTCCCTCGGAATGATAATCAAACGGAACGAGGAGCCCTAGCTCCATATTCTGGTATCTGCAGCATTTATGAAACTTCAGAAAACAATACACCAGACAGACCATGTCACAGATACAAACATACTGCGTACGTGTGCTTGGTTTCGTGTTCAGGTAAATGCTGCCAGTTCAGGAGACAAGAACGAATGAGAATGGGATGGCACATGTGTCTTCTAACAGGAATAAGCTTTCACGAATCCGAATACTTTCGGCCTGTATGTCTCCAATAAAGATTAGTGAAGCACGTGGGGGGGGGGGGATATTGGGGGGAGACGTTGGGGGGCGGGGGCGGCGCTAGGCGCAAGAAGAAATACTGTATCCTCGGGTCTGGCACAGGAAGCCTTGGAATTTGGATACAAACGCAAGGCAAAAACTTTATTCTCGTCTGTAGTAAAGGTGAAATATTTTCTATACATTACACAGTATCATCTTTATATAAATCTGACCCGTGGGATCTGAAGAAGACAGTCAAGCAACACTACAAACAGTCGTACATCACTCCACTACACACAAAAATGCCTGGATCTACGCCCAGGGGGCTTTTGTACACAAAATGGGATAAACTGAAGCAGAAATGACAGCGGAACACATAACTAAGAGAACGCAGGAAGTGACGATGCTTGGTCCCCTTGGCTACTGAATACTGGGCATGACCTAGCTCTGTTGCCGGTCTTGGGGCATGCTCACACGTGTTCTGCATTTGACATCAGGGCGTCCTTTAACACACGATAATTAGTGTATACGTATACAACTATACACGACTTACGTCGAAACGTCACGTCTTTGTACTAATTAAGTAATAAAGCTGTTTCTACTGTTTTTTCCTAGTTTATACACTACAGGGTGTCCTTTGGTGTTTTGGTTGATATAACACCAACACTGTGTTGGTTGTAAATGGCTCGTGTTCTAGAGCACAACTGGGATTTGCTTCCATCTCCTCTGGTGACATTAATTGACTGAGGCGAGCGTAGTACGTACTTTCGAGGAAGGTTTCTTGTGCAGATTCTTCGATGTGCTGCTTCAAAGATTGATATATGTCTTGTATGTCCAAAGTGATGTTTGCTAGTGGGTCAGTCCTTGCTGGAAGTTGATATGTCTTGTATGTCCAAACTGATGTTTGCTAGTGGGTCAGTCCTTGCTGGAAGTTGATATGTCTTGTATGTCCAAACTGATGTTTGCTAGTAGGTCAGTCCTTGCTGGAAGTTGATATGTCTTGTATGTCCAAAATGATGTTTGCTAGTAGGTCAGTCCTTGCTGGAAGTTGATCAGCCTTTTTTTCGTTTCCAACAACACCGGAGTGCCGCCACTGGCAGTATATCCATGTGATGTTCTGAATAAGCAAATAATGACTGACACATCAAAATGAACGACAAACTGTCCATATCTATTAACAAAGACCATACATATGGACTCCTCGGCTATCCCACTGAAATAAAACTTAGTTTGAAAGCATCGTATCTCTAGAAAAATAATGGAGGGGGTGTTTTTTTTTTTTAAATCTAAGGCCAGAGTCCATATCTGAAAAAGAAAAAAATAAAGATCGACAAGGAATGGCAGCTTTTTTGCTGACTCCGATTCAATCCAAAATTCCAGCTGGTACTGGATCTCCAACTGACAATGTGATACCCAGATCACTACCGACTATTCCACACGCGTCCGAAAATCCATTTCTTGGACTTCATACCTCTAACAATGAGGGTACTGAGGGATATCTAGCATTTTTTTAAAAAATTTCCAGACCCCTCTAGAAATGCTGGCATACACCTCTGATGTCTACCGGTTAGTGAATGTAATAAAAGTCAATCAAACCCGCGGGCTCTAGTGTTTTACTCATCGGGCTCTGTAATGAAATAAACTGGAGCACTTTCTGAGGTACTAAGGCGGTAGAATGGGTGCTGCTTATGACGGGACATCATGGTATCTATATTCGCTAGACATTATGATAAGTATACTGACCAGACATGATACATTACTGGCTAGACATTATGATAAGTATACTGACCAGACATGATACATTACTGGCTAGACATTATGATAAGTATATTGACCAGACATGATACATTACTGGCTAGACATTATGATAAGTATACTGACCAGACATGATACATTACTGGCTAGACATTATGTTAACTCTGTTGACCTGACATCATGACTACACCTTATAATAACTGTGCTGACATTATGACAGCTGCATTTACTAGACACTATATCTTTAGTGCGCGAAGTACACACTAAAGTGTGAGGTGCGTTCTTTCCCTTGTTGTGTATCAGGTAGTTTTCACCCAATCAGACCTCTCCCAGGCCTTGCGTATCAGGTAGTTTTCACCCAATCACTCTCCTGGGTAGTTTTCACCTATATAAACCTCTCCCAGACCTTGTGTATCAGGCAGTTTTCACCCAATCACTCTCCTGTGTAGTTTTCACCTATATAAACCTCTTCCAGACCTTGTGTATCAGGTAGTTTTCACCCAATCACTCTCCTGTGTAGTTTTCACCTATATAAACCTCTTCCAGACCTTGTGTATCAAGTAGTTTTCACCCAAAGGGACCTCTCCTAGGCCTCGCGTATCAGGTAGCTTTCACCCAAACAGACTTTTCCTAGGCCTCGCGTATCAGGTAGCTTTCACCCAATCAGACCTCTCCTAGTCTGTTGTTGTATTTTAAGTTTTCTGCACCTTCGCCTTTTTTTTTTCTTCAACATTATCTAGCGTTCTTCTCTAAAACACGTGGTTATTAAGACAGCTGTCAACATGAAGTCTCTTTATGTAGATAACTAAGGGCAACAAAAAAAAAAGATGACGAAATAACAAAAAAGACAGACATTTTGACAGCTGAACCATTCATCTCGCACCCTGTCATGTCTATTTTCATCACACAAAAAATATGTGGTTGTTTCTCTCTATGCCAGAGTTCCACCTACTGAAAGAAAGAAAAGAAAAAAGAAAAGAAAGAAAGAACGAAAGCGGATTACATGAGATATACCCATGAAAACAATCGCAAGTAACCCATACCTTCACATAAGCAAAGCTCCGTACACACCAGCAAACAAATGGCGAACAATAAGAAACAGTTTCAACCCGAAAAACCTTTTCAGACATGCTAAGATGTGCTTGTGTTTCGGGACAATGTGTATAGAGATACATCAGTAACACTAATGCTCCAGTGTAAGAAGATACCTTTACATGAACACACACACACAAAAAACCCTGCTAGCTGAGCTTCGTTAACATCGAAACGTAACGTGATCATCGCAGCTACGGCCACGGCAAGAACACAGGCAAAGAACAATGGCAGTCAAGATTACCGCCTTCAGTGTAAAACGTATACAGGTAACTGTGAATCCTTTGTATACCAGGTCTTCCTCCTTTTTTTTTTTACACCTGAGTCCTGTGTACGCCTTGTTTTTATTTCCTTTCTCTTTTCCTCTGTCTGGTGTGCCTCTTGTTCCTTCTCTTTAACGTTCTCCAGCGCGACTTCTTTATTCTATTATTTCTTATCTTTTATCTTTCTGCGCAATACGTTTACAAATAAACTTCATCGCTGGTGGGAATGAACTTTATTTCCTTCTGAACAAAGAATAAACCTAACGTAACAAATGCTCCCTGCCCTGCTGCAGTAGGGAATCTCTCTACCTTCCTACTCCCTGTTACGGGAGTGAAGATGTTGTCCGACTAAGTGATCAGCGATCCATAGTTTGACATGCTAGCGTCAGGGTTAGTGAGCCACATCTGACCAAGACCCTGCCCCACCTCTCCGTTGGTACCCCAGTAACAGGCCTGGCCTGGCTAACGAGACAGGGATTCCCCCCATTGGTGGTGGATCCTGCTAAAGAAGTCTTGCACACCCCCCTGCATCTCAGCTGCAGTCCTGGTTCTAAAAAAACAGCTGCCACAACTCGTTCCCAAGTCGACACGATGCTGTGCTTCACCGCCTTCACAGCATCGGCTGCAAAGAAAACCAGTTTGCAATTACAGGGAGACAGAAGACAAGACAAAATTCGGTTACAGAAAGTTTTCATGAAAAAAAAAAATCAGAAGATTCATGCTTAAAACATAATGTGCAGACATTTCTCACCGTTATAATATTAATGTTTTCATTACTGAAACTGTAATCGTTGATGAATTATTTCTGATGAGCGGTTTGACATAACAATATTTTTTTTTTTACATTTTAGCCGAAGTAATACTGCACGCACAGACATCATCAGGTTCCGCTCAGGTCTGCACGACCCAGCAGCGCTAGGATTACAAGTTATTCTCTCAGCAAAACTGTGACATGTCTCCCGACCAGTGGTATTTAAGGCAAAACTGGGACATGTCACCTGATGAGAAGGCAGGGGAAAAAAAATGAAGTACAACTGTTGTGGTCACTTTTTAATCCAGTAAAAGTAGCCCGTACATGAACGGCAACCTGTCCGAATCAAAACATGATGCCGAAAGGGACACCAGAAACAAAATATACTGGGGCGTCTTGTAACCCTATCTAGCATCAAGATCCATGTCTCAAATCACACGACAGGCTTTTAGCTTTTTTTTTTTTTTTTGGTTTGTTTTACATCACTCAATACCTGATGTTACATTACTCAGTACGCGATGTTACATCACACAATACCCAATGTTACATCATACGATTTGCTTACAAGAGAAAACGAAGTCTGGTATTTTAGACTAAGAAAAGACAAAAGGAAGACCCATACATACATAATGAGACTTAATAATAGTGAAGTTCAATAACCTCAAAATATAACATGTTTTCCATTCCGTGCCCAGATTCACTTCCTCGTTTCCCCCCCCCCCCCCCCCCCCCCACCCAAATACACAAAGGACCACAGACAGCCAAGACTGGCCCTAGAGTCAATTTCGCCCGACCTCTCCCCCCCCCCCCTTCCAAAATGTAGACGAACATAATATTGTTTTCCTGAATTTTGTCTTTAATCAGAAAACAGGAAGAAAGCAGGGCCACATATTCCATCAACTGCCCTGGCATCTGGGGTACAACATCCACCCCACCCCCTTTGTCAGGCCTGTACACACACCTCGACACAAACCACCCCCCCCCCCCCCGCAATACAGTCCAAGAAGTATGACATATCACGTTTTTTATACGTTGTCTTACTAATGCACCTTTTTCACATGTCACACGTGTGTTACTTGTGCGTATGGCCAGGAGTGCCAACAAGAAGAAGGTAGATGCACTTGGAAGCGATATCACATGAAAGACACTTGGGGATCACAGGGAAAGATTACAGAACCCTTACTGAAGACATAAACTGTGGGTAAAGAAAAAGCCTAGAAAAATGGCTTAAAATTTAGCAACCTTGCAGGATTTGTCCGTGCACTATTCTCTCTCTCTCTCTCTCTCTCTCCCCCCTCACCCTTCTCCTCTAGCTGTGCCTTAGGTGACAGCACAGCCTGTGGCTACTTCTGTTTCGGGCGACTAAAAGGCCCCCAGTTAATGAAAGTCGGTAATGGTTTCTTAACTGTTCGTTCTGGCGCGTCGATCTCTGCCCGCACCTGATACAGATACAATCTGTGGAGTCAGCGGAGGGTGTCCTGCTTTGCCTCCACGTCACATCCTGTCAGATGGAAGAATACACAGTTGGCGTTATTTCACTACGTTTTTTTTCCCCCTTCTACGATGATCAGTCTTCTTAACTTTCATCGTTGGACCGTTATTTCAGTTTTCAATTCCGGATGTGCTAGTAATTCAGTTTCAGGTCCGCTGTAGTAGGTTTTTCGATGTCGGGGAACTCAACATGGCATGTATAGTGTAACTTTTGTGTTCATATACTCAACCCCGGAGCATCAGAGAGAGAGAGAGAGAGAGAGAGAGAGAGAGTGTGTGTGTGGTGTGTGTGTGCGTGCGTGCGTGCGTGCGTGCGTGCGTGCGTGTGTGTGTGTGTGTGTGTGTGTGTGTCCAGCGAGTGCACTGCTCGGGGATCTGAAACCAGGAGGGCAGTATATTAAAGAAGGGCTATCTGTGGGCACGTGCTGGGTGAAAACAACGGCTGATCATTATGATAAAGATAATGGTGGGTAAAGGTAACCTGTCATGCCTTACAGACATAAACGGATATGATGTTTGCGCCTATATTTTCCTTGACCTGTCAGCACGCAGGAGGGTGATGTGGTCAGCATTAAGCCTGGCCGCCTTTCTTTCCCCAATTAAAAAAAAAATCAGGTACCCATTTCTACACCTGGGTACACTTCTGGCCGGATCAGAACCCACGACCATCATCATGAGATACTGGTGCACTAACCACTCGGCCACTCAGACACCCAATCATTATATGGCAAGCGGAGGATAAATAATCTTGCTCCAGCTTTCAAAACGCCTCTCCTAGGCCCTGCAGAACATTCTGTCTTTAAGCTCCTTGCATCTTTACGTATTATGGTAGGCTATTTACACATAAAACATTACTTTCCTGTTTTCAGTGAAATATCTTGGGTATAAAAAAAGAAAAAAAGATCAAATATATCCATTCTACAAGAACTTAATATTGAAGAAGGCTGGCTAATAAAGAGGATTAAACAAAGAAAACTTGAATATTCTAGACACATTAAACGTCACGATAATTTGGAGAAGACCGTATTGGAAGGGTACATAATGGGAAAAAGAGAGGAAGACAAGGTGAAAATGGCTGTAAGATATCGTTGATGATCTGCAAATGGATGCTGCATCCGCAGCAGGCCATCTTGCTTACAACCGAGAGGCCTGCAGGAGAGCTGTTAGGGAGGCAAAGTTCCGCACGGGACACGCAAATGAATGTATGAATGATCTTGGCGTGCTTATTCGGGTACTTAAAAAGTCTCCCACGACTTGTGAACACAATAATGATACACAGATATACGTAAACTGAAATCCTGAATGGTCCAACCTTTCCTATAATACTGACTGAACAACCCACATATCAGTTTCGGTTTTGACTGACATAAATATCGTTCATCACTAGCTAGGACACGTTATGACCTTTTTTTTTCTCTGTTTCGGTCTAGTTCACCGAAGTAAACTAGACTCAGTTATATAAATCCACAATTTAGGTCGGATTTCATACTTCACTTGTATCTGTTCTAAATCTAAACCTCTGTATATTCAAAGTTGCTTCTCTTAACTTCCGCAGTGCTAAAACATCTGGAGAATTAACCCATATTTGTACAAGGCAACAACGAAGTTCATGTGTAAAAGAACATTTCTGAATTATAAAAGTGCAGTGAATAATAATATTTCATAAACAGCGCCAGAAATGTGACACGGATCTCTAAAATTACCGCAGAATGATGTTCCCATATTTTTTTTAATTTAAAATTTGTCCCTTGATAGGCAAGCAATACACTTCACAAAGGATAAGAAAATACAACACACTTCAGAAAGGGTAAGAAATGAAAGCAATATACGTTACACAGAAAAAGAAATACAAGCATTCCCAGCTACATTTAACCTCCCTTTCTCCACAATCATATTCGCTTCCTACTAATTTCTTATTTACTTTTTTCCTTGCCTACAAGTATATTCTAAGACCTTCACCGCACTGTTTCAAAATCCCTCTGCCAAACTACATTCATTTATTCCGCTTTCCCTTTCCTCCGCTTGACAACCACTGCAACCTTCCCTCTCTCCCTCCTCCCTCTACTACGACTAGTCAGACTGGTGTCACACATCACAAGTCTTCATTTAAAATTCACAATACTTCACCTCGCTAAAGTTCTTTTTTTCTATTATTTTTTTTTCCATTCTTATTTGTCTCATATATGCTAATGTATCTCTTCCTCTTCTTCTTCCATGTCAAGTTGTATGATTAAAGTGTAAACCTAAATGTTGCAACTGTGCCCATTTAATTAATAAAGCTGTTCCTACTTTTGTTTTAAATAGTCTTAACACTTTGTTATTACAGCTTTACTAAAGTGGCTTTGGGTATATTTATATATTTAGTATATATTTTATATATATATATATATATATATATATATTATATATATATATATATATATATATATATATCTTATATCTTTCCCGTGCCGTTAAACGTCATATAGGGCTCGCAAAGTAGTTCGCCAATTTTTCCTATCTTCGGCGAGTTTTACAACTTCATCAAAGGATTTTATGCCTGTTAATTTGGCCTCTCTTAACAATGTCCTCTTCAGAGTTTCACGGGGTCTGCCTCTTTTTCTTTGGCCTGTTGTGTTCCACTTGACAGCTTATATATATATGTGTGTGTGTGTGTGTGTGCTCATACCCAAAAAGTATTCGTGGTTTATGAAAAACGAGCAATACACTTTACTTAGCAAGTATTAAACACAAAATCTGGGGACAGTGCTGCAAAAAAAAAAATATGGCCCAATCTCTTTATCTGACATTTTAAAAAAATAAATCAACCCTCGTTTCCCCTGTAATTTTCATTCATCAAATATTGTGGAGAGATGAATCCGTGCTACACGTCTGTTAAAACAACCCAAAACGCTGACGACAGCATGCGATACATGTCATCTGTGACCATTCGTTGCTATGTAACACACAAACAGTTTCTGGGTATAACAAGCACACAAAACTGAATATGACAAAGCCATTTCCGTAACAGTGTGACCTGTACCAAGCCGTGTTTAAGATTGTCTCAGACACAGCTTCACCAAAGTCAAAACTAAGTGCTACGTTTTTTCCCCCCAATCTTATGCCACATGTACATGTCAACTGAAATCTCCTCTTCTTTTCCCGTTTCTTCGTCATGCATGTTTTTGTATAAATAAAGTGTAAATCGAAACGTTACAAGTGTGTGCTCGTTAATGAATAAAGTATTTCCTATATTTTGTATCATCTGATAGTTCATTGTTCTATATTAAAAAAAAAAAGATGGGAAGAAGGATAAATGCAGCAGAAATATGGATCTACACAGAATTATCGGAGATATCACAGAATTATCGGAGATATCACAGAATTATCTGAGATATCACAGAATTATCTGAGATATCACAGAATTATCTGAGATATCACAGAATTATCGGAGATATCACAGAGATAAAAAGAACAAATGCACAAGTATTAGAACAACCACACGTGCAAGTTAAACTAAAAGAAATAAGGATCAAGATTTCACTTTGACCGTAGAAAAAGACATAAAATGATGCTGAAGACCATATGAGAAGACAAGGTGAAAAGAAGAAGAGAGAGCTGTAGACAAAGATGATGGGAAGATAACACAGAGAGCGGACAGGATACAGCCTGTCTGAGTGCACCATCAAAACGAGGAATGAGTAGGAAACTGGAGATTCGTTACATCCAACTTTCGTTCTAAAGACGGCACGTGATGATGATGAAAAGTTCAATGATATGACATCGAATATGAGAACAAGAACTGATTGTACAAAATGGAGGTCAAGTCATGAGACAGCGGCCAGCGATCAAAAGTTGACTGCTTGCGTCACAGTCGGCGAAACACAGCCGGCAAAGACCCTATTCTACCTTCCAGTGATGCCCTTGAAAAGACAGTAGCCAAGTGAACAGGGATCGAAGTGTTAGGACGAATCTGGTCCGAAAAATGTATGGAGTGGTAGTCGAATATGTTGGACGGAACTGTGACATGATGTAATCAAATAAGAAGTGGACAAAATAAACCACACGAAAAACATGCCCAACCAAAGAAGAACAAAAGACCACAAAACCTGACGTGCCAGTTTTTTTGCTTCTTCGTCGATTTTTCCAAGGTTCTTTTATTTCTGATAACATTTTCTAGCCGTCTACCTAAATATCTTTCAACGTTTATGTTCTATCTGAGAACATTTCTAGCCGTCTACCTAAATTTCTTTCAACGTTTCTTTTCTATCTGAAAGCATTTCTAGCTGTATACCAAAATATCTTTCAAAGTTTCTTTTCTATCTGAAAGCATTTCTAGCTGTATACCAAAATATCTTTCAAAGTTTCTTTTCTATCTGAAAGCATTTCTAGCTGTATACCAAAATATCTTTCAAAGTTTCTTTTCTATCTGAAAGCATTTCTAGCTGTATACCAAAATATCTTTCAAAGTTTCTGTTCTGAAAACATTACTAGATCTCAGCCTAAACATCTTTCAAAGTTTCCGTTCTGAGAACATTTCTAGCCGCCTACTTTAATATATTTCAAAATTTCTATCTGACCTGAGAACATTTCTGAACATTAACCCAAATCTTTGAACAAACTAATATTAGTGTAAGTCTGCGGCGTAGATTTCATTATTTGGCAAACATATGTAAGACCGTGTATGCGTGTGTGTAAAATGCTTGTCACACAAATTATTCCTCATAAGTCAGGAGACGTAGGAAGAACTGGCGAGAAACCGTACCAATACATAACGACGCAGCGTCACTTGAGAAAACGAGTGTCAAACATCAATTCATAGGACGCAAAGGTGAACAAAAAATAATGGCATTCGATTTCAGTTTGCTAAAACTAAATGGGAAAACATACAACTGAGTAATTTCTCTCTCTCTCTCCCCCCCCCCCCTTCCCCCCCCCCCCCCCCAAAGTCTAAAAGTGAACTACTCTTTCTTCATGTTTTATTAACAAAATCAAAACGAAACAAAACAAAACAAAAACTGCTTGCAAAGAAACTAGCTATCTCTGAACAGGAATATCATACTCATTTATTGTGTCTACAAAAGGTTTTGAAGTCAAATTCGGCCGTTTCTGCAAAAAAAAAAAAAAAAGTGAAATAGGTTTATTTGCGCTGGAATTCCCTCTTTTTTCGATTTCGCATTTCAGATGTTTATAAAGAAAGAAAGAAAGAAAGAAAGGAAGGAAGAAAGAAAGAAAGGTTTTTAAAGCTTTCTTTCGAACAAAGAGAAACCAAAAATGATACACGGATATGATACAACAGTGAAAGATTTACCTTACGATCACAATTTGCCATGATAGAAAGTTCTTCTAGCCATCAGATATTATGCAGGCAGTCTAAACCAGTAACAGATACTGGTCCGTAATACATATACATAACAGCAAAGTACAGCAGACTTACTAGAGCAAACCAGGCTTTGGCAGTGCTGCAGATTATATGGAAATCTAAAAAAAAAAAAAAAGCGTGAAGACGAAAATCAGGATATTTAAGAATAATGTTCTAAGTGTACTACTCTATGGAAGTGAATGCTGGAAAATCACCAAAACCATAGAAAACAAGTTGAATTCTTTTCCAGACTAAATGTTTACGAAGAATTAGAAAAATATTTTGGCCAAACACCATAAGAAATAACATCTTGTTAGCAGAAATGCAGATGAAGTCACTGACAGCAATTATTGAGGAAAGACGCTGGTGATGGTTGGGACATGTGCTCCGAATGACTGACAACTCAATACTAAAAACAGCACTAAGATGGACACCACAGGGGAACAGAAGTAAGGGTATACCAAAAGAGACATGGAAAAGAACAACAGAGAGGATGTTGAGCAACAGAGGGCTCACCAGGGCAAGATCAGAAAAAAAGCCGAAGGACAGGCATTTGTGGAAAACCCTTGCGGAAGCCCCATGTGCCTTGGGCACTTAAGGTTCAGAGAGAGAGAGAGAGAAAGTACAAAGAGTTTTTGAGACCATATTTTGCCAGGACAAAAATGGAAACGCTGGGCCACGTGCTACCAAAAGAATAAAACATGACACCCCTATACCACTTTGACCTCAATGAAAACAAAAAGAAGAGAGAAGCATTATGAACATGGAGACATAAAATACTGGAAGAACTAAAGGAAGCAAGAAACACATGCTTTGAGGTATCCAGACTTCCTCCAGAAGAGACTGGCTGAGGAACTTGATGCTCCACTGGGAGTATAGAAGATGATGATGATAACGATGATGATATATTGCCAGGAAACTACCGTAGATAGTGAAACGACAACACAGCTCCTCGAATCGTCAGAAAGTTGCCGAGAATGACCCGGGGGGGGGGCGCCCACCTACCATATTAACACAGCAGATTACACACACAGATTCCTCCTCTCTTTCAGGCTGTAAGAACACAGCTGACTGTACACAGAGATTCTTCTCTTTCAGGCTGTAAGAACATAGCAGACTGTACACGGAGATTCCTCTCTTTCTGACTGTGAGAACACAGCAATGACACTCATTTATCCGACTGGAGCATATACGACTGGGCATACGACACTTGCGCTGTCAGGCAGAGAGAAACACAGATATTACCAAGACACATTAAATGAAGACTAATGCGGAACATAAATCAGAAAACATAAGAGGAGGAGCTGGAAACTGAAGACAAAGATCCTGGACATGTAGGGAAGAACATGAGGGAAGAATATGACTTGGGCATAAGAGTCAAGAAAATTACTACGAGGGAAAGTTGATCTTCCCTCCCCCCCCCCCCCCACCAGCGATGCCCAGGCTGAAGATTCCCTTTCCCTCCTCTGCCGCTCTCTCATCAGCCCTAGCCGTGAGGTCCATTTTACGTCCTTATTTTGTGTTCATCTTCATCTACATGAGAGTGATGTCTGATCATGTCTTGTAGTCTCTTTCTTATTGACACAATACTCAGATAACGACATAAAGTATACCTTAGCGGGCATTTGGATGAAGTGACTTCGAGAAAGTTATCATACACAGCTCTTTCATCACGCATCTTCAGAACATGATTACATTTTAATAATAAATTGTTTTTTAAAGCGAAGAGTAAATGGCATAGAGAAACTACATTCTGTCAACCAGAAAACATGTCGGTTTTTTTCGAACAGTTCCAAGGTAGAAACACGCTGTAGTTGTCTTCTTTTTCGGCAATGGTTGATAAATATAATGCGCCTTTAGGCACGATATAACTGACTTCGCTTTTGTGTATTTTAAAGACAAGATTCATCTTCCTATTTGCATCTATATTCATTCTGCCAGACTTATATTTTTTTTTCACGGGGACACCCAATGGGAGGTAGAATATGTTCTTGGTTGGCTGAGGTTTGCCTGCCCCGACATAAGGGACCGCCTTGTGTCGCTGTCCGTTACTTCGGGAGCCGCATTAGCGCAGTAGATTATTCACTCGCTTGCCGACCTGGCGACCTAGTTTCGATTTCCAACCGTGGCTCGCCAAAACTTCCGGGGTTTACCTAGCCTCAAGAAAAGATTGGTACTATTGTTTCGCTCCGGGAAGGAAGATGAATGACGCCGCTAGCTACGGAGTTCTTGCTGTGGTGGCCACACTACTTGGCAGTTTCTGGTCAACTTATGGTTTGACCGTGTGCAATGACGCTGTTTCACGTCTCATATCTTTAATATTACCTATACCTTACCGCTACTTCATCCTACCTGGTCACTAAGACATATCTACCAGGTCTTCTTTTGCTGAATGGGGGTTTACATCAAGCACATAATTCATCTACATATTCCCGCTCATTTTTCCACTACTTTAAATCTGAAAATAGACAATCTCGTTTCTTACGCTGCCCTACTATCCAAAAAAAAAAATCTCTCAGCTCAACTTCCGTCGCTGATGCAGTCGTCTTGAAACTATGGATAATTACCCGTCACGTTCTTCCGCATGTTCATTTCCAATTTGGAAATGCTGTTTTATGCTCAAAGACAAGCGTTATTTACCTCGCTCTATCTTCTGATATTAAAAAAACAAAACAAAACAAAACGTGGCTTCCCATCAGAAAGTCACGCGGCTTAGTGAACTGTTTGTCAGGGTAATAACTTCCGTCTCTCTTCAACTTTTAACAGAACGACATTGTGTAACTCTAGATGTATTCCTCCTATATTACGCTGCAGCTTTCTATGAGGAAAGCATAAAGAGAGCAAGAGAAATCCCATTAAATGAAAACATAAAGCTGTTGTGCAAACATGTTAAACTACAAGCCTATACATCGGACGACTGTGGTATGAACACATATCCTGGCGCCGAACTGCACGCCGTGCTGCATAATTAAGGACGGAAATAAGCCATGGCATGATGTATATACTGACGGGTTGGCAGAAAGTGCTGAGAAGAGGAACTGGAATCTTTGGAAAAAGTTCATTTGTTTAAAATAGAAAAGGGCAGTTTTGGCAACCAAAATGCCCTTCCTACCTCATTCGAAGTCAGTTCAATTTTACACCAAAACACACATACACACACACAAAACTGTTACGGTGATGAGCGTTTTAACACAGAGGATGATGACTTGACCTTAGTTTGCAATTATCTTACAAAAAGGAACAACCGCAGCTGTTTGTTCACAAGTTCAAGTAACAAAATAGTGTTGCATTCCTCTATTTTTTTTTCCTGTCTCTTTTTTATTTTTATTTTTATTTGTGGTGTGAGTTAGGAATGTTATAGCTGCAAGTGAACTCATTATAGAGCCGACTCCACTTCCAATGTAAAGGGGGAGAAAAAGACACTTCATTTACAGCAATCTCAACATATGGTTTCAATTCATTTGCTGAAATGGATTTGACTAGTGTGGTCTGATGGTTTTCTCTACCGTTGGTATACAAAGAAAGTAGCGTGTCTAATCGTTTCATGCTTGCTGACTGACTGTTATCTGTGATTAAATTATCGTGGTACAGGGTTTCTCACATTATTCACCGTGTCTTAAACGCCAGATCTGAGTGTTCACTGATTATCACAATGAGAATTTTATGTGTCTATTGTTTCAAAATTCATTCTGAACGTAACCATTTTTCAAATCTTGAAAATATGAATTTTTGATTGACCGCTATACTGCCTTTACTACTGTCCTCGCTGAAGGCTTTTCGTCGAAATGACGGTTCTCATTTGCGCACTTCTGTCTCCTTTTGCTGAAGTTTCTATCTTTCTTCTATCCGACCTTCCTTTAAACTTGACATTCCGTACAAGTTTCCATCAATCCTTACACATTACTAGCTCTACCGCGGCCATTACTTCACAAAAAACGTGAATGGGAAACAACCCCCCCCCCTTCCTACAAATGAACTGCATACACACTTCACAGTGTATGAGCTCTTCCGATGGTGTTCCAGTATGATGCATCACGTCTATCTGTAGCGCTCTTGGATATGATGACCTAGAGATACTGGCGTAGAAAATGTGAGAAAGCGGTTCTGAATGAACAAATGTAACACTGCTTGACAAGATCATCATCATCATCATGTGCCGTGCCGACTGGCGTTGGCTATTA
Organism: Achatina immaculata; assembly: GCA_009760885.1. Lineage (NCBI taxonomy): Eukaryota > Metazoa > Mollusca > Gastropoda > Stylommatophora > Achatinidae > Lissachatina > Lissachatina immaculata. The sequence continues at coordinate 60,948,604 of CM019691.1, read as the reverse complement.
TGCTTCTCCAGAGTACACGATCCTTCATGCAGACCATCAGCTCAGTTGGTGATCTCCTCTCACACCATCCCGTCGGACTGTCCAGTATCATTTCTCTTGGTCTTCCTCTTAATCATCCTCCTTCTATTTTTCCTGTTGTTAAAAGATTTTTGTGCATACCTGCCCATTGTCCATGATTCACTTTCATATAACAAGATAGGTTCAGTATAGCATTTTAGGGCTCGTTTATTCATTGATAAGGATGTGTTGGATAACATGCTTCTCATTCTCTGAAATGCAGTCTTTACTTGGCCTATTCTAGTGACAAGATACATGTTAATAAAAGAAGAAAAAAGTAACAGAAATGAACATTAGGCATCACATAACCACTGTGTGCTATCATCTGGTGATAGGAACAAGCATGCGCTAACCGTTATACTCGGCACAAGGCACAACGGGCCGAGCAGGCCATTTGGTCAGCAAGATCAAGACAAGCACTACAGAGGTGCATACATAAGACACTGATTAAATAAGGAGCTCGACATCTGTTAGTACAGTTCCCCGACATATGAGGAACAAAGAAGACAGGAGTAACCGTCAGGTACTAAGTTGTTATGGGGATCTACATCAACACAATGTGAGGTTGGAGTGCTGAAGGCAAACGTTGACCTGTCACCGACTTTAAGAGGTCCGTGATGAAGGTGAAAAATTGGAAATCACTGACCTAGAAAGAACAAAAATGTAGGTATACCCTTGTGGAAACAAGAAAAGCAGAGACTGTGAATACGACTTGCCCAGGACATCACTTTCATCCACTCACTTAAGCATACGATTGGCTGTCATAAGAGCAATGTTCTGCGACGAACATGTCACTTGAAACGTTTTTATCCCATGGTAAGTGCTAGCGCTCCTTGTTTCATTATTTTCTCCATGTATCATCATATATCATATATCTTAAGCCCGTGGCATCCTGACACAAACTTTACTTAACAAATAATAAACTTTCTATTTCCGGACAAGTTTTAAAAAAAAAAACCCCTTCTTTAATCTGGTTAAAATAAACAGCATAAGCTTGCCACCAGTTCACACCACACCTGCATAATGTATCCCTGATAAGAAGATATGGCTCGAGAACTGAAATATACAACGGAAATACTAGCACGAAAGAATTCCATGAATTATCCTGGCCAGACATGACTTTGCGTAGGTTTTATGATCTATAATTCCCTTGAAGTAGAAGACAAATAACTGTTTAACACTAAACAGATAAACTACGTTACCAACCACCGTGTCGATTATACCACATAAGATCACTTGCAGACGGGCGATGTAACCGAGGCAACAAACCTTACCTAGCGTTTCGAACTATTTACATCAACTTTTGCGCCTTACCAACAGCTTTACTCAAGTCCACCCACTGGAAGTGCCAGATCAAGCGCGTAGTGTATTCCTCATTAAGAACATCAGCCTGCTGCAGTGTCTGAAAGATCAGTTGCTTCCAGTTTTGAAGAAAAAAAAAAGTGGAGGGGGGAGAACACTTAAAAACACAAACACGCACACACAAACAAAGAATGGAGGATGTTTTAAGTGATGAAATGTAAAGACAACAGTGGATGAAGTACCACTGCAAAACTTCAGTAGGAAAAAAACAAATGCTGGCTATAAGCCGACACTCTTAAGAGGTCAAACGGCAGAAAATGACACTTTTTACCCATGAAGCATGCATCTCCTTTCTTCCAATATAAAAAGAACACACTGACAACTGTGTCCAGTGACGTCACTCGCTTTGCCAGGCATGTATCTCTCTGTGTGTGCTCAGGAACTGGTATATTTCTCGCGCTCAGCGCACAACTGTTTTAGCCACGTTCTGGATGAGTTACACTAAGAAAAGTGCCTGCCAGGTTTAAACTCTTTGGTTTCCACCTGTGGAGAAATACTTGTCAAACTTAACGCGTGCACATCGTGTGCCTTACGTATTTCCCCGCCCGCTCCAAAAAGGTTCAGCAGGCCTATCTAACTATCCACGAGATATGAAAGAGCCTGACACCATCACAAGAACCAACCAACCAACCTCTGGTTAAAAAACATCCCAGCGAATGCAGCCCAGGAACATCTAGCCAGGTGCCATCGACCTGATGATCGCCAAAACTCACCCGGGGACAAGTGCACAAGTATATGGCTCCTCCCAGGACCTGTGGGAGACATTGTGTAAACTAATTGCAATTCTCTTTCCCCTCAGCCTTGGGGCTTTTCTCTGGGTGTGTTGTTCCCCTTTTCGGGCTTTTTTTCAAAATAAGAAATACTCTCCGGGCCCTGAAGCGATGCACCAACTGGACCCCCCTCTCTGCGGCCTGGTTAAGTTACATATCAGGCTAATGAGCTGTCTCGTGGGTTTCTAAAGAAGAAATCACGCCAAAGAGAGGTGTCAAATAAGATTGTGATTGTAAAGTTTATTGTTTTAAGATAAAGTGAATTTAAAGATATAATTGTGATTGCAAAAGATCTTGATGTTAAATATAACTGTAGAGAACACTTATTACGATATGAAATTATCATTGTAAAGAATGCTGCTTTCATATACCATTGTAAATAATGTTATTTTACATGCCTTGGGTTAGATTTGGCCAAATGAACATTGCTGGTACATTTGTAAGTTCATAAGAAAGACGTCACTTGCGACTGCGTTGATTTTGATTAAATATGACAATGGGCTGCCAGTGCATGATTTTGTTTCGTCTCAAGACGCTAATATATCTTAATGATGTGTTTAGCAACAACAGAAGCTGACAAAATATGTGACGAATACACCAACGGCCATGTGGTAATCTTCCGGATGAAAACAGGACACTGCAGGCCTTCAGGCACCAATGTATATCTGGAGATGAAAACCGGCAGACGTATCTGCCAGAAGTCAACAACACGTCACGTTCTCCAGAGTTTCCATCTACACAACCCACTCGGGCAAAAGACCTGTTCAGCTGAACCCTAGGCGTCCCACCCCCTCAACCATACAAGAGAAGCTCTAGGCCACGCTCAAAACCCCAGAAGAGCTGCTACATGTGTGAAAGAGATCGTTCGTCGATATCTGAGAGGACATGTGTTTATAACGTAATCCTAGATTCAGTGTCGTCGCCTTATTACTGCATCCATACTTCTTTTTCTTGTCTTTTCTTCTTAATGCTGAGGGGGACAAATGAACTTCTTGACAGAGCTCGGCAGTGCTTCTTCACGTGATGGCATTTTAAGGTATATTGTATTATATCCTTCATCCATCTCTGGCCTGGGAGATTTCTCAATGTGCTCCACCCACCCTCTTAAGCGCGAATGCTTTCTGTTGTACACTGGTGGTAGTTGGTACTACCTCTTACTTCAGATAACAAAAACAAGCAGCTAATTACAAACAGATGTAGGATGCACCAATTTCCCGTTCGAGGTTCCTCCTTGCTTTTACGCCATCTACGCCTACCACATACACACACACACATTCCCACACAAAAAGCCACTTTTCTGAACAACGGGCAATGTGGTGACCCAGTGCAAGCTTCGTAGCTTCGTTCTCTCTGCTAGGAATATACGTGCACCGTCCCACCAACTCTTGAGCAACAGAACCGAAGGCATTCCGTACAGCGGGAATACAATTATTACGGCATGCCAGCCACGTAAGATAGCGATAGTTTTCCACACACGTCACTGTCTACCTGAAATACACCTGGAAATAAATCAAGGACGAGGAGCAGGCGAGCTAGAATCTCTGTACAAGAGGACAAACATGCTAGGAGGAAACACCATCATTTTTGTTCAGTGCTATTGGAAATGATAGTCAACATGTAACAAGTAAAGTAACTCTTGCCTGACATAACTTCCCAGACTTCTTTACTGTATATTGGAAGGTGAATACATGTCCTGAATGATTATTTCAAAAGGAGTTCTTCAAACTTCACGAGCGAGAGTACTAAGCGGAATACGACTAGTACTTCGAGGACAAACTAAGTCACGACTAGTACTTCCGAGGACAAACTGAGTCACGACTAGTACTTCGAGGACAAACTGAGTCACGACTAGTACTTCCGAGGACAAACTGAGTCACGACTAGTACTTCCGAGGACAAACTGAGTCACGACTAGTACTTCGAGGACAAACTGAGTCACGACTAGTACTTCGAGGACAAACTGAGTCACGACTAGTACTGAGAGGACAAACTGAGTCCTGTCACGGAACAAACCATATATAATTAATAACATAACAAAAAAGAAGTTTGTTTTTTTTTAATTGGTGGGGGTGGGATATTTACGTATGCACACTGGGCAGATATTTTACGGAAACGCTAGGTATTTTTTACGGTCGGCTGTTACTTTGTTGAGGATAGAAAGTTACAATGACTTTACAGAATATAATCCTCACCGTACCACAGATCAGTGTTGAGTTAGATATCCAATCTGTATCTTACTTTACCCCCTAATCAAGAAGTTCCTAAATCATTTGTTAGTAACAGCCTCTTGTCATTTCTGACCTTAGGAATGATATTAGCACTTGAGGATCATTTACAGACTTATTCATCAGACCTTGTCTGATACAATAACACAAGACGGATTTTCACGTCAGTCAGCCTCGACAACACGTGACCTCTTGGGATGCTGCTAATACACGTGACTTCTTGGGGTGAATGGAGATGAAAACTGGCACAACAGGCCTATGTGCCTGTGGCAAAGAACAACAGACACCACATCATATCCTCCAGACTTGCCAGCTACACAACCCACTCAGAACCTGGTCAGACTCTAGGCTCCCTACAAGAGAAGCTCTATGGTGACACTGAAAATCTGAGACGAACTGCCACATTTGTGAGAGAGATTGGTGTCGATGCCAGAGTGAACGACTAAGAAAAACAGAAGATGATACTGTCGATGCTGCGCCTCAGTATCTCCACGACGCTGCAAAAGAGCCCGAGATCGCTGTACCAGGAATAAGAAGATTGTTAATGTATTTAATTTTAGAGTGAATGTTTGCCAAGTTCGATTTCCGGTCCGTACAGAACTGGCTTACATCAGTCATGCCAGGTATACTGTGGCGACACCTAGATTAAAAGCAAAGTTTCCCTTATTATTATATGTACTTTCATAGGACATGCAATGAGAAGAGGGGGCATTGAAAATATTATAACAACAGGAAAAACAGAAGGAAGAAAATCAAGAGGAAGACCAAGAGAAATGATACTGGACAGTCTGACGGGATGGTGTGAGTGGAGATCACCAACTGAGCTGCATGAAGGATCGGATACTCTGGAGAAGCATAATAGCCAACGCCAGTCGGCACGGCACATGATGATGATGATGATGATTCCCTGTGCTTGCTTCTGAGATAGAAATAAGACTCTGCAGGTCATCATCACTGTCCTGTGCGGTACCGCCCCAGGCGATTAACCACCTGTTCACCAACTGGGCACTGAGATTTCTTTCTCCCTGCCAGTCTTTTCAACACATACAAAGTATAGAAAATATCCGGCAGGTCAAGGTTACGGAACAAAAGGAACTAGTTTTTGGTTGCTTGATATGTGGGACACGACAGCCTGGGACATGCGTTACGTTAAAAGTTTAATGGCTGAGGAACTACTCACTTAACACCTATCTGTGACTGTTTTACGCAACTGCTTTTTTGTGTGTGTGGAGAAAACAGGCAGCAAACCACTGATGTGGTTTTAGGGGTGGGATGTGCAAAAAATATAGAAAAAAAGGGGGGGGGGGGCTAACAGGTGAAGGAGTAGCACAGCTATGCAGAGCCATCTTCTCAAATCGACGAGTGACTGTCACCATGATTCGATGCCGTCCAGCCAACTCGGTTGTAAAAACAAGCACATGACATGAGGGTTGTTTTTTGTCCTGCTTATGAAAACACAATATCTGCACGAAAAAGCAAACATACACTTCCCGGTATGCTGGCGGAAAACAAAATGTTTTCATGCAAAAATCAGGCGAACACAAAAATGGTTCTATCAAAAACGACAGAGAGAGAGAGAGACGAGACGAGAGAGAGGGGGAAAGGGAGACGAGAGAGAGGGGGGGGAAAGGGAGACAGACAGCGCCAGCCAGTATTTGAGAAGAACAGGATAAAGACCATGTAAACACCAGCCAAATTTAAACAGAATTCTAGCATGAACTGTGGTGTAGGAAGGTTGTATGGTCAAGCTAAAAGTAACAAACATGCGTAGGAGATAAAATGTACCACCCTAGATAACAGCACAGAAGAAGAGCTGGCTACTATTCCACTCTAATATATGACCTTAGCGCTAGCACGTGACCAGCTGTCACTGTATACTGACCAGGTGGGGTACATTGGAAATGAAAAGATTAGTAAGTTGGGGGTGGGGCAGAACTACCCAAAAAAACATGATCTCTAAACTGCTCCCAACCATAATCAGATTGACTGAATTACCCTCCAACTTATCCTCCAAAAATATCCAACAAATTCACGTTTTCAACAGTCACTCCCAACTTACTTCAAAAATAATCCGCCAACCTGCTTATTGCTGGGTGCATTGCCCTGGCGTTATCTCCCATAAACAGCAAATATCAGATGTGATTAGACAAGGCTTTTTAAACGAGGAAATGAAAGGTAAATTGGACGTGAAAAGAGTAGACGTATAATTACTGAGCTAATCTAAAGGCGCACAGCCCGGGGTAACAACGGGTAAATGCGACTTTAATCGATTAATTAATGCGCTTAATAACTGCTTGGAATTAATTACTTCCTGGTATAATCATGATCCAGACGAACAATATCCAGAAACTTACTCCAATCAATGGCTAACAATGTGAGAAGAGCAAACGCTAAATGACAGTGTCACCAGGCGGCTGACGCAAGTCACCTTAAGAACAATGAAATAAATCAAAATAAGGCTATGTATGGTCAGCATATATATTATGCTGAAAGGTGAGTATATTGGGAAATCAGCGTTGATGTATGCGATGTCTAGGATATCCCCTGCTGTCTAGGATATCCCCTGCTGTCTAGGATATCCCCTGCTAACTAGGGATGCTTCAGATCAGTTTTCCCGTGTTCACAAACAGCACTGCTAACAAATCCCTTGTTAACTGCGATAGCCAACGTATAAAGTGCAAAAGGGTTCACCAAATGCACATGAGAAGTAAGCGAATTAAACAAAAATAAAAGTTGATTTAGACAATTTCCTGTACAAGTTTGGATCGATGTTGAAATAAGGAACAAGACATTTTTTTTTATTCTAATAGTTGGGAACAAGTGATGAAATATTTATATTTATGTCTACCACGTTTGTCTTCATTATAAAATTTGTATAAATATCTCCATGTAGAGAAAGATGACTTGTTAAATGTTCATCCATTTTGTACACAGGTGAGGGCTGCTTCTGGTGATATTGGAACTTCACGTGACATTCATTTCTCCTTTAATCGCTCAAATCCCATCGTGCCTCATCCAACACACAAACATCGTCATTCTTCCCAGTCTATTCTTCTCTCTCACACATCCACTACACCCCCCACCCCCACCCCACACCCACCTCACCCATAGATTCGAATCACCGGGTTCTATAGCTGGGTCACAAACTCACAGCCATCCTGGTGAAAAGTCAGGTCCCTTCGTACAGTAGCACCAGTTCACTCTCTCCCCCCCTCTTCCCAACCACTAAAACCAAAATGTATTAAACTATGGTGAAAGTGTTCAGAAATATGTTGTTTTTAGTTGGAACAGTTTCATGACTTCGTTGAGTGGATTTAAGTGTATGGCGCAGTTTAAAATAATGTTTTAAAAATTAATGAACATGCAGACAAGCTTCAAACCAATATTTCGGGAAAAAAGAATGCCTTAATTACAACTAAAGCAGAAAAATACACGCCAGCAAAGATTACACAAGGTCCGCTGTGTCAGAATACCGCAAGCTGCAGTGTTATACTGGCCAAAAAAAATATACTGTTTCAATAAATGAACAAAAAAAAGACAACTGTTTTTTTTTTACCTGATCAGTTAACTTGTGGGTTAATCTCAGTTTACAAATTTTCATAAATCTGTTGTTCCTTTTCTCATTCATATATGTACACATAATACAATATATGTATACATAATAAATATGTATATATGTATACATAATATTTTAAAAAATTCTCCTGGTGAATCTCGTGCTGCCTTTATATTGCCGGCAGAAGACTAGCACTGGAAGAACCCAGTACGATTAAATAAATGGACATATTTCTCCTTATAAATAACGGACACATATCATTCACTTGTTAGCTCCCTATTCTCCAAATCTCATCACCCTTTGTCGCCGGCCAGGGCGCTATATGGGCACTGCTTAGTGTGGTCGTATCTCTGTTTATCTCTCTCTTACGATGAAAGTAAGTGGTTCAAATCCAGTCACGCGGCTACAAAAATGGGTACCTGGGTTCTTCCTGGAGCTGGGGAAAGGAAATGCAGTCAGACGCAGGATCAAATATGGGCGCTCACACTGAATCTCATAGCCTCTCAAATGCATTATTGGGGTGCTTCTACGATTTCGTTAGTTTAACGTTATATTACAAATCCAGACAATGATAATGCAACAACATCAGCTCTTGTGACACTACTACTACTACTACTACTACTACTACTACTACAATAAGTGTACTGCAATATTTTATTCCCAATATCACAAGTGACTTATAACGCAAACTAGAACACAGGTATAAAAGCCAAAATAAAACTTTTTTATGAAGGCCATTTCCGCTTTCCTTACAGCGACACGGGGGACGGGTACCTCGTATCAACAATAGCCTAAGCCTCACCTTATAAGGTGAGGTCTCTGAACCTCCACTTCCTGCCACTTCTCTTTTCCGCTCTCTAAAGGGAACTAAGCTACTATTTGCATAACCTTTTTAAGAAATCACAAGCAGCGGTTCTCAAAATGTGTAATAGGTCACAAAACGTGACATCTGCATTATAATTTTTTTTTCTAATAAAGCCTTGATCCTGTCGCTGCTGTTGCTGTTGTTGTCGCATGCTAATCTTCTTCAGCTTTCCGAGTCTTTAAGGCTCATTGCTGCAGATAAAGTTCGCCTCCATTCGTATCTATTTCGAATCTTCTCTCTCCAGTAGGTGATATCAACTTCTTTTATGTCATCGTCTATGTTGTCTTTCTATCTCTGTCTTGGTCTACCCCTTGATCTTGTTTCCTTCATCTTTTGTGCATACATAATTTTAGTTTGTCTTTCCTTTTCCATTCTTTCTGCATGGCCCAGTCAGTGTAGTCTGCTCAGTTTTAAGACATTTATAATTCGTTTGGATTTAAATAACCTGTTCAGTTCAGTGTTCTTTCTAGTTCTCCATTCTCTACTGGTATCCTTTATGGGCACAAAGATTCTTCTTAGGATCTCGTTCTCAAAGATCTGCAATTGTTCATCTTTCTTTGTTGTACTCCATGTTTCTGATACATATATGACGGTTGGTTTTATTATAGTTTTGTAGATTTTTATTATGGTGTTGTGGGACAGAATTTTGGATTTTAACAGGTGCTGAAAAGCAAAGTATGTTTTATTCCATATATGTACTCTGATTTTAATTTTCATGCTTACTATGTTGCTTCTGTTGGAGGTTTTGCCTATATATTTGTATGTTTCTGCTTTCCTAATGATCATATCTCCAACATTTATATGATGGGCGTTCAGAAAGTAATGCAACGCATCGTTTTTCTCAGGAGCTTTTAATTCAAAAAGCCTGAAATTTATACTCAATATACATGAATATGTCATGTAAACATCAGTATTATTCAACACAAGTCCCGTCAATTTGTACGGCTTTACGCCAGCGCGAAAACAAGTGCATGTATTCCTAGCACGTACCAGATTATCTCTTGATTATGTAGCCACTTCGTCATCTTCAAATCTTACCCCTCGGAGTGTCTCTTTAAGTGGACAAAACAGATGGAAATCAGAGGATGCCAAATCGAGACTACATGATGGGTGGGGTAGTACAGTCCAACCCAATCTGGTGATCGCTTCCGGTGTTGCCAGACTTGTACGAGGGCGCGCACTGTCGTGAAAGGAGAAGCAGGTCTGTTGGATTCTTGTGTAGCCGAACGTTGATGTGAATTTTTTCATTGTCTTAATGTAAGCTTGCTAATTGATTGTCTCTCCTCTTGGCATGACATCCACAAGAATCACACCTTCAATGCCCCAAAAAGACAGTGATCATGACCTTTCCAGCTGAAGGAGTTGCCTTGAATTTCTTTCTTCGTGGTGATTGCGGATTATGCCACTCCACTGACTGTCTTTTTGTCTCAAGTTCAAAATGATTTGCCCAGGTTTCGTCATCTGTTACCATCTTAGCCAAAAAGTTCTCTTCCTCAGTATTGAAACGCTCCAACAATTCAGAAGAAATTATTTTCCTTTGCAATCGATGGTCATTTGTGAGACTTTGAGGAATCCATCTTGTGCAAACCTTAGAAAATCCGAGACCTTTTATAACTGCATTTGCACTACCATTGCTAACTGACAGCTTTAATGCCAATTGTTCAGTAGTGATACGCCTATCAGTAAGAATAATGCCCTCAGCGCATTTCAACATTTCAGCCTTAGTGGCTGTTGTAGGACGTCCACAGCGCGGCCGATCATGCAACTCCTTGTCTCCACTTATTGATTCTTTGAGTCTCTTAACCCAGCAACTGACTGTACCATTTTTTTGTCGACTGCAAAACTTCCACACACATCACACAGACGTTTGTGAATTTTCAAAACAGTTTCATTCTCTACAAAGAGAAACGACGAGAAATTCTATCACAATTCGCTGCTTATACCGCAAGTTGCTAACACGCTGCATTTCAACGGTTAGGGTAGCCATATTCTTTTGCCAGTTGCGATGCAATTTGGTTCATACAATCGTACGTGCCATATTCAAAGTGTGCAAAATTTCACGCTTCTCTTCATTATTAGCTGGGGAAAAAAAAGATGCGGTGATTTACTTTCTGAACGCCCCTCGTATAATCTGGATCATTCTGCCTCTGGTCTCTTTATATCTATATACACTCTGTCTTATTTTGGTTAATGGTCATGCCCACTTTTAGTGCCACAAATTTCAGGTTTATGCAGGTACTGATGACTTCTTGCATAGTTTCCCACACTAGGTCGATGTCATCCGCGTATCCCAGTATTTCTCCTTATTCTTCTGTACTGCTTTCTTCTTTCACTTTTCTGAGTACCTCTTCTAGTAATAGGCTGAATAGCAGTGGAGATAATGTACCTTTTTTTTTTTTTAAGCCAGTTATTATAGAGAATGGTTCTGACTTTCTTCCTTTATATATTACTATATTTTATGCATCCGCCGTGTATATTCTGGCCAAATTAATTAATTTATTAGGTATCTCAAATTCTTTCATAATTTTCCATAAGCTGCTCCCATCTATGCTGTCATAGGCTTTCTTGAAGTCAGCGAAGATATTATGTTCTCATTTTCCATATTCCCAGTACTTTTCTGCTCTTTGACGTTGATAAATTATTTCAAGAAATTTTACACTCACAAAATGATTTATCTACCGCAAAAGATAATAATGCTGGAAATAAACGAAACATACTTTCATATGTCAGTAATGGTTAAGCTAACGTTTACTTTAAAAAAAAACCAAACCGATGAATAGTTACAGAACATCTGTTGCGAAGTAAAGACAGACCACACGTTTAATTGATGTTTTCTTTTTTCATTTATTGTGGAGTTAATGTAACCTTTTAGTCGTGTGACTGATCATATTTTTTTACTTTGCACATCAACAACCGCGTGGGTCTCAGCCATTCACGCCGATATCCCCCCTCCCGAATCAGATATGAAGCATCAAAACAAAAGTAATGGGAAGTTTTGCTGTAAAAGATGAGGGGGGGGGGGAACAAATGACAAAACAATATTTATTTTCGGGTTTTACAATAGTGGAGGAAAAAAAAAGACAGAAAATTATTCATAAAAATTAACAATATTGGATGAAACATAACAGGTGTTGGGCGAACACAAGAGACAGTATCAAAATAATAATAATGTTCACTGTAAAAACTAACACCCCAGAGTGTGAACGATTAAATAATGAACATATCTTCAACAGAAGATAAATCCGATATACAGCGATTCTTTTTTTTTTCATAATAATACCTTCCCTCGCTCTTGAATTTAATCCTTTGTAGCCTTGACTTATGATACTAAACTATTTCTATGTTTAGGTATTAGAAGTGAGAAATGTGTTCGAGCAAGTAAATTAACATGGCATGTGCATAATCTTGGGGGGGGGGGGGAATCCCTTATTGACTGGCCATGTACTCTGAAAGGACAACAGCAGTAGTTCTTAAAGGACATGTGAAGGAAAGAACAGCACCACTGGCAACCTGGTGAACAACTACTGAAACCAAGACGAGACAGTTTGCTATACAACCGGGACACGACATCGTAGAAGAGCTAACTGGAGACCATGCGATGTGGAGAGATTTTGCTGCTTTTCTGCAGGACGTCGCCATAATCGGCGATTCCACAGCTTCCAACGACGTGGACATTGATGAGTGGAATTTGAAGTTCAGTTTTATACACTAAAATGAACGAGAAAGATAAGATTTCATTGGTTACACCTTTTGTGTTCATGTCACTCAACGACATTTTTTTAAAAAATCCGTTTCTACAGACCGCTGTGTCATACATCAGTACACCTATCTGCATACAAACATACATTAATAACATCGTCAACAAAAAAAACCTGCTCACATGTTTGCAACATTTCTATCCGCATAGTCTGATATGTATTACAATCTAACAGAACACTTTCAAGTGGAGTAACTTTTCTTGCTAACCTCCAGTCCTTTCTTCCCACAAGAACCGTTTTACATTTGTGTTAAAATTCATGCGAAAAGTGTTTGAGATTTAACGTATTTATGGTCCGGTCAGTGCAAGACATTTAACTACGGAGCTGCTCTTGAAATAGTCGGCCATGCGTGCAGGAAGGGGAAGGGAGGCGGGCGGCTTTTTCGTGCGTAACCCCCGTAGGGGGGGGGGGAATGGCAAAGCTCTCTCTCTCTCTCTCACGCCCTTCCTGTACCGTTAGACGTCACACTGGGCTCAAATTGTAGTTCGCCATTGTTTTTTTTTTTCATGTTTTCGACGAGGGCAGGATCGCCATTGCCCTCATGGTGGTGAAGCCTGCTCTTTAGTTACTGTACACCCCCTACTTTTTAGCTGCACTGAGGTACTGAAAAAATAACTGCCTCAAACCGCTTCCAAGCCGACAAGGATCTTGGCCCCAACATCTTCACAGCACCAGCTGCAAAAGAACAAGTTCGTAATCACACACCCACAGAGCAAGCAAGAAGGAGAGAGAGAGCCAGCAAGAAGCAGGAGAGGTTCTGGATAGTATTAAAAAAAAAGATTCAAATCTTTAATTTGTACAAAGAACCACCAATCACCTCTAGTATGAGAACTAACATATATTATTACAATAACTAGGTCATGTATAAAGGTGTAAGTGACAAGACTTGGCATACAAATGTAATGACGGCGAGACAACTTGGAGAAATACTTGAGAGAACTTGAATTAAATGGTGGGAAAGCAAATCAGGAACACAGACTAGTGGAGACAAACCTGTGTCAACAGGCAAAACTACTGAGGACCTGCTGACTGAGCTGATGAGATATCCGAGTACAGTATATATTTATACAAAATCTGTTGGACGTGTGTGTGTGTGTTCTTTTCATGTCAAAATATGAAAACCGCTTACAAGGTTAAAACTATCATTCCTGTTACCTTTGTCTGGGGTTAAGAGTTATCCAGCTCTCTTGAGAAGACTTTTTTTTCTTTTTTAAATCCAGATAACGATTTGTTTCTCGGGAAGCAACAGGTATGCTGCAGGATCTTCAACGTAAGAAAACAAAAAGCAATCCTCACTACAGCAGATGGAACTTGACCACGTATTTACTGTTACATTTAATCCAATTCTTAATCAAGAATTTCTTTCCCCAGCTATCACTCAAGGAAATTCACAGGAAAATCAGTGTAATCCGGAGTTCAGGATCGCACAGGTATCCCGCGAGACTTCTGGCCGTGTCGTCGCGGTCAACAAAAGCGGGAGCTGCGACAGTTTTTACAATGTCGCCCTCGTCAGCGCTGTCCCCATGACACAAAAGAAGAGAGCAAAGTTAACTGTTTCTTCAAGAACTGCTTACAAACATCGCCAAAATGAAATAATCCTTCAACTAGGAATGCTGAACATCGCCACGCGCAAAACAACAACAACAACGCGAAGCTTTCTCCAAGATATCTCCGTACCCCACTGACTTCATCTCTCTCCGTTATGTCCGAACAACCAACGAAAAAAAAAAAAAATTTCAAGCTCCCTTACCATTAGTTGCAAGTCACGTGGTACAACTACCGCGAACAAAACCCCGCGAGAGATGCCAAGAAGCGGCCAATCAGATCCCGGGGATGGTCGTAGGCTTGTGCAGCCTGCGCAAATGAGGGGGGGGGGGCCTTGCTCGCAGGCGGGAGAAGAATACCCTTACCCCATTTTGCCACGTTATAAAATTAACGGTAGCCTTCATGAATGGTGATCATGAGCAGTATGAGTTGACCATAGTTAGTCTAAGATACTTTAATGGTAGTCTTCATTCTCAACTATTTCCCGCCATCCCTGGCATTACAAAATATAATGTTGCTTCCAAATAACGTGGATATCTCAGTTTTTTTTTTTTCTAATTTCTTCCTTGTTGCTTTTTCGTAAATCCATCTCTGTGCTCTTTGCTAAATACCCCCAACATTTGGAAAATTGAAAGTTCTTGGCAAATAAGACGAAGAAAAAATTTACGGACAAGAGGACATCAGAAACAATTTCGTTGTCGCTGAAAGTTTGTGTTTTTTCCCCCCTGGAACTATGAGCAGAATGTTCTTAACATGGGACAGCCGTGAGGAAGCAGGAACACAAACTTCGACTCGACCCGGGAGTGGAATGTGACAGCTTTGAAGATTCTGACTGGTCCAAAAAAAATTGTCATTTCATCAGACTGCACTACCATTGGGCACCATGCCGAGCCTTACCTGATGAAGGCACATTGAACATGTTATTAGGACCATCAAAGGTTAGATTGTGTAGCGTCTTGCCCACCTTTAGCTTTAAAAAAATCTGATGATCATGCGGTCACTCTAGCATCATGGCCACCTTTGTTACAGTTACTAAATGCAGTCACTGCGTTTTGGAACTGCTATCATTAGCTTTGCTGTAGTTTCAGAACATAATACAGCAAATATACTGAAAGAGCGTGAATCGCTTAATACAAAATAAGTATTCAAAGTTATCCTACTATGCCACAGCGCTGCTCTCCAATGGACACTAGATCTTTTACTGTATAATTGTAGTAAGTGAACTACAAGAGCTGATTTAAAACAAAAAAAAAAACAAACAAACTGCTATTTGTGATCAGACATCCCGGGGAAAAGATTATCAACCACTGACAGAAGCTTGTATGTGTTATAAACGAACTTTGCGACAAAAATTATTTGGTTAGATATAGAAAAACATTCTCCCATTTTAAGAGCAATTTTATAAAATCCTTGAATATTATCATTTAATGAACTACTTGCTGGCGATGAACTTTCATCAATAACCATAAGAATCAGTTCTATGTGTCTGGAATCTTTCGCTCTGTTACTGTTATTTTCACTTGTAAATTTATTTTACTGTTCCTGTTAAAGGAGACGTGGTTGTATACACTGTATGCATTTGTGCTAGAGTTACTATTTTGTGATACTGGAAAACCAGTGTGAGAGAAAGAATGGCTGAAAAAGGTCAAAGGTGACAGAACGAGTACCATACAGCGTAACATGGATACAGAGTGATAAATCAACAGTGGAATGTGACACGGAGAACATGAGAAGTGAGATTTTTTTGGGTGAGGGGGGGGGGGGCAGGACACAAATAGCAATGTGTGAACGTGACATTTGATAGATGGACCATTGCTAGATCGAATATGACAGAATGAATATGATAGCCTGTGCGACAGAGTTCGAATGATACTGTAAGAAACTGTTGATATATTAAATATAATGTAATCCTTGGCACTAACGTACACAAGAGGGACAGACAAGAGAATAAAAGGAATATCTCGATATTGCGCGCGGTGCTACGGAGTCTGTGAGCGGAGGGCACTACCACAAATGTGTGAGACAGCACGTGTGGCACAATTAGAAAGAGAAGGTCACATAATTTTTGACAGCGAGAGAGGAAATTATGAGTGAATGTGACAGACGGTGAAGTAATGTATGTCAGAATCAGCACAAACTTGTGCTGAAGGTTTGTGGGAAAGCAAAATTGTATTTGTATATTCTTTTTTGGTATATCAGTATAAATATATACTTTTTAATTTGAGCAGTTCTCTTTCTCCCACAAACACAAACACACACACACACACACACTCTCCCTCTCTCTCTCTCTCTCTCTCATCTTTCATTCTGTGGGAAGAATGAAAGATGGAGTGATGAAGGGCAGAATGTAAGACGGGCCTGCGTGCCTAATTCTTTACCCTTGAAAAATAAAGATATTCATTCATTCATTCATTCATTCATTCTCCCTCATGTGACGTGTCCTTTCAAGAACGTTGTCCCCATCACAGCCTCCCTGAATGCACTGCGGTCTTGCGCAAGTTGACCAGCGTCTCGCAGTGACAAATTCCGACTTCCCGTGATGTCTTGAGTCCACCTGCGGCAAGGTCGTTCCCTTTCTCTTTTGTCGGTCACTGTGCCTTCTAGTATCAACCTGCGCAGGCCAGTGTGTCTCTTGACGTGGCTGAAGTATCTCAGCTTTATAATTTTGATAGCGTTTACGAGGCAGTTTTCTGCGACACTTAATCCCATCAATATCTCTTTGATTGTCTTTCTGTTCATGATATTCTAAGTGAGCTTGTATGACATTTAATTTCAAATCCTGTAATTCTACGGTTTCGTAAACACAACTATGTATAATAGTGATGTGGTCTCTTAGAAAATACTGTTAAGAATACCATGGGCAGCTATCTAGGCTGGCAAGCAGGGGATGTCTGATGAAAGGCAAATGTAGAAAGGAATATAACTGAATCCATGAGACAACGACAATCATCATTCACTGGACATATAATGAGAAGATGAGGGCTTGAAAACATCATAACAAATGGGAAGAGAGGCAAGGGAAGACCAAGTGAAAAAAAATAATAAAATCATGGACAATCTAAGGCGATGGCGCAACAAAAAGTCAACTGAGCTGATAGAAAATAACAAGGATCAAGATTTGTGGAGAAGCCTGGTATTTGACGATAATAAAGTATACATACACATTTACATAAGCATACATACACTGTATCACGCGATATCACAACAGTACAGAAAAACACACAGGCTGTTGCGGGTCATATTACAATGGTTCGTCTACGTTCCTGGGTCGTTAACCCATTGCTCCCGCGGATAGTCTGAACCGGCCCATTTACTGCACGACCTTTGCTTCCGTTAGAAATCTCCAACTCCGCGTGCTTGTCTGATGTGTTCTGCGTGTGTTCTTTTACTTCTCTGTCTACAAAAGTGTCTGCGAGTACAATAGTAGCTTTTCCTATTCTGTGCGTTTTCGTCCCAATCACTTGAATGTTTCTATGAAAGTTCATCCTCATATTTTGTATGAAGTAGCAATTTCAGCTACAACTGTAGCTCAGTTTTAGGCAAGAACACATTTTTGACATTCTTTTCACCAGGGCCACTAATTATGTTTCCTGTCAGTATTCTGCCCAACCTCTGGCACCAGAACGGAGTATCCAATCCAGTCTCTCTTGTACTGGCAGAGTCCGCCCGGCGAGGAAAGCGTTCCTTTACTAAACAAGATAATTACTTTGTTCTGCAGGAGGGCACTAAGTGTGGGCTACCGCTATAGCTATAGCAGGCATGGGAACGGACACCAGATCCACGCATTCTTCCATCCAGCCCTCATTTCCGAGTCAAACTGTATGCAAGTCCTGAGCCTAGTTTTTAAAAAAAACCGACCTAGGCTTTCTGACACGTGCGGTTTAACCGTGTACCCCCGAAACACACAGAAAATTAGCAGCAGTGATGAATAGCACAAGCAAATGCCAGCGAGAGAATGGGGCTCGGTTAAGTTGCACCACGGAAGATCAGGGAAAAAGGTCCTTGATCCTTAGAAACTCATGCAAGATGATCCAGAACACCCCCTTCGGCACACAAAACAATCTCTACGATCATTCTGCAAATTCCCACTATGGAAAACAACAAATTTCCCAAAATGGCGAGATCAATTCCTGGACACAAAGAAAAAAACCAAAAAAAAAACCAAACAGTCAAATAAATCAAATGATAGCAACGCATTACATACACAAAAAAACCATATGCCCAAAAGTACTCCATACATTTATACACAGACGGATCAGATACAAAACGCCACAGAACACTAAGTGGAGGCATATTTTAAAAACTAACAATACAGATGGTTATGCCAACAGACGCATAGTCCAGTAAATGCGCGGCAGGTGGAGAAGCAATAAAAACAGCAGGACTGAACTTTTTTTTTTTTAAACTAAGAGGCCAAACGTATATTTCACAGATTCGCAGTATGTAAGACAAGTACTGAAACACCAAAATATGACAGACCTGTGACAAACTAACAGAAACCCTATCATTAGCAAGCACAATATTCAGTAAAACAGTCGTACACTGGATACCCACCCATAGTAACACCCAAGGAAATTAAATGGCAGACTGACCAGCAAGAGAGGGAGGAGGAATGCAACAAAACGATAGAAGCACAATATACGAAGAAACAAACAAAAAAAGGACACAGATTAAAACTCGCACATAAAGACAACAGGATAGAACAAACCAAAAACAAAAACAGTTGGTGACTACTATAAACTCTCAAGAAACGACCAACTGGCAATCTTCCCACTGAGAGCAGGACAATTCAAGCTGAGACATCATCTATACCAGAAGCTGAAAACTGGCTCAACATATATATGTGCCTGCTGAAAAGAGCAACAGATACAACATTGTATCCTCCACTCTTGCCAGCTATACACCCCACAAAGGCAAAGGACATGGCCAAGAAAACCAGATTCCTACAGGAGAAGCTCTATGGCGATGATGAAAACTTGAGACGAACTGCAGCATCTGTGAGAACAAATGGTATCGGTGACTGAATGAAGCTCGAAAAAGAAACTCAAGTCTGATAATACAATAATTTCATGCGAATTCCACTTCTTATAAAACAAAGAAAAACTTGACATTAACTATTTGTAAGATTTTAGGGTGCGATCTGGAACGTCTAGAAAACAAGATGAAAGTGAGAGACATTAATGTGTATCATTTTGAAGTCTAAACAAACACGCTTAGACTGAATAAATAGTCGCTATGTGACTGAATTTTAATATTTTAATTCCGTTTATTAGGCCCGTGCATAATGAAAGAACACAGCGAAAACTCTGACAGTTGCCTGATATGAGAAACAGATAAACTGGACCCTATATATACTTAGAACTCTGAGCAATAAATAAGCTACACCTACATTTACAAGGTCCGACAATTAAGTAATGAGACTAATTACATAAAAAAAATAAAATAAACAACAGTTGAAGATATGACCTGTCAAAGTAAGCCACTTGTGCATTTATACAGTGAGTGGCACGATCTAACACACACTGGAACGAGCTCTGAAGTTCTTCTTCTTGCCATGGCTCTTCAACTCGGTGTTACGGCCCTTCAGATGTCATTAGTATCGTCAAAGAAGCGTTCTTTCAGTTGCAAATTTAATTTTGGGAATAGAAAATAATCGCAAGGAGACAAATCTGGTGAATAGGATGGATGGTTGAGAATACACACTTGTTTTTTGGCCAAAAACTCCTGTACAACTACCACCCGGTGAGCCGGTGCATTATCATAAAGAAGGAAAATACTGCCAGCTGTTGAATACTTGGAGAATACTTTTCAACAGGCGTTTCAAAATACGTAAATAAACTTAGGCAGTGACAGTCTGCCCCACTGGAAAAAAATTCTTTGTGGATAACTCCTTTGTTGTCGTAGAAGCACAACAACATTGTCTTCACTTTCGACTTTTGAAGAATTTTCTTTTTGGCCTTTTGGTGATGATGATGACTTCCACTGAGTACTTTGGCGTTTAGTTGTGGGATCATAGCGGAATATCCATGTTTCATCCTCTGCAGCAATCAAAGTTAAGAAAATGTTTATTTCAGCGACACATTTTGATGATGTCTTTTGCGTACTCAACACGCTGATGTTTTTGGTCATCAATGTGGTAGAAACCGGCAAGCAACTTTTTTCTTGCACAAATCTTCCATCAAAATTTTACGAATGGTTTCTCGATTATCACCAAATTCATTTGCCTTCATCCTCACAGTCAAACAACGATATTCTTGTATCCGTTCTCTGACTTTTGCAATGAGTTCCTCATTACGAACAGAAATTGGGCGTCCGTATCTACTTGCGTTTGTAATCGTTTCCACACCACTTTTTAACCTGAATATCTATGCACAATTATTGAGGAAAGACGCTGGCGATGGTTGGGACATGTGCTCCGAATGACTGACAACTCACTACCAAAAATAGCACTAAGATGGACACCACAGGGGAGCAGAAGTAAGGGTAGACCAAAAGAGACATGGAGAAGAACAACAGAAAGGATGTTGAGCAATAGAGGGCTCACCTGGGCAAGAGCAGAAAAAAAGGCGAAAGACAGGCATTTGTGGAAAACCTTTGCGGAAGCCCCATGTGCCCTGGGCACTTAAGGTTCAGAGAGAGAGAGATCTATGCACAAAATAAACAATTATCCCAATAAACTTTTCGCATCAATTCAACTGTCTCAATGGCACTTTTTCCGAGTTTTAAACAGAATTTAACGTTAGATTTTTAGTCCATGCTGATTACGTAACAATCCACTTCTAACTAGGTCAACAAAATGGCGGCACTGTTTGCCGTCTGCTTATCAGGCGGCTATGAAATGTTGCCAGATCATAGATGAAGGTTGCCTCTTTGGATTGCATGCTTTGATTATCAGATGGTATTTTTGTCTTGGCCATAATAAAATCAGTCTCATTACTTAATTGTCGGGTCTTGTATGTATAGGTCTGAGAAACTAGTAAATTGAACCCGCATGCACTTAGAGCATCTGATAAATATATATGTTGGATCCACATATATTTAAAGATCTGTACAGCAGATAAGCTGGACCCATATATACTTAGAACACGGTGCAGAACTATAGAAAATGATGGAATTAAAAATCTTTAAGACAGAACAAACCAGACGAAACTGTTGCAACTTCACATCTGATTGTGAAGCTTTCAAGCATAAGCAATCGCTCAAACGGAACTAAATTATTGTACCCAAGAATAAATGGTCTTGTTTGAAAATGTAGTCAGTGATATCTGCTGAGAAACAGGAATAAAACCAAGAGCTAAGTGATATTACAAACTTAACTGGGTAAAGAGGCGTGTGCTCTTTGCAAAGAAAAAGCCACGATACAGCGAGTATCAAATTATACAAATTCAGTAAATTAAAGAATCCGAAAATAAGCCTATATACTCAAGTTCAGCCAGTCAGAGAATTAGTTCGAGGTCAACATCAAGACAGTCTGGAGATCCCAGTTATCCACTATTTGCGAATCTCCTGGGAGAAGAGTTTGGTGAAAAGGAGCAGAGAGTAATGGAAAAGGAATTACCCACTCAACAAAGCGTATACTGACTCGCAACGCTTGGACGAGTCATCAAGTTCATTATCAGCCATCGGCGAGCTCAATCACTTCCGCCCGCGCCAGCAGGGTCATTAATCACACTTCGGTAACAATAAACCCCTTTACAGAGCGTCCCTTTTGCTCTTCTTTCGGTAGCAATCAAAAGCAATGTGTGAATCTCCAGTGAATGTCGATGAGTCTGAAGTTGGATCTGTTTCCGATCACTTGTAGGTGTCATCACATCACGGCCGGAACCAGATCACCACTCAGCATCATTCCAGCTTTTTATCTCGTGAACATCAGAGTGGAGCCGGCGCTCTTTAATGTGATCATCAAAACGTTCTCTAGATCAGTGATATTTAAACTTTGATCTTTGAATTTAAACTTTCATCTATGGATCCAGCTGGAGCCTAGAGAGCCTCAGAATGGGCCTTGAGTTTTGAGATGTAGTATCCAGAAACACTTCCAAAATTTAAAGTAAATCTTACATAAACAGAACTGTCTACATAAAAAGGGCACTGTTATTATTATTTTTTAGATTATCATACGCACAACCCCCCCCCCCCCCTCCAATCCCTCGTGTGGTACCCGAGACCTGGCCACTTGCCTGGTGAGCGAAGAATAGGACCACTGTACCCTACCAAGCGTAATAGTAAAAGGCGACTAAAGAGGATTCAGCATAGGGCCAGCAACCCTACCCAGCAAGAAAACATCAAACTGCTGCTGGGGAGTGTGGGAGGGGGGAACAAACGCAGGTGAAGGAGTAAAGGAGTAAGGAGGGTAGGCCAAATGAGACAGAGAAGAACAACAGAGAGGATACTGAATAACAGAGGGCTCTTACCTGGACAAAAGCGGGGGGGGGGGGGGGGGGCGAAGGGCAGGTGTTTGTGGGAAACCCTGGCGGGGGCCTCAAGTTCCTTGGACACTAAAGATTCAGAGAGAGAGAGAGAAAGAGAGAGAGAAAGAGAGAGAAAGAGAAAGAGAGAGAAAGAGAGAGAGAGAAAGAGAGAGAGAGAGAGAGAAAGAGAAAGAGAGAGAAAGAGAGAGAGAGAGAGAAAGAGAGAGAGAGATCATATGCAACATTTCTTTACCTACGATTTATAAAAATAATATATAAGCAACAATAAACGAGTAGGTTAAACGATATTATTTCTACAGTCAGGTTTTAAAAATTGACACAACCGGACCTGGCGAATTAATCTGTATATATTATGAGCTGACAGAGCTAATTTTAGATAATAATCAAAATTCAGATTTAAATATGCGCATATTTTCATTTGATTTCTACGTCTTCATCGGAGAGTGTGTGTGGATTCGTACATCGAACTTAGTGTGCCCAAAGATCTAAGACAGAAATCATGCATGTAAGATAATGTGTCAAATAGTGCTCCATCATGCATGTTTTCCAAGTATTTTCTTTCTGGTTTTATTGCAATATTACCATATTATTTATAATAAGACATCTATGATGTTATAATTAATAAAAAAGTTCATCTCCAGACTTTGTTAACGTTAAAACCAGTGGACCCTGAAGATATTCTGGACTACAAAAGTTTGAATATCTCTCTTGAAGATCAAACTGTGGACGGTAAGCTGGTTCTAAGCGTATTTCATTAGTACCGACGGCCGAAGTGATTGTTTTTTCAGTCACAGAGTGTTGAGTTTTTGTCAGCAGCAAATCCACCATAATCTTCATTGTGACACCCACCAGAATCATCATCCATCACTATAATCTTCACTGTGGTAACCACCAGAATCATCATTCATCACTACAATCACACCATGTGGTTCCAGTGTCCCAAAGTCCTGAATGTAGCAGTTCTCAAGAGCTAAGCGGCTTCTGTCATCTGCGTGACACTGCTTGATGGCTGTTACCAGAAAATCAGATTTGCTTCTATGGTTGGGACCACTGAAATGATTGCGGACTGATTTAGAAGCATGCTGAGTGATATAACTTATAAATATAGTTTATACATTCTGCAAGATGGAACGATGCCATCCAAGCGAGCTCCGTTTGAGAATTGAAATACACTCCATAACGTCCATCCCGCTCTCGCTGGTCCAGTTTCTGTGTCATATCTTTAACCGTTTGTATACCGTTCATAAAGAAAACGCAACAAATATGATGTTGTGATTTAAACTGAAGTTTGCTGATCAGACAAGGGCATATTGCCTGAAACGTTCACTTGGACATCAACTTCACGTGCTGAGCTGAATTGTACTCAGCAGATGATTCATGAGCACAGAAAAGCGACACTAGTCAAAACAGCATTTTTGACAATAACTCATGACAGGTTCACGAGAATCCCGTGAAACTTACTGAACACAAAACTCACTGACCATGTTATTGAATGCCTATGAAAGATTGACGCTCCTCGAATCAATTCATTTGAAAATTCAATGCATAAGTATGGCTCATCTCACTGCAGAACGACTCATCATCACTGGACGTTTACAGACTGGACAGTCACAAAGTATAGTGGCCAGACAATTTAATGTGCTTAGAAGCACAATTAGTCGCCTTTGGAGACGATTTCAAGAAACTGGCTAAGTTGCAGACCGGCCGCGCAGTGGAAGACCCATAGTCACAACTTCTGCCGAAGACCGCTTCATACGGCTGCGTCACCTCAGGAATCGATTTGCATCTGCGTCCTCAACAATCCAGTCAATGACAGCAGCTCGTCGAATTTCAGATTAAACGGTCAGGAACCGGCTGCACGACGCTGGTCTTTGGGCTAGAAGACCCTACAGAGGTCCTGTTCTAACGAACTGGCATCGCCAGAACCGACTGCACTGGGCGAACCAGCATCGTCAATGGACCGTTACGAATGATTGGAGAAGGGTTTGGTTTAGTGATGAATCATTCTTTCTGCTCCAGCGACACGATAGACTGAGAAAAGTTTACGGCAGAGTCCATGAGCGCTACGCCCAGAACTGTGTGGATGAGACTCCTCCACATGGTGGTGAAGGTGTACCGGTGTGGGGGACGATCAACTTCACTGGGAGAAGTGACCTGGTGCAAATTGAATGACGCCTGAATGCCCAACGATACGTCGCTGAAATTCTTCATCCTCACATCCTTCAATTTCTGGCTGCACCAGGGTCGATTTTTCATCAGGATAACGCTCGACCTCATGTGGCAAACTCACCACCCAGTTCCTCGCTGACAACAACGTCCAGACCTTTCCGTGGCCATCCATGTCATCAGACATGAACCCAATAGAACACTTATGGGATTAACTCAACAGATAAGTCCGCCAGCAAGATGTGGCGTCAACCAATCTCCGACAGTTGTCTCTTGCACTGCGGGAAGAGTGGGCAGCCATCCCACAACAACAGATCCAACGGCTAATCGGATCCATGTCAAGGAGATGTTCTCTGATACAGGCCAGAGGAGGCCATACACCTTACTGAAACGGACGCCTCAGTCGCAAAGAATAAAAGTCCAAACCAAATTTAATGAACATCATTTTATTGCCAAGGTCTTAAACTTTCCTCATGCCAAGATTGAAACACTAATTCCGTAAAATAAAATTTTGATACAGGTTTGAAATTTGGTGTCCATTATGACTATAGTAGTGTTGCGTTTCTTTTTTTTGAAAAGTGTATTTCCAAAGTCCGGACAGTTTGTACACAAAGACAGAGCAACGTAACTTTTCGGGAAAAAAATTTGTTTTCATTGGTAAAATTATTTCCGAGGGTATCAGTGTGGACATCCAGAGCTGTGTAGGTCAGTCTAGACCTTCGGCGCGTCAAGTCTCCCTACGTCTCCACAAAGCACGTGACATGGCTTACGTTCCACGTGAAGTAATCATTTCATTGTAGCATCCGCCAGAGAAACGACACGAGCTGGCGACAGGGTAGTCTTGTGACCTCCAGATCAATTAGACAGCGTTAGCTATTCACTGGAGTCTAAAATGTTCGTCTGAGGGGTGCCAGTCGGGGCCCCGTCAGTGAGAAATTTCATAAACCTACGCAGAATTCATCCCCGCCCCCTCTCCTCGTTTAACTTTTTCATAAATAAAAATAACAAAAATTCATTGAGCCCATCCTTGAAACAAGGAAACCCCTCGATCTCATCATTAAAACAATGAAAACCCCCGGAGCCCACACTAAAACAGAAAACCCATGAAGCCTATCTTTAAAACAAAGAAAACCCAAGGAAAACCCCCTTAAACCAAGAAAAGCCCTCCGAGCCTAGCCTTACAATAAGGAAAACCCTCGAGCCCACCATTAAAACAAGGAAAACACCTCGAGCCCACCTTCAAATCAAGGAACAACCAAGGAAAACCCCCTTAAACCAAGAAAAGCCCTCCGAGCCTAGCCTTACAATTAGGAAAACCCCTGGATCCCACCTTTAAAACAAGGAAAACCCCTCGAGCCCACCTTTAAAACAAGGAAAACCCCTCGAGCCCACCTTTAAAACAAGTAAAACCCATCGAGCCCACCTTTAAAACAAGTAAAATCCATCGAGCCCACCTTTAAAACAAGGAAAACCCTCCGAGCCACTCTTAAAACAAGGAAAAACCTCCAAGCCTACCCTTAAAACAAGGAAACCCTCCGAGCCTATCCTTAAACAAGGAAAGCCCTCCGAAACCAAATAAAAACAAGGAAAGCCCTCCGAAACCACGTAAAAACAAGGAAAACTCTCCAAGCCTAAACAAGGAAAGCCCTCCGAAACCACATAAAAACAAGGAAAACTCTCCAAGCCTAAACAAGGAAAGCCCTCCGAAACCACATAAAAACAAGGAAAACTCTCCAAGCCTAAACAAGGAAAGCCCTCCGAAACCACATTAAAACAAGGAAAACTATCCAAGCCTTAAAAAGGAAAGCCCTCCTAAACCACATTAAAACAAGGAAAACTATCCAAGCCTAAAAAAGGAAAGCCCTCCTAAACCACATTAAAACAAGGAAAACTATCCAAGCCTAAAAAAGGAAAGCCCTCCTAAACCACATTAAAACAAGGAAAACTATCCAAGCCTAAAAAAGGAAAGCCCTCCTAAACCACATTAAAACAAGGAAAACTATCCAAGCCTAAAAAAAGGAAAGCCCTCCGAAACCACGTTAAAACAAGGAAAACTATCCAAGCCTAAACAAGGAAAGCCCTCCTAAACCACATTAAAACAAGGAAAACTATCCAAGCCTAAAAAAGGAAAGCCCTCCTAAACCACATTAAAACAAGGAAAACTATCCAAGCCTAAACAAGGAAAGCCCTCCGAAACCACATTAAAAACAAGGAAAACTCTCCAAGCCTAAACAAGGAAAGCCCTCCGAAACCACATTAAAAACAAGGAAAACTATCCAAGCCTAAACAAGGAAAGCCCTCCTAAACCACATTAAAAACAAGGAAAACTCTCCAAGCCTAAACAAGGAAAGCCCTCCGAAACCACATTAAAAACAAGGAAAACTATCCAAGCCTAAACAAGGAAAGCCCCCCGAAACCACATTAAAACAAGGAAAACTATCCAAGCCTAAACAAGGAAAGCCCTCCGAAACCACATTAAAAACAAGGAAAACTCTCCAAGCCTAAACAAGGAAAGCCCCCCGAAACCACATTAAAACAAAGAAAACCCTCCGAGTCCCAGGTGTAAGACACTGACTGAAGCCCCCACTCCTCATGGGCCCCAGTGTTAGTACTGGTGGCGCGGTCATTTCTGACGACTCGAACAAGGGAAAATGACGACCTGGACTATTTCCTCTAGAAGAGAGTCGTACCCCTCCCTTCCCCTCTTTCCCCCCCCCCCCCCCCCCCCCCCCAGGCATGCAGGCAGTGGTGGGCAAGACAAAATGTCGTTTTCCTGTAATAACAGGAAATACGTTGTATGTATTGGGTGGGAGCAGAACATTTCAGAACTAGAAAAGAGATTACACGCAGAAACAAGCAGAGACTGGGCAGTATCTTGGCTGTTTAGAACTGCCGCTGTTTGTGTTGTTCACGTGGTCCACAGAAAATACAGTGCTGCAAATAGCTTCTTTGGTTCATTCTACAGATACTAAATACTTCAGATAACAGCATCATCATGCGCCATGGTGGAATGCGAAAAGTCGTCTGTTCTCACTTTAAAGATCTGTTAAATTCATAGTACGATTCTTACACATGACGTATAACAATTAACTTTCTCTCACTGTCTTTGCTCAATTTTAAAGGACCAAAAGACATACCTGGAGTGGGACGGATTGGGGGAGTGGGGGTCTTATCTGACGATCTGAGGAGTTTTGTTATTTCGCTCTTTACAACAGAGAGTGTATCACGCCGAATTCTTTCATTATCAATTTTTTTTTTTCCGATTTGATTGTCCAGTTGCATGCTAGTCTACTCCAGTACCTGTTCTAGCATGGCTGATGTATTTGTCTGTCTGTCTGCAGACAGGCTTCTTAAGAAGGAAAAAAAAACATTAAATCTACTCGACAAGGTCAAGTCAACTTTGTATCTTACACAAGGGAAGAACTGAGATTGAACTCCACCAAAAAAAAAACAAAACATGCACATCAGATGTTCTTAACCTCTAGAAGGTTACAGTCAACTTTCAAAAGCATATTTTTGCCACTCTTAGGGTACAAGTATAGTATTATACTGTTGCCAAGCTTAGACAACTTTTACAGCGGTCGCGACAACACATTAGCGCAAATTCAAACCTCTTTGTGACTGAATAGTCGAGTCGGTGTGTACCATATTGTGACAAACGGTTAAGAGAATGACAGTGGAAAGACTTTTTTGTTTGTTTGTTTGTGTTTGTGAATCGAACTCCACAAGAGTTTGGGAGAAAGAAAAAATGAACTCATCTGTATTATCCTGCGTACAAACTCTAAAGAGCCAGTGAACAATACTGAATTTATACTAACAGAGCTCTACCTTTTCACACAATTTCGTAATCAAAGAAAGCAAAAGTAAGTGGGGGTTATTTTTTTTATTTCTTCATGTTTTTGATTAGATCGTTTGTACTTAAAGTTCAGTTATACCGCCAACGTGGGAGTTATGAACCTATCAGACCTATCATAAATAAAACGATGCCGTGAATTTGTCGTAAGACAAAATTAAGTGCTCTCCGTTCACATGAATGAATGACCCCGGGTTGAGTTAATATCTTTTAAATTCATCACACACGTTCACACGCCTTCCTCATTTATTCGTGAACTCTCAAATAATATTAAATGTTACTATATGACATATCGCTCGGTTTCCTGATCAGGTGGTGCCGGGTTCAGTCCCAGTAGTGGGATTTTTTTTCTTCTGGTACACACCGAAAAGGCCCTCGGGTTCACCCAGCCTCTAAAAATGGGCACCAGAGAAATCTGGGAAGATAAAGTGGCCAGGCGTGATGCTGACCACATCACACGCGAAAGGTCATGGAAAATACGGGCCTAACACCGTATTCCCCAACACGCCTTAAACTTGTATACTGAAAATATAATGAGGAATGTTAGAGAAGATGTAGGC
This sequence comes from Achatina immaculata, assembly GCA_009760885.1. Lineage (NCBI taxonomy): Eukaryota > Metazoa > Mollusca > Gastropoda > Stylommatophora > Achatinidae > Lissachatina > Lissachatina immaculata. The sequence continues at coordinate 60,919,459 of CM019691.1, read as the reverse complement.
ATATTACGATGCCATACAAATTGGAGGTTATGAAATACCAGAGATTAGATATGCTGATGACACAGTATTACTATCTACAACATAAAAAGGAATGGAAAAACTAATTATATCAGTCCGTAAGAATAATGAAGAGCAAAACCTCGGTCATAATGCGAAGAAAATTAAATTGATGACAACTGACAAAACAAATAAGGCAGCTGAAACATGTATTAGTGAGGATAGATACTGCTCTCCTGTAGGCCTCTCGGTTGTAATCAAGATGCCCTGCTGCTGATGCATCCATTTGCAGACCATCAACGATGTCTTACAACCATCTTCGCCTTGGTCTTCCTTTCTTTTCCCCGTTATGTACCCTTCCAGGATGGTCTTCTCTAGATTATTATGACGTTTAATCTGTCCAAAATATTTAAGTTTTCTCTCTTTAATCCTCTTTACTAGCCAGCCTTATTCAATATTAAGTTCTTGCAGTATGGATATTTTTGTTCTTTTTTGTGTCCATGATATTTGAAGAACTCTTCTGTACCATTTACATTCAAAGGCATTTATGTGTTTCTCAGCTGTTTTGTTAAGTGTCCAGGTCTCACAGGCATATGTCGAGGTGGAAAAGATGATTGCCCTTAAAATCTTATTTTTGTAGTTCTGTCTGTGTTCTCCATAGATTCTTTAGTTCTTTTACTTTCTGAAGAACAATAGATGCCCTCCTTTTAATTTCCCTCATTGTATCTCGATTATTAGTTAGTAGTGATTCAAAATATTCAAAACTTTCCATTTCTTCCAATTTTTCCTCATTGATACATATTTCAGTTGCCTTATTTGTTTTGTCATTTGTCATCAATTTAGTTTTCTTCGCATTAAGATAGAGGTTTTGCTCTTCACTATTCTTACAGACTGACATAATTAGTTTTTCAATTTATACAATTTAAATAAGTAAGGCGAAAATATGCACCCCTGACAGACCTTGTTTTATGTCAAACCAAGTTGTTGTTTAACAATTTATTCTTACTGCTGCTTGTTAATCTAGATACAGTGATATTAATATCAAATGTATTGGTAATCCCATTTTTTCCATTATTTCTCGAAGTTTCTTGTGTTGTACAGAATCAAATGCCTTTGAATAGTCTATAAAGAATAAATATAGATTCAGATTAAACTCTCTGCATTTCTCTATTCTTAATCTTATATTGAATATATGATCTCTCGATCCTCTTCCTTGCCTGAAACCAGCTTGGACCATATTGACTTCTTCTTCTACTTTCTTGCGAAGTCTACCCATTATGATTTTTAACACAATTGTACTGGCATGACTAATCAGGGCAACAGTTCTGTAGTTTGTGCATAATTTCAGGTTCCCCTTTTTTGGCAGTGGTATGAATACAGTTCTTTTCCATTCTTTTGGCCAAATACCTGAATGCTATATCTTTGTACATAGTACATGATAGATTGTTGCACATTCCTTTCTTCCTGTTTTAATAAGTTCAGCTGTTATCTCATCACATCCTGGTGATTTACCATTTTTCAGATTCTTTATTGCCCATAAAACTTCTTCTATTGTCGGTTCGGGTTCTTTTTCCTCCAATAATAATTCACATTGTTGATTTCTGCTTCCACAGTCGGTTGTTTCATACATTCCTTTGCAATATTCCTTCCATCTTTCTAGAATTTCCTCTGTCTCTGTCAAGGTATTCCCCATCTCATCACAAATTACATTTAGCTTAGGTGTGACATTTCTCTTCAATGTCTTCATTTCTTTAAACATTTCACTATCTCTTCCACACTTCTGCTGAAGTCCTTCTATTCTTTCACAACAATCTTGTATGTATTGTTGTTGTTGTTTGTTTTTTTTTGGTTGTTGTTTGTCTTGTCTTATGTTTCTTCGTACTTCTTGTGTTAAAGATTTATATTCCTCTTTGTTGTTGTTTGTCACAATGTCCTCTTTGTTGTTGTTTGTCACAATGGAAACATTGCGTCTTCATTTCACTACATTGTTTTATCAGTTCTAGTATGCCTGCTGTAATCCATTCATTCTTTTGTGTTTCCTTTAGGAGAACCACGTCTTTAGTTGTTGTTATTAAGATATCTCTGGCCTACGTAGCCAATTCATCTGGTGTCATTTCCTCCCGTACAGCCATCAGGATTTTGAAATTATTCTTCACTTCTATACCATATTGTACTGGTACTTTTGTATGATCTTGATCCCCTAACTGTCTTTTTTATCTTTATCTTCATGTCTGCTATTAATAACTCATGGTTCGTGTCACAATCAGCACCTGGTAAAGTTTTTGCTGACGTTATACTTAAATCATCGGATTCTCTGTACTAAAATGTAACCTATTTTATTCTTGGTTTTCCCATCAGGTGATGTCCATGTGTAAAGTCTTCTTGGATGTTGTTTAAAAAGTGTGTTAGCGATCATTAGCTCATTTTCCACGCAAAACGCCATTAGATTGTCACCTGCCTCATTTCTGTGTCCTATGTTAAATTTCCCCACAACATATCCTTTGTTTTCTGCTCTTTCTGTCACAATCTTTGCATTAAAATCCCTCATTATTAATAGAATATCATTGTCCCGTACCTGGTCTATCATCGTTTGCAGGTTATAAAAGTCTTCTACTTCCTCTTCTTCTGATGCTGATGTAGGTGCATATACCTGGATAATTGTTACATTTCTAGGAGTGCCCTTAAGTCTGAAGATTCTATCATTTACTGGATTGTAACCGAGTAATGCTTTTGATGTTAATACAGTTCCTCATTACGAACAGAAATTGGGCGTCCATGTCTAGTTGCATGTGTAATCGTTTCGACACCACTTCTGAATCGTGAATACCACCTGAACATCTGTGTAAGAGATAAACAATTATCCCCATAAACTTGTTGCATCAATTCAACTCTTAATGGCACTTTTTCTGAGTTTTAAACAGAATTTAATGTTAGCTTTTTGCTCTATGCTGAGCAAGTAACAATGCACCTCTAACTAGGTCAACAAAATGGAGGCTTGTTTGTCGACTGTTTATCAGGCGGCGATGAAAAGGAAGGCTGCCTCTTTGGATTCCATGCTTTGCTTCATAGATGGCATTTTTGTCTTGGCCAAAACAAAATAAAATCAGTCTCATTACTTAATTGTCGCACCGTGTATGTGTGTGTATGTGTGTGTGTATGTGTGTGTGTGTTTGTGTGTGTAATGTTTAAGAAGAATTCGAAAAATATTTTGGCCAAACACCATAAGAAAGAATATCTTGTTGGCAGAAATGCAGATGAAGCCACTGACTGCGGAAAGACGCTGGCGATGGTTGGGACATGTGCTCCGAATGACTAACAACTCACTACCAAAAATAGCACTAAGATGGACACCACAGGGGAACAGAAGTAAGGGCAGACCAAAAGAGACATGGAGAAGAACAACAGAAAGGATGTTGAGCAATAGAGGGCTGACCTGGGCAAGAGCAGAAAAAAAAGGCAAAGGACAGGCATTTGTGGAAAACCCTATATGCCGTGGGCACTTAAGGTTCAGATACATATATATATATATATATATATATACGACTACGGCTTTCTTGGTGTTATAGATTGTCAAGTATTTGACTATATTATTAGGTAGCGCTGTCTTCTTATTCTTTTAACACTTTTCCGAGCTACTGAAGTTCACTGCTGCTGACAAGACACGACTGCGTTGCTCTCTGTTCTTGATCTTTTCTTGCCAGCTGTGACATCCAAGAGCTCGTATCCTCGTCTAGGTTGTCTCCCCACAGTTGTCTAGGTCACTGGTTCTCGGCCCAAAGATGGGCCGTGACAGGGAGTATTGTGGGCCGCGGTGAAGTCTCAAAGAGAGAGAGAGAGAGAGAACAGGAGATACAATAAAAAATTATTCCGCAATTTTTCACGCAATGCATAGGGACAGACTGCACGGATGCAAGCCACAGAATTGTAGGTCGCTTTATTAGTATGTCCGCAGTGCGGCTACTGGAGAAAGGATGGTCAAGATAGCGTTTCTTCCAGCATCAAACAGAAATGTGACCTACATAAAAAGACGGCATCGCTTTTGAAGTGCGACACCGGCGTCTTTCTGACCGTGTTGCTGAAACTTGCAGTTTTACAATGTAATTTTAGAGAACAGTCGGGGTAGATTTAGCGAGAGAGCAGAAGTGAATATACTTCTCAGCAATTGCATTTTAGTTTAAAAATCATATTTCGTTGGCTTGAGAGCCGCTATTCGGTCTTGGTACCGTGTGTAATTCGTATTGGATCGTATTGGATTAATCACCGGATTCTAGTTATCCACGTAGTGATCGTGGAGACTTTTCGGATAGCCTTTTTTGTTCAAAATTGTTTACACTTTAAAACGTTAGGCGCTAAAATGGATCGATTTGTGAAACGTAAGCCTTTGACTCACCAAAAATATTGATACTAATGGCAGCGAAAGTCAATGTGATCGAGACGACGTTAACGTTGATACTTGTAAGAAAACTAAATACGCTCGAACGACAAAAATCTGCCACCGTATGTTATTTGTTTGGAAATTCTCTCTAATGGGCAATGAAGCCGTCGAAATTGCTTCGTCGTCTAACTACAAGACTTCCAGATCTACAGAATAAAACCAAAGAACTTTTCGAACTTAAAGCCGAGGAATATAGTAAACAGAAGACAGTGTTAAAAACAAGAGCCATTCTCAACGAAAAAGCTCCTAAAGCATCGTACCTGATTGCCCAGAGAATCGCAAAATCACAGAAACCGCACACGATTATAGAAGAACTTATCAATCACACCACCCACAGCAAGTGTTGCGATGTGTGACGTATTGTTCAGCTCAGAATACGCAAGAAAACTGAAAAGCATTCCTATCTCGAACGATATTGTCCGCAGAAGAATATCTGAAATGTCCGAGGACATTGTTACGCAGCTAACTGAACGATAACAATCTACTAAGTTTGCTATTCCGTTAAATGAGTCAACTGACATTGCCGGCGAGTCACATGTGCTTTTATATGTTCGCTATTGGTGGCAAAATAGTATGCAAGGGGGATTTCTTTTTTTACAGATCACTGCCAGCGAGAACGACGGCCGATGAAATATTTCGTGTCTTAAACGATTTTTTCACAACTTTTGGACTGTGGTGGATGAATTGCATCGACGTTTGCACCGACTGTGCTGCCACAATGACTGGCCACAACAGTGATGGTGTAACTCGAAAAAAAGCAAATATCACCCGAGATTATAAGCACTAGCTGCATGATCCATCGTGAGGCACTCGCTTCAAAGAAGTTGAGTGAAACTCTGGGATCTGTATTCGAAGACTGTGTTCGGATTGTAAACTTCATAAGAAGTAGAACGGTGAAAAGTCGATTATTTGCTCAACTGTGTATTGAGTCAGATGCAGAACACAAGCATCTCCTATTGCACTCGGCTATGCGTTGGCGTGTCCAGAGGAAAAGTTCTTGCAAAGGTGTGAGAGTCCCGTAATGTGATATATGCCTTTGAATGCAAAAGATGCAGGATAACTTATATTGGTGAAACTGGTCTCAGAGTAGGTGACCACATGCAGAAACATCTGTATGATATCACTCAGCATGCTTCAAAACCAGTCCCTAATCATGTCAGCGGCCCCACCCAGAGAGGCAGATTCTCCTCCTCCACAATCATATTTCCTAAGTTCCACTCCTTTCTTATTTGTAATACATAGTTCAAAACCTTCTCATAGCATCAGATTACAAACCATCTACTCCAGCTATAATCACCTATTCCACCTTCTCCCTGCTAGATTATCATTGTATCACTTTCTCCCCATCCATGTTCCTCCCCTCCCTCCCCAAACCCATTTGCGACCCACCTATTACATATCACAAGTCTCTATTTAAACATTCTCTTCATTCCACCATGTGCACTTCTGAACACAGGCTCTTACAAGTCACAGCTAAATGCTCCATTTATTTTATTTATTCTTTGTTTTCCATTTCTATTTTTAATAGAATATTCAGTATAAAGCGGAACGAATTCAAGAACAACGCAGAGATGAGACAAATGAGCAAACAACAACCTGTCTCATGGGTGATCAGAAAAAGAAGATGGGCATATATCGGTCATGTGATGAGAAGAAACAATCAGAGAATCCCCAAACAAGCTATCAAGTGGGACGCAACAGGCCAAAGAAAAAAAGGTCGACCACGTGAAACTCTAAAGAGGACATTGTTAAGAGAGGCCAGTTCAGTGGGCATAACATCCCTTGATGAGATTGAAAAACTCACAGAAGATAGAAAATCTTGGCGAATTATCATGAGGGGCCTATGTGACGTTTAGCGCCACGGGAAGGATGTAAGATTAAGAGTTTTTAACATAGCATTCATGTGAATTTATATTTTATCTTCTCTCTCTATTCCTTCGTCCTGTGTGTTTTTGTATGATTAAGGTTCACAACTGAACCAGTCTGTTATTTTTTCATAATGGTTATTTGTAAGCAGAGAATTAATGTGTAGATTTCTTTATTACTCCTTATCTTCCATTGTTGTGTTATAGGGTCTCGTACCGGTCCATAAATTCTTCTCGGGATTCTGTTCTCAAATGTGTGCTGTTTCCGTGTTATATCTTCATCGTCGACTCTTTCATCTTTGGTCTATGTTTAAATGCCAACTTATATTATTATTATTATTATTGAAGCACAGCCACTATGACGGACATAACTTTCTAGTGGCTGTTTCTGTGTGTGTGTTGCTATATGCTTTGCTAGATTCAATGAAGATATGATATGTAGTTGTTATCCAAACTTTTCTCACCTGTTTTTAATGTATGTATGTATGTATGTGTGTGTGTATGTGTGTATGTATGTATGTATGTATGTATGTATGTATGTATGTATGTATGTATGTATGTATGTATTCACCTTTTACAGATACTCATTTTCACTTTTTCTTTTCTGTATTTTATCTTTTTAGCAAAGACCATTAGTTTCTCAAAATTCCGTCAGCATGCGACAGGAATCATAACTGTATTTTCTTTATGGTTGTAAGTAGTTTGCGATGTTTTTTCTTTTTTCTTCTTCTTCTTCTTCTTCTTCTTCTTCGTTCGCTTCTACCACCAAGACTGCACTGTGATCCTGCTGAGTTTACGACTGTGGTCTTCGTTAGGTCCCGTGGTCTCCTGTATGGTCCCCGAGAGGACCACAAGAGGTTCAGAGTATCGCAGAGTTTTAGCCTGTATTCTTGGTGAGTCTCTGAAGCAGGATTGTGTGACACCGTGGTTTTTGTTGCACCAGTTTAGTCTAGAGTTGGACTTTCTCACCGGAAGACCTCGACGTGTTTTGGGTATCAGTGTATCTCCGCTGGGTGAGAGGTGGTAGTCCACCCAGGCCAGAGTTGGACTTTCTCACCGGAAAACCTCGATGTATTTTGAGATACCCGTGTATCACCGCCGGGTGAGAGGTGGTTGCCCATCCAGTCCAGAGTTGGACTTTCTCACCGGAAAACCTCAGCGTGATTAGGATACGCAAACATCCCCGCCGGGTGAGAGGTGGCTGCATATCTAGACTGCCCTGGTCCAGCGTCTCCGACTTCAGCATTTTGCGGTCGTGGCCGCTACCCTTCTTAGTTGTGACCAGGATGGAGCTTTTGTCCAGGAGGACGAATCCTCACCACTAGTGACTTCCACCCCTGGGTTGAGCTGGTTTAGGCATATTATCCCAGTATGGGCGTGTTTGGGACGTGACCGACCTCTAGAGCAGAGGTACCGTGACATGCATAGCCTTCAAGATTCACCCCTGGTGTGAGCCGGTTTAGGCATAATTCACCAGTGTGGGTGTATATCAGGCGTGACCGACCTCTAGAGCGGAGGTGGCATGACATGACTAGCCATCAAGTTCCACCCCTGGTGTGCGCCGGTTTAGGCATATTTAACCAGTGTAGGTGTATTTCAGACATGGCCGGCCTCTAGAGCAGAGGTACCGTGGTATGTGTAGCTCTCGCAGCGATACTACTGGACATACCGATTAAATTTCACTTTATCCTTTCCACCACCTTTTCCCATCGGCGCCGCAGAGCAACCTTTATTTCTTTTCCGCATTTTCTTCCTTGACTGGAAAGAGCTTCACTCCACGCGCGGCATTCGAGGAGTCTCGTGAGCGGTGTCTTAACCTCTGGGATAAGCCGGTTCATGCATTTCACCCGATATGACTGCACTCAGGACGTGGCCGACCTCCAGACCAGAGGTGCCGTGATTTGACTGTTTGCTTCGTTTTATCTTTTCTACCACCTTTTCCAAAGTGGTGCTGCGCGGCAACCCCATTTGCACCTTTCTTCATTGGCCGAGAGGAGCACCACTCCATGCACGGCAGCTAAAGAATCTCGCTAGCAGCGATTTTTCTTTTTTAAATGTATCTTACAACTTTTCCACTTATGAGGTTTGTGTGTGTGTGTGTGTTTTTTTTTTTTTTTCTGGCCAGTCCTTGGTATATGTTGCATCTTTCTTCAGTCCATAGTTTCTGGTGGATTCTTCTTCATCTTATAAAATTATTATTATTACTACTATTATTATTATTATTTCCACGTGTCTCAAGCGTATATTAACACCGGCTCCATACAGAGAACAGAATCAGACTTTCATGAGCCGAAGGTCTTGGAAATACGGGCCTAACCCCATATCACCAATATGCCTTAATCGCATGGAAACTGCGATTTTACATTTACCAATATAGATCTGTTTTCATTTTACGTACATAATTTTGCTAGTTTATTCAGATTCTAAGCTTCAAAAACAAATTGCTTGTAAAAACGTCTTTTTTAAAACAGTTCTCGGAATAACATATCTTCACACTAATTAAACTAATTAATTGTTTTATTTCTTCCACATTTTCTACAAATCATAAATGCCTGGGTAAAACAGTAAACACGTGTACGGCGCATTGCATGACGGTAGATCATTATATGGAAGATATTTCCTTCTCCAAATATCTCGACCCACGGAGTTCTGTCAACGCGTTTTTTATACCAGGCTTGATAATGGAATGTGAATTCCGAAAAATGGTATCGTAAAATTTACCTCAAATTTACGTCCAGAAGATTAAAGGCCTGCAGGATCTTTTTATGTATGCCAGCGGCGAGAACCGGGTGTAGTTCTTCTGAGGATTAAACAGTTATGGTCGCGAGTGGCCTTGTTCCATGTCTGCTCTCCTTCCAGATTCTAGAGTGTGGGGTAGAGGCTGGTAAAAAAATGAAAAATATGTTAGTCCTTTCAAGTCAAACACATCTAGCCTCGGTTCCTAACAAGCGCTGCGAATCTTGACTATTAATCTTTCGGTTGCTTGGACCGAGCAGGCGACGGAGGGCAACATGTGGCGATATTTTCAGAACCAACTGGAAGGGTGTAGGTCAGTAGTTAGTATAGACCTGCTGTTTTCTAGAAGGAACTTTCAAAATTGGGTTTATGTGGACTTCAGTGATGGAAGAAAACTAAGTCTCGAAACAGGCAACTTAAGGCCCATATATGAAAGGTTTAGCGACATTATAACAGTAGCTAAGGTCCGTCAGGGGTGCATATTGTCACCCTACTTATTTAACTTGTATACTGAAAATATAATGAGGAATGTTAGAGAAGATGTAGACAAAGAATATTACGATGCCATAACAGTTGGAGGTTATGAAATACCAGAGATTAGATATGCTGATGACACAGCATTGCTGTCCACAACACAAAAAGGAATGGAAAAACTAATTATGTCAGTCCGCAAGAACAGCGAAGAGCAGAACCTCTATCTTAATGCAAAGAAAACTAAATTGATGACAACTGACAAAACAAACAAGGCAACTGAAATATGTATCAATGAGGAAAAACTGGAAGAAGTGGAGAGTTTTGAATATCTTGGATCGCTACTAACTAATAATGGAGATACAATGAGGGAAATTAAAAGGAGGACATCTATCGCTCTTCAGAAAGTAAAACAAATAAAGAATCTGTGGAGAGGAGCAGACAGAACCACAAAAATAAGATTTTTAAGGGCATGCATCTTTCCCATAGCAACATATGCCTGTGAGACCTGGACACTTAACAAAACAGCTGAGAAACACATAAATGCCTTTGAATGTAAATGCTACAGAAGAGTTCTCCAAATATCGTGGACACAAAAAAGAACAAATATATCTATACTACAAGAGCTTAATATTGAAGAAGGCTGGCTAGTGAAGAGGATTAAAGAGAGAAAACTGAAATATTTTGGACACATTAAACGTCATGATAATTTAGAGAAGACCGTATTGGAAGGATACATAATGGGAAAAAGAAAAAGAGGAAGACCAAGACGAAGATGGCTGCAAGACATCGTTGACGATCTGGAAATGGATGCAACAGCAGCAGGCCATCTTGCTCACAACCGAGAGGCCTACAGGAGTGCTGTTTGGGAGGCAAAGTTCCGCAAGAGACATGCAAATGAATGAATGAATGAATGAAAGGTCCATTTTCATTTTTTAAATGCTCTCCATCCGCGAGGGTAACTGTAGTTCAGACTTCCTGTAACTCCCCTCCCCCCTTTTTCCTCGCTGTTTAACATACATAAAGAAGTGAATAACATCCTTACTTCGTGATATGGAGACTGTTCTAAGTCACCATGTGATTTCTTTAAAAAAAATATCCATATTACATTAGTCACAGTGAGCACTGATGTACACTCGTTCAGGGACTCTTGTGTACTGAATGTGTAAATAAAGTAATGCATGCTGTCAATGCTTTTGATTTTTATAGCTTCATGTGATGTATCATACTGGCATCATTACTACGATTATTTCAATATTTTTATTATTATTATTATTATTATGTGCCGTGCCGATAGCGTTGGGAATTTTGCTTCTCCATCTTGTGCTGTCCGTGATGTTTCCGATTAATTCAAATGCTTTTTTTTTCCATGGGACTTGGTCCACTGAGATATTTTTCTCTTGGCTTTCCTCTTTTTCTTTTTCTTTCCCAGTCATTACTAGGTTCTCCAACTTCTGTCTTCTCATGACATACCCAAGTTCTCTAACTTCTGTCTTCTCATGACATGTCCAAGTTCTCCAACTTCTGTCTTCTCATGACATAACTAAGTTCTCCTCCAACGTCTGTCTTCTCAAGGCATGTCGAAGAAATTTTGCTTGTCTTTTTCTTATCTTTTTAACTAGTTTTCGGTACCTGAAACTTCTTTCAGGACCTTTTAGTTTGTTTTTCTATCTATCCGGAGTCTTTATTATATCTTTCTCCAAAACTACATCTCTACTGCTTCCAGTTTCTTCGTCATTTTTTTTCTTTTGACTGTACAAGTTTCGCAACAATATAGCAAGTTTGGCTCTATATAGCAGTGTAATACTCTTTTCCTTACTTTTAGCTATGCCTTCTTATTTGTTAGTATCTTCTTTATATTGCAAAAAAGCTGTCTTTGTCTTACCTATTCGTGATTTTATTTTTCATGTATGCGCTTGCCATCAGGTGTTATTGTTGTTCCAAGGTAACTGAATTTTGTTACTTGTTTCACTGTCTTGCCCTTTGAAAGGATGTTGCACGGTGCTATGTTTATTCTTTCCGTTATTACCATCGTTTCTGTCTTGTTTAATCACTGTGTAGCTCTAGGCCTCTTTTATTGCTCTTTTCAATAATCTTATTCACAATTTTCTGCAAACCGATTTCGCTTTCTGCTATTAGAACAGAGTCATCCGCAAATCTCATATTTATTGATATTATGGCGCCTTGCCTATTTTAACTCCTTTCATATTTTTAATGCCTCCCATGATATTTTCGCAGTGTAATGAGAATAGATAAAGTGACATTATGAACTGTTATTTTACGCCTCATGTTATATCCTGATACCCATCTATGTCACTGTTCACTCTTATTGCTCAGTCAACACACACACACACATGCACACACGCAAATTCTGTCTCAGGAGTCTGTGATTTTAGTATTCTCACAGACAGACTTTTTCTTCTTCTCAGCTTTTGAAGAATGTGACAGTTCTGGGATTTCTTGAATTGCTTGATTGACAAGCACGTTTGAATTGGTCTAATATGATCGGTTCACAGAATCCTGGTAAATATCTTATCTGAAAAGGAGTAGAAACGGCCTGGTAACATGGTGAGGTTTATACTTAGCATCTCGTGGAGACTGGATCGTTTTGAAAAAAAAAAATGACGCACGCGATGTATATGACGGCGCGTTATGTTTCATAACTATTCTTACTTGCAGTAGAAGCTCATAACAGTAACACGATGGACTAGAGCAGTGTTTCTCAGTGTGTTGTAGCTGTGCTGGGTGTGCTACTCTGGGGGTTTTTAGGTGGAACGTGCAACCAGTTAACCTTTTAAAATCAGATTTTCTATGGCAGCAGCTCTTTGTGTACGAAGCCACTTTGACTTTTGGGAAACACTGGTTTAAAGAAAGCAGATTTCTTTCTGTTTTACTCTTACATCTGAATGTTCACTTTTGTTACATTTTACCTGTTTTTTTTTTAATGCATGTTTTTATACACGTTTAAAAAAAACGCTCTTCATAATACCATCATCATCATCAGGTGCCGTGCCGACTGTTCACTTCATAATATCATCATCATCATCATCATCAGGTGCCGTGCCGACTGTTCACTTCATAATATCATCATCATCATCAGGTGCCGTGCCGACTGTTCACTTCATAATATCATCATCATCAGGTGCCGTGCCGACTGTTCACTTCATAATATCATCATCATCATCAGGTGCCGTGCCGACTGTTCACTTCATAATATCATCATCATCATCAGGTACCGTGCCGACTGTTCACTTCATAATATCATCATCATCATCAGGTGCCGTGCCGACTGTTCACTTCATAATATCATCATCATCATCAGGTGCCGTGCCGACTGTTCACTTCATAATATGCTTGTTCAAAATTCACCTAGTCCCACCTTCGATGTTTATTATCGGCTGATCGGGTGCACACTGGTCACCTGCCAGATCGGATGCCGCTTAAGTGCTTAAGTTCAAACAACAATCAGATCACCTCTCCTGATTGTGGACCAGCGTAGCCAGATCAAGGCAACAGGTGTGATGAAATGGTTTTTGTTCAACATACTAATTACTGACGTACTTGTATATCAGTCACAGAGACAGACATCTACGCTTCTAGCCTCCAATCCGAAGGGCAATGCTACACACAAGTTTACTCATTATATCGATATATCATCATCAGGTGCCGCGCCGACTGGCGTTGGCTATTATGCTTCTGCAGAGTACACGATCCTTCATGCAGGCCATCAGCTCAGTTGGTGATCTCCTCTCACACCATCCCGTCAGATTGTCCAGTATCATTTCTCTTGGTCTTCCTCTTGATCTTCTTCCTTCTATTTTTCCTGTTGTTATAATATTTTCAATGCCCCCTCTTCTCATCGCATGTCTTACGAAAGTACATTGTCTCTCTCTTATCTTTTTGACAAGATTTTTTTTTCTCTCCAGCTCTTCTCATACATTCTTCATTAGTTATTTTTGCTGTACAGAGGATTCGCAACATTCTTCCACATTTCTGCTGCTTCCAATGATTTTTGTGCACACCTGCCTATTGCCCATGATTCACTTCCATATAACAAGATAGTTTCAATATAGCATTTTAGGACTCGTTTTCTAATATTCATTGATAAGGATGTGTTGGCTAATATGTTTCTCATTCTCTGAAATGCAGTCTTTGCTTGGCCTGTTTTGTTCCCAATTTCTGTTCTGCATTTCCCATCTGACGTTATTACTGCTCCAAAGTATTTGAATTTCTGCACCTGCTTTAGAATAGTTCCATTTAATTTTAGACTGCATGTTGGTGGATTCTGTTTCTTAGATATAACCATAGTCTCTGTTTTTTTTTTTAATGTTCAAAGTAAGGGCTTTCTGTTCACTTTCTTTGGCGACTTTATCCAAGAGGTTTTGCAGGTCTTTTTGGTTCTCAGCTATCAGTACTGTGTCGTCAGCATACCGAAGGTTGTTAATATTGTATCCTCCAATTTTTATGCCTGGTTCTGTGACGATCGTTCTTAGAATATTCTCGCTGTACACAGAAAAAAAGGTCTGGAGATAGTACATATCCTTGTCGCACCCCTTGTTTTATAGGTTGATATTTTCCAGTTCTATTTTCAACTCATATTGCTGCTTCTTGCTGCCAGTATAGATGTTTTACAGTCCACAGGTCTTTGCCGTCTATATTGATGTCTTCAAGCATTTTAATAATTGCATTATGTTTCACCTTGTCGAATGCCTTGTTGTAAATCAATGAAGCATAATTACAGATCTCTCTGTACTTATATATATATATTCACATGAAGCTACTTCAAAACTTCAACTTAATCCTGTATTTTATACTCAGCCCACTCTAAACTTCGTCTATGTTCTGCTCTGCTAATGAAAACTTCATTTCAAGTTTTCTGTTAGATCAAAGCACACTAATTCAAAACTTTAAATCTCTTTTGCTACTGACCACTTAACTTGGGTGTGGGTGTGTTTTTCAAGCGCGCCCAGTTCAAAGAAGTACTAAACTAGCGCCTCCTTTTCTTCCGACTTTTTTTTTTTCCTCCAGTTTTACCGAGGAGCCAAGGCTTTTCCTCTTAGCCAGAACTTTACCAGAATCACCAACAGCTGCCCTACTTCAGTATAACACGCCAAACAAAACCAAATCCGAAACCAAAACAGTCCTTAGCAAACTTAAGAAGAGGAGCTACACCTGGTACTTGATCGTTTCTTTAATTTATGACCCGGTGTGCCAGTGAGTGAGCACTATAACAAATGAAATGAGGACTCGTGTCTAAAAGAAGGGCAACAATAAAGAACACTTTTAAATTGCAGTCAGAGCGGGTTTAAAGCAATTGGGTTATTTTCAGTCTGGAATATATGGCGTCAGTTTTTCCTCTCCGAGACAAAGGGAAAAGCTGAGATGAAGCTACGTTTAGTGCTCATATGGAAGTAAGGCTGTGGTTGTTAAATTTGTTACTCTTTATGGCCTGGACCGTGGTAGGTTATTCTGGGCTTTGGGCATGGCTACCTAATCTAAATAAACTGAACTCCTCAAAGGTCACGCTGGCGCCCCTCTGAGATTCGCGCCCCAGGCGGCTGCCCAACTTGGCCGTCCTAGTAGCACTGGTTCTGTTTGTGACAATGAACTGAACAAGTGGAATTTGTTTTAAAGAAGAAGGTCACCAGTACAGCATATAAATAAAAAAGCCAGTGACAGGAAGCAGTAGGCGGACACTGACCTTCCCGGGTGCACATAAAACTTTTCTTACCAGTACTTGGGGGGGGGGGGGGGGGGTTGAGGACGCCATCTGATTTTGCATTCAGCGACCTATAGCTGACTTGCTAGCGTCAGGGTAGGCGAACCTATCCTGCCTCTTACTTAGGTAGAGACAAACTGTTGCATCATAAGAGGTTCAGTCTTCCTAACGGATGAAGGACCGCCATAGTCCCCCCTGGTGGTGGAGTCTGCTAAAGAAGTATTGCACGCCCCCTGCTTTTTAGCTGCACAAAAGGGACTGAAAGAATAGCCGCCGTACACCCACTCCATGTCCGATACAGTGCTGTGTCTCAACACCTTTGCTGTATCAGCTGTACAGAACACCATTTCTCAGTTTCAGGGAGACAGAGGAAGGGAACAGTCGTTGCATTAACAATTATATGAAGGGGCAGCACTAAAACTTTATTCTTGTTGACGCACGCACACACACACACACATATGATATACTTACGTACAAATATAAATGCATATTACTATTTCCAAATGACGATATTAAAGATGGCTACTGGTCTATATCTTGTTCCAAGTTTCACTTGTCGGTGACACGTCCGGGGGTGGGGATTCTAGCCGGTACTTCTTCTTCTTCTTCTTCGTTCGCACTGTCTGTCTATATCTGCAGTCCTGTCTCTTGGATAAATTTCACTGTTTTTTGTAATTCATGTATGTCTAGCCGGTACATCTCTTCGAGATCCCCAGAGCTTCTCTTGTTGTTAGAGAGGGCCCAAGATGGCTTCCTGTGAGGGCCCGTAGTGGGTGAAAAGACAATGGTTGATGAGTAAGGATCAAATAGGATGGGGTTTGGTAGGGGGTATGGATAGTTCGTGCTTCAGAAAACTCCTCTCGGAGGCCCAAGTGGTGACTCCGCGTATAGTGTTTGCAATGGCACCGCGGACCAAGGTGGAAACATGTCACCAGGGCACAGTCGATTTACGTTTTACCCTAGTCTGATCTTCATTTCCTGTTGGTACAAGGCAACATCTTACCTACGAATGTTCAAGTATTGCTTACATTGCAGTTTTCGTGGACTCAGAAGAAGAATATTCACATTCAAGCATAGCCCCAGGTAGTTACGATGACCGTGCCAGAGACAACACTCGTGTGCGAGCTTGAGAACCTGGGATGTGTAAGTTGCTACGTCCAGCCCTCGCCTGACTTGACGTTGTTTTTAGAATCACTGCCTGTTAGACTCCTATCCCCCCGTGAATGCAGTAAACAGAGTAGGAGTTTGTACACATTTACAGACTCCGCATCCGCTAATATCTATTTTCGACTTAGACTCCACGACCCCAAACCCACGGCTTGGACTCCATGACTCTGAATTCACAGCCATGTGAGATTCAAAGCTTAATGTAAATCCATGCAGTTCTTATGACAATAGTCTATTGTGAAACCAAACCATTTGTGCACCGATCGGTATTTTCTACATGATAGTGGACCTTTTCAAGAAATCTCCTTCTTTAGGCGAACTTCTGGAAATAAAAGATGCATCCGGGGCACCGCTCTGTTATCCATTTCATTTCGTGTACTTCCAGTGCTACAGTACAGCAGAAGTTGTCAAGAACATTCAGAGAAGTCCTGCAGCTAAAACATTTTTGCACAAATCACTTTTGATTTCTCTCTTCCCCTTACATCCACGTGACAGGAATACTCGACTTCATTAAATATTCAACACACAGAAATCATAAGAGTCAAAATAACATTTTAATCCTCTTTAATCCCATGTGAAAATCTTTACAAATTTATACAATACGCTAATCCTCTTTCGAAACGTTACCGAGAGGGACATTCTAATATGAAGACAAAAATACTTCACAGCTTGCGCGTTCTTGGCCAGATTATAATCTGTTATTTCCCTTTTGATCTATAATCGCACGCATCCGCTGAAAGCAGTCACCGTTAAGACTGGAGGAGAATCTTGTTTTTCTTATTGTAATTGCAGCCCGCGGATATATTGCCAAGCCAGGTTAAAATTCATCAAGTTTAGTATCTTTTACCAAGCTAGTTTATGGCTGTTGTGCAGGTTGGTTATATATCGGCTGGTGGTTGGTTGATTCTTGGTTGTACTAGAAAAGTAGGGGGCTAATTTGGGGTCCTTTATTTTCTAGACATGGGGAAAAAAACACAAAACTTCTCTCCTAGCTTCAACAAATTTCTCACCAAGCTTCTCCCCAAGCTCCACCAAGCTTCTCTTCAAGCTCCACCAAGCTTCTCCAAATTCCACCAAGCTTCTCCAAATTCCACCAAGCTTCTCTCCAAGTTCCACCAAGCGTCTCTCCAAACTCCACCAAGCTTCTCTCCAAACTCCACCAAGCTTCTCTCCAAGCTCCGCCAAGCTTCTCTCCAAGCTCCACCAAGCTTCTCTCCAAATTCCACCAAGCTCCTCTCCAAAGCTCCACCAAGCTCCTCTCCAAGCTCCAACAAGCTTCTCTCCAAGCTCCACCAAGCTCCTCTCCAAATTCCACCAAGCTCCTCTCCAAGCTCCACCAAGCTTCTCTCCAAGCTCCACCAAGGTTCTCTCCAAGCTCCACCAAGCTCCTCTCCAAGCTTCTCTCCAAATTCCACCAAGCCCCTCTCCAAAGCTCCACCAAGCTCCTCTCCAAGCTCCAACAAGCTTCTCTCCAAGCTCCACCAAGGTTCTCTCCAAGCTCCAACAAGCTTCTTTCCAAGTTCTAAGAATCTTCTTGCCAAGCTCCATCACCATAGTGATCAACATACCATTCTCTTCCCATCAACCAGAAGTGAAGGAGCGCTACAACTATTTTTATGGCAGCCCACAAGAATAGGGTGACTTGGTGGCATAGTGACAAGCACTCTCGTCTCTCAAGCGAAGGTCGGTGAATTAAATTCGGCCATCCAGTTGTAGAAACAAGTACCTAACATCTTCTGGAAGAAAGGATACTAGGCTGGATTCTGATCAAATCACTCTCAAATGAATCCGACAGGTCAAGGAAATATAAGCGCAGATACCACAGTTTGAGAATCTCTACGGCAAGATATGATTGCGTCTGCGAGGATGAAGGATAGCGGCCAGTTCTGGTACGCCAAACCTGATAACTATGCTTCTAACATGGTCTTGGTATCTGTCCGTCTGTCTGTGTATGTCTGTCTCTTATCTTTCTGCCGTTCACTCCATTGGTTCATGCATGATTCAACACTTGATCTGTTGTTGCGGTTCTGATCTAACCCTTCCTCGTCGTTGTTCAGGCCTGGATTTTGGGCTGAGGAACAGTAGAATCACTGCCTGAAATGTATGGCTCTTGAGCTCTCTAAATGGATATGTATACAAGCTATAGAGGGACACCCTGGAATCCCAGCATTTCATCTTGAGTTGGCGAGAACTATGAAACTATGTACCTACATGAAACTGAAGAGCTCGACCTCTGTTCACTAGTTTTAGATTACATACAGTGCACATTTTAAAAATTGCCCTGTGCTTATTTAGAGCTAAATGTTAACTAGCATCTGGCGGAAAAGAGAAGCTGTATTTACGTTTATCCACAGAATGGCGGCGACAGCTAAGAATACACGACAAACTTGGCTTCTGTGTGACAACAGCTTTCGTGCAAAGATGTCATTGCTGTAACGCTGTGACACAGTCTCTAAACTGAGCAAGTATATTAAGGTTGTAAATAATGACTGTTTGTACTTTTTGCCTTGCGATGTAGACGTTCAAACAAACAACCCCCCCCCCCCAACTTAACATGTCAGATATTTTCCTGCCACTTCCCCACCATCCCTACCACCTTTTCTTAGTTGTTTTTCTCCAGAACGAAATATTCACCCAGAGATCATGATTCTGTGGCGCGCTGGGCGCACATCCGTCACGTAACAAACGATGTGTGAAACGTAAAGTGAGACAGGACACCCCGTCTCTTTGTGCACCCACAAGTAGTCTGAGACTATGTAAACTATCAACGCCATTTTTTTTCCATTTGCTATTTCCAAGGAAAACGTGGAGACCAGTTTGGGTGTTAAAAAAAAAAAAAGCAATTTTTTTTGTTCTGGTGATCGCTGTCATGAAGCTATGGGAGCTAAGAAAATGGGTGGTAATTTTCAGTCGTTCCCTGGCAAAGGAAGAGTCGGGGGTTGAATTGTTATCAAGTTTCTAAATTTTTGTTGTTGTAAACAAGCTCACTGTTTTTACTAGCTGGGCCACGCCTTCCACTTGATCTCTTGAATGACTCACTGCATCGCCCTTCGATAAAACATGTACCAGTGCACAATGTGAACAGCTTGTAGACTCCAGTTTATCATCCAGTCCCTTCAGATCAGACAGGATCTCTCCTTACAAACTGCCTTCATGTACGTCCTGATGGAATATTTGAACCACACGTGATCATGCTATACTGAGTCACCATTGGATCTGTATATACCGATGATCACCAAAATATACCGTATCGCTGTGGTTGCTGTAAAGTAAAAACTATTAATGCAAAATCATTGTAATACATACCGGGGAACTGAAATAAAAGTTGTAATGCAACACAGTTGTCTTTTGAAATAAATGTTTTTAAAAATAGTATATAAATATCATCAGTTCCTACGAGACACGGGGCTTCTGGTAGCAAGAGATTTTCACTTTTGTCAGCCTTTCGCTATCTTCTTTGCTGTCTCCCGTGTCCTTCCATTG
This sequence comes from Achatina immaculata, assembly GCA_009760885.1. NCBI lineage: Eukaryota > Metazoa > Mollusca > Gastropoda > Stylommatophora > Achatinidae > Lissachatina > Lissachatina immaculata. The sequence continues at coordinate 60,899,586 of CM019691.1, read as the reverse complement.
GTTACCAGTATTTTTCTCTGCTGCAGCTCCCAGAGTCCCTTGGGATCGTCCTGTACATCTCTTACCCTGCGGGGTCAACATCAGAGCTGTCCGCATAAGCATTTACTTGCCATTCTCATAACGTGGCTAATCCATTGCCACTTTTCCTTTCAATCTGGTGCTGCCGTTTTGGACATTTCAACTACACGAATTATAAAGATAAGCTAAACTCGGGAGCAGACTGTAGAGGGAAGTAAAGTGGCATTTGAGTCATTGTATAATATGTCTGCCTGTTTCCCTGCAATGATTTGAGAGCTCAGGTAACATGGTTAAAAAAAAAAGTCTTCAAAACATGTATGTCAACACTTTCATAGGCCAGAATCACGTCCAGGTTGGTAGTCCTGGTGGGAGTTAGTTCACTGATTGTCAATATTAGCAGTTAGTTCACTGATTATCAACATTAGGAGTTAGTTCACTGATTGTCAATATTAGCAGTTAGTTCACTGATTATCAACATTTGGAATTAGTTCACTGATTGTTAATATTAGCAGTTAGTTCACTGATTGTCAACATTAGGAGTTAGTTCACTGATTGTCAACATTAGGAGTTGGTTCACTGATTGTCAACATTAGGAGTTAGTTCACTGATTGTCAACATTAGGAGTTAGTTCACTGATTGTCAACATTAGGAGTTGGTTCACTGATTGTCAACATTAGGTGTTAGTTCACTGATTGTCAACATTAGGAGTTAATTCACTGACTATCAACACTCCTTGGTCGTCTTTACAGCCTCTTCAGTGGTCGGCAAGGACAGAGTTATTTCGTCTGTTGGTAGAGGTCCAGGCGAAACACGCCATATGAGTGCTGGGTGGACTGCAGAGAGGGGGAAGGATTTTCAAACTTTAGTGTACGATTTAATATATTAATCTCTCGCCCTGTTAGCACTAATCATCACTCGTGAATCGGGCGTCCCCTGTGATCTGGAGCGAAAATGCTTTCTCCAGAGGTAAAACAGAACACGGACAGTATAACGGGTACTTGGGATTGAGATAAAAACTCATTAAAAACAGACGTGGCACCACTGACTAGGAGACACATTATGAAGAAACTGGTATAATAGCACACACAGGACTGAATGGCACAAAAATTAGAAAGTATTTCACAAGAAAAGCAGTCCATGCCACATGATAGTTGATAAAAAGTAACGATTATTATTATTATTATTGTCATTATTATGACTTTCATTAAAAAACTGAGAGACTTGCAGTTTCAAGAATACTGACCGAGAGACCTGGACGTTTTACAGAAAACAGGCAGAGAGGCCTGGACGTTTTACAGAAAACAGACAGAGAGGCATGGACGTTTTACAGAAAACAGGCAGAGAGGCCTGGACGTTTTACAGAAAACAGACAGAGAGGCCTGGACGTTTTACAGAAAACAGACAGAGAGGCCTGGACGTTTTACAGAAAACAGGCAGAGAGGCCTGGACGTTTTACAGAAAACAGGCAGAGAGGCCTGGGCGTTTTACAGAAAACAGGCAGAGAGGCCTGGGCGTTTTACAGAAAACAGGCAGAGAGGCCTGGACGTTTTACAGAAAACAGGCAGAGAGACCTGGACGTTTTACAGAAAACAGGCAGAGAGGCCTGGACGTTTTACAGAAAACAGGCAGAGAGGCCTGGACGTTTTACAGAAAACAGGCAGAGAGGCCTGGACGTTTTACAGAAAACAGGCAGAGAGGCATGGACGTTTTACAGAAAACAGACAGAGAGGCCTGGACGTTTTACAGAAAACAGACAGAGAGGCCTGGACGTTTTACAGAAAACAGACAGAGAGGCCTGGACGTTTTACAGAAAACAGGCAGAGAGGCCTGGACGTTTTACAGAAAACAGACAGAGAGGCATGGACGTTTTACAGAAAACAGACAGAGAGGCATGGACGTTTTACAGAAAACAGACAGAGAGGCCTGGACGTTTTACAGAAAACAGACAGAGAGGCCTGGACGTTTTACAGAAAACAGACAGAGAGGCATGGACGTTTTACAGAAAACAGGCAGAGAGGCCTGGACGTTTTGCAGAAAACAGACAGAGAGACCTGGACGTTTTACAGAAAACAGACTGAAAGATCCTGCAGTTTCTACAAAACAGACCAGAGACCTGATATTTTCAACAACAAAAAAAGTATCGTGAACTAAGACAAATTTCACGTACAGAAAGTGTGTATCACACAAACTGACTTGCCTTCAATGGAGAATAATATAGAACAGAGTTATGGAAACATATGGAAACATACCGAATCACCTTAATGAGTTCAATACACATTGCCATTACAGCAGTGGTTCTCAACCCACGGGCCCGGCCCAAAGGTTGGCCATGACAGGGAGTATTGTGGGCCGCGCTGAAGTCTCAAAAAAAAAAAAAAGTAGATATAATGAAGCAATTATTCCGCATTTTTCACGCAATGCATAGGGGCAGACTATATGGATTTAAGCCGCAGATTTGTAGGTCGCTTTATTAGTTTGTCGGTAGCGGCTGTTGGAGAAAGGATGGTCCAGACAGAGTTTCATCCAGCATCAAACAGAAATGTGACGTACATAAAAAGACGGCATCGCTTTTGAAGTGTGACACCGGCGTCTTTCTGACCGTGTTGCCGAAACGTGCAGTTCTACAATGTAATTTGTTATAGCCGGAGGTGGGGATACGCTCTCCAATCTAACGAAATGTCTTCAAGGTGTTCGTCTCAAATAGCCCCTGACAGTCAAGTCCAGCTCCTGGCCTTCTCGTGGCAGAGCTGTTCAAACTGACAGGAGAAGGGGCGAAGGCGAATATGCGGCGCTTGAAAACCAGACGCTACGGGTAGATGAGAGTCATATTTGGTAGCTCATCTACCGCTACTGGCGAGATTTTTCAGCTGCGGTGCGTGGAGTGGGGCTCCTCCCGGCCAGTGAAGAAAGGTGCGAATGGGGCTGCCGCACGGCGCCACTGTGGAAGGGTAAGTGAAAGAAACTATTAAGTGAAGTAATCGGTAGTCTTGAGGTCAAGACTGCTCAAATCTCGGCACCTCTGCTCTGGAGGTCGGCCACGTCGTATGTGCACTCATACCGGGTGAAGTGCTTGAACCGGATTAACCCATGGGTTAAGACATTGCTGGCGAGATTCTTCGGATGCCGCGCGTGGAGTGAATCCCCCCTTCCCCCCCCCCCCCCCCCCCCCCCCATCCGCCCGGCCAATGAAGAAAATGCGAAAAAGAAATTAGGGTTGCCTTGCGACGCCGATTTGAAAAGTTGATGGAAAGGATAAAGTGAAGCTTAATCATTATGTCGAGTAATCTCGGGGCGAGAGCTACTCATACCATGGCACCTCTGCTCTAGAGGCCGGCCACGCCCGATATACACCCACACTGGTGAAATATGCCTAAACCGGTTTAAACCGGGGGTGAAACTTGATGACTACTCATGTCACGGTACCTCCGCTCTAGAGGTCGGTCACATCTAAAATACGCCCATACTGGGATAATATGCCTAAACCAGCTCAACCCAGGGGTGAAACTTACTAGTGGCGAGGATTCGTCCTCCTGGACAAAATCTCCGTCCTGGTCACAACTAGGAAAGGGTAGCGGCCACGACCACAAAACGCTGAAGTCTGAGACAGTGGACCAGCGCAGTCTAGATAGGCAACCACCTCTTACCCGGTGGGGATGTATGCGTATCCTGATCACGCTGAGGTTTTCTGGTGAGAAAGTCCAACTCTGGCCTTGATGGGCAACGTCCTCTCACCCAGAGGGTATATGTTGATATAAAAAACACGTCGAGGTTTTCCGGTGAGAAAGTCCAATTCTAGATTAAACTTGTGCAACGAAAACCACGACGTCACGCAATCCCGCTTCTGCGATCCACCGAGAATACAGGCTTAAGCCCTGTGATACTCTGAACCTCTTGTGGTCCTGTCGGGGACCATGGGACCTATGGAGGACCACAGGAGTAAATTCAATAGGATAACGGAGAGTGGTCTTGGTGGTAGAAGCGAACGAAGAAGAAGATGAAGAAGAAGAAGAAGACAATGTAATTTTAGAGAACAGTTGGCGTAGATTCTGCGAGAGAGCAGAAGTGAAATATAATTCTCAGCAATTGCGTTTTAGTTTAAAAATCATATTTCTTTGGCTTGAGAGCCGCTATTCGGTCTTGGTGCCGTGTATAATTCATATTGGATTAATCAACGGATTCCAGTTACACACGTAGTGATGGTGGAGATTTTTCGGATAGCTTTTTTTTTATTGTTTACACTTTAAAACTTTAGGCGCTAAAATGAATCGATTTGTGAAATGTGAGCCTCCGACTTCGCGCAAGCATATTGATAGTAGTAGCAGCGAAAGTCACTGTGATCGAGACGACGTTAACGCTGATGCTTGTGCGAAAATTAAATACGCTCGAGAATATGCTGTGGAGTACAATAAGTATGGTTTCGTTCCATCAACAAATGACCAAAATCTGCCACAGTGTGATGTTTGTTTGCAAATTCTCTCTAATGAGGCAATGAAGCTGACGAAATTACGTCGTCTTTTAACTACAAGACACCCAGATCTACAAAATACAACCAATAGAATTTTTCGAATGTAAAACCTAGGAATATAGTAAATAGAAGGCAATGTTAAAAACAAGAGCCACTTTCAACAAAAGCTCTTAAAGCATCGTGCCTATTTGCCCAGTGATTCGCAAAATCAAAGATGCGACACACAATTATAGAAGATCTTAATACGTCAGCCGTAGCCGGTGTTGCGATTTGTGACGTATTGTTCAGCTCAGAGTACGCAAGAAAACTGTAAAGCATTCCCATCGTGAACGATACTGTCCGCAGAAGAATATCTGAAATGTCCGAGGACAATGTCGCGCAGTTAACTGAATGATAACAATCTAGAAGTTTGGTATTCAGTTAGATGAGTCAACTGACATCGCTGGCGAGTCGCAGGTGCTTATTTACGTTCGCTATTGTTGGCAAAATAGTATGCAAGAGGAATCTCTTTTTTGCAAGTCACTGCCAGCGAGAACAATGGCCGATGAAATATTTCGTGTCTTAAACGATTTTTTTCACAACTTTTGGACTGTGGTGGACGAATTGCATCGACGTTTGCACCGACAGTGCTGCCACAATGACTGACCGCAACAGTGATGTTGTAACTAGATAAGACATTAAAGCGTACTACTGGATTCGTAATCATTTTCAGTGTGCATTCTCCTAATTAACCGGTCGTGCACAAGAAGAATTAGCGGAACCGTCTAGCGATCGCACATGACAAATCAAATTTAACGACCACGCTGTGGATATCTCTTCCTTTTGGTGCAGTGTTTCGCTGGAATATCCGTTTTTGTCAGCCCTGGCAATGAAATTCTTCTTCTTTTTTCATCAACTTATTTATGCGACGTTTCATTTTCTGTACTGACTGCCATGAAAACCAAAAATCGTTCAAGAATGAACGTGGAGGATGATCAAGAATGAACGTGGTCACGAATTCCAACCAGAATAGACATGCTATCCAACAGTGCCATCCTTAAGGTAAATGAAGAGAACTTTTGAGTAGCAATGAATATGCAGTTAAACATGTATAAAAATATTACATAATACTTTATAAAATTAGATTTGTACCTTGCACTGTATTAGTGGGCTGCAAAAATGTTTGACTTTTAAATGTGGACCTTGCAGCAAAAGGGTCTGAGAACCACTGCTCTAAGCTGATATTCATTTTGACCTTTGCATTTAACACGAATTTCGTGTATGTACTGTTGTCTAGTTGCTTCAGTCCCATCAAAGGCGATTATTAAGCACTCGTGTCTAAATCACATATAACATATAGCATGAATAAATAAAACTGAATAAGATTAACCAAAATAAAGTAATATGAAATAAACATATAAACATAAAGAAAATAAATCGATAAAACGCGTCACTGATTAACCAGAACAGAATCCGAGGAATGGACAAGGTACGCCTAGGAAAGCACGAAACAATCGGACAAGAACAGGAAAGAACAATTAATGCATTTTACTGGTTGTTAAGTCATAGGGCCATTTTCTTTGACGCACCCTACACGACCAAGAAAGTTACAAAAACTGGAACTAAGCTATTTTTAACCAAATGGTAGCACTTCTTTCATAAATCATGATTTGGAATTTAAAAAAAACATATAGGACAACAAACTACTCACTGTTTCATTAAAGAAAAACCTAGTTCACAATATGAACCTGATTTAGCTCAGGCAAGGGCGTTCGTGTGTGCAGTGAGCTATTACTGTGGCGTTGCTCAAAGTGAGGAACAAAACTGATGACGTCATTTCTATTAATTCTATTATGCTATAGCAATTTCGCAAGGGATATCGTGATGCCCCCTTCAATGAGATGTTGACTATGTAACAAAGAGTCGTTATATTGTCACTGGCGCAGACAGTTTGTGTAAAATAACAACATAATTGCGTGAATATGTCTTTTACATTGATCTGAAGTTTCCTATTGTGATTGGCGGCTATTTTTAGGTTACATCAGTTGAAATAAGTCATGCGTTTTGTTTTGTTTTTTAGTTCTAAATTCTTTTGTTTTTCTGCTTTAAACGAACACCCGATGTTTCTTATTATTTTCTTTTCAAATTCAGAGCATGTAAAATTAATTCTTTCTTCTGCCACCTCCTGCACACAATTACACAAGACACATTTTTTATTTGTCGCCTGAGCAGCTAGAGATCATCCATTTTGTCTGCTAGCTTCATAGCAACAGTGATAACAGGTTTGGAATCCCCCACAGTCGAAATAACAATATTAATATTAATAAGAATAATAATAACGATAATATAATAATACTAGTACTAGGCCTTGGTGGTACTACTACTATTGCTACTACTATTGCTACTACTGCTATTACTACTACTATTACTGTTACTACTACTACTATTACTACTACTATTGCTACTACTATTACTACTACTATTGCTACTACTACTATTACTGTTACTACTACTACTATTGCTACTAATATTACTACTACTACTACTACTACTATTGCTACTACTATTATTACTACTACTATTACTGTTACTACTACTATTACTATTACAGCTACTACTACTATTCATCATCATCACTGTTCACGTAGAGGTTAAAATGCCTGGATTAAGACCACTTAACTGATTGTTGATTTTCCTAATCAATGTTCTGGTGCACACAGTCTCTCATGGCAGACTCTCGCCATATTATTTTCTCTTCATTTGGTCATCTCTCTCTCTCTCTCTCTCTCTCTCTCTCTCTCTCTCTCTCTTAACCCTTTTGAAATAAAGATCAATCAATCAATCTCTCTGAACCTTAAATGCCCAGGGCACATGGGACCTCTGCAAGGGTTTTCCACAAATGCCTGTCCTTTGCCTTTTTTCTGCTCTTGCCCAGATGAGCCCTCTATTGCTCAACATCCTCTCTGTTGTTCTTTTCCATGTCTGTTTTGGTCTACCCTTACTTCTGTTCCCCTATGGTGTCCATCTTAGTGCTATTTTTGGTAGTGAGTTGTCAGTCATTCGTATCACATGCCCCAACCATTGCCAGCGTCTTTCCTCAATAATTGCTATCAGTGGCTTCATCTGCATTTCTGCCAACAAGATGTTATTTCTTATGGTGTTTGGCCAAAATATTTTTCTCCACAGATCGCTTTGTACTGAAAACCCTCGTATAGGGCTTTGATTACATTCACTATTTATGGGGGAGGCCATGCTATCTTAGGATTTTCCACAGTGCATATCTGTTGACACTGTCAAAGACTTTCTCAAATTCTATAAACATTCCATATATTGTGCCATGTCACTCATTTGCTTGTTCTAAGTACAAATATGTGGTCCATGCATGATCTTCCTTTCCTAAATCCTGCCTGCTCTTTCCGAAGTTTTCCCTCAAGTGCTGGTATAATTCTGTTGATGATTATTCTGCAAAATACTTTACTGGTGAGTGGCAGTAGGGTAATGCCTCTCCAGTTCCCGCAATCTCCGAGGTCACCCTTCTTTGGTAGTTTTACTATAAAGCCAGTTTTCCACTCCTCTGTAGCTTTTTCTAGATCCCAAATTTGTTGTAGTATCCGGCAGAGTTGTTTTGGTTTTTCTGTTTCTTCTACTTTCAACATCTCAACAGTCACTTCATTTTCACCTGGTGCCCTGTCTAATTTTAGCTTCTTTATTGCCTCCTTTACTTCATTTATTGTTATTGCTCCTGTATTGATGTTTAGTTCCATTTTTGCTTCAGGTATGTCTATTGTTTGTGCTGCTTGTGTTCTGTTTAGTAGGGTGTTAAAGTGTTCCCTCCATCTTTCAGTTTTTTTCTTCCTTGACCAGTTGTCCCTTATGTGTCCTTACTGCACTATCACATCTTGTGCTGAAGTTATCTGTCATCTCATTTGGTCATAGTGGCAGAATACTACGTTTATGTTGCAAGCTCTAGTTTCTTCTTTATCTCCTGTCTTCAGTTCTTGCCATCAAATCTTGCAGCTCTGCATCCTATGCAAGGCAGGTCTCTTTGTGTTTATTCATGCACCGGTTTTCGCAGGTCATTTTCAGTTTTATTTGCTGAATCTTAGATTAACTTCCATAAACACACGTGCCTGAATGTGAGCGTATGTGTGGATGTTCATGTATTTGAAGGCAGATATTCTATCACGTTTGCTCTCTGACAGCCCTCAGCCAATTTGTTGTACACATTAAGGGCTACCCCCATAGTTAATTGTTAGCACTGTAAAAAATTGAGCGCACCAATTCAGGCCTGCCATAATTCATAACATTTCATCTCTGTTGATTACCAAGGAGGACTCCCCGATCATTAAATAATGACACTAACAGCATGTTATTCACTGCGCATGCCCTGTAGAAGCCACTAGACGTATTGGCATAGAAGATTCCAACAACTTCATTACTTGCCTAATTTTTTGTACAAGACACGGTCTATGCCGAAGTCAATGAAGCCGCACTTTCGTCTCGGTGATTAAGGGGATGTCAGAACCGATTTAGCACTTGCCATTTCAGACTTTCTCCGCCCACAATATTCACGTGACCGCCAGGTTCTATAAATATTTACTTTTTCCTTGAAATCTCTCTGAAAGTTAGGTTCACAGGTCACGGCACACAACGGCTATGTATGGAGTATGTAATTGCAATCCTGTAGATGCGGTTCGGATGAAATGACTTGTGGGGTTTTATTAAATTAGATGGGAAACGTGTTACAGAAGCTCAAATATATATTTTTTTTTTTTTTGGAGGGGGAGGGGGATGGTCCTAAATATGAGTATGAAATATTTCGCTAAATTTTAAATCGCATTAATATACTTTCTGAAAGTTCACAGCATTTCCCAATGGAAAGACAGACAGGGAAACATGTGATAGGGAAAAATGAGATGCATTTGACCATCACAAATCCGGCATCATCGGGACCAGATGGATGCCGGATAAATGATTTTGTCGGATTCCTAATGGTTACATTAATATAATACACTTAATCCAAATGCCTAACCACTTCATCCTACCTTTAAAATGACCCGTAGGTCAGCACATAGAGGTTTATAAAGGGAAAAAAAATTAAATGGAATCAAATGAAATTCTAATGAAACACAGGTAAAGGTTACAAGTACATTTATTTTTGTGGTGTCTGATTCTTTATGTCTATAGATGAGCCAGTGCTGTATAAATCACACAAGCTTGGCGATGTTAGCCCGTCACAGCACGAGAAGCACTGTATTCATTAGAGTCAGGACCGAGGCTAAATGTCAGCAGGTTATAATAAAAATGCACAAAGGTTTACTTAGAAATGCCTTACCGGCGGTTGAAAACGCTCAAACCAAGCGGATGCAACAGCCAGCGCCACCAAACGGTTAGCGGCGATCGAGGAAACCTGCAGTGTTTCTCTGGAAAGTAGCGCCGGATAAATGATTGAACCGGAAAATCGATCGCCGGATTTGTGATGGTCAAGTGTAGATCACCATGTGACGGGCGTTCTGTTTCATTTTTAGCGCGTGCTAGTCTCTTTCTAGGTATTCTTTTCCAACGGACAAGATTTGAGTCTGTCTGTCTATCTGTCTGTCTGTCTGTCTGTCTACGCACATACGCACGCAAAAACGGCAGTCCGACAAGGTTCCCCTCGACAGGCAAGTGGGAAAGCCAAACAGAAAACGAATTTCAAGGACTGAGTGTGCAGTAGTTTATGGCCAGGAGCCAAATTTTAAAACCACACAAAAGAATAAGCTAGAGGGACCTTATAGTTTGTACACAAAATGAGTAAGTTTATATTAAATAAATAAGTTTGTATTAAATAAGTTTATATTAAATAAATAATGTATACTCTACAAAATATTTGTAAATTTACAATAAGAAGGCAATGGAGCGTTGGTCGGAAAAACAAATCGACGTAAGGCGGGACGTTGAAAAGCAGGGACTATCTGTATGTGTATGTATATATTACTTATATAAAGCAAATGCAGCAGTACGAAGTGCTTGTACAACACGATAAACCACTTCACCTATCTCTAGAAATAAATATGAAAGTAAATCTTGCATCGAAATACCTTCTAACTTACTATATTTATTTTCCTTGCAGAGTTATGATCACTGCCTTTTTCTAGTCCCAGTTTATCAGATACGTAGAAAGTTGAGAACATCTGCCACTCAAAAGTTATAAGCACAAAAACCAAGCTAACATTAGTCAATTCAAATGCAAATCCACCCTCATTTATGCATGCGAAAGCTGGAAAACAACGAAAGAACTAGACAATAAATTAGAAAACAAATGCCCTGAGGAAAATACTTGGTATAAAGTGGAACAACGCAGAGATAAGACAGATGACTGAACAACAGCCAGTCTCATGGGAGATCAGGAAAAAGGAGATGGACATGTTGGTCACGTCATGAGAAGAAAGTCAGAGAATCTCAAAACAAGTTAAAGAGTGGAACACAACAGGCCGAAGAAATAGGTCGACCACGTGAAACTCTAAAGAGGACATTGTTAAGAGAGGCCACTTTAGTAGGCATAACATCCCTTGATGAGGTTGAAAAAGCTCGCCGAATAAAGGAAAACTTGGAGAAACACCATGCGAGCCCTATGTGACGTTTAACGGCACGGGAAGGGTGTAAGAAGGCTAGGTTGCCAGCTCAGGTATGTCTATATTCAAAAGAGCTGTTAAACAAAAAATTTCAGAAGTTGTCTGTTGTACCTCGACTAATATTAGTGAGACTTTAGAGAAGTAAGACTGTCTCATGTTATCTTATGCATTATAGACGAGGGGCAAAGAGTTATCTAATCGAAAAACTCGGAGATTTTACTAGTTCACTTCACACGGCGTTATGTGGAAATTATAATCGTATGTAGCAAAACAAAACAGTAACCTGCTTCTGATAACAGGATATGGATTTCCAGGCGTGAAATAACTAGATATTTTCAGACAGGGAATCTAACTGGCGAAGTAGTTAGTGCACTAGTCTCTCATGGCTCAGGTCGGTGGTTCGAATCTGCCCGAAGGGGCCCCACTCACCCAGCTCTAGAAACAAATATGTGCTGACCACCCTCTAGTGTGCTGACCACATCACCCTCTAGTGTGCTGACCACATCACCCTCTAATGTGCTGACCACATCACCCTCTAGTGTGCTGACCACATCACCCTCTAATGTGCTGACCACATCACCCTCTAGTGTGCTGACCACATCACCCTCTAATGTGCTGACCACATCACCCTCTAGTGTGCTGACCACATCACCCTCTAATGTGCTGACCACATCACCCTCTAGTGTGCTGACCACATCACCCTCTAATGTGCTGACCACATCACCCTCTAGTGTGTTGACCACATCACCCTCTAGTGTGTTGACCACATCACCCTCTAGTGTGTTGACCACATCACCCTCTAGTGTGCTGACAGGTCAAGGAAAATATGTGCATTATCCCCTAGACGTCTCCATTTATAACAAAGTTACCTTTGCCTTTTTAATTGTACTTTTTCACAATTAAATACACATTTCAAAAACAGCAGGTGTAAAGCAATACAGCCTTAGAAAACGCGAATTTCAGACACCTTGTAGCCCAGTGGTCCAGATTTCGCATAAAGAAGTACCATTGGGGGAGGGGGAAGGTGGGGGAGAGAGTCCAACTACACCGGCTAATAACAAATTCAACTTCGTGAGTTTCAAAACTATGACTGGAATATGAAACGAAAATTAAAAAAAAAAAAAAAACGCCCCCCCCCCCCCCCCCCCCTTAAGGTTTCCTTTCATTTTGTTTTGCTTGAACCTCTTGAATTTGACGTCACTGTGGAAATAAACCTGGCCCGGTGTCTATTTTTGATTTTTTCCCACCACCCCCCCCCCCCCCTTTTTTTTTTCTCAGTATTTTTTTTTTTTTGTAACCGAAAGGAAAGCAGCGTACATGTCGTGTCATGGGCGGAGATGAAGGAGGTAGAGCACATGTGGATGTGGCTGCCGACCATGAAAAGAGTTAGCAACAACACGTTAGAAATTAATAGACATAATTACATGTGACCGGGGACTTATAAAACAACATCTGAAGTCTTTTTTTGTTGTTGTTTAATTAAGGAGAATTCTGAAATACGGTCTCTCCAAGAAGATGTTTTGGTCTTGAAGATGTTTTGTAATTTCTTAGCATGTTGGAAGTTAGAAAATCCTTTCTTTCTTTCTTTCTTTCTTTCTTTTAAAATCCTTTAAACTGACGTTACTTTCTATCATTTTGTTTTAGTTTGTCGTCGGCTTCTGCTATGGGTTTGCCTTGACAGCTAAACACTAGAATGGCAGTAATTGCCCCGGAGTTGCCCACGGCATCAGCTTCTCTCATCCATTCAACAGACAGTGTATTCTTCCGAGCCAAGTCTGTTTCTTTTGTGTTTTTCAGTCAAAACATCTTGGAGTGGGATTTTTTTTTAAAAATTCATTCAATCTAAAAAAATGCAACGTTTCTTCTTTAGTCTAATTTTGTGAATGTAAAGTAAAGATAAGAGTAATAAAAAAATTAAAGACTACCCAATAGTTATTAAACCTGTAAAGTAAAAATAAGAGTAATAAAGAATTAAGGAGTACGCAATAGTTATTAAAGCTGTAAAGTAAAAATAAGAGTAATAAAGAATTAAAGACTATCCAATAGGTTTTTAAGCCTTAAAGTTTAGAAAAAAAGTTATTATGTCTATTATGACTTGGAGACACACATGCTGCTAGTGTCTATGTTTTCCTTGAACTGTCGGCACACTAGAGGATGGTGTTGTCAGCGTTACACCCGATCACCTTTTCTTCTCCAGCTCCAGAAGAAGCAGGTACCCATTTCTACAGCTGGGGCGTCTCCGGGTGGATTCGTATGACAGACTTTCACAGGTCTGCCCTCCCCCCCCCCCCACTTAATTATTCGTTTTATATTTCTGCTCCAGTGTTTCGACACTAAAAAAAAAATCATGCAAGCAATCGAAGCTGGTACAATTATTAAGTTTCGTCTGTTTAAGAAAGCAGAGTTCCGCCTCGACACCGCCCCTGTTTTCGATCCTGGGCTGGTGTGAAACCAAGGCTAAGACAGATCGCGAACCAGGCCTGCTACTGCTCGGTTGGCACCAAAGACGTTCCTGAGTAAATTGTTTAGGCCATTCTTAATTCAGTTTATATAAGAGCGTTCGTCTGCCCGAAAGTATGAACCGGAAGTGCCTGGGAAGCCTACCTGATGGAATTCGAAAGCTCTCTGCGGGCTTTTCAGCACGGCCGGATGAATACGTTACGGGAGAACGTTCTGCTCACCGGAGAGCATACATCTTTAATACGTCTCGGAGCCGGCGAGAAGTTACTTGCACCAACTATGGACCAAAAAAATCCATGCCAAGGATTAAGAGAATTCCCGTTCACAATAGAAAGGCGGCTTGGAGTACGGTTAAATCTCCACTCTTAGAAGTGCAGTTAATGTGATGCTCGAGTACCGAAGTTGTGTAGTGTAGCCGTCTCTTATGGTGAACGATGGTGTAGCCCCACCTAACCAGGGTGTAGACCTGGGCGCTTCGCTTCATCTGGAGGTGAGGAATGAAAGATGGCCGACCATATCACCCTCTAATGTGTCGGCTGGTCCTATATATGGCCTCAGATGTATACAACGACTGCCGTTACCAATCTACGTACAGACGATCTGAACAAATGGTCGAAGTCACAAGCTGCTGCATCAATTACAGAAGGGGATAAAAGAAAGCGATCATCAAAAAATGAGATGTTATGAATGAAGAACAGCAGCAAAATCTAAAACATTATAAGGAATGGAATAAAAGTTTAGCAAAAAAAAAAAAAAAATCCCTCTTACCTCTGAAAATGATTGAAATCAGTTGCACTCAAGACATTGTTTATCTCCTCCCAGACTAAATAAATGAAAGCAAATCTAACCCCACCAAATCCTATTATTTAAAAGCATCGTAACGGATTAAAAAAAAAAAAAAACGAGAGCAAACGGAGTTTCAGTGCTTAAAGAAAACTACTGACTTAACAGCGGCACAATTCAAATTGGGCGTCTGAGTAGCGAAGTGGTTAGTGCACTAGTCTCTCGTGGCGAATTTCGGAGGTTCAAATTCTGCTGCAGGCTCCCCAGTCACCCCAGCTGTAGAAATGGGTTCCTTACCTCTTCTGGAGCTGGGGATGGAAAGACGACCAGGCGTGATACTGACCATATCACCCACTAGTGTGCCGATAGGTCAAGGAAAATATGGGCACTAACACCATATCCTTATGTGCCTCTAAGGCGTGACACGATTATCTTTACCGTACCTGTTATGTTCAAAATATTCTCTGAGAGTTCTGGACAGAAACAGTTGCCATGCACCGTAGCCTAAATCCAGACATGTGCATGTTTTTATCCCCGATTTTGCTGGTTACTTTCACCGCACTTTAGAATTCCTGCAGAAGCTTCTTCTCTAGGTTGTTTGGATCTCTTGTGTTATTCTTTTCTTCTTTCCCCCTCTTTGATGTGCATATTTACGTTTGTAAAGATTAATGCGTCTGTTCCTTTTCATGTACAGAACGTGATAGAATTACCTCTACCTCTTTAATTAACTCTGAACTTTATGTACTTTATTCTGCTCTTTTTGATCCATGTTCTTTTACGCTGTACGCCATTTTTCATCCCAGTAGAGTTTCTTCCACATATTTTAGATGCTTCAGTTTTTATGCTGTCATATTCCCAAGTATCTGTTGCGGTTTTCTACATTTGTTTTACGGTTTTATACATGTTTACTACATACGGAAAAACAGATTTCATACATCCTTTACAGTTTTTTTATAAATTTTTCTTTGCTGTAGATTCTTATCCTTTGTATGATTTTTATGATGAATGCATTCTGCCGAAATACTGGTTTCGTTTTTGGTGTCGTTTATGCCAGTTCTCACCCCTTTATTTTCTTTCTTTAATCATTGGTGTAAAACTGCCTCATCTTGGGTATCTTATCTTATATCCTTCCCGTCACATAGGGCTCGCAAAGTAGTTCGCCAATTCTTGGGTATAGTCCACTAGATTTCCACACGTGATATAACTTATTGCTAATACTTCTCTCTTCATGGCTGTTTCTTTTTTTTTTTCAGTGGACAAAATATCACACTACTCTTGTGCTTGAACTTTCAAATAGTTAAACGTTTTGGCAACATACAAACATAACCACAGAGCGATTTTGGATGGAAAATGATCAAGTAACCGAGGCATGCCCTACGATATAGTTAAAAGTAATGAAATAAAGACTGATCCCGACTTAATGCAGATCGATGCTTACGTAAGAAAGCATTAATGTGCTCAAACTTTCTACAAAATTTTAGGAAATAATCTAGCAACATAATATACCACCAAATGGTATACAACAAAACATGGTCTTGTAATGTAATATACCACCAATTAATATACAGCAAAACATGGTCTGGCAACATAATATACCACAAAATGGTATACAACAAAACATGGTCTGGCAACGTAATATATCACCAAGTGGTATACAACAAAACATGGTCTGGCAACGTAATATATCACCAAGTGGTATACAACAAAACATGGTCTAGCAACGTAATATACCACAAACTGGTATACAAAAAAACATGGTCTAGCAACGTAATATACCACCAATTAATATACAACAAAACATGGTCTGGCAACGTAATATACCACCAATTAATATACAACAAAACAAGGTTCCGAGTTATATAAAGGGCTATCCGCTTTCGGGTGCGTATAGCCACTCTACGGCGGCTGTGCTTATCCGTGCTCTGACAACTGAGCATTTTTTCTGTGCATATTATTGTGACCTGTCGTTTAGAGCTGATAACTGACAAAACAAATAAGGCAGATGAAATATCTTCAGTTTTAGATATTTTGGATCATTACTAACTAATAATGGAGATACAATGAGTGAAATTAAAAGGAGGACATCCATCGCTCTTCAAAAGTAAAACAACTAAAGAATCTGTAGAGAGGAACAGACATAACTGCAAAAATAAGATTTTTAAGGGCCTGCATCTTCCTCATCGCAACAGATGCCTGTGAGACCTGGACATAAATCAGCCGAGAAACACATAAATGTCTTTGAATGTAAATGCTATAGAAGAGTTCTTCAAACATCATGGACACCAAAAAAAAAAAAATATCCATACTACAAGAACTTAATACGGAAGAAGGTTGGCTAGTAAAGAAGATTAAAGAGAGAAAACTTGTACGTTGGACACATTAAACGTCATGATAATTTAGAGAAGACCGTCTTGGAAGGGTACATAATGGGAAAAAGAAAAAGAGGAAGACCAAGGCGAAGGTAGCTGCAAGACATCGTTGATGATCTGCAAATTGATGCGTCAGCAGTAGGGTATCTTGCTTACAACCGAGAGGCCTACAGGAGAGCTGTTAGGGAGGCAAAGTTCCTCAAGGGACATGCAAATGACTGACTGACATTTAGAGCGCTTTCTTCGACCGGTAGACATTTTGTATCTCGCAGTATTACACTAGATATCTTCTTGTCTTGCATTCCGCAATATTACAGACTAATCTAGGCTAGCAGCAGACACTGTAACATGGATTTGTTCATTTATGATAGATCTTTTGATGAACCCTGTTTTTTTTAAGTTGTGTATTTCTTTTGTATTAAAACATTTAAAATGAATAAGAAATGAAGTTATATTTAAAACTACATTATTTACTTTACATAACATTACATTTGACCATTAGGTTTACCCTGTACTTTACAATATAATAATTTTTATCTTCAGTTCTTCAGTGGTTAAACTTGATTAACATTGATAAGTAAATTTACTTACTTTTTATAATTTTATATCACCATCTATTTCTTTCTTTGTGTGTGTGTGTGTGTGTGTGTGTGTGTGCGCGCGCTCTGACTTTGCTTAGTATGTTACTGCTTTGAAGAGACTATTGAGTTTGTTGTGTGTATACAAGCAAATAGTTAGTTTCAGTTTAGTTTATACTCATTTATAGTAATTAGTAAAGCTTAATAAAGCTTGGTATGATTAGTATAAACAATGTTACTCCAGAAATGCTTGTTGGGCATGACATATCTATGAGAGACAAAAAGTCTAGCAGGAGACATTAGGAGTTCTCCTTTATAAGACAAAGTAGGCTGATATGATGTCAGTGCTATCAGTAGCAGAACCCAACAATAGTAGTAACTGTAGCTGACATATTTACGCCTCTGTGTAAAGTCTAGTTTCACTCTATGGCATCATTTTTACTGATTTTGACTGTACCGTCCACACATTAAACTCAGAGAAAACGAATCTGACGTTATGGTAATGACAGCATGAACTCGTACAATTGTACGGAATTATACAATCTATTTTTAAAAATAAGGATAACAGCTGTATCCATTAACAAGACACGCAGCTGTAACGTTATAGCCTTTATTTTATTCATACAATAACAGATATGACGATTAAGACGAGAGGCTTGACTTATGTGATCTATAACAAATAAGACTATAACAAATAATACGGTAATTGTGCTGAAGAAAACTGATTGGCTAGTCAGTCTAAAACATATCAAAAAGGAGATTTTACAAAGCTATGTCTAACCAGTCTATCCATGTAAACCAGGAAGCAATTTTTTGCAAAATTGGGTAAAATCGATGTATCAGAAAGCAAGTTAAAAAGGTAAAGGTAGACCTGTGAACCAGCTTCTGTCAAACCAAAAGCCGAGTCAGCAGTTGACCAGAAACTGCCAACTAGTTTCGACGTCAGCACGAATCCCGGGGGGGGGGGGGGTGTCATTCCTCTTCCTTCCCAGAGCTCTAGCCCTGGTACTCATTTTTTTTTTCTCTTGAAGTTGGGTGAATGCCGGGAATATTTTGCGAGCCACAGTTTGACCGACATCGTGGTGAATGGAAATCGAAACCAGGCCGTCCGGTCGGCGAGCGAGTGACTAATCCACTGCGCTAACGCGGCTCCCAGAAAGCAAGTTTTACAAAGCTGTGTCAAACCAATCTTGTTCTGTGGCTGTGAGTCGTGGGCCATAAACAGAAAAGTAGAGAGACTTAATATCGCAGAGATGTATGTGTATGTGTGGTGTGTGTGAGTGAGTGTGGTGTGTGTGAGTGAGTGTGGTGTGTGTGAGTGAGTGTGTGGTGTCTGTGAGTGAGTGAGTATGTGTGGTGTTTGTGTGTGGTGTGTGTTTGGTGTGTGTGAGTGTGTGGTGTGTGTGTGTGAGTGAGTGTGTGTGTTTGTTTAAGGATGATTAATTAAAACAATGGATGTCGAAAAGAACAAATTAAGACGCCCTGAAAGAAGCTAACGAACAAAGAAAACTTATCACAGATTAAGAAAACGAAAATCACATTTCTTTGGGCACATATCAAGAAAATGAAAGCTGGAACATAAAGTCATCGCTTTTGTTGTGCATGAGGGCCAAGGGCCACGAGACATGGGCATTTACAAAGTAGGTCAAAGTGCGAATACGATAGCCTAACCGCACTAGAGTGTAAATAGTGTCATCCCACATAACAATCGACTTATGTATAGGATCGCGGAATGATACACTACCGTGAGTCGAGGACTTTCTGTAGTACGCGATTGTCCTGCTTGTGTGTCTGTATCTCATCTAATAAGAATATTTCTAGTACATAATTATGTCTATTATTTGGTCCACAGTACAGTAATTGTCATTAGTTATAATACTGGGAACAAAAATCAGATCATCATATATTTTAAGGAACAGCAGTCTAAATCGAGAAATACGGAATAGATTGACAATGTTGTCCAAATGGTACATGACGAGTAATTTAGGAAGCTGTCTACCGGAGACGATGAACTTTATGTTAGCCACATATTTAAGGAAATACTGAAATAATGTCAAAAACATATTTAAGATTACATAACTTTCTTGACATAGGATTATATGATTTTCTTGACATGTTTCATGTTTGTAGATTTGTAATGTTTCATCTTGAAACTTCTGTTTGATTCACGCTTTCAATTTTCTGTGTATGTGACAATGGATGGAATTTTTAAAAATGGAAAGAAGAAGAAGAAGGAGGAGGAGGAGGAGGAGGAGGAGGATGAAAACAAACTTTATGTACTACCTGGCAGCCACTATGTCTGATAATTAGAATGTTATCTATGGAAGTTATCGTGTCAGTCACCAACACGTATCGTAGCTGCAGCCAAAAAAAAAAAAAACAAGAGTTTACAACTTATCTCGCTCTCTCCCTCTCTCTCTTTCTCTCCAAGCTCACGCACTTAAAGAGAATGAAACATCTTGCCAGAACACACAGACACGCACACACGCAAACACCCACACACAACTCGTAGAATACCAGCCCTTGCCAAGCTTATCTCAGATACTCAGATGCTCGTTATCTTCTGGCATCTGATAGTAACTCGACGTACATGCTCGTTGATAGCGGGGGAAAAAACAAAACAAAACCTGTACAAGTGAAGAATTCAGATGTTGCAAAACTCGAGAAACGGGTTAAGGTCTGTGTCTGGGGGCAGAATTCAGCGGCTATGGCAGGCTGGGTGAATAATATAACTAGAAAAGGACACTGTCGGCGGAGGGGGCGGGGTTAACTAAAACAGAAAGGGCGGTGATGAATTTAACAGGAGGATATAGCACATTTATGAATGTGTGGACAGTCTTGCGGCTGTGCAGCACATCAATGATTTTATTACATATCTTGTAACGTTACAAGTATCAGGGATTCTACTACTACAGGTCTTGTAACATTATAGGTCATCTCGGATTCTATCATAAGTCTCGTGATATTATAGATCACTAAAATTTCTGTTACAGGCCTTGTAACACTACGAGTCGTTAAGGATTCTGTCACAAGTCTTGTGACAAACAGGTGACCAAGGATTCTGCAACAGATCTTGCGACAAGCAGGTCACCAAGGATCCTGCCACAAGTCTGATACAGATCACCAAGGATTCTATAATAGATTTTGTGACATTACAGGTCAACAAAGATTCTATTATTCCCAAGTCTTTCTTTTTACTGTCTTAAGTTTCAGTGCGTCTTATTAATGCAAATTTAGCACATATTTAAGAGTGAAATAATTACAGCAACTCATTATTCCCTGTTGTTCTGTTTTCCCACTATATCTCAAGGATCCTATGTAAAAATTGTCTGCTGATTCTTATCCTCCCACTCTCTATGCCGTTTCACTGGGGCTTGCTTCCTTTTGTTGTTCGGAAAGATGATAAAAGTGTGGTGGGAGTTGTGAGTGAGTTTTCTTCTTCTTCTTCGTTCGCTTCTGCCACCAAGATCGCCCCGTGATCATGCTGAATTTACTCCTGTGGTCCTCCATGTGTCCCGTGGTCCCCCTGTGGTCCCGGAGGGGCCCAAAAAGAGATCCCCAGGAGGATCACAAGAGGTTCAGAGTATCACGGGACTTGGGCCTGAGTTCTTGGTGGATCGCAGAAGCGGGATTGCGTGACACCGTGGTTTACGTTGCACCAGATTAATCTAGAGTTGGACTTTCTCATCGGAAAACCTCGGCGTGGTTTGGGTATCAGCATATCCCCGCGGGTGAGAGGTGGTTGCCCATCCAGCCTAGAGTTAGACTTTCTCACCGGAAAGCCTCAACGTATTTTGGATATCAGTATATCCCCGCCAGGTGAGAGGTGGTTGCCCATCCAGTCCAGCGTTGGACTTTCTCACCGGAAAACCTCAGGGTGATTCGGATAAGCATACATCCCCTTCGGGTGAGAGGTGGTTGCCTATCTAGACTGCGCTGGTCCGGTATCTCCGATTTCAGCATTTTGTGGCATTGGCAACTATCCTTCCTAGTTGTGACCAGGACGGAGATTTTGTCCAGGAGGACGAATCCTCGCCACTAGTAAGTTTCATCCCTGGATTGAGCCGGTTTAGGCGTATTACCCCAGTGTGGGCGTGTTTAGGACGTAACCGACCTCTAGAGCGGAGGTACCGTGACATGAGTAGTCATCAAGTTTAACCCTGGTTTAAGCCGTTTTAGGCATATTTCACCAGTATGAGTGTATATCGGACGTGGCCGGCCTCTAGAGCAGAGGTGCCGTGGTATGAGTAGCTCTCGGCGCGAGACTACTGGACATACCGACTAAGCTTCACCTTATCCTTTCCATCAACTTATCACATCGGCGCCGCACGCAAACCTAATTTCTTTTTCGCATTTTCTTCCTTGGCCAGGATGAGTTTTATTTCATGCGCGGCATCCGAAGAATCTCGCCAGCAGTGTCTTAACCCCTGGGTTAAGCCAGTTCAGGTAATTCGCCCGGAATGAGTGGACATAGGACGTGGCCGATCTCCAGCGCAGAGGTGCCGTGATTTGAGCAGTCTTGACCTCAGGACCACTGATTACTTCACTTAATCGTTTCTTTCACTTACCTTTCCACAGTGGCGCCGCGCGGCAACCCCATTCGCACCTTTCTTCACTGTCCGGGAGGAGCCCCATTGCACGCACGGCAGCTGAAGAATCTCGCCAGCAGCAGGTTTTAAATTAGAGTTTTCCTTCTCTCAGATTAACTACCAAAAAGACTCTCATCTACTCGAAACGTCTGGCATTCAGTCGCCAGATATTCGCCTTAGTCCCTTCTCCTGTCAGTCTGAACAGTTCCGCCATGAGAAGGCCAGGAGCTAGACTTGACTCTCAGAGGCTATTTGAGACGCACGCATTGGAGACATTTCATTGGAGTGGAGAGCGTATCCTCCACCCCACCTCCGGCTAGAACAGTCCTTAGAACCTTGTGAGTAGTGATATGGACATAAAAAAGGACTTTGTGCAGTATTCCAAGTAACATATTCAAGTCGTGTTTCAAGAAAAAAAAAAAGAAGAAAAAAATTACGAAGCGAAATGAGGTATCTAATCAGCGGTTTCTGAAAATCGCCAACTTTAAAGTTTCTGCAGATTTTGTCCCCTTCAATCTGAAAGTTAGAAACTACTGTATCTAGTTTGTGGAGGCAAATTTTGTAATAGCTGTTTAATCAATACATCAGAGAAAATTCCTAGGATTTCTTTTTTTTTTCCTGTTGTGGCTGTTTTACGTGTGTTTTAAATGCATAGAGTTGGCAACTTGTTCGCAGGAAATAGCAACGTTTAACGCAGCTAAATTTAATACCATCGTTATCATGATCATCGTCGTCGTTATGTGTCATCTATCCGATGAAAATTGGCCGCAGTAAATATTAATTTCTCTGTAGTAGTTTTTCCTGACAGTCTAATAAACGTGGCAATTACTTTTCCTGTTTTTATGATACACCCGGCATTACAATCTTTTTTTTTTTTAAAATTAATGCCTGCATGTCCGTTACCTGTCTGCATATGCGCGTCTGCTACCTGTGAGTATCTGCTGCCTGTCTGTGACTGCGTATCTGCTACCTGTCTGTACTTGCGTCATGATTTGCATGCCCGTTACCTTTCTGTATTTGCTGCCTGTCTGTGACTGCATATCTGCTGCCTGTCTGTTACCTGTCTATACTGCATTTTTCTGTTATTAGTCTATCAGGGTGTCCTTTCCAGTAGTTTTACAGCTTATCGTGATATTTCAATTAAAAACAAGATTTTTCTTTTGACTGGTTCTGATATGCGAGGGTGAGTTAAAAGAAACTCTTTTTTAAAAAGTAAAATGTACATATATGACTGAAAACTTCTTACAACCTTTCAAAATAGTCCACACTGCATTCAGTGCAGGTCGTGCAACCCTTTCACTAATGTCTGGATTCTTGGAAAAAGAAATCTGGCTGACCTTATAGCCAGCTATGCACGGCATCTTTAATATCTTCGTAAGTACTGAACTTCTTCCCACCTAGCTCCGAACCGAGAGGTCCATACAAATGACAATCATATGGTGCGAGGTCGAGTGAATATGTTGGATGTGGAAGACAACGAAGATTCGTAATTACTGAGTCCTTGCGCATGCTGTATGAGGCAACGCATGTGTAACAGCACATCAGAACTGAGCAAACTGGTTTTGACCTGATTGCTGGTTTCAAGTGGTTCTCAAGCAGATCACAAAACTCTTCCCTGCTGATAGTAGTTCCTATGGACGTGTAATGTTCCAGGATTGCGCATTTACAGTCTCAGAAGAGCGTGAGCATCAATTTTCCGGCCGACGGCGTTGTAGGGAACTAATTTTACTGACTAGGAAAGTATGAAAATGCGTACATTGATAAAACAGTGCGAACATGTAGAAGAAAAGAACGCATTTAACACAATGAACAACGAATTTAGCATCTGCAGAACCAAGATATATATATATATATATATATATATATATATATATATATATTATATATATATATATATAATATATATATATAAACCCCTTGTTTTGCGCTAAAAAAGCCGGAAAAAGAATCACCCCCCCCCCCACCTCAGTATACAGTCATTTGGGGAGAAAGATTCGGAAATGTAATCAGTGGCAGATTATCCATTGGGTCCGACAAAGTGGGGGGAAAAAAATAGAAAATATTTTTAAAAAAAACTAAATGTTACAGGCTGGGAGGGTGGCCCATACCAAGTTTAGAACGGGGCCTGGCTTAATCTGTCACTGAATGTAATTCAATCATTCTGGAGGTATTTAGACATATTTTTCCTGTATGACAGAAGATACTATCTTTGTACCGTTGCATCAACATTTAGTATCTGAAGATCCATCTACCTGCAGTAGATAAATGGCTGCGCAAACAAGGAGTTGACAGGACGATAATTTTGTAACTTTAGCCAACTTTCCGTCGCCACTCGTTTATTCAGATATCTCTCGTCACTTTCCCCTGGAGCCGGTGCTCGAGGAGTTGTCTTCCCTCTCTGGCTCGCAAAGCCGTCATCAGTGTTTAAAGCTGTCTTCGCTCTGGCGGTACCCTGCGGGCACGTGTCCCGCACTTGCAGCCTAGACTCTCAGCCATGCGACACGAAGATTGGGAACTTTCTTGACCGGCTCTTTAATTATTCTTCCAGACTGGTACTTAAATACCACACGTGAGGTTTCCTGATTCAGACTTCTCGCAGTATTACAATCATCTCTTTACCAACACTGAATTTAAGGAATACGCTAAGTGTAACGTCTGCGCATGCGATTAGATATCAATTTCCGGAATACTCTGCGAGGGTTAAACAGCGCCCGAGTGCGGAAGAAATAACGGCATTTTTAAGGTAATTATATCATCAGAAAACGGTTACGTTTATGAGTGGGATGTTTGCTTAATAAATTAGGTAGATCAGTCGAGGCTTTTTTGCCAGAGAATATTTTCTAGGTTTATTTTCTTTAGAAGGCATATACAGTTTCATCTGTGGCTTTATGAGAATTCAGGACTTCAGAAGAAAAAAAATAATGTCTTCGAGCTTTTGTACAGATGTACATTTAACAACGATTCTATCACGACACACTCCATTTAATGACATCGCCATTCAACTTCTCCGCATTTAACTTCATGTCTTGGTTTCAAAAGATGAACATTTTATGCCCCTGGCCTCGAGTAAAACAAGTTATCATGGTTGGTGAGATGCTGTCTGCCAGAGTCATTACCAAGGGAGAAAACATTATCATCTAAGTTTTCGAACACGTCATTTGGCAGGTAATGAGCTCTAATACCTGTTAACGTGTTTTGATGGAAAGAGCAGAAGTGGAAGTCGAGATCTCTCAAGTCCCACATCCAGATGTGGGAGCCATCTGCGGCGAGTTCTGTGCAGGCAGATGTAGGGAGCTGGCAAGTCATTTTCCGACTGACCTGCATGCATCGTCGATCGTCAAACGTCTTAGAAAGAATCTCAGTTTGTTGTAGGTCTGGCTTGTAGGTGGACCGGTCGTAAAATGTGCCTCAAAGCGTGCGCGAAAAGCTAGCGGAAACACGTGTGTATGAGAATCTACAAAGGCTTCTGAGCATAAGCAAACAACCGTGTTCTTATAAAACGCTAAACTTACACCCAAAACATGAGAACTAGCTAAGAGACTGTAAAGTTCATTTGACATTTTAGCATTAGTTTTCTTTGGTGAAATTCACAATGTTCTGCAAATGAAAGCAATCACTCATGTCTTTCTTCCCGTGAAAGCTGCAGGTAGAGACCACAGACGAAAGCGAAGAAAATGGATTAAATCATAACATAAAGAAATGAAAGTATTCATTTCTTTCCTTTAAGAGCTCAGGAGAGAAGATGACTGTGCTGAAGTGACGGCGCAGTTATCAGGGCCAGCGAAGCATAGCTGACCTACACCCTGCCCCATCTTCCAGCGAAGCATAGCTGACCTACACCCTGCCCCATCTTCCAGCGAAGCATAGCTGACCTACACCCTGCCCCATCTTCCAGCGAAGCATAGCTGACCTACACCCTGCCCCATCTTCCAGCGAAGTATAGCTGACCTACACCCTGCCCAATCTTCCAGCGAAGCATAGCTGACCTACACCCTGCCCCATCTTCCAGCGAAGTATAGCTGACCTACACCCTGCCCCATCTTCCAGCGAAGCATAGCTGACCTACACCCTGCCCCATCTTCCAGCGAAGCATAGCTGATATAGACCCTGCCCCATCTTCCAGCAAAGCATAGCTGACCTACACCCTGCCCAATCTTCCAGCGAAGCATAGCTGACATAGACCCTGCCCCATCTTCCAGCGAAGCATAGCTGACATAGACCCTGCCCCATCTTCCAGCGAAGTATAGCTGACCTACACCCTGCCCAATCTTCCAGCGAAGCATAGCTGACCTACACCCTGCCCAATCTTCCAGCAAAGCATAGCTGACCTACACCCTGCCCAATCTTCCAGCAAAGTATAGCTGACCTACACCCTGCCCCATCTTCCAGCGAAGTATAGCTGACCTACACCCTGCCCCATCTTCCAGCGAAGTATAGCTGACCTACACCCTGCCCCATCTTCCAGCGAAGCATAGCTGATATAGACCCTGCCCCATCTTCCAGCAAAGCATAGCTGACCTACACCCTGCCCAATCTTCCAGCGAAGCATAGCTGACCTACACCCTGCCCAATCTTCCAGCGAAGCATAGCTGACCTACACCCTGCCCAATCTTCCAGCGAAGCATAGCTGACCTACACCCTGCCCCATCTTCCAGCGAAGCATAGCTGACCTACACCCTGCCCAATCTTCCAGCGAAGCATAGCTGACCTACACCTTGCCCAATCTTCCAGCGAAGCATAGCTGACCTACACCCTGCCCAATCTTCCAGCGAAGCATAGCTGACCTACACCCTGCCCAATCTTCCAGCAAAGCATAGCTGACCTACACCCTGCCCAATCTTCCAGCGAAGTATAGCTGACCTACACCCTGCCCCATCTTCCAGCGAAGTATAGCTGACCTACACCCTGCCCCATCTTCCAGCGAAGTATAGCTGACCTACACCCTGCCCCATCTTCCAGCGAAGCATAGCTGATATAGACCCTGCCCCATCTTCCAGCAAAGCATAGCTGACCTACACCCTGCCCAATCTTCCAGCGAAGTATAGCTGACCTACACCCTGCCCCATCTTCCAGCGAAGCATAGCTGATATAGACCCTGCCCCATCTTCCAGCAAAGCATAGCTGACCTACACCCTGCCCAATCTTCCAGCGAAGCATAGCTGACATAGACCCTGCCCCATCTTCCAGCGAAGCATAGCTGACATAGACCCTGCCCCATCTTCCAGCGAAGTATAGCTGACCTACACCCTGCCCAATCTTCCAGCGAAGCATAGCTGACCTACACCCTGCCCAATCTTCCAGCAAAGCATAGCTGACCTACACCCTGCCCAATCTTCCAGCGAAGTATAGCTGACCTACACCCTGCCCAATCTTCCAGCGAAGTATAGCTGACCTACACCCTGCCCAATCTTCCAGCGAAGTATAGCTGACCTACACCCTGCCCAATCTTCCAGCGAAGTATAGCTGACCTACACCCTGCCCAATCTTCCAGCGAAGCATAGCTGACCTACACCCTGCCCAATCTTCCAGCAAAGCATAGCTGACCTACACCCTGCCCAATCTTCCAGCGAAGCATAGCTGACATAGACCCTGCCCCATCTTCCAGCGAAGTATAACTGACATAGACCCTGCCCCATCTTCCAGCGAAGTATAGCTGACATAGACCCTGCCCCATCTTCCAGCGAAGTATAACTGACATAGATCCTGCCACATCTTCCAGCGAAGTATAGCTGACATAGACCCTGCCCCATCTTCCAGCGAAGTATAACTGACATAGACCCTGCCCCATCTTCCAGCGAAGTATAACTGACATAGACCCTGCCCCATCTTCCAGCGAAGTATAGCTGACATAGACCCTGCCCCATCTTGGTGCTCACAGTAATAGCCTCAGTCTGGCCAGTGGGACATGGATCACTGTGATCCCCATGGCGGCGAAGTTTACTGAGAGCTTTTCAGATGAGAGACAACGAAGCTTCCACACAGTAAAGTGTTTTAAATCAGCTTTGGTTGTTAGCCTTCAAAAACCGTTGATAAAACACTTTAGATGTGAGGGGAATGACACCAGACTGTCCGAGACTCGAACAACGAACTTCGGTCATCATCATCATCAGGTGCCGTGCTGGCTGGCGTTGACTATTATGTTTCTCCATAGTACCCGCTCGTTCACGCAAGTCATCAGTTCAGCTGGTGATCTCCTCTCAGACATTCTCTTCAGACTATCCAGCATCAGTTCTCTCGGTCTTCCCTTGGCTCTCCTTCCATCTATTTTTCCTGTTGTTATTTATTTTCAGTGCCCCCTCTTCTTATTGGATGCCCTATGAAAGTACATTGTCTCTCTCGTATTTGCTTTTTTTTTTTTGACAAGATATAAATATATATATATATAATTTGCCAAATGAGCAGTTCTTAGTTCTATACTGGGCATAACCTGATATGTGACATAAATGCCTCGAACTGTGATCTCTGCTATTACTATATGACTGTGTACTACGCAGACTAAACACAACTGAGACATCACCGGGTGGTTGTTGTTGTTGATGTTGCTGTGTTTTTTGTTTTTTTTTTTTGTTTGTTTGTTGAGAAGATAACGTGCTGGTGCAGATATAATAGTTGTCAATGAAACGATAATCTTTATTTGCAAAATTTGTTTTTTTCCCTCTTAACGCCACCCTCCACCACCCCCCCGGGCTCTTCATGGCCTCTAAGTTCCGTCTGTTCAGGCTAATGGGTAACCCCATCACTGCTTTTCAGAATGAAAAGCATATTAAGTACATTCTTCACTTCCAATGCTTACTATTATTATTATTATTCTAAAAATTACAACCGGCTTCCCAACGAAACTAACAATGTATTTGATGAGGATGTAATATCCGGCTGCTGGAAAACGGCAACATGAACGACATAGGCGGCTCGCCGCTGCTGTTAATATCCCTGTGTTTGAGTAAGTATGTAGCAGAATTGTGGTTGACAGAGTGGACAACCCTACAGAAGTTATTAAATGTAACGCCTCCGAGTTGTTTTCACACTCGAGTGATTTCCCCTGTGTGCTCAGATTAAGCGTGGAGTAAAAATTGCACGGGGATTTGGTGAGTGTCCATGCGGGGGTAGAAGGCACTTGAAAACGGAGCTTGGGAGAGGGCCCGTGTTATTGTCCTGTGGAGTGAAGATGTAGTGTTTTGTGCTTGTAATTTTATATCTCATCTCGGCGAATGTGGCACTAATCTTGTCTGTGTTTACTTGTTCCTCGTTCTTATGGCGACGAGAGTTGACTGCAAGAGGTTGAACCGTTTGGAGCTATTATTTCTATTTCGTATCATCATCACTTGAAGGTTGACTGCATTGAATCTCCACTCTGCTCTGTTTCTTGTCTTCTTAGAACACCCGGCCAAGCTAGTCCCTGTCCATTTCTTGATGTTGTCCATCTGTATCGCTGTCGTCCTCCTGTTCTTTTCCTTTCAGTCTTGCCCCCAGGAAGGGTCTTCATACAATATTGTGGTTCTTGACATGCTCAAAGTATCTTAGCTGTCTTTTTTTAAAAAATGATTTTCAGTATTTCTCTTCACTTCTAGTTAGTTTATCACTTCGTTGTTTGTTTTCTTTTCTGTCCATGGGATACGCCCAGTTCTTCTATCTACATTTCAAGGGCCTTGATTTTCTTTTATGTTGTCTTATTCAAGGTCTAGGCTTTTGCACCACAAACGGATATTGAATATACGGGTATGTAGTATTTGACGCAGACGAATCCACTGACAGCAGCTGTTGAGGAAAGATGTTGGCGATGGTTGGGACATGTGCTCCGGATTTCTGACGACTCACTACCAAAAATAGCACTAAGATGGGCACCAGAGGGGAACAGAAGTAAGGTTAAACCAAAAGAGACATGGAGAAGAACAACAAAAAGGATGTTGAGCAATAGAGGGCTCACCTGGGCAAGAGCTGAAAAAAAGGCAAAGGACAGGCGTTTGTGGACAATCCTTGATGAAGCCCCATGTGCCCTGGGCACTTTAGGTTAAGAAGAGAGAGAGAGAGAGAGAGAGAGAGAGAGAGAAGCATTTTACCATACGTAGTCTCAGTTGCTGTGACATTTGCTTGATATCATCGAGTACATTGATATGTGGCTCAGAATACATCATCCTTCATCGCTTCACATCATCATCAGGATTCATGTATTAAATGCCGTAGTGTTCGTTGATGACCAGCCCTGCTTACCTGATACGGTTACGTTCGTCGCAGTGAGATACTTGACCGGGGTTACCTGATGAGTGCTGAATCTTTCTGGGCTGTATGTTCATAATTATGTGTCACATATATGTTACGAACTAAATCATTTCACGGTAGGCCCGTGGAAACTAAAACGGGGTCTTCGTAACCTAGACGGTGGGTGGTAGAAGTATCAAGAAGAAAGTAAGAGGGAAAAGAAGGGCCTGCAGCAAGTGGATAGGACGCTGTCCTCTCATGGCGAGGCTGCTGCTCTTCCTATTGGAGTCCGAGGTTCGACTCACGGTCATCCTCTTACTGTTTTTATTCGCTCACATCTAAGTGCTTTGTCTAGTATATTTCTAAGTCTCTTACTGTTTTTATTCTCTCACATCTAAGTGTTTTGACTAGTATATTTCTAAGTCTCTTACTGTTTTTATTCTCTCACATCTAAGTGCTTTGTCTAGCATATTTC
Organism: Achatina immaculata; assembly: GCA_009760885.1. Lineage (NCBI taxonomy): Eukaryota > Metazoa > Mollusca > Gastropoda > Stylommatophora > Achatinidae > Lissachatina > Lissachatina immaculata. The sequence continues at coordinate 60,869,060 of CM019691.1, read as the reverse complement.
CAAGTCTCTTACTGTTTTTATTCTCTCACATCTAAGTGCTTTGTCTAGCATATTTCCAAGTCTCTTACTGTTTTTATTCTCTCACATCTAAGTGCTTTGTCTAGTATATTTCTAACAAGCATCATTATTGCCTTATCATTTTTTTTTGTGCCCAGACTTCGTTGTTTCTTATTTGACAAACTTGAAGTGAGATGATTACACTGCATTTCTCATGTGAATCATAAACATGATTTAGTCTTAAATGACAGTTATTTTGCAATCTCATCATTGAAAATAATCTCAGTTTTAAAATAATTCGTGAGATGATCAGTAATCAGTTTCTCAGCTCATCCCCCCCTCCTTTTTTTTTCTTCATCTGCCTACTTGGATACACGGAAACAAAATGAACAATGGATATATATTTTCCACAGCCGTGCTTGTATGGGCACCTGAGTAGCAAAGTGGTGGGTCCACAAGTCTCTCTTATTCTACAGCCATACTTACATCAATGGGCACCTGAGTAGCAAAGTGGTGGATCCACAAGTCTCTCTTATTCTACATCCATGCTTATATCAATGGACATCTGAGTAGCGAAGTGGTGGATCCACAAGTCTCTCTTATTCTACAGCCATACTTACATCAATGGGCACCTGAGTAGCAAAGTGGTGGGTCCACAAGTCTCTCTTATTCTACAGCCATGCTTATATCAATGGGCACCTGAGTAGCAAAGTGGTGGGTCCACAAGTCTCTCTTATTCTACAGCCATGCTTATATCAATGGACATCTGAGTAGCGAAGTGGTGGATCCACTAGTCTCTTGTATTCTGTATCCGTGCTTAGATTAATGGACATCTGAGTAACGAAGTAGTGGGCCCGTTAGTCTCTCATGTCATAGGTTATTCGATCCCGAGCGAACGAGTTCCAGCTAACCCAGATGTACAATGTGTTCTGGACATTTTCTGGAGCTTGTGAAGGAAAGGTGACTAGACATGAAAGTTATCATTTACTGTGGCATAAGGCCAAGAAAATTATTCGCACGGTGCCCTGTGTTTCGTTATATACTTCAACAGTTTTGAAGAGAGCTTCTTTCCTCCCCTCCCCCCCCCCCCCTCTCTTATTTCCACCTGTAAGCTAGTTTGGTCTAATTACAACAATTTTCAACACTTAATTAAATTACCAATTGCTGTGCACCACTCACGCCAAGAACAAACTACCATCTTCAGATTATGCACAAGACACTGCCGACTGCGAGCGTACCTGTATCGCCTCGGCCTGTCACACATTCCTGTCTATCTGTCTGTTGCCCTGCTGACTGGCGTTGGCTATCAAAGCCTATAATGCTTTTCCATATTTTTTTTCTTCAAGTGCTGATTTTAAACTGTGCTAGCGTTCTTTGTCTGTGCCGTCCAGATAGTCCATCCAGCAGTTTCTCTCTCTGTCTACCTCGATCTTTATTGCCTTCTATTCCCGTTCTCACAACGTATTCTAGCTTGCCTAACCGTTTAACGTGTCTTGGAGTGTATTTTTCTGCCTTTTGTTATTGTTTGTCTCATCTCTCCAACCCCTCTCAGAACCTCCTCGTTTGATTTCTTTGTTGTCCATGGTATTCATATCATTCTTCTAAGAAAACATATCTCAGTGGCTTCCAGGTGGCGTTGTACTTCTTTAGGGACTGTCCATCCCTCACGTCTACAAAATAAAATTGGCTGTATTAGCATGATTTTACAAGGGAAGTACAGCAGTAGTGCCCTATTCCTAGCTGCCGAGTTGTGTATGGTTTGTTCCGATAACCCTAGTTCAAAGATCTTTTCGGGGGTGGGGTTAAAGCACCCTTTACTCGCGGTTGACCCCGTCATTGAGTTTCTGAGACATTTTGTAGAGTTAACTGCCCCACACACACCCAACTCGTCTTCACCCTTGAAGGTCACCACCTGTTTTGGTCCACAACTGCTTATTCTACATATCCGCAGCTAGAGGTCGTTCCACCATCTACTACCCGGTGGACGCTTCTAGTAGTAGGACAGGATCTTATCCTTGGACTGCGCATGCGAAATAGGCATCCAGACTCTGGAGCGCATACTGCAGCTCTGCCCCATCTGTCGAGAAGCCAGAACCCTGCTCTGGCCGCAGGGAGGGGGGGGGGGCTGCATCTGGTAAGGCAAACTTTAGAGTGCAAAACACGACCTCCAGAATACTGCACAATTGATCCGTACAATTAATACAGACATCTGAGGCTGGTGCCATGAAACGCAGAAGAGGACGCTGCGCACCAGCATATTAGAAAGACTGCCAGCTCTTCGATTACAGTCCATGTATATATTTCTGATGCGAGGAGATTGTGTTTATATGAGCCACCATCTTTAGATAATTATGTTTCTGTCTGTGGCATAATCTTCTTTCTGCGCTATTTTATCTTACAGGGAAGAAGATATTTGAGTGATATCAGGAAACTTTCAAAACAAGATAAAATTTCTTCACGTGGGTATAATTTTTTTTTCTGAGTTTGTTTTGCCAAAATAAAATTATTTTACTTTGGCCACGGATGGTGAGTTGTATACAGTTCATGTTGATTTCTCTTTCTAGCAACAATTCTCTTAAATTTCATGAGAAAGATTTGAGAATTAAGATGAAGAATACATATAATATGAAAGGATGACAGGCGGAATGAACGAAACTGAGAAAGGAGCTCCATATTTTAATGAGAATAGCATTGACGCAGCCAAGAAAGGGCAGCGGACATAGTTCCTGCCCAGTAAATATCAGTGCAAACGCATGTGGGCATCCAGGGAGATGAGAGAGCTGATAGACTGGCTGGCTTTGCCATCGTCGCAGATGGACAACCACTGGATAGAGATGATATTGTTAACGCGCTCAGAGAGAGAGGCAGAGTGGAGGACTTCGAGGGCAGCGAATCCACATCGCTGCTTAGACTAAGATAGCTGGGAGTACAGACTGGCACGGCCAGAAATGAGAGACATACATAACGCACAAGAAGACTTGTCAGCCAACACAGGACGGGGACTATCAGCCGCAGGACACTGATGGATATGTTGAGGGGAGGACTTATGGATATGTCGGGGGAGCAGTGATGATAATCCAGACAGTAAACCATAAAGCTGTGGAAACTCAGAATTCTATCACTGGAAATAGGATATTTACTGAATGTTGATATTCGTATATGTATTCTGCCGGATAACGGTGATATTCGAACATTCGTTTTCAAGAGTAAAAAAAATCAAACATTATAAATTCAATATTCGCGTATATCAACCGTTTTCACTGCGGTATTAGAAAATACATGCTTCAGTTAAGCCATTGCTTTTATCTTTGTCGGGTATAGCTAATTTGAATCTACTGTCGGTTGAGTTTTGCCACGTGCGTGTCTCTCTCTCTCTCTGAACCTTAAGTGCCCAGGGCACATGGGGCTTCCGCAAGGGTTTTCCACAAATGCCTGTCTTTCGCCTTTTTTTCTGCTCTTGCCCAGGTGAGCCCTCTATTGCTCAACATCCTTTCTGTTGTTCTTCTCCATGTCTCTTTTGGTCTACCCTTACTTCTGCTCCCCTGTGGTGTCCATCTTAGTGCTATTTTTGGTAGTGAGTTGTCAGTCATTCGGAGCACATGTCCCAACCATCGCCAGCGTCTTTCCTCAATAATTGTTGTCAGTGGTTTCATCTGCATTTCTGCCAATAAGATGTTATTTCTTATGGTGTTTGGCCAAAATATTTTTTTTAATTCTACGTAAACATTTAGTCTGGAAAGAATTCAACTTGTTTTCTATGGTTTTGGTGATTTTCCAGCATTCACTTCCATAGAGTAGTACACTTAGAACATTACTCTTAAATATCCTGATTTTCATATTTATGCTTAGTTTATTTGATTTCCATATATTCTGTAGCATTGCAAAAGCCTGATTTGCTTTAGTAAGTCTGCTGTTGATGTCCTCTGTGCTGTCTCCATTTTCTACTACTCTGCTGCCAAGGTATACAAATTCGTTAACCTCCTCCACTGACTTGTTATCTACTCTGAGTACATTTCTGTTGTTCACATTTTGCTTCATTAACTTTGTCTTTCCTACGTTGATCTTTAGTCCTATGTTGTTTGCATTCTGGGTTAACTTGTTTATTTTATCTTGCATATCTTTGTGACTGCTTGATAATAGACAAATGTCGTCCGCAAAGTCAAGGTCCTCCAGCACTGTGTTAAGGGTCCATTGTAATCCTCTGCGTTTGTCTGATGTTGCCTCCTTCATTAACCAGTCTACTGCCAAGATAAATAATGTTGGTGATAGTACACATCCCTGTTTCACTCCTGTTTGTACCCTAAAGCTGCTGGAGGTATGTTCTCCACAGATAACTTTGCACTGAAAACCCTCGTATAGGGCTTTGATTACATTAACTATTTTATGGGGGAGGCCATGCCATCTTAGGATTTTCCACAGTGCATCTCTGTTGACACTGTCAAAGGCTTTCTCAAAATCTATGAATAATGCATATGTTGTGCTATGCCATTCATTTGCCTGTTCTAATATTTGTCTAAGTACAAATATATGGTCTATGCATGATCTTCCTTTCCTAAATCCTGCCTGCTCTTTCCGAGTTTTTCCTCAAGTGTTGGTACAATTCTGTTGATGATTATTCTGCAAAATACTTTACTAGTGAGTGGCAGTAGGGTAATGCCTCTCCAGTTCCCGCAATCTCTGAGGTCACCCTTCTTTGGTAGTTTTACTATAAGACCAGTTTTCCACTCCTCTGGGGCTTTTTCTAAATCCCAAATTTGTTGTAATATCCGGCAAAGTTGTTTTGGTGTTTCTGTTTCTTCTGCTTTCAACATCTCAGCAGTCACTTCATCTTCACCTGGTGCCCTGTCTGATTTTAGCATCTTTATCGCCTCTTTTACTTCATTTATTGTTATTGGTCCTGTATTGATGTTTAGTTCCGCTTTTGCTTCAGGTATATCTATTGCTTGTGCTGCTTGTGTTCTGTTTAGTAGGGTGTTAAAGTGTTCCCTCCATCTTTCAATTTTTTCTCTTTCTCCACTGACCAGTTGTCCATTTTGTGTTCTTACTGCACTTTCACATCTTGTATTGAAGTTACCTGTCATCTGCTTTGTGATTTTATATATGGTTTTCATGTCATTTGTATATGCTGCTTTCTCTGCTGTCTCTGCTAAATTGTCATAATACTGACGTTTATCTTGACGGCATGATTCCTTCACTTCTTTGTCTTTCTGTGCATAATTACTTAAAACTCGTTCTTTAAGCCGTTGTGATTTGGTGTTCAGTAATTTTTTCTTGATTTCTTTTCTTTGCTCTATCTTTTCCCATGTGGTCTCACTTATCCATTCCTCTTTTCTCCTTTTCCGATATCCCAGCACCTCTTTTGCTGTTTCCTGTAGTGTTTTATTGAACTCTAATATGGACATTTCTGCTTCGTCTTGTAGGACACTGAAGCGGTTTTTAAGTATTATTGAGAATTCATTTCTTGTTTGCTGGTCTATCAGTTTTCTTGTATCAAAATGTATCTTTCTGTGTTCTCCAATTCTGGCTTTCCTTAATTTTAGTTTTATTTTTGCTACCAGAAGGTTGTGATCACTTCCTATATCTGCTCCTTTCCTTGCTCGCACATCTTGTAGTGACCGTTTCCACTTGTTGTTTATTAGTATGTGATCGATTTGGTTTTCTGTGGTTTTATCTGGTGACCTCCAAGTCACCTTATGGATGTTTTTGTGTTGGAAAATTGTCCCTCCGATGGTCATCATGTTTTCTTCACAGAAACTGCACAGTCTTTCTCCATTTTCATTTATTTCTCCGATTCCTTCTCTTCCCATGATTCTTCTTCTATCTTCATTTCCTTCACCTACTTTTGCATTGAAGTCGCCCAAGATGAGTAGCATATCATGCTTGGGTATTGTTTCTACTGTGGCTTGGAGGCTGTTGTAAAAATCTTCTTTTAATTCCTCTTCAGCTGCTTCTGTTGGTGCATAACAAACTATAATAGACAGCTTCGTGAATCTTGAGTTGAACCGTGCATATAATAATCTCTCATTTATTGGGGTCCATTTCAGCAATGCTCTTAATGCTTCTTTTGTTATAATCAATGCTACTCCTCCTTCATGAAGATCTTCTTTACCTGACCATATTATTGTATCTTCTGTGTGCTGTGTTGTTAATTTCCTTCTGCCTTGTCCTGTCCATCTTGCTTCTTGTATTCCTAGTATGTCTAGTTTGTATCTGTGCATTTCCTTGATGGTTTGTGCTAGTTTTCCAGTCTGGTTTAGTGTTCTTACATTCCAGCTGCCTATATGCATCTTTTGTTTAGGTTCCAGGAGGTCTGCAGTCGGGCTGGGGACTTCCAGTGGCTGGCTTTCATCCACAACCTTCATGGGCTCAGTTTCCTGATACGCATTTCTCCTTCCACCTGCATTTGCTTTTTCCCTTGCTTCTGTTTCTGTAGCAGTCTGATAGTTTTTTACCAGATAGGGTTGCTGGCCCTATGCTGAACCCTCCTTAGTCGCCTTTTACGATCATGCATGGTAGGGTACAGTGGTCCTATTCTTTGCAGATCCCGGGTACCACACGGGTAACGTGCGTGTCTAGTCTTTATCTAATAATCTATTGTTGACGGAATAATAGCAAGAAGGGTAGGCGCGGTCGTAAGTTTAAATTTGTGACACATTTCTTTGAATATACCTGGCATGTTTTGCATACTCATAACTTGAGTGAGTGAGCCTACTTTTGTTTCACCAGTGTACTATTCGCAATTGTATTCGTACTGGCCTATTTTTAAAAAAATTGAATATTTGTATTCGACCCAGTATGATAATCTTGTATTCGGTATATCCCCTGTGGAAGTCTACGTTGTACAGAAAGTGAACACATATACGCAACATGTAAACATCACTGCGCGTAACTGCATGACTTACACGACATATAGAGCATTCAAAATTTAACATTGATTTAAGAACTTTCATTACGAACAAATGATTCCGTCAAACGCAGTATTATCTATAAAGCTCAATGTAATGAATGTAAGTAATGAGTAAGCGCTCCATTTTACAGAAAAATATAAAATATACACTGAAGAAGTAAAAAGTAGAATATTCATTTCAGAAATTTCTGTTATTTACATTGATAACTTTGCCCTAGTTTTTGTGTCTGTGATAATTCTGATCAATGTGAAACTCTTTCAGTGAGACGGGCAATCACGAAAAATGTTTTTTTTTAAAAAGTTACTGCTATTTGATAACATCACAAACAGTGCGACTGTGCATTCATTGTAGGAGTGTCTAAACGGGGACATTATCTTTGCTCCAAGCACGGCGCTTTCCACGGATGTAGTGGACATTTTAATTCTAATTTTGCACGCGAGATGAAAATACTTTCCCCTGCTTTGAAGTATTTTTATGTAGTTTCTTTTTCCATGTTATGCATCATGTGCAGTATTAAGCTCTCGGATTCACAAGAAATGTTTATGGTCCTGACAGACGGAATGGTTTTAGCCACGAAGGATCGTAACTGACCAAGACCGTTTCCTGATTTCCAAAGATGATTAACTAAACACGCTACCACGTTAGCTCAGCCTCGCTTGTAAAGTCAGGAATAATCTATACTTTTCTTCCTCTTCTTCTTCTTCTTCTTTCACGGTAGCGAAGCGTGCCGGGAAGTCTTGTTTCTTTGATCCGCTTTCGGAAGTGAAAAGAAGTCATCATAGCCTACAGTCCGTCAGACTTTATTGCTCGCGTTTTATGATCTTGCTCACGGGCATCTGCTGGCAAGAAAACTAGAGTTGATAGTTACAGAGACGTAATCAATCAACAAATCAGTGAACCAACGAAGCAACAGACTAATGAGCCAACGAATCAGCGGAATACACGAATCAGAGGGGAAAAAAAAATCCTTTGTTGAACTTCCAGCCCAGATCAGTACTCACTAGTTATGTTTTTGTGATACATGACACAAGCACGGTTTATAACACACATTGCAGATTGCCTCTACCCACATACAGCACATCCCCACTGACCTTCTCTAGCCTGAAGTGCTCAAGTTTTAAATGAGACCGATAGGTTGATCAAGGTTTATGGGGGCTCGGGCGGCTTCGTTCAACATGTTAATAGTTTTAAGCTGTTTTCTTTCTTTCTTTCTTTCAGTGCCTGGTATAGCATCACAGAATGTGGGAACGGTGGATAAACTAAAGGTATATAATAGTACAAGTATACATGGAGTATAAAAAGAGAAACAAGAGAAAATATTAGTAAAAACTACCTTTCTTAGCTGCACATTGAAGTATGCATGAACTGATACCAACACGGAATCATAAGGAGGAAAAAACAGACTTCAAGAGAGAGAGAGAGAGAGAGAGAGAGAGAGAGAGAGTTAGACTTCCTTAAAGCAAACTAAGTACAAATATCAAGAGCATTCTAAAAAAAAACCCCACAATGCCTGGAGGTCGCCGTGTGTGATCTAAGCATGTCACGAATGGTATAAGTGGCCAGGGACCATCACTCTTTAACAAGTGAGAATATATTTTTTTCAGCAGAAAATGTAAACTAAAAAAAAAAAAAAGTTAAAAATGATAGAAACAAGAAAGATAATGTATTGACATTGACTAACCACTAACCTGACTCCTACGCTAAACTAAGTAAGGGTCCTAAGGATAAATTAAGTAAGGGCCCTAAGGATAAACTTAATAAGCGCCACCATGATAAACTTAATAAGGGCCTGCAGGATAAACTTAATAAGGACCCCTAGGATAAACTTAGTAAAAACCCCTAGGATAAACTTAGTGAAGGCCTCTAGGATAAACTTAGTGAGGGCCCTTAGGATAAACTTAATGTGGGCCCCTAGGATAAACTTAGTAAGGGCCATAGGTTAAAATTAGTAAGGGCCCCTAGGATATACTTAGTAAAGGCACCTAGGATATACTTAGTGAGGGCCCTATGACAAATTTAGTGAGGGCCCCTAGATAAATTTAGTGAGGGCCCCTAGGATAAACTTAGTGAGGGCCCTAGGATAAACTTAGTAAGGGTCACTATGATATACTTAATAAAGGCACCTAGGATATACTTAGTGAGGGCCCCTATATAAACTTAGTGAGGGCCCCTATGATAATCTTAGGACACTATGATAAACTTAGTGAGGGCCCCTACAATAAATTAATAAAGGCCCCTGGCCTCCCCCTCCCCCCGTTCGACCTGTACTGTCCATTTCTTGATATATGGGTCTAATCGTGATCTCTATATGACTTTATATTACACAGACCAAACAGAACTGACACGTCACCGTCTTTTCAATATTAATACATGCTATAGCAACAACAATACTTATAAATTATTGTTACGTGAATCAGTAATCTGTAATTTTTTTTTCCTTGACTTGGGGCTCCCTGCAATTCTGGGCTCCAAGGATAATCCGTCACTATAAAGCTGTAGTGAGCATTAGAGGACAAGTAATGAAATTCTTGGCTTCTAGCCCGTTGAAGACACTAATGATAACAAACTGCCTCCTACCTGGTACGGAAAGCTACCAATCAACACCTGTACGTATTAATGAGGACCTAGACGAGTTCCACGCATCTCAGACCACAGAGGTAACGTAAATACACTGTACAGTAACGAAGGACCGACAAAAGTGGAAATCTCTTACTACCAGCATTCCCACATGTGGGGATGAAGGGATGAGAGAGAGAGAGAGAGAGAGAGAGAGAGAGAGAGAGAGAGAGAGAGAGAGAGAGAGATTGATCTTTATTGATTGATCTTTATTTCAAAAGGGTTAAGAATTGGGCACGCGGGCCCGTCTGACATTCTGCCCTTTATCATACATCTTTCACTCTATTCCAGACATTCTACAAATATGCTGTTCATATAACAAACATAACTAACATTGAAGCTGAGAGACATAAAATAAAATATAACATTTACGTTTCACTCATAAACATTCACTCAGTATAGAAGTAACTACATACATTATAAATGACTATCTACTAAACAAAATTTTCGGGACTATACAGAAAACAATTAATTGTATTCGGTGTCTGTAAGAGCAGCTTAAGATAACTTTTAAGTTTATAATTCATGGAGGCATGTAGTCGACATCAAATAGATACTGGGAAAGCTTGTAGTTGTAGGAAGGAGTATAATTTATATTTTTTATATAGGATGGGAGGGTATAGAGAGAGAGAGAGAGAGAGAGAGAGAGAGAGAGAGAGTGTACAATTCACATGAATAAAAAAGAATTAATACATCAAGGAAACTGAAAGATCCTTCTACTTCGCGTGACTGATTATACAGCATGAAACAAATCCTGAAGTATCTAAGATCAGATAATCTAAGGCGGAGCAATCTGAAAGCCTGAGAATATCCGAACGTATAGCAGGGCACACTAGAAGCCAATGCCTAGGCGACTGTTAATGAATGACAGGAAAACAACGATATTACGTGGGCATTATAAATAAGGGACTTTGTCCTGGTCCACATCAGGAGATGAGGAAAATGAGTTTAATCTGCACTGACGGAGCAATAGTATCATTTCTTTCTTTTCAAGCTTCATTTTAACTTCTGTTACATTATGTCCTGTGATACAATTAAGAGCCGACACTTCAGATGAGATTACTTGTAATTTAACATTATTTACCCCCGGCATGAATTTTCCATTTTCTTTTCCTTATTTTTTTCCCTTCAAACCTTCATGCTGAGTATATTACATTTGACATTTAAAAATTTGGTAGAAGCTTAAGATCTTGCAGGATTAGTCTTCCCATTAAACTTCCAGGCAGATGTCTTGTTTAATGAACTGATATAGATATCTGATTGTCTTCGCATGAAATATAATTATGTTCAGTTTATATTTTCAAATAAACGATAGATGCAGAACGTCTAATTAACAGCTGTTCGGTTGTGTAAGCATAAACAATGCTTTTCTTTTTCTAAATTTTAATGTCAGGACTTCAGCTGTAGGACAGATTTATCCTGTCGAAAACGTACAGGCTGTATCCACCTTTTGTCTTTAACTCGGGCCAAAACAGAAACGGAACTCAAAGAGAAATAAATCTTAACTGACTGACCAAACTGCATGGGAGAAGATAGTAGCTTTCATTCATTCATTCATTTGCATGTCCCTTGCGGAACTCTGCCTCCCTAACAGCACTCCTGTAGGCCTCTCGGTTGTGAATAAGATGGCCTGCTGCTGATGCATCCATTTGCAGATCATCAATGATGTCTTGCAGCCATCTTCGCTTTGGTCTTCCTCTCTTTCTTTTTCCCATTATGTACCCTTCCAAGACGGTTTTCTCTAGATTATCATGACGTTTAATGTGTCCAAAATATTTAAGTTTTCTCTCTTTAATCCTCGTTACTAGCCAGCCTTCTCCAATATTAAGTTGTTGTGGTATGGATATGGGTGTCTGAGTGGCGAAGTGGTTAGTGCACTGGTCTCTCATGGAGAAGGTCGGGGGGGGGGGGAGGTTCGAATCCGGCCGGAGGCACCCCCAGTCACCCAGCTGTAGAAATGGGTACCCGACTTTTTCTGGAGTTGGGGAAGGAAAGGCAGCCAGGCGTGATACTGACCATATCACCCTCTAGTGTGCTGACAGGTCAAGGAAAATATGGGCACTAACATCATATCCCTATGTGCCTTTAAGACACGACAAGATTGCCTTTACCGTTACCTTTTTAGTATGGATATATTTGGTCTTTTTTGTGTCTATGATATTTGAAGAACTCTTCTGTAGCATTTACATTCAAAGGCATTTATGTGTTTCTCAGCTGTTTTGTTAAGTGTCCAGGTCTCACAAGCACATGTTGCCATGGGAAAAATGCATCCACTTAAAAAACAGTATTTCAACAGATCGTAAATACTAAGTCCGCACAAGATGGAGAAGTATTGTCTCCCGCGCTTTTCTACATAGCAGTTGAATGATTGACATTTTTTCGCATATGAAATTATAATTGACGAAGTTTATACCTCCATAAACTCCTCCTTTCGTGTACGTCAAATTTCGGGCGTTATCTGTATATACAGTTGTAGGTAAGAACCAAATAAATCTACACAAATGAAATGTAAGATTCTGAGCTATTCAGCATTAAGTATTAGTTTATCGGTATCACCCTAATAGCTCCACCGACTGCGCCAGTGATTATCGCAAAGAATGTTCATCGATGATCCTTGATGATGAGCCATCCTGTGAGGTCGCCATTTGAGGAACACAGCAGCCCATTTGCGAAACTAGTCAGAGTCGCTCTAGGCACAAACTCTGTAGCTAAGGCGCCAAGCCGAACCAGGACACACAATGACCGCCACAGTTCACCATTGGCCAGATAGACATAATTAAGAACCATCAGTGCTGTCCATGCAAAGTTCACAACTCTCAGGGGTGCCATATCACTAAGCTCAATATCTCGGCACACAGAACCGACTTCCATCTTGAAAGCCAAGATTATGACCTGCAAAACCTAAGTTCCAAATGTGTTTAGAATGGGTGAAAGTGAAGTCATCTCGGCAGTTTCAATGTCCAGTGACAGAGGTATGAAGACAAACTGTCTGCTTTAAAAAAACAAAGAAATAAAAAAAAACTCAGCGGAATAAAAGTAGAAAGACTGCAGCAATATGCCATTGCTGTTGTGTATCCCCACTGTTTCTGTGCGTGACTGAACTTAATGATTGTTTTTAAAGCGGGTAAAACGAGAACACAAAAAGTCTAATAGATCAATAATAATTTTTTTTTTTAATGAGATAAATTTGGCTGTTCCAACTGCAGCGTAAATCATTCAACCATTATCACAGACTTTCATCTGAGCACGAAGCGAAAAAGTTGAAAAATGTAAAGATGAATGAACGATCATGAATATCATACAATTCTTGAAATCTACCACATAAAAGATCATATACAATTCTGCTATATAGAAGACCAAATACAGTTTGACTACACAAAAGACTATATACAATTCTGCAGTATAGAGGAGTATATACAATTTTACTATATAGAAGACTATATACAATTTTACTACATAGAAGACTATATGCAATTCTACTATATAGAAGACTATATACAATTTTACTACATAGAAGACTATATGCAATTCTACTATATAGAAGACTATATACAATTCTTCCATTAAAAGACCATTTGCAGTTCTACCATATATAAGACCATATGCAGTGGTATCATATAAAAGACCATATGCAGTTCTACAGTATAAAAGACCATATATAATTGTACCATATATAAGATCATATATAATTTTAACATATAGAAGACCATATACAGTTCTACCGCGTAAAATTCTATCATATACAAAGATAATATGAATTCTACCATATAAAATTCTACCGTATAAAAAGACCATATAACAATTCTACCATATAAAATTGTACCACATAATTCTTCTATCTCCCTGTAGCTGCGAGCTGGAGTTCTTTGCAGCCAGTGAGGTGAAGGTGTTGAGGTACAGCATCGTGTCGCCTTGGGAGCAGGTTTACCGGGGCTGTTTTTTCTTCTCAGTCTCTGAACGCAGCTAAAAAGGATGGTGCAGTGCTTTCCAGCAGATTCCGCCATCACAGGGGACTATGGCGATCCCTAGTCCATTAGCCTAGCTAGTTTGTTACTGGGGGTACCAGCGGAGAGGTGGGACAGGGTCTTTGTCAGCTGAGGTTTGCCAAATTTGACGCTACATGTCAGCTGTGGGTTGGTGGCCGACAAAACGGACAACGTCTTCACATTTCTACCGTATAAACCAAACGAATTTATGTAGTTCTACCATACGAAAGACCATAAACAATTCTGCCATATAAGGAAATTACCTATACGAGGTGTTGTAACAGGCATGGCTGTAACCATTCCTTGACAGTGATGGTCTGGAACTTATAAACAGACCAAACAGGGAACTGGGGTTTTCTGCTAACATTTCCAAGAGGATGGGCCCTTCACGGATAAACTTACCACGCGACACGGCAGGCCTGTCAGATCTCACTGTTTCCAACTGAGTAACCACCATAACGAGCCAGTGCGCAAGGCCCCGTTGTCTGACGATTACGAAAGTACTGTCATTTCTGATTAATGTCATTATATACTACATTCTAATTCACCCTCCAAGTAACTTTGTGTATACGTCTACTCTAGGATCTGATTAAAAAGATCTACTAATGAAGTACTGACAATTAAGAATATTATTTATGAAGTCGCCACGTCTTCCATACACACTTCACTCAATAGAATCTAGTTTTTTAAAAATTGTTTTCCGTAAGACTTCTTTCAGGATCCTCAATTCTGAAATCATTCGTGGGGTTTAATGGTGACTTTTGAGTAATGTCATTCGAAAGACTGCAATCCATACTTTTATTTGCTGAACCTAAGTTTGACAATATATATGTAATCATGGCACTTTTGAAAACAGTTTTCTGATAATCAAGAAAGCTTAAGTTGAAAATACATTTTTTTTACAATGCATACTTTTGCATGAAACTACACACTTCACGTACTCGTAATATGAAGACAGTATGTGATGTATGACGTATCTAAGTGTTAAAGTCTGCAGTTATTTCAGTATCAACAAAATTACCTAAAATGATATTCCTGTTGCCAATCATCTTCTTCTTCTTTGAGTAGCAGCTTTCCGAGCCACTGAGGCTTATTGCCGCAGACAAGACACGTCTCAGTTTTATTCTGTTCTTGGCCTTTTCTTGCCAATTGTCGATCCGAAGAGTGCGTGATATTCTTCTAGGCTGATTAGCCATCCTTGTCTAGGTCTACCTTTTGCTCTGTCCCCTTTCATCGCTTCTGTATAGCCTAAGAATATGTTGCCGATCATAACTTAAGCAATTCAGTTTCTCTTCTTAAAATTCTTGATTGATATTCGTTTATGAACTACACAAACCGGTGAAGCGCTCGGTGCATATATAAAGTGTGTTTACAGGGAGCAAAAGGTTTGGTTTCAGCCTGGACAGAGGTAAAACGCGTATTTTTATTACCTTGCGCCTGTTCGATTTCGTGTGTATATACGAGGGTTTATGGGGGGGGAGGGGGACATATTTCAAAAATAATATTCACGAAAATAAAGGAAAATTTAGAGCTGTCTGGTGACTGGAAAATAGCATTGATGTATTGGTAATGATTTGAAAATATAGAGAAGGCGAAGAATTGAATATTTTATAGATTAGAAGGGTTGAGAAGTTAAGGTAATCCTGTCATGCCTTAGAGGCACATAGGGATGTGGTGTTCGTGCCCATATTTTCTTAGACCTGTCAGCACACTAGAGAGTGATATGGTCAGTATCACGCCTGGTCGCCTTTCCTTCCCCAACTCCAGAAGGAGTCGGGTACCCATTTCTACACCTGGGTGACCGAGGCGCAGGCGGCCGGATTCAAACCCCGACCTTCGCCATGAGAGACCAGTGCACTAACCACTTCGCCACTCAGACACCCTCGAGAAGTTAGTAGGAGTAAAATTAATTTTAAAAAAAGTTCTTTTCTCCTTTATATTTTGACCAGCGCGTCTTTTTTATATGGCCTTTTATAGAAAAATAGGCTAAGCAAACCACACAGAAAACATGTGTATTCTGTATTCGCAGGAGGGAAGATGGGATAGAATGCAATACATACATACATACATACATACATACATACATACATACACACAAACATACATACATATATACATACATACATACAACACATTCAAGAGTCAAGATATTAAAAAAAATCCATATGCCCATTAACTCTTTAACTCGAGAATTAAATTACTTGCTCTGCCAGAAAAAAATTTTTATGAGTAATTTTGATACAAAGAAAGTGGAAGAAAGTTACCCTGTAATTTTAAAATGTGAGGTGGGTAAGAAATGTGCTACTGTTCACCTTATTTAGACTTTGCCTAAATATCGCTCTCAGCATTTATTCGCGTAGGTATGCAAGGTCTACTGACACTGCCAGTGTACTCTAGAGTGAAAGAGTTAAGAAAAAAAATAATGATCTGAATTTAATACTTGCCGATGTTGTGCTACTATCTCCAAACTTTTGGAGAAATAGAATTATAGAAAGAAGAAGTATAAAATAGGAGTAATTTCCATTTGGAAAATAAACAAACAGAAAGAAGTTTGAAGACCCATATGCTGGGTTAAACAATGGAATATTTTTTTAAAATGTCGATGAGACTAAAGCAAATACATAAATCGAAGCCAGACTGGTTTAATTTGGACACCCTTCAGCACTCCTAATGCAAATTATTAGAAATAGCTAAAGAAAAAAAAAAGGTAAAGTAAAAGACAAATATGAACCAAGCATCTAAAGATTACGAAAGCCCAAAAGAAATGCTGCAGTTTATCACATCTCATATATTTTTTTTTTTAGCGGGAAACAAAGTCTTTTTGCACCGTCTCACGGGGGGGGGGGGGGGGGGGGGAATAAGCAAGAGATGAAAAAAGAAGACTGGATGGAATCTGGGCTGATTAAAATGTCAAGCCAACAAATGATCTAATTTTTGTTCCCCTCTGTACTCAAGTTAACGGTCAAGCTAAATATCCGGTCCTATAGCCAAGTTTAAGTTTTCTGTTTATTTCAGAAACACTCACGGCGGCCTCTGCCAAACCTAATTTCTTTAATCAAATGTGTGGATGGGCGGGCCGCTGGAGTGAAATAGAACGTGGCATTACTGTACTACTTTATGGAGTTTAAATTTATTTCCTACATGGACATTATTTGGTGTAGATTATTTTCTGTTGGTTAAGATTACTGAGTAGTTCATGGCATGAAGTTCATGGGAAAAAAACAAAAACTGATCCTGTGTTGATGTTATAACATAGGATATTCTAGCAGGCTTCAAACAGCTCTTCAGATAAAGGGGGGGGGGGGGTGAAGGGTAGAGAATTTCTGGAGAATATATCTCTGAAATGAGACTGGGTGATATATGTAAATATGATTCTGTCTGGGGAATGTTGCATCTTGAGTATAACTCCTTTTTATTTTAAAGCACCGTCCATGTAATTTTGTCCAGGGGACAACACCACAAGATGCATATCCTAGCATTGAAGGTGATATCTATCCTTCTCTTCAAAGCCTCAGCCACCACGTTGATTGTTCTCATGCAGGCTGTTACTGTGGAGACTTCACTTCAAATCCCAAAATCACCACAATGATAAGAGTGTTCACATGCATGCTGTTATTGTGGAGACTTCACTTGAGATCCCAAGTCACCACGATGGAGACTTCACTTCAAATCCCAAGTCACCACGATGATAAGAATGTTCACATGCATGCTGTTATTGTGGAGACTTCACTTGAGATCCCAAGTCACCACGATGATAAGAATGTTCTCATGCATGCTGTTATTGTGGAGACTTCACTTCAAATCCCAAGTCACCACGATGATAAGAGTGTTCTCATGCATGCTGTTATTGTGGAGATTTCACTTCAAATCCCAAGTCACTACGATGATAAGAGTGTTCTGGTGCATGCTGTTATTGTGGAGATTTCACTTCAAATCCCAAGTCACCACAGTGATAAGAGTGTTCTCATGCATGCTGTTATTGCGGAGACTTCTTACTGTAAGGAGAAGCACCTAAACCATTTATAATGTAACTCTTCGAACATCACAAAATTCTCATGTGTGCCACATAACTTGCTACTTTGAAGCTTGATTTTCACAAATTATGACACAAATAGTAATGTCGCATTTTATGAAACATAAATGAGAAAAATAGTAGTTTTCAGCACATGATAAATAGAAGAAATTGCTAAGTGCATACAAGTTTAAAGCAGCTTACAAACACATCTAGTGCACAATATTTTCCACATGGCAATGATTCTTTTGTGCTTTTCCAACGAGCTTCCATTGTGCTAAATCAGTGGTTTTCAACCAGTGAGACGCGGCTCAAAGGTTGGCCGTGACAGGAAGCATTGTGGGCCGCGTTGAAGTCTCAAAGCAGAAAAAAAATAGATACAATAAAAAATTATTCCGCATTTTTCACGCAAGGCGTAGGGGCAGACTGCACGGATGTAAGCCGCAGATTTGTAGGTCGCTTTATTAGTATGTCTGCTGTGCGGCTATTGGAGAAAGGATGGTCCAGACAGCGTTTCTTCCAGCATCAAACAGAAATGTGACGTACATAAAAAGACAGCATCGCTTTTGAAGTGCGACACCGGTGTCTTTCTGACTGTGTTGCTGAAACGTGCAGTTTTACAATGTAATTTTAGAGAACAGTCGGGGTAGATTCTGCGAGAGAGCAGAAGTAAAATATAATTCTCAGCAATTGTGTTTTAGTTTAAAAATCATATTTCGTTGGCTTGAGAGCCGCTATTCGGTCTTAGTACCGTGTGTAATTCATATTGGATTAACCACCGAATTCCAGTTACATACGTAGTGATTGTGGAGACTTTTCGGATAGCCTTTGTTTATTGTTTACACTTTAAAACTTTAGGCGCAAAAATGGATCGATTTGTGAAACGTAAGCCTTCGACTTCGCGCAAACAAATTGATAGTAGTGGCAGCGAAAGTCACTGTGATCGAGAAAACATTAACGCTGACACTTGTGCGAAAATTAAACACACTCGAAAATATGCTGTGGAGTATAATAAGTACGGTTTCGTTCCATCAACAAATTACCAAAATCTGCCACAGTGTGTTATTTGTTTGCAAATTCTCTCTAATGAGGCAATGAAGCCGACGAAATTGCGTTGTCTTTTAACTACAATGCATCCAGATCTACAGAATACAACCAAAGAATTTTTCGAACGTAAAACCGAGGAATATAGTAAACAGAAGACAGTTTTAAAAACTAGAGCCACTCTCAACGAAAATTCTCTTAAAGCATAGTGCCTGATTGTCCAGAGAATCGAAAATTCAAAGAAACCGCACACGATTGGAAAAGATTTTATCACACCAGCCGCTGTTGAGATTTGTGACGTATTGTTTGGCTCAGAATACGCTAGAAAACTGAAAAGCATTCCCATCTCGAATGATACTGTCCGCAGAAGAATATCTGAAATGTCCGAGGACATTGTCGCTCACTCAACTGAACGATTACAATGTACTAAGTTTGGTATTCAATTAAATGAGTCAACTGACATCACCGGCGAGTCACAGTTGCTTTTTTTTCGCTATTTTTGGCAAAATGGTATGCAAGAGGAATTTCTTTTTTTTGCAAGTCACTGCCAGCGAGAACGACGACCGATGAAGTATTTCGTGTTTTAAACGATTTTTTCACAACTTTTGGACAGTGGTGGACGAATTGCTTGGTGTTTGCACCGACTGCACTGGCACAATGACTGCTCGCAACAGTGGTGTTGTAACTCGAATAAAGCAAGTGTCACCCGAGATTGTAGGCACCTATTGCATGATCCACCGTAGGGCACTCACTTCAAAGAAGTTGAATGAAGCTCTGTGATCTGTACTCGAAGAATGTGTTCGGATTGTAAACTTCACAAAAAACTAGGACAGTGAACAGTCGATTATTTGCTTAACTTTGTATTGAGTTAGATGCAGAACGCAAGCATCTCCTATTGCACACGGACACATTAAACGTCATGATAATCTAAAGAAAACCGTCTTGGAAGGGTACATAATGGGAACAATAAAGAGAGGAAGACCAAGGCGAAGATGGCTGCAAGACATCGTTGATGATCTGCAAATGGATGCATCAGCAGCAGTCCATCTTGCTCACAACCGAGAGGCCTATAGGAATGCTGTTAGGGAGGCTAAGTTCCGCAAGGGACATGCAAATGAATAAATGAATGTGCGGTGGCGGTCCGGAGGAAAAGTTCTTGGAAGGGTGTTTGAGCTTCGTGTAGAATTGTTGCAGTTTTTGACAAAACTCAATCTCGACCTGGCAGGTAAGGTCGCTGATATTGAGTGGCTTGCCATGCTGGCATACCTTGCTGGCATTTTTAGCCTTTTGAATAGTTTGAACATATCGCTGCACGGTAAAGATGACAGCATACTCCAGATATACGACGAAGTTGCGGCCTTTAAGACTAGAGAAGAAACCACAAGACATGTTTCGCTTTTATGTGAAATTATAGAGAGCAATGAAGTTAATTGCGAGATTCTGGAAGGGGTCACGAGTGTTATAAAAGGGCATCTGACATCTCTCGATTTGTTGCTGAATATTTTGAGAAATACTTCACGCCCGACGACATTAAAGCGAACGTTTGGATTCGTAATCCTTTTCAGTGTACATTCCCTGAATTAACCGGTCGTGCACAATAAGATGGATGTCTGAGTGGCGAAGTGGTTAGTGCACTGGTCTCTCATGGCGAAGGTCGGGGGTTCGAATCCGGCCGGAGGCACCCCAGTCACCCAGCTGTAGAAATGGGTACCCGACTTCTTCTGGAGTTGGGGAAGGAAAGGCAGCCAGGCATGATACTGACCATATCACCCTCTAGTGTGCTGACAGGTCAAGGAAAATATGGGCACTAACACCATATCCCTATGTGCCTCTAAGGCATGACAGGATTACCGTTACCTTTACCTTTTTACCTTACAATAAGAATTCGCGGAACAGTCTAGCGAAAGCACATTACAAATCAAATTTAATGACCCTGCTGTGGATATCTCTTCCTTTTGGTGCACTGTTTATCTGGAATATCCGTTTTTGTCCGTTCTCGCGATGAAAGTTCTACTTTTTTAAAGGACTTATTTATGCGAAATTTCATTTTCTGCATTGACTGCCATGAAAACCAAATATCGCTTAATCGTTTTCAAGAATGAGCGTGGAGGATGATCTTCGAGTGTGTTTGTCACAAATTCCAGCCAGAATAGACATGTTGTCCAACCAGAAACAGTGCCATCTTTAAGGTAACTGAAAAGAACTTCTGTGTAGCAATGAATATGCAGTTAAACATGCAGAGAAAATATGACATAATACTTTATAAAATTAGATTTAAACCTTGTAAATATAAAGTACTTTATTAGTGGGCCGCAAAAATGTTTGCCTTTTAAATGTGGGCAGTGCAGAAAAAGGGTCTGAGAATCGCTGTGCTAAATAAAGGACACTGGCAGGAAAATGGGATAAATTTAAGTACCGCTTTTATGCCAATAAGCGGGCAGGGGAAAAACAAAAGCTAATAAACACGCTGCCATCGTTTTTTTAAAAACACGAAAAATTGCCACTTCAGCATACTGTAAATCTATATTTTAAAGAAACTCTTCAGCTTAACTGATACATGCTTTTAAAAGTAAAATATACGGTTGGTTATATGTAACTTGAACGTAAAATTAAAACAAAAAAGAAAAAAGAAACCATTTGTAAAGTGATGCGTAACATTATTTTGAAAAGGTGCAGATGGCAAATTGACAAAGCAAGTTTTAGGCGGTCAGCGCACAGACGTAAACGTGTAAATGAGAGACTTACTTGTAAAGACTTTCCAGCAAGTGTAAGGATTTTGTGAGTCAATGGGTTTAGCTAGTACTGTTGGTTATGTCTTAAAACTTCAAATGAACAAATCTACGACCCTAAGCAGTAGAAGTCGATTGACAGACAGACAGACAGAAAGACAGACGGACAGACAGATAGAAAACCAGATCTGAATGGAGACATTTCAGACAATCTTAATCTATCTGTTGAAGATTTTAAAGCAATAGATTAAGATTGCCAGCAATCTCTCCACTGAAAAAAAAAGATTTTTTTTAAGTGAAAGAATTTAATCATCTGGTCCTGATAATTTGTTACAAGAAATAGTAATTGAATTCCATTGAAAGCAACTAAGTTATACATACGTTATCATGTACAAATCATTTAATCTCCGTTGTCAAAGGTCTTGTACGCAAATTCATTTCTTTATTTCAATCTCATGCCTCTGTCTTTTTTCCCCCCTCATAGACAGCCCAGAAAAAAAATCTTAATTAAGCTCGGAAAAAAAGAAATACGTCTGGTTAGCTATGTTTAAAAAAATTTTTTTATTAAATTAATTAAAACAGGGGCATACAAACAAAGAAAGCAAGGGACGCGAGAAAACCAAAAGAAATTTTAAAAAAACTGAAGATGTAAATAAATTGGATTTTAAAACAAGTTCACATTTTTCATTTCTTAAAAACAAAAACGCATACAAAAGGGTGGGAATTAGACAATGAGAAACAGGGACTGAAAATGCTCTCAGCATCCAATTATTTTAGGGTTAATTACTGTCACATTCTTGTTAACTGCCAAAAAAAGCCAAGAAAGTTCCAGGCTAATGTCATAACGTAATAATGAGGACGTGTTCTGAGCGACTTTTGTACACTTGTATTATCGTTTACAGTTGAAAGTTAAGCAGGCATCAGTACAATGAAGTCGATAAGATGAAAATTCTCATCTGTCGCTGGGAATTCACGATGGTTTCCGGGACAGGAAGCAAACAAAGTGGTATTCTAGGATCTTCACCAATCACGTGACCATGGCGTGGAGGCAAGATAGACTACAGACTACTCATGTGAAAAGTGCACACCTGGAAGAAATAATTCTTCAGTGGCAGAACCTAACCAAGGTGAACGAAACTTATTCATCGAATCAGGTACACGCCACACCGAATATAATCTACACCTGGAACTCATATATAAGTTTTTGAAGAAAAGACATTGCAAATAAAATCATGTTTTAAAATACTCTTCAAATATCCATCTATGTTATGTGACATCTACACAGATCAGTCAGTCAGTCATTCCCTTGCGGAACTTTGCTTCCTTAACAGCTTTCCTGTAGGCCTCTCGGTTGTAAGCAAGATGCCCTGCTGCTGATGCGTCCCACTTTTCTTTGGTACCTCCAGTAATAGGCCTAACCTG
Source organism: Achatina immaculata (assembly GCA_009760885.1). Lineage (NCBI taxonomy): Eukaryota > Metazoa > Mollusca > Gastropoda > Stylommatophora > Achatinidae > Lissachatina > Lissachatina immaculata. Next base: position 60,846,346 of record CM019691.1, on the reverse strand, counting down.
ACCAACAGGATAGGGATCGCCATAACCCTCTAGGTGGTGGAGTCTGGTAAAGAAGCCTTGCACACTCCCTGGTTTTTTTAAAGCTAAATACAAGGACTGAACAATTAGACACAGTGACTCTAAATTTTCACTGCATCGTCTTCACTAGCTCACACATTCATGGGGATGGAAGAAGATGAAAAAGAAGAAGAAGCCCTGTTATAATCTTTACGGGACCAGAGATGGCTGTACTAGACTGACGTCAAGTTTATCAGTGTTAGCATTCCAGACCTGGTCAAGATCTTGTCTCACGTCCCCGTTGGTGCTTCTAGCCTGGTTAACGGTACAAGGCTCAAGGCGATACCCATTACGATGGAGACTGCTACTAATCTCGCTTTTTGTTTTCTTCTTAGGAGCCACTTCGGATTTTAACTCTTAACTCGATGCTTTAACTCTTCTCCAACACCTTCCTTGTGTAAGCTTATCATCCTGTCATTAAACACCACAAGTGGTCCTCAGAGCATAATCAGGTGCTCCGCGGATACTTTATCGATTAAGTACCATCTGCTTAATGAAAACAAGTAAATGTTCATGACACTGCTATATTATATATAAAATGGTGGTCCTCAAGTTATATTTTGTTGAAAAAGTGGTACTTGGATGGGTGAAAACCACTGATTTAATGCATACTAGATCGCAGCAAATAACATATATAAGTTTAGAAAATTATTCGTCTTGGTCGGCGATCGGCTAAGTAATCATCGCCCAGTATACCCTGTGGCATCTTCCAGAGGCAGCAACAAATTCTCTCCATCTCTGAGGGTCTGCAGCTAGCCTTTATATTGTGCCCCAGCTGTGCTGCATGCTACTCATTTCTGCTTATGGAGTTCTCCGCCAGGTAGTCTTTGATCGGCCTCTCTTTCCTTTTCCCTCGGGTGTCCATCACATGTCTGTTTTAGCAATGTTTCTGGGATCTCTTCGGAGTACATGACCAATCCATTTTCAGTGGATTTTTTTTTCTATTATAACATGCACATCTTCTAGATCACATTGAACACAAGATTCTACCTGCTACTGTTAATCTTAGAAAATAAATCATGTAAGTGAACTAACACACTGCAATAATCTTGTATTAAATCGAGTGTGTGGGAAGAGTGAAAGATGGAGTGATGAAGGGCAGAATGTAAGACGGGCCTGCGTAACCAATTCTTTACCCTTTAAAAATAAAGATTATTCATTCATTCATTCATTCATTCATTCATTCATTCTCTATGTCTCTCTGTGTCCCTGTTCCTGTCTCTCTATGTCCCTGTTCCTGTCTATCTGTGTCTCTCTATGTCCCTCTTCTCTGTGTCTCTCTATGTCCCTGTTCCTGTCTCTGTGTCTCTCTATGTCTCTCTATGTCCTTGTTCCTGTCTCTCTATGTCTCTCCATGTCCCTGTTCCTGTCTCTCTGTATCTCTCTATGTCCCTGTTCCTGTCTCTCTGTGTCTTTCTATGTCCCTGTTCCTGTCTCTCTGTGTCTCTCCATGTCCCTGTTCCTGTCTCTGTGTCTCTCTATGTCCCTGTTCCTGTCTCTCTGTGTCTTTCTATGTCCCTGTTCCTGTCTCTCTATGTCTCTCCATGTCCCTGTTCCTGTCTCTATGTCTCTCTATGTCCCTGTTCCTGTCTCTCTGTGTCTCTCTATGTCCCTGTTCCTGTCTCTCTATGTCTTTCTATGTCCCTGTTCCTGTCTCTGTGTCTTTCTATGTCCCTGTTCCTGTCTCTGTGTCTTTCTATGTCCCTGTTCCTGTCTCTGTGTCTCTCTATGTCCCTGTTCCTGTCTCTCTATGTCCCTGTTCCTGTCCCTCTGTGTCTTCTTCCTAAACCCAGGATTGATCTGTACAAGAAAAGCCTTGCATACTCTGCAGTACAGCGCTGGAGCACCCTCCCATACTATTTAAAATCCATTGATAATACTTCATCCTTTAACTCAAACCTGTTTCCTTATTTAGTTGCTTGTAATTATATGCCTCCACAGAATAACCAGCACTCTCTCAACACATGACTCGCTAACCATCAAGTACTAAAATGACATAGTTCGAAAAGTAACTTGTTAGATATTGTTAGACACTACTTTAATGTTTGTTAAAAAACATGTTAGAAGATCTGTATTTACAATGTATTTTTGTTTATGTATATGTCTGTGTGTATGTGTGCGTGGGAGCTATTTTATTAGGTTCATTACTTCTTCTCTTTTACTTTGAATGTAATAGTTAAATCTTACACTCTTTTGATATGTTTTTTCCTAATTTAATTTGCATATTTGTATTAAATCGAGTGTGTAGGAAGAATGAAAGATGGAATGATGAAGGGAAGAATGTAAGACGGGCCTGCGTCCTCAATTCTTTACCCTTAAAAAATAAAGATCATTCATTCATTCATTCATTCATTCCGACGATCTTCAGTATAATCCGCGATGAAATTTTATTGCAGATTAAAACGATTTCAGCCACGAAATATAACGGAGATGGTCAACAGGAAACAGAGACGATCACGGATTGTTTTCGTTGGAACATATTAGGACTATATCCTGAGACTCAATCAATCAATCAATCTGTCATTTGCGAAAATTTGCCTCCCTAACAGCTCTCCAGTAGGCCTCTCGGTTGTAAGCAAGATGCCCTGCTGCTGATGCGTCCATTCGCAGATAATCAACGATGTCTTGCAGCCATCTTTGCCTTGATCTTCCTCTATTTTTTTTTCCCATTATGTACCCTACCAAGACTGTCTTCTCTTAAATTATCATGACGTTTAATGTGTCCAAAATATTTAAGTTTTCTTTTTTAATCTTCATTACTATCCAAACTTCTTCAGTGTTACGTTCTTGTAGTATGGATATATTTGTTCTTTTTTTTTGTGTCCGTAATATTGAAGGATTCTTCTGTAGCATTTACGTTCAAAGGCATTTATGTGTTTCTCAGCTGTTTTGTTAAGTTTCCAGGTCTCACAGGTATATTTTGCGATGGGAAAGATGCATGCCCTTAAAAATCTTATTTTTGTAGTTCTGCCTGTTCCTCTCCATAACTTTTTTAGTTGTTTTGTTTTTTGATGAGCGATATATGTCCTTCTTTTAATTTCCCTCACTGTATATTAGTTAGTAATGATCCAAGATATTAAAAACTCTTCCAATTTTTCCTCATATATATATATATATATATATATATATGCCTAATTTATTTTGTTAGTTGTTATCAATTTAGTTTTCTTCGCATTAAGATAGAGGTTTTGCTCCTCATTATTCTTACGGACTGATATTATCAGTTTTTTTCCATTCCTGTTTCTGCTGTGGACAGTAATACTGCGTCATCAACATATCTAATTCCTGATATTTCATAACGTCCAATTGTTATACATTGTAATATTCTTTGACTACATCTTCTCTAATATTTCTCATTATATTTTCAGTATACAAGTTAATTAAGTAAGGCCAAAGTATGCAACCTTGACGGACCCCTTGTTTTATGTCTAACCAAATTGTTGTTTCACCATTTATTCTTCCTGCTGCCTGTTGGCCAAGATACAGCAGCAGTGATATTAATTGTGTGACATGTGTTGGAAATTCCATTTTTCCATTATTTCTCAAAGTTTCTTGTGTTGTACAGAATTAAATGCTTTCGAAAAGTCTATAAAAGAGAAATATAGATTAATATTAAATTCTCTGCATTTCTCTCGATTGTTAATCTTATGTTGAATATATGATCTGTTGTTCCTCCTCCTTGTCTAAAACCAGCTTGGACCATTTTTATTTTTCCTTCTGTTTTCTTTCGAATTCTACCCATTATGATTTTAATAGAAGTTTTCTTGCATGGCTAACCAGGGCAACAGTTCTGTAGCTTGTGCATAATTTCAAGTTACCCTTTTTTCGGCAGTGGTATGAATACAGTTCTTCTCCATTATTTTGGCCAAATATCTGAATGCCATATCTTTTTACACAGTTCATGGTATATTGTAGCATATTCCTTTCCTCCTGCCTTAATGAGTTCAGCTGTTATCACATCCCGGTAATTTACCATTTTTCAGATTATTTATTGCTCATAAAACTTCTTCAGTTGTCGGTTTGGGTTCTTTCTCCTGTAATAATACTTCACATTGTTGATTTCCGCTTTACCTATCAGTGCAATACTCCATCCATCTTTCTAGAATTTTCTCTGTCTCTGTCATGGTCTTCCCCATCTTGTCACAAATTACATTTAGCTTAGGTGTTACATTTCTCGTCAATGTCTTCATTTCTTTAAACATTTAACTATCTCTTCCTCACTTTGATGTCCTTCTATTCTTTCACAACAATCCTGTATGTATTGTTTTTTTTTTTTGTCTCTTCCTATGTTTCATATTATTTCTTCTGTTAAAGATTTACATTCCTCCCTGTTGTTATTTGTCATTTTCCATTTGGTCTTCATTTCTCTACGTTGTTTTATCAGTTCTAGTGTGCCTGCTGTAATTCATTCATTCGTTTGTGTTTTCTTCACTGGAGTCATATTTTCAGCTGGTGTTATTAAGATATCTCTGGCTTGTGTAGCCAATTCATCAGGTGCCATCTCCTCCTGTACAGCCATCAGTGTCTCAAAACGGTTATTCACTTCTATACTATATTGTTCTGGTATTTTTATAAGATCTAAGCGGAGTGGTCTTGATCCCCTAACTGTCTTTTTCATCTTTATCTTCATGTCTGCTATTAATACTCATGGTCCGTGTCACAGTCAGCACCTGGTAAAGTTTTTGTTGATGTTATACTTGATCTCCACTTTCTTTGCACTAAAATGTAATCTCTTTGATTCTTGGTTTTACCATCAGGTGATGTCCATGTGTAAAGTCTTCTTGGATGTTGTCTAAAAAGTGTGATAGCGACAGTTAGCTCATTTTCCATGCAAAACGCTAGTACATTGTCACCTGCCTCATTTCTATGTCCTATTCTAATTTTCCCCAAAACATAACGTTCGTCTTCTGCTCTTTCTGTCCCAATCTTTGCATTAAAATCGTCCAATATTATTTTTTCGTATCTGGTCTATCGTTGTTTGCAGTGTGTTATAAAAGTCTTCTACTTCATCGTCCTCTACTGCTGATGTGGGTGCATATATCTGGATGATTGTTACACTTCCAGGGGTGCCCTTAAGTCTGATAGTGAGGATTCTGTCACTTACGGGGTTGTAACCTAGTAATGCTTTTGACGTTTAATCTGTACAAGTAAAAAGCCACTCCATTCTTTCCTCCTATTTCTCCACCAGAGTATATAAAGATACCTTCATTTTCGCTCGTGAAGTGCCCTGATCCTTTCCATCGATATTCACAGATTCCCAAAATGTGTATCCTCGTTCTTTCTATCTCATCACTTATTTGATACTTTCCCTCTTACATATTTCTCACATTCCATGTTCCTACTCTTATTTTATTTTTCTTTTTAGTTTGATGCAGGGGTTTTCCGTGGTAATCCCGTCATTTTTTTGTCCGTTATCACAATTACTAGACATCTGTCTCACACTCTTCCCCAGCGTTAAAATTAGATCTATCTGGCCTGGGAGACGGACCACCACGTGATCTTTTTCCTATCTGACCTTCCATTTTTCTGTTTGGGTTTCTTGGTATATTTAAAGAAGGTAGTTTGGCATTGCTTTCCTTCCGGGCAGTGGCTGTACTAGTCAATGGTCGTAGCCATTGCCCCTACATTGAAATCATCTGCCTACCATCATAGAATGGTGACCATAACCAACATTATCTGTCGGCAGCTCACCCATTCCATGCACTACCTGCTCCCATGGCATCACGTCACCTGATCGGGTACTCCACCTATCCTGAGACTAAGTGTGAAAAAAAAGGTGTGTATTTGAAGAGATTAGAAACACGAGTGAGAAATATAACACTTTATAATATTGGCAAGAACAAGCAGAGATTCAACACTTTAAAATCGTCTCAGTATAGTGAGGTGATATATGTTAGATCTATACAGACATTTTTTTTTTATCAGTGCTAAATGAAAACAGCGTTTGATGTGAAAGAGCAATATTATGGAAATCGAACTAAGGAGGGAAAAAATTGTTTACTAAAATTCCTTTATAAAGGAAGTGACATTAAAAAACGCAGGTGCCTCGTCTAAATTTGGTTACACAATCTTTCTGTTTTCTTTTTTTTCATCCTTCTCACTAGCCAGAGCTTTGGCATGTAACGCCCATGAAATATTTATTTACTTATTTCCCAGTTTCATAATTTAAAAACGAAATTATCATGCAGGTAAGATGTTGGGACTGAAAGCATTTAGAAAACGAGAAATCTAAAAACACGAAACAAATACGCGTGCAGGTAATTATGTGGGATATTTTTTTTAAAAATTGCCCTTGTTGACACTGTAACACACAGGATTCCAGGGCGTTGTTGAATTCTTGAAAAATCTGAGTTAGGTAAACTCGTGGAGATAGTAACAAAGCAGACACTAGACAAGAGTTCTTGTCTGTAAAACTCATCTGGAACTCCTGTACTCATAATGGATCGCGCAGAGAGAAGAAAGAAGCCAGGACAATTCGTTAAAAATGCTCAGACCCAATATGATAAATTGAAACCATATTGGTCTAGAAACAACTGGTTGGAGGTTTGTACTTCACATTTAGCTGAAAGGCTATGGAGCAAGAGGACTGTGAAATTATTGAATATAGCTAATAAAAAAATTCGAGGGGTAGGAATTTATTTGCAAATGAAGTACGGCTGGATTTTAGTCATTAGAGGACATTTAATGTTAAATTCTCTGTTATATTCTCTGACATATAGCGGTTTTATACATGATATTCCAGTAATAAGAAAAAAAAACCAAAAACGAACCACCGATCTCGCTAGCGGTTAAAAAAAAAAAACAGAAGAAGCGATTGTTTTCCATCTCCACAAAGATCTTGAAACACAAACATCACGTCCCACGGAGAGTGACCTAGAGTGAGTTTCCGAACTTAGGTAGCGGACTTAGATGTATGTTTCTCGGTAATCGAAGTGTCTCTTTTTTCTCTAAATAAGTGACAAAGATGGAGGAACATACAACATACCTTTATTAGGAGTGAAGCGATTGCAGGACATATACATTCCCAGTTTTGATTTTTCCGAATGTAATAACTTTATCGTGTACTCTGCATAATAGCCAACGCCAGTCGGCACGGCATCTGATGATGATGATGACGATGAATAACTTTATGACACAGAAAACAAGCCATGAAGCGTTTGTATAGGTAAAATAAAGGTAAAATTCCCGTTTCCATACCATTAAGGCATATTGGGGATACGGTGTTAGGCCCGTATTTTCCATGACCTTCTGCACATGAAGGTGATGTGGGCAGTATCACGCTTGACCGCATTTGCCTTTCTAGATTTCTCTGGTACTCATTTTTGGAGGCTGAGTCGACCCTGAGACCTTTTTGGTGTGTACCAGAAAAAAAAAATCCCACTCCTGGAACAGAACCCGGTACCATTTGATTAGTAAACCGAGCGCCTATCCACTCAGCTAACCAGGGCGCCTAACCATGATGTGTTTATATCAATACGAAATATGATAAGGTATAACCTTGTCACCTCCTTTACTTCGGTTGGAAGCCGAACAAATACAGTATCCTAAGAAAGAGCTGAATTCACTTGACCATGAGCTACAGAAAAGCAAGGTTAATCTTCCCGGCCCCCCCCCCCCCCGTGTGGTATCCGGGATCTGCAAAGAATAGGACCACTGTACCCTACCACGCATGATCGTAAAAGGCGACTAAGGAGGGTTAAGCATAGGGCCAGCAACCCTATCTGGTTAAAAAAATATCAGACTGCTACAGAAACGGAAGCAAGGGAAAAAACAAATGCAGGTGGAAGGAGAAATGCTTATCAGGAAACTGAGCCCATGAATGTTGTGGATGAAAGCCAGCCACTGGAAGTCCCCAGCCCGACTGCAGACCTCCTGGAACCTAAACACAAGATGCAAATAGGCAGCTGGAATGTAAGAACTCTAAACCAGACTGGAAAACTAGCACAAACCATCAAGGAAATGCACAGATACAAACTAGACATACTAGGAATACAAGAAGCAAGATGGACAGGACAAGGTAGAAGGAAATTAACAACACAGCACACAGAAGATACAATAATATGGTCAGGTAAAGAAGATCTTCATGAAGGAGGAGTAGCATTGATTATAACAAAAGAAGCATCAAGAGCATTGCTGAAATGGACCCCAATAAATGAGAGATTATTATATGCACGGTTCAACTCAAGATTCACGAAGCTGTCTATTATAGTTTGTTATGCACTAACAGAAGCAGCTGAAGAGGAATTAAAAGAAGATTTTTACAACAGCCTCCAAGCAACAGTAGAAACAATACCCAAGCATGATATGTTACTCATCTTGGGCGACTTCAATGCAAAAGTAGGTGAAGGAAATGAAGATAGAATAAGAATCATAGAAAGAGAAGGAATCGGAGAAATAAATGAAAATGGAGAAAGACTGTGCAGTTTCTGTGAAGAAAACATGATGACCATCGGAGGGACAATTTTCCAACACAAAAACATCCATAAGGTGACTTGGAGGTCACCAGATAAAACCACAGAAAACCAAATCGATCACATACTAATAAACAACAAGTGGAAACGGTCACTACAAGATGTGCGAGCAAGGAAAGGAGCAGATGTAGGAAGTGATCACAACCTTCTGGTAGCAAAAATAAAACTAAAATTAAGGAAAGCCAGAATCGGAGAACACAGAAAGATACATTTTTATACAAAAAAACTGATAGACCAGCAAACAAGAAATGAATTCTCAATAGTACTTAAGAACCGCTTCAGTGTCCTACAAGACGAAGCAGAAATGTCCATATTAGAGTTCAATAAAACACTACAGGAAACAGCAAAAGAGGTGCTGGGATATCGGAAAAGGAGAAAAGAGGAATGGATAAGCGAGACCACATGGGAAAAGATAGAGCAAAGAAGAGAAATCAAGAAAAAATTACTGAACACCAAATCACAACGGCTTAAAGAACGAGTTTTAAGTAATTATGCACAAAAAGGCAAAGAAGTGAAGGAATCATGCCGTCAAGATAAACGTCAATATTATGACCACTTAGCAGAAACAGCAGAGAAAGCAGCATATACAAATGACATGAAAACCATATATAAAATCACAAAGCAGATGACAGGTAATTTCAACACAAGATGTGAAAGTGCAGTAAGAACACAAAATGGACAACTGGTCAGTGGAGAAAGAGAAAAAACTGAAAGATGGAGGGAACACTTTAACACCCTACTAAACAGAACACAAGCAGACAAACAATAGACATACCTGAAGCAATAACGGAACTAAACATCAATACAGGACCAATAACAATAAATGAAGTAAAGGAGGCGATAAAGAAGCTAAAATCAGACAGGGCACCAGGTGAAGATGAAGTGACTGCGGAAAGCAGAAGAAACAGAAACACCAAAACAACTTTGCCGGATATTACAACAAATTTGGGATCTAGAAAAAGCCCCAGAGGAGTGGAAAACTGGTCTTATAGTAAAACTACCAAAGAAGGGTGACCTCAGAGATTGTGGGAACTGGAGAGGCATTACCCTACTGCCACTCACCAGTAAAGTATTTTGCAGAATAATCATCAACAGAATTGTACCAACACTTGAGGAAAAACTTCGGAAAGAGCAGGCAGGATTTAGGAAAGAAAGATCATGCATAGACCACATATTTGTACTTAAACAAATATTAGAACAGGCAAATGAGTGGCATAGCACAACATATGCATTATTGATAGGTTTTGAGAAAGCCTTTGACAGTGTCAACAGAGATGCACTGTGGAAAATCCTAAGATGGCATAGCCTCCCCCATAAAATAGTTAATGTAATCAAAGCCCTATACGAGGGTTTTCAGTGCAAAGTTATCTGTGGAGAACATACCTCCAGCAGCTTTAGGGTACAAACAAGAGTGAAACAGGGATGTGTACTATCACCAACATTATTTATCTTGGCAGTAGACTGGTTAATGAAGGAGGCAACATCAGACAAACGCAGAGGATTACAATGGACCCTTGACACAGTGCTGGAGGACCTTGACTTTGCGGACGACATTTGTCTGTTATCAAGCAGTCACAAAGATATGCAAGATAAAATAAACAAGCTAACTCAGAATGCAAACAACATAGGACTAAAGATCAACGTAGGAAAGACAAAGTTAATGAAGCAAAATGTGAACAACAGAAATGTACTCAGAGTAGATAACAAGTTAGTGGAGGAGGTCAACGAATTTGTATACCTTGGCAGCAGAGTAGTAGAAAATGGAGACAGCACAGAGGACATCAACAGCAGACTTACTAGAGCAAACCAGGCTTTTGCAATGCTGCAGACTATATGGAAATACAAAAAACTAAGCATAAATATGAAAATCAGGATATTTAAGAGTAATGTTCTAAGTGTACTACTCTATGGAAGTGAATGCTGGAAAATCACCAAAACCATAGAAAACAAGTTGAATTCTTTCCAGACTAAATGTTTACGAAGAATTAGAAAAATATTTTGGCCAAACACCATAAGAAATAACATCTTATTAGCAGAAATGCAGATGAAACCACTGACAACAATTATTGAGGAAAGACGCTGGCGATGGTTGGGACATGTGCTCCGAATGACTGACAACTCACTACCAAAAATAGCACTAAGATGGACACTACAGGGGAACAGAAGTAAGGGTAGACCAAAAGAGACATGGAGAAGAACAACAGAAAGGATGTTGAGCAATAGAGGGCTCACCTGAGCAAGAACAGAAAAAAAGGCGAAGGACAGGCATTTGTTGAAAACCCTTGTGGAAGCCCCATGTGCCCTGGGCACTTAAGGCTCAGAGAGAGAGAGAGAGAGAGAGAGAGAGAGAGAGAGAGAGAGAGAGAGAGAGAGAGAGATCTTCCCGCCAGCATCATCATTGCAGTTTCAGACAAACTTCCTCACGTTAGCAATATATCCATTAGTGTACAACTGTCTGTCAAAGCAGAAATCAACAGTGTGAATTATTATTGGAGGAGAAAGAACCCGAACCGACAATAGAAGAAGTTTTATGGGCAATAAACAATCTGAAAAATGGTAAATCACCAGGATGTGATGAGATAACAGCTGAATTTATTAAAGCAGGAGGAAAGGAATGTGCAACAATCTATCATGCACTATGTAAAAAGATATGGCATTCAGGTATTTGGTCAAAAGAATGGAAAAGAATTATATTCATACCACTGCCAAAAAAGGGTAACCTGAAATTATGCACAAACTACAGAACTGTTGCCCTGATTAGTCATGCCAGTAAAATTCTGTTAAAAATCATAATGGGTAGACTTCGTAAGAAAATAGAAGAACTCAGTATGGTCCAAGCTGGTTTTAGGCAAGGAAGAGGATCAAGAGATCATATATTCAATACAAGATTAATAATAGAGAAACGGAGAGAGTTTAATGTGAATCTATATTTAGCCTTTATAGACTATTCAAAGGCATTTGATTGTGTACAACACCAGAAACTTTGGGAATTAGTGGAAAAAATGGTATTTCCAACACATTTGATACAATTAACATCACTGCTGTATCTAGACCAACAAGCAGCAGTAAGAATAAATGGTTAAATAACAACTTGGTTTGACATAAAACAAGGGGTCTGTCAAGCGTGAATATTGTCACCTTACTTATTTAACTTGTATACTGAAAATATAATGAGGAATGTTAGAGAATATGTAGACAAAGAATATTACGATGCCATAACAATTGGAGGTTATGAAATACCAGAAATTAGATATGCTGATGACACAGTATGATTGTCCACAACACAAAAAAGAATGGAAAAACTAATTACGTAAGTCCGTAAGAATAGTGAAGAGCAAAATCTCTATCATAATGAGAAGAAAACTAAATTGATGACAACTGACAAAACAAACAAGCCAGCTGAAATATGTATCAATGAGGAAAAACTGGAAGAAGTGGAGAGTTTTTAATATCTTGGATCACTGCTAACTAATAATGGAGATACAATGAGGCAAATTAAAAGAAGGACATCTATCGCTCTTCAGAAAGTCAAACAACTAAAGAATATGTGGAGAGGAACAGACAGAACTACAAAAATAAAATTTTTAAGAGCATGCATAATTCCCATTGCAACATATGTCTATGAGACCTGAACGCTTAACAAAACAGCTGAGAAATACATAAATGCCTTTAAATGTAAATGCTACAGAAGAGTTCTTCGAATATCATGGACACATAAAAGAACAAATATTTCCATACTACAAGAACTAAATATTGAAGAAGGCTGGCTAGTAAAGAGGATTAAAGAGAGAAAACTTAAATATTTTTGACACATTAAACGTCATGATAATGTAGAGAAAACTGTCTTGGAAGGGTACATAATAGGAAAAATAAAGAGAGGAAGACCAAGGCGAACATGGCTGCAAGACATCGTTGATGATCTGCAAATGGATGCATCAGCAGCAGTCCAGTTCATCTTGCTCACAACCGAGAGGCCTACAGGAGTGCTGTTAGGGAGGCAAAGTTCCGCAAGGGACATGCAAATGAATGAATGAATGAATTAGTGTACATGGTTGATGACATCAAATCCATGTTGGTTTCTGTTCCTTCTTTGGTCGATCTGAACATCGTTATATATAGCTCCCAGTTCTTTCATCACCAACATAGATTTTATGCACCAGTGTGTTGAAAAAGTCCCTCTTATCGACAGTTATAATGTCTGTCCGGCCCAGGATCTGGCCACATGTTGATGTAGCAAGCCTTACCATCCAGTCTACTCTTTCATTTCCAGAAAACGTCTGCACCCTTTTCTGCCTTTCATTATCATTTTTACAAAATAAAACTCACATACATAATGTTAAATTCTTTATTGACGCAAGCCATTCCCAAACTTCATCATGAGCACATTCTTTCCCCTGCCACTGTGGTAAAGTATGTTACAAAGTAAGCACTGCATACCAAGGCGGGAAGAATAGCAAGGAGCTTCAGATTCACTTGCCAGCAGTTTATTTGTGGAATTCATGACTTGGGGAACACATTACTACATCTAGTTAAAATATATCACTTTAATTATAGAAAGCATTACATGGTAACAAGATAGCTCCAATTTACTGATCTTGGCTATGTGTATACCATCATATACAGGGTGTTTATAAAGTCTCACTACATTTTCTATATAAAAATGAAGAAAATGACGTCATTAAAAAATGTGCTGCACAGTCAATCGTGAAGAAAAATGTAGTGAATGGTTGCCATCTGCTGGAGTAATTTTTTTTTGCACTCAAAACAGAATGCTCTTATCAACGGAAGAAAGAATTTTTTTTTTTTTTTATTGAACAAGTGCTTCGAACTGGCGGTCGATACACACGGATGGTTGTTCAAAGATTTATAGCAAAATTTTGCTGATAAACAACCTCCTCACCGCACTACGCTTAGAAACTTGTTGAATAAGTTTCGTGATACGGGAAATGTGGAAGATGCGCCGCGATCTGGTAGGCCTGCTGTGTCTGAAGAAAAATGTCTAGATATCCAAGACAGAATCCTGAAAAGTCCATGCAAGTCCTTAAGGAAAATGTCGCAAGAAGTGAACGTATCACTGAGCACAGTGCACAAAATTCTTAAACATCGGTTAAATTTCCATTCATACAAGATTTCTATTGTGTCCCAACTAAAAGAGTGTGACAATCAATCCAGAGTCAACTACCACACGTGGTTTCAAGCATTTTTAGCTAAGAAGACGAGTCAGTTCTCGATTTAACCGTCCTCTCAGATGAAGCATGGTTTCATCTATCTGGATACGTTAATAGCCAAAATAATCGTATTTGGAGCAGTGTTAATCCCAATGCATTTCATGAAGCGCTGCTACACGATGCGAAAATTGGGGTATGGTGTGCCGTCAGTAGAAAAAGTTTAATTTGACTAATTTTCTTCACCAACACTATAAATGCCGATCGGTACCTTACTGGCATTCTGGAACTTTTTTAGAACAGCTGAATGAACGTGAAATTGAAGAAGCGTGGTTCCAGCAAGATGGTGCAGCTGCACACACAGCTAGAGCAACACACGGTTTTTTTTTTTTGGAAGGAATTTTCGCAAATCGCATAATATTTCGTGGAATTTGGCCTGCTCGTTCTCCAGATCTAAATCCATTAGATTATTATCTATGGGGTTTCTTGAAAGGAAATGTTTACAAAAATAATACACAAACACTTGAGGAATGAATGAATGAATGAATGAATAATCTTTATTTTTCAAGGGTAAAGAATTGGGCACGCAGGCCCGTCTTACATTCTGCCCTTCATCACTCCATCTTTCATTCTTCCCACACACTTGATTTAGTACAAAAATACAAATTAAATTAGTAAAAACATATCAAAAGAGTGTAAGATTTAACTACTACATTCAAGGTAAAAGAGAAGAAGTAATTAACCTAATAAAATAGCACTCACGCACACATACACACGCAGACATATACATAAATAAAAATACATTGTAAATACGGATCTTCTAACATATTTTTTTAAACAAACATTAAAATAATTTCTAACAATATCTAACAAGTTGCTTTCCTAACTATGTCACTGAAGTACTTGATGGTTTACGAGCCATGTGTTGAGAGAGTGCTGGCTATTTTATGGAGGCATATAATTACATGCAAGTAAATAATGAAACAGGTTTGAGTTAAAGGATGAAGTATTACCAATGGATTTTAATTTGTAGGGGAGGGTGTTCCAGAGCTGTACTGCAGAGTATGCAAGGCTTTTCTTGTACATATCAATTCTGGGTTTAGGAAGAAGACAGTTTTTTAAACGCTGGCTATGTTTAGTGTTATACGTAAACAGTGACCACAAGTAAGGCGGAGCATTGTGCGACAGAATTCTGTGAACATGAAAGAAGCAATCAGAATTACCATTCAAGAAATAACAACAGACATGTTGCACAAGGTATTTGACAATATGAAGAGACGTGTACAGTCATGTCTTGAAGTCCCTGGTGGATATTTCCAACACCTGTTATAATGAATAATTCAGTGGTACATTCCAGCTAACCCAAAACAGTGTTGTATCATTGCAGTCACTATTGTAACTAATTAAATGACTTTTTTTAGCACATTTTGTGATTACGCCATTTACTTCATTAAAAAAAATTTTTTTTTTATAGAAAGTGTAGTGTACATTCAAACTGAGCATAATTAATCATCTGTACCTAACAGAAATTGACCAATCATCCTATTCTATGTGACCCGGAACTGTAAGGAGACCACTCTGGAAATATGACCTTATGTTTACGTCTGCCTAACCCGTCATAACTAAACTGACAAGGTAAAGCTGTTATCGATTTGTTATCTTGGTTCAAACTTTGCCCTGCAATTTTTTTCACCCGCCACCTCTCTTTCACCAGAAACATAAAAGCTTTCAAGTTTTCAGATGGTTGCAAAATGGTTTCGTTTAAAAACTTACTTGATTGACGTACGACCACAGAGTGATGCCGGCAGAAGGCTTGTGTAAAAATTTATGATGTCGTTGTAATTCAGATTCGCTGAAGCGTGCAATAAATCCTGTTCATAGTTATGCTATACGACCGCGGGAATTCTTGCTCTTATCTTTTGCTCATCATTGAGCTAAAAGAGAAGCTGTATTTTCCGTCAAAATGGGCAATTACTAATCCATACCTTTCGGAATGAGTGGAAAAAAATACACATGAGTTACACGAACACAATGCAGTCTTATTGCGTGTGTAAAGCACAAACGTACGGGGTATGATTGATCAAATTCAGTTGATAGCAAAAATCACAAGCGCCTCACCTGGGTTATTTTACTGTATGCTGATTCTGCTATCATTTTTACCACTTAAGGATAACTTTGTCCCAGAATATTTTCTTATACTCTCTTCTGTTCAAAAGCTTGATGTTATCTTATGTTGCTCCTTCCCTTCTGATATTGAGCATTCCATTACTGAGTGAGTAAAGGAGATTATGTGGACTTTTTTTGCCATATCTGGTCCTTGATGGTCAGTGTTATGTTGTGTTATTTCTTCTTCACATTTTCAAATATTTTTTCAGATGCTGGTTTTAATATTTCTGGTGAATGCAACAGTTCACCTCAGTCTGTTGACATCACATACAGCTTGGTCTGGTTTGCTAATACTGATGGTCATGTGTAATCCTCTCTCTTTTTGTAAGCAGTGCATGCCTAGAGAATGTGCTGGGCTGTGATTTTTCTAGTGTTACAGGTGCACTCATATGTCACACATGTGATTTTAGTCAGCTCAGTAATGGGTTAGACTATGCACTTGTACAGTTGTGTAGTGAGACAGATGGAAATGTTTGGCTTCATTAAAGTAAGGTTAGCATATCTTATGGAACTTTAACATTATAAATGAGGTGTATATGAAAATGAATAAGGCAAAAAAAACATACACCCAAGAATGAAAGTATTCAAAATTTACAAGATGTATAAGTTATTGAATTAGATCCAGTCACTTGCTGACAGATTTTATTGCAGTTATGGGATTAGTTTTTTTTGTGACTTCTTCGTGTATGATATTTTAACCTTATAACATTATCTTTTCTAAAATATTAGTTTTTAAAAAAATACAAGTAGGCATAGTGTTTACTTATTAAGAAATGCATTGGTAAACATACTACAATAGGGCAGTGAGTCAGTAAAAATATATTAGTCATCCATAGTTGCCTTGCTAATTTCATGTTTGTGTATTCTGAGCAGTTTTACTGGTGTATTGTAAAAACACATTTAAAAAATTCAAATAAAATGAAATATTCATGATATTCCGACTGAGGAGCAGTCTCTGAAAGAGGCAAGGTGTTACTGTCTTTCATAATGAGTGTTCTTTAACTTGTGAGTTGTGCTGTGTGGTTTGTCTTCCTTTTCTCTTTAATTTGGATAATATCCATTGTACTTTTGTCTGTGTCCTCAATTTTTGTTGTTGAATGAAAGGCCAAAACATCTTCCATCCTTGTTTAAAAATTAAAATTTATGTCCTATGATTAGATGTGTCCTGAGATTAGATATGCTGATGACACAGTATTACTGCCCACAACACAAAAAGGAATGGAAAAACTAATTATGTAAGTCCATAAGAACAGCGAAGAACAGAACCTTTATCTTAATGCAAAGAAAACTAAATTGATGACAACTGACAGAACAAACAAGCCAGCTGAAATATGTATCAATGAGAAACAACTGGAAGAAGTGGAGGATTTTGAATATCTTGGATCACTACTAACTAATAATGGAGATACAATGAGGCAAATTAAAAGGAGGACATCTATCGCTCTTCAGAAAGTAAAACAACTAAAGAATCTGTGGAGAGGAGCAAGCAGAACCACAAAAATAATATTTTTAAGAGCATGCATCTTTCCCATCGCAACATATGCCTGTGAGACCTGAACACTTAACAAAACAGCTGAGAAACACATAAATGCTTTTGAGTGTAAATGCTACAGAAGAGTTCTCCAAATATTGTGGGCATAAAAAAGAAAAAATAATCTATACTACAAGAGCTTAATGTTGAAGAAGGCTGGCTAGTAAAGAGGATTAAAGAGAGAAAACTTAAATATTTTCGACACATTAAACATCATGATAATTTAGAGAGGACCATATTGGAAGGATGCATAATGGGGAAAAGAAAAAGAGGAAGACCAAAACGAAGATGGCTGCAAGACATCGTTGACGATCTGCAAATGGATGCAGCAGTGGCAGGCCATCTTGCTCACAACCGAGAGGCCTACAGGAGTGCTGTTAGTTAGGCAAAGTTCCACAAGGGACATGCAAATGAATGAATGAATGAATGTCCTGTGTTCATGTTTATTCCTGTGGATGTTTTTATGTACAAAATATTTACAGCTGATGCTGTGCTTTAAAGTTGCTTTATAAAGACAGTGTGCTTATTTCTGTTTTCTATGAACTGTGCTGTTCTGTTGCAACTGGACTATAGTAAGAGACCTCAATGGAAAATGATGAAAGTGAGGCAGTTTGTAGGCCAGTTTTTAGTAGTGTGTCCTGCCAGCTGTACAAAAGAGATCCAAGTAAAAGGTAGGATCTGTACATTAAATTAAAATTCCTGCTGGTTCTTCTGCCAGTACTGCATCTTTATTGTTAGTTCCTATCTTCCAGCCTTTAATGTCAGTTTTCTCCTGCAGTTCATACTTTTCATTAGTTCTACTCTTATACTTGTCATTAATTTTTGCATTCATCCTTGTCATTAGTTTCTGTTGTCATGCTTGTCATTAGTTTTTGCTTTCATACGTGACATTAGTTTTTGCTTTAATATGTGACATTAGTTTTTGCTTTCATACTTGTCATTAGTTTTTGCTTTCATACTTGTCATTAGTTTTTTGCTTTCATACTTGACATTAGTTTTTATTTTCATACTTGTCATTAGTTTTGCTTTCACACATCTCATTAGTTTATATAGTTCATTTTCTGCCTTTCTTTATCAGTTACTTTCTCTTTACTTATCTTTTCGTTCTCCTTAACATCATCTTTCACTTTTATCTTCATCATTTTTCTTAATCTGCTTCTCTTTTTTTTTTTCATTTTTCTTTGAACAGCTCAGTATGGTGTATAACATTAACGTTTTTAAAACCCAGTGATGATAATGACGATGATGATCTTAGTAAAAATAAAGTATTTCTCATGTTTTAGATTTAAATAAGAAAATTAATGAATGCATTCCTGGCAGTATCATCCTTCTCACAGAGCTCCATTAGGATAAGAATATCACTGATCCTTATTCAGCTTGCTTTTGTAGCATGGTTTACATTGAAAGTCAGGCCATAGTTAACTATCAGTAACGAATGTAGTATCAGTGTTTCCCAAAGTGGGCGATAACCTCCCCCGTGGGGGTTGGAAAGGACCGGGGGTGGGGGGAGCGGTGAAAGAAAAAGGGGTAGTAAGGGGGCGTTCAGGGAAAAGGAAGCAGCAGACGAGGGCAGTAATACCTTGATTCTTAGTACTTTTTAACCTGATATTGAGAAACTTGTCACTATGTGAGACACATCCATCACATTTAAAGTTGAGAAAATAATACAGCAGGTGAGTTATAAATGTATTCCATATTGTTAAGTAAACTAGTTTGCTAGCTTTTTTTTTTTTTATAAATGTACTCCATATTGTTAACTGAACTGGTTTGCTAGCTTTTTTTTTTATAAATGTACTCCATATTGTTACATAAACTAGTTTGCTAGCTTTTTTTATAAATGTACTCCATATTGTTACATAAACTAGTTTGCTAGCTTTTTTTATAAATGTACTCCATATTGTTAAATAAACTGATTTGTTAACTTGTTAAATAAATGTACTCTATATTGTTAAATAAGCTCGTTTGCTAGCTTTTTTTAATAAATGTACTCCATATTGTTACATAAACTAGTTTGCTAGATTTTTAAAATAAATGTACTCCATATTGTTAAATAAACTGGTTTGCTAACTTGTTAAATAAATGTACTCCATATTGTTAAATAAACTGGTTTGCTAGCTTTTTTTTTAGTAAATGTACTCCATATTGTTAAATAAACTGATTTGCTAACTTTTGATAAATGTACTCCATATTGTTACATAAACGGGGTTGCTAGCTTATGTTTTTAGTTGTGTAGTGCATATTCTAGTTTAATAAGTCATTGTAAGAGTAGTTCATAAAAGGGGGGCAGGGGAAGCGGGCGATGAGGATGTAGCCTGAAAGAAAAGAAGGCAGCAGCCCGAACTAGCGTGGGAAACACTGTAGTATATGCTTCAGCCATCTACGTACCCACCTTTCTTTTTTTATTGTTTAACACAGAATGTGCCTTTTTTTCTTCTTCAGCTCATATTTCTTTTTATTTGCCTTTTTTTCTTCTTCAGCTCATATTTCTTCTTTTTTAAAAAAAATAATCTATACCAGGGGTCGACAACTTCCCTATCGAAAGCATGAAAATCATAAGGGGCATAACTATTGCTTTGTTGTGATAAGAATTACCCAACATCCTTTTTCTGCAATGGGGCCAGATGTCGCCTCTGTGAATGGCCCACGGGCCACATTCATGTCTGCCGCTAATAAATGAACGTAATGATAATAAAATGTTATGAAACCGTGAATAACAGCGGTTCCACTTACACAATATTATGTTTACGTAATATTATGTAATTATGACATCATAATTAGCACATGTGGCCCCCGGGCAGTAGGTTGCCGATCCCTGATCTGTACACTCCTGTTTTATACTATGTTGCTACTCTTATTCTGTCTGTAATCCTTCATCAGCTGTACCATAATCCTCTTGACAGCTGTTACATATAAGAACGATAACATAATACACCCGGATCAGGCTAGTTCTTTCTAACATTGAATTATTTCAGTACTACAAGAGTTTGTGTTTTTCTTCATCTGATCTTTCAGAAGTGCAGACTTGTGTTCTCTGCAGCCAACTCCCACGATGATCTTCAAGCACTGGCACTGTGTCGGATTTGGAGTAGTTTACAGCAGTTTGTTTTAAGTTAACGTGGCGAGCCAAAGAAGTTGGATTCTTAACAAGCTCCGCTACCATTACGTCCATCGTTAGCCCATTAGCCAAACTGAATTAACGTTTCTTCTTTTTCCTACGTGTGCTTTAAAAAAATCATTATATTGTGCCAGTTCGCTTCCATTCCATCTGTTTCGAAGATGTCAATCTAAATGTGTTTTTTTTTGCTTCATAGACATTTCCATTTATATTTTATTTATTTATTTATTTTTAAGTGTGTCCAAAATTCAGCATTAATGTTTCTTATATGTTTCTTTTCTACTGAGTGATTGATGTTTCTTATATGTTTCTTTTCTACTGAGTGATTGTTTCTTATATGTTTCTTTTCTATTGAATAATTAATGTTTCTTATATATTGAGCGATTAATCTTTCTTATACGTTTCTTTTCTGTTGAGTGATTAATCTTTCATATATGTTTCTTTTCTACTGAGTGATTAATGTTTCTTTTCTGTTGAGTGATTAATGCTTCTTATACCTTTCATTTCCACTGAGTGCTCCATAGATTCTGACTGAGATGAAAATTACACTAGTAGTCTGATGATAGGTCTAAAGAGAACACGTGAACTAACATCATATCTCCTACATATGTATGGAACAGAGCACACCTTTTTAAAACATATATCATTCTGCAGATTTAAAGTTTAGTTTTCTCCGGGCTTTTGTGGCTGTTCTGAGATAGCTTCTCCCCTAGATACAATCCGGAAATATAAATCTGCAAGGACAGGATGAATCAAATAATTAAGTTGAAAAAAAAAATCACAAATACCGAAGCATGAAGGAGATAGAAGCTCACAGAGAGCAGTGATCAGGAACCAAAGAATTGAAAGTGTCAGGTAAAGATAACAAATTAGGAAGTTCCAAGATTTACTCTAGGAAGGAGCGGCCAAATGTATTTTTATGAGTAACGGTTGAGAAGGAAACGGGTCACGCAGGCTTCAGTTTCATGATGGCAGCTTAGGGGGCTTGCCTTTTTTTTTTTTCCTTTTCGACCCATCAACTCAAACCAAAGGTTAGCTGACAGAGACTGGAGGTCAGTAATAAATTAACAGTCAGTTGAGAATGATGTGAAGGGGTTTGTCTGATTTGCTTGTCATAAAGTTGATCAAAGGTTGAAAATGATCATGAATCTTGCGGTAAGACACACAGATCTTTTACATCACGTGCATTTCAGGATAAGCAAATATACGTCTTGTGATAGAGGGGTAAATTAACTTAAGTGTTTATTTTGTTGTTGCTGTTGTTATTATATATATATTTATTTTGACTTATTTGGTTGTCCATATTGAGGGGATTTATTTTTTACATCCAGTGCATTTTTTCGGTTCATGCAGTGACATATATCAGTATAAAGTGCACCTCGCCTTGCAGACATATTTCTTTTTTTTTTTTAATTCATGAGCTGTGGCCTCGAAATTCCATATTCTCGGAAGTGAGAAGCACATGATTTCCTTTCAGCCGCCGACAGTCGTGTGTGCATCATAGTCCAGTGCTCCTCATCGTGCATGCGGATATTCTTCAGTTTATGTAAAAAAAAATCCCCCCCCTCCCCATATATCATACCTCGTGCTGATTACTCATTTATACAGCCGGAGAACAGCGGCTGAAGGAACAGAACCAACAACTATCCATTTCAGAAAACATCTCGTTCTTGGACTCCAATAATATAAAGGTAAAGAGTTGAAGGAGCTCTGTGATATACCAAAAAAATACTGTGACGTAGGTAAATGTAATGTGCGAACTCTAGACTCACACTACAAATGGTAAACAATCTGAAAACCTATCGAAGTGTAAAATTAAATGAGAAGGTATGGCTCATATACTGGAATTTACTGAGAATAGTAACCTAAAAATAGGAAGTACATCTGGCGAGCTTACAGAACGTAAGAGTATTATGTCATTAATCAAGGGATATCCTCTAACCAGCTCGATCATCATCATCATCATCATTATCATCATCATCATCATCATCAAATGACAGTCATGAAGGTCAGGTCAAAGAATGAATAGTACGTTGTCTTTCACAGGAAAGCTAAGTAGCCAGTAGGATAGGTCGTAATCATCATCATCATCATCATCATCATCATCATATGCTTGTATAAAAACGATAAATTATTCCTTGCGCAGGGTGTTTGTGAACAGAAGCATTATGTTGGAGAAGGTGGTATTCTTTGGGTTTGACATGGATTATACTCTGGCCGGTAAGTTGTCAGTTGTTCACACTGTTCTTTACCTTTCCAGCTCGTTTAGAGTGTTGGATAGGAAACGTTAATCCACTTCAGTGCAGTGTTCTGTAGTTCAGCAGATATACAGAGTTTGTTGTTGTATATATATATATATATATATATATATATATATATATATATATATCTTATCTTATATCTTATATCCTTCCCGTGCCGTTAAATGTCACATAGGGCTCGCAAAGTAGTTCGCCAATTTTTCCTGTCTTCGGCGAGTCTTTCAACCTCATCAAAGGATTTTATGCCTGTTAACTTGGCCTCTCTTAATAATGTCCTCTTCAGAGTTTCACGCGGTCTGCCCCTTTTTCTTCGGCATGTTGTGTTCCACTTGATAGCTTGTTTTGGGATTCTCTGATCATTTCTTCTCATCAAGTCACCAACATATGTCCATCTCCTTTTCCTGATCACTCATGAGACTGGTTGTTGTTCAGTCATTTGTCTTATCTCTGCATTGTTCTTGAATTCATTCCACTTGATGCCGAGTATTTTCCTTAGGCATTTGTTTTCAAAAGAGTCTAATTTCTTGTCTATTTCTTTAGTTGTTTTCCAGCTTTTGCATGCATAAATGAGGGTGGATATTACATTTGAATTGAATAGTCTTAACTTGGTTTTTGTGCTTATAACTTTTGAATTCCATATGTTCTCAAGATTCTTGAAGATTGATGCTGCTTTTGCAATTCTGATCCTAACTTCCTTTCTAGTGTCACCATCCTGGTCTATGTAGCTGCCAAGGTATGCAAATTGATTGACTTCTTCAATATCTGTCCCTTCTATGTGTATTTTTCCATTCTGATTGATGGGAATTGTCATTATTTTTGTTTTGTCCTTGTTAATTTCAAGTCCTATTTTGCTAGCCAGTGAAGACAGGCTATCTGTTTTTTCTTGCATGGAATTCACATTATTACTGATAAGAGTTATGTCATCAGCAAAATCAAGATCTTCTAGTTGGGTCCCATGTACCCAGTCAATACCTGTGTTACCTGTGCAGCATTTTTTCATTATGAAGTCTATTGTAATCCCAAAAAGTAAAGGAGACAGTATACATCCTTGTTTCACGCCTGTTTCAATCTGGAACCATTCACTCATCCCTTCTTCTGTCTTGACTGCACAACCATACCCATTGTATAAGTCCTTAATGATGTTGACAATTTTAGATGGTATTCCATACAGACATAAAATTCTCCATAATGAATCTCTGTGTATGCTATCAAATGCCTTTTTAAAATCTATGAAGTTCAGTATTAATGGTTTCTGCTTTTCAATATGTTCTTCAAGTATTATTCTGATATATATATATATATATATATATATATATATATATATATATATATATATATATCTTTTTCCCCCTGTTTGTTACTGGGGAGTATCTAACAATGTCTAACAAAAGCAGATGTGGAAAGGAGCCTAATTAAATGCGTGATAAAACAACAGTCACCATTCACTTGACATATCAGGGAGCAGGGGAGGACTTGAAAGGATCATAACAGGAAAGATAAATGGGAAGAGAGGTAGAGGAAGACCATGAGGAAAAAAAAGCATGGATAATCTAAAGTCATCTGCTGAGCTGATGGAAGATATCAAAGGACCAGGTCTGTGGAGAAAAATGACCACCAACGCCCGATGACCACTAACGGCATGCCGGCACGACACCTGCTGCTGCTTAATTATAAGTAATACCTCTGACTTATAGAGCTGGGAACAAAGATGATGGGCCTAGACGCTGTTGTTGGAGCGGACGAACAAAGCCATTATTCCACCTCTTTATGTTTCTTCTGCTAAAAGGCTGCCAACGCTTAATCAGAGTAGCTAACGGGTAGGGATGGAAATATTGGTGGCGGAGCTTGTTAAGAATCCAGTTTCTTTGGTTCGCAGACTACTGTAACTTACACGAAATCCGACACAGCGCCAGCGCTTCACGATCATCGTGGGAGCTGGTAGCAGAGAACACAAGTTTGCACTTTCAGGAGATCAGATAAAGAAGACAGACTCCCGTGGTACTAAACTAATTCAATGATAGTAAGAGGTACACTGTGTCTTGATCCGGATGCATTATGTTATCTTTCTTATATATAATAGTTTTCAAATCATGTTTAGTATTTGTTTTATATGTTTAATGCTGGAATGAGATGAAGAGCACAATGTCAGACTGGTCTGCGTGCCCAATTCTTCATCATGTGAGAATAAAGTTCGTTCGTTCTTGAAATTCTTTGCTTCTTGAATTCGTGGTAATGCAGTGCGGTTTTCTTTGGTAGTTTTCATGTTGGATATTCAAGTCTTCATTTTCACTCATACAAGTGGTACACAGTTCGGTAACTGCCATTATTAATTGTACAGTACTTGCCAAATGTCTGATGGTAAACCGTTTGGAAACGACCCGTTGGAAAGCCACTTAGGAGACCACTTTATGACAGGCACAGAATCCAAAACAGATTTGAAGAACACTTCACAGCGCTGCGAAATACATCAAGAAGAATGTCTCAAAATTTGAAAATCACACAGAATTAGCATTTTCTTTTGTTGTTTAGTCTGAAATTAGACAAGTAATTAACAACAGCTTAAGGAATGTAAAGCAGTCTGAGTTAATACCCAGGGTGGAAAGTCAAATGGTAGAAAGAAAACTGAAGTGGCTGGTGATTTGATTTAAGAAATCATGAACGTAGAGTGAAGTGGTTGCTGATTCGATTCAACAAATCATGAGCGTAGGGTTTGTAGGTGACAGACAGCGAACAAAAAAAAAAAAAACCCACTGTAGTTTTTTTTTAAAAATACACATTTGCCGTTATGCTGGATGGTAAGGATGTCAGGGTGTTTGCTAGACAACCCCTTGGATCACATGAAAGAGTCATTTAAGCGAGTTTAGGCGGATTCTGGAGAGATGAAAGATATCGAGGTAGTACTATTCTACGCGTTTGAATGAGAACACAAAATAACATTGTTTACCTGTAGGTGTGAGGTAAGAAAGCTTGGCATGGCATATCTGAAGTATTAGAGTATGTTCAGGGAGTACTTTTATGTGATGTGATGTCGGTTCTGTAAAACCGACTATGTGATGTTTAGTCAGGAAGTTGGAATATTTAGAAACCTGTTTCCTTAGATCTCGCAGCCCTGTGACATTATGGCGAGAACACTCCCTTCTTTTTTTCAGTGATTGGCTGTACAGTTCAATATGAAGTCATAGTTCAGATATTTCCGTTTGTTTCTTTCCAGTTCAGATTGTATTTCCTAAGATGTTCTGTCTTCACATTTAATTTTTTATTTTGCTGTTATGACAATAAAACATAATTTTTTCCATACTCTCCTTCTCCTCTTCTACTTCTGTCTTTCTGGAACTGCGAGCTGGTGTTCTTTACAGCCTGTGCGGTGAAGATGTTGAGGCATTGCATCGTATCGGATTGGAAGCGGGTTATGGCGGCTATGTTTTCAGTCCCTGGATAGATCTAAAAAGCAGGGGTTTTGCAGTTCTCCTCTAGCAGACTCCACCACTTTGGAGATTGTGACCACTCCTGCCCCGTTAGTCAGGCTAGATCTGTTACTGGAGGTACCAACGAAAAGGTGGGACAAGGTCTTGGCCGGCTATGGTTTGTCATCTCCAACACCAGCGTATCAGCTATGGGAATAGCTGACAGCCATATCGGGCAATATCTTCGCCCAGGCAATCGCGAATATATATATATATATATATATATATATATATATATATATATATATATATATATATATAAACACACACAGTGTAGGAGTATCTCTGACAGCTACGCTCCAGCTTTCTTGGCTAGTATTTATCTGTTCTTTTGGCATCGATCGTCGGTGATTTTGATGACAACTGGCTGCGAACGAAGAAGAAGAAGAAGAAGTTGACAACTGGAGATACTAAGGTCGTACCTTCTATCCGAAAAGCCTGATATACTTAAGACCGCACCATCTAGCTGAAAGGCTTGATATATCAGAAGTTTTGCTGATTTGAAAGACTGACGAGTCTTTAGACTATTTCTCGCTGGTTTAATTTGACCGACTCCTGTTCCCGTTGATAGTAATCCACATGAACGAGTTGGTTTGTGTTAATTCCCACGACTTGGACGCCCAGTGAAAGGTTATCGCTTTCGCAGAAATACTGGCTATTAAGTCAGTCCTTATGCTTTACAGATGGCGCTGTAGGAGTAGATGGACAGCATGTGCAACAGTGTGTGGATTCCGTGAATTTTTGTTTGGCGGGGCAGGGAGGCGTTACAGTTTATTGGGTTATATTAGATTACTTATTTATTATGTCTAAATAGAAATATGTTTTTGTGAAACGGACTCGGACATTTTTTATATATGAATTTCACAGTATGATGATGATGATTATGGTGACTATGATAATGATGAAAAGTACTGATTACGGACTAGCAGTTTTTGCCATTTTAAAATGTGATATGTTATAGTGACTGTTATGATTTCCACGACTGGAGTTAAGAAGAAAGTTGTACCGCTACTGGAAGTTACATGATCCTAACTCCAGTGATGATGCTAGAAAACATTATGTTACGCGGTCTGCCTGATTAAGGTAAGGTACGGTCTTTGGCATCTTCACCTGGCTCCTCATTCGCACAAGATACCATAATGTATCTTCATTGTACAGTGTGTACGCGTGAGTACATACGTATATATATATCTGAAAACGCGTTATACCCAACTCTACCCCGATTCTGGATTCACTGAAAGCAATTCCTGTAATATCTATCTTATTTAAAAGAGACATTGCCTCTGTTTTTCTTTTGATAGAAAGCCCAAAAGATTCGCATATACTTTTTACTAGAGTAAACAACAAAATGGTAGAATATCAGCTGAGAGTAAATATTAAACATCGTAGCAGAACGTTAGCAACAGCAACAGGAGACACTGGTACATTATATATGCATGGATAGAATATTTTATACACCAAAGTACAGCACTTTTTTCACATAAAGGCACGACGCCAAAAGAATAGCAATGGTTAAATGCACTTTCAGAACGAACGAGAAAAATATTTATCCGCAGACAGATAGAACAAAGTCATTTACGATGTTGTGTACTCTCGGTACCGCATGGTTGGATAGTACACATATACTGAACAAAAATATTGAAAGAAAAATCGTATCTCTAGAAATATTAATGCATAGAAAAACAAGGACATGTTTTTCATGCATGAAAATGAGAGAGTTAAGAAGTTAGTGAAATACCAGAGGTGAACAAACGAAATTTTGAAAACAAAATTGTAACTGGATTTCTTTCATTAAAAAAAAAAAAACGCCTTTGAAAGATTGAAAGAGTGACATTTGTAAAGATAGGCAGCCATGTCGAAGAATGTAACCAGTCCTCAGTACGGAGATTGTGCAAGATGGCGAGCATTCTTTCCGTGATTTACACTTATCCGTGTCTTTGTACTTTATACTTTTTGGTACTTTATCATCAGCTTTTTTTAAAACCCCATTTTTGCTAGATTTGAATTCTACTACAGTTAGTGAGGTAGGACCAGCATCTATGCTCAGTGGACATATTCATAAGTGTTTCTTATGCCTTCGTCACTATCTTCTTCAACGTGTAATACCTAAGTACACCCAGTCTATGCTGAGTGGCCATCCTTCTGGATTTATTCTGTAGAAATTTTTATTATACTGTAGTTATTAGCAGAATAAGAGCCGCAGTAAGCATCAGTAACCTCTATACATCTACCCTTTTAAAGAAATTGTCAGTTCCTTATCTCTGTGATGGTTGCCAAGTGCCGTTAGCTCTCACATACACAGGGAGATTCACAACTGTCTCTGTTATTATCTTCAGGAATATATTGTGGGAAATGTCAGAACGTTTTTCACGGTGGCTGACCAGAAAGTTCCCCTCCAGTACCCAGGAGAATTAAGAAACACGTTGCTGAACTTTTGGCAGGGTTCTGCTATCTTATCCTGGACAGACTTTACGGTTGTGGTTCAGAACCACCATTTTCTGCATGGTCGTCTGGTGCTTTCGGTTCTAGCTAGATTATGGGTTTTTGTTTTTATTTTGGTAAGGTTGATTCGCTTCAGCTTGCTCCAAAGCCGCCACCACCACCACCACCACCACCACCACCACCGCCGCCGCCGCCGCCACCACCACCACCACCACCACTACCACCACCATCATCAGCATCACCACCACCGGCATCACCACCATCACCACTATCACCACCACCACCATCATCAGCATCACCGCCACCACCAACACCACCGCTGCCGCCGCCGCCGCCGCCGCCGCCGCCACCACCACCACCACCGCCGCCGCCGCCGCCGCCACCACCACCACGTCACATTTACCAGTCAACGCATACTGATATTTGATGTTTTCCATCAGCTTCATTGCTTGCTTCCTGTCATCCCTTACTTTACTGTATCCTTATATCTCCCAGCTGTCTCCGGAATATACAAATATACACGAAGCCACTGCAGTAAAGCTGTGACAACAAAATGTTAAAAACTGTTTAAAACAAAAATAAGAGCAGCTTTATTAACAAGGAGACATTATGCCCATCGTCTATGTACTGTTATATTGTTATTTTTAAAGTCCTGTCTTTTAAAACAAGTCTGGTGAATGCTTATTGTCTTCTTTTAGTCTTCTTATATTTTTAATTAATTTGCATTTTTTGATTCATAAACTTTTGTCAGGCATTCTTCTTCCCCCCCCCCCCCCCCCCCCCCACATGCAGATTAACCGTCCAAGCTTTTCTTAACATTTTTTTCCTGAGAAACCACATCTCCGTCGCCTCCAGTGATCTTCATTCTGTTCATCGTCCATCACTAACTTCCATAGAGGTATGCAGACTCTGTGTGTAGCATATGCGTCCTATGATCTACTATCCACTAACAGAAATAGATACACAAAATGTCTATAAATTTCCAGAAGGCCGCCTTCAGTCAGCAGAAACTTAGAATGAGAAAAAAAAACCCGCGTAAAACTGGAAGGAATTTCTTCATTGCCCCACAAGACATTTCTGTACTATCTGCAGCGTCATGTGCTCCATGACTACACTTCTCTGTCCATAGTCATACAGCTTATATATATCGAATTCGAGATATACTGTGCTATTCATCGTGCTTAATGTGAGTCAAATCTAGACAGGAAGACTCAGTAGAAGAAACAGCAGCAATTGTAATAGTAGTAGTAATAACATTTGTATTATTAGTAGTATTAGTAATAGTAGTAGTAGTAGTAGTAGTAGTAGTAGTAGTAGTAGTAATGGTGGTGGTCGTGATAGCAGCAATTGTAGTAATAGTAGTAATAATAACATTTGTAGTATTAGTATTAGCAGTAGTAATATTAGTAACAGTGCCGATAACAATATAGCACTTGTAATAGTATCAAAACCGTAATATCGGGCTAAGCACAGTCCTTGAAACATCTTAAAAACCAAGCAACAGAAATCGTTGTTTAAATAATCAGAGCATATTTGGTGTTTCACTTAGAAGGCGCAGGAAGAGTTTTTCGGTTCAGATCTTCGTTGCAAACTTCATACTGATAAAAGTGTGTGACTCACGGCTGACATGAAAGTACATTTATCACTTGTCTTTCTTCAAGGACACTTAACAGAAACGTCAGGTGGCTGTTCTGGATTGTTTTTAAAAAAAAATATATTGTTTGTCCCTGTGGAAGTCGAGATATCAGCATTTTAGTGCTCGCTGCTATCGAGGTTTGAGTTACTTCATAAGTCTCGTGAACTCTGTGACATATCTACCAGACTGGTCTGATATGGTACAAGACAAACGTACTCATGACCGGCCAGAAGTTTTTTTTAGTTTTAAGCTGTAGTTGTGCCACCACTGGAGCTGCTGAGAGAGTGAAGACATCGGAGTTTAGAGTGCAGAGAGAAGTCAGGTACAGATCTGAGATCTCTACACAGTGAATAGATCGTGTACTAGAGTTTGGAAACCACTTTGGGATGCGCAGAGTGGGGTAAAGGCGGCCTTCAGTTCGTGTGGTTGTGTTCGTACAGATTGCTTGAAGCCTGCACTGTCCTGTTTGGAGCATGAAAAATTATTGTGTTCTTTCTAATAAAGGCAGGCAGAAATGTGTGGTTCAGGTTAAAAAAAAAAAACAGAGAAGAAAAAAATGAAGAAAGTGGGCAGGAACGAGAGTGGCAAACTCTGGTTGTGTTGTTTGTGTACGTGGTCCTTGATAAAGGCATTTGCCGAAATATTGGATTTTTCTGTTCTACACGCTAATCTTATTTTCTGCCACTCTCATCCCTGCCCACTTTCCTCATTCTTTCTGTCTCTTTTTTTTCTTTCTAAACTGAACCATACATCTCTGTCTACCTTAATTACTACAAGCAGTTTTACCGTAGTCGTCATTTCTGTTATCTCTCACCACGCGTTCTTTTTAGATTGTGTATTTTTCTTGCCTGTTAGAAACGTGCTGACGTGGACATACATTGCTCATGCTAATTATCTTACCTTTGTTTAACACACGTACATTTGGGCGCACTAGAAAGTGTTTTATTTACAAATGCAGATTAAACGCTGAAGGGAGTCGTTAGTAGCGCAATCCGGAATAGGGAGAGGCTATTTTTTTTTTTTAATGGGAGCACAGCGGAAAGCATTTTTGAATATAACCTGTAATAGTGCGCCATGACTTCAGAGTTTAAGCTGCACATAAAGAGTTAATTATTAGAACAGCGTTGATTTGTTGCTAAGTTTGGTTCTCTCTCATTCGCTGAACCAATCATACTGCGGTATTAAATAATGACGTTGGACGATCGAGGAAAGGGGATCTACCGCTTCATAACCAAAATTATTATTATTATTTTTTTAAAAATCTGCAGCATCGGTGGGAAACAATCTTTGAAGAATATCTTGAAGATATGCGAAATGATCAGTCAGTCAGTCATTTGCATGTACCTTGCGGAACTTTGCCTCTCTAACAGCTTTCATGTCTCTCGGTTGTAAGCAAGATGCCCTGTTGCTGATGCATCCTTTTGCAGCTCATCAACGATGTCTTGCAGCCGTCTTCGCCTTGGCCTTTCTTTCTTTCTTTTTCCCCATTACGTACCCTTCCAAGACTGTCTTCTCTAAATTCTCATGACGTTTACTGTCCAAAATATTTAAGTTTTCTGTTTAATTTTCTTTATTAGCCAACCTTCTTCAGTATAAGTTCTTGTATGGATAGTTTTTTTTTTTTTTGTGTGTCCATGATATTTGAAGGACTCTTCAATAGCATTTACATTCAAAGGCATTTATGTGGTTTTCAGCGGAATAATGGCTTCATGAAATTTTATGCGTTCCCCCTGTTTTTTAACTTTTAAAAAGTGATTACTGCTGTTAAGCTTTGCAGTCGGGGGTTAGAGGCGCCCCCTTTACAGTTGTATTTGATAGTGTAGGTTCACATGTAGAGTTCTTGGCTGTACGTGAAACTCATTGTTGGCCACGTGAACGCACCGCACGTCACATAAAGCTGGCATGCGTTTTCTTAACACAGATAAATGGATTTCATTGTTCCTGTCCATTATCATTTCATACAGCCGGATATTGTAGCATTACTGCTCGTTATTTATTTGAAATCTGTATAAAGTAAAATATAGGCAATGCTCTAACTGGGTTACGCTCAGTCTACTAATTCAGTGTTGCTTCATGTCCCAGCAAGGGGGATTTTTTGTTGTTTTGTTTTGTTGGTACCACCACACCAAAAAGGTCCCGGGTTCCACCCAGCTTCTAAAATTGGGTACCAGAGAGATCTGGGAAGGTAAATAGGGCAAGACACGATAATGACCACATCATAGTTTCATGTGTCGATGGTCGTGGAAATACGGGGCTAATACCGTATCCCCAATATACCTTAATGGCAGGGGGACGGGGATTTTACTCTTACCTGTGGTATTTATGGTAGCAGGTTTTATTTAACTATTTCTTTCCAAATTGAGGGGGGTGGGTGGGTTAATGTTTGTAGGAGTAGATATGGAAGATATATATTTGTCTTTATTAATGAGTTTGACTAAGAACATTACGTTTTAAGACTTAGGTGGGTTACAAGTTAAAATATTAGTTATATAATTATTATTGGAAATTTAAAAAATAACGGGAGGTCGCCGTCCACAGGACATGGAGGAAATACAGACAGACAGCCGATGTTCTCAGACAGAACTGGACGTGTTTTGTCCTTGTGATATTCTGGATTTTAGATGTGAGCAGAAAAGAAAGGACAGCAGCGCTGAAAGAACTGTTACGAGAACCCTGTTTACTCACTTATAACATTGTAGACATTTTGTGCGCTGATAGAACTGTTACGAGAACCCTGTTTACTCACTTATAACATTGTAGACATTTTGTGCGCTGAAAGAACTGTTACGAGAACCCTGTTTACTCACTTATAACCTTGTAGACATTTTGTGCGCTGAAAGAACTGTTACGAGAACCCTGTTTACTCACTTATAACATTGTAGACATTTTGTGCGCTGAAAGAACTGTTACGAGAACCCTGTTTACTCACTTATAACCTTGTAGACATTTTGTGCGCTGAAAGAACTGTTACGGGAACCCTGTTTACTCACTTATAACATTGTAGACATTTTGTGCGCTGAAAGAACTGTTACGAGAACCCTGTTTACTCACTTATAATCTTGTAGACATTTTGTGCGCTGAAAGAACTGTTACGAGAACCCTGTTTACTCACTTTTAACATTGGAGATATTTTGTGCGCTGAAAGAACTGTTACGAGAACCCTGTTTACTCACTTATAATCTTGTAGACATTTTGTGCGCTGAAAGAACTGTTACGAGAACCCTGTTTACTCACTTATAATCTTGTAGACATTTTGTGCGCTGAAAGAACTGTTACGAGAACCCTGTTTACTCACTTTTAACATTGGAGATATTTTGTGCGCTGAAAGAACTGTTACGAGAACCCTGTTTACTCACTTATAATCTTGTAGACATTTTGTGCGCTGAAAGAACTGTTATGAGAACCCTGTTTACTCACTTATAACCTTGTAGACATTTTGTGCGCTGAAAGAACTGTTATGAGAACCCTGTTTACTCACTTATAACCTTGTAGACATTTTGTGCGCTGAAAGAACTGTTACGAGAACCCTGTTTACTCACTTATAACCTTGTAGACATTTTGTGCGCTGAAAGAACTGTTATGAGAACCCTGTTTACTCACTTATAACCTTGTAGACATTTTGTGCGCTGAAAGAACTGTTACGAGAACCCTGTTTACTCATTTATAACATTGTAGACATTTTGTGCGGAGCAAATGTACAGTGCCTGTCCCCTTCTCTTAGCGTTTGTTAATTAGTTTTGTCTTACTAAGACAACAAATGAAATATCAAAGAACTGGCTTTACTGGCTGAGTGGTGTAACTGTTACTATCAGTCAAAGGGCATACAAGGGGGGAATGGCTCACCTTGAAGTAAGTAAGAGCTTGTCTAGATTTTATGGACAGGCCAGACAGAAATGGATGGCCGAACTGGCATTGATGCATTTCCATTTCCGGCATTTGACTCTAGCCTGAAAGTTGTTAAATCTTTAATATCAAGTACAGTTCAAGATTTCAATCCTTGACCTTGTGTAACATTACTACGGCTGTTAGTTTTCTTTTTATAAGACACTAGCTGAGTACCCGACGTTGTCCGGGTATTTATTTATCCCAATCATGAAGGTGTAAAATCGACAGAAGGTAACGGGAAACTACTGTTGTAATTCCCAAGAATAGTTATGCTTAAACAGAATAATCGATTCATCATGAACGACGTTAATGGATGTTCCTCTGGAACAGCCTCGTCCGGTAGGGCAGCTCACGAGCCACAGGTGAGGCCAGATCGTCATCAAGCTACTGGTGGCAAAACTAACAAGTTCAAAATAGCAACATGGAATGTTAGAACTTTATTCCAGGCTGGAAAATTAGAAAATGTAAAGATGGAAATGGAAAGGATGAAGATCAACATATTAGGAATGAGTGAAGTTAGATGGACAGGTGCAGGGAAGATAAACTCAGATAAATATACAATAATATATTCAGGAAGTGAGAAACATGAACGAGGAGTAGGAATTATATTTGATGAACAAACAGCAAGGACAATTGTAGGATATTTGAACATCTCGGACCGAGTCCTGCTAGCCCAACTGAAAGGACAACCAATAAATATAAATGTTATACAAGTGTACGCTCCAACATCTGAAAGCTGTGAAGAAGATGTACAATTATTTTATAATGACATAGAGACAGCACTAAAACACACAAAGTCACATGAAGTTACCATAGTCATGGGAGATTTTAATGCCAAAGTTGGTAAAGGAAGAACTTCAGATATCGTTGGTGACTATGGACTGGGGGAGAGGAATGACAGAGGTTATAAATTAATTGAATGGGCAAGAATACACAGTATGGTTGTAGGAAACACCTGGTTTAAACAACATCCTCGAAGACTGGCAACGTGGTGCAGTCCAGACAAAAAGACTTTTAACCAGATAGACTACATATTAATCAACAAACGATTCCGCAATGCATTACTGACAACAAAAACCATGCCAGGAGCTGACTGCAATAGTGACCATGATCCACTCTGTGGAAAAGTTAGAATAAAACTAAAGAAAGCAGGCAGAAAAGTGAGAAACATCAAACTGAATATAGAACGTCTTAAAAATGACCAAGAACTGCGAGAACAATGCAAAGTTATTATAACAAATAGATACAATGCAAATAGTATAGGTGAACAATGGGAAATGTTAAGAGATTCTATCCACCAAACTGTTAAGGAGATAATACCACCGAAAAAAGAAGCCCCTAAAAATAAATGGATGACAGATGACATCTTAGGACTGATGGACAAGAGGAGAAGGAGTAAAAATAACGAGAAAAAATATAACAAGATAAATAAAGAAATAAGACGCAAATGAAGAGAAGCAAAAGAAGTGTAGTCTTCTTCTTCTTCTTCTTCGTTCGCACTGTCTGTCTATATCTGCAGTCCTGTCTCTTGGATAAATTTCACTGTTTTTTGTAATTCATGTATGGAACCATAGAGCTTATCTTCTTTAGTGGTTTCACTGGGCCAGTAATTATTTCTCAGTGACTCGTAGTTGATGCAGTTCTGGAGGATATGTTCCACAGTTTGGGGCACCTGGGCACATGTACACAGATTAGTAGTACCAACCTTAAACTTTGTATACATATGACTTCGGAGTCGGCTGTGTCCTGTTCGGAGACGGAAGATGGTGACTTGTTCCTTTCTGTTTAGCATGTGATAGTCATCATGTGGTGGTGTTTGTGGCTTCCTGTAGGTTTTTATCATGCTTTTCTTCTGATTATAAGTGATTGGTATGTCTGGTTGCTCCATTTCAGTGCCCTCTTTGGCCAGTTGGTCAGCTTTCTCATTGCCTGGTATCCCACAGTGGGAGGGAATCCATTGCAAAGTGACTCCATGTTGTAAGCCAGTTTTTGACAAGGCATCCTTAAGGTCTGGTAGTTTGTTGCACTGAAGAGCCTCCAGTACTGATCTTGCATCTGTGAGAATTACTACAGGACATGTATCAATTCTGGAGTCTGATAGTTTTTCAACTGCAGCAATAATTGCCCTAACTTCTGCATCAAAGTTGTTGCAGTATTTACCAGTGGGTATGGAAATCTTGTCAATGGTGTTGTTTGGATATTCAATATATGCTCCTGCCCCTCCATTCTTTATGGCATTATGTGCAGATCCATCTGTATACACACGTATCCAGGTGTCACATGGATATTTGTCATCTAGAACACTAAGTGTGGCTGTTGATCTTACAAGACTGCTCTGCATCTCACCATTCTGCACACCTTTCACTTCAGTCTGAATAGATATTTGTGTATAATCTGCTTCTTTCCATGGTGTATGCTCTGGTACAGATGATAATGGAGCGACTACAGTTGGAAGGTCAGGTATCAGCTTACGCATACGCTTGGCCTGATGAATGAAGCTGCTTCTTTTAAGCCGTCCTAATGCCAAGTTATTGAATCTCTCCTTCAGGGGATGGCTTACAGAGCTGAGGAATTTTTCTCCCATGGTCATGACCTTTGTGTCTCTACGTTCCTTTAGCGCTTGAACACCAACTATTTTCTGCATTTCTACTATTGGTGTGGACAGAAGTGTAGTTAAATGAGCAGTGCAGACAGATAGAGGACTCTCATATTAAAGACAGCAAAAACATGCACAAACGAATTAATGAACTCACAGGCAGGAAAACAAAATATACCACAGGATGCCTGAAATCGAAAGAAGGTAAAATGTTAATGGGAAAAGAAGACATTGTGGACAGGTGGACAGAGTATATCGGTGAGCTGTATGGAGGAGAAAGACCAGAATTAACACCAGATACTGAAAACTGTGAGGGACCACCAATACTTGAAGATGAAATCATAGATGCCATCAAACACATGAAGAAAGGAAAAGCGACTGGGCCTGATAATATAACAATAGAAGAAATAGAGGCACTAGAGGAGACAGGAATAAAAATAATTACCAAGTTACTGAATGACATTTACAACAGTGGTTATATTCCCAGTGACCTGATTAAATCCACGTTTATAGCACTACCAAAGAAACCAGGTGCAAAGGAATGTGACGACCACCGGACTATCAGCCTCTCATGTCACATAACGAAGCTACTTCTGAGAATAATTATGAGAAGAACAAGGAAAAAGATAAAAATGGAAATAGCAGATGAACAGTTTGGATTTGTTGAAGGAAAGGGAACACACAATGCCATTTATGCTTTACGAACACTAACAGAAAGAGCTTTAGAAGTACAGAAAGATCTCTACTTCTACTTCATTGATTACAACAAGGCATTTGACAAGGTGAAACATAATGAAATTATTAAAATGCTTGAAGACATCACTATAGACGGCAAAGACCTGAGGATTGTAAAACATCTATACTGGCAGCAAGAAGCAGCAGTTCGAGTTGAAAATAGAACTGGAAAATATCAACCTATAAAACAAGGGGTGCGACAAGGATGTGTACTATCTCCAGACCTTTTTTCTCTGTATAGCGAGAATATTCTAAGAACAATCATCACAGAACCAGGCATAAAAATTGGAGGATACAATATTAACAACCTTCGGTATGCTAACGACACGGTACTGATAGCTGAGAACCAACAAGACCTGCAAAATCTCTTGGATAAAGTTGCCAAAGAAAGTGAACAGAAAAGCCTTACTTTGAACATCAAAAAGACAGAGACTGTGGTTATATCTAAGAAACAGAATCCACCAGCATGCAGTATAAAATTAAATGGAACTATTCTAAAGCAGATGCAGAAATTCAAATACCTTGGAGCAGTAATAACTTCAGATGGGAAATGCAGAACAGAAATTAGGAACAGAATAGGCCAAGCAAAGACTGCATTTCAGAAAATGAGAAACATATTAACCAACACATCCTTATCAATGAATGTTAGAAAACGAGTCCTAAAATGCTATATTGAACCTATCTTGTTATATGGAAGTGAATCATGGACAATAGGCAAGTCTGCACAAAAATCATTGGAAGCAGCAGAAATGTGGTTTATTAGAAGAATGTTGCGAATCCCCTGGACAGCAAAAATAACTAATGAAGAATGTATGACAAGAGCTGGAGAGACAAAAAACCTTGTCAAAAAGATAAGAGAGAGACAATGTACTTTCATAGGACATGCAATGAGAAGAGGGGGCGTTGAAAATATTATAACAACAGGAAAAATAGAAGGAAGAAAATCAAGAGGAAGACCAAGAGAAATGATACTGGACAGTCTGACAGGATGGTGTGAGAGGAGATTACCAACTGAGCTGATGGCCTGCATGAAGGATCGGATACTCTGGAGAAGCATAATAGCCAACGCCAGTCGGCACGGCACATTATGATGATGATGAATCATGAAAGTTCTATTCATTTCCACAACCTTCTAGACGACTCTACAAAGTTCTATTCATTTCCACAACCTTCTAGAAGGTTATATAGAAGGTAGACTCTTCTACAGAATTCCATTCGTTCTATTGGACTAAATTTGGGCTTAATTGTCACCAGGACTGTCACCAGTTAGCTTAGCGACCAAAACACTATGGATTTTACAGTAATCTCGGTCAGTTTGGACATTTTATTTCCCACCAGGCGCCCCCCCCACCCCCATGCCGATGGGGCTGAACTTGGACTTAAACGGCATTGGGAGTGTCACTATTCATCTCAGCGACCCCAAGAACTATGGATTCGACACTGATATCGGTCGTTTTCGATTATTTGTACATGTCATCCCAACCCACCCTCAGCCCTAGGCCCC
The DNA here is from genome assembly GCA_009760885.1 of Achatina immaculata. Classification (NCBI taxonomy): domain Eukaryota; kingdom Metazoa; phylum Mollusca; class Gastropoda; order Stylommatophora; family Achatinidae; genus Lissachatina; species Lissachatina immaculata. The sequence goes on along the minus strand of CM019691.1, from coordinate 60,807,318 downwards.
CCCATGTCGATTAGGTCTGAACTTGGACTTAAACAGCAATGGGTTTGTCACTATTCAACTCAGCGACACCGACAACTATGGATTCGACACTAATATCGGTAGTTTTCGATGCTTGGTACATGCAACCCTCTTCCCACCACCAGTCCGAGGCGCCCCCTTCCCCCCCCCCCCAAGCCGATGGGGGCTGAGCTTGGACTTAAACGGCTTCGGGTGTGTCACTAATCATCTCAGCGACCCAAAAACTACGGATTCGACAGTAATATCGGTAGTTTTCGATGATATGTAAATGTCACCCCATCCCACCCCACGGCTAGGGCCCCCCATGTGGTTGGTGGCTGATCAACAACTGTATGGGCGCTCTCTGTTATGAAATAAACACTCTGAACATCTTATGAATGGACGCTGAGGTGAACAACAGTAGGATGTCTTTCGTGAATCAGAAATCTGCTCCTTGTATAATGTTTCTCGTTATCAGTGCCAAAGGTTCGGCATCTTAGCAGATATAACGTCATCGATTTGTGTGGGCTGACTTTTATTCGTCACGACCGACAATCCAAAGCAGGCATAAATTTAACGGGAGTTAATTCCCGTCGTTCAGTTGGGTATTTTTTGCATCGATCGAAGCCCCTACCACCCAGGCCTCCCCTCAGGAGTCCTAGGGATTATCTGGTCCCCCACTCCTCCCTCCGGTGCATTGTGTAGATTGTAAGTCAAATGTATGGCAAATTTGGTTGAAATTGCTGCAGGCGTTCCAGCGTGATGCTCTAACATAAACATACACACACACACACACACACACACACACACACACATATATATATAGATATATATATATATATATATATATATATATATATATATATATATATATATATGCGAGGTTTTCTCGTGTTTAAAAATGGGAAATCGAAATAGTCGAATGCGCGTTGTGATGTTTTCTTTACTGTGGATCAAGATTGGAGTGACAGAGATGGGTAATATGACGTATGATATATGGTAGGCGGAATTTAAAAAAAGGCTTTCTGTAGAGAGAAGCACTGTGGGTGCAGGAAGTAGCGTAGGCTTTAGATAAAGAAGCGCTGAAAACAGATGCAAAGAAATAGGAGATCAAGTGAATAGAAAATGAGCGATGTTTGTTTGTAAGGAGCTTAGGCTGAAATATCGGGAGTATGGATTTATACTGAGATGTTAGACCTACTGATGTATGAAAGCCCTTGATTACGTATGGATTTGGGTGTATTGAGCCAAACAGCATAGTTATTCTGCTTGAAGCTTTTGTATGTCATAGACAGTTTTTTTTCTTTCTGAGAGAACACTTAGTCTTATAGTTTCTCAGAACTCCCGACTTCATCAGAGCACTCGTTGCTCCAGGCCCCCTCCCCGCCCCCACAAACACACTTTATGTGAACACTCTTTGTCTTAGATCTCTTCACTAAGTTTAAAAATTTTGCCTCAGAACACCCCAATTCGTGTGAACACTTCACATCAAGCACACCACTGTGTGAACATTTTGCGACAGAACACCCAAATTTGCGTGATCACTTCACATCAGAACACACCAGTGTTTGATCATTTTGCCACAGAACACCCAACTTTATGTGATCACTTCACATCAGAACACACAAGTGTGTGAACATTTTGCCACAGAACACCCAAATTTGTATGAACACTTCACATCAGAACACACAACTTTGTGTGAACATTTTGCCACAGAACACCCAACTTTGTGTGAACATTTTGCCACAGAACACCCAACTTTGTGTGAACATTTCACATCAGAACACACCACTGTGTGCACATTTTGCCACAGAACACCCAACTTTGTATGATCACTTCACATCAGAACACACCAGTGTGTGAATATTTTGCCACAGAACACCTAACTTTATGTGATCACTTCACATCAGAACACACCAGTGTGTGAACATTTTGCCATAGAACACCCAAATTTGTGTGAACACTTCACATCAGAACACCCAACTTTGTGTGAACACTTCACATCAGAACACACCAGTGTGTAAACATTTTGCCACAGAACACCCCACATTGTGTGATCATTTCACATCAGAACACACCAGTGTGTAAACATTTTGCCACAGAACACCCAGCTTTGTGTGAACACTTCACATCAAAACACACCAGTGTGTGAACATTTTGCCACAGAACACCCAACTTTGTGTGATCACTTCACATCAGAACACACCAGTGTGTGAACATTTTGCCACAGAACACCCAACTTTGTGTGAACACTTCACATCAGAACACACCAGTGTGTGAACATTTTGCCACAGAACACTTAACTTTGTGTGATCACTTCACATCAGAACACACCAGTGTGTGAACATTTTGCCATAGAACACCCAAATTTGTGTGAACACTTCACATCAGAACACACAACTTTGTGTGAACATTTTGCCACAGAACACCCAACTTTGTGTGAACACTTCACATCAGAACACACCATTGTGTAAACATTTTACCACAGAACATCCCACTTTGTGTGATCACTTCACATCAGAACACACCAGTGTGTAAACATTTTGCCACAGAACACCTAAATTTGTGTGAGCACTTCACATCAAAACACACCAGTGTGTGAACATTTTGCCACAGAACATCCCACTTTGTGTGATCACTTCACATCAGAACACACCAGTGTGTGAACATTTTGCCACAGAACACCCAACTTTGTGTGAACACTTCACATCAGAACACACCAGTGTGTGAACATTTTGCCAGAGAACACCCAACTTTGTGTGAACACTTCACATCAGAACACACCAGTGTGTGAACATTTTGCCACAGAACACCTAAATTTGTGTGAACGCTCTATGTTACCGAACGCTCCACTTCCAGTAAACCCTCTTTGGCCCAGAGCTCTCCACTTTGTCTGAACACTTTATCCTGATCTTGCTTTCTAGTTAAACATTTCTCCATGTTTTACATTAGTAATATTGATACACATCTCTTCCCTAAGACTTCACTGGCAATAGTGACTATCTTTCTTCACTTTCTTTGGTGCCTGCTATTTTTTTTTCCCGAGGTTTGTTCTTTTTCAAATCCTGTCCTCTTCCTTTGTTAGTTTATAAAACAAAATGCATTTCTTGGGGTGCTTTTGCTCTTTTTTTGTGTTTGTGATTGTCAGATTTTCTAATTGCTGTCCCCTCATGACAATCTCCGATGAATTTAATTGTTATTTCATTCCAGTGTTAATTGGACCGCTGTATTCCGTACCGTCTTTTCACATCTTTTCTGATGTCTAGGGACTTCAGCAGCTCATTCATAATAAAAAACTAATTTACCGACGTTAGTAACGTGGCATTATTCAAGGTTACTAATGAACGTAGTGTTTTCATTAAATTTGTAATCTCTCTGATAGTTTCTTTTTTTTTTTTGTTTTTAGTGTAAAGAGAAGGGTTCAGGCGACAGTAACGACTTGAACAGCAAAGAATATTAACGCAGAAAGCTACATTTAACGCAGACCAGAAAAATGAAATCAGCGAAAGTTCCTCATGGAATCTAAATTACTCCACGATTACAAAGAGGAAGTAAATAATAACGTTATTTCCCAGTTAGATGCAGCGAAGAAAGACGCAGATTATACATTCGATGACCACACAAAAAAAAAAAAAAACAAAAAAAAACAAACAAACAAAACGAATACTTATCAGAAACGATACATAAAAGTGTACATTAATTTCGTTATAAAAAAGAGCAATCTCAGTTGCATGAATGTATCGCGAAGAGACCAGTAAAGAATCTGAAAATTAAAGCCGAAGATAGCACACAGAGGACCGAGAGAGAAATGTCCAGATAAAGAAAGAAAGTGGCATGGGAGAAGTAATGTAAGTGTTCTGATTAGAGATTACAAAAAGTGTCCATAAGTAGTGGCTTGACACTTGACTGTGGTGATTCTGGGAGTCGTGGCCAGTAATGTAATTCATTCCCCACCCTGAGATTTCTGACATCATGTACAGGTAATGAGAACAATCGAGAGGTACCAAAAAAAATTGATGAGTCAAGAGGACATGATTTCATCACTTTCTTGTGTTCTGTGTGGATTTTCGTTGGCGTGTACCACATGGATCATGCTTCATCCTCTTCCGCTCACCATACATTGATGAGTAGTCATTGCACTCAGCCAAGCTTATTGATCTGTGCAAGCTTACGCAACCAGGCATATCTACAAAGTCATGGCTAAGTCAGAGGCCGTGAAACTGGCAACAGAACTTAAAACTCTAAAACTCATCCTGATAACGTGGGCCGTACATTAGCAGGAGGTAGGACTTGATCGCGGAGGAAGGAACAGTTTGAAAGTTTAATAACATGTCATCGGGTTAGATCAGCTGCACACTTGTGTCAGTTCTGTTTCGCCTGCAGTTGCACAGCGCTAAAGAGTAACGCGCAGAGGTCGTCAAAAACCATTGGCATGTGATGGCTCAGGAGAGTCAAAGATAGAAACTATATCTGCCTGCTCGAAAACCATCGTCTAGGACCACACAAATCTCTATATACTGCATATTCTTCGTAGAACAGGGAGTGCCTATAGCACGCTAGAACATAGGAATACATTTTTAGAACCTTCGGGACAACATTTTAAAAACCAACGCAGTAACGAACGCAGGATACTGAAGGTCGTTTTGGAAGCCATGATCGTGATCACCGTTCGGTATATGGCTTCGGAGGAAGATTTATAATGTGACATTTTTGACTCTGAACTTTTCAAGCCTGTCAGAGTAGTGCAGAACTCCGTGACCCATCAGTGTTCCTAAATGAAACCGATCGCCACTGGTACACGTCCTTCCATGTCTTAGATGCAACAATAGACAGCCGTGGCATTGAGTTCCTTCCTGTCTGTTGTCTGTTGTTAGGAAAACAAATCATTTGAAAAAAAAAATTGGAGCAATTGGAAAAATAAATCATGTTATAGAGCAGTTGGAAAAAACACATCATGTTGTACAGGAGTTGGAAAAAGAAATAATGGTATAGAGCAGTTGGAAAAAAAGTCGTGTTATAGAGCAGTTGGAAAAATAAATCATGTTATAGAGTACTTGGAAAAACAAATCATGTTATATGTTCATATTTCTTAACTGTAACATTCTTTGTTAAAAAGAAAGAAAGAACAGGAGTCTGTTTTTCGGTCTTTTGCCAAATTTACCATTATAATATCATGTCTTATGTTACAAAGATTTAGTGTGTCTTTCAGTGTAATTGACTAGCCCGGTGTTTCCCAGAAACTATGTTCCCTGCCAGGAAATTGTCACATTGTTTGACATTTTTAGCAGTAATGAATATACTCTTGAGAAACTGAGATTTCTTTTGGCATATTCAAGACAGTTGTCGATGTCGTGGCAGTAACTGCAGTGTTACGCTTCTTGCGAAGCTTAACAACATTGATAAGAAGCTTACCCGCCAAGCATCCCTAGGAGGGCGATAAGAAGAGTCACGGCAGTGTATAGGCTACCGTCCATAGCCTCAGAGTTGACCCCCCCCCCCCCCCCCCCCGAGCTCTGTCAAAATCTCTCTTGAATATCTTCCTGTTGTTTAGTTAAAATGTATTGCTCGGTTCTCCACCCATCATCTAGGTCTAATATACCAAGATTTTAATGAGTACTGGCTCCAGTGGTTACCTCATTCATGGAAGTCTGCATTCCCGTTTATAGTTTAAAGACCAAAGTTAACAGAAATACACAGACTGAGTTCATGTACCTGCTTAAGTTGGCTTCCGGTAGTTAAAATATCAGGGTCAAGGTCTGAGTAATACATGTCTGAACACCTTACGGAGAAACAGGTTTCTTTTCTTACACAAACCAAGATTTGTTCTATATTTGTTCTTCTATGTCTCATTTGATGTCGGTTTTGAAATTATTCTCTTGCATTAATCTTTAAGAAGTCGATATTCAAGGAGTGATATCGTGTTTCGTATTACTACGTGCAGGATGTTCATAATGTCTGGTGCATGTACACATAACTTTGCTGTATTCGATAATATATATTTATATTTTCAGCAGTTGTAATTTCAAATTAATAAGAGAAAAAGTACAGAAGTACTGCTTCCAAATTTATGAGTTTAATACATTTACGGAGCAGCAGGCCTGAGCCTAAAACTACAGCTCTGAGCCTAAAACGGAAGCAGGTTTGTAATAGGGTCTTAATGTAAAGGAAACTTCCGCACACACAAGCAACGTCGTTGACGTCAGCAGACAGCCGGCACCTGTATCCAGAAAGGGAAATTATTCATGAGAAGAACAAATACAAGTTCTTATTTGAAGTATATGATTGTGAAGTCATTGAAAATATGTTGATGTTGGTTCACCATGCTTACTTACCAGTTACTTGGTGATGTAGTCTTTCAGTGTTGTGTGCCTGCGTTTCCAGTTTCTTCACAAACAGATAATATACAATCCTCCATTAAAAACGCACCACATTATTAAATTTAATTAATTAACTGTTAGCTGTAAGTCGTTGTACTGGATTTAAAATACATGAAAACGCTGATTTCACACTTCCCGTCCATTTACTAACAAAAGTTTTGATACAGTTCAGAAGAGGCCCATAAGCTTGCTCTAGGTGTAAAAACAAAATTCACATTCACTGTCATGAAGTCGCAGCCATCATTAATATCGTGTGCGACCCCCCTGAGGTGCCAGTGTCATCGGCGTCTCACGCTGTCGCGGAGTGCCAGGTGTATTTGCTGCTGTCTGAGTTGCTGTTTGGAAACAGTTGCGCAGATGTATCAGTAGCATATGGCGATCTTGAGCTCGTGTTGTTACACGAGGTTGACCAGGCCAGGGACGGTCATTCGTGGTGCCTGTTGCCTGAAGTCGCTGGTTTAGCTTCGCCATAGTCCAATGGTCACAATGAAAATGTCTGGCAATATCTCTGGTCGTTATGCCACTGCTGAGCATACCAACAGCTTGCCATCGCTCTTGTGACAACAGATTGGGGCATGAGAAAAACAGTAACAGACTTCCTCCATGGAAACAGATGATGGCCTTTTACGTGCTTAAACGTGCCCAACGTGTGTGGCAAATTTCAAAGACATGTGAATTTTAATTAAGAAAAAGTTGATTTTCACATTCTGCAAACATCACATCGTCTAGAAAATGTCATTGACACATTTGCTTGTATGCGGAGCTTGAAAATCGCCCACGTGCATAAAACGGTTGTCCACTATTAACAATAGTTAGATCAAGCGGTGCGTTTTTAATGACGGCCGATATAATTCCCTCACCAACCGACCAAGTTTTTCTATACGTGCATCGTCTGTGTTGAGTGACATCGTGTATCGTATCACAACATCCAGGGAGGAAACAACTTCACTAGAAGATGGCGTAGGAGCAGGAGGTTCCTCATCATCTTCTTCCTGTTTCTTTTCACTGAATGCGCTGCAGATTTCTTCAACTGATAATGTTGCCCTGGTTACAGAACTGGTGTCATATTCCATACAATCTTCGAAACAGATGCTCTTGTCTCGCACTAGCTGACTCCAGTCTTCAGTACATCCTGGTATTTCGTCTTCATCTCCTTCTCCAGGTGTATAAGTTATGGGAGAGAAACCAGCTTTTCTGAAGCAGTTTTTCACTGTTTGAGGTGCCACATCATTCTGTGCAGCGGAGAGAAGGTACTTCAAGGTCTGTAGCATGGATATCTTGAAATGTTATTTTCTTCTCTCTCTCTCTCTCTCTGAACCTTAAGTGCCCAGGGCACATGGGGCTTCCGCAAGGGTTTTCCACAAATGCCTGTCTTTCGCCTTTTTTTCTGCTCTTGCCCAGGTGAGCCCTCTATTGCTCAACATCCTTTCTGTTGTTCTTCTCCATGTCTCTTTTGGTCTACCCTTACTTCTGCTCCCCTGTGGTGTCCATCTTAGTGCTATTTTTGGTAGTGAGTTGTCAGTCATTCGGAGCACATGTCCCAACCATCGCCAGCGTCTTTCCTCAATAATTGTAGTCAGTGGTTTCATCTGCATTTCTGCCAATAAGATGTTATTTCTTATGGTGTTTGGCCAAAATATTTTTTTAATTCTACGTAAACATTTAGTCTGGAAAGAATTCAACTTGTTTTCTATGGTTTTGGTGATTTTCCAGCATTCACTTCCATAGAGTAGTACACTTAGAACATTACTCTTAAATATCCTGATTTTCATATTTATGCTTAGTTTATTTGATTTCCATATATTCTGTAGCATTGCAAAAGCCTGGTTTGCTCTAGTAAGTCTGCTGTTGATGTCCTCTGTGCTGTCTCCATTTTCTACTACTCTGCTGCCAAGGTATACAAATTCGTTGACCTCCTCCACTAACTTGTTATCTACTCTGAGTACATTTCTGCTGTTCACATTTTGCTTCATTAACTTTGTCTTTCCTACGTTGATCTTTAGTCCTATGTTGTTTGCATTCTGGGTTAACTTGTTTATTTTATCTTGCATATCTTTGTGACTGCTTGATAATAGACAAATGTCGTCCGCAAAGTCAAGGTCCTCCAGCACTGTGTAAGGGTCCATTGTAATCCTCTGCGTTTGTCTGATGTTGCCTCCTTCATTAACCAGTCTACTGCCAAGATAAATAATGTTGGTGATAGTACACATCCCTGTTTCACTCCTGTTTGTACCCTAAAGCTGCTGGAGGTATGTTCTCCACAGATAACTTTGCACTGAAAACCCTCGTATAGGGCTTTGATTACATTAACTATTTTATGGGGGAGGCCATGCCATCTTAGGATTTTCCACAGTGCATCTCTGTTGACACTGTCAAAGGCTTTCTCAAAATCTATGAATAATGCATATGTTGTGCTATGCCATTCATTTGCCTGTTCTAATATTTGTCTAAGTACAAATATATGGTCTATGCATGATCTTCCTTTCCTAAATCCTGCCTGCTCTTTCCGAAGTTTTTCCTCAAGTGTTGGTACAATTCTGTTGATGATTATTCTGCAAAATACTTTACTAGTGAGTGGCAGTAGGGTAATGCCTCTCCAGTTCCCGCAATCTCTGAGGTCACCCTTCTTTGGTAGTTTTACTATAAGACCAGTTTTCCACTCCTCTGGGGCTTTTTCTAAATCCCAAATTTGTTGTAATATCCGGCAAAGTTGTTTTGGTGTTTCTGTTTCTTCTGCTATCAACATCTCAGCAGTCACTTCATCTTCACCTGGTGCCCTGTCTGATTTTAGCATCTTTATCGCCTCTTTTACTTCATTTATTGTTATTGGTCCTGTATTGATGTTTAGTTCCGCTTTTGCTTCAGGTATATCTATTGCTTGTGCTGCTTGTGTTCTGTTTAGTAGGGTGTTAAAGTGTTCCCTCCATCTTTCAATTTTTTCTCTTTCTCCACTGACCAGTTGTCCATTTTGTGTTCTTACTGCACTTTCACATCTTGTATTGAAGTTACCTGTCATCTGCTTTGTGATTTTATATATGGTTTTCATGTCATTTGTATATGCTGCTTTCTCTGCTGTCTCTGCTAAGTTGCCATAATACTGACGTTTATCTTGACGGCATGATTCCTTCACTTCTTTGTCTTTTTGTGCATAATTACTTAAAACTCGTTCTTTTAGCCGTTGTGATTTGGTGTTCAGTAATTTTTTCTTGATTTCTTTTCTTTGCTCTATCTTTTCCCATGTGGTCTCACTTATCCATTCCTCTTTTCTCCTTTTCCGATATCCCAGCACCTCTTTTGCTGTTTCCTGTAGTGTTTTATTGAACTCTAATATGGACATTTCTGCTTCGTCTTGTAGGACACTGAAGCGGTTCTTAAGTATTATTGAGAATTTATTTCTTGTTTGCTGGTCTATCAGTTTTCTTGTATCAAAATGTATCTTTCTGTGTTCTCCGATTCTGGCTTTCCTTAATTTTAGTTTTATTTTTGCTACCAGAAGGTTGTGATCACTTCCTACATCTGCTCCTTTCCTTGCTCGCACATCTTGTAGTGACCGTTTCCACTTGTTGTTTATTAGTATGTGATCGATTTGGTTTTCTGTGGTTTTATCTGGTGACCTCCAAGTCACCTTATGGATGTTTTTGTGTTGGAAAATTGTCCCTCCGATGGTCATCATGTTTTCTTCACAGAAACTGCACAGTCTTTCTCCATTTTCATTTATTTCTCCGATTCCTTCTCTTCCCATGATTCTTCTTCTATCTTCATTTCCTTCACCTACTTTTGCATTGAAGTCGCCCAAGATGAGTAGCATATCATGCTTGGGTATTGTTTCTACTGTGGCTTGGAGGCTGTTGTAAAAATCTTCTTTTAATTCCTCTTCAGCTGCTTCTGTTGGTGCATAACAAACTATAATAGACAGCTTCGTGAATCTTGAGTTGAACCGTGCATATAATAATCTCTCATTTATTGGGGTCCATTTCAGCAATGCTCTTGATGCTTCTTTTGTTATAATCAATGCTACTCCTCCTTCATGAAGATCATCTTTACCTGACCATATTATTGTATCTTCTGTGTGCTGTGTTGTTAATTTCCTTCTGCCTTGTCCTGTCCATCTTGCTTCTTGTATTCCTAGTATGTCTAGTTTGTATCTGTGCATTTCCTTGATGGTTTGTGCTAGTTTTCCAGTCTGGTTTAGTGTTCTTACATTCCAGCTGCCTATATGCATCTTTTGTTTAGGTTCCAGGAGGTCTGCAGTCGGGCTGGGGACTTCCAGTGGCTGGCTTTCATCCACAACCTTCATGGGCTCAGTTTCCTGATACGCATTTCTCCTTCCACCTGCATTTGCTTTTTCCCTTGCTTCTGTTTCTGTAGCAGTCTGATAGTTTTTTACCAGATAGGGTTGCTGGCCCTATGCTGAACCCTCCTTAGTCGCCTTTTACGATCATGCATGGTAGGGTACAGTGGTCCTATTCTTTGCAGATCCCGGGTACCACACGGGGGATTTTCTTCTCTATACACACCTATTGTCTTCTGCACAGTTGCACTATCGTAACCCACAGGCAGAGCAGGCCAAGAAGTGTAACTTTATGTGTGTGTAGTTGTTTTTTTTTCAGACTTCTCTCAAATTTATCTGAAGTGTGATCGCAATACCAGTGATTCGCGATGGTCAGTCGCTTTTATGTATACGGCTGCAAATTCATTCGCTGAACGAAAAAGTAAATTAAAAAAGTACGTCTCAGAAATGTTGAATTGAAACTTATTGTTTTTATGTATCAATACCCGAGATCATTAAAAATCAGCGTAAAAAGAGAAGTAAACGTTAAATCAAGAAACGTTACACACATACATACATACCCACCCACCCAACTATCCATCCACCCAGTCCATCCACCCATCCATCCATCCACCATCCATCCATCCATCCATCCATCTATCCATCCATCCATCCATCCATCCATCCATCCATCCATCCATCCATCCATCCATCCATCCATCCATCCATCCATCCATCCATCCATCCACCATCCATCCATCCACCATCCATCCACCCAGTCCATCCACCCATCCATCCATCCACCATCCATCCATCCATCCATCCATCTATCCATCCATCTTGTTGCGGTCACAGGTATTAATAATAAATGTGTGTCTGGTCTCGCAGTGTACAAATCCCCGCAATATGAGATTCTCAGTTTCGAACATCTGAAGAAGAGGATAGTGCAGATGGGATATCCAGAGAGCATCCTGATGTTTAAGTATAATCCAACCTTCCCAATTAGGTATGCGTCTGTTGTGGATCATTTGTGGTGCTAAATTCTGTTATAAATGCTCAAGTTTAGTGTTATATTGTTTCGCATTGTGTTTTGTTTTAAATCGTTATTTCGACTGTTTCAGTTTCATATGTGTGTTATTACGAATAGTAATCGAGATGGATAAGTCTGGGTTTGATATTGATTGCTTCTAACTATTTTGAACATGACGTGATTGATTTGATATGCCTGTGGTGTCTAGTTTAAGCGACAGCAGAGGTGAACGTTTAACTCTTTACGACCAAAGTATTTTATCGCTTAGTTCGGTCCAGTTTATGAAGATATACAGGCGCATGTAAAAAAGTTAGTCGTTGTAAAAGGCCAGAGTTAAGATATTCTGTGTGTTGTATCTTGCGGCATATTACAGTTCTAATTCAAGATATTTTATGAAGTGTATGTTGTAGATTAAGTTCTAATCCGAGGTATTTTATTTGGTATATGTTACAGCACAAAAATAATGTCTTACATAGAAGCAAAGTTATTAACTAGAGGAATACAAATCTGCGAAGTCTCATGGACAGCAGACAGTTATCAGACCGATAGCAGCAAACATGTGCTGAATGAGGACAGTATCTGTACACAAACGAAAGCCATCAGAACTTTAGAATGGTATGATTCCTATTTCATACTTTTTCAATACTTGAAAAATATATTGGATGTAAAAATACAAGATAACCAAGACATACCAACAGCGGGCATTAAACTGTGAGCTTCAGTGAATCTTCTGTAGGACACAGTGCGATGTTTATAGCAAGAATAAGAAAGGCAGAGATGGGCAAGCCACTTTCTTTTGTATTAGCCATCTAAGCCAAGAAGCATGCAAGCCAGGAAGCTATTGCATCTGCCTTAACTTGAAAATTGTCTTCCAGAACGAACAAGAGGCTTGATGTACTGCAGAATGATCATGGGGTGGAGACTTAGAGAAGAGTTACTATATGCCCATGTTATCATCAGCGAAGCTTACACCTTGTGTTTCTTTGATCATTCTTTGTTCACAGAGGCCTATGGTTTGATAGGCACTTTGGAACGCTGTTGAAGGTAGATAGTTTCGGCAATATAATACTCTGCGTTCAGGGCTTCAGATTCTTAAAGGAGTAAGTAAACGCCTGGTGTGAGAGGGTGTCTTATTGTTACTAGCATGAAATTGTCAAACCACCAATGACTTAACAGAAGCGAGGGTTAGAGACTTTAACATCATGCATCCTTGGGTCTCAGCTGTCGCCACATGACTTTGATTATTAAGCTTTTCTGTTAGCGTGCGATAAACAACATACATATTTCCTTCATTTTCATAATCATTTCTTACATCTTCTATTACTACGGTCATTCTGCGTTACATATGAGTGTTTCTAGCTAGATCATGTTTAATACCATAGCTTTCTAGGCCTCATCCCCCGCTTAACCTCCTGTACGTCACGGAGTGAAAGTGAGGAAGTTGATGTGTGCATGTGTCTGTCTGTGCATTAGATTGTTGAGTTTCATTGCTCCAGGTTTTAGAGTGTAGAGACAACTTTACGAGAAACAGAGCTGAGCAAAGCATGCTATGGTTTATTGTGAATTTCTAGCTACCCAAATCAGCCACCTTAGACTTCACTAACTCACAAAGAAAAGATGACTTACAGGCCGCCGTATTGACTGATGAGCAGTCAGTGGGATCTCCACTCAATAGCACAAAATATGAGTCTTGAGAAGAGTTCTGACAATTTCAAAAGATGTGTCATTTTGAACAGTGGTTCTTAACCTTTGGCCATGGACCCATTTCCAGCTTGAGAACAACCCTCATTGAAAGTAAAGCAGTAAATAAAACTCAGATGATTCTAAGATTTTAATGAATGGGACCAATCCATTTGCTGGTTCGTGCCCCCCCCCCCCCCCACCACTCAAACATTTCCGTGGATCTGAAGAGGTGCATGAACTTTAAGCTGAGAACCACTGATTTGAGGATTCAGTTTCATTGGAGACCACATGCCACGATTCAATACACATCTTGTGGAAAGAGTAGGGGGTGAAGGCTCTTGTCCGATGAGGCAGTCAGCGACTCATAGCTGATATGCTAGCGTCAGGGTTAGCGAACCATAGCTGACCAAGATCCTGCCCCACCTCTCCGTGGTACCCCCAGTAATAGGCCTAGCCTGGCTAACGGGGGAGGGATTGCCATAGTCCTCATGGTGGTGGAGTCTGCTAAAGAAGCAACACACACCCCTGCTTTTTAGCTGTACTCCGGGACTGAAGAAGTAGCTGCCATAACCCGCTCCCATCCCGATACGATGCTGCGCCTCAACATCTCTATGGCAGCGGCTGCAAAGAACAACAGCTCGCAGTTACAGGGAGTTCGTACAAGTATGGAAAGAGTAAGAGTTAGATGGTTGTGGAAAACAGTAATGACTAACGCCTGGCTGGCATGGACCAGAGGGAGGGAGGGAGAGAGAGAGAGAGAGAGAGAGAGAGTGAGAGAGAGAGATATCAATGTAATACCTTCAGGGGTGAAAGGATTGTCAAGCTGGTAAAGTATGGCAGATAATTACACCAGCAGACGCAGGTGCCTTACATGAACATTCCATGGTACCATCAGAACGAGATGCAGGACCAAGTGGGAGCAAAGTACCCAGGGTAGCGGAGGAATTATGCCTGTTGGCAGCCCAGTCGAGAGGAACATGCGATGATCTAGCAAGTCCACACAGGTCGCTGCAAACAGAAATCCCACATGTTTAACATGCTAAAGATAGGTAGTCCTAGTGCGTGCACCTGTGACACAGGGGAAAAAAGGAAAACGACAGTTCAACACCTGCACCACGAGTGCACAACGTACACATAATGTAGAAAGCACTCTTGACAACTGCAAGAATGAAGCTGGGACAAGTTGTATGTAATGGCGTCAACGGTCATAGGCAGTGACCGTAGCCTTTTCTTTAAAAAAAAAAAGAAATTTCAAGTGAGCGAATGAAAAATATTCAAAGAATGACGGAATGAGATTTATTCCGGCAGTTCCTGGCCGTTATACAATGCTGGAAAACTTGTTCAGCGGGTTTGAACTTGTCCTGTTAAAAGCATTATTTAATAGACTTTATTTGCTTTGTTTGCTATCTGAGCGATAGACAGCAGCTGCGACTACAGTATATCATAAATGCGATTTGTGTGTGTGTCTGTGTGTGTGTGTGTGTGTGTGTGTGCGCGTGGCTCGCAGGGTTAGTGATTAACATTCTTTGTGCAGAGGCCGTGGCCTGGTTCTTCTACCAGCTTAGCCATCTTCTTTACATGACGCGGGGAGGACTTCCTATTCTTCTTCATCTGTAAACTCGTTTTTTTTTGTAGCACTCTGACTCGGAAAAAGGTCTTGCAAGACAATAGCGCGCCTGTTGAAGACAGTCAGTAATGTCTTGCATGACTTAACGGGGTTGGCAATTACTGTCGTCCTTGCTGTAGATAAGATCAGTGAGTTTTGCTGAAAGCTTTTTTTTTTTGTTGTGCTATTTGTGTGTGGTGTTTTCGTTTTCTGTTCTGTATATTCTCGTCACTTGTATTTTTCTTAGTTCCCCTCTCTCTCTCTCTTTATTTTTCTCTCATGTTCTCTCTTCCCCCCCCCCCCCCCCCCCCCCGTCTCGCTGTGGCACCACAAGTATTTAAATCTAATTGCTGCTGATACAAGGAGAGTCGGGCAATTCGGGATATTTGCAGTTATTAAACCTGTTGTGTGTGTGTGTGTGTGTGTGTGTGCGCGCTTTTGACGGAAGAAATCTATCGGCCAGTCCCCAAATATCACCATATCCTGCTATTTTGGAGAGATTTCTTTGTTCCCCGCCCTATTAGCTCATAATTTTCTTATTGGAATAATAGTTCGTCGTGGGTACCTATTTTCACAATGTATATTCTAGGAGAGAAGCATGATCTTGTGTTTGTAATACTAGTTCCTCCATCCGAGAAAAATGAGTTCAAATCACAGAAAGATCTGGGATTATTTTCTGTCGGGAACGGAACTAAAAACCCAGCCAGCACACCTTCATGCTCAGTGTACCCGCGCCCCCACAGCACACACTGGGGTATATACTGTAATGGATAGCGTCTCTTTTTGACACATGCTCAACCTTAAAGTTTGTTATACTTCTGTGGATCTGCTCTGTGATGTTACTAACAGTCTTGGAGATGGCATGTAATGAAAACTGCAAACTTTGAGTCTTTGAAACTGATGAACATATTGTAGTGAAGATTTTAAAGCGCAGATATTACGTCTGATAGGGAAAGCGACATCCATCCATCTATACATCCATCCATCAATACACACACACACGCACGCACACAAACACACAAACAAACAAACAGGCAAATTCGCCAAGAACTCTCAAGATATGATCAAGTTATAATCTTCCGACTGAGAACACAGCACTACAGGTTTCATGAGCTGAAAATTGCCTAATCAGACATACGCGTCTGCAGCAAAAAGCCACAGACAGCACAAAGTATCCTTCAGATTCTAAGAGTCATTGTTGTTCAGCACGTCTTTACCGAAGTCCTTTCTCACTGTGACATTTCTTGTAGCGATTATTCTTGATTCATGTGCGAACTTTTAGCTGGTGCAAGCTTTATCAGCTACATCTCTGCTGCACTTGAAACAGGACGTTGATTTACTGTATCAGTGCGAGAAATAGTACGCGGAATCAGAATCTTTTGATGAAATAGAAATAAATCAAACACGGATGAAGGTGAGTGAAATGCCGTACATTTTGATCTTAGATTACTGACTCCTGTCTGTTTACACCACACGGCGTCACATTTATTATGGAAAGGCAATTGCGCGTTTTTTATCTATTGGGATATTTAAAATGTCTTACTTAATTCTCACATTTGTGATAGGTGTAGTGTGAATGAAATATGTGCAGACGTCAGAAGTCTAATTTATTTATTTATTAGCGGTCTTCTGTTTTTTTTTTTTTTTTTTGCGTATTAGGTACACCACATTCTTCGCTATAACCGAAGTTCTAGTTCTGGATCTTTCTTTCGCTTTAAAAAAAAAGATTATTGCTCACGTTTCCGTGCCATTGAGTACAATTAAACAAACATAACTGATCGCCCCAGATTTTTATTAATGTGCTGTAGCTTTATGATATCTGAGTGTCATATAAATGTACATAGTCATTCACGCTGTCTATGTGCTTTCTGTGTAATATCATAGTGAGATGTAAATCGGGATTTTGTATATACGTAGTTTCCCCCGTTCTCTCTTTTAAAAAAAAAATTCTTCTCTGTGGCGATGACATTTAACATGCACTACCGAGGGCTCTGAAACTTGTGTGCGTCAAATGACGTATTTCTTCTCATTTTCATCACGTAAGAGATTTCAGCGTTTTGCATCTTCCCTGTAACAAAAAAATGGTAGCTACTTTGTAAAATGATCTGCAGAACTAGTCCCTGGCTATACAGAATAGGCTACATCCATAAAATAGACGATCTTTTAAAGTTTGTTCTTGAAAAAAAAAATGGCCATCAAATTTGGCGCACGCAACAACCCCGGAACTTTGAGAAGATGAAACGCTTTCGTGACTGCAGAAATGATCATGTTTCTGATGAAGACAGCTTCTTCCATTCCGTGACCTGAGATCATCTTTCAGCTGATGCACATTTCAGACAACCATTTGTCATAGCTCTCATCCCTGGGATGGTTTAGCGGAAGGAGTAATTTTAATATCAGAATCAATGTCTCTTTTGCTCTTTCTTCCATGGCACTTGATAGTCCGGTAGAGCCAGGGTCAGTGGACAGACTGACTGATGGAGAGATGATGTGGCCGTCAGAGCTGGGTAACTCGCTGTCCTCTACATCCTGGTGGCTCATCCGGGATTAATACCGTGTTAGATGTGCTTGTCCGTGATCAGTGGGTTAGAGGTGGGCGTGTTGTTCATGGTGATATGGAAAGATCGATGTGCTGTCTATAGCCAGTTGATTACATGTCGACATGTTCCTCGTGGTCTGTGGGATATAAGTCGACAATTTGTCTGTGGTCAGTATGTATGCTATCCATGGTCAGCGCGGTACATGTAGAAATGTATTCATGATCAGTGGGGTACAGAGCGACGTATGGTCAGTGAGGTCGACATGTAATTTATGATATATGACTTTTTTTTTTAAGAAAGTCTTTTCTTCAGTTCATACTGGGAATGTGATAGTGAAGTGGTAAATCACAATCGCTTTTGACTCGATGTCAGTCGCCAAGTTCCTCGCTACAGACATCAGCCTCCGAGAACGCAAGTTCACAGTTACGAGAAGAACGGCCGACCGATCGCTTGATATCATGGACAACATAACACAGGAAAATGAGAACTCGTTTTTAAGTGAATGAAGAATAAACTACTAGGGATAAAAAAGCAGATGATGTAATAAATTTTTCAAGGAGAAAAAGTAATTAAAAGATCCTTTAATGTAAGAATTAGAGGTATGAATACTCTGATCTTATGAATACTCTGATCTTATGAATACTCTGATCTTATGAATACTCTGATCTTATGAATACTTTGATCTTATGAATACTCAGATCTTATGAATACTTTGATCTTATGAATACTCTGATCTTATGAATACTTTGATCTTATGAATACTCAGATCTTATGAATACTTTGATCTTATGAATACTCTGATCTTATGAATACTTTGATCTTATGAATACTTTGATCTTATGAATACTCTGATCTTATGAATACTTTGATCTTATGAATACTCAGATCTTATGAATACTTTGATCTTATGAATACTTTGATCTTATGAATACTCTGATCTTATGAATACTTTGATCTTATGAATACTCTGATCTTGGCCAGAGGCCCTGGTCTCAGAAGTTCATACATTCTCATCTTTCACTCGCTTAGTGAAAGTCTTGATGGTTATACTTTCCATTTGTGTGGCCTGATATTTCTAATACTATCGGTAGCCTTTCTTTTAGCATGTCACTCGGTCTCACTCTTTTTTCTTTTTTTTTCCATTGTGTTTTCTAGTGGTTGTCAGGTAGTCTGACATTGTCTTCTTATGGAATGCCCAGAGGATTATGGATGTATTTCCCTTGTCTTGCCCGTAGACACTGAAATGTCACAGTATAAATAAAGCGAAGTTTAAAAAAAAACTTCGTAAGCGCCACTGATCCTACTTATTACATTCATTCATTCATTTGCATATCCCTTGCGGAATTTGCTTCCCAAACAGCACTCCTGTAGGCCACTCGGTTGTGAGCAAGATGGCCTGCTGCTGCTGCGTCCACTTTTCAGATCGTCAGCGATTTCTTGCAGCCATCTTCGTTTTGGTCTTCCTCTTTTTCTTTTTCCCATTATGAAAATTATTATTATTACATAGCAAAGCACATAAATGATAATTAATTTACAAGTAATTAGTAAGTGCCTTTGAAAGAAAACTACAGCAGAAAATGATTATGACACCGCGTTCCGGAGAAAACTGACGTAATGGAGATTCGTTTTAAAAAAAAATGTCTTGAAAGATGAAGTTGTAAAATGGAAGGAAGAAATTTGATCTACAGCTAAATTATGAAAACCTGGCGTTGTATGAAATACACGCCCTGTATCATACAGGATGGAGGAAGCATGAGGCTTTCCATGTTAGATGATAGATAACAGAGTAATGTTAGCATTTCTACACGAAATGAAGAAGAAAATACTCGAGATACTTTTATTTTAGAATGATTGTAGAAAATGTTATAAATTTGTTCTCGCACTGGTGACCCTGTAGAGTTTTAACTCCAGGCTGGGAAGTAGCCCGGAATAGATGCTTATATTGAGCAGACTGAGTTTTTTTTTTTTTTGGTTTGTTTTGTTTTAAGATGTATTTCGTGTACTCTAATTTGTGTTTGGGTTCATGTCGAGAGCTGCATGTTCGTTTACTTGAGTTTTGGTGAGGAGTTGGAGAGGGATCGAAGAGAGAGTGAGAACGAGAGAGAGAAAGAGAGAGAGTGTGTGTGTGTGTGTGTGTGTGTGAGAGAGAGAGAGAAGAGAGAGAGTGTGTGTGAGGGAGAAAGAGAGAGAGAGAGAGCTGGGTTTACCCATTTCTACCGGCATTTGTAAACCCAGACAACGATTTATCATAATCCTAACAGTTTTAATGAGATGTCTTGTTGCCTGCCTCGCGTACGCGCATGCCTCATCAAAGAAGTATGTAGCTTCCAGAACGTGGTGCATTCTTTAACCATTAGGCTGTGCAAAAACGAAACAGGCATAAAATGCTGAAGACAAGTGGTGCCTCACATTCTTTCTTTCCGTTTATTTATTTCAGGTGTATAATCTTGAAACTTACAGGGTGCATTTCGGGCAGAAAGCAAGAGTTGATTATATTAAAGAAACGTACGTATATATATATATATATATACTTCATTGAAAACCAGGGAACTACAATCATCACTATCATTGGGGGGAAAAAGATAAATCAACAGTCGTAATAGTGGCACGTCCCAGGTATGAAAGATAAAATGTAGTTTGTAAATCATTATGTCAATGAAATTAAGGAAATAAGTTCTAAGTAACCCGTTCGACCTCATTATCATCACGATAATAGTGCCAAAACCCAGGGTTTTTCATATTGCGTGGCGCAGCTAATGATGCAGGACCTTCTGCATCAATTACTACGCGGAAGATCTATCCTGGGGATGACACCTCCTTTCATTAATTCCCTCGAAAGATGCTCGGACGCAGTTAGGTTTTACTCGCAGTTTTTTCTTCCACCTTGCAGAACTTGGCTTCCACGGCGCATGGCAGATTGATATAGCGGAAGTCCTCGTCATTACACGGCATGAAAACGTGCTGATGATAAGCCGTATGCAGTCTATAGAAATATTTTGGACGCAGTCTTGTAACTACAGACGGCCATGTTGTCGATCTTCACGTAGATATATTAGAACGATATATCTGAGGTCGTAAACAGGTTGGAAGATATCACATAAATGAATTTTGTTAAAATGTTTATATTTCGGGAAGCACTAAAAGAAAATATAAACCAAGCGCATCCTTCTTTCCGTCCACCAACTGTGGAAGCGTTCGAAGTCGTACGACTGAGTTCTGTGCGATATTCTAGCTTACCTTCATTACCACCAGCCGTACGTGCAGAGTGGTCCGGTGTGCTTCGCCCTGCAGGCTTATGTTCTAGGCATTCAAAGCAATGTTTGACAAACACAAGCATGTTACTGACAGGGCACGCCAAGCCTAGAACCTTCCGGGTGAGGCGATAGATCACAATCGACTTGTCTATGCTCCCTTCCTTTCCCCCGTCTCTTCATTCAGGAACAGATAATTTCCTGGAGTAAATAGAAATGCTATCTCCAAATAATACAAAAGCACAGAGAAAAGATGGAGTAAGGGATATAATATATAATAGATTTATTCTCTCTCTCTCTCTCTCTCTCTCTCACACACACGCAACCTTAAGTGCCTGGATACATGGGGGCTCCGTAAGTATTTTCCATAAACGTATATCCTTCGCTTTTTTTTCCTTCACTTGCCCAGGTGAGCCTTTTATTGATCAGCATTCTCTCTGATGTTCTTCTCCACGTCTCCTCTGGTCTACCGTTACGCCTGTTCCGCTGTGGTGACCATCCCAGTTCTGTTTTTGGTAGTGAATCGTCAGTCGTCCGAAGCACATATCCCAACCATTACCAACGTCATTCTTAAAAAAAAAATCGCTGTCAGTGGTTTCATTTGCATTTGATCAAAATATTCTTCTAACCTTTCGTACACATTTAGTCTGGTAAGGGTTCAGCTTGTTTTGATGAAATTCCAGCTTTCACTTCCGTAGAGTAGCACACTCAGGACATTGCTTTTAAATATCCTGATTTTCGTTTTCATGCTCAGCTTTATGGATTTTCATGTTAAATGAATCCATTAATGAAGCTTAAATTTCATAGTGAAAACCTTACAGAGGCAGTCATGTATGGACTTTTGGCTTGAAATGAATATAACAGTGATTTGTATTTTTTCTTGCAACGTTCTTTCGGTATAAACAGTGAAGCCTAGCTGGACTGCGTGCAAGACAGTGGGATGACCATACAAAAACTGCCTACAGACCATGACAAGTGGAGAGAATTTGTTTCAGTATCGTAAGGCATAACGAGGAGTATTTAACGTTGCTGCGTCGATAGAAGTCTAAAGGCATCGTAGATGAGTAGGTTGTTTGAACTGCTGAAACTGGAAAAAAAATCAGCCGGAAATTTCAAGATGTAACCAAGAGGATTTCGTCTGAATGAGAGGAAGCAGAATGAATATCATGAGCAGAAAGGAAAAATATGCGTACTTTCTCGGAGTAAGCGCAAATAGATTAATTTTGAAACACATAAATGCATTGCGACATTTTTAGTTTCTTGTGTCCTCATTTCTCAGCATATGTCAGGTCTGTGTGAGTAAATTCATATTTCACCAACTCTGGGAAATTTCCACTTTCTTTCTTTCTTTCTTTCTTTCTTTCCTTTCATTCTTTCTTTCTTTCTGTTTAAAACGTTTTCCATCAGTTGACTATGATCTATGATCTAAGATCTTGTATAGTGAATTGTCTTTGATGGAAATCCTCTCTTTTCTAGTGTGTGGTCCTGTGTTCAGTAAAAACAAAGAAATATACATATGCATCCACTTTGCAATTCTCAGATCATAATACAATGTTCACGTGCTATCTCTAATTATTAATGATCACACACATTCCACTAGCCATGAGCATTTTATGTCTAGTTTGTTTTACCCTTTATTTCCATTCGATCTGCTACTGTAGTCTTACATACATGTTCTTTGGATATCATATGTGTTTAATCAGAAATATCCGTAGAGTATAATGTGTGCTTTTGCCTCAACGACCTACTCTTAGATTTGTTAGCGTCAGACTGTAACTATAAACACATCCTCATCAGCTAATGTTGTGGAAGTGTTTAAATACATCCCATTTATTACGACTCAGCGCTGTGGTATTTCTTTTAATAACAGCATGTCCTCTGGCTTCTCCGTGTTCGGAGATGTATCGCAAGACGATGAGATGCGGGTTTTGTGTGCACATGAGAGACGACGTTTTGACTGAAAATCGTTTCGCCTGTGATGGATGGCTGTTGGGAATTTATTTGAGTACTCATTTTTCAGTCCACCTGCCTTTCCAGAATCTTTCTCACCGCAGCATCCACTTCTGCGTGCTGTGGTCTTTGCTGTCGTCTGAGAAAGACCTAATTTACAGAGTGCAGCGAAACAAATTCGAAATTGCTGTTACAAACCATGGTCAGACCTGAGAACAAAGACAAACAAATGACACAGGAATTCAAACCAAAGACGCAAGGCTTAATAAGTAGTTTTGAAGACAACAAAGAAAAATGTTTTTGAGTGTTCTTTTACATTTCTGTTTGCTTTGTAGGAACTTAGTTTCATGTACACAGTGTTGCAGGAGGCTAATGTATACAGCACATAACACAGTGTCAGAAGGCGAATTCGTAAATCATGGTTTGTGCAGAATGGGTTATTGGTTCTGTGTAGAAGTTTTGTTAGCAGAGCCACTGTTACAGTTTGAAAAATCACCGGAGTTAACATTTTACCAAGACAGGTTTATGTAGTGTTTCATGTGGCATTTCGACCTGCCTTTGTTATTGTTCACATTTTCTTTTCGTAAAATACATTCATTTGATAGATCATTCTTGAAAGTGTGTTTATCTTATCGCATAGAATGCCACCAAGAGTCAACATTAATATATATCAACATGAAACTTCTCACAGGGCGCATCGACATGCCACTCAATGATCCAACTGACAGGGTTGAAATTCAAAACCTCTGCTGTCAGAGAGTTTATTTTTTAAATTATAATGCAACTTTTGTGGGTTTTTTTGTGTATAAATTTTATTTTTGTGTATTTTTCCTATACAGCGCATCGTAAACGCTGCGAGAGTTAATTATGTGTCAATGTGTGTTTTCTAGTGAGAGATATATCAAACAGTGACCTTTGCTCTTTCGTTTGTTCCAAACTAACACCGAAAGAATTGATAGGACGCAAGACAGCATAGCCACACTAGTCACCCCATAAAGTGCTGGAAGATGTATGGAGAAATCAAACTCCTTTGTTGCTGCCAGACGTACTGAAACCTGTCATTTAATGTCATATTTTTTGCTCGTACCCCATTAGGTCTAAAACTTTGCCCCAGTATGTCTAAAACTTTGTCTCAATAGGTCTAAAACTTTCCCCCAGTAGGTCTAAAACTTTGCCTTAGTATGTCTAAAACTTTGCCTCAATAGGTCTTAAACTTTGCTGTTTATTTCGTGTTTCCAGCCAATAACTTCAACTATAAAAAATGGCTTAGCTCTGTTGCTGGTCCTGGGGAGCGGTCTCATTACACTCGGGTCCCGCCCATACGTGTTCGGCACTTGGCAGCAGGATATCAGGATTTTCTTCAGTGTTTTTAGGGAGATGACTCCAATGTTGTTTTGACTGTGTGTTGCCAGTGATCTAGCATTTAGCTGGGATTTGCAGTCACTGCCCTTGGCTACATGTAATGCATTGAGTCATATGTGGTAGGTACTTTGGAGGAAGTTGCTTTGCATTCCTTCATCGGGTTGTTGCTTCATGTTTTTGTATAGGTCCGATTTGCCCATTTTGATGAGGCCCTCTGGTCTGGCCCTTGCTGCTAGCTGGTCGGCTTGATTGTTTCCGTCGACTCCGGCATATTCATGTGATGTTTTTATGTGGGATTTATTAATTATTTTTTCCCCTTCACTTATAATGGCTTTTTGTCACATTTTTCTTAATAGATTTTGAGAATCGGTGATGATGGTGATGCGGTGCGTTTTCTGTGTCACTACCCATTTTAATGCTTGTGTGATGGCCTCTATTTCCATGCGTATACTTGAACAGGTTTCCAGCTTCCCTTTTGGTAGATAGGTTTAGAGTACTGAAAGTAATTCACAAGTGAAGGACACAAAATTCAAGGAAGTGATTTTCATTTTCAGTAGAATTTAATGATGTCGAGATTCTTCTGTAAGAGAGAATTGAGAGGGAAAAAAAAAGTAATGAGGATTTTTGTATTCTCATAGTTAGGATTTAACAAACAAAAAGCTGACAGGCATTTAAAGTTTTAGTCATTCGAGTAAAACTGCCAGTGGCTGTCCTCGTGTTAAAACTGAACTGCAGCAGGAGAATGTAAACTTTCCGTGGAAGCTGTGGAGAATAATTTCTCTGAGGAATTTCTATCCCTGGTTGATTGTTCCAATATTTGATGGTCGCACTTGATCACAGTTGCGGTGGAGAACATTTGTCCTAGATTTTTGGCTTGCGTGTTTTGCCTTCAAGTAGAATCGCCGAACACTGAATGAAAGCTGTACTACACACTGTGATCTCACAGTAACACAGGCTGATTTTGGTATAGAAAATGTAATATAAAGTGGTATACTTGATTTTGGTATAGAAAATGTAATATAAAGTGGTATACTTCCCAACACGTTGTCAAAATCATACTTTTTGGCTTACCTTACGTCTGGATTCAATTATCTACAGCTGTTGACTGATTTTCTTGTTTCAAGGCGACAGTACGTAAACGTCTCCAGTAGCTGGTATTAAAACCGTCTTTATTTACCACTCAGCGCGTGTTCTAGATAAAGGAGTGGTAGCTTTCCCTCAGAATAGCCTGTCCGTTTTCATTATCTCTTCAAAATAAAAAAAATTTTCCGTCGCTTTCTGGGCAATCCATCAGCGGAAGTCCAGCATTGTTGAGTCTGCACAGGTGGAACACACGGCGGGCGGCAGTTGGTGATGAACGTCAGGACTCAGTTACAGATCAACTGTCGGTTCAAGAAAATGTTCACATTCACAAGACAGATGTTTTCAACACGAAGACATTCTTGCGCCCACTTGAAGAGAGAAGATGAAAAAAAAAAATTCGTCTCAATAGTCTCCGAGGGAGCTTTGCAGCCTTACGCTGTTTATTTGCTGTTGAGATTCAAGGTGAGAAAGTTCTGAGTTGTATTTTCACAGGTAAACTTTGCCTTTTTTCTACTTTTTGTTTTAAAGAAGGTTTTCAGTAAAACCCCAGACAGGAGAAAGCATCTGTACTTTATTTTTATTTTGAATATCTCAGATTATCAGTAGCTGTCTCTTGTCCACAAATTTCCATTTAGCTATGAAGTGAATAAGCATTTCTAATGAACCGTACTTCATATACAATCTGAGATACGCAGACGGCACGGTGTTGATAGCCAGGAGTAAAAGTGAGCTTCAGTTATTACTTAACACGGTCATCAAAGTAAGTGAGAAACAGGGACTCAAGTCTAAACGTAAAGAAGATAGTTGTGATGATCATTTCACTCCCCCCCCCCCCCCCCCCGTTTCCCCAAGATGCACCATACAGGTAAAAGGCACACAGTTAAACCAAGTTGACAGTTTTAAGTAATTAGGCACCTTGCTAACATTAGATGGAAGATATACCATTAATGTGAAAAGCAAAATTGCACAAGGCAAGACCTCCTTTCAGAAGTTGAAATCCATGCTTTGCATTAAGTAAGGAGGAGAGTGCTACAGCGTTACATTGAACCAATCCTATGGATACAAAGCTTGGACGGTCAGTAAAGAGATACAAAGAAGGCTGTAATCAGCGAAAATGTGATTCTTAAAAAAAAGAATGTTGAAGGTACCACGAAAAGCAAGAAAATCGAACGAGGAAGTTATTAAAGAGGCACAAGAAAGAAGGAAAATTATAACGATGATCAGAATACGGTAGTCTAAATTTGTGAGGCATGTTTGGAGGAGAGGCGGGCAGGAGCACCTAACAGCAACAGGGAAGATTGAAGGTAGAAGAGACAGGTAGAGAGAGAGAGAGAGAGAGAGAGAGAGAGAGAGAGAGAGATGGTGCTTGATTGTTTAGCATTCTGGCGCGAGAAATGCTCAGTGACAAGACTGTTGAGATGCACAAGTGATTAAGGGTCATGGAAGGACATGATGTCCTACACCTGTCGGCAGGGACCTTGAAAAGAGAGAGAGAGAGTACTTAAGCTCCTAATGTCTCCTTATCTTGTGTGTCTGTGTGCATGTTTGTTTTAGTGGCATTCTTACCTAAGTGCTCATACAAAGTAATGGTGACAGTGTCCATATTACGCGATAGAGGTATACAAGATATATGATGGCAGTGTGTATATTTTCATTGACCTGTCTGCTCACTCGTATAGGGTGATGTTGGTCCTTTGTTAGCCCCAGAAGGAGCTATCTACATGTATTTCTACATCGAGATGACGGAGTCGTCTCCACCAGAATTTGAAGCACTGAGCGTCGCCAGTTCCATACATTAGTATGGAGGTGTCGAGGCATACTACTGCCCCATCACCTCGCTATTACGGAAATACCTCATAAGTGTTGTCAAGAACAATTCTGTACCTATTTATTGGCAATTTTCATTAAATAGCGAAATCGTTAAAAAAATGCTCGCATTAAGTAACATAATGAGGGTGTTTTCTTTATAGTCTTGTGTGAAAGTTCTTCAGGTGTTTTCCTCTCTTGCCATACAAGGATATTGTTTTGCTTTTTTTTTTTACATTTTACTGTTATATTTTGCATTTTACTGTAAATTACTGCATTTTGCATTTTACTGTCATTTATTGCATTTTGCATATTAGTCATTTACTGCATTTTGCATTCTACTGTCAACTCAACACACTCCAGCTGAAAGAAGCTGATTAGAGAAATATAAGATTTTACTTTGTCTTGTCTTGTTTCCTTCCTCATATACCTTTCATATTGTTAAGATGACATATGGACGTCTTGATATTGCTGGGTGCTTTGCTTTATAAAATGAAATATATAAGGTTTCGTTTTTCTTTGTTTTCAGATTAAATCATTGAATGTTTCTTAGAAGCTTTTCATCTTCATTCAAGAATTAAACAACTGATCCCAAGAGAGTTTTGTCTTCAGTTGTGGCAGTTACTTTATTTAGTTTATCAATGAAAAATTCTGCGTAGAAGCAGATTTGGCTCAACTTTGATTCGGGATCCAATTTGTGAATGGCATGCCAGAAAATCCGTCACCAGGGATAAATTTACAGGGGGAAAATCTGGCTAGTCACGCCCACTTAAGCTTACCCAGCATTCATCGGAGCAACTGATGCTTCTCACCTTGGGTATTCATTAAACAGGCCAGTTTGTTAAGTTTGGCACTGATTAGGACCCGTGCCAGTTCCCATGTGTTGAACTTTTGCATTTTACATTTGTCACTGGTAAGTCCCTTCTTTTGTTACACTTTTCATCAGCTATTCAGGTCAGGATCTCAGGATCGCTTTTAAACAGGGGGGGAAAAAAAGCTGAGATAAGAAGGAACACTGAACAGCTGGCTGTCCAGTGGTTGAGATTTTCTGTAACAGTATCATATTTTGGACGGGGGAAAGGCTGAAGTCGCGTAGTTTTTGCTATGCGGGTTTTAGAAGAAGCCTTGCTTCTAAGGACTGTTGTAGCCGGAGGTGGAGTGGGGGATACGCTCTCCACTCCAATTAAATGTCTCCAAGGCGTGAGTCTCAAATAGCCTCTGACAGTCAAAGTCCACCCCCTGGTCTTCTTGTGGCGGAACTGTTTAAACTGACAGGAGAAGGGGCGAAAGGCGAATATCTGACGCCTGAAAACCAGACGCTTCAGATAGATGAGAGTCTTGGTTGGTAGCTCATCTAGGAGAAGGAAAACTGATTAAAAACCCGCTGCTGGCGAGATTCTTCATCTGCCTTGCGTGGGGTGAAACTCCTCCCGGCCAATGAAGAAAAATGCGATTAGGGTTGCCGTGCAGCGCCACCGTGGAAAAGGTGAATGAAAGGATTAAACGAAGTAACCAGTAGTCTCGAGGTCAGGGCTACTCAAATCACGGCACCTCTGCTCTAGAGGTTGGCCACGTCCTATATACACTGATACTGGAGCAGATTGCCTAAACCGGCTTAACTCAGGGGTTAAACTAAAACACTGCTGGCGAGTTTCTTCGGCTGCCGCGCGTGGGGTGGAACTCCTCCGGCCAATGAAGAAAAATGCGATTAGGGTTGCCGTGCAGCGCCACCGTGGAAAAGGTGAATGAAAGGATTAAACGAAGTAACCAGTAGTCTCGAGGTCAGGGCTACTCAAATCACGGCACCTCTGCTCTAGAGGTTGGCCACGTCCTATATACACTGATACTGGAGCAGATTGCCTAAACCGGCTTAACTCAGGGGTTAAACTAAAACACTGCTGGCGAGTTTCTTCGGCTGCCGCGCGTGGGGTGGAACTCCTCCGGCCAATGAAGAAAATGCGAAAATGTAAGTATAGTTGCCGTGCGGCGCCGCTATGAAAAAGGTGATGGAAAAGATAAAGTGAAGTTTAATCGGTATGTCCGGTAGTCTCGCGGCGAGAGCTATTCACACCACGGCACCTCTAATCTAGAGTCTGGGCACGTCCAGTATACACACATACTGGGATAATACGCCTAAAACAGCTTAATCCAGGAGTGAAACTCACTAGTGGCGAGGATTCGTCCTCCTGGACAAAAATTCCGTCCCGGTCACCACCAGGAAGGGTAGCGGCCACAACCACAAAATGGTGAAGTCGGAGACACTGGACCAGTGCAGTCTAGATAGGCAAACACCTCTCACCCGACGGGGATATATTATCTCCAAATCACGTTGAGGTTTTCCGATGAGAAAGTCCAGCTTTGGACTGGATGGACAACCACCTCTCACCTGGCGGGGATGTACTGATATCCAGAACACGTCGAGGTTTTCCGGTGAGATAGTCCAACTTTAGACTAAACTGGTGCAACGAAAACCACAGTGTGACGCAATGCCGCTTCTGTGACCCACCGAGAATATAAGCCAAAGCCCCACGATGCTCTGAGCTTCCATCCTAAATGAGACCATCGCGAGAACCAAAGAAGTAAATTCAGTAGGATCATGGTGCGATCTTGGTGGTAGAAGCGAACGAAGAAGAAGAAGAAGCCTTTTTAATGAATTCCACATCAGAGACTACACGTCGATTGTTTTGTTGATCGGGAGCAAAGAAGACTTATAGAGCGGCTTCATTGATTGTGAGGGCCGACTGTATATGTATTCTTTTCTACTTTTTTTGTTTGGGGGAGGGGGGGGTGGTGAAGACGCTGTCTGATGAGGCAATCAGCGACCCATAACTGATATGCTATCGTCAGGGTTAGCGAACGGTAGCTGACCAAGACCCTGTCTCACCTCTCCGTGGTACCCCTAGTAACAGGCCTAGCCTGGCTAACGGGCAGGGATCGCCGTAGTCCCCTTGGTGGTGGAGTCTGCTAAAGAAGCCTTGCACAAGCCCTGCTTTTTAGCTGTACTCCGGGGCTGAAAAAAATAGCTACTGTAACCCGCTCCCACGCCGATATGATGCCGTGCCCCAACACTTCCATCGACTGCAAAGAACACCAGCTTGCAGTTAGAGGGAGATAGTACAAGCACATGTTTCTACTTCTTTTATTTGTATCTGTTACATATATCTGACAGTGGTGGTGACTATGTGGACAGGTGTGGTGACACAGTTACAGCGACCACAGCACATTGTTACTACACAGAAACAAGTACTTCACGTTGTTGACTCGGCGACGAGAGGAACGATCTCTACAAACGTGGATGATAGAATCTAGGAAGGCGAGTGTAGGAAGATCCGTGTTTAATTCCATGTCTTAGCACATTCAAACAAAGAACTCAACTTCTCATTCAAAACAAGCATCAGCGCTCTAACTTGGTCGTCTATATGTGGTATTATTTCCGCAACCAAAAATCAAGGCAAGACTTAACTCAAGTTCAGCTGTAGGTCACATAACCAGTTGTGTGACATTAAGCCCCGTCCCTTGCTAAATGTGTGTTGATGCAAGCTTGATTAAGCTACGACACACTGTTGTCCTAGTGCACCTGTGTTATACCTCAGACCTGTCGTACATCTCCCATGATGCTCTTAGTAACAGGCACACCTGCCTAACGGGACAGGAAACCACTGATTGTGGAATCAGCTCAGAAGCTTTTGGAATGCACTCCAGCTCTTCAAGCAAGCCAGCGCAATCCACTCCCAGTCGATTGCTATGCCGTTATCCAGCATCTTCATGGTGTTGACTTCTAGGAATTTCGCGGTCACATTTCCAGCGGGACTGACCACCACCACCACCATCACCAGCATCACCATACTGGTCAGACTGTTTCTCTCTAGCTGCTCCCAAGGGAGCAAGGTTTTGTTCAACTCTTGTTTGCTGACGGTGATGACCGTGCCATTTCGCTTCCATATTTATGATTTAAGTGAGAACGAGTGGACGTATGACACCTTCAAAGCGGCCCCCCCCCCAAACTCCCAACGCTTTTTGGCGCCTGTATGAGTTGTGTCCTGCAGCTAGAGCCAGAAAGAACTTTTATCTGGAGCTATAAATCACTCATACTGTAATTGATAGTCTTCAGTAGCAATCAGTGCCACTTTCATTCCCAAAATCATCTCCCCCCCCCCGTCCCCTTGTCCGCAACCCCCCAAACTCCCCATTCAATTGCAGTCATTACCCATTCGATGGAGCATATAAACAAGCACCCTGCCGTCTGTTTTGGGGGTATTGTAAATTAGAGTGAAAAACACATGATTACAGCAAACGCTCATTTAACCACAGTGATTCTATCCATAAACATAGTGGTTTATGGATGCGCCCCCTAGCGGGTTTAGGAATTACATGTTAATATGGAGGTCGCGTGCTTATTTAAGTCGATTCTGGATGTTGGGGGTAATTACGGAAGACATGAGGGCAGTAGGAAGTTGCTCTTTTAAGTCTACTCGCACTCTGTGCGCTTGGATTTTTGTTTTTGTTTTTGTTTTCAGAAAAGAGGGTAAAGGAAAGGGGTGGGAAGGAGAAATAAATAAAGGAAAATGATAACAAGTCCATATAAATAATAGTTAATTATTATATAATTTTTTTTGTTCGAAGTTCAGGTCCATTAAGGAGGATGTTATTGTTGTTCTCCATGGAACTTGCGAACAGAATTCACAGCTACTGGGGCGGGCGGAAGTGTTGAAACACAGGCGGGGTTTTTTTTTTAACTGAGAAAGGATGACGATGGACTGAAAACCTAGAATAGACCCACAAAAATCTTCCTGCAGGACCATGAAGATAACGGCGAGTCCTGTCTCGTTGGCCAACCGTAGACTGTTACCCAGGGCACTAAGGGAAAAGTGGGGCAGGGTTTTGGCCACCCCTGCTTCTCAAGCCGTGATAACTGGACCGTT
The DNA here is from genome assembly GCA_009760885.1 of Achatina immaculata. Lineage (NCBI taxonomy): Eukaryota > Metazoa > Mollusca > Gastropoda > Stylommatophora > Achatinidae > Lissachatina > Lissachatina immaculata. The sequence goes on along the minus strand of CM019691.1, from coordinate 60,775,441 downwards.
GACGCCCACACAGATTCAAATACAAATCATGTTCGCCGTGAGTTTTTTTTTTCCGATTGTATTTTTAATCAGCGAAATAGTCGAAGAAGCGCTTCATGATGTGAACTGGAGATTGTTTTTCTACTTGCCTTGTGTCGTCTCTACAGTGAAAGTTATTGCAGTGGGTTTTCAGCTCTTTGTACCTTATTTGATGATTTTACTTTTTTTTTTCCCCTGACATATTTGGATTTCACAGCAACTCAGTATACATTCTCCCTCACACACGCATTTATTTTTTTCACTCATTATTATTATTATTATTATTAATAAAAAGTTCAGTATCAGGGTATTCAGAGTTGACCAAGAAAGTGCTGGAAGTAATGCTCATGATATTTGGAACTTTTCCCACAAGCACAACTTTTACATCTTTTGAAAATCGAACATGTAATATAGTTAATTACCAGCTACCACTTCAGCTTTCTGATGGAAAATCTGAATGATGAAGAGACACGGAAAGCAGATGATACTACCTGAAGCAGACCGAAATGAAGTTCTCCCTTGGAAGGTTTCACCGTCTCAATCATCATTTTCGGGGCCTGTTACTTGACATCGTCTTGGATGGTTGTATGGACTATACGAGCTAGCCAGTTTTTTTCTTCTTTTCTCTCTCAGACGTTTAGAAAATAGAATCTGGAATACCTGGATGGGTGAGGGGCTGGGGTAGGGATGGTGGTTAAAGTGTCATTCCAGGCACGGGAAGGAAAGAAAGATTAAAGATTTCGTTTATCTCTTGAGCTGCCGTTAAATTTGGCATTAAAGTTATTTCTTTAACATCCATTAGTTTTTAGGGTTTGCGAGGGGGAATGGGAAGAAGAGATTGGGAGATGAAGTGTGTGTGTGTGTGTGTGCTGGGAGATGAAGTGTATGTGTGTGTGTGTGTGAGAGAGAGAGAGAGAGGATAGTATTATTGCTCTGACAAAGTCTGAGATATCTTTCTAGACTTCCATACATACTGAAGAGAGAAAAGAAAATGAAATGGGGTATTGAAGTTTGAATTATCATTTTAATGACAACGAAGTTGAATTAGAAAAAAAAACATTCTCAGGCAAAAATTCTGAATTGTTTTTTTTTTCAACAGTTTCTGCTTCTTTCTTGTGAAGATTGACTTTAAAGTGTGGTTAAAGGAGGAAAGAAAGAGTCTGGAAAGGCTTAATATAAGGAAAATTTGTTAATTGCCTTGAGTATCTTGAAGAACCTATACGGTATTGGAGGATATTATAAACTGAGGCTTCACCTACTGACAGTTTCCAAAACATCTGGTTCCTAGATGGGCTTTTCTAGCCGAGGCTGTTTTTTAAAGCAACTTTTTGAAATGTTATGTGTGAATATTGCGAAACATCACGGCTTTGTTGGAACATTTTCCGTTCTTTTACTATGTGAATTGTATATTGAAGTGGAAGCGGAATTTTCCAGTTCGTGAATGTTTTTTTAAAAATTTTATTTGCGTAGTTGCCAGATAGCTCTAGTTTCACAATCAGGACACAGCAGGGCGAATGTAGCGTAGTTCCTATAGTTTATATAGTGTTCTTGTTAAGATTCTTCCTTTTTTTCTGTTTGCTTACGTATAAAAATTCCATCCATCCATCCATCCATCCATCTGTCCGTCCGTCCGTCAATCCACCCACCCACCCAATCAACGCCTAGTACACCTCTTGGCGTCTTGCATAACAGATTCTCTCGATCTCTCAGTCTGCAATCAGTCTTTGTATGGTGTCCATTTCGGTTCCTATATCTCAGTTGTCCTTTTGTTTTTGATCGGCCACATGCTTCTTTTCCTTCAGGTGCCCATATCATGATATTTTAGTAACATTATTGAGATCTTTTTGGAGCACATCGCAAATCTACTGCATCGGGATTTTATTTTCAAATATGCGTATGACTCTTCTTTTATGCTATGAGCAAGCTCATTCATTCATTTGCATGTCCCTTGCGGAACTTTGCCTCCCAAACAGCACTCTTGTAGGCCTCTCGGTTGTGAGCAAGATGGCCTGCCGCTGCAGCATCCATTTGCAGATCGTCAACGATGTCTTGCAGCCATCTTCGTTTTGGACTTCCTCTCTTTCTTTTTCCCATTATGTATCATTCCAAGACGGTCTTCTCTAAATTATCATGACGTTTAATGTGTCCAAAATATTTAAGTATTCTCTCTTTAATCCTCTTTACTAGCCAGCCTTGAGCAGGTGCATTAAGAAATATTACTGTTATCTGTGACCGGAATATACAGTGTTCCAAAAGTAACTGTGCACCAACCCAGTATCGATTCCAGTATCGTTGTGATATCTTAATGTCTGCAGTATCTAGCCACATCTGCCGCAGTCATTAAGATATTACTACGATACCGGAATCGATACTGGGTTACTGCACATTTTATTTTCCTGTATTTGCCAGTATCGTCTAGAATAGTCGTTCCCAACTTCATGTCGCGGCACAAATTATGATCGCGGGGGTGGGGGGGGGGGTGGGGGTGGGTGAGGGGAGGGATTGGGATAGAGCCGAGAGAAGTTATAATAAATTATACTTTTTGTTGAATTTCAGTGAATTCACGAACTGGAAGATTCCGCTTTCATTTCAAATACAATTCACATAATAAAAGAACGTAAAGCGTTCCAGCAAAGCAGTGATGTTTCGCAATATTCATAAATATGACTCTCTCTCTCTCTATATATATATATATATATATATATATACACACATATATACACACACACACACACACACACATATATATATATATATATGAACCTTAAATATATATAATTTTTTTTCATGGACCACATATCATTCCACGTGCAGAAAAAGGTTAGGAACCTGTTCACTAGAAACTGGCGATGTCTCAACTTTGTGACGAACGAGGTCGAGACTGACGTGTATCCTTCCTGCGTGGAAGTTATTACGAAACCTGACATTAGAGGTCTTTGAGGGCACACCACACCCGTCTTATGGACATTCAGAAAATGAGGGAACAATCGCCCGTCTGCATTCACTATCACCAAAGAGCGTCAGAGCAGTCGTCCGTGAGCCAAAGAGTATAATGCTCGGTCCATTATGTTGGGCACAAAGCCAAGAACACGAGGCCATGTGTTCTCCAGTTACCCAGACAAGATGTGGTAAATTGACCGAGTAGAAAAATATACGTCAGACTGAAGTGCAGGTTGGTACATTTTTGGATATATGCCAAAGAAAACTGAACGGTAAAGCCTGGGAAGATGCATTCATCAGGAGATCCAGTGGCCGAAGTCACTGAAGAAGTTGAAGGTAAGAATAGAAGTGAATACGTCCTCAGAATATAAATCTGATAACTGCGTAAGGAGCCAAAGAGCGGGTTCTGAAATGATTCTAAAAGTCATTTGTTTTCATGGACCATTTAGTTTAAATGACAACTGCGTCCCACTGCAATGGACGAGACCTTTTAAGTGAGTTCAATCCCTGAACCTTACTTTTAAGAGATATGCGACGGAAATGATCTGTTCTAAGAACAGATAAGAGTTTTTAAGTTAGCGGCTTTTTAAAAAAAAATAAATCCCCTTCAGACTGGCGAGCTGGGCGAGAGCCAAGGCAGAAACATTGGGAATTGCCTGCACCAATCTGCCAGTTTCAGAGTTAAGCTGGGAATTATGAGCCAAGTCAGTTTAAATTCACTTTTCCTTTTTTTTTATTTTCTCCGGGCGCGTTGACGTACTTTAGGTAATGTCCCGCTGTTTCCCCATAGGAGTAAAAAAAAAAATCATGCACTATGGGGAAAGCTTGGCGAAATTTCATTAAAATTAGAGGTTATACTTTGTATAGTAAGGTAATTGGGGTGGGAGATCAGTATAAAGGTTTACCTGAGCGTCTTAATGTGCAGGAGCAATAAAGCTTTTCGACTTGGGCCAGACGTAGACTAGAGTTACAGACTACAAGTTTGCCGAAGAGAATGCAAAATGGACATAAAGAAAATAAACAAAATTGCTAATCAAAAGACCTATGGTGTAGTAGCAGATAAATATCTAGCTTCAGTAGTGCTAATTATCAAAATGAATAAGGTATTATCTAGAGCAGTGATTTCGAACTGCACTCCCTGTGACCTCCCAGATCAAATCCTTAACGCCCCAAAAACTTTACGCATGCTTCCTGCCGCTCTGTCCCCCCCCCCCCCCCCCCACTCCTCACTATGGGGCAAACATTGCCGTCCCTTCGACACGCCGCGAAAGTCCTGAAGGGTACTGTGACAGTTTAGAGGATAATTGGAAAGAATCGGCTTTATTCTGTTTTAGATGATACGATCTCCTCTTAAAAAATATCAGGGTACTGTGACAGTTTAGAGGATAATTGGAAAGAATCGGCTTTATTCTGTTTTAGATGATACGATCTGGTCTTAAAAACTATTAGTGTATTGTGAAAGTTGTTATTTATTAATTCATTTTTTTCGTCTTGCACAGTTTGCAATGAGGTGAGGAAAAAAGGATTTGACAGTCACTAATCATTAGAAATGAGACAAAGCACATTATGTAAGGGATATAGGTATCTTTAGAGAATAAATGAAAACAAAAGCCAGAAATTCAGAAGTTGCCACACCAGGACAGGATATTCAATTTCAGAAGAATCGCTGCCGGAGATAACAGTTTGGCTGACCCAGCTCTGGTTTATTTGAGGCGGCATGCATTATCATTTATTGATAAACCACATTTAGGTCTTCATTTAGGTGTTCTGGCAATTGTTATTTAGTGTGTGTCAAAGTTAAGTGGTTGTCTTACATACAGTATACACTGAGCAGCCTCCAGAGCGCAATATGCTGCCCCCAGAGGACTGGAGATATGACATCAGACAACAGATTTCCAGCTCACATAGGCTGGATAATTTCAAGTTTGTGTACAGTACTAGAAACACAAGGTGCACAGCGAAGCGTACGCTAGGACAGTGGTTTCAAGAACTACGATGCTGTATCGGGGCGGGGCGGCGGAAGAGCCCCCGTAAGGGCATGAGGAGGGTTCGTGGAACAGGTGCAACTGTGGAAATGTTTAGATTTTTGTTCTATTAATATTGGCCGGGTCTGAGGACGTGGGTGTTTGGGAGGTAGGTCGCAGGGAATTGCGAGGATTCGCGGTGAATTACCATTGTGTGCTGGGTCTAGTACCTGAACATGTTTGAGACCCACTAAGGAGAAACTTTTTCACTTGCCACACTGCTCTGTGGGACAGTTTTTTTTTTATATTTCCACACTGGGAAGCACTGGTCTAGGGACGCGTTTTTTTTAAAAATATTTTCACACTGGGAAACACTGCTCTAGGAGATACTTTTAATAAAAAATATTTGCAAACTGGGAAACGCTGCTCTAGGAGACACGCTTTTATATTTCCACACTGGGAAACACTACTCTAGGAGACACTTTATATTTCCACACAGGGAAACACTGCCGTAGGAGACACGTTATCACTTGCCACGTTGATATAGGAGACCCTTATCCACTTTGGAAACAATTACTCTAGGAGACACTTAATTCACTTTCCATTGATGCAGTTGCACTATTATAACCCACTGTGCTCATTTCTCCATCGCAGTTTCTTTCATTTATAGATAGATAGATATTCAGAGGCCATCCCGTGTGCTCGCACACTTGCTGTTCACTAGGTACACCACAGAGAAGGTATTACCTGAAGCCGGTCAATTGATTTCGGCCTTCCCCATCGTCATTAACATGCCTGGAATACTGTATTTTGTCCGTGTGCGAGGAGAGAAAACTCTCATGTACGTGTTGACGTATTTTCTCCTGTGCTTTCACCTGATAGGGCTCTCTCTACTGTGGCTTGTTTGACCAAGTTAATTCGTTTTCAGAATCACTGAGTCCAGGGGTGGTGAAATACCTGGACTTTGTGGGGCAGTTTTCCTATTTCTTAGAATAATTTTGTGTGTGTTTTTGTGGGTTTTTTTAAAAGTAGAAAAGGGAGGATGAAGGCAAGGAGAAGAACTATACTCGCACTTCCGTGACGATAACACACTTGATTTTTTTTTTTTTAATGATTGTAAAGTGCCTAGGAAGGAACATATGTGTATTTTATTTCTGTTCATGAGAGTTAAAAACTGATTTAAAAAAAAAGATGGTTGTAGGGAAAGATGTTTTATTTCCTGGAACTACGAACAGGAACTTCTTTGCAGTTGATGCAGTGAAGGTGTTGAAGCACAGCATGGTATAGAATGGGGGATGGGTTGCGACGGCTATTCTTGTAGACGCAGAGTGCAGCTGATAAGGCAAGGAAGTGAAGCGATTCTGTAGCAGAACTCCGCTGCCATCGAGATACCTGTCCCGTTCGCCAGGCTGAGTCTGTTGCCGGAGCTGTGGCTCACCGGCCTTGACACAACCAGTCAGATATACGTTAGTGCTGCGCCTTCATCCCCTGTGGGAGCTATGTCCGCGCCCACTGATGAAGTCCACATAAGATTTTGGAATCTTTGAGTCAGAGCGGAAAAAAAAAATTTCCACAGATTCCACGACAGTGAGCCCACGTTCTATATAAGGTAAAAGCTAAAGGTAATCCTGTCGTGTCTTAAAGACACATAGGGATATGATGTTAGTGCCCATATTTTCCTTAACCTGTCGGCACACTAGAGGGTGATATGGTCAGTATCATGCCTGGCCGCCTTTCTTTCCCCAACTCCAGAAGAAGTCGGCTACCCATTTCTACAGCTGGGTGACTGGGATTCCTTCGGCCGGATTCGAACCCCCAACCTTCGTCATGAGAGACCAGATAAAACCACCGTTTTCTTCTTCTTTTTCTTCTCCTTTTTCTTCTCCTTTTTCTTCTCCTTCTTCTTCATCTTCTTCTTCTTCTTTGTTCACATTGTCTGTCTATATCTGCAGTCCTATCTCTTGGACAAATTTCACTGTTTTTTGTAATTCATGTATGGAACCATAGAGCTTATCTTCTTTAGTGGTTTCATTGGGCCAGTAATTATTTCTCAGTGTCTCATAGTTGGTGCAGTTTTGGAAGATATGTTCCACAGTTTGGGGCACCTGGGCACATGTACACAGATTAGTAGTACCAACCTTAAACTTTGTATACATATGACTTCGGAGTCGGCTGTGTGTCCTGTTCGGAGACGGAAAATGGTGACTTGTTCCTTTCTGTTTAGCATGTGATAGTCATCATGTAGTGGTGATTGTGGCTTCCTGTAGGTTTTTATTATGCTTTTATTCTGATTATAGGTGATCGGTTATGTCTGGTTGCTCCATTTCAGTGCCCTCTTTGGCCAGACGGTCAGCTTTCTCATTGCCTGGGATCCCACAGTGGGAGGAAATCCATTACAAAGTGACTCTGTGTCGTGAGCTAATTTTTGATAAGACATTCTTAAGATGTAGGTAGTTTGTTGCACTAAAGACCTTCCAGTACTGATCTTGCATCTGTAAGAATTACTACGGGGCATGTATCAGTTCTGAAGTCTGATAGTTTATCAGCTGCAGTAATGATTGCCATAACTTCTGCATCATAGCTGTTAAACCACCATTTAATCTTAGTCTTGTAATCTTATTCATTTAGGAGAATAAACTTCACATTGCATTGCTTCACAATCCTGCGAGAACTCGTCTCATTTTTAACACTAAATGTCTGCCATTCAAAATACTACTTCAGCTTAACTTTCTACAGAACCTTCATTTTGTTCAGTTGTTCTCAAATATTTCAGATGACGGGACCTTTTCAGACCATGTTATTTTGAATGTAAAATGTTCACATAATAATAATCTGTACCCCTGTTTGAGAACCACTGATGTTGTTCATCAGACCTCGTCTTATGGCAGCTGTTTGTATCAGTGTTGGTCACGAGAGAAAAAGGAAAATATGATTACTTCCCAGATGTAGAAAAAAACGCTTTTGATCAGATATATACTAGATTCAAAAGCTGAAAACATTTCAGGAAAGACTACATAAATTTCTAGGCTAGTGTTTTCAAATGACGTAATATCGGCATCTGAGATTGGACGCGGTCGCTTCTTTCTCTGTGCCGAGTGTTATGGATTATTTGACGGTGATGAAGCGTACAAGACGAGGCGATTTCTGGAGGTTACATAAAGCAGTTCTCAATACTTCTTTTTTTGCGAGCTTTAGCACCTAGCTTGTGACAGAGCTGCACCACAGCAAGGGGCAGAGAAGACGACGCAAAGCAGAAAAATATGAAAATAATTTTCTTTTCTTCTGTTTATAAAAAAGAAAATAAGAAACAGCAAAGGTATTTTAAATGCACAAAGAACCAGAAAATTTCAATAGATGGAATCTAATATCGGACATTCACCACAGCCCATAAATAAATAAATTCTCTTCTCTTGCCTGTAGCGATTAGCGCACCAGCGAGTTCTGAATGCCAAGATTTGAATTAGATCCGTCGACTGTGATACCATCTACACTCGGAGCAAATAAAAAAAAAACACATTGGGAACCACTTGATAATATGCGCTTGACCGCGGACCACAAGTTCGAAACCGCGGTCCTAAAGAACTTAGTTAGAAAGAAGTAGAGGTAGGCACTAATCGTGTACTGTGACAGCAGGAGAAAGAGTAATCTTTATGTCGTTCTTTGGCAGAAATTCGTTGTTGTCTCTGTAAACAAAAAAAGGTCAAAAGTGCATCCATTCTACTTTATGTCTTCATAATTTTTATTAGCTAGAACGAGTCCGCCCTGACGCCAAGACTTGGGGAACCTACCTACGCCACTTTCCTTTGGGTTCCCAGAAAACAGACTGTGCTACAGAGACCTGGAAAGAAAGTAGGGATAGATGTAGTTGTAAAACAATCATTTACGAAAAAATTTCTGTTACCCCCAGTGATTTTTCTAATGACCGCGTTATAGTTTATGATTCATTTCCGCGGAATAAGATAGGCTAGGTATAATAATTGAACAAAACGTTTTCGGGTAGAGCTGTAACACAGATCGTTCAAAGTATTTTCCATGTTCATGAATGCAGTGTCATAGTTTGGCTTATTGTGTTCATGATTTTATAGATAGATTTTCCATCAGATGTTATTTAATGTGCGCAGGCACATCAATCGAGATATTTTTTTCAGGGTTGTTCCCTTTACTTTAACATTGTGTTTAATTGGATTCTTTTCTTGAAGACAATTATTGCTTCTATTTTCCCACCAGGTCGGTTTAATGTTTTTGATAACCACCTTGCACTTCCAGAAAGCCCGGGGGGGGGGGGGTCTACTAATGGGTACCAGAGAAATCTGGGAAGGTAAATGTTGCCAGACGCGGTATTGACTACATCACGGTTGCATTTGCCGAAGGTCTTAGAAATACAGGCTTAACATCGTACTGCCAATATGCCTTAATGGCATGGAAACGGGGATCTTATCTTTACCTTGTATTGCAGTATCTGATACATTCTATTGGCTTTTTTAGTTCCTAGATGCTAGTACACTGCCATCAGCACATCGTAGGTTGTTCATAGCGCGACTCTTTCATTCGGAAAGACACGATATTTTCACTGCCTACGGATAATACGTCTGGCTTGGATGTCACCATTTCATGTGTAGATTGTGGAAACTAACTTCGCTCAACTAACTGGTACTGCGGTGTTGTTCAGCTAACTGGTACTCCGGCTGGTGTTATCCAAATAACTGATACTGCGGTGTTGTTCAGCTAACTGGTACTCCGGTGTTCCAGCTAACTGGTACTCCAGTGTTGTCCAGCTAACTGGTACTCCGGTGTTGTCCAGTTAACTGGTACTCTAGTGTTGTTCAGCTAACTGCTACTCCGGTGTTGTCCAGATAACTGGTACTCCAGTGTTGTCCAGCTAACTGCTACTCCGGTGTTGTCCAGTTAACTGGTACCTCGGTGTTGTCCAGCTAACTGGTACCGCAGTGTTGTCTAGCTAACTGGCACTTCAGTGTTGTCCGGCTATCTGGTACTGCGGTGTTGTCCAGCTAACTGGGACTCCAGTGTTGTCCATCTAACTGGTACTGCCGTGTTGTTCAGCTATCTGGTACTCCAGTGTTGTCCATCTAACTGGGACTCCAGTGTTGTCCAGCTAACTGGTACTGCGGTGACTGTTATAGTGAGCGGGACAGTAAAAGAACGTAACTGAATCCTTGCAGAAAAGTAAAGACGACTCAGTGATGATGTCTTTGGCAGCAGCAGGTTTCCCGTACCTGGCTCTGCTTTGAAATTTATTTGTGTATTTCAAGCGGATACTCTTGCCAGTTCCAGCGTCTGCATTTCAAGTAACAGAAAGAAAACGCACACCTTTTGATGGCCACATGTACGTGCTTCTCTACAGACGCTGGTTTACTATTGCTCAGACATTGAAAGACAGAATTTGCTCAAATGCCGCACATTTAAACACACCCTTCCATAGACGTTTAAATTATTTACATTTCGCAGCTGTTTACTGTTTACATTTGCACTTGTTTACTGCTTAACCATTCAATTGTTTCTCGCTCAGTTCAAGAACACCGGCAGTAGACGAGTGTTTTCTGTAGCGGTAGAGGATACTAGTGATGAAAATGTGGAAATACTGTTTGTTACAAAAAAAAAAACACAAAAAAACGGCACTTAATAAATTCTGCTTTGAGCTTAAAGTTCTGGCTACATTCTTCCAGAACATCAGTTGTCGAGGGGAGAGGGACAGAAGTGTGGTGTGGTGTGGTAAGAGAGAGAGAGAGAGAGAGAGAGAGAGAGTAAAGATTTCCATTCTCATTTACCTCCTCCTGTTTCGTTTGTTCCTTCACTTCCTTTCATATTAAGCTAATGTGTTATCGTGGGTCGCGTGGCATGGATGTCTTCATTTGGTTTATAATTAATCTCGCTGAATATAATTCTACTGTGTAAAATCATTACTGTTAACTTTTCCAGCAGATCATATGATTTTTAAAGAAACTACCTAGATCTGCGTCGGACCAGGTATAATGTTCGCGCAGGTCTGATACTGAGCACATGTTTATGTCCACGCTCATGGACGAAGAGTGAAATAGTTTATGGGGCAAAGGAGAATGATGTATAGGAACCTTCCAACAGGTCTGAAATATTTACCAGGGACTGCAGCGAAGCTGAAAGAAGAAACGGCACTGGTGTACTGTAAAGAATCATGTTAAAATTTCATCTACGACGCTGCTATGCCATCGCTTGATATCCACAGTTTTTAATGTTTATAAGCTACGAGTACAATGAGTGTTTAGTAAGTGCAGTATATGTTGCTAACTTCGTTATGTGCTGACTGTCAGACCAGATATGTATCCCTGATACGCAACAGACTATCACGATATCCAAATAGTTAAACGGATTTGTTTCTTAGTCGGAAAATATAGTAGACTGGAAGGACCCGCTTCATCAATTACGAGGAATTTTTTTTGGCAGAAACCTGTAACTAACCATCTCTTTGACGAAGATTATAAACAATGTTGTATCACACGCATAGAAAAAAAAAGAATATATAGTATACAAAGGAACATGCTTGGATACGGGAAATGTGGATGTTGAAGTCGGTTCAAAACCGGGTAAAGGTCCTAAGAAAGCGGTATAGCATTGCAGCACGCTCGGAGAGCATGGGCTCATTTTATTTCTACAAATCATCATCATCATCATCATCATCATCCCCACAGAGTCTTGATTGGTTAAAGAACAGATGGTTAATATCTATAGCATTGAGAAGAGCATCCACTTTAACTGCAATGCCTTTATCTAAAACAAAAATGTAGGGGAGAAAACTAACGCAAAGTGGGCAGACTTAGTAAGGGAATACGCCTTGCCGTGTTTTAAAATCTGAACTACTGAACTAAGAAAGGAGTGCGTGGTTTTGAACTAATGACCTTGACACGTGACACGTTACTCCAGAAGTTTTCAACTCCAACCGGATACATGCCCCTATTAAAAATAGGTCGGGGTGCGGTTCGTGCTGGGTTTGAAATTAAAAATTGACCTGGGGGGAAAAAAAAGAACGGATGTAAGTTATGGCTGAAGGTTGATTGTTTAAGGTAGATTTGTGTGAGTGGGAGAAGATTGTAGAAGGTTGTGTAAGGTAGATCTGTGTGAGTGGGAGAAGATTGTAGAAGGTTGTGTAAGGTAGATCTGTGTGAGTGGGAGAAGATTGTAGAAGGTTGTGTAAGGTAGATCTGTGTGAGTGGGAGAAGATTGTAGAAGGTTGTGTAAGGTAGATCTGTGTGAGTGGGAGAAGATTGTAGAAGGTTGTGTAAGGTAGATCTGTGTGAGTGGGAGAAGATTGTAGAAGGTTGTGTAAGGTAGATTTGTGTGAGTGGGAGAAGACTGTAGAAGGTTGTGTAAGGTAGATCTGTGTGAGTGGAAGAAGACTGTAGAAGGTTGTGTAAGGTAGATCTGTGTGAGTGGAAGAAGACTGTAGAAGGTTGTGTAAGGTAGATCTGTGTGAGTGGGAGAAGACTGTAGAAGGTTGTGTAAAGTAGATCTGTGTGAGTGGGAGAAGACTGTAGAAGGTTGTGTAAGGTAGATCTGTGTGAGTGGAAGAAGACTGTAGAAGGTTGTGTAAGGTAGATCTGTGTGAGTGGAAGAAGACTGTAGAAGGTTGTGTAAGGTAGATCTGTGTGAGTGGGAGAAGACTGTAGACGGTTGTGTCAGGTAGATCTGTGAACGCGCAGGAGTTGTAAGAAGGGTGGAGATATATACAGACGCACCCCGACATACAGTAAATTCGAACTTAACGTAAAAAAAAAACACAGTGTGTGTAAAAAATGTAGAGAAATGACGGCTGCGGTAAAACTGGTACTAGTAAAAAAGGTAGATTCAAGTGTATGGTTAAGTAGAAGAAAAAAAAACAAAACAACAAAAAACAAAAACACTAATTTTACACAGGGAACTGGTAACGTAAATACTGGTATTTACAGCTGATATACAACAAAACATGATTCCGCTTAGTCAGTCTGAGACTTTTCAGTAATTAAACATCGTGTAAATGACAAATTAAGTAGGATAATTTTTTTTTTCTAAGTTGAAATACCAAGCAGTTATACAGTCAGTGGAAATTATAAAGGGAGACTAATGGAGTTAGGATAAATGTAAGGTGCCGGCAGTAAATCCGAACTGTGTGGTAGAAAACGCATTGTAAACAACCAACAATTGACAGGAACTATTAGCAAACATTCTCTTGGATGGATGCTACGGCATGCGGCGGAGCATATATGGGGTTGTCCCGAATGCTGTGAAGCCGGAGTTTGAACTTTGAACTTTGCTGATCCTGTAGGCGGTATTGAAGCTCTGTGCGTCGGATTAGCTGGTGGGAGACACTGGAAAAATGTTCAGAGGAAAATTCACGTAGGGTTGCATACATTGTGCGAGATTGGAAGGGAGAATGGGAAGCAGGTTTCATTCGGCGAAAGGAATATAGTACATGTAAGGTGGACCAGTTATAACTGTGTTATGATACAAGAATAGTGAGAGATGGCCGTGAACTATGTATGAAGAACTGCGGATGAAGACATTGTGATGTACAGTAGTTGAAAATAGGGGTAGAAGCACGTTGCTGGAGACTAGAGTGAGAGAGAAGCTGTGTGTTTGTAGAGAGAAAGAGAGAAGGGGGGGGGGGGGTGAAAGGAGGAATAAAGTTAGTATTAGACTGATGGCTGAAGTTTACTTAAGCTATACAGCAATCAAAAGTAAAAATCCCAGCCCAGAAAGTGAACTAGAAATACTCACCAAAGGAAAGAATAAGAGTCATAGAGACAAAGAACAGGCGTCAGGTATCCCAAAGATTTCAGTATCAAGCTAAACAGAACACACAAACCACAGTTTTCGGGCTCTGAGTTTCAGACTACAAGCACACATCTAGATAAATTGGAAACCGCCCGAGTAAAGCCAGCTCTGTGCAGAAACTGTCGCCAAACATCACAGCACATCCTGCAGGAATACAATTTTACAGAGACGAGCCAACCCATGTCCCAAACAAAATAGGATGGATACAAAACTGGGACATGCAAGAAAAACTGCTGACGATAGCAGTGGCGCGTCTTTTAGTCTGGATGACTGAGTATGTGAAAGAAGAAAAAGGAAGAGTAGGAGAAGGAGAAGAAGAAGTTGATAGCACTCATACAGGAATACTAATGTTCATATTATGAGGGGGGGGGGGAGGGAGAATTGTTGTAGCTGTGGAGAGGAACAGACAGAACTACAAAAATAAGATGTTTAATGGCATTCATCTTTCCCATCGCTACACATGCCTGTGAGACCTGGACACTTAATAAAACAGCTGAGAAACACAAAAATGCCTTTGAAAGTAAATGGTACATAAGATTTCTTCAGATATCATGGACACAAAAAGAACAAATATATCCATACTGCTAGAACTTAATATTGAAGAAGACTGGCTAGTAAAGGGGATTAAACAGAGAAAACGTGAATATTTTGGACACATTAAACGTCATGAGAATTTAGAGAACTTTGAACTTGCGGGTCAAGAGAACTCTTGGAAGGGTACCTTATGGGAAAAAGAAAGAGAGGAAGACCAAGGCGAAGATGGCTGCAAGACATCGTTGATAGTCTGGAAATGGATGCATCAGCAGCAGGCCATCTCGATTACAACCGAGAGGGCTACAGAAGAGCTGTAAGGGAGGAAAAGTTATGCAAGGGACATGCACATTACTGACTGACTGAGTTAAGCAGTTGGTAGGCTGGTTCGTGATCTTGTTTAACTGCAGATGTTTAGTTCATGAGCTAATGCCAGTGTTGAAAATTTCCAAAATGTTTGTAGAAACAAATTACTTCAAGCAAATTCAAGACAAATCGAGCAGTTTCGCTTACACATGTGAATAATTCATTAACTGTATACAATCTATATTTTAGGCTAGACTATGGTGGTAAAGTAAGTGTAGAGTTCAGAATATAAGTGTATATGAGCCACAGAAGAAGTTGTGATAAGTCGGAGTTCCGGGCACAGAGGGGGAGAGAGAGAGAGAGAGAGAGAGAGAGAGAGAGTACCAGAGAAAATGGAAAATATAGAACTAAAATGAAACAAATTAAAACTCAGAAACTCCAAAGTTTGGTCGGTGAATGGAGTGGAATCATTATGGATGATGATGAAAATGGCCCATGTTCCATGAAACTGACATCGATAATAGTGCAGAATATGTTTTCCTAGCTCGCTTACCGTGAAAACGAAACAAAAGAAAGGACAAGGAAAATGATTACACGGTTGAGAAGGAAACGGCAAGAAATTTAGCCATTGAGACCATGACTTGACCCGCAACAAATCTGGGCTCCAGAACCAGCCGAGGGAAGGGAAGCGTCGGAAGACTGATGGACCGTGACACAGGAGAAAACAGATCTGGATGCAGTCGTCACGGTCACTGAGATAGTTGGAGAGTAAGCAGATTGGTATTTTGTCGCGGTGAAGAAGAACTGATGGTGTATGATGTTACCATGTTGTATCCTTCCACAAAACTATACAGGACTAGAGAAACAGGGGTTCTCATACTGCTGTTTGCTTTCCAATTATGGTTCAGGTTTGCTGGTTTCACACGAAGATAATTTCCAACTATACTGTTAAAAAAAAAAACACCACTGTAGTCGTAATGAACACCAAATTTCAAACTTGTATCAAAATTTTATTTTATGGAATTAATGTTTCAGTCTTGGCATGAAGAAGCGTTAAGACTTTAGCAATGAAATGATGTTCATTAAATGTGGTTTGGATTTTTATTCTTTGCGACTGAGGCCTCCGTTTCAGTAAGGTGTATGGCCTCTTCTGGCTTATTTCAGAGAACGACATCCCACTGACATGGATCTGATTAGCCGTTGGATCTGTTGTTGTGCGATGGCCGCCCACTCTTCCCGCAGTGCAAGAGACAACTGTCGGAGATTGGCTGGCGCCACATCTCGCCGGCGTACTTGTCTGTAGAGTTAATTCCATAAGTGTTCTTTTGGGTTCATGTCTGATGACATGGATGGCCACAGAATGATCTGGACGTTGTTGTCAGCGAGGAACTGGGTGGTGAGTTGTGCCACATGAGGTCGAGCGTTATCCTGCTGAAAAATCGACCCTGGTGCAGCCAGAAGTGGAAGGACGTGAGGACGAAGAATTTCAGCGACGTATCGTTGGGCATTCAGGCGTCATTCAATTTGCACCAGGTCACTTCTTGCCATGAAGTTTATTGTTCCCCACACCAATACACCTCCACAACCATGTGGAGGAGCCTCATCCACACAGATCTGGGCGTAGCTCTCATGGACTCTGTGGTAAACTCTTCTCCGTCTATCGTGTCGCTGGAGCAGAAAGAATGATTTATCGCTAAACCAAACCCTTCTCCAATCATTCGCAACGGTCCATTGACAATGCTGGTTCGCCCACTGCAGTCGGTACTGGCGATGCCGGTCCGTAAGAACAGGACCTCTGTAGGGTCTTCTAGCCAAAAGACCAGCGTCGTGCAGCCGGTTCCTGACCGTTTGATCTGAAATTCGACGAGCTGTTGTCATTGGCTGGACTGTTGAGGACGCAGGTGCAAATCGATTCCTGAGGTGACGCAGCCGTATGAAGCGGTCTTCGGCAGGAGTTGTGACTATAGGTCTTCCACTGCGCGGCCGATCTGCAGCTGAGCCAGTTTCTTGAAATCGTCTCTAAAGGCGACTAATTGTGCTTCTAACCACTTAAATTGTCTGGCCACTACACTTTGTGACTGTCCAATCTGTAAACGTCCAATGATGATGAGTCGTTCTGTAGTGAGATGAGCCATACATGCGCATTGAATTTTCAAATGAATTGATTCGAGGAGCGTAAATCTTTTATAGGCGTTCCAAACATGGTCAGTGAGTTTTGTGTTCAGTAAGTTTCAGGGGATTTTCGTGAACCTGTCATGAGGATACATAATGGGAAAAAGAAAAAGAGGAAGACCAAGACGAAGATGGCTGCAAGACATCGTTGACGATCTGGAAATGGATGCAACAGCAGCAGGCCATCTTGCTCACAACCGAGAGGCCTACAGGAGTGCTGTTTGGGAGGCAAAGTTCCGCAAGGGACATGCAAATGAATGAATGTCATGAGGTAGTGTCAAAAATGCTGTTTTGACTCTCTCTCTCTCTCTTTCTGAACCTTAAGTGCCAAGGCCACATGAGGGTTCCACAAGGGTTTTCCACAAATGCCTGTTCTTTGGCTTTTTTCTGCTCTTGCCCAGGTGAGCCCTCTATTGCTCAACATCCTCTTTGTTGTTCTTCTCCATGTCTCTTTTGGTCTACCCTTACTTCTTTTCCTATGTGGTGTCCATCTTAGTGCTATTTTTGATAGTGAGTTGTCAGTCATTCGGAGCACATGTCTCAACCATCGCCAGCCATCCTCAATAATTGCTGTCAGTGGCTTCATCTGCATTTCTGCCAACAAGATGTTATTTCTTATGGTGTTTGGCCAAAATATTTTTCTGATTCTTCGTAAACATTTAGTCTGGAATGAATTCAACTTGTTTTCTATGGTTTTGGTGATTTTCTAGCATTCACTTCCATAGAGCAGTACACTTAGAACATTACTCTTAAATATCCTGTAGTATTCAAGCTTAGTTTTTTAGATTTCCATATAGTCTGCAGCACTGCAAAAGCCTGGTTTGCTCTAGTAAGTCTGCAGTTGATGTCCTCTGTACTGTTTCCATTTTCTACTACTTTACTGCCAAGATATACAAATTCGTTGACATCCTCCACTAACTTCCTATCTACTCTGAGAATATTTCTGTTGTTCACATTTTGCTTCATTAACTTTGTCTTTCCTACTTTGATCTTTAGTCATATGTTGTTTACATTCCGAGTTAGCTTTTTTATTTTATCTTGCATATCTTTGTGGCTGCTTGATAGTAGACAAAAGTCGTCCTCAAAGTCAAAGTCCTCCAGGACTGTGTCAGGGGTCCATTGTAGTCCTCCAAAGTCGCTTTTGTGTGCTCGTGAATCATCTGCTGAGTACAGTTCAGGTTAGCACGTGAAGTTTATGCCATAGTGAACGTTTCAGTGAATTTGCCCTTGTCTAATCAGCAAACTTCAGTTTAAATCGCAACATCGTATTTGTTGGTTTCTTTTTTTGAACAGTATATATTCAGTTTCGAATGAATCAGCACTGTACCGCTTAATGGGTGTTTTAAAAGACATGTTCGTACATATTTCGTGCAATATGTTTTTTCCCAGTACCTGATGTTTTACTTATGTATCATTTTAACAGGATGAAGAACATCGATGTGTTGAATCTTCGTTTATCCTGGATTTCGGGTTTTCTGAATAAATTCTGGGTAATCAGCATTGCACTGTACTATCGTATTCCAGATAATATATTTATTATTGTTATTTTTTAATATACTGCACTTCTTACATTGTCTTTAAGTAAAGTGTGTGCCTTATATGTTCACAAGTTGTCATATTATGTGTACTATACGGTTAAATGTTTCTTTAAAAAAAATCAGACTTCCAGATTCTTCAGGCAGTCTTTCCATCAAAGACGCCGTCCGTTTTGTCAATCAGTGACCCTTAGCTGACATACTGACGTCAGGGTTGGCGAAACATAGCTAACATACTGGCGTCAGGGTTGGTGAGCCATAGCTGACATACTGACGTCAGGGTTGGCGAAACACAGCTAACATACTGGCGTCAGGGTTGGTGAGCCATAGCTGACATACTGACGTCAGGGTTGGCGAAACATAGCTGACATACTGGCGTCAGGGTTGGTGAACCATAGCTGACATACTGACATCAGGGTTGGCGAACTATAGCCGACATACTGACGTCGTGCGAACCATAGCTGACCAAAACCCTGTTTCACTTCTCCGTCGGTACCCCTAGTAACAAGTCTAGCCTGCCTAACAGGGCGGGGATCGCCATAGTCTCTGTGGTGGTGGGAGCCTGCTAAAGAAGTATTGCACACCTCCTGTATTTTTAGCTGCACAAGCTGACATGATGCTGCGCCTCACCAGCTTCACACCATCGGCCGCACGTAACACCAGTTCACAGTTCCAGGGAGATCGAACAACAAGATACAACCCTTTCCCCTGTTAGTTAGTATAATCGCGGGTCGTTGGTGTAACATTGACTGCGTTGTTATATCCTAATTAAGAACGCATAAAGTTTTCCTCAGTTCCTTACTTGTGAATTCATAACTTTTCCTCAGTTCCTTACTTGTGAATTCATAACTTCTTTAATGCATTGTTAACATTTTCATGATGAGGACGTAGGTGGGCGGTAGGTAGGAAAGAACATTAAAACACACAAAGATGTGCTGGGAGTGAAAGAGCTAGGAGAGTGAAATGTTGTGATGCTGACCACGTACGCCATGTTAAAGGCACGGGAACAGTTGTAATTTCACTATAGAGCCGGTGTCATCAGTTACCGTTCACAAAGGGGTATAGGAAAGAGGAGATCAGAGAACCTGTAGATTTCATAGGGGTAAATTGGTTATGGTTCAAAGTTCCGCAAAAAGAGTATCAATGCATCCAATTTGCAGTTATCCATAACTGACCAATTCATGGTAATTTCTTGAGGCAGAATGATAATCTCCGAATTTTCTCTGTTCATTGTCCAGACAGTACTGATCTTATTGAGATTGTTTTGTCATTATCGGAGTCACTTTCTCGCTAATATCTGATCTATGTTTTTCTAACGCTGACTGGAACTGGCCAGCCCCCACGGTTTAGTTTAGTTTATCATGTAAAGTCAAAGGTTTAATATCGTTCGTATTCCTATGTTGAGGTTTTGTGTTTCATTCTTTTTCGTGTCATTGATGTCATCTGATGCTGTATTCTCAAAAACTATGTTGATACAAGTGGACACAAAGAACATAACGTTGGTTTGGGTCAGCTTCTGTTACAACGTAGCATTAATATGAACGCACTTCATGGCATTGCTCTCTGATAGCAAAGCAGCTGCCCTTAAAAAAAAAACCAAATATACTTGGATTTCACAGCTTGAATCTCACTCATTGTTTGCAGCTTTAAATGTTCACTTGCAGATTCTAGAGACCTCAGTACATTCTGTATATACATACTTTGTTCTGCCTTTATTTCATGGTTTTTGTTGTTGTTGTTGTTATCATTTCGGTAAATTTATTTTTGTAATTTTCTGCGTGAAAAAATTTTCATTAATTTGTGAATTGCAGGGATTGTATGGTAAGGATGAAAAAAAACAAAACATTCTTTTACCGCAAGTGTTTTGAAAATTTTGTTCTTGACAGAGGAGATAATTGTCATCATTTCATTGGCACGTACATAGCTGTTGTATTACAGAACATATTCTATTGTCTGTTTAGAAAATGTCCGTTAAAAAAAAACCAGTTGTCCACGACGTTTAAATTAAAAGCAATACTTTCCACTTCGGCAGTCGCACCTAGAAACGCGTTGGTTACATTGTGCTGCTTTTATTACGCCTTTCCACCCGACACATCCGACTTCTGCTCGGTGTATTTTTAGGACTGGCTCCCTTCCCTGTTCACTCGGCCAGACTTCTGTCTGTTTTCTGTGAGCATCAATGAGAAATACAGTAGGGTCATGGTCGGCTCTGGTTAACCAGTCCTGAAACGGAACAAAACGGAAGACGTGTTTTCATTCAGCTCAAGTATTACGTCTTCAACCCTGGGATTTGGAATCTTTTATCAAAAGTACGAGTGCGGGCCAGAAGGTAATCGCAAATCAAGATACAGAACTAAGGAATAATTTATGAAAAGAGTTTTTTGACTCGCCCTGGATTTTTTTTTTTTTCCATACATTTTTCAATAGTTACATCCCGGGTGACTTGCGGTTACTTTTTTGACTCGCTCTCGTACAGTTTAGAAACTATACGTCCTGTTTCCAGAATACATTGATTAGAAGGGGGGGGGGGAATGTGACACCCCCCGCGGCGCCCCCCCCCCCCCCCCCCAATAAAAAAGTGATTTAGCGCAGCGTTGTATGGTTAGAATTCGAACATTAGATTAGTGACGAAGAGTTTTAAACGTGAGGGAAAAAAATCGCAAGAGAATTACGTAGGACTTGAACCATGGACTGGTAGGGCGAGCAGCCACCTTTCACTCAGCCATCAGACACCTTTTCGAATGCTAACCATACAACACAGGGCTAAATCACTTTACTGAAGAGCTTCGTTATTTCTCATTTTAAAAAAATGCCTAAGAAAAATACAGTGTGGTTTTCAGTAGTGTGTCATTTCTGTTCTGAAGATGCGTTTTGGTACTTTGCGTTCTCTACTTAAAAAAAAAAAATCTTTCAGTCATGTGCAGAGCGTCTAGTGTCAAATCTTTGGGTAAAAGAAAGAGAGAAAAGGAAGTAGAAGCTATTCTCCACGCTGCATTTAAATACAGCTTTGTGCAGCAGATCGCTGTGATGTCTGCTCCCTCTTTGTGAGCGCGTATCATGTGCACCACTCCTCAGAGCTGCACGTGCGAAGTGAAGAATTTCAACTTTCTGCAGATCGCAGGCGGCTTGGATTCGAGCGTTGTTGACGGGCTCCGGGTTTTCTGAGGGGCTTCATGGCAAGCCGCCGATCTGCGCAACCAGAAAGTTAGAATTTTGTATTTTCAGCAGCAACAACAACAACAACAACAACAAAAACTGATTTGAAATGAATATCGCTGCTCGTTTTGAGCATGGTCGCTTATATCATCTATAACAAGCGTCTGCATGTAACATCTGTCCTCAAAGTGGGCTCACTCGAAATATCAAGTGGTGGCAGGGCCTCCGAGAGGAATTTTGGGAGGTGGTGTAAGTTACTTTCAGCCATTCTGCTCTATGATTATAGGTTCTGTCTCCATCTACCATTATCCCCCCACCTCTCTTTTACACACATACCCACCTGAAAATGAGGGAAGCATTGTGGGGCCTGGATCGATTTATCGCCTGAGCCTCCCCTCACAGTGGGCCGGTGGGGTGTGAGCGGGAGGGGGGGGGGGTAGACGTAAGTCCGGATGATATAAAGCACATATGGGAACCCTTATAATTTGCAGGGAACGTTAGCATAGTGATTTTACATAGAATCACAACAGCCTGGCTTGATAACTTAATAATATAATAGCTTCTCTCTGTCTCCTGTCTCTATAATTATGTGCATTTTGATTTTGCGACTGTGAGGTTCGTAAATTTGACGTAAAAAAAAGTATGTGGGCCGCGTGACCAAGGAAAAGGTCTTTTTTTTTGGTACCATCGAAAAAAAAATACCTGTGCTTCATGTAAATTAATAGAAACGAATGAAAGGTTTTAATATAATGTCAAATAGCGGAGGACTGGAAGAGGAGGCATGGCAAATAGTCATTGACGTCACGAGTCTGCGATCTGAGTAAAAGTTGGGAACCACTATTTTGAAAACATTCGGAGAATTACTGCGTTGTCAAAAAGTCCCCAAAAATTTGCGTTGCCAGTAAACACTAAAATTCACATCCGCGCAGGGAATTTTGAAGCACCCTTCATATTATGATGTAGGAATTGAACGCGTCTTCTGTATTGCGTGGGGGAGTAGCAAGTTTCATTTACGCGCTAGGTTCTAATTTGCCAAAACTATACAGCATTTTGGTTTCGCTGCCTCTTGATAGTTCTGTACGCCATGCTTAATCAGTCAAGTCCGAGATATGTTTCTCATCAGTCGCAGACTCGGTCATTTCTTGACGTGTCATTTCTGTCACTGTGTCCGCGAGCCAAGCTCTCCCTCACAGACTCATGCATGGACCATCATTCACACAGCCGAACAAGCATGGTCTGTGTCAGCATCTGGCTGAGACTCAGAATGAAGGATTTCCAAACCTGGCCACGTCAGTCTTTCCGTTCTCCGCAGGCGCGTGACAGGGTGTTGTGTAACAACTGAGGGATGTATCTGACTTAGTGACAGCCGCGTTCTAAGGAGAATATTGTTTAGTTCCAAGAATATTACTTGCTTGACTCTTAAAATAATACTCTTGTACAACAATGACTAGTTTCCGGACAAATATCTTCCTTGCTGGGCAGAAGCATTTAGTAAAGAGAGAGCATCATCTATATAAAGAGAATATCTGTTTTTAACTTACAGATTCTGGAAAGGTAGACACGACTAAATGATTGCTGGATCATTTGGCTGGAAAGCAAGCAAAAGCTAAGCAAACGGCATACAGACGGCAGGTGAAAATAATGCTGGCCTTGCAAAATAATTTGAATCTCTTGATGCACTTCTAACAAACACAGCGTTGGATATATTGAGAAAAAGAAACAGGTCGCCTGTAGTTGATATCAACAGAGGCCACGTCAGAAGATTGTGGTAGAAAAGAATAACGTGACGATAGGAGAGCTGAAGTCCAAGAAATTGACAGGGAAGCATAAATACTGCAAAGAGAAGATTAGATTGGTGCTTAGAGAGATTTGGAGATGTCCAGGGGAATGGTGGTATATTTTTCAGCCAGAAAAGTATGAAAGCAAATAAAGAAAGTAGACCCGTCGAAATCTGTCAGAGATTTTATAAGAAAAATATGACAATAGGATAGCTGAAATATACTGGGCACAGAGATAGATACGTGATAATGCCCTTCACTATCAGGTTTGTCGAGAGGCTGACGTTGGCGAGAATTAGAGATCATCACATGACAAGTGTAAACATGGACTGAAATCTAGTTACAGACAGATTATCCCCGAAAATCTCACCGAACTTTAAGTGCCCACGGCACATGGGGCTTCTGCAAAGGTTTTCCACAAACGCCTGTCCCTCGCCTTTTTTCCCAGGTGAGCCCTCTATTGCTCAGCATCCTCTCTGTTGTTCTTCTCTATATCACCTTTGACTTCCCTTCACTTCTGTTCCCCTATGTTGTCCATCTTAGTACTGTTTTTGTTAGTGAGTCATCCCAGAAAATACTGAAACAAAACTCACCTCCATCAGAACGAATGATGATGGCGACGAAGACGCTTTATTGCGGCTTTTAAATGGAAAAATTGAATGTGCTGGAAAGAGGGTTTTTGGAAAGAACGTGTCAGTTTAAGACCCTGTCATTTTGACAGTTTTACAGTAATTAATAATGGTCGTAATAACGGTAAAATGTTACATTTTTCCATTTCTCCGGTTCTGACACGGGATTATTACCGTAACGTTACCGTACCCGATGCGTTTTGCAGCCTCCGATATCTTTATTGGAGAATTATCGCGTGACGAAATAGAGTAGAACGTTCTTTTCACATGCACCATTTCGTGTGTCGTAGCCACACCGACGGGTAGTATCGATTACTCTCGTAGAATGATGACAACGATACCGTACAGTAATACTTTTTTTTTTAATACTAGTATTTGGTTTAGAGGTTACTCTGTGGTTAATTTTTCTGGCGATACTTGACAAGTTTAACATGGATTCTTTTATGTAACTTTTTTCCATGTACAGTTGAACGTCTGTAGATTTGAAGTGAGTTGTTATTAGTTGCATATGTTGGTGAGAAAATAAAATATATGTTTTCAGTCGAATTCCGCACACTGATCAACAGAACAACATAATATTTCACAGTGACAGTAAAGAGAGAGAGAGTTTACATGATTTCTGCTGAGTCTTTTATTACAAGTTGCTTTGCAAGTGTGTGACGTCAGAAAATAATGTTGATCTCATGTTGTCTTTTTTGGAAGCTAGTGAGTACAGAGTGTTTCTCAGTTATGTTGCAGTATAAAGGTTCCTGGGTGTGTCGTGGCTGTTCAGGTCTGAATACAACACACTTTTCAGCAATTGACATCATTACATTGGTCATTTGGTCATATGACTGAATAGTTATTGAACTTAGCCACGACGAGGGGGAGGGGACGGGGTTGGTGGGACTTTTGGATGTATGGACGTAAGCATGGCTTTTATGTGCCCACATGAATGCTGAAAAAATGAGTAAACAAGGAGTATATGTGTGAGATCTTGAAGTTGGGCTTATACTTGGACGTGTTCTTTAATGTAGAGGTTGTTCCTGAGTCGCGTTTAGAGTCAAAATGAAGTATTCATTTGTTTGAATGTTGTTGTATGTTGAGATGTAACTACTTACAACATGACTTATCAGGCATATCATCCACCATTAGGTCATACCGTACATGTGTGATGGAGAAACGTGTACATAATGACCATATACATCACTCACAATCCATAAATAAAGAGAGAAATCGTTTTGTCTGGTACTCTGGTACATATGCCTGTGAGACCTGGACACTTAACAAAACAGCAGAGAAACACTTAAATGCCTTTGAATGTAAATGCTACAGAAGAGTCTTTCAAATATCAAGGGCACAAAAAGAACAAATATATCCACACTACAAGAACTTAATATTGAAGAATGTTGGCTAGGAAAGAAGATTAAACAGAGAAAACTTAAATATTTTGGACATATTAAACGTCATGAGAATTTATAGAAGACATTATTCTTAGAAGGGTACACAATAAGAAAAATAAAGAGAGAAAGATAAAGGTGAAGATGGCTGCAAGACATCGTTAATGATCTGCGAATGGAAGCATCAGCAGCACGGCATCTTGATTACAATCGAGAGGGCTACAGAAGAGCTGTTAGGGAGGCAAAGTTCCGCAAGGGACATGGAAATGACTGACTGACTGGTACTCTAAAAAATGTTTAGTATTTCTGTAACAGGCTTAAAATTTTTGTTTATGAAACTAAAGAGTGTAGCTCAGAGGTTGAAGCGGTGACTTCTCACGGCAGAGGGACTAGGCTACTGGTAACACTCCAGTTAGTATAGCTGAATAAGCCTAACTGATACCTCTGTATGAGCAGATAAGGGCTCAATTTAGTCACCATGGTCAGTATCAGATATGCGATCTTTATTTGGATGTGTCTTTTACCTGAATCGTGTAACGGTACTTTCCATCTTCAGGAGATCAATTTAAAGCAGGTAACAGTTAGCTGCTGAGGATAATTTTGCGGAACAGATACTCGCATGAATAGTTCTACCAGTGTTTGATTTGCATAAGTGGCCACAGTTACAGTAACAAAAAAAAAAGGTGTTTGAAGCTCCAGTCTCCTTTGGCTTTCATCGATTGTCTGTAGTTTTGGTTGACCACAAAGAGGCTTAATGCACCAGTAAAAAGTATTATAAACCATGAATTATGACTAAAAGCAGAAGAATTTGTGTACGTGAAAATCTATATTCATTGCATAAGAAGTAGCATCCATTTAATGCATAAAAACGGCCTCCACTTAAGGCAGTCGAGACGGTGGCGAAGGCTGAAAATTTTCACCACTTTTAACTTTCAAAAGCCTGAAAATTTACTCGTGGCAGTAATGTTGGAGAAAGAGTTTGAGAATAGCCCAGTAATTAGCAAGCTGTTTCTTAAAGTGAAGGAAGCAGAATCCAACCAGGTTCCTTTGTGCAGTAGTCGGAGCACAAGAAAACCTGTATCTAATACTTTTGTCAGGGAACAAAGGCAGCGAGATTTAAAGCGGGGATCTCACGTCAGAAAGCTTGATCCCTGTTAAGGATCTTCAGTGTGCCGAGGAACTGGATAATAATGCCAGCTCAAGAGTTTCAAGTATTGGGTTTCTTTGAAACCACGAAGAACTTTTTTTTTTTAAACTCGCAGTGTAAAATCATTTGTAAATATGTGAAGAAATGTTTTTAAGGACAATGTTAAAGAAAAAAAACGGTTGAGGGGGTGTTGTTTTAAATAATTAACAATATTTACCTTGGCTGATGGTTAAAAGCGTGTTACACGTGGACCTGAGTTGAAGGTCACTGCCCGTGATCATTGTATTAGCATAGAGATAACGTTACTAGGTGAGAGTTATTTAGGACATGACTTTTGGAGACATGACTTTTCTAAACATGACTTTATATTGATTAATTTAAGACTGGACAAATATGGAGAACAGTGAGAAATCTCGTTATTTGTAAGCATGACATTGAATAGGTCGCCTTCACCATCATCTTCCTAATATCTTTGCCGTGTAGATTCTTTTAGCTCGAACAGTGCTTTTCTTGCGCGTCATCCTTTTTCATGTAATAGATATTCACATGGCCAACATTTCAGGGAAGATAGATATGAAGAAATCTGCACCCCGCTAACAACTGAAGCCCACACCGAAGTGGATTTCGCCCAGGGAAAAGTTCCCGCAGGGGGAATGTACGCTAGAATGAATCGGCGATGAGGCAGCTCCGAGCGGATAACCTGACAACCGTTTAAAAAATAATCCTCCTATAAAAAAAAAACAAATATTTCCACGGATATGTGCGTGATATGCGAGATACAGCCGGGCTACGTTCGAGAGAGTCCGGCCTAGGATTTGTCTTTAGTGCTACAGGAAGGAACTCCAGCTCTGGAAAAAAAAAACAAAAAACACATGTTTGTGGGTGTGTGTGTGTGGGTGGCTGGCTGGCTTACGTAAGGTGAAAAAAAGTTATGGAATTCGTATAGGTACGATGAGCGATTGATAAGTAAGGTCTTCAACCGCGTCAAATCGCTAATAATGGAAAAAACAAGAAAGGTTCTCTCACCTGTTAGGTAGCCATTACCGCATAGTATAAACGGGCCGAGTTTCAGTGTCATTTTCAAAGCCGTTAAGCATTAGTGTCAGTGCTGAGTGCTACATTTACATCCAAGTTACGTATAAAGCAGCGATCAGTAATAGTTTTTTGACACTAGATGGTTTTGCTGTGACTGAAATTCATAGGCGTGTGAAAGCAATTTATGACGATGGTTGTATGAATATGAAAAATGTCTGCAAGTGGGTCCTACGTGCCAAAAGCTGCAGTAAAGGTGAGATGAGTGTCATTGATGAGCAAAGACCAGGGGGACCCATTCCAGTGACTTATGAAGGAAACTGCGACAAGCCTGAAATTCACAATTATTCCACACCTTCCCTACAGCCCAGATGTGGCACCTTTCAGCTTCTGGCTGTTCCCTAACTTGACGAAGACGTTGAAATGTCAGCATTTTTCATTGGGTGCCAAAGTTTAAGCTGCTGTTTGCAGGTTAATCAGACACCAATCAGAAACTTTCTTCATCAACGGAATATATCGGGGTTGGAAAAAAAGTGTTGCTGTAAATGGGGACTGTGTTAAAAACTAAGGTTACAACATGTAAGAGAAATGAATGTACTTCATTTTGATACCAGTTTTATCATTTTATATTGTCAGAGACTTAATTTATACAATACTTATCCATCGCCCCTCGTAAAGTATGTAATAATGATCTTCGACTTATGTCTGAGTCCGGATGAACTAGTCATAAGTCGATTTGGTCGTGAGTAAAGAATGGCATGGAATTGAATCAGATATATGGTACTGTATACACAAATTTTCAGTCGCCTGTTCAGTTAATTGCTTTATTGTTAGTATCATCCGATAAAGGCAGAATAATGCTTAAAAATAGTATTGACCTAACTTAATCAAAATTGAAATTGAAAAAAAAAATGCCAGGAGGAATTTCGTCGTACGTCAGAACGGTCATAAGTCAAGAGAACGTAAATCAAGTACCGTTTGTATAGTGGATTCAGTTCGTATTGAAAATATTCTGTTGAGTGAGCCATGCACCGTGTCTCTTCACTGGGAACAGTAGTGATGCAGCCTGTATTAAACTGTCTTATCTAGCAAACGCGTTTTGGGAACCGGTTGCCGAAACCCCAGTCTCAATAGTTAAAAAAAAAAAAAATATACCTGACACTTGTGCTGGATAAAAATGCCCTTGATAAGAGCGAATATCTGCCAGAAAGCGATGTAACAGAGCTGTGATGATACAGTCTAGCGGATAGAGATAGAAATAATGAAAGTTGTCTGGTTGTGGTAGGTAGGACTGAAACAGAGCCGCCCCTTCCCCCCCCCCCCCCCCCCCCCCCCCCCCGATTCCAGTTTCATATGTGCAGTCCAGGTTTCTAAATTTTGCTTCTTTTTTAGTTGGTAAAAATCAGAGAGAAACCTCGGATTCTGATTGATCAGCTTGACATTATGGCGAGAAGTCAAACGTTTTGGTAAGATTATTTCTTTCTCTCTCTCTCTTTCCTTCTTTCTCTTTCTCTCTCTCTCTTTTTTTTCTTTCTCTTTCTCTCTTTCTTTTCTTTTCTACCTCTCATCTAGTTCGTATGTCCTGCTTGTCTTTAAAAATGTGTGTGTGTTTTTAAAAAAATATCCTCATTATCACATTGCACCTGCAGTGATCCGTTAATTTTAAGTTGTTTTTTTTTTGGGGGGGGGGGAGGGGAGAGATAAGTCTCGTATCTGTGCCGGTTACGTTTTACATTCTTGAGAAAAAACCGAGTTCGTTTCATTCATTCATTCATTCATTCATTCTTTCATTCATTCTTTCTTTCTTTCTTTCTTTCTCATAATGATACTATTCTTCCTTTTCTTTAGTTCTCAGTCACTTTCATTTCATCTTCTTTATCCGCAACTTCTCCTTTCTTCAGTGCATTCTTTTCTGTTAGCTGCCTTTTATCTGAGTTTAAAAATTTAGCTCTGGAGTTTACAAATAAAGATTTAGGATGTTTAAGCGTAGTACCTGAAATAGAATAGATGAGACCGAATAGACGAGTTCAGCTGGTCTTGCTGCACCCTAGTCATAAACAAGAATCTTGTTTAAAATATTGCTTTCCACTCCTGTCCTATTATTACGTTGCCTGGAGACCGTGAGACAAGCTAAAATTTATGTTTATTGCTAGAAATTGAACAGGAAAAATATGTTTCGTTATGTTGGTATCTTTGGTTGTTTTTTTTCCGCAGTCCATTTCAGAAGTACAGTTTAATCGTATTCCTTAGAAATTATGTTTTAACTCTTAATCTGTCTTCAGACTTTTCAAGGGTAATTTTATTGATGAACTTGACTTTTCAGATTTGTAACAGAATACAGGTGTCAGGGCGTGCAGCCATGCAAGCGTCGTGTCAAGTTAACGCCCCTGATTTTATATACTCGGGCCAACGGGGTGATCTCCCCTGACTTTAGGGCACAGTTTTTGGCGTGTAGGTAGTGTATGCATGGGATTTGTGTGGATGACTGAGCGTGGTTTGTGGAGATTTGAAAGCTGTGGTTTTTCGAGTCATTCTGGGTCTGTATCTAACGTTGTGAGGATGTAGTGCTTTTTTTCATAGAGTCGTTGTGTATTGCTTGAGAGAGAAAGAGAAAACCACGTCTATAGACGTTTTCTGCAAGTCTAGTGAACCAAAATGACTAATATATTTCATGCCATTGAGATTTGTCTTCTGTGTGTCGCCACCAGCATTCTGTTATGAGAATGCTACGTCAACGATCATGCTGAACACCATCATAATCTGGTTCTATCATTAAACGACCTTGTGTTTTGATTTGAATGTCGTCGTCTGTTAATTAAGTGTGAACAGCTGTAGTCAGCTGATTTCGTCTGTACTCTGTGAGATGTCTTGACTAGGTCCTGTCAGGTGTACGTGGAGCTGTTTTGAGTGTGACACTACTGTCTCAGTTATTAAATCATCTTACCAAGTGCCAGGTTCTAGAGAATCACGGGGGTCGGGCACAGCTTGAAAGCACATAAATCTGGCAGTAATCCAGTATATTTATATTTATTTTTCATCACCGGATTCGGGCATCGCTGTTTGCTTATTTAAAAGAAAAAGAGGTAAATGAGCTCTATTATGCCAGAGGGGCACCTGGAGGATATGGTGTCACTTACAATATTTTCTTTGACATGTGAGCACCGCTAGATGGTAATGCGATCAGGATCCCGGCTGGCTGCCTTTCCATCCCCATATTCAGGTGGCGTGGACCCATTTCTGTACCTGAGTGATTGGAAGGCCTTAACTTACCTTGCTACGAGAAACGGTTTGTTCACATGTGCCTCAACAAAATTCAGAATTCTAATTACATTCTCCGTACCTTCTTTGTTTGCATACATGTCCTATCTTTTCATCTGTGACTGATTTTTTTTTATAAACTTGTTACTGTGTAATTTTGAATGTTTCAGCTCTGCGCGTCTACATTATAGATCTAATGTATACGCCAAGCGTCAGTTTAATTGCTGATGTTCGCGTTCACGACAAAATTATGCTTGCGTGCAATAAACCTGAATAGCAAATGAGTACTAAGTTGAAGTTCGAAGACATGGGCTCGAACGATTGGCTCACTCGCCCACCTTATGGTCGGAGTCTACATCCCGAGGACATTGGGCCTAGTGCTTAAGTGAGACTCATGAAGTAGTGCTGTGGCAGTTGTTCCGAGGCTTTTTGAAGATCAAAGTCTTTGGTAGGTTAGGCGCGTGTCTATAATCACAGTTGTTCCGAGGGTTTTTGAAGATCAAAGTCTTTGGTAGGTTAGGCTCGTGTGTTCCAAGAGAATAAAGAACCGATGTTTCAGTCTGCTGGGTTTGAAAAACACATCCCCATAGAATCATGTTAAGGGTCATGGCCTTTCAGTCAGTTGTTTGCATGTCCCTTACGGAACTTTGTCTCCCTAACAGCTCTCCTGTAGGCCTCTCGGTTGTAATCAAGATGCCCTGCTGCTGATGCGTCCATTGCAGACCATCAACGATGTCTTGCAGCCATCTTCGCCATGGTCTTCCTCTATTTCCCATTATGTACCCTTCCAAGACTATCTTCTTTAAATTATCATGTTCAAGAAGGCACATGAATCCAAAAAAGTGCAGTGCCAACTGGAAGATCACGGGTTCAATCCCGGGACCGGGAAAAAAAAAGCAACAACTCACAAGACCTCTGGGAGTCATGACCCAGAGGGGCCCACCCCCTTTAGAGTGTCAGGAGTTTAATAGGGCCGAAACACTTGTCTGGGGGGGGGGTACTTCCTCTGATGATCTGAAGGAGTTGTGTTGTTGTTTCGCTCTCTACGGTAGAGAGTTTCCTGCATATGACACTTAATGTGTACAAAATATTTAAGTTTTCTCTGTGTAGTCCTCTTTACTAGCCAGCCTTCTTCAATATTAAGTTCTTGTAGTTTGGAAATGTTTGTTCTTTTTTGTGTCCATGATATTTGAAGAACTCTCCCGTAGCATTTACATTCAAAGGCATTTAAGTGTTTCTCAGCTATTTTGTTAAGTGTCCAGGTCTTACAGGCATATGTTGCAATGGGAAAGATGCATGCCCTTAAAAATTGTATTTTTATAGTTCTGTCTGTTCCTCTCCACAGCTTCTTTAGGCGTTTTACTTTTTGAAAAGCGATAGCCGTCCTCCATATAATTTCCCTCATTGTATCTCCATTATTAGTTAGTAGTGATCCAAGATATTCAAAACTCTCTCTTCCAATTTTCCCTCATTGATACATATTTCTGCTGCCTAATTTGTTTTGTCATCAATTTAGTTTTCTTCGTATTAAGATAGAGGTTTTGCTTTTCACTATTATTACGGACATGACATAATTAGTTTTTCCATTCCTTTTTGTGTTGTGGACAGTAATACTAAGTAATCAGCATATTTCTGGTATTTTATAACCTCCAGTTGTTATGGCATCGTAATATTCTTTGTCTGCATCTTCTCTAACAATCCTCATTTTATTTTCAGTATACAAGTTAAATACGTAAGGCGACATTATGTAAAAGGGTCCTGACGGACCCCTTGTTTTATGTCCAACCAAGTTGCTGTTTCACCATTTATTCTTACTGCTGCTTGGTGGTCTAGATACAGCAGTGATGGTAATTGTATCAAATGTGTTGGAAATCCCATTTTTTCAATTATTTCCCAAAGCCTCTGGTGTTGTACACAGTCAAATGCCTATGAATAGTCTATAGAAGATAACTATAAATTCACATTAAATTCTCTACATTTCTCTATTATTAATCTTATATTGAATATATGATCTCTTGATCTTCTTCCTTGTCTAAGGCCAGCTTGGACCATATTGACTTCTATTTTCTTACGAAATCTGCCCATTATGATTTTTAATAGAATTTTACTGGCATGACTAATCAGGCAACAGTCTGTAGTTTCTGCATAATTTCTAGTTGCCCTTTTTGGAACTGGTATAAATACAGCCGTTAGTTTAAAAAAAATAATCTCTTTTCTACTACGTTTTTGAAGTTTGTTTGTTTGTTTTTTTTTTCATTCCAAGTGTACCGTATTTCTCTGTTGTCTTATATACTCTTTTTTCCTGCTTTCCTTTTATGCTGCTTTTTTTTCTTATACACATTCTGTGTTCATGTAAACTTTTTTTAAAACAAAATACTTTTATATCTACATAATCTCCTTTTCTCTGCCCTTAACTTCCTGCTAGCTTTCGATTTCGTTTGTCACTCTGTATCAAGAACATCAACAACAGCTGCAGAAGATTGTGTTACAACAGACATACACAGCATTTTATTCCTTATTCGCCATCTAAATGAAATCAGAAGACTCGATTCCAGAGCCCTTTACACATGAGTTGTCATTCGTCTACCTGTCTGTTATATACATCTTCCTCACTTTTTGTACCTGTGAACAATTCCTGTACACGAATGACCTGCTAGATTGTGAGATATGATTGTGAACAAAGCAGAAGACGTATTTTTCAAGTAGTGTTCTTGTCCGATGAAGGGTCTGAGATATTGTGGATGTAATGGAGAATTGCATGCCCGCAGTCCTTGTTTTCCCCCATTGTTTTTTGTTGTCACAGAGAACAGCTGGTCTGTAAAGTTACTTGTAGTGTATTTGCCGCGTCAGTGTAGCCAGTTTGAAACCAGTAACATTAATTATTTTTAGCGCGAAACAACAGGTTTCCTTGGTAACTAATGTTCTTCAGACTTTAGTGGGCGCGTTGCAAGGAAGTTGACGTGTCCAGTGTGCATATTCTTGGAATGTATTCACGTCAGTGAATAAGAGAGAAGAAAGAAAATGATGCGTCGATTCCACAAAAGGTCATGCTGTACGTCTGGATTGGTCAGCTGAAACCCGGTACCGTTGACATATGTCGTCATTCAGGCGGCTTTTCTGGTTAAATAACAGCTCCATTACGGTTTTGTTCCAGTTTTTGAGATGCAAGTTTTAAACTACCACTGATGCTATAGGCCTTTCATTAATTTCCCACAGAGTAGTGTACCGATTTCCTGCAATAAACGTCTCCGTCTGTTCACAAAATTGTCGTCGTGACCCAGCGTCTATTAGAGGCCGACGTCTGATATAGGCAGGCGTTTATTCGCAAAATGCCACATACGGTTCTGCAGCATCGGTATTAGGCTATAGAGTACGGCTTTCTAGAGATAAAAATGATGTTCAGACCCACCGTTTATTTATGACGTGCGACTATTTTTAGACCCGACGTTTAATCAAGCAAATGCACACACACACACACAAACTTTTGGTAGTTTTGATCTGGTAGTTTATAAAAGTTTGAGAAAGATCAGCCAGAGAGCAGGCGAAGAAAGATTCAAATTGAAACAAAATGAAATGGAAGTTCATATGAAAGAGGCAGGCTCAACACTTGTCCTCAAGCATTTTGATAAACCTTTGCAGGCGGTCAGTGAAGATGAAGGTCAAGAGGAAGAGAAGTTCTGTATCACGACCAGTCAATCTCGCTCTCAGTATTTACTCGCAAGCAAATTCTCCTCTCTTTTCTTTCCTACATTGTGCCTAGCTTTTCCAGTGGTGAATTCTTGGTTCTCGGGTAAGTAATACCCACAGCAGGCATCGTGTTCCACATCCATACTCCTTTGTTTAATTTTCTCCACCCCCCCCCCAAAAAAAAAAAAGAAAAAAAAACCGCAAGCAGTAGTCCTCGAAAAGAATTCATAAAATGTTATTTTAATGAACCGTATAGATTTTGTTTGGAAAAATATGCGTGGGAGAGCACACACTAAGCGTTTATGAGATAGGGGAGTGTTTCTCAAGAATGTTGGGAAGTTTTTGTTTGGTGTGGTAAGTATCGACACTGGCTAGAAGTAAAGTACCCACATTTGTCTGCATTGACTATACATCGTATAAAGCCATCATATTCAAATTCATAACGTCAGGCAGGCGCGCGCGCACACACACGCACACACACACACACACACACACGAATAACTGCACGCTGTTCTTCTCTTCAAAGAGAGCGGCCATCTTTGATCAGTTCTGCTGACGTAATTTTCCAAAATGTCGACATGGCTTGGCACACTTACGTCTGGAGAGAGATGGCACAACATATTTGCGCTACAACTGTGTGCTACTCCATTTAGAATTTGTTAGAGCACAGTTGAGATTATCTTTTTGATTTGCCCTCGTAGATTAAGTATGAATACAGTAGTGAGAAGAAGACAACAGCAATGCGGTTGATGGGTGAGCTGGATGAAACAGAATGACAGACGCGAGAATGAACAATGAAGTGAATAATGAAGACGAGTTTCAATCAGGCAAACTTCTCTATGATAATGATGGCAGACACAAGTTAGTAATGATGAACAAAGCAACGGAATATAGGAGGACATCTCAGAAATATGGATGAAACTTTAGGTGTAGGAAAAGAAGATATTTCAGGGGTCTGAAATTCTTCATAGTTTAGGAAAGGTAACCATAGAGCCATAATGTATAAAAGTGTACGAGGAAGAGTTCAAAAGTAACGGTAAATCAAGGGACATCACCATTGACAATGTATGAAAAGACATTTTGACTTGCCCTCATATATCTTTTTATATATTTTTTCAGTGGTTACGCCCTTGATAGGCGGTTACTTTTTGAATCGCCCTCATGGTCTTAAAATCTTCACATTCCGTCGAGGCAGTTTAAGATTGGAAGTTAGTGTCACTCAGTTACAGAAAGCTACCCTGACGTCCATTGACTACTCGTTTATAGAAAGTTATTATGCCAGCCATCTACCGCGTACGTTCCGAGTGCTACCGATAGTGTGGTCTGGACAATAATAAGGCACTTTTTATTCCAGACACGCGGCTCGTTAACCTCGCATGTTTACAGCGACATCTCGCACACCCTACCGAGGTCAGTGATGAGCTTAGTCCAGGATCTCCTGGCCGCGGTTATGAGAACAGGCAGCCTCATTTACCTCACCAGAGGATTGATCTAGGTTGCTCCTTTTTATTAGCCATGGACTGTGGAGATTTAACCTCATGTGTGCCAGGCTTCTGAATGGAAGGGCCTTTTACCGGTTTAAAAAAAAAACGACTTTCCTGTGCCTGTTTGCCTGTAAGGTGTGTGCAAACCGACAGTGTTTGCTCGTAAAAAAAGCGATACAGCACAATGTACACATGGTTTCATTAATTCATTCATTTGCATGTCCCTTGCGGAACTTTGGCCTCCCTACCAGCACTCCTGTAGGCCTCTCGGTTGTGAGCAAGATGGCCTGCTGCTGATGCATCCATGTGCAGATCATCAGTGGTGTCTTGCAGCCATCTTCGCCTTGGTCTTCCTCTCTTTCTTTTTCCCCATTATGTACCCTTCCAAGACGGTTTTCTCTAGATTATCATGAAGTTTAATGTATCAAAAATATTTAAGTTTTCTCTCTTTAATTCTCTTTACTGGCCAGCCTTCTTCAGTATTAAGTTCTTGTAGTATAGATATATTTGTTCTTTTTTTTATTTGAAGAACTCTTCCGTAGCATTTACATTCAAAGGCATTTATGTGTTTCTCAGCTGTTTTGTTAAGTGTCCAGGTCTCACAGGCATATGTTCCGATGGGAAAGATGCATGCCCTTAAAAATCTTATTTTTGTGGTTCTGATGTTCCCCTCCACAGATTCTTTAGTTCTTTGACTTTCTGAAGAGCGATAGATGTCCTCCTTTTAATTTCCCTCATTGTATCACCATTATGGTTAGCCCCGTAAAATACAAACCACTTATAACATAAGAGAGTGAAACATTAAAAGAGTGACCGTGTCTCGAAGCACACACTCTGGTTGGACGAGCAACCGTCTAATCGGGAAAGTATAATGCTTTATGTAGAAAGCAGTTTATAACATTCCTTTCTTACTTGTTTTCTCATTTTTGTCGGTCGAGTAAATACAATCATTCGCTTACTCGCTTTAGTAATGCTAACAAATCCGCCCCAACGGACTATCCAGATCATTGCGTATATATAACTTTGTTTACCAGCAGACCTGGAGATAAATAAATAATTGAAATACCATGCCAAGTGGGAGTGCATTCTTACATCATCGGGAAAAGAAAGGCAAGCAAAGACCTTTTCTTTTAAGCAAGAGGAGCGAAATGAATGAAAGAAAGCAACACCGGGCAGAACGAAGGAGAGGGAGTAGCCTCGCCACATATTAATGTTCAAATTCATCCTGTTCCTGTCTCTTATATGAGCAGTTCTTTTACTCACTGTGTGCTGTGCTGAGCAGCATTGGTGCCGTTGATAGCGCTAGGATTTTTCGAAACCGGTACACTTGTACCTGTCTTTCACTTTACAGGAAGTACTTTCCGAAATATCGATTTTGTCAATACAACATTCGGTACTTTATATATATATATTTTTTTAAATGTAAAATTAAACATACTTTACAAACATCAGCGGGAGTTAAATACCCCCGTATTTTTCCGTGAAGTTTATCTTGCCTTATTTGATAAGAGATTTTACTGTTTACAAAATGCTCACATGCGGAACCAAAGTCAGAACAGACTGATTCCCACCCCCCCCCCCGGCCCCTTTTTCCACACACACACAAATTGAGCATCTTCATCCTACTGGCCAGATTAATCTCCAGCAAATTTCGCTGGTTGCTTTTTATAAGGTTTTTGATATTATAAACTGGCTGCAGTAATCGACGACTTCCAAAAGTTTCGGTTGTTCTCATTTTTGTTGTCGGTAATTTACCGGTTAGTGCCGGCAAACGCGATCAGTGGTTGGCGGCCATGCTTCTCCATCTTCTTGTTCCTGCTCAGTTCACTTTGTCTTCTTTTTCCATTCTGTCAGCGGTTTCAGATCTTTTTTTTTTTTCAGCAATCACTGTTTTCTGTTTGCATTTTCCAGCCGCTACTGAGTTCTCTAACCTTTGTCTTCTCATGAAATATGCTGAGAATTCTGATGGACCTTTCATCATAATTTCAACTAGTTTTGGTTGCTGTGCTGTGCTGTGTTGTGGTTTTTTTTTTTTTTTTTGAGGACTTTCACATTTATTTTTCATTTTACCCAGGATCCAGGGTATTTGTACATTTTTCTCCAGAACCAGATAATCTGTTGCTTCTCCTTTCTTTTTTTTCATCTGTCAATTGTCGACCAAACCCCCCCCCCCCAAAAAAAAAAAATTGATGATGTCGCGGTGTAAGAGGTACGAAGAGCTCCCTAGGGAGTATTGACTTTGGAGTCACTCCTTCCTTGTCACCATGCACTCCCCTCTCGGGTGAGAAGCTCTCTTGAGCCATCACTGTCCTGGAGTGAAACACGCCACCAACATTTTACTAATGGACGTATAAGTTATGGCGGCCTGTTTAGCCGAGTGGTTAGGCGCTCGGTTTACTAATCCGGGGTACCGGGTTCAAGTCCCGGCAGTGGGGTTTTTTCTGGTACACGCCTCCCCCCTTCCCCCCCCCCCCCCCCCCGCCCAAAAATAAGTGCCCGAGATCCACCCAGCCTAAAAAAAATGGATAACAGAGAGAAATCTGGGGAGGTAAATACGGTCAGGCATGGTACTGACCGTATCACACTTTCATCTGCCGATGGTCTTGGAAATGCGGGCCTAACACCGTATCCCTAATATATCTTAATGGCATGCAAACGGGAATTTTATCTTTACCAACCTTTTACCAAGTTTCTCAACACAGAGGCGTCTCAACTTCTATGATTGGACTTAAGATATTTGGACTCTGCGATGGTTTGATCGCAATGCACAGATTTGAAATTTGGTCTGTTTCCGAATTAGCGATATGGCGTATTTTCAAATATATGCCCTCTCGGAACCATTCGGATAAAACGATTGAAAAATATTTTACTCAGATCAATCGAATTGTGCCTGATATCTTGGCCAGTGGTATGTGTTAAAAGTATCGCGAGTAAATATTTCATATCTGACCTCATCGTTCAGCTAATCAAATAATTTTATTCACTCTAGATTTACACAAAAGTAATAAAATTGCGTCTAAAACCCCAGCTTCAGATATTTATCAGAATTATCATGGAACAGTAGTTATTTATTTCCTTATGTATTGTATCATGTGATATTCATATTCGACTTAACGGTATTTTCTGCTCGCGATGGGTGTACCGTCGTAAGTCGAGACCTTCTGTAGCACTGTTGTCTGTTTATATCACTGTAATGCTGTTCTCATTTTTCTTTAGTATCTTCTGCATGTCATAAAAAAAAAACTGCATCTGCTTATCCTTTTGCGACGAGCGATATTTTTGTGAAGCACTAGAAACGTAAGAGTCTGAGCCTTTATCTAGCGAAGGTTTCGCCGGCAAAAGGAAACTTTTATCTCGTGAAACAAAACAAAGAAACACGAGCAGCTACCTTTATTTACTTAAATATACCAGTAGGATACTGGATATTCCCAGTGACCTGATTAAATCCACGTTTATAGCACTACCAAAGAAACCAGGTGCAAAGGAATGTGACGACCACCGGACTATCAGCCTCTCATGTCACATAACGAAGCTACTTCTGAGAATAATTATGAGAAGAACAAGGAAAAAGATAAAAATGGAAACAGCAGATGAACAGTTTGGATTTGTTGAAGAAAAGAGAACACACAATGACATTTATGGTTTACGAACACTAACAGAAAGAGCTTTAGAAGTACAGAAAGATCTCTGCTTATGCTTCATTGATTACACCAAGGCATTTGACAAGGTGAAACATAATGAAATTATTAAAATGCTTGAAGACATCAGTATAGACGGCAAAGACCTGAGGATTGTAAAACATCTATACTGACAGCAAGAAGCAGCAGTTCGAGTTGAAAATAGAACTGGAAAATATCAACCTATAAAACAAGGGGTGCGACAAGGATGTGTACTATCTCCAGACCTTTTTTCTCTGTATAGCGAGAATATTCTAAGAACAATCATCACAGAACCAGACATAAAAATTGGAGGATACAATATTAACAACCTTCTTTATGCTGACGACACAGTACTGATAGCTGA
This sequence comes from Achatina immaculata, assembly GCA_009760885.1. Classification (NCBI taxonomy): domain Eukaryota; kingdom Metazoa; phylum Mollusca; class Gastropoda; order Stylommatophora; family Achatinidae; genus Lissachatina; species Lissachatina immaculata. Next base: position 60,735,600 of record CM019691.1, on the reverse strand, counting down.
GAACCAACAAGACCTGCAGAATCTCTTGGATAAATTCGCCAAAGAAAGTGAACAGAAAGGCCTTACTTTGAACATCAAAAAGACAGAGACTATGGTTATATCTAAGAAACAGAATCCACCAAGCATGCAGTATTAAATTAAACGGAACTATTCTAAAGCGGGTGCAGAAATTCAAATACCTTGGAGCAGTAATAACTTCAGATGGGAAATGCAGAACAGAAATTAGGAACAGAATAGGCCAAGCAAAGACTGCATTTTAGAGAATGAGAAACATATTAGCTAACACATCTTTATCAATGAATGTTAGAAAACGAGTCCTAAAATGCTATATTGAACCTATCTTGTTATATGGAAGTGAATCATGGACAATAGGCAAGTCTGCACAAAAATCATTGGAAGCAGCAGAAATGTGGTTTATAAGAAGAATGTTGCGAATCCCCTGGACAGCAAAAATAACTAATGAAGAATGTAGGAGAAGAGCTGGAGAGACAAAAAACCTTGTCAAAAAGATAAGAGAGAGACAATGTACTTTCATAGGACATGCAATGAGAAGAGGGGGCATTGAAAATATTATAACAGGAAAAATAGAAGGAAGAAGTTCAAGAGGAAGACCAAGAGAAATGATACTGGACAGTCTGACGGGATGGTGTGAGAGGAGATCACCAACTGAACTGATGGCCTGCATGAAGGATCGGATACTCTGGAGAAGCATAATAGCCAACGCCAGTCGGCACGGCACATGATGATGATGATGAGGATACAGTTCTAACTATTCTAGATAAACATTGAACAGTTTTAGTGCTGTTTTATCGACGATGCGCCACGAGGAGTATAATATGTTGGACTGTATTCCAGCAAGAAAGAATAATACCAGCGCTTACAGATTATGTTTTAAGAGTCAACGAAGAGGCCATTTTCCATAGTGATGAACACATACCGAGAGCCAAGTGCTTACTCTCTGGATGAAAGCTCACCATGAAGTATATCCGTGGATAGAAGACCATCCCTTGACACTCCTACACCTGTAATATTTGCTGAAGCCAAATTGTAGTCACTGAAACTATGCGGAACACTCATTAAGCAGGACACTGTTGTCTGTGTCTTGAAAGTATTATTCATAACGGAACGAACGCTCGTACAGTGTGTGCTTCGTGTGCTTCGTGTGCCGCGCATGGAAACACTTCAAAACGTCTTCGGTTTTTTTCTTCCCCTCTTACATCGTAATTGATGGCAGCTAAAAAACGCTTATAAGATTTCAGTAATTCACGGTTGCTTGACTGTCCGGGCGCGTTTCACACTTGTAGATATGAGGAACAGAAGGCGCTGGAACACATAGTCGTTAACACAGCGTGATACTGCCCAGGTTTTGATACGTGTAGATCGCCCTGGCTGTATCGCTCATATTTCTGGAAGTGTGCGTGTACTTTCTGTTATGCCTTTAAGAGAGCGTTCACGGCGGTATCTTTCACTTGTATTAGTAAAACACACAACCTGTTGAGTTTTTTTTTTATAACATTCACGAAACTATCTTTCACTTGTATGTTTTATTCTGATTTTATGTATAATTCACTGAGCTATCTTTCACATAAAGTTGTAAAACAGAAAACCTATCTTCCTGTTCTGTGTTTATGTGTGATTACTCGGAGCTTTTTTTTTCGTTTATAGTTGACTTAGTGACAGGTGGCTGGTAGAGACACCCTTGATACTCTGATAATCATGTGGTGACAGATGGCAGGTAGAAAAAAATCCTTGGTACCCTGATAACACATGATGAAAGTAGAGAAACTCTTAATAATCATATGATAAAGAAACCCTTGGTACCCTGATAACACATGATGAAAGTAGAGAAACCCTTGATAATCATATGGTAAAGAAACCCTTGGTACTCTGATAAAGTTGTGGGGATAGCGATATGCGGATTGTGGGGTTTCTTCCTTCTGTTTTCCAAATGTTGCAGCTTGTAATAATGCAAAATTGATCCATATGGGGAAATACGTATTTTTTCCCTCTCTTATTCTGGGATTGTTTTAATTTATAGTTGAGATGATATTAAATGTTAAAACCATTGTTCTCTTACTAATGACAATGTTATGTCTCTGAAAATATTATTACCAAGTGCACGGCGTGCAAACAGCCATTCATCAGTATTCCTATTACAAGGTTAGCTCGACCTGTTAACAAGTCTGGGATTTACACATGTTTGAAGCTGCTTACACCTTTTCTTGTAACATGTTATTATTACTGTCATGATAACAGCCAGAATTCAGGGGACATAGTGAAGAAAATCTTACTTGTAAAGGGTAGATTTCAGGAGAGAAAAAATTTGTGTTCTTTACCTAAAAAACAAAAGCCTTTGATTTCGGTCTCAGGAGGCCAAGCAGATTGTAATGTTCTGTCTTGTTTGTTGTTGTTAGATCATTACTGCATAATATTAGTTTATTGCAGACATGATGCTGGATTTTTAAAGACAGAATGTTAGATTATTATAGACAGAACAGTGGTTAAATGTAAAGCATGAAACCAAGATATGAACAGGTACATTATTATAACCCTGTGGTTTTCATATTGGACGGTAGCGTCTCCGAATCTCTTTCTCTCTCTCTCTCTCTTTTTCTCTGTCTGTCTGTCTGTGTCTGTTTGTCTGTCTCTCTCATGCTCTCCCTTCTTTTCCAGAAATAATGGGAAGATCTTGGTGTCTATGGGGAAAGAAACCAGCAGGAAGGTATCAGAACCAACTGAGCGAGAAAACAAACTTTGGGAGTGAGCGCTAGAGATGTGGGCTGTTAGTCAAAAGGGCACCGCCCTGAAACAAAATTTGTGAACCACTGTTATAACTTTACCAGCTCGTTGTTGAACAGAGAGCAGTTGCTGTTTAGGAGTGCAGATTTCGGCATATCATCATAAGTGAGAGTTACAATGCTATAATAAAGTCTGTGTAGGTTAAGAATCGTGGATGAAGTTTTCCTCACTAACTGTTTAGTCCAGCTTGTTTATATTAGAATCTGAATCAGTGCTTTGTTAATGGAAATCTTGAATGTGAATTCTCTAAATAGTTGAAGTAAATCCTCGGATCGAAGGATGAATGAGTTCAGGGCGTACACTTGCAGGAAAAAGACTCTTGTAAATGACAATTATTAATAGAGTGAGAAGGTAGCAGTACTAGAGCAAGAGTATAAGAAAGAACATGTGTATTTATGTACTGCAATGTCAGAAGATTGTGTATTTATAGGAAGTGAAATTTATGTTTAAACTAAATCTTACTGTGCCATCTCTCTGTCTCTGTCTCTCTCTTGCTTTCTCCCCATGCTTCGCTATCTTTACTTTCAGTTTCACAGACTGTATTAGTTTTGTAAATAATTTTATTTGATTATATAGACAAGGATTAGCACTTCTGCATGATGAGAAAGAAAGTGGAGGGATATTTTCATAAAAAGATTTGTTAAAAGTATATCAGAATTATAGCTAGGACCTGGGGCTGTTGTCATTTAAAAACTGAATGCCAGACTGCGAGGTTAGCCAGAGTCTGCCGTCGTTAATATAACAAGTCTTGTTTCAGTTTAACTGGATATTTGGAAAACCTATATTTAAAATCTGATCTCAAAGGGGGGAAACCCAAGGCTATTTTCTTCAGTTAAAACAGATAAATCTGGCGTGGGAGACATTAATTGTTTTCCATTTTCTGTTAATAAAATATCATCCCAGATTTCGGGGAATTTGATTCACAATCATTCAGGTTCATAATCTTTGCAAAGCACCACAGATGACTTTGACAATGAAAGCTAACAAATTGTTACGACTTGGTCGTGTAGAAAGAATGTAAAGATTCGTCATTCTAATCTATCATATACAAGAGATGGACATGGCAAGAACAAGTGGCAGACCGAGGCGATATAACAGTGAAAGGTTTTGATTAGCATTTTGATGAATGTTGGATTAGTGCTGTTGAGTTTATCTAATTATTGTTGTCTATAATTATAATACTGCCATTTGAATCGACGGAAGATTATAATCCAATTATGTCGTCTAATTATTTACGGTTGAACACCACCATAATAATATTGCAAATGTATGATTATTTACTGTCTTATAATACTGCTTATAATGCTGGACTTGGGATGATAGCGATTGTCACTTTGAGCGTTTAAATGTTTGATTTAAATGATGGCGATTGTCACTTTGGGCGTTTAAATGTTATCAACCTAATGCACTTTCATACAGCATTGTTAACGCGTTGTGACCGCGACGATGTTATCTTTCTCCAGTGTCACTTTAAAATTAGGAATGCACATTACTAAATCTTTCTTTTGGTACCATCCACAGGTTCAGAATATAACTACACGAGACACTGTATGAATCAGAGTTTTAACACACATAGTCACTATAAAATTCAGAGGGTTGGATCCTGAATCAAATCACAATTCACCTTTAATGCTCATCGACCGAATTTCACAAGTATCAGTTTATCTTGTCTGACATGAAATAAGGCATAGAACATCATACTACTCGCTACGTTCTCTCTGAAAGCATCTTACAAAAATATCAAATCACGCAGTACTAAAATTGCTTTCTAAAACGAAATGCTATCTTCTGTCTTTTCTAAACTACTTATAGTTCTAAACTGCTCCTCTAACTTTTTATTTATTTATTTATTTTTTTTGGGTGTGTGTCTCAAACTCAGTGATTGGTCTGTCAAGACCTTTCACTGTGCAACTTTGGAAAACTCGTACGAGTGGTGTTTGTCGCCCTCATCATGTGACACGTTTGTGTGTCTCAGACTCAGTGATTGGTCTGTCAAGACCATCTTTGGAAAACTCGTACGAGTGGTGTTTGTCGCCGTCATCATGTGACACGTGTGTGTGTCTCAGACTCAGTGATTGGTCTGTCAAGACTATCTTTGGAAAACTCGTACGAGTGGTGTTTGGTCGCCGTCATCATGTGACACGTGTGTGTATGTGATTTTTTTGTTTGTTTTTGTTTTCCCTTTCATTTCTTCTTTTCCCTTTTTTCCCCTTTCCGTTTTTAAAAATTTTTATTGTATTTTTTTAAAGCATATAAAACAGGATTTATGAAAAAAGGGTTTTATATGTTCCTCTAATTTTTAGAGATTTCTTTGGTACTCTCTCTCTCTCTCTCTCTCTTCCTCTATATCTCTCACATATTTATCTTCCTCTCTGGTGATGTACATGAAATGTTTGTGGCAAGAGCCTTCTCTTTCACTCATGGGATGTACATGAAATCTTTTTAACCCTTTCTTGTTTCTCTCTCTCTCTCTCTCTCTCTCTCTCTCAGTCCATTATTTTGCTTAATCTTTGTTGAAACAGACCTAAGAATGTGGCAGGACTAAACGTACAGAAATAAAAAAACGAGCTCTATTTCTACACGTCCACACCAAGAACCTGAACTCTGCGAGCAGGGGCAGTAACTTGGTATTTGTGTCCGCCTGAGTTTTAGGGATTTTATTTAACATTATGGCTTTGTAGATGTTAGCTTGTTGTGCCGTTTGTGTTTCTATTGTGTTCTGTATTGTTCTTACGGAGGTTGCCACTGTTTTGTGTTCTTCTGTTTCTAGTGTGTTTCTTCCTCATAGGTAACATCGTCCCATGTTTCTGTGTGTTTGTCTGTGTGACGTGGGTGTCATATTGTATATGAGTCTGAAAGTGATTTCTCTGGCTTTTGGTGTGATGTTTCCGAGATAGAGGTTGTTGAACGTGTCAGTGTAGTCTAGTATGGGGTGTCTGCCTCCCCTCGTAATCCTAAGGTGTAATGGCGGTGCTTAATTTCTGGCTGTGTACGGTGTTTGTGGCGATAAAGTTTCTGATTTGTTTGTTTATTTCCTTCATTGTCTGCTGTGGAGGGTCCAGTACTGTGGCCGTGTATATTATTTTTGGTATTATGTATGTGTTTACTATGACGCTTCTACCAAAAATTGTTGCTATTTTGTATTTGTATCGTTGTAACGTGTCTGTGATGTTTGTTATGAGGTTATCCCATGTGAGTTTATGTATTATGTCCGAGTGTGATGGGAAAATGATGCCATACAGGTGGATGTTGTCTGTGCGTGTAAGACGAAAACGGAAGTCCATTTTATCCCGCCATTTGCCTCTGCCTATGATGACTGATTTCTGTATGCTGAGTTGGCTCCGCTACCCAGACCCAACTCTGTGGTGTCTAAAATGTGAGTTATTGATCTGTCTGTTGGTGGGAAGAAGATCGTGTCGTCCGCGTATGCGAGCAACTTTCTCTCTCCCGTGCCAGGTACGAAAGTTCCTTGGATTGCTGTGTCTTGTCTGATCTTCTCTAGAAGTGGTTCTAGAGTGAGTATGTACAGTAAAGGAGAGAGGGGGCAGCCCTGTCTCACTGATCTAGTTAGCCTGAAAGTCTCTGTAAGCGTGTGGTTTACTAAGACATTTCTCTCAGGTTTGGAATAGAGAATGTGAATCCAGTCTCTGAAGTAGTTCCCTGTGTAACAGTGGAGTAATGTCTTATGCAGGTATTGGTGTGACACTCTATCCAAGGCTTTCTCCTGACCTAAGGAAAGAACTGATGACTGGTGTGTGTAGTGTATGATGTCTCGTATGAAATGTGTATGCTGGTGTATGTTTCTGTTCTCTACACTACGTTGTTGGTCTTCGTGTATGAGTTTGTGCATAAATGGTTTGAGCTTGTTTGTGAGCGCTTTTGTAAGGATCTTGTAATCTACGTTTAGCAGAGATAAGGGTCTGTAGTTTTTGAGTTGTCTTGTCTGCGTTGTCTTTGGGTATGAATGTGATGTGTGATAGATTTAGACTGGGTGGGAGTTGTTTGTTTGTTTTTGAAGGTCTCGGTGAAGACTCATGATTACCTATTGGCTCTACCTGTCTCCACCTGCTCTATCCATCGTTGCTTCTTTCTCGAAACTGCATGCCCGTCTTATATATCGTAAGTCAGTTATCCAGTAGGACACACCTTTAGATCTTCTTCTGGTCAGTTGGTTTCTCTCTGAATATTGTTTGGCTAGTAGTAATAAACAAGCCAGGCCTGTAGTTATGGTCAAGGTCCATCCTTCTATTCAGTTGTCATCGGGGTTTATCTCAGTCACTTGTTAATTGTACGTCGTAAATGTGGAGAATTAGTCGATATCTGTTTACACGTGTCCGCCTGTCTGTCTCCATCTGGTGACTTCCTCAGGTTAGTTGTGTCGAGACTATTGTATTCTTAGCGTGTTTCCTTAATCCGTCTTATATAATTGTCGTAAAATTGCTAGTAATACCGTGAGAGTTTCTCTCCCGCTGGTTCTCAGGCTATTTACTTCGTTCCTTAACAACATTCTACTTATCAATAATAATCATAACTATAACAAACATGCTAATAGTAATAATAACAACAATAACATTAATAATAATAACATTAATAATAATAATAATAATCCTCCTAATTTACAAGGCACTATGCCACAAAGCAAAGAAGGAGAGATAATATGGAAGAACGAACGAATAAAGATCGTTCGGATCTTTAATTTCTGTGAATGAAGAATTGAGCATGCAGGCCCTCTGACATTCTGTCATCCATCTTTCATTCTTACTACATATTCGATATAGTAAAGGTAAAGGTAAAGGTAATCCTGTCATGCCTTAGAGGCAAACACATTAAATTTAAAAAAAAACTTATCTAAAAGTCTAAAGTAAGGCTGTTACATTAACGAACATGTGATAATTAGCTGCATGGCAGGTATCTAATATAACATTGTTAAAAATACATTTTAAAGTTTTCTTGTTATATCACATTCTTCTACATTCATTAAGATAATTTGTAAAAAAAAAACCTACTACCCATTGAAAAATGCTCTGTTAGAATACATATATAACTTGGTGGATGGCGAGTTATCGATAGGAGAAACGAGCAGATATTCAAGGAAGCATATAACTGCAGCCATGTACAGTAAATACTGAAAAATTCTGGATTTAACTATGTTTAGGGTTAAACTTAAACAGTGACCACAAGTAAGGCGGAGCATTGTGTCACAGAATTCTATCAACAAACGTTGGCTATGTTTAGTGTTAAACAGTGGCCACAAATAAGGAGGAGTATTATGCTATAGAATTCTGTGAAATAAGTTGGCTTTATTAAAAACGTATATTTAAGGTGTAGAATTTTGAGTTGTTTGTGCTAATCTGGAGTTTGTACTGGGTTAAATCGGATTTATTGGTTGTTTGTGAAGCGATTGGAGGATTTTTGTGTTTGAGATTGAGCAGCCATCCCAGATTGTAGAAGAGTAAACTAAGAGTTTTTGTTTTTAATATGTGATATGTAGTATGACTTTATCGTGTCTTTGTCAGTAAAGTGTTTAATTTTTGCTAGTTGGTAAATTTTCTGTACTGTGAAGTTTTTATGTTATGCACGTGATAATTCCAAGTTAAATGTTGATAATTAATGAGTCTTAGAGTTTTATGTTCATGAATGATTTCCGTTTCTGTTGTCCCAGCTCAAAAGCTGTAGTGTAATTTTTGTTGCATTCTGTAGTTCTGTCTTTTTGTGATGAGCATGGATTTTGTTTTGCTGGTGTCTATTAACATGCCGTCATTACTCCACCATAGGTTACTGATGCCGTAGTCACAGGTGTAGACTGTAATGATGAACATACGAGGGCGTGGAGAAATCGAGTGGAAAGAGAAAGTACGATGTTTGAGGAAGTTTCAGAGAAAGCTGGAGAACTTTAGTCACAAAAATATACACAGTTACTTATTTGATCATTTCTGTGCCTTGCCGTGACGAACGGCGTTTGCGACCATCCTTCCTCATCACACGCACTCCTCGATGATGGCAATCAGTTCAGATGCTGCTTTCTCTCTCTTTCTCTCTCTCTCTCTCTCTCTCTCTCTCTCTCTCTCTCTCTATTACATCTTTTCTCTCAGGTAGAAAACAAGTAGTTTGCTTTAGAAACAAAATATCTGGCTCGTCTGTGGTTGATACTGGTATTCCTCAAGGCTCCATTCTTGGTCCTCTTCTCTTTGCTATCTATATTAACGACCTACCACTACATTTAAAGCACTCTACATGTGACTGTACTGTTTACAATAGTGAATATGACATCAATAAACTACAGACAACGCTCCAAAATGATATAAACAGTTTGATTAAATGGAGTAATAAAAATGGTATGTTGATAAAAACCAACAAAACAAAATCCATGCTCATCACTACAAGACAGAAACTGCAAAATGCAACTAAAACTTCACTACAGCTTTGTGCTGGGACTAAGGCAATAGAAAATGTTCATGAACATAAAACCCTAGGACTCATCATTGATCAGCATTTAACTTGGAATTCTCACGTACATAACCTAACAAATTTGATTGCACAGAAGGTTTATCAATTAGTCAAAATTAAACACTTTATCGACAATGACACAAGAAAAATATACTACATATCACACATACAAACACACTTAGATTACTGTTCCACAATCTGGGATGGATGCTCAGTCTCAAACACAAAAGGGCTCCACTCACTTTGCAAGCGAGCATTAAATCTTATTTGTGACAAACACCCAGTACAAACTGTAGATCAACACAAACAACTCAAAATTCTACCCCTCAAAAATAGAATCATTTTTAACAAAGTTAAGTTTGTTCACAGAATTCTGTCGCACAATGCTCCGCCTTACTTGTGGTCACTGTTTACGTATAACACTAAACATAGCCAGCGTTTAAAAAACTGTCTTCTTCCTAAACCCAGGATTGATCTGTACAAGAAAAGCCTTGCATACTCTGCAGTACAGCTCTAGAACACCCTCCCCTACAATTTAAAATCCATTGGTAATACTTCATCTTTTAACTCAAACCTGTTTCATTATTTACTTGCTTGTAATTATATGCCTCCATAAAATAGCCAGCACTCTCTCAACACATGGCTCGTAAACCATCAAGTACTTCAATGACATAGTTAGAAAAGCAACTTGTTAGATATTGTTAGAAATTATTTTAATGTTTGTTAAAAAAACATATGTTAGAAGATGATTTACAATGTATTTTTATTTATGTATATGTCTGCGTGTGTATGTGTGCGTGAGTGCTATTTTATTAGGTTAATGACTTCTTCTCTTTTACCTTGAATGTAATAGTTAAATCTTACACTCTTTTGATATGTTTTTCCTAATTTAATTTGTATTTTTTTTACTAAATCAAGTGTGTGGGAAGAATGAAAGATGGAGTGATGAAGGGCAGAATGTAAGACGGGCCTGCGTGCCCAATTCTTTACCCTTGAAAAATAAAGATTATTCATTCATTCATTCATTCTCTCATTATCTCTCTCTCTCTCTCTGTATGCCATTTGATCAGTTGAAGGAATTTTAGTTGTCGATTCTTATGATTTCAGTTAGTTTTCTTTGTTCTATCACTTCTTCGAGGACTTCTTCAATTGTTTTATGAATGTCTGTGGTATTTTCTGCATCATAAGATCGCCTGTTTGATATTTACCTTTCCCTGTCCACTAACAGCCGTAGTTCCTGGTGTAGACACACAAATCCTACTCAAGCCATCTGGACAGTTACAAGGCTGATATACAACTGAGAAATTACTTCTGAATAAACTGCCATGCGCTTCTTTCTTTTCCAGGTCGTGCAGTAATCATCATCATCGTCGTTGTCGTCGTCGTCTTCTTCTTCTTTTCAGCTTTTTTCTGCTTCGTGTTTTGAGCGCAAACTCGATCAGACGTGACCTTGTCTGTCTCCTTGATGCTGTTCTTTTGCTTTGTAACGTTTTACTTTTCCCAACGGTATGATTTCCAGCCTTTATCTTGATATGACCAGAATATGTGAAGTGTGCAGCTACTTGTTTCTTTGCTTTCTACTCGTATTTCATTTGTACATTGGTTTTATTTTCTTCTCTGTCAGTGAAATCCAGTCAGATTTTCTGTACATTCTTATTTCGAAACTCATCTTTTCTATGAATGAAATTCATTCCTTTTTTAAAATGTGTAATTCTTATTTCGAAACCCATTTTTTTCTTTCAGTGAAATTCAGTGCATTCTTCTGTGCATTAAACATTTCGAAGCTCATTTTTTTTCTGTCAGTGAAATTTAGCAAATTCTTCTGTGCATTAAACATTTCGAAGCTCATCTTTTCTGTCAGTGAGTTCAGCCACTTATTCCGTGCATTCACGTATTTGAGGTTTTCATGATTTTCATAGACAGCTTATTTTAAAAAGACTGTGTTAACGTATATACCATCTTTCTTGTGCAATGTAGAGTTTATAAGATGTGACCGAAGAAGACATACAAATAACAGAACACCGTTGTCGTCAACACAACAAATCATAACAGTTAAAAAAAAAAGTACTTGTTGGCTACGTCCAAAGTTAAATTTATCTGCTGTATTAATGTGCCCTTCTTTCTCCGTCTGTGTCGCGATGTACTTGGAGAAATATAGACCGGAAATCCTGTCTCATTTCTTAAGTTCATTTAATTCGATTGTGACCTGTTACTTCAAATTTAACTGTCTGCGTATTTTTTTAAAGTTTACATATTTTTAATGCGTTGTGTGTAAACACTGGTGATAAAACCAGTGATAAAACTCCGATACTACTAAAATTGTTGTTAACGGTGTGTGTTCATGTCATAAATCTGATGTTCATGTCATAAATCTGATGTTCATGTCATAAATCTGATGTTCATGTCATAAATCTGTTGAACATGTCTGGATTAGTTAGGACTTCTGGTGTCGCAGAGGTGATTGCAGCGTTTCTGTTCATGCAGGATTATTCTGCTCTCTGCATTAAGCTGTGAGAATAGGAAAGTAATTTTTGTTTCTCTCTGTAATTAGGAACGTCAGTTTATAAATTTTGGTAGAGTTCAAAGGTGACTGATGATTGTAATGTAGCTCAGAATAACCAATCCTGACCGAGCATACTTTAACCTACCTGCCTACATGCATGCAAACATACATACATAACACATATGTGCATATATATATATATATATATATATATATATACACACACATACATATATACATATGTGCATACATACATACATACATACATACATACATACATACATACATACAAAAACAACATTTTATAGCTGCTTTATAGTTGATGTGGGATAATTTGATACATTATGATGGACAGATATTTGTAAAATATTCAGTAAAGATGTCGTATCCTAACTTGATCAAGGTAGAGAGTGGAGGAATGGATAGCGAAGCGGTTTCTTTGATTAAAGGCTGTCGAGTTTCATTCTATCTCTTGACCCATTCCGTAACTCGATCGACATCTGAGCGTAAATGCCTACAGTAACATCAAAAGAGGCAGACAGACTAGCCAAAATAATAGGAAGATTGCGACAAGTAGATAGAATCTCCACATGGGAAGAAACAACGAGGAGAGTGAAAGGTGTTTGTAAGGAAAAATGAATAAAACAGCATCCTGATGCAAAAGTAGACGGCGAATATTATAAACTTTCAGAGAAACAGCCAAGTTATAACCTTCTGACTGAGAACATGACATTGCAAGCTGAGACATCATCTGTACCACAGGCTGAAAATGTGCTCGTGGCAAAGGCCCACACGCAGCACGGATTATCCTTCAGAGATGCTGCACAACTATCTCAAGTAAAGGACCTGGCCACTACAAGAGAAGATGTATAGCGAAGCTGAAAATCAGAGACAAATTGCCGCATATGAGAGAAGAAATAGCGCCAGTATCTGAGTAAACAACGAAGAAGAAGAAGCAGAATCTCGCCATCAGTACCTGGTTTCTCTTGGAACTGCCGAAAGAAAAGCAACCACACGTGAAGCTAACCTCTCGTGAGCTGATGTGTTAAAGAATATGTGGACACTAACGCTGTAACACCTGAGCTTAGGAACCATCATCCACACACGTCGGAAATATCTTAAAGTGCACCGATTTCCTGTTCAATATCTCCTTCAGCGTACATTAACTAATTGCATCTGAATGCCACATTAGTATGAAATAAAACTCCTGTTATCCTTTTCTTCCATATCTTGTTCTCAGAGGATACTGGAAACATGCAACCGTATGAAAATTGTGAGATTTAAAAAGAAATGTGTGGCAAGTTCTTGACTCGTTGAAAAATGAAGCTGTTCGTTTACGTCTTTTCTTATGATCCCTTGTCTCTACTGCTCTTTTGCTAGGAGTTTCAAAACAACGGAAAGAGATCAATTCAGGAGAAGGAAATAAACATAACGAGGAACAACCGAGGTAGAATATAGCTATCAAGACTGAAGGTAAAAGAAGGCTCAGAGAAACGTAATGAAGAAGAGTAGAACAATAAAGATTGTAAGATAAAGGGTTCTAAGGACTGTTATAGCCTGAGGTGGGGTGGAGGATACGCTCTCCACTTCAATGAAATGTCTCCAAGGCGTGCGTCTCAAATAGCCTCTGACATTCAAGTCCAGCTCCTGGCCTTCTCGTGGCAGAACTGTTCAAACTGATAGGAGAAGGGGCGAAGGCGAATATCTGGCACTTGAAAACCAGACGCTTCAGGTAGATGAGAGTCTTGGCTGATACCTCATCTACTGCTGCTAGCGAGATTCTTCAGCTGCCCTGCGTGGAGTGGGGCTTCTCCTGGCCTATGAAGAAAGTTGCGAATGGGGTTGCCGCACGGCGCCACTGTGGAAAAGGTGAAAGAAACGATTATGTGAAGTAATCAGTAGTCTCGAGGTCAGGATTGCTCAAATCACGGCACCTCTACGCTGGAGGTCGGCCACATCCTATGTGCATTCATACCAGGCGAATTGCTTGAACCGGCTTAACCTAGGGGTTAAGACACGTCTGGCAAGATTCTTCGGATGCCGCGTGTGAAGTGAAACTCCTCCCGGCCAATGAAGAAAATGCGAAAAAGCAATTAGGGTTGCCTTGTGGCGCCGATGTGAAAAGGTGATGGAAAGGATAAAGTGAAGTCTAGTAGTCTCGCAGCGAGAGCTACTCACATCAAGGCACCTCTGCTCTAGAGGCCGACCACGTCCGATATACACCCATACTGGTGGTATATGCCAAAACTGCCTTAAACCAGGGTTAAAACCTAATGGCTACTCATGTCACGGTACCTCCGCTCTACAGGTCTGTCACGTCCTAAACACGCCCATACTGGGATAATACACCTGAACCGGCTCAACACAGGGGTGAAACTTACTAGTGGTGAGGATTCGTCCTCCTGGACAAAAGCTCCGTCCTGGTCACAACTAGGAAGGGTAGCGGCCACGACCACAAAATGGTGAAGTCGGAGACACTGGACCAGTGCAGTCTAGATAGACAACCACCTCTCATCCGGCGGAGATGTGTGCGTATCCTAATCACCCTGAGGTTTTCCGGTGAGAAAGTCCAACGCTGGACTGGATGGCAACCACCTCTCACCCGGCGGAGATACAGGGGTATCCCAAAACACGTCGAGGTTTTCCGGTGAGAAAGTCCAACGCTGGACTGGATGGCAACCACCTCTCACCCGGCGGAGATACAGGGGTATCCCAAAACACGTCGAGGTTTTCCGGTGAGAAAGTCCAACGCTGGACTGGATGGCAACCACCTCTCACCCGGCGGAGATACAGGGGTATCCCAAAACACGTCGAGGTTTTCCGGTGAGAAAGTCCAACTCTAGATAAAACCGGTGCAATGAAAACCACGGTGTCACGCAATCCCACTTCTGAGACCCACCGAGAATACAGGCTCAAGTTCTGCGATACTCTGAACCTCTTGTGGTCCTCTCGTGGATCTCATGTGATCCTTTCAGGGGGACCACGGGACCTATCGAGAACCACAGGAGTAAATTCAGTAGGATCACGGGGCGATCTTGGTGGTAGAAGCGAACGAAGAAGAAGAAAAAGAAGAGTAAGATGAAGGCCCTGAAGATAGAGTATGAACTCTGTGTCACTACCGAGCGCTGGCTCAGGACAGTCAGAATGGAGGAAGCTGACCTAAGCCCTTTTGCTACAAAAGAAGTTGCGAGCATATGCTTGCTCTATACACTACTCTGTGCTGCATTTCGTTTTTTTTTTTTTTTTTGCTGTGATCATAGATATATCAATTACTGGTTCTGTTCGTTTCAGAAGAACATTCAGAAACAGGCAGTTGTTAGATCACTTCTTCTTCTTCCTCCTCTTCTTCTTCTTTCCTTGGTTCTAGAGTCAGGCTATTATTTATTTCTTGCCTTGATAAGTGTGTCGTCTTTTGAAGGTAATACTTTTGGTCTCATAGTTTTCTTTCAGTGTGGTCAAATGTCAGAGCTGGAGTGGAGCTTCCAGATAGCAGGGTCTCAAGACCTTGCATGTAGAGCGGGGGGGTTAAGTGACATGCCGAGGCGATACAAGTGTGCTCGCAGTCGGAAATGTCCCGTGCGGAGTCTATAGATGATGGTTTGTTTATGTCGCGATAGTTTCGGCATTTGGTCGTTTGATGGTGAGTTGTGCTGGTCAGTCTCCATAGCTTCCATCCTCTTTGCTCTTGTATCTTTCTGTTGGGTTGTGACCCTCTTATCCTCGTCAAGTAAAGCAGCGCCAGAAAAGAAAAAAAAATGGCAGAGTTGCTTTCCGTTCTGCACAGTCTTCATGACTCGTTATTGGATGCCTTGCACGCGTCACATCGTATCATGCTATATCATAATTTCATATGTTGATAAATTATACAGAGTAATCCTTTCTCTGTCATTTGTATGTAGATGGATGGAAGAATGAATATATATGGATGGATGGAAGGAGGGAGGGAGGAGTGCGTGCATACTTGGAGACCATACGTTACTGTGTCGCTTACTCTCATCATCCAGTGAAAACCAAAATCTTGAGTCGGAGATTAGTAAAAATAAAGTGTACACCAGAGGTTCCTAACTCCAGGTCGCAGCCCAGTTACAGGGGCCGGGGCATTGCCCAGTCTTGTGAGATGGCATACACTACAGATACAGTTGTAGGCTTTTAAGGCGAGGTCTTAAGAGGTCCTGTAGTCTCAGTGTTTTCCATTATTCGCGTAGTGGATTGTTCTGAAATGGGCCAGGAATTGGGAATATTAGTTGCGTGATTACCGTCGTGTGTTCTCATTTACTCCAGTTTATTTTTTTATGGTGGGAGGTAAAATTGTGGACCCGTCCTGTCATAATTAGTCACATCCAAGGTCCTCTCAGGTCATACCACTTCCATCTTTAACCACCCCACCCCCCCACATATTTCTCCTTTTTCCCTATCCGCTTCCGGCGACTCCCCCCCCCCCCACACACACATACACACGCACGCATCGCGTGACATGTTAACGGATGTATTTGCTGAACGATATCCGATCCGACAAACTCTCCAGCCCTTTCATTTATTTAACGTACACAGTACACACATGTGAACATAAGGAAACCTGGACATTCTAACGGGGTGAACGAGATTGAGGTCAGAACCCAGTCCATGTGTGATTCGGGTTCATTCTCCGAGACCCTCAAGGCCATTCTGAGAACACACGTCCCCTGTGAACTTCCTGCCTCAAACGTGGTGACCTGATAATTAAAATAAGGTAACATAAGGTTATTCGGGGTTGTTAAAGGTAAGAAATGAACAGGTAGATGAAAGGAGAGAGGAAATCATATGGGGTGAAAAAAATATCCACAGTACACCTGCATAAATCCTTTCAGAAATTTACATTCGGTCCTCACGTCTTCTCTTCAGATGGCTAGTGCACAAAACATATTGAGTTATTAGTATATACAGAGCTGTATTTAGAAAACAAGAATTTAAGATAGGCAATTCTCTGTAATAGTGGGCGAAGCAACCACACTGGTTCCTAGATAGTAAAGAGCATCCACTCTGATCTTCAGTCTAGGTTACAGACAGTCCCAGCTTTCCGACGTCCCGCTTTACGGCGATTCGTTTTTTCCGACAGTCGTTTCTGTGACTTCTTATTGTAAATTTACACAAATGTTAAAAAATGTGTATAATACTTATATAGTGTAAAATTACTTATTTTAAAATCTGTGTACAAATTGTAAGGTCCTTTAGTTTATTTTTATGTTATAAAAATGCCTGTCTGCAGGCAGTAAGGTACTGTATATTCACCCTAATGAAATTCACTTTATGTACATTTCGCTTTCAAGCGGGGTCATCAGAACTGAACCCCGCCGGAAGGAGAGGACTATCCGTAATAAATTATTCTATTACTTCTTTTCTCATAATGGTAGACGTACTTCCACCAGCATTGCAGAATTGAAAAAAAAAGCATTTGTATGTTCACTGAAAAAAAAACGTGGATTCACACATATCTCAGGCAGCAGCGACTCGAAATAGCTATCCTTAGTGGAGGTTAGTACACAAATCCCAGGCAGCAGTGTCTCGAAGAAGCTATCCTAAGTGGAGGTTAGTACACAAATCCCAGGCAGCAGTGTCTCGAAGAAGCTATCCTAAGTGGAGGTTAGTACACAAATCCCAGGCAGCAGTGTCTCGAAGAAGCTATCCTAAGTGGAGGTTAGTACACAAATCTCAGGCGGCAGTGACTCGAAATAGCAGTCCTAAGAGGAGATTAGGAATTTGAATAATGGAACCATCTCAGAAAGACTTTTTTTTTTCAGTAGTCCTTGAACTTGTGTGGCCGTTTCTCTGTATGTGACAGTTTTTTACAGTCTGTTCTTGTATGTCTTTTACAGTTTTCTACAGTGTATTCTTTTATGTCCTTGATAGTTTTCTGTATGTCTTTTCAAAATCGTTTGGAAGTGACTTCCAGACAGTTATATTTTTTACTAGATAATTTCACAAGGTGCATCTCTGCTTGGCTTGGGGCTTTTCTTTTGTTGTAAATTGTTGTCTTTGTATGGAAAATACGTCCAACAACTTCTGCGTGAGGTCACACTTTTACCGTCTTGTCTAGCTTTTGTATTTTAAGCATACTCAGCCCATACATGGACGGTGATACAAAAATCTTAATGCTGGTTACATGATTCATAGCTTTCTGAAGAAAAGAAGTGCAGAAATACCAGTGGGAAAAAGACTTGACGTCGGTCACGTTAGGATATACTATAATGACAAGATCAGAATGTTTATCAGGCTAAAGTGCAAAGAACTTGTGATATATGGCTAGTGAAAACATTTCTGTTTGCCTTGTCTGTGGAGCTTGCTTAATCGATTTTACTTTTAAATATGAGCAATACTTAAATGTACTTTGAAAATGCACCTGAAAACCGAATAAGGAAATAAAGCAGAGAAGGACAGAACTAGGACGAGCAGCGAAATGATGCGTGATCTCTCTCTCTCTCTCTCTCTCTCTCTCTCTTTCTCTCTGAACCTTAAGTGCCCAGGGCACATGGGGCTTCCGCAAGGTTTTCCACAGATGCCTGTCCTTCGCCTTTTTTTTCTGCTCTTGCCCAGGTGAGCCCTCTGTTGCTCAACATCCTTTCTGTTGTTCTTCTCCATGTATCTTTTGGTCTACCCTTACTTCTGTTCCCCTGTGGTGTCCATCTTAGTGCTGTTTTTGGTAGTGAGTTGTCAGTCATTCGGAGCACATGTCCCAACCATCGCCAGTGTCTTTCCTCAATAATTGCCGTCAGTGGCTTCATCTGCATTTCTGCCAGCCTATGCGTGATCTAATGAAACAATATTGGCCAAGTTGGAAAACAAGACTAGCGCAGGGTGAAGTGTTTAGAGCAAAGTTTGTACGGTTGTCTCCAAAATATAGGAGACAAATGCAATCATTCTCGTACTGTTTTTTTTTTCCTCTCACGTCAAAAACACTTTGTCTATTACTTTCTTTTCTATGTCAGTCAAGCATGCTGTACTTAACACTTTAATGTGCTCGTCAAAATGTTGTTAGAATGCTAAGCTGGAAAAGCTTAGAAAAGGTATAAAACGAGCATGGCAAAAACTAAATTAGGAAAAAAGAAGGAATGAGTAAAAGGCGAGGGCCACGATCAGGGTTGCAGAGAAGATCTGTGATTGGCAGAAAGTTGCGACCAAATTAAAAAGTTCATCATCAAGAACTTTAACGTAATGTCTAGGTCTCCATTTATCTTATACGAGAACCGTTTCTCGAACATCATTTCTATAAGGCAGCAGGAACGGAGTTGGGGCAAAGTTGGCTGCAGAGCAAATTTTAAAAGAGTAACTAATACATTCTGCTTTGTCATGAAACTGTAGTAAAAGTTTAATGTTGGATTAACCATTTATTACCAGTTTCCGGCCGTAAACCTTCCGGGTAAAGTAGGGTACTTTTAAGCTAGTATGGAGTGCTTGCGCACTGCTAGACACCCAGGTCGTCTTATATGAAGACTTTCAAGTGTGGTGTATCGCGTATACATTCATCAGTAGAACTCTGCAAGATGTTTACAGTTGGTTGGAAAGAGCATGAACGCATTTGAAAACCTGACTGTCGACAGTATAAATGTAGACATAACTAAAGGTCCCACATAACTAAAAGTCCCACATAACTAAAAGTGTTGTATGCTTTATTCATAATTAAAAAACAATCAGGCTTAACTTTTTTTTTTTGCACTAACAGGTCTTTGCTCTGTGTCAGCCATCTATTCTGTTCTCTGAATTCAGTGATATCATGATCAGGTATTTAAAAATGTTCTAGAAATGGTGATGCCACATACATGTAAATATTCAGACTTAGCATGCTCATATTTTGTATTTAAAATGATTACACTGCGGCTAAAGATAGAAAAGAGAATAATCTGCCCTGGCCAGATGTGATTCATAATTAATGAGACTTTTGGATAAGCGGATGATAGTGAAGGTGGTCAGTTCATTCATTCAGCTTCCCGAGCTACTGCTGCAAACAAGACTTGTCTTCGTTGTTCTCTGAACTTATTCTTCTCCTACCAGTTGCCCATTTCGAGGGCTCGTAGGTTCTATTCCAGGTTGTCACATCAGCGTTGCCTTTGTCTGCTGCATGGTCTGTTTCCGTTTATCACTGCTGTATAAGCCCTTTTTGCCTGTCTGTATTCGTCCATCCTCTCCAAGCGTCTGAGCCGTCTCAGTCAGTTGGTTTTCATAATGATAGTTGTAAGTGGAGACTGGAATAGCGTGTGGATTTCTTTGTTATTTCTGATTTTCCATTCTTGGGATATAGCATCTCTAATCGTCCAAAAATTCTTCTCAAGATTCTATTTTCAAAGATTTGTATGTGTGTATTATCTTGTTTTGTAGTGCTTCATGTTTCTGAGCCATACAAGACAAATGGACTAATCTGTGTCTTATATATATTTAGTTCGGTGTTGAGGGACTGGCTTTTTTATTGTAAAGAATGTCTAAGTATTGTTTCCAGCTTGTGTCCTAGCCCCAGTTTCATGTACTGTGATGGATGTCGAAGCTATTGAGTAATGCCCTCAGGTATTTATATACCTCTTCTCCTTGTACAGTGAAAACATAATGAGAAATATAGAGAGTTTCCCAGGAATATCAGTTGGTGGGTACAACCTTAACAACTTAAGATATGCAGACGACACAGTCCTGATTGCTAAAAGTGAAGGGGAGCCACAGGTTTTTCTGGACATCGTGGTTCGTGAAAGTAAAAGTAAACATCTCAGCCTGAATAAAAAGAAGACTGAAGTGATGGTCATATCAAAGAAAAGAATATCACCAAAATGTAACATTACCATCGATAACACATAACTGAAAAACGTTGATAGATTTAAGTACTCAGGAACAATTGTAACATCTGATGGGAAATGTCACAACGAAATAAAAAGCAGACGTGCTCAGGCCAAGTCAGCATTTCAGAAAATGAGAAACATCTTGTTCAACAGATTTATATAAATAGAAACAAGATTCCCAATACGTAAATGTTACATCAAGCCTATTTTATTTGAAGGATGTGAAGCATGATCCATGAATAAGAGAGTACAGCGAGAAATGGAGGCCATGGAAATGTGGTTCATAAGAAGGATGTTGTAGGTACCATGGACAGCTAAGAAAACCAACGAAGAAGTCTTAAGAGAAGCTGGAGTTAAAAGGCAAGTTACACCAAAGATCAGAGGCAGACAAGCGAGATTTGTACTACATTTTTTGAGAAGAGGAAAATTCTAACACACTGTGACAACTGGAAAAGTCGAGGGAAGAAGAGACAGAGTAAGACAGAGAGAGAGGAGTTACTAGATGGGCTGTCAGTGTGGCTAGGAAGAAAGCCACCGGCGGATCTCATAATCAGGTCTAAAGACAGGGAATTTTGGAGAGAAATGATCGCCTACGCCACGAGGCACGGCATTTGATTGATTGATTGATTTGTATATGAACCTGTTCTTTTAATCCTTATACTTTATATCTGGATCTGATTTTCTTGTTTGTCGGGGTTTTTTGTCTTGCTATTCTCTTCTGTTCTATCTTTAGCTCCGCTTCTTCTGCTTTTTCTTTCAGATGTTTGAAGTCTTCTGTGGTCATAAAACACGTTTCTCCTTTTTTTATCTATGTCGTCTGCATATCCTATCTATATCATCTGCATATCCTATCTGTATCATCTGCATATCCAAATATTCTTGTCCTACCATTAATGATTTGTTCTTTATTTATTGTTTTATATTTTTTTCCTAAGACCAATTGAACAGAACCGGGGGACAGGGCACCACCATGCTTCAGACCTATTGTTATTTTTTTTTTATTTCCTTCATTTATATAACACCATGTTTTCTGTTTCATTCATGCATAGAACAGCGAAGAGCAAAACATCTATTTTAATGCGAAGAAAACTAAATTGATGACAACTGACAAAACAAATAAGGCAACTGAAATATGCATCAGTGAGGACAAATTGGAAGAAGTGGAGAGTTTTGAATAATCTTGGATCACTACTAACTAATAATAGAGATACAATGAGGGAAATTAAAATGAGGATATCTATCGCTCTTCAGAAAGTAAAACAACTAAAGAATCTGTGGAGAGGAACAGACAGAACCACAAAAACAGATTTTTAAGGGCATGCATCTTTCCTATCGGAACATATGCCTGTGAGACCTGGACACTTAAAAAAACAGCTGAGAAACACATAAATGCCTTTGAATGTAAATGCAACAGAAGAGTACTTCAGATATCATGGACAAAAAAAAAAAAAAAGAACAAATATATCCATACTACAAGAACTTAATATTGAAGAAAGCTGGCTAGTAAAGAGGATTAAACAGAGAAAACTTAAATATTTTGGACACATTAAACGTCATGGTAATCTATAGAAGACCGTCTTGCAAGGGTATATAACGGGAAAAAGAAAGATAGGAAGACCAAGGCGAAGATGGCTGCAAGACATCGTTGATGATCTGCAAATGGATGCTTCATCAGCAGTTCATCTTGTTCACAACCGAGAAGCCTACAGGAATGCTGTTAGGGAGGCAAAGTTCCTCAAGGGACATGCAAATGAAAGAATGAATCATGCATAGTTTACGTATGTTAATGTATTTATTAGGTATCCGAAACTCCTTCATTATATTCAATGGGCTGTTTCTGTGGATGCTGTCATATGACTTTTTGAAGTTTGTGAATATGTTGTGGAATTCTTTCCCGCATTTCCAACTTTTTTCATCTTTCTATCTCACAAGAAATATTTGGTCTACTGTAGAACCTGTTTTTTTTCTGAATCCGGCTTGATACACTCCTGAGACTTCCTCCACATAAGGCTTTATTCTGTTCAGTAATGTTATTGATAGTATTATATAGCTTAATGGTAATAATGATACGCCTCTGTAGGTCTCACATACTCGTATCTCTTGTCTTGTTCGTGGGAGTTGACAACGCTTCTTCCCATTCGTCTCCCCATATTTCTTGCATGAATGAGCCTAATATTTCATGCAGCGCCATTCCACTTTCTTTAATCAGTTCTGCTTAAATTTCGTCGGGTCCTGCTGCTTTGTTGTGTTTCAGCTGTTCTATATCTATCATTATTTCTTCTATGTCGTGTTCTTCAATACTGGGGTCACATGTCACTGTTTCTGTACGTTGTAATTTAGTGTTAGGGTTTTCACAGTTTAGCAGTTGTTCGGAATGTTCTTTTCACCTGTCACATATTTTCGCTTCATTGTTTACCACAGCAGCTTTACTCTCTGACTTACTGCGTGTTTGTTGCCGGTATCATGTCATTAGTGTTTTAATATCTTTAAAGAATTTTCATTGCTTCATTATATCTTTAGGAAGTTATTTTTCATATATTCTCGTTTTTGGCTTGTTACATGCATCCTTGTAATCCCGTTCTTTTGCTGTGTTCTTTTGGTCAGTTAACCATAGTAATCCTGTTCTTTTGCTGTGTTCTTTTGGTCAGTTAACCATAGTTGTCATCCACTCATCTTCTTTTGGATTACTTCTTGGCAAATGTCATTAAACCATTTACTTTTCTCCACTTCGGCTTGTTCTCCCAAGTAATATTTCTGTTGCTAATTTATAATTTGCTTAATGGCATTCCATTTGTCATTGGTGTCATTGTGATTTTTGTCTCTGAGGACTCAGTTTTCTTTTTTTTTTCTGTTTCTTCTCTGTACTTTTGCTTCATTTTATGTTCTCCTAGCCTGTCTCTGTTTGCTTGTGAATCTATTGTGATTCTTTTGTTACAGAAGGATCTTAGAAATTTGTTTTGTTACATAAGAGTCTTAGGAGTTTCCTTCTTCATTTTTATTCCAACTAGGAAGTGATCACTATGACATTCTGCTCCTCTATAGGAAGGTGGTCAGTAACATTCGGAATCTGCTGTTTGCATGATTAATTTACAAGCATCAAATTTAAAATGTGGAAGATATTTCATTCATAAAAACAGTTATTTGAGACTAAAAAAATTTAGTGTATAGTCATACAACTATACACAAAAAATATACTGTACTTTAGACATTAAATAAATGTCTAACGTACAGTACTTTTTGTCAGAACTGTCGGCCTTATAAATGGTTTTAAAAATATGAATGAAATAAATTCATCTATGTTTTGTTCCATTATCTGGAGATTCAGATAATGTTATATAAGCTAAATATAGTCTACCGTCATTTCCGTTTTAAAACATATATATCTTATATCTTATATCCTTCCCGTACCGTTAAACGTCACATAGGGCTCGCAAAGTAGTTCGCCAATTTTTCCTGTCTTCAGCGAGTCTTTCAACCTCATCAAAGGATTTTATGCCTGTTAATTTGGCCTCTCTTAATAATGTCCTCTTCAGAGTTTCACGCGGTCTGCCTCTTTTTCTTCGGCCTGTTGTGTTCCACTTGATAGCTTGTTTTGGGATTCTCTGATCATTTCTTCTCATCAAGTGACCAACATATGTCCATCTCCTTTTCCTGATCACCCATGAAACTGGTTGTTGTTCAGTCATCTGTCTTATCACTGCATTGTTCTTGAATTCATTCCACTTGATGCCGAAAACATAGCATCTCTTTTTTGTGTATGAGCTTAAGGTTTTTTGCTTAGTATTCTTACAGTTAGTCTCAAATAGTTAATAGTGAAAGCGCAAAAATATCTACAAATTAAAATGAATTAGCCAGATGAAATTTACAGGTAAACAGTATTTTAAATCGTAAGAAAAAAAAATATCCATAAGGATTGAGGAGGCCGAAGACAATAATTACATCATTATCCCCATGATATAAACATATGGTCTGAATTCAAAATTATCAAGGTGCAGTATAAACAGCCCTTTACATGTGGGATAGTTCGAAATGAAAAGTTGAAAGCAGGGCCGTAATTTCATCAGAACGTTGCGAACACTTTCTGCAGACAGTAGAAAGATATAGAACAAAAAAACTAAACAGACTACTGTATGTGTGATTTGTCCGTCTCTGGATACTAGTTAATTTTTATCACATATTGTCTTTTTTTCCCCTCGCTATTTCTTCTATGTTGTCTGATTTTGCTTCATCACAGGCCTACTTTAACATCTTTCCATCTGAAACTAAAGGTGCCTGATATTATATCAGGTTAACAGACCGGACCAGGATCTGAAACTAAGGGTATCCGTATTATATCAGGTTAACAGATCAAACCAGGATCTGAAACTAAAGGTGCCTGATATTATATCAGGTTAACAGACCAGACCAGGATCTGAAACTAAGGGTATCCGTATTATATCAGGTTAACAGATCAAACCAGGATCTGAAACTAAAGGTGCCTGATATTATATCAGGTTAGCAGACCAGACCAGGTTCTGAAACTAAAGTTGCCTGATATTATATCAGGTTAGCAGACCAGACCAGGATCTGAAACTAAAGTTGCCTGATATTATATCAGGTTAGCAGACCAGACCAGGATCTGAAACTAAAGGTACATGTAATAAATCAAGTTAACAGATCAAACCAGGATCTGAAACTAAAGGTACCTGTAATATATCAGGTTAACAGATTAAACCAGGATCTGAAACTAAAGGTACATGTATTATATCAGGTTAGCAGACCAGACTGGAATCTGAAACTAAAGGTACCTGTAATATATCAGGTTAACAGATCAAACCAGGATCAGAAACTAAAGGTACGTGTATTATATCAGGTTAGCAGACCAGACCAGGATGCAAATATAGAGGGCATCTTAAAGATCAGTTGGTTTTCGGGACTTGACCAGAAATCATGAACAGGACTACAGGGATGGTAATTAGAACTTATAAACTTTAAATTTCTTTAAAACGTTTAGTACAACAGCGATTTATTTAAAGGATATTTTGACAGAAGGTACAAGAGTACAATAAAAAATCATTTGTTTCTAAGAAGCGGAAGCAATGCGCGAGTGAACAAATAAGATCTTTACATTTAAATGTAAACAGGAAGTTTTTCTTTCCTATCGGTAAAGCAAAATCAGGTATAAAACTAAGCTCAGAGCTAATGAAATATATTTTAAAAAACCTAGTATAAACAAAATCTGTCATAAACAAATAATTTAGAACTAGAAATTAGAAATAGGATACGACAGGTTTATAAGGTAAAGAAAAAAAAAAATTAAAACAAAAAGGGTGCATCACGTTTCAGGGAATCTCAACAAACAGAAAGAGACATTCATTGCTGGGAGGTCACAGATGTGATTCCTGCGAATAACATATCCGGTGGGCGGTTGAAAAGTTTAATGATGAAGCGGTGAATATAGGCCAATATGAACAGACAACGTGGTTACAAAGTTCACGAGAAAGGAAGCTGTTGACGATTTGTTTACGATGTCTTAAGAGGATGGCGGTTGTAATTTTTTTTTCCAACAACGAGAAAAAGAAAACAAAAGTTGAAAAAAAGTAAGAAAAAAATGGTTATCAAATGGAGAAGCTAAGCGGACGTGGCATTCAAATAGCGAACCATTAAGAACCATTTAAGAGAGTAAAAAAGAAAGGTGGAAGGTAATAAAGGAATGATGATTATGATGAAGACATATTGGGGATACGGTGTTAGGCCCGTATTTCCAAGACATGAAAGTGTGACGCGGTCAGTGTCATACCTGGCCGCATTTAGCTTCCCAGATTTCTCTGGCACCCATTTTTAAAGGCTGGGTGGACCCCGAGGCCTTTTTTTGGGTGTTATAGTACCAGAAAAAAAATCCTCATTTCTGGGACGTGAACCCGGTACCGCCGGATTAGTAGACCGATCGCTAAACCACTGAGCCAAACAGGCTACCGTTGATTTTTTTTTTCCTTCTTCTTTCTCGTTGTCGGACGTGAACCACCATCTCCCGCGTGACATAGCATCGTTAAAAGCATCTTAGATATTCTGTCCTTTAGGACTGGTGAGTAAATCCCCCCCCCCCCCAAAAAAAAATGGGAGAGAGAGAGAGAGAGAGAGAGAGCACCAAGGCTAGAAAGGACATCTCTGATCAGTAGAGTTACTTTACTCTTCTTTGAGTCACTGACGTCAACACAGCTTCTCCTACTGAAGTTCATGAGTTCTCTCTGTTTTGTGTTGCGAAGTACTTGCACTTATGCTGATATGTTGCTTCACAGGTAAGGACTGGAGCAATTATGCACTTATCCAATTTCCAGTGATGATGTCTTTTAACGTTTTAACTGTTATTTTTAAAAAAAATGTCAAGCAACGTATAATGCGAGTTTCATCATATGCCATTCAGTTAACTATAGACAGGTTGGCATTAAGATTGTCCCTTATTTCGTAATTCTAGTCAAGTCTTGTGAAAATTTTTAAAAATTGTACCAAGTTCCATAAATTACTTGTCATATATTAAACGTTTTCAGATGAAGATGTTACCTTTAGTCAGGAGAAGTTTAAATGAAAGTTGAATTCAGGTTCCTGAACAGGTTAGTAAATGTAATGATTTTGATTTGATGCACTTGTGCACGCTTTGCAGAGTTCTGTGTTTTCTGGCTATCAGATTCACTGTGTCGCAGAATGGAAATCCGGGAAGCCGTGTCTATGTGGACGAGGCACGTTTAGATCGAGAGGTGTATGACCTTGACCAAAGCGTCATCGTCCACGTGATTGGTAGTCGGTTTCGGAAATATATATATATATATATATATATATATATATATAATATATATATATGAAACATTGGCTGGGATTCAGTGTAGATAAACAGGCAATGGCCGGGCGATGTCTTGTTAGTTGTGCCTATGGATGTGCTGTAAATTCCTGTGTATCATGGTAATCGCTGGTTATGTTCTGCCCGTGCCCACCTCATGTGATGTAGATTATGTAACTGTGCAGTAAACTGTGATGTAGGTTTCTGTATATACTTATCGATATGGAAATTCTTTGTATGATTTCAGTGTGATTTATCAGTATATTGTATTGGCGACATGTTTGATTCGTTATTATGCTTTCATGTAGATTGATCTTGTGCTGCAGCAACGCGGTTATATAGAGGTATGTAATGGCAGCCGTAGCTGCGTGGAATAGGTGGCAATGCACGTTAGATTCGTAGCGTAGACTGAGTGTTGGGCCAAGAGAGCCCGGGACCCCAGGTCCATCAGATTTTCAATAATGCAACATGAGAAGCCATTATCATATGATACCAGGCTTAATTACCCTTATAATGACACCTGTCTTGATGTCATGTTGTTGTTAATGTCATTTGTATGTGTTGTTGTGGCGTATAGTGAGATCAAAATTCTGTGTCCTTAATTTCAGACTTGGTGATATTTACTGCATGTCAGTGTAATGTGTATTGACTAAATGCTCAGGATTTATGCATAATTAGCATACAATATAACAAGGAGGGAAGAACCTGGGTTGGCGGTCATGATGGGGGAGCTAGCGTGTCCTCGAGTACGGTAGTACATTGCCAAGGATTATTGGTCTGTAAACTTACTGAGAAAATATATTCCTCACAGTAATTATAAATGTAAACTTGCACCACCAAGTTTTACATCTAAATGCCGGGGGAAAAAAAAACGACTAACACTGCAGACCCAGAGCAAGATTCCAGAATTGTCGTCTCAGCTAACGAGGGAAATAACAGTCTGCAGGCGATGCAGTTTCCTATGAGAAACCAGAGAAATAACGCGTTCAAAATAAGTCTCAGTGGGCGGTGCAGGTGTTCATATGAAATCAGAGAAATAGTGCTTTCAAAATAAGTCTCAGTGGGCGGTGCAGGTGTTCATATGAAATCAGAGAAATAGTGCTTTCAAAATAAGTCTCAGTGGGCGGTGCAGGTGTTCATATGAAATCAGAGAAATAGTGCTTTCAAAATAAGTCTCAGTGGGCGGTGCAGGTGTTCATATGAAATCAGAGAAATAGTGCTTTCAAAATAAGTCTCAGTGGGCGGTGCAGGTGTTCATATGAAATCAGAGAAATAGTGCTTTCAAAATAAGTCTCAGTGGGCGGTGCAGGTGTTCATATGAAATCAGAGAAATAGTGCTTTCAAAATAAGTCTCAGCGGGCGGTGCAGGTGTTCATATGAAATCAGAGAAATAGTGCTTTCAAAATAAGTCTCAGTGGGCGGTGCAGGTGTTCATATGAAATCAGAGAAATAGTGCTTTCAAAATAAGTCTCAGTGGGCGGTGCAGGTGTTCATATGAAATCAGAGAAATAGTGCTTTCAAAATAAGTCTCAGTGGGCGGTGCAGGTGTTCATATGAAATCAGAGATATAGTGCTTTCAAAATAAGTCTCAGTGGGCGGTGCAGGTGTTCATATGAAATCAGAGAAATAGTGCTTTCAAAATAAGTCTCAGTGGGCGGTGCAGGTGTTCATATGAAATCAGAGAAATAGTGCTTTCAAAATAAGTCTCAGCGGGCGGTGCAGGTGTTCATATGAAATCAGAGAAATAGTGCTTTCAAAATAAGTCTCAGTGGGCGGTGCAGGTGTTCATATGAAATCAGAGAAATAGTGCTTTCAAAATAAGTCTCAGCGGGCGGTGCAGGTGTTCATATGAAATCAGAGAAATGTCAAAATGTCAGCAAATAAAAGAGAAGGCAAAATGTTAACTGATAATTATTAAAAAAGCAAAAAATTTTAAAAAAACATATATAGCCTTGATATAATGCATTATTAATATTTTATTTTAATTTTTTTATTTTTGTAATGTAAGAAGCAGCTGCCGTACAAAATCAAAGCCAGCTAACAGAAAAGGTTACATATGGAAGATATCTAACGCATTGTTCAAGGTGAAGGTTGTTGGCTCAGACGTAGGTGAAGAATGCTAATGGCGGGACGGTTGTGGCTTCTGGCTGGACAGTATCCTGTTTACAAAAACTAACCTATTTCTTGAAAAAATCACGTCAGTTTTTTTCGGTTTTTTTCCCCGTCTCCTAACTTTCCCACTTCTTCACTGTTTTCTTTTTGTGGAAAATAATAGATTTTAATTGGCAGCAGCACAAAAAAAAGATGTATAGACTGTCTGTGATACTTTCAGTCAGCCATGTTTGCCTGTTTTGATGGATTGTAAATCTGTGAAACGATATGGGTTGTGTGCTGTTTTATCCCCTACGCGGGATCCTGGACCCCATAGCAATGCACCGGCTGACCCTTCCACCATAGGACCCTTAGCTGTGTGGTCTATACATATATCTGGCAACGTCTGGGGTTGTGAGATTAAGAAAAACTTCACTTGTATAGTCGTGGTTATACGTTGTTCTCATGTGTGTGGAATTGTGGTTTATGATTTGTGCTGTTACATGTGTGGTTGTGGGGTATGGCTTGTGCTCTTATACGTATACTCGCAGCAGCATAATTTGTAATCAACTCAGTTGTATATGTAACAACATAATTCATACCACACTGATATACACTTAACAGCATAATTCATACTTCACGTGTATATGTAACAGCATAATTCATACCATACATGTGCACATATAACAGCATAATTCATATCTTACATGTGTACACTTAACAACATAATTCATATCATGCATGTGTGTGCGTAACACCATAATTCATATCCAACAGTTATACATACAGTAGCGTAGGTCATATCTCATAAGTGTACACGTAACAGCATAATTCACACCACACAAATGTTCACGTAACATCATAACTCATACCCCACAGATATGTATGTATAACAACATAATTCACACCTTTCAACTACACTTGAGGATTAAGACCTGTGCTGTTACACGTGCAGCTGTGGACTATGAATTGTGCTGTTACATGTAAATTTGTGAAGTATGACTTGTACTGCTATGAGGCAGGATTTTATGTTGTTGCAGTCAGTTTTTGTTTTTTATGTAAGGAGTAGTGAAGTATGAAATGCTCCAACAAAATGTAGGGTTGTGGATTCCTAATTCAAATTCTTATGATAAATCATAGTTTTCAAGTGTGAATATATATATATATACATATATATATATATATATATATATACACATATATTCATTCATTCATTCCTTTGCATGTCCCTTGCGGAACTTTGCCTCCCAAACAGCACTCCTGTAGGCCTCTCGGTTGTGAGCAAGATGGCCTGCTGCTGCTGCATCCATTTCCAGATCATCAACGATGTCTTGCAGCCATCTTCGTTTCGGTCTTCCTCTTTTTCTTTTTCCCATTATGTATCCTTCCAATACGGTCTTCTCTAAATTATCATGACGTTTAATGTGGCCAAAATATTTAAGTTTTCTCTCTTTAATCCTCTTTACTAGCCAGCCTTCTTCAATATTAAGCTCTTGTAGTATAGATATATTTGTTCTTTTTTGTGTCCACGATATTTGGAGAACTCTTCTATAGCATTTACATTCAAAGGCATTTATGTGCTTCTCAGCTGTTTTGTTAAGTGTCCAGGTCTCACAGGCATATGTTGCGATGGGAAAGATGCATGCCCTTAAAAATCTTATTTTTGTGGTTCTGTCTGCTCCTCTCCACAGATTCTTCATTTGTTTTACTTTCTGAAGAGCAATAGATGTCCTCCTTTTAATTTCCCTCATTGTATCTCCATTATTAGTTAGTAGTGATCCAAGATATTCAAAACTCTCCACTTCTTCCATTTTTTCCTCATTGATACATATTTCAGTTGCCTTGTTTGTTTTGTCAGTTGTCATCACTTTAGTTTTCTTTGCATTAAGATAGAGGTTCTGCTCTTCGCTGTTCTTGCGGACTGACATAATTAGTTTTTCCATTCCTTCTTGTGTTGTGGACAGCAATACTGTGTCATCAGCATATCTAATCTCTGGTATTTCATAACCTCCAACTGTTATGGCATCGTAATATTCTTTGTCTACATCTTCTCTAACATTCCTCATTATATTTTCAGTATACAAGTTAAATAAGTAGGGTGACAATATGCACCCCTGACGGACCCCTTGTTTTATGTCAAACCAACTTGTTGTTTCACCATTTATTCTTACTGCTGCTTGTTGGTCTGAATACAGCAGTGATGTTAATTGTATCAAATGTGTTGGAAATCCCATTTATATATACACATATATACATATATATAAAACGAAACGCAACACTCTGTAGTCGTAATGGACACCAAATTTCAAACTTGTAACAGCATTTTATTTTACGGAATTAATGTTTAATTTTAAGTACGAAAATTTAGCAATGAAATGATGGTCATTAAATTTGGTTTGGATTTTTATTCTTTGCAACTGAGGCCTCCGTTTCAATAATGTGTATGGCCTCCTATGGCCTGTATCAGAGAACATCTCCTTGACATGGATCCGATTAGCCGTTGGATCTGTTGTTGTGGGATGGCTGCCCACTCTTCCCGCAGTGCAAGAGACAACTGTCGGAGATTGGTTGGCGCCACGTCTCGCTGGCGGACTTGTCTGTTGAATTAGTTCATCCCATAAGTGTTCTGTTGGGTTAATGTGTGATGACATGGATGGCCACGGAATGGTCTAGACGTTGTTGTCAGCGAGGAATTGGGTGGTGAGTTGTGCCACATGAGGTCGAGCGTTATTATGCTGAAAAATCGACCCTAGTGCAGCCAGAAATGGATGGACGTGAGGACGAAAAATTTCAGCGACGTAAAGTTGGGCATTCAGGCGTCCTTCAGTTTGCACCAGGTCACTTCTTCTCATGAAACTGATCGTCCCCTGCACCAGTACACCTCCACCACCATGTGGAGGAGCCTCATACACGCAGTTCTGGGTGTAGGGCTCATGGACTCTGCGGTAAACTCTTCTCTGTCTATCGTGTCACTGGAGCAGAAAGAATGATTCATCAATAAACCAAACCCTTCTCCAGTCATTCGCAACGGTCCATTGACGATGCTGGTTCGCCCACTGCAGTCGGTTCTGGCTATGCCGGTCCGTAAGAACAGAACATCTGTAGGCTCTTCTAGCCAAAAGACCAGCGTCGTGCAGCCGGTTCCTGACCGTTTTATCTGAAATTCGACGAGCTGCTGTCATTGACTGGATTGTTGAGGACGCAGATACAAATAGATTCCTGAGGTGACGCAGCCGTATGAAGCGGTCTTCGGCAGGAGTTGTGACTATGGGTCTTCCACTTCGCGGCCAGTCTGCAACTAAGCCAGTTTCTATAAATCGTCTCCAAAGGCGTCTAACCACATTAAATTGTCTAGCCAGTGATGATGAGTCGTTGTTCTATAATGAGATGAGCCATACTTGGGCATTGAATTTTCAAATGAAGTGAATCGAGAAGCGCCAATCTTTTATAGACATTCAATAACATGGTCAGTGAGTTTCGTGTTCATTATGTTTCACTGTATTCTCGTGAACCTGTCATGAGTTATTGTCAAAATGCTTTTTTAACTAGTGTCGATTTTCTGTGCTCATGAATCATCTGCTGAGTACAATTCAGGTTAGCATGTGAAGTTGATGTCCAATTGAACGTTTCTGGGGGGATTTTCCCTTGTCTGAATCAGCAAACATCGGTTTCAATCGCAACATCGTATTTGTTTCGTTTCTTTTTATTGAAATATATATATATAATATATATATATATATATATATATATATATATATATATATATATATAAAGTGCCGTGCCATGAGACGTAGGCGATCATTTCTCTCCACAATTCCCCGTGTTTAGACTTTATTATGAGATCCGCCGGTAGCTTTCTTCCTAGCCACACTGACAGCCCATCCAGTAACTTCTCTCTCTGTCTTCTTCTGTCTCTTCTTCCCTGAATTTTTCCAGTTGCCACAATATGTTCCAATTTTCATCTTCTCAAAAATGTCCTATAAATCTCGCTTGTCTGCCTCTGATCTTTGGTGTAATTTGCCTTTTAACTTCAGTCTCTCTTAATACTTCTTCGTTGGTTTTCTTAGCTGTCCTTGGTACTTTCAACATCCTTCTTATGAACCACATTTCCATGGCCTCCATTTCTCGCTTCTACTCTCTTATTCATGGATCATGGACCATGTTTCACATCCATAAAATAAAACTGGCTTGATGTAACATTTAAGTACTGGGAATCCTGTTTCTATTGATATAGATCTGTTGCACAAAATGTTTCTAATTTTCCGGAATGCTGACTTGACCTGAGCACGTCTGCTTTTTATTTCGTTATGACATTTCCCATCAGCTGTTATAAATGTTCCCATATTCTTTTCTTTGATATGACCATCACTTCAGTCTTCTTTTTTTTCAGGCTGAGATGTTTACTTTTACTTTCACGAACCACGATGTCCAGAAGAGCGTGTAGTTCCCCTTCACTTTTAGCAATCAGAACTGTGTCGTCTGAATATCTTAAGTTGTTAAGGTTGTACCCGCCAATTGATATTCCTGGCAAGCTCTCTATATTTCTCATTATGTTTTCGCTGTACAAGTAGAAGAGGTCAGGAGATAGAACACATCCTTGTCTCACTCTCAGTTTTATGTCTTGGAATGCTCCAGTTTGGTTATCAGCCTCCATTGCTGCTGATTGCTGCCAGTATATGTTTTTGATGAGTTTCAGATCTTTCCCATTTATGTTGATGTCTTCCAGCATTCTTATAATTTCTGTGTGTCTCACTTTATCGAATGCTTTTATATATATATATATATATATATATATATATATATATGGGTGTCTGAGTGGCGAAGTGGTTAGTGCACTGGTCTCTCATGGCGAAGGTCGGGGGTTCGAATCCAGCCGGCGGCACCCCAGTCACCCAGCTGTAGAAAATGGGTACCTGACTTCTTCTGGAGTTGGGGAAGTAAAAGGCAGTCAGGCGTGATACTGACCATATCACCCTCTAGTGTGCTGACAGGTCAAGGAAAATATGGGCACTAACACCAGCCCTGTCTTCGGCGAGTTTTTCAATCTCATCAAGCTATGTTATGCCCACTGAATTGGCTTCTCTTATCAATGTCCTCTTTAGGACACGTGGTCGACCTCTTTTTCTTCGGCCTGTTGTGTTCCATTTGATAACTTGTTTAGGGATTCTCTGATTGATTCTTCTCATCACATGACCGACATATGTCCATCTTCTTTTTCTAGTCAACCCTGAAACAGGTTGTTGTCTGCTCATCTGTCTGATCTCTGCATTGTTCATGAATTCATTCCACTTTATACCGAGTATTTTCCTTAGGCATTTATTTTCGAAAGAGTCTAATTTCTTGTCTGTTTCTTTAGTAGTTTTCCATCTTTCACATGCATAAGTGAGGGTGGATATTACATTTTAATTGAATAATCTTAACTTGGTTTTTGTGCTTATAACTTTTGAATGCCATATGTTCTCAAGATTTTTGAAGGTCAGTGCTACTTTGGCAATTCGAATTCTAACATCTTTTCTAATGTCACCTTTGTGGTCTATATAGCTGCCGAGATATGCAAAATGGTTTACTTCTTCAAAAGATGTTCCTTCTACGTATATTTGTCATTCGTCGTTAATGAGAACCTTCATTATTTTTGTTTTATCTTTGTTAATTTCAAGTCCTAATTTACTAGCCATTGAAGACAGGTTATCTGTTTTTACTTGCAGTGATTTCATATTGTCGCTGATAAGAGTTATGTTATCTGCAAAATCAAGATCTCCCAGGTGGGTCTCAAGTATCCAATCAATACCCGTTTTACCTTTACAGCATTTTCTCATTATGAAGTCTATGGCAATTCCAAGAAGCAAGGGAGGTAATATACATTCTTGTTTCACGCCTGTTTCAATCTGGAACCATTCACTCATTCCTTTGTCTGTATTGACTGCACAAACATATCCATTGTAGAGGTTACTAATAATGTTGACAGTCTTAGATGTTATTCTATATACTCTTAAAATCCTCCATGATGATTCTCTGTGTATGCTATCAAAT
The DNA here is from genome assembly GCA_009760885.1 of Achatina immaculata. Taxonomy (NCBI): domain Eukaryota; kingdom Metazoa; phylum Mollusca; class Gastropoda; order Stylommatophora; family Achatinidae; genus Lissachatina; species Lissachatina immaculata. The sequence goes on along the minus strand of CM019691.1, from coordinate 60,700,121 downwards.
GCCTTTTTAAAGTCTATGAAGTTCAGGACTAACGGTCTTTGCTTTTCAATATGTTCTTCAAGTATTATTCTTAGAGTAAAGATCTCTCTCTCTATATATATATATATGTAAAGAAAGGTAAAAAGGGCGACAAGAAGTTCAGTTTTTTTCTAGTTCTTGTTATTTATGTACTTAGTTGTGTACACTCACATCAGAAAAACACGAATGCATCAATGTCAATCTCCACAGCTTTAGCTATTTAACTAGTCATACAAACAGTATACACTACTTGTTTTTGACTGTTGAAAACCTGACGTCATTACGACATTTTGTGAATTTACTTGTGTTTGGCTGTCCAACATTAAAACATTATGTAAACGTTACCAGTTTTTGACTGGCCAGCTTTAGACTGCATGAGAATATTATGCTGACACTACTTGTTTTTGACTGGCCAGCTTTAGACTGCATGAGAATATTATGCTGACACTACTTGTTTTTGACTGGCCAGCTTTAGACTGCATGAGAATATTATGCTGACACTACTTGTTTTTGACTGGCCAGCTTTAGACTGCATGAGAATATTATGCTGACACTACTTGTTTTTGACTGTCCAACATTAAAACATTATGTAAACGTTACCAGTTTTTGACTGGCCAGCTTTAGACTGCATGAGAATATTATGCTGACACTACTTGCTTTTGGCAGTTCAGCCCTCGATGGCCTCAGAACATTTTGTAAAACACTTCCTCTTTTACATTGTCATTCCACCATTGTCTTGGTCTAGCCCCTGGTCTTGTTTCCCTCATCTTTTGTGCATACATCGTTTTCGTTTGTCTATTCTCTTCCATTCTTTTCTACATGCCCCAACCAGCGTAGTCTGTTCAGTTTCAAGACATTTATAATTTGTTGGGATTTAAATAAGCTGTCCAGTTCAGTGTTCTTTCTAGCTCTCTGTTCTCCACTGTTGGTATCCTTTATTTGTTTTTATTTATCCACTATTTTACGGAATATTCTGTCAGTTTCTGATAGTACCTGTTTCAGGTTCCCCCCCACCCCCCCCTTTTTTTTTGCTTCAGAGTTCAATGTGCATGATTTCTAATCCCCCCCCCCCCCTCCTTTTCCAAAAAAATCCAGTGCGCTTCAACTGTTCTTTAAGGTTTAAAAAAAATGGAACATCAGTGTCATTTCCTGACGCATACGTAAAATACAAACCATATTTATCAGCCAATCAGCGCTGCAGCTTGGAGCAGGTGGAGGCTTTGTTGCATGAAATTGTTCACGTGTTTTTCTGCGCAGGTACATCTACAAAGTATGTGTCTGTTTTGCGCTTACCACACTTGATAAGCCTTGTACTCATGCATCATCATTACTATCTTCTTCATCGCCGAGTGAAATAGACGATCTTGAAAGATTTTAGTGTACTTGCTTAGTATCCGGGGATCTAACATTCAGTCCAGGCAAACTGATATAAAAATGTCTTCACCCATTCCCATCTCTGTTACACGTTGACCGATACATACGAACAATACATTGCGCATAGCTGCTCTTACACCATTGATGATTTGCCGTTTATCTTCTCCTTTCTGTTAAACATTACATACAGTATGACGGCGATTAGCAAACAGTAATGCGAGGACAGAATAATAACAACACATTCGTTGGTTAGGAAGTTGTGTGGAGAATCGTTAAACGCTCTACTAACATAATGGCCCATAACAGCAGTAATGATCTCTGCTCTCTGTTCCTGATATCGGCGTCATGACAAAAACATGAAAATGTTTTCAAAATTGTATATGAATGTTTTGAAACAGTTCTTCCTCCCCTCCCTCCCACTCTTTCAAGAAGTTTCCTTCCAGCAAGAGGTTCAGAGTTTACCGCTTCACTGACTCGTCATAACCACTATCAGGTTTAAACATAATCTAAACAAGCTGCAGTTTAGGGCCTTATAGATCTGGGTTGAAATTTTAACCCAAAGGCCTTCAAGTGTTATGTGGCTTAGAGCCCCACCAAATCTTAATCCGGCGCAGTAGCTCAAGGCCTCACAAAGTCGAAATCCTACCCTTTAAGTCAGGGGCTCAAAGAAGTCTAAATCCGACCCTGTAGCTAAGGATCTAAAAAAGTCTAAATCCTACCCTCTAATTCAGGGCCTTAAAAAAGTCTAAATCCGAAACTGTAGCTAAGCATCTCAAAAAGTCTAAATCCTACCCCCAAGCTCAGGGCCTCAAAAAAGTCTAAATCCGACCCTATAGCTAAGGATCTAAACAAATCTAAATCCTACCCCCAAACTCAGGGCCTCAAAGAAGTCTAAATCCGACCATGTAGCTAAGGATGTCACAAAATCTAAATTCTACCCCCAAACGCAGGGCCTCAAAGAAGTCTAAATCCGACCCTGTAGCAAAGGATCTCACAAAGTCTAAATCCGGCTCTGTAACTCAGTGTCTCGCCAAGTCTGAATCCTGCAGTGATGCTCAAAACCTCACAAAATACAAAGCCTGGCATCATCACAGTGGATTAGTAAGCCAATGAGATTGCTTCCAATAGACTGACATCTTGAAGTTCTTTATGATCATTTTTGCCATCAGCTACCCTTCATGTTTGTGTCTTTGTCCACGCCTATAGGGAGATATTTTTAAAAATAATTTGCAAGAATTTGAAGGAAGAACACACTTTAATATGTTATATTAAAGTATTTTATTTTGACTGTAAAATTTATGGATTTATCCTCGAGTGAACCCGAATTCTGTTCGGTGCCAATGTACCTATAAGTTTAGAAGCCGAAAAATAAGGCTATTAGGTTATGAAGACCGGTTGATCTACTTGATGGTTGGAAACAAGAACTTGGCTCTGGTGGACCACGACGCTGTCTTCAGACTGCAGAAAATAAGTACGTCAAAACCTGGAACCCAATCTTCAGTGCATATGAAGGAGAAGTGATTACAAAGTTTAACAGTTAAAAGCAGAATGGAAACATCAGTCGCAGAACCAGGATAAATGTTTTAACAGGATCATCTGTCATACTCCATGACTTATCGGCTGGAGTTTGCCTAGAGTTTCGTGAAGCTCATCCAACGTGTTCTTTGTGTATTAAGCGCAGCTGATTGTCATATGCAAGTTTGCATGAAAGTTTGCATGAATATTTCTATACAGAAACATGCACACAAACGTTTTCATATAAAATCGCACATACACATACACACGTCTCACGGCTTGCTTAACGTCTGTTAAAAATGTCAAAATCCATAGCACAGTGCAAACAATAATTTTGTACATAAGGTTTCATATATATATATATATATATTACAAGTAGGTATAAGTTACACACACGACAAACCATACATGATAGCACATTGTTTGTACATATTACATATTTGCCTGTATATTCCAAATATATTTGCGTTCTTTTTCTGATCTTCATGGAATTGTGAAACTCTTGCTCTTTTGTTACAACGCCGCTATCATGTTGAAATGTCTGCATCACGTGTCGGATGGGGAGTGGATTATAGTGATTTGCTTTGAAGACCCGCGCATGTTCTGGCAAGTGAGACCATGACTTGTCTGACCCCAGCATCCAGGCTGAAGGAATACATGAATCTTTTACTAAGAGCGATATAAAGATACAGGATAAGATCTTGGCTAGGTCTAGTTTGCCATCACTTCGGTAATGTCATCATTGCTTTTACATAACTTATGAAATACATAGCTCCTGTATTACAGATGCGCACATGCACACACTCTTCACGACTTAGGGATCCTGCAAAAAGAAAAGCAAAGACCCATACGTGAAGATGTGTGCTCTTCTTCATCATGGATTTTAGTGTTATGAGTTTGTTACTGTTGGCGGAACTTATGTTAGTTTGGCCATTGATGCTACTGGCGCATGACAGCCTCGAGTAAACTTGCGAATATACTTTATATATGCTATATACTGTATTTTTGAGTAGACTATCGAATCAAGTGCCTCTTCTTTCCTATGCATGCAGACCTGACCAAGTCTAAATCTAAGCAGTAATTGAAGGAGAGCCCACCACAATGTCGATCACATCAGTCCCTACCGGATTGGAAAATCTGTTGTGTATAACTATTCCTACTGCACGGAAATAGACCATGCTGTTAATCAGCCGCATATCTCTAATAGCGAATCTGACAGAAGATCTTATGGAAGGTTAAAAAAAAACAACAACCTGAAGGCAACTCTATCATACAACAGTATTAGTGCCCCTATTATTCTTGATTATCCTTCGCCGTCACGCATGGCAGCACTTCCTTTCTCAGCTCCAAAAGTAGTCAGGTGCCCATTTCTACAACTGGGTGACTTTGGCGCCTCCAGCCCAATGAACTACCAACCTTCCCCATGAGAGACGAGTGCACCAACCAGAATATATTTCTCTACCAGATTGTAGCAGAAGGGAAGATGGAAATTCGAAATCTTTTTAATAACAAAATGCAGACGAAGGGAAGATAACTGTTAAACCAGAGTTAAGGAACTTTATAATTTGAAAGCCAGGGAAAAAGTTGGCCATTCTCATCTGTTTTCTCAGTCAGTTAACAGACATAACTGACATTAAGCATCACTAACTAAACATCCAGCTCCTTCAGACTTCATCCTTTTAAAAGAAATCTCACTTTTTGTTTATTTGATCAGAATGTTTCCTATTCATTTGTGTAATTAGACATTTTAGGAGTAGAGAAATCAGTGTTCTTTGAAGAAGGTATTTTTGTAAGAAAGAGCATTTAGCCTGTGGACTAAAGCTGCGAGTGTAAATTTGGGATCTGTGTTTATGTATGACGTCTTATCATGTACTGGTTTGTTGTTGTTGCTTCTGCTTTTGTTGTTGATCACTGCAAGATAAACGAAGGTTAAGGTGAAAATACTTTGTAGAAAAAGTAAAGTTTTGTTGCTGGTGTTTTCTGTTGAATGCTGATCCTAATAGTAAGGTTGTAAGTCTGATAGTTATCAGTAAGAGCATGGGGGGTAGCGCAGCTGTCAGAGAGGAGACCCGGTTCGCTATCCTTTCCTAGTCACAATGATTAACATCCACATCAGAGATACATGGTAATGGCCAAAAAAAAGTTATGTGGCGAGAATAAAGACAGGAGGCTATTAGCAGACTTCGTAGTTAAGAAGCCGAGCCTAACTAACTAGGCAGAAGTGAAGTTACTAAATGTTCACTCTCAGGTGGTTCTTGACTGCAAGGAGGGAGGAAAATGACCTGTGTTTCATTCGATGAATTTCAGCTACAAACAATATAAGGAACTACATCAGCTCTTTAGTAACAGCTGCCTGGTCAAATAGTTTCTTCCACACCGTTCGTTGAGCACTTGTTTAGATGTTTTATATAGTGCATCTATTCCATGTTTTTGTTTGTTTGTCATTTAGCTACTGTTTCCTCCATTGTAGCACCTGACAAAGAGGTTGTTTAAAACTGTCCTAGTTATTTATGGATGTCCCCGGAAGTCTTAATTTTCTTATAGCATACCCTGAATATAAAAATCGGCATCGACGCCGCCTCTGAGCAGTGGGTTCGATCCCTTATGACGTCACTCACGAGTGATAAGAAACTCGGTTGCTTCAGATAATGCTATTGCATGAGACCATGCTACCAAGAAGAGCATCAGAGCACGCACATGTCCGTAGTGCGCTCTTATCCTAATACGTTTTGAAATTGTTCAGCGTTTAACTCTCCTGATCAGTCTATCTTCATTGGCCACCAGTTCCTCTCTCTAATATGATTATGTTGTCTGGAGATTGAGGGCAGTTTTATGCTCTTCTGTAATAAAGCATCACTGTTCCCATGACAGTATTGTAGCGAAGAGCATAAGGACAACAAGCATCATGTAAACTAAAACATAAATCTCTGTCTCATGTCTCTTCAGTGCTCAAGACACACGTAGCTGCTTGTAGGAAGATATTTCCTCTTCTTTGGATGTGTCCTGCATTTCCTCTGCTGTACGTCTCCTTGTCTCTTTGGGTCGTCCTATGCCTCTTTTACCCTGTGGAGCCAACAAGAAAGCTGCTCATGGTAAGGACTCGTCTGTCATTTTCGTAATGTGGCCAATCCGTTTCCACATTCTCCTTTCAGTCACTGTCGACAGTGGTGTCATGTTTGTCTCTGTTAATAAGAAATTATTACTTATGGTATTTGGCCAGAACACTCCTTTTATCTTACGTTTACACTTGGTTTGGAAGGCGTCACGTGTATTTGCAGTTGTCTGCGTCATTTTGCAGCGTTCGCTCCCGTATCTTATCTTATATCCCATATCGTAAGACTCATATAACATTGCTTTAGGATATTCTGCATTTGTTTTTATGGCGTCTCTTTTTGGATCTCCAGATATGGTTGAGTGCGGCCCAGGCTTTTGAACTTTTATTATTATGATTATTATTTCTACTTCTTTACTACTGTCTCCATCTGCCGTTATCGTACTATCAAGCTATGTGAATTCAATGACTCCTTCGACTGGCTGATAGTCGCTGTGATTGGCCTACTAATTTCAGGATTTTGTTTCATTATTTTTGTATTCTTTGTGTTCACTCGAAGAAATAAACATCCCATCTTAAAGATAACGAACTGTTTCTACCGTTCTTTCTTGTTTATGTCTGTGCATGTGTCACTGTTTATTGTGGATTTGTTATAATCCATTGTCTGTTCAAGTTATTACTTTATTATGTGGGCCTAGAGATGTACCTTTTTCCTGTTCCCATATGTTCCTATCACCTTAGATTTGAATCTGTTGCAACGCAGTTTTTCATGGATGTCTCGAGTATGTCTACATTTAAACAAAATACCTTATTAGTATGCCGTTTAAAAAACATTACTCAATTTGAAGTTGTATTTATTCGTTGCTGATTGAATCAGCCATGTTTTCTTATGATCGCACTTATCGTAGCACTTTTCACACAAGCATGCTTTCTTTCTTTCATCAGTGGATTTTTCATGCCTTCATACTTTCCTGGGTTTTTTCCCTTTATTTTTCAAATCTACTATTATATTTTAATTGTCGTTCTTTGTAAAGTATTTTTTTTTTCACTTTTGATGGTGCGAAATTTTCAATGTTTTTTTTTTTCGGCAAAAACTGTATATCGTTTTTATAATGCTCATTCTTACCCTGTGAAATATTCTTGCAGTTCCTGAGTTTTATCTTTCTGTATTGAACATTTTATATTTTATATTATAATTTCTAACAGCAGCATCACTTAGAGTAGTGGTTCTTATCCATTCTTGATACTGGAAACCATTTCCGGCCTGAGATTAGCTGTGGACCCCTTAATAAAAATAAAGCACTAAGTAGAAGCCAGTGGAGCCAAGATTTATTTCATCGAGCAAATCCATCTGCTGGTCCGTGAGCTCTGGTGGAAAAACCTTCCGTGAACTCAAGGTTAATAATCATTGTTTCAGGGATTTTAGGTTAGGTTAGTTTTCTTTACTGGAAAACTGTTCTGTCACTTTAGGACCGTCTTTTATACACCTAATAATTGTGTGAAGGTTACTGTACTTTCACTTTAGGACCGTCTTTTACACTCTTAATAATTATGTGAAAATTACTGTACTGTCACTTTAGGACCGTCTTTTACACACCTAATAATTATGTGAAGGTTACTGTACTTTCACTTTAGGACCGTGTTTTAAACACCTAATAATTATGTGAAGGTTACTGTACTTTCACTTTAGGACCGTCTTTTACACTCCTAATGATTATGTGAAAATTACTGTACTTTCACTTTAGGACCGTCTTTTACACTCCTAATAATTATGTGAAAATTACTGTACTTTCACTTTAGGACCGTCTTTTACACACCTAATAATTATGTGAAGGTTACTGTACTTTCACTTTAGGACCGTGTTTTAAACACCTAATAATTATGTGAAGGTTACTGTACTTTCACTTTAGGACCGTCTTTTACACTCCTAATAATTATGTGAAAATTACTGTACTTTCACTTTAGGACCGTCTTTTACACTCCTAATAATTATGTGAAAATTACTGTACTTTCACTTTAGGACCGTCTTTTACACTCCTAATAATTAAGTGAAAATTACTGTACTTTCACTTTAGGACCGTCTTTTACACTCCTAATAATTATGTGAAAATTACTGTACTTTCACTTTAGGACCGTCTTTTAGACTCCTAATAATTATGTGAAAATTACTGTACTTTCACTTTAGGACCGTCTTTTAGACTCCTAATAATTAAGTGAAAATTACTGTACTTTCACTTTAGGACCGTCTTTTACACTCCGAATAATTAAGTGAAAATTACTGTACTTTCACTTTAGGACCGTCTTTTACACTCCTAATAATTAAGTGAAAATTAACAAAAATGGAACGAACGAACGAATGAACGTTATCTTCAAAGGGTGAAGAACCGGGTACGCAGGCCCGTCCAACATTCTGTCTTTTACCATACACTCTTCACTGTAGCGGGAGAGAGAGAATGTTTTTGGAAGCATTCTCCTGTATTTTTAAAGTTTTTCACAATTTGAATAATGTGCTCATTCGAACTAAATGCCCGGGATCTGCCACAGCCGTAATCGCCCCGTCGAAGTCTCGCAGAGTATTCACTGAATGCGCATCTGCAGCTTTGTCCGGGTCGTTAAATTTGCTGCTGTTAACTCTCTTGTTGCCCTGATGTCTGAGTGTTTCTATTAGCACTTCATTAGACATGAAGGGAAGAAGGGCGAGTGTTAGCCTAGGAATGGCAGAGCTTGCCTGGGGGTAAACAGCCAACAGGTGTACGGCGAAGATGGGTTCTTGTGGTGCGCCAGATCTGTGCTTCCACGATTCCACTGCATGAAGTGTTCATCCTGCCTAGAAAAGTTGAAATCCTGGTGGAGGTGATTCGGTGTTAATCTTCTTCCATGTTAGTTAGGTTCTATACTTTTGGAAAGTGTTTGAAAAAGTCTTCATGTTTATACTTTTTTGACATGTTGAAATATACAAGGGCAAAGGGGGAAAAAAATATACCCGAATATAAAGGGACGTAACCAATGAAAAATATATGAAAAGAGTCGAGGGCGAGTCAGTCTTTTTATATATTTCTCAAAGGTTTCATCTCTTGATTTGCAGTTATTTCCAAAAATATTGCACTCATATGTATCTTTCTGTACGTATCTATATGTATCTTTCTCCTCACTAGAGGAGAGAATGAGATGTTGAGAGACAAGTAACTGACTGGTCAATAAATACGCCTGGCGAACGAAGAGTCTCGACTTTCAGTCCTACATGTAGTGTCATTTCTTTCACCAGTGAGTCTCCATATGCGTATCTTAAACTTCTTTTGTTTCCCCATATTACATAGACCTGGCATAATCCCCAGACAACAGAGACCACTCGTATTAAAAGAGTATTTGAAAAGTACGCCTACTTAAATAGACTTTATAAGATTCAGAAGTCATATTTTAAGGATAAAAGCTTTATAAAAGCTTTGGATGTTTTGGAAATTTCATTTCATTTTGTTTTATGGTATTTCCCATAAAACATTGCCAAAGATTGATTAGAAAAGCCAAGTTTTCTGTTCCAGTCGTGCATCAAAGGATAAGTGTTTGAGTTTACAAAAATTGTTATAAATTGTGTAGAGCAAGTAGTCTATTTAAGTTAAATATTAGTGTATGAATGAACATTTCCTTTATGAATGTCACAAAACAGTTGGAACGTATAGTACAGTATGTACAAAATTGAGCCAGAAAAAGTCATCAAATGAAACTCCTTTGAAAAATTATACAAAGGAAAAAGAAGAGGTTAATATTAGGACAATAATGAATAAAAAGTACAGCAATATTCCAGCAGCAGCTGTGATTGTTTTTTGCAGGCTGCGAATTACGTGAAGTATTTTTCGCATTAAAAAAAAAAGCATTGAACGTACGTGCCGTCATTATTGTCGACTTTGATTATGTTGTAGAGAGCTGCTGAAGAGCATCTTCAAAAAAAAAAAAAAAGCTGCAGTTTGATTGCCATCTCGTAAAATATTCTAATAGACCAGTTATTAAGCAAATTCCCGCACATGCTGTGAAAGCCAGTTGCAGGCACTTAGCATCTTTTTGTACTTGCTTTTTTAGCTTAGGAAAACGGCATTAGGCAGTTACGTAAACAACCGGTTAGGCTATTACAGTCAATAGAAAAGTATGGTTAGAAATGAAAGTTTAATGTTAAAAACTAACCAGATAAGAAGAGATGGGTAGTAAGGATTCGTTCGTTCATTAATTCATTCATCTTTCCGAGCCCTTGCGGTTCTTTGTGGCAGACAATGTCTCCATTCCTCTCAGTCTTTCCCCCACCATGTGACCACTCTGAGGGTTAGTAAGTCAAGAAATATTTCTTGGAAACTGTATGACGTAACCATTTATATATCCTGCAGTAGCACAGCTGTGGTCAGACAGAAATAAATAGCGGAGAATAAATATGAATAATCACATTGTGTTTCTCTTTGTACGTCGCATTCACTATATGTATAAAACGAGCTTATTTATGCTACATTTTCACAGTTTAAGATATAGGATTTATTGGGGCAAAATTCTCGTTGTTTAAATAGACCAACTCTACTCTCCTGGTTTAAATACAGTAACTCTACTCTCCTGGTTTAAATACAGTAACTCTACTCTCCTGGTTTAAATACAGCAACTCTACTCTCCTGGTTTAAATACAGCAACTCTACTCTCTTGGTTTAAATACAGCAACTCTACTCGCCTGGTTTAAATACAGTAACTCTACTCTCCTGGTTTAAATAAAGCAAATCTACTCTCCTGGTTTAAATACAGCAACTCTACTCTCCTGGTTTAAATACAGCAACTCTACTCGTCTGGTTTAAATACAGCAACTCTACTCGCCTGGTTTAAATACAGTAACTCTACTCTCCTGGTTTAAATACAGCAACTCTACTCTCTTGGTTTAAATACAGCAACTCTACTCTCCTGGTTTAAATACAGTAACTCTACTCTCCTGGTTTAAATACAGCAACTCTACTCTCTTGGTTTAAATACAGCAACTCTACTCTCCTGGTTTAAATACAGTAACTCTACTCTCCTGGTTTAAATACAGCAACTCTACTCTCCTGGTTTAAATACAGCAACTCTACTCTCCTGGTTTAAATACAGCAACTCTACTCTCTTGGTTTAAATACAGCAACTCTACTCTCCTGGTTTAAATACAGTAACTCTACTCTCCTGGTTTAAATACAGCAACTCTACTCTCCTGGTTTAAATACAGCAACTCTACTCTCTTGGTTTAAATAGAGCAGTTCTAAGTAGGACCGCGAGGGGTCTGAAACAATGTTCCCTCACAACAGCGCGGCCGTGCACACAGAAGAATTTTGTCGCACAGGAAAATTTATGCGCTGATCAAATAAATCTAAAATTGCTGCTTTTAAGTTTCTTTGTTAGTTTGCGGTATAATAACGCTGAAGAAAAATGTGATAGTTACATGAGTTTGCTTTCCTGATTCCTTTTGTTTCTCTATGAGAACTTTAAAATGTACTTTCTCATTCGATATTGCGACGCACATTTGCATAGAAATGTGAACATATTTGCACACGAGTTTAAAATTTGCACACGAACCGCAAGACCTTAGAGGGAAAATTGGTCTGAAATAGGGTCGCTAGAGATATTATTAAAAGAAAAAAAAAAGAAAACAACGAGGAATGATAAGTTAAAAAAAAAAACAGACAGGATTGTAGAGAAACCCTACTTATTTACGATTTCAAACCTAAATAAAGAAAAGTAGCAAAACAGATACACTTGCTACTATTCATTGAAATAAATGATGTTGAATTTCAGTATTAAAAAATATATCATGGGTACATGTTTTTGTTCATAAGTGTTCAACCATTGTAGTTTTAGGGCCTCACGCGGGAGCTGCTGATACGGGGAATACATTTAGTAACGTTTGTGCCCAAATTTTCGTTAACCAGTCGGCAGACCAGAACATGACGTGGTCAGTATTACTGAAGTCGCTGCTCTTTCCACATCATCGGGATGAGCCAGGTACTTATTTTCACAGCTGGGTTGACCGGGGCGCCACTTGTCAGAATCGAACCGCCAACCATTTCCATAGGAGACGAGTGTACCTATCACTTCGCGGCTCACCCACTAGTGTATGTATGTTTATGGAGAAACGTATAATATGCTTTCATAATCCTCATGCATGTATACATATATACGGGGTGCAAGCGGGCTAATATTTCTTTATATTCTCCTATGCTTTCTAAACTGGCACTCCCCGAAGCTTCTCGATTTGTAGTGGAAGTAAAGCTATCTGAGCACGATGTTTGCACGTAGTCCTTATTTTGTCCTCACCCGCGCTTGTAAAAAAACGCACGTTAGCACCATTTACAATAAATGGGCAGCCAAAAGTGCAGCAGGAGAACGTTAATCACCGGGGCCCGTACACAGCAGAAAGTAAACTAAAAAGCCACTTGGCTGACCCCCAAATTTCTCGCAACGGCCAGGAGAGTTCTGTTTATGCGGGTCTGTTTCTAATTTTTCACTTCTTTATTTTTTCTTTTTTTTCTTTTTTTTTTCACCTCAGAGAGGAGGTCATCGCTCCTTCTTCTGGTATGCCTTCTTCTACGATCTCTCTGGTTCTTAGCAGCCGGTGCTGTGATGATGTCGAAGAACAAGCGTTACGGTGAGAATTTGTTTAAGGTCTTGGCTGAAACGTATGGAGGAGCAAATTATGTTTCCCCTGTTGTAAACTAAGATGGGTTGTAGTTATTATTGTACCGGATAAATTATTTTAAAAACTGAAATGCACTTTGCAACACAGCAATATATGCACTTCTACAGGATGAAAGGATGTGTGCGTATATGTAAGGCATCGTTTGTAACATTTCACATCATCATGTGATGTTTCTTTGAGGATATCTCACTGTACCGAATGCATTTCTAGTTATAGATATGTACTGGTCAAAAGAGTCACACCCAGATTTTATGTAATGTTAACAACTGCGTGTAACATTAGTTGATAATGTTAACAGATACTGCCTGTTAACTAGAAGGTCATACACACTGAAGTCACTTTGAACATTATAATGCATACACTATATTCACTGAGCTGCATAGGACAGTGTCTTTCTTTCACATGCAAAACTCATCAGAGTAATAATTAGAAATCAGTAATTTGTGAAGAAAAAAAAACACATTAGAAGAAAGCAGATTTTTAAAAGTGATTTCCTCTAGTGTTCAGCTCTGTGTGCGGATCCCACTTCATTTGAATTATTCTTGCTGTCCAACATGTAAATGAAATGAGGAAGGCGTCTCCCACCTCTCTCTCTCTCTCTCTCTCTCTCTCTCTCTCTCCCCTTCTTCTCCTCCTTCCAAAGCTAATAAAATTCTTGGATGGCCAGGGTATCAATCTAACCAAAGCCCTATATAACCTATGTGATGCTTCTTGCAACAGGCTGATGTTATCAGTTCCTCAGACAGGTATCGTGCCCCGCCTGTAGTATTCTTCATGAAGGTGAAAACAATTACTATGTAAGGGATAGCTGTTAGGCTAACGTTCAACCATTGAGGCGTAAAGTGTTTCAACCAGGAGGCACCCGGGAATAGCCGATCAGAAGTTCGATCTTCATCTTGCAGAAAGTAGAAGCTGTTCAGAAGGAAACTAATGTACTCACTGTTGAGCGCTCGGTTGAAGTGAACTAAGTGTTAATATCGTGCATACGCAGTATCACACACACAGAGAAACATTATCACTTTGTATATTGTTCAGCGTGGCAGTTGATCTGTACCGTTTACATAATCTTTGAAATGTCCAGTAACTAGCAAGAGTTGTGTTGAATCATGTGTTGTGTGTTCTCATAGAGGTGCATTTGCCTGCAGATCATGCCAAGACTTCTCTGTTAAAGAAGAGCTATGTAATGCATTTATTTGTAAAATAGCCCGAAAATGCTGAGGATGACATGTCATCATTACAACACCGCAATGTACGAAGTCAAGACTTTGGTCTTTATGAATTTCTAGTAAACAGACAGTATCTCTTGGCATTACCTACTAATGTACTGTTAACTGATGTTACACGCAGTTGTTAACACTACATAAAATTTGGATGTGACTGTTGGTCAGTACACATCTATAACCAAATTTACGCGCGGTACAGTGAAAATATGACTGTATCAGAGAAATATCACATGATGATTAAAAATGCTACAAATGGTGCCTTACATATACATACAAATCCTTTCACCTTGTAAATCGTGTATGTATTGTCGTGTTGCACAAAATCTTTCCATTAAAAAATATTTTGTATGGTACCATAATAACTACAGCCCGTCTTAGCTTCCAACAGGGAAACATGACTTCTCTCTCTTGCAAGTTTCATCCCAGGTCCTAAATAGATTCTTTCATCTTAACACACTTGTTCTTCGGCATCATCACAACATCCTCTGTTGAAGACCAGAGAGATCGCAGAAGAAGGTATACCAGAAGAAGAAGTGATGATCTCTAAGAAGTGAAAGAAAAAAAATAAAGAAGTGAAAAATTAGAAACAGACCCGCATAAACAGAACTCTCTTGGCCGTTGCGAGAAATTTGGGGGTCAGCCAAGTGGCTTTTTAGTTTACTTTCTGCTGTGTACGGGCCCGGTGATTAACGTTCTCCTGCTGCACTTTGGGCTGCCCATATTTATAGCTTTAAGAGTTTTCTTCAAGCAGTTCCGTATTGCCATTCTGCCTTTGGTATGTCGTACTCTATCCATCAAAATATTCCTCGTGTGAGCTTGAAATAATGACTCATTTTATTTTCAAGGACGGTTGTGGTTACCTGGTTTTGGTGAGCGTGTGATTATCCATACCATTCATATTTAAAGAAAATATTTTTTAAAAAAATCTTTAGTCATCTCTTGTCTTTGGTCAGCAATATTTTTACAGACCAGTTTTGGCTTTACTATCTTGTATGAGTAGCAAAGTGGATGGAGTATTCAGATCTCATAGCTAAAGTCCGTTGTTTGATTATGGTTGGAGATCAGCATAATCTTGCTGATTATTTCATCAATAGCTCTCGCTGTGAATACCACCAGTATTCACTCTGTGCGCTACACTATACTACCAACAGTATTCACTATTTGCGCTACGCTATACTACCAGCAGTATCTTGATCATTCTAAGTAACTAGAAACTCTACAATGAAGATCGCATAGACGGCGCCACCGAAGCCTTGATCATATTCTGTGTGATAATTATGACAGTCCTGAAAGCTGACTTTTCGCGGTAACCCCTTACGATTAACCCATAACGCCTGAATGAACGCGAGTATGAGCTGTGTTGTATTGGATACGAGTACAGAGCGGACAAACAGGAGTATTCCAGCTCATTTTACATAATAAAAGCGAGAGTTTCTAGTGGCCGTCTTGCTGAAAATGAATACAGTCATCCCTACTGTAGAAGTGGGAAGGGAAGGCAATCAAGAGTGATTTTCCCGACTCAGAATAAACTTAACCTATGCTTTATTTCAAGGGAATGTTTTTCTTTTTTTTTTTCCCAATGAATGTAAAAAGGTAGCGTTAAAAGGAAACAGATTTAACAAATGAAACTGTAAATTTTGATTCATCAGCAGAAATGTACTTTGTCAAAATTCGGTATGAAGGGGTTAACAGTATCACTTGCTTTGTCTCTTGAATGCTCCAGACGCGGTGCAAAGATGTCCGTGGTAACGCTGTTGCTGGCAAGCTAAGATCATACTTCATTTCTCGCAATATATAAACAAGGACAAAAGTAGGAACATCTTTATTAATTAACGTATTCACAGTTATGACGTTTCGGTGTGAACTTTAATCATGCTCTTATTTGATCTTATGATTAAGGTTCGCACCGAAACGTCACAACTGTGTACTCATTAATTAATAAAGCTGTTCCTACTTTTTTTCCTAGTTTATACATTTACTTATCACACCTTTACTGCAGCGGCTTCGTGTATAGTTATATACTTAGGTTATACACTAATTATTCATTTCTCACAGTGTCACAAGAGCCTGGCGAAAGAGGTAAACCTCCTTATGGCCTGAAACGTGTTGGAGGTGAGAAGTCTAGCAGCTCGATGAGATGGCGTTGATTAGTTTTTGCTGTAGAAACCCCGAGAAAAGCACAGCTGTTATTATCGTACAAGAATATATAGTACGTCGTCACTGTCTTCATTACCAGGTCACAGACACTTTAGAACAACACGAACACCAAAACTTACTAAAAAGAGTTCTCTCAGGCAGAGAAGAATGCGCCCGAGACCATGGGCAAGATAGAACATTGCGTGTATGTATGCAGCCAAATAAGCAAGTCATAGTGTTATAATGCGTCGTGTAGTTTGATTGGAGAAGACTAACCAATCATACGAAGTCTACTAACAAGCCATTCCACCTTAAAAATCTAGCCGAGGCCAACAAAAACAATAACTTAGCCTGGAGGCGACGTGTTAATAGGGAAACTCTTCAGCGTTCTTGTTCTTACTTGCTCAGAATCATACAAAGTAGGTTAAAAACTGCTTTAAAAATAACCCATATTTCAGAACTCATTCATTCATTTGCTTGTCCCTTGCGGAACTCTGCCTCCCTAACAGCACTCCTGTAGGCCTCTCGGTTGTGAGCAAGATGGCCTGCTGCTGATGCATCCATTTGCAGATCCCCAACGATGTCTTGCAGCCATCTTCGCTTTGGTCTTCCTCTCTTTCTTTTTCCCATTATGTACCCTTCCAAGACGGTCTTCTCTAGATTATCATGACGTTTAATGTGTCCAAAATATTTCAGTTTTCTATCTTTGATCCTCTTTACTAGCCAGCTTTCTTCAGTATTAAGTTCTTGTAGTATATATATATATATTTGTTCTTATTTGTGTCCATGATATATAAAAAACTCTTCTGTAGCATTTACATTCAAGGGCATTTATGTGTTTCTCAGCTGTTTTGTTAAGTGTCCGGGTCTCACAGGCATATATTGCGATGGGAAAGATGCATGCCCTTAAAAATCTTATTTTTGTAGTTATGTCTGTTCCTCTCCACAGATTCTTTAGTTGTTTTACTTTCTAAAGAGCGATAGATGTCCTCCTTTTAATTTCCCTCATTGTATCTTCATTATTAGTTAGTAGTGATCCAAGATATTAAAAACTCTCCACTTCTTCCAGTTTTTCCTCATTGATAAATATTTCAGCTGCCTTATTTGTTTTTTCAGTTGTCATCAATTTATTTTCTTCGCATTAAGATAGAGGTTTTGCTCTTCGCTGTTCTTACAGACTGACATAATTAGTTTTTCCATTCCTTTTTGTGTTGTGGACAGTAATACTGTGTTATCAGAATATCTAATCGCTGGTATTTCATAACTTCCAATTGTTATGGTATCGTAATATTCTTTGTCTACATATTCTCTAACATTCCTCATTATATTTTCAGTATACAAGTTTTAAATAAGTAAGGCGACAATATGCACCCAGACGGACCCCTTGATTTATGTCAAACCAACTTGTTGTTTCACCATTTATTCTTAATGCTGCTTGCTGGTCTAGATACAACAGTGGTGTTAATTGTATCAAATGTGTTGGAAATCCTATTTTTTCCCTTATTTCCCACAGTTTCTGGTGTTGTACACAATCAAATGCCTTATAGTAGTCTATAAAGGATAAATATAGATTCACATTAAACTCCCTGCATTTCTCTGTTATTAATCATGTATTGAATATATGATCTGTTGATCCTCTTCCTTGCCTGAAACTAGCTTGGACCATATTGACTTCTTCTTCTATTTTCTTACGAAGTCTACCCATTATGATTCTTAACAGAATTTTACTGGCATGACTAATCAGGGCAACAGTTCTGTAGTTTGTCCATAATTTCAGGTTACCCTTTTTTGGCAGTGGTATGAATACAGTTCTTTTCCATTCTTTTGACCATATACCCGAATGCCATATCTTTTTACATAGTGCATGATAGATTTCAGAACTACTTACGCTAAAAAAACCGAACAACCATGTAAGACATCAAATGTCATGCTTTTAGCGCGCAACCACAGGAAGATCCATCACATACGTGGCCCTGAGATTGTTCTATTTGCTCCTATGTGCTTTTTTTTTTTCTCTTTTTTTTTCTTTCTAACCTTTAAGCGTCCTTCCACGCACTGAAACAAATACTCTAATTTGTTTGTTTGTTCTGTTATTTAGAACACGCAGGGTTTTTTTTTTTAAAGATTGGCACGCATTTAGCGCGTAGGAACTGATTTTCTGAGCACAAATTAAAGAGATTAGACATTTGAAACAACCTGTCACAAGCCTTTAAAAGAAAACAGGTTATCAGGGTACAAAGCTAACAAGATTCTGGCCAGATATACTCTGAGCTTTGTTGCCAAAGTGAATGGTTTTTTTTTTCTTTTAAAGTGACGTAGATTCAGGGAGAAAGAAATAATTTTTTAAAAATGTTCTAAGGTATGCAATTTCTGCATAAGACTGAGCCAGGTTTTCTAATATTGCCTCGTTTTGCCGCCTGGATATTCTGGATCATCTATCTCGTACGCTTATTTATGTCCCGGCATTATGAAAGAACCCATATTCAGAGATGGATACATGGGTGGATGGAAGGTAGGAAGGAAGGAATGGTTGGATACGTTTTTAAATAGTGATAATATCTATTTTTAATTAGATGGGTTCAGATTGATAGACAGATACACAGCTTAGCACAAATTAAACTTCATTTTGTTATCACGTCGGTTTATGTAAGTAAACGATAACACTGTATATGGATGCTGTCCTTTTAAAGGGGCTAGCAGCGCTTCTAGAATAAAACAGATCGTGACCCGTGTGTACTAGAAACTCATATAAGGCAAACGAGAGCAATTTTTTTCGGTAAAGAAGTAGAATTCATCGCTCTTCCAGTAAGATTATGTATACTTATGAAGATAACCTTTGGATCTGCTGATAATATTATTGAAGAGAGCAGTAAAACAGGCCCAAACAGCAACAGGACAGAAACAATGGTAATATTGAGGAGAATAAATATACCAAAGTGCAGTATCCGTTCAAACGGAAAGACACCGACACATTAAATAAGTTCAGTTTTACCTTGGAACAGTTGCGTTTGTCTGACTGAGTGCTTAGGCGTTCTGTCTACTAATTTGGTGGTACTGGCTTCAAGTTCCAGCAGTGGGGACTTTTTTTTCTGGTGCCATCGCACCAAAAAGGCCCTGGGGTCCACCTAGTCTCTAAAAATGGGTACCAGTGAAACATGGGAAGGTAAACACGGCCATGCGTGGTACTGCCCACATCACATTTCAGTGTTCCGAAGGTCTTGGAAATACGGGCCAAAACAAAGTATCCCCAATATGCCTTGACGGCATGGAAACATTGGTTTTAACTTTTTACCTTGGAACAACAGCACCTGATGGCAAGTGCACAAATGAAATATAATTACTGATAGGTACGGTAGCTTTTTTATCACGTGAAAAAGATACCAACAAATAAGAAAATGTCCCTAAAAATGAGGAAAAGACTATTATGTCTCTCTGTCTCTCTCTCTCTCTCTCTCTCTCTCTCTCTCTCTCTCTCACACACACACACACACGGAGCCAGTATTGCTGTATGATTGTGAAACTTGGACATTCAGTGAAAAGATGACAAAAGAAGCTGGAAGCAACAGAGATGTGCTTTTGGAGAAAGATGTAACAAGCAGAAAAAACAAACGAAGAGATCGTGCACAAGATGGAGAAGCATGATCTCCAACGCTATACAGTACGGCACATAATAATAATAATAATAATTATTATTATTTTTATCAGCTGAGGAATAGTTCCTCGAACACTTTGTTGATGCCAAGCCGTGAAGTCAAGAATGAAAGCATTTCATAAGGAAAATGGTAAAATGCAAACTGTAGAAAAGTTAAGATGTCAGATTCGAATAAATAACAATCAGTTGCAATTTTTTTTTCCTCAGTGTGTGTTTTTTAAGTAAACATATGTTATATGATCTGTCTTTTCCAGGCAAACTTAGACTTGTACAGGTAAATCAAGCGAATGGATGATAAATGCCGAAGAAGTTAAATGATAAACATCAAAACTGGTTATTTAATCTAAAGTACTACGGGAAAGAATGAAAGTAGCCCCTACATAATGTGAGAAATTAGATAACAATAAGACTAGGTCACAGTAAAGCGATATGCTATCGTGTTGTAACCATAGTAGCATTTTCGACATTTACTCTCTTCAGACTCGGTTCATCACATGCACTGCCAAGTCATGCCCCCCCCCCCCCACCCCCCGAGATATGTACAAAGCACTTTAAGATGTGAGAGAAACAGTAACAAGAGTGACCGTGAGACGATCCACGAACGCCAGTCGTCATTATGTGCGCTACACTATACTGCCAGCAATATTCACTATGTGCGCTACACTATACTACCATCAGTATTCACTATGTGCGCTACACTATACTATCTGTAATATTCACTATGTGCGCTACACTATACTACCATCAGTATTCACTATGTGCGCTACACTATACTACCTGTAATATTCACTATGTGCGCTACACTATACTACCATCAGTATTCACTATGTGCGCTACACTATACTACCAGCAATATTCACTCTGTGCGCTACACTATGAGCAGTATTCACTATGTGCGCTAAAATATACTATCGGCAGTATTCACTCTATGCGCTACACTATACTGCCAGCAATATTCACTCTGGACGCTACACTATACTACCAGCAGTATTCACTCTGTGCGCTACACTACACTATCAGCAGTATTCACTCTGTGCGCTAGACTAATACTACTAGCAGTATTCACTCTGTGCGTTACACTATACTACCAGCAGTATTCACTCTGTGCGCTACACTACACTATCACCAGTATTCACTCTGTGCGCTACACTATACTACCAGCAGTATTTACTCTGTGCGCTACACTACACTATCACCAGTATTCACTCTGTGCTCTACACTATACTACCAGCAGTATTCACTCTGTGCGCTACACTATACTACCACCGGTTTCACTCTGTGCTCTACACTATACTACCAGCAGTATTCACTCTGTGCACTACACTATACTACCAGCAGTATTCACTCTGGGCGCTACACTGTACTACCAGCGGTTTCACTCTGTGCTCTACACTATACTACCAGCAGTATTCACTCTGTGCACTACACTATACTACCAGCAGTATTCACTCTGTGCACTACACTATACTACCAGCAGTATTCACTCTGTGCACTACACTATACTACCAGCAGTATTCACTCTGGGCGCTACACTGTACTACCAGCAATATTCACTCTGTGCGCTGCACTATACTACTGGCAGTATCCTGATCATTCTAAGTAACTAGAAACTGTACAATGAAGATCGCATAGACGGCGCCGCCGAAGCCTTGATCATATTCTGTGTGATAATTATGACAGTCCTAAAAGCTGACTTTTCCCAGTAACCCCTTACGGTTTATGAACGCGGGAATGAGCTGTGTTGTATTGGATATGAGTAATAGAGCTGATAAACGGGT
This sequence comes from Achatina immaculata, assembly GCA_009760885.1. Classification (NCBI taxonomy): domain Eukaryota; kingdom Metazoa; phylum Mollusca; class Gastropoda; order Stylommatophora; family Achatinidae; genus Lissachatina; species Lissachatina immaculata. Next base: position 60,678,685 of record CM019691.1, on the reverse strand, counting down.
ATATTCCAGCTCATTTTACATGATAAAAACGAGAGTTTCTAGTGGCCGTGTTGCTGAAACAGTGAATTAATGACTTTTAGTCTAACATGTTTGTTTCATAGTTTTATTTCCAGCCACGTTTTACATTGCGGATTCAACCTGTTTGAAATCTGTAGAGATCTGCATTCTTCTTCCTCCAAAAAATCGGACTTTCATGTCCCTCACTTTTATCTAAACAGGACTTTCTCATATTTCCTCTGTAACTTGCAGGCTTTCAAAGAGGATAGGGCAAGATGAGAGAGAGCGCAGTGATTATAGGATCTCAAAGATAAACAGTACGTGATGGGAAAATGCCACTACTCGAGAATAGTTGGTAGACCTCAAGCCCTAATTAAGCTGGTTAGTTAATAATGCACACACTCACTCACACATACACACACCCCTATGACTGGATGCAACTGTTGATCCTGAGTGTTTATTCACCTGGAAGACCAGGATGTGGGCGTGGGATTCGCTGCCATAGAAACACAGCGATGTTTTGTGTGGCGCAGGTGTAGGACGTCTTCAGTTCCACATTAAACAACTATTTTTTCCCCCGTTAATCTTCTGCAAACGATGCTGACGGGCCTTGGATTTTATAATGTAAATCATATCTGCTGGTTTTCTAGCTCCATTGTCTCGTGAATGTTATTGTGAATGCTAAAGAAAGATATTCTTTAACATGTCTGAAGCTTGCCACCTACTTCTGTTATCCAATTAATGGAGACGTGAAGTCTGTACCTTGCGGTACAAATGTTTTTTTTTAAAAAAATGTTTGTGGCGAAGCGTGCGAATCAGATTAGTAGGATAAGCTATGAAAGAAGTTAATCGTGAATACGATGCTCGGCATCTTCGGCATACAGCTACCACCCATTCTGCTTCAAACCCGTCTTCAGAGAGAAAGAGGCCTTGTTTCTCTAAGTCACAGACTGCACGGCCATCCTTGCCACAGAAGTATAGCTTGTCAACAGACCTGTGATGCCCCAGCTTGAGCACTGGTGTCTCTGTCGATTCATCCTTGGAACAGAGGAGAACGTGCAGAGAGGTCTTCTTCTTGAGTCCCGTTCACGAAGTAAAGGAAATCGCCCCATGATTGTCCACTATCATGGCTGTATTAAAAACCTTACAGCACAACACCAGCTAGGAAGAACTTACATAGTACAGGAACCATTGCAACAACATCCATCTGAATGAAGCTGATAAAGACAATGAGCCGGTTTTGGTAGAGAGATTTCAAGTCATATATCAATATCTGTCTTTTTTTTTCTGAAAATCTCGCTGGACTGTAAGTCACAATATTCCACATGTTTCAGTTTGCTGCAGACCAATATAAGAATACAGTGTTGAACAACAAGAAATAGAGTTGTATCGCAAATGTTAGGCTAGTTTCAAGATACCATTTACGGTGTGATTTTATACAAAATGTCTGAATCATTCGGAACAAATTGTAAGAATTTAATGAGAACTTAATTGACTTTGAACAAATTGTAATAACTTGATGAGAACCTGATTGGTTCGGAACAAATTATAAGAATTTAATGAGAATTTGATTGGTTCGAAACAAATTGTAATAAATGATTGATTCGGAACAAATTATAATAACTTAAAGAGATTCTGATTGATTCGGACCAGTTTATAATAACTTAACGAGAATTTGATTGATTCAAATTAAATTATCAGAACTTAATGAGAACGGAAATGTTCTAATTATTGAAAACAATGTGTGTGTTTTTTGCGTTTGTACGTGCCAACCTGTGACAGCAAGGGAAGCAAGCCACGCAGTTCACAAGATCAACGAAACCTATTCTCAGCCCATAGCAGTATTCTAGACATTTACCTTATTCAGACTCGGTCCATCACCTCCACTGTCAAGTCATGACCCCCGCCCCTGAAACCCCCCCCCCCCCTCCTCCCCCTCCTCCCGAGATATGAACTTTCTTACTTTTCCTCTGCTTCTCTAACACAGTCCATGAAACGAAGAATTGTCTGAAGTGTGACACAAGATCGCATCTTGCTTGCTTAATTATTCTGCCACGTAAAGCTTGTATTGAAAGTATCAGTTTAAACTGTTTAGATTTTCTGTTCCCACGGGTTATAGGTCACGCTGAACCCCCCAACAGGAAGCATTCCCCACTGTTTTATGCGTCTGTCAACTATTGATGCTTGTCTTTACTCGCCCAGTTACTATCAGCGGTCGTACGCGTGTGCTGTATGAGTTGAGATCTTGACTGGGATTGCCAAGTCCGGGAGAGGAATCCAGATGTTGTATTTTACTCAGAATAGTTGTTCTCTGCATACTTCAGAGGACGCGAAATGAGGGCTGAGATGACAAAAGATTGGAAAGAGAGCAGCAGATGTGGAGCTTCAGGTCACAAAACGCTGCCGGACCATGATACAGAAACTAGCCAAGAACCAAGCGAAGTGGAGAGAGCCAGCTGTCGTCCTGCAAAATGGCGCAAAATAAAGTGGAAATACTGGATGATGATGCAGTTCATTAGTGTGGTAGAGCATAATTAAAGACGTTAGAAGCGTAGCGCATAAATACCCCCCCCCCCCTCCCATGGTACCTGTTTTGCTTTTTCTCTAAGGTACGCGCGTTAACAGTCTAGAACTCCGAAAAGCGAGTGTCGGACCCACCATTTTACATACGTTTCAAACCAGTAAAATAGTGCAGGAATTAGTTTGACATACAGTTTATATTTGTCTTTTCAGACACCACTAGTTCTGATACCGCTGCTGTGTTCTACATGTACTTGCAATTAGTTCAGTATTTCGACAGAGTGACAGGGACACAGCGCTGGCTAAATTGACTTCGTTATCCCGAAATGATCGCTGTGTTTTCATCGCCAGTTAAGTTTGACGTCCATCGTTTGCGACATCATACTTAAGACTCGTGTTACCAGATCCCAGAAAATGTTTTCAAAGAACACACAAACGTTAGCCGCGGACGAGCAGTAGGTCGGAGCGCTGTGTTGAACTTGGGCACGACCATGCGCAATATAAGTCCTTTAAAATGTTGTGTTTTGCGTCAAAAAAATATTATTATTAACGCTATTTGAAAAGACGAGACGAGTAAATTCAAATATTAAAAAAAATTTTTTTCTGTTGTCACATCATACCTCTTATTGTGTTTTGTTAAAACGCAAGGCGAAATTGCCGATTAGTCCTGTCTGTTTACGGTGCTAAGAACAATTTTTTCAGCTCTTCATTTGTATTATTTTTCACATAAAAACAATGCTTATCTTGGTTTCGTGTGTGTATATATAAATAGAAAGAATGAATATCTCCTGTTTTTCTTATTGTACATAAAACTGCAGATATCCATTACTCACAACGTTGTCAGGTTCGTACAGCATCTAATACTGTGTTCTAGCGTATCTTGAACATGTGTAATACTCATAGAGTTTCAATCAATTTCATGACTTCGTTTGTTTACTGCTGTTACAGCACTTCATATTTGTTGTTTACTGCTGTTACAGCACTTCACATTTGTTGTTTGCCGCTGTTACAGCACTTCATATGTGTTGCTTACTGCTGTTACAGTATTTCATATTTGTTGTTTACTGCTGTTACAGCTCTTCACATTTGTTGTTTGCCGCTGTTACAGCACTTCATATGTGTTGCTTACTGCTGTTACAGTATTTCATATTTGTTGTTTACTGCTGTTACAGCACTTCACATTTGTTGTTTGCCGCTGTTACAGCACTTCATATGTGTTGCTTACTGCTGTTACAGTATTTCATATTTGTTGTTTACTGCCTTAAGTAAGACCGTCATAAACTTTTAACTGTGGTTGGCAGTTGAGATCTTTTGTCTTGAAATAATCACAGCAAGAGAAGCTGATGAGAAAAAGATTTTAAAAAAGATAAAGAAACATGGGAAAAAAACCGAAGCTCCGGACAAATGGCTGTGGGTGGATGCTTTTTGTAGCCCCAGGCCTCTTAAACCACGACAAAGGCTTTTAAAATCAGAGCTGTTAGCTCAGAAACAAAACTAATGAAACCAAGTGTCTTGGGGAATTCTAAAGTGCTCTATTTTACCTCCAGTATCTCGGTTACCATATTTTGAAAATCACTGATATAGAAGTCATAGATGGTTTATATATGTTGAGCAAGAGAAGTCATGTTGGACTCATGTTTGGAAATTCCTTGACCTTTTGGTAGCATAGACCTGGAATTGGAAACCCATTGACCTTTTAGTAAAGCAGTTCCGGAAGCCAGTGTGGGCGATGTTGCACAGAATACAGCTGAGATCCCACAGGCTTCGTCTCTTATTGTTGAGGCTCATGTTTACCCTGGGCGCCATGCGCGGTCGGTCATCCTAACACCAACTAAACTTTAAGCTTACAGTATTTCTCTGATTGACTTAGATCAGTGTTTCTCAGGCTTGTTCGGGGTGCCGCCTCATTTTCTCTGCAGCCACATCGTCAACGTCCCCTCCCCCCACCCACCCACCATGTACTACTGCCACAGTGGTCGTCTATTAAACTGTTATATGCATTACACAACTAAAACTTCAGCCAGCAGTGCAGTTTATTTAACGATGTGAAATCTTACATTTATAAATCATCTACTGCTTATTTTCTCAACTCTTATTGTGATGGATGAGTTTCATGTAGAAACAGACATTTCTCCGTATCAGGTTGAAAAGTGCTATGAAGGAAGGTATTACTGCCCCCCCCCCCCCCGTCTACTGCTTTGTTTTTCCCTCAAACCCTTCCCCCCACCCTCTCCCGACGGTCTCCTTTTTCTTCAACAGCCTCTCTACTGACCCTTTTTGTCTCATTCCCTCCCCTTCGGTCCTTTCCAACGCCCACGGGAGGGGGGGGTGTGGTGGTGTTATCGCCCACTTTTTGCAAACGCTAACTTAGATCTTGTAATGGGCTCCTGGTTTTTGTGACTGATAGCTGCTCTATAATTCAGCTTTGTTCTTGTGACTGCCTGTTTCGTCATGATCTAGCGTTGCTTCTTTGACTGGCCATTGCTTCAGTATTTAGCTTTACTCTTGTGACTGGCCGTTACTTCAGTATTTAGCTATTGCCTCTTGTGATCAGTTATTACTTCACGATTTAGCTTATCTATGTTCCCAGTTATTACTTCACGATTTAGCTTATCTGTGTTCCCAGTTATTACTTCACGATTTAGCTTATCTGTGTTCCCAGTTATTACTTCACGATTTAGCTTATCTGTGTTCCCAGTTATTACTTCACGATTTAACGTATCTGATGTTCCCAGTTATTACTTCACGATTTAGCTTATCTGATGTTCCCAGTTATTACTTCACGATTTAGCTTATCTGTGTTCACAGTTATTACTTCACGATTTAGCTTATCTGATGTTCCCAGTTATTACTTCACGATTTAGCTTATCTGTGTTCCCAGTTATTACTTCACGATTTAGCTTATCTGTGTTCCCAGTTATTACTTCACGATTTAGCTTATCTGTGTTCCCAGTTATTACTTCACGATTTAGCTTATCTGTGTTCCCAGTTATTACTTCACGATTTAGCTTATCTGTGTTCCCAGTTATTACTTCACGATTTAGCTTATCTGTGTTCCCAGTTATTACTTCACGATTTAGCTTATCTGTGTTCCCAGTTATTACTTCACGATTTAGCTTATCTGTGTTCCCAGTTATTACTTCACGATTTAGCTTATCTGATGTTCCCAGTTATTACTTCACGATTTAGCTTATCTGATGTTCCCAGTTATTGCTTCTCGATTTCGCTTAACTCATGTGATCAGTTATTGTTTTACGGTTTAACTTGGCTCTTATATCATGTTTATGTTGCAAAGGCAGCGATACCGCTCTGAAACTATCAGTCTTTAGCCGTGGCCAGCAGGCCCCAAAATATATTTTAGCATCACAAGTATGGCTCTTCCTTTATATTATAAATGGTAGCGGTATCGAAATCTCCCTTCATTGGACATGAATATAACATACCTAAAGTATATATCTTTGTTGCAGGAAACCAAATTATGGTGCCATAATCTCTAAGTTCTACTTCAGGATTCAAAGCAATGTTGTCAACTCAGAGCGCGCGAAGAAGAAAAAAAAAACCCAACTAGCCTATAAGAAAAGATATCCAGCATTCTGACAAAACTTGCATATTGAGTGGCTCTGCATATTATGGTCTGCACGGACCAGCTGATTTTAAACTTACCAGAGATATAACAGACCCTGGCGTCCATACAACTCTTGCTATACTCTGGAAAGTTCAGGCACAAAAAAACCTATAGATCATCAGACGGTTTCCTCCCGTATTTGGGAATAAGGTCCCAAGGGAAGCAAAATTCTGTGCTTGGTCTTGTGTGAAAATTTCGAATAAAAAAAGGCGAATTTTTCTTAGGCTGAAGATTCACATGCGGTGCCTGCATTTGACCTTTCGTATCTCAAAATGCTGCTATCCTCCTCCCCTTCACATGCTTAAATATAACGTAAGTAGTTGATTGCTTGTACCGCCTTTTTGTTTTGTTTTAGCTCTTCTGCTTCTCCTTCCGAAACCGTTTGGATCAGCAAAGCAGCTTAAACACGCTGTCATGCTTGAGGCTGCCTTTCCTTACACGCCAGTGACCTTTTATGTAAGTTAGTACAGTATGTTCACGGGTTTAATTTTGAAACAGTTACACTCAGAACAGCCTGTATTGTCATGGTCCATCCAGATTTTAACTATGAAAGAAATTACTTTTTTTTTCGTATCTTGCTCTTATGCCAGCTGCTGTAACCAGCGATTGCCAGCCAGTGTGCTTCAAGGGTCCGCAGATGTAGCAGTTTGAGGAACGTTGGAGAAAAACGGGTTTTATTGGATTTAAAATGCTGGAACTTTATTTAAAAGCTGATGGCACGCCTTGGCAATTGTGTCATCTGGTTGTGGCGAGGCAAGCAAGGTTGGTTACTGGTTCCACGTTGACCTGAAATAATTTAGTCCTTTTTTTTTGGCAGGTGATGATGACCATGCCAGTGTTCTTGGTGATACGCTGGGTGAAGTGGCTTTCTTAACTTCCTGGAGGTTAAATAAGAGGATAAATGGGACTGTGCCCTACCGCTGGTTTACACAATGAGAAGAATCAAAATGTTTTTGATTGTTTTTTCTTTAGCTCCAAATGACAATAATCATTTGAAAAAAAAAAGAAGAACGTGGAAAACATAGTCCGGTCAGTGGTTTTAGATTTACCAGTAGCTTCTGCACAGGAAAGCGACAAGAGAGTAGCCAAAACTGTACAGAATGAGAAAAAAATACGACATCTGAAGTCGAGACTTGCGGAGTGTTGTGTACACTCAGTACAGCTCATTGTCTCTGAAACAGGAAGATCAAAAACGAAAAGAAAAAAAAATGATGTCCTAGAAATAGGGGACGTAAACAAAGACTTTATGGCATCAAGATGAATGAAAGTACTGATAATGCGCACGTGAAAACCCAAGTGACAAAATGAATTCAACAAAAGATCGTAGGTAAAGAGAGGGCGAGCAAATACTAGCTAAATAAAGAAGTTAAGAAATATAATCATACATCCAACGTTTTATGGCCAAACCTTGCAAGTATAAGACCTCAAGTAGTGTATGCATGCTACACTAGAGGAAGATTTTACGGGCAAATGATCAGGCAAATGATAAAAATACAGACGGGCATGAAATCAAGATTAGTGTGACCAAGTGTACAATACACACAAGAGACGAAGTATGCAGTGAATGCATTTCCTTCAACCTTACCTGTGGAAATGGCACTAGGTGATGATACTGAGATGTGGATATTCAGAAAAAAATATATCGTACTTCATAAGCAGGCTTGATTAAAGACAAAAGGAGAAATCTCCTTGGAATAACTGAAATTGAAAAAAAGAGAAATCTTGACATACATTAGAACCACTTATCAAATATACTTTGGACATGGCAATAAGCAGAATAACGTACTGAAAGCCATAAAGGAGAGAAACGTCCAAGATGATAAAAAACAGAACATGGACGCCAAGGTATACACTTAAGACATCTTGTACAGCCACACAGTAATGACAAGAGATAATGTAACTTGAAAATCAAGTCAATCTGCATCGAGTAAACGCCACAGAATGATGGTGTAGTTTATGGAAACCTCTAGCCGAGATGTCAGTTATTTAGTTTTGTTTTGAAACCAATCACTAAACATTTAGAATAGAGGATTTCTGGAGTTTTCTGCTTAGTGTGTTGTTACCCATCAGTGTCAGTGTCTCGGAGCCAGAGGTCTATCAATCTTCCAGGCACCTGCTGACCAGCGGTCAGTTTGTCGGCGTCTTGTTTTCTCTGAGATGGTGTTTGACAGGTACGTACTGGGAAGTCAGCCCAGGAATGCGCCCTGGCGAGCGAGCAGACTAACAACAGCGTCTTTCACGTCAGAAAGTGATATTTCAGGCAAGTGAAATGCAGGCAGACACGGTGAAGTATTACCATGATGAATGTAAAGTAGTAGCAAAATGTGTTTTTTTTTTACAAATAAATGTAGTTTTACAGTTTACTTTTTAAAAAGAAGACAGCTGATGACTTTCAGTAAAATATCTGACGATATGTAACAAATTAAATAATTGTCTAGATTTAGTACATCTGCCACTTTTTTCTTCTTTCCATTGTACCTCCCAGACTTGATAACTGTAACAGACCCAAGCGTCCTTAGAATTTGTACAATCAAAGTTATAATACACTCGAACTTCCATAGAAAAAATACATCAAAATTATATACAACAGAACCTAAGCAGTACATTGAAATTACTGTATAATACGGTTGAACGTCTGTGGAAGCAGTACGTCAAAATTATAATACAACCAAGCGTCCATAGAGTCAGTACCATCAGATTGGAACTTTCATAGTCGAAACAGTAACGCAAACAACTGGAAAAAAGAGAGGATTGAATAGCGCTGGGTAGTGCTGTTAGAAATATATTAAATCTATTGGGGGAGGAGGGGGAGTCGCTTGCATCATGTGCAGCGGTCTCTATCTTCCTGTCAGAGGCAGCGAGATCTTGCAGTCTCATTTAACATGAAGGTGTTATTATTTGTTGATTTCCCAGGATCTGCGGGCTTCAGTTCCTTGCAGGCGACGTCCTGGCCGTCGTGAAATGAGTTGCGGGGGGGGGGGGGCTAGCTACACGTTCCAAAGTGGACCCCAGAGCCTCCGGCGACCTGGAGGCGATCTCCAGTCCTGCCATGCTAACCGAGCAGTAAATAAAACGCAGCCGCGTGACTCGGAAATACCTTGTACAGGCAGTTATATCTGTGATTCTCAGGCCCTGATGAACTCTGGGCAGGAGATATTGTAAACTGAAAGTCTGCAGCGTGTAAACGGCACAGGATGATGATGTCACTTATGGAAAGTTCTAGCCGAGATGGCAGTTGCTTGGTTTTGTTTTGAAAGTGGTCATTAAACATTTAGAATATTGGCAACCCTGGAGGCACAGGCATGTGTTCTCCTATGAAAATGTTTCGACAGTTTTCTTTCACGCCCAGACCGGATATACATCCTAATGTCCATGGAAGAAATACAACATAACGTATATAGAAAGCAGTGCATCAGAATTATAATACAACATAACGTATATAGAAAGAAGTGCATCAGAATTATAATACAACATAACTTATATAGAAAGCAGTACATCAGAATTATAATACAACATAACGTATATAGAAAGCAGTGCATCAGAATTATAATACAACATAACTTATATAGAAAGCAGTACATCAGAATTATAATACAATATAACATATAGAAAGCAGTGCATCAGAATTATAATACAACATAACCTATATAGGAAGCAATACATCAGAATTATAATACAACATAACGTGTATAGAAAGCAATACATCAGAATTATAATACAACATAACGTGTATAGAAAGCAATACATCAGAATTATAATACAACATAACGTGTATAGAAAGCAATACATCAGAATTATAATACACCTGGGCATCCATAGAGCCACTGTGTCAGAATTATAATACCACTGCGTCAAAATTATAATACATAGTATGTAAACTATACAAATATACAGATTGTAAGTAAAGCACTGAAGTGTACAAGTTATTAAAACACAGAATACACTTGTTGTAATTAAACCACAAATATGTAAATATGTATGTTAATGTATGTAAATCGCTAAAAATGTACGTGTTGTACGTAAACCGCAAAAAATATCTAGGCATATACAGGCTTAATGTAAACTGTCATTACTTTATTACCTTGAATAAGTCCAGTATGAAAACAGTCTGTTAGTTTCCCCTTCCTTTTCTAGTTAGGACAATTGTGTGTGACGTATCATTCTGTACCTGTATCAGTGAGCACTGTGTACATGTTAAAAAATAATCTTCACTGGCTGTAATTGTGTAGGGGGCAAAAGTAAGTGAAGCCATTGTTAAGTCAGGTATTTGAGTACAGGATAAGAGAGAGGGGTCCCCCTCTTTCTAATTTAACTGTAGTACCGGTGTCATAACTTTCCTAATTGTACCAAAATGTCGAATCAGATGGCCTACATGTGCAGATACTACTCTATGTTTACTCGTGGGTGCGTACTGTAGAAGTCAGATCTGTACCATGTGCATAAAATAAGCAGATGACACTGTGTAGGTATGAGGTTACAATCACTTCCCAGTCTTCTGGTTGGAAAACAAACTCCCAGCTTCCAGTTTTCATTCTCATGCTTGCTTCCGACCTTTGTCCTGACATTTGCCAATCACGGCCCGGTTTGCTGGGAACATTCATGTATGTTTACATTCCAGTTATCTGCTACTTTATATTGATAAACCCCAGGCCTGTATTTGATACATTTCATAAAGGCAGGAAATCTGTTTCTATAAACGTATACTAACACATAGAAACGTATACTTCTTGACGATGCATTGCTGAGTCCTTGGTCTTTTCTTTTCCACGCGATGTGTCAGTTGTCTTGGCACATGGAGATGTTGGATTCTTGCTGGTATCCATGGGCGAGGGAGAAGCGAGTGCTGCTAATGTGTGATTTAGATGAGTGTGTTTTGCTGTTTGTATATTGCAGACTAAACAATAAGTGGCAGCTTAGTAGAAGTGGGCTTCAACACCAGGTGATAGTTCATTCTACAAAATCATTTGTACTTTTTAGGTTCTAGGGATTGAGTCAATAATACATTGATTTGAGGTAATTTCATACATTGACACATGATGTGAAAAAATGTAATATTCTTACAAATTAACCTGATTTTTTACATTAAAATTGAACATTCAAATGGTTAGGTTTTTCTTGTTAAAAAACGAGTACAAGCATATATGTCTGAAAAAACATAAGCATTTATTGACTATTTGAATTGCAAGTTTGTTAAAAGCCAACAGTCATTAAATTTATTAAACATTTTAATATTAACTTTATTCTAGTGTTTAGCGTAAACTGTAATATGGATTTATCGAAAAATTGTGTAAAATTCAGAAATAACTCACCGTCGTTAAAATTCGCGAAAATGATCTAAGCTCGCACAGATGTCCACATTATGGAAGATGAAATAAGAAAATCAAGGTCCTTTTTGATAACAGAAAATTGAAAATAAGATCGTGATGTTACGCCTGAACAATAACAAAGATTCCTCGTTTTCCGCGTTCAAGTTCTTGGTCACGCTAAATGAGACTTTAGCTCGCCTGGATGAAGTCCAGTCTTTTCAGGTCCTCCCGGCGTCCCTATAACATCCGCCTTAGATCCGAGCGCAGGGGCCACGTCTGGCTGCATAGGTCTGTAAAATTTGGGGGCTCTTGGGCATGTTTTGTAATCTATACTCAGCTCCTACACGAACATTCATCTGTATGTGAGATCTTGCGTCGGTGGAGAACTAACAGAGATAATTCGTTAAGAACAGCTGTATTAAGAAGTACGAATCTCCTGCTGTTTAAGTCAGGGCCACGTGCAAGTGTTTAACAGTCTTGGCTCAATTCTTTGTTCCTGGCTCATTTTGAAGACTGTCAGTTCTTCGTTGATTCATCGGTCATTGAAAGATGTCAAATCAGATACATTTGTCAGAAATCGAAACGTTGCTGTATACAGATGTTAAGTACCACCACTCCAGTGCATTTCCTCCTTTTTGTCCCACAATAATATATTAATCTGGTTTCCGGAAATTCTTTCCTATTTCATATCGATATCTACCTTGCCACCACACCTGCAGAAGAGGTTCAACATCTGTGTAGTACTCGTACACACGTGCATCAGTTGCCTGGTGTTTCATTGTCATATGTGAAAACAGTTTCAGCAAGACTATGTTACTACTTTGAAGTACTACAATTCTTTTCTGAGAATACATATATTGCGTTCTCCTTACAAAGAAGGCTTACGGCCAGATGGACGAATGGATGTACAGGCAGTCTGAAGACAGGTCGAGGACAGGCAAAGATATAAATCAGTGACGACAGGCGAAGATATAAGTCAGTGACGACAAGCAAAAGACATGTAAGTGAGGACAGACACCAAAGATATACGTAGATGATGACAGACAAAGATATGTCTATAGATAGGCATACATGGCTGGATGAAATAACTAGTTCGAGAAATAAGGTCCAGCGACTGGAAAGACTGGTTGCATAGGCTGAGATTAAAAAAAAACACTGACGGTTGATCAATTCAGATAACACACACACACCTATCTATCTATCTATCTATCTATCTATCTGTCTATCTATCTATCTATCTATCTATCTGTCTGTCTGTCTGTCTGTCTGTCTGTCTGTCTGTCCGTCCGTCCGTCCGTCCGTCCATCCATCCATCCATCCATCCAGAGAGAGAGAGAGAGAGAGAGAGAGAGAGAGCCGATGAAAAGACTGTGCTTGTTTGAACTGACACCCCAGCTAGTGACTATTGCCTGTAAGGCATGGAAACACTTGACCTCTCTAATGTAATGTCATCAAGTGCGCCCTCTCTTTTGCATTTCAAGGCAATATTATACCACCGGGATAACATAAATATAAACATTCTTAAGTGGCACCAGATCGGAGTCGTGGGTTTGCCTGTTCTTTTTCTCTAGGTGAGGAAACCTGATGCAAAAGTCTTCCTTGATGAACGATAAACTATATGGGCATAAAAATGCAGATGAAAGGAGGCTTGTATTACATGCGTTTAAATTTCATTCTTAAAATTTCAGCTTAAAATGTGAATAATTTACATATACAGTTCAGAGGGTGGTTATCTTGTTCTTCCCAAGTCTTAACCAATCCTGTCACGGTTATGTCATTGTGATGTCTTGTTTTCCATCCCCCTGTAACTGCGAGCTGGGTTTCTTTGCAGGCGATGCCGTGAAGGTTTTGAGACGGCATCGTGTCGGCTTGGGAGCGGGTTATGGTGGGCTTCTTCAGCCCATGAGTGGAATTAAAGATTATAGGGCATGCATCGTTTCTTTAGCGGACTCTCACGACCACGGGGACTATGACCGTCCGTGCCCTGTTAGTCAAGCTGGGCCTGTTACGGGGTCTCAGCGGAGAGGTGGGACAGGGTCCTTGGTCAGCTGTGATTCGCCAACTTTACCGCTAGCATGTCAACTATGGGACACCGAATGTCAAATCGTGATATAACAAATGCAAGACAAACGAAACATACGAGACGCGGCAAGTTCCGAGTAACTTACTGGCGTTCTTGGACCAGCATGAAGAACAGCCTTCGGGAGAAAGGATCTAGAGATCGGGGTTGGTTATCCAGAATTAGAAATAGAAGACATTAGACAAAAATGGTGACTGCTGTTACAGTTGTACTTTATAAAGCTAATACTTCGCAAAATGAGCTTCTAGTTTTCAAAGTGTGGTTTTATGACAGTATAGTGGTTTTTGGAGGGTAGAGGTTAGCTAAGTCAGTGTGGTATTTAAAAGTTGGGTTTAAACAAAGTTATGTCCCGTAAATTGTTTACGTTTCCTACCCTCTTAACTTAAGGCTTGTATGTCATGCATGGCCGTGGAGCTCATGGGAGTAGAGACTGGTCAGGTGATCAGTTGTGAAAACGAGATTTTGAGTCAGGGAGTTTTGTGTTCTTTAGGAGTAGTCTAGAATAGAATGTAGCTTCGTGTAGGGACTTAGTTTGTGTTGTAGTAGTCGTCGGTAAGTAGTTTGTAGATAGGACAGTATGTCCAGAATATGGTAGGATTCCAGTGGCGTCGCAGTCATATGACGTCACTAGACGCCGGGAATCTTATTTTGTCGTTTTGCTATAGTAACGTAATGTCGTAGTTACTGGATTTGTCTCATTCAGCTCATCATCGTCGCTATTATATCACCAGTTGCACCAATAGAGCCATCTTGAATCTGTAAAGCTGCTATTTGTGTTAACCACCGAGTGAAAGCCGTTCCTAGGAGAGTGAGTCTGTCAGCGAATAGTAAACAGACACTAACAGACTCTAAGCAGACACTAAGCCGATATCTACAACGACGAAAGAGACGGGGCTTGGCTGTTTGGAAAGAAGGAAGCCTCGACTGTCTGTCGTAATACTAAAAGTACTATGGGGTATTAGATATAGTGGAAGTGGAAGCTCAAGTTTTGAAGTTCAGAACACTAGTGAAAAATAGTGGGCTTAAAGATATCGGCATATAAATAGGTAGATAGTAGAAAAGTGTATAACTGAATTCTGCCAATACTCACTACATATAGGAAAGTATATAACACCCTTCTACTAATATGAGTAAACGGCAACCAAAATACTACTTTAGTATATGTTTTATGTAAATCTCTGATTTTTGTGAATAGTTTTCGGTTTCTTTCACACACACCCCTTCTCCCCTCAAGCCGCCGTCTTCTGGTACAGAAAATAAAATGTTCAAGTCGACAAAAGCGAGAAACTGACATGAGCTGACTTACATAACAGTACAACCAAGACATGAATAGTCATTGTGGTGTTTGGTTTCACTTAATAATATAGAAAGGAAACAAAATTTGAATGAACACTTAGAAAACAAGAAAGGAAACAAAAATCTTGAGCACAGTCCATGATTTCAAGAAAGTGCTCTTTCCGTAACGCTGAGTAATAGGTCATGAAAAGAAGTATGAATTTTAAAATCACTTCAAATGGGGAAGGGCTTTTGCATGAAAGTGAAAAGCAAATAAGCATGACTTTGTGGTGAGCGGAAGAAGTGGGTGCTAAGAGTTCCAGCCACTTAGGTCCTCCGAGAACTTCACTCGTGACCTTCTTACTGTGTTCTCTGCTGTTCTTTCCAGCGTAGGATTCTTTAGTAGGGGCAGCTTCATCCAGGTGAAAGGAAACCCATCCAGCAGCACTTTTTGAGTAGGTGATTCTTTCCTCCTAGCCTGTGGCAGTTTTCTGTTCATCGTTTCATCTTCAGTCCAGTGCTTCATTCCTTGGTTACCTTTTTTCCTTCCTACAGTGCTTCATTTTTTTACTCGCCTTTTCATTACAACAGTGCTTCATTACCCTTTTTAACTACAAGATACACTGTCTGATAATCTTTCCTAACTACAACTCTTCATCCTTCTGTCACTTTCTTACTTCATTTTTCTATTTTTAATTAAATAATATTGAATGTGCAGCGGGGGGGAAAAAGTATGATGTGCCACAGCAGTGTTTCCCATGTTTGTTCGAGCTCCCGCCCTCTTTATCTCCCAGGCCACATCATCAATGCCACCCCTCCCCCTCTTATTTACTACTCGTACAAGGCCTGTTAAATTAGGATATGCATTACTTTATGCAAGTAACAACTTCAGAAAGGAAACCACTTTATTTAACAATACGGAGTACGTTTATAAACTCACCTACTGCATTATTTTCTCAAATTTTAATGTGATGGAAGAGTTTCATGTAGGGGCACAAGTCTCTCAGGTTGAAGAGCGCCAAGAAGTGATATTGCCCCCGCCTGTTGCTTCGTTTTCCCTCGGTGTCCCCCCCCCCCTCCGCCACCACCATTACCCCCTTTTCTTTCACTGCCCCCAATGACCTTTTTTCTTTCACCGCCCCTCTGATCTTTTCCAGCGCCCATAGGGGGCATGGAGAAGCATTGAGGACATGGAGATGCACAATACAGGAAGAAATGTAATAGAATATAGATTGATAGAAAGAAAGTTAGACAAGTAATCATAGAATTGGAAAGTTGGCATAAAAAAGGTTATGTCCCATAGAAATCAGTAGCTTTGTGCTTAGTATTATTCCCTTTTAAGTCAGATCTTTGCATCTCACGTGCCGGGCATGGTTCACACCTAATTTATGATAAAGAAAAGTCGTGAGAGAGAAATCAGATGATTTCGTACAGTCGAAGTTTGAGTTTCAGACAGAATAGATGAGGCTAGCTTGTCTGTGACAAAATGTAGTTTTGTGTAGTGTGATAGATTAGTAGAGGTTTAGAAATTTAGTTAGAAGTTCTGTAGGCGGCGAAGTCTGCGGACGTCAGTAGTCGCCTGGAATTCACTCAGTATGTTGTCTGAGTGGAAATTTCGTCCTGTTATTGGATTTGTATTATGCCACTGTCGTAACTGTCACATCGTCCATTGTCATCGTCACCCCGTGCACCAATAAAGTCTTTATAACTTAATTTTGCTGCTGCTGTGCTGCTATTTGCCACTGAGAACATGATCGTTCTTGGGAAATAAGAGTCTGTAAATCGGATAGTTAAGCAGACAAGAGATTTATCTTGCCTGTAAGTGAAAGAGTATAATCTCTACTGTAGGTGAAAAAAAGTATAATCTCGACTGTAAGTGAAAGATATTTATCTCGACTGTAAGTGAAAAAGTGTAATCTCAACTGTAAGCGAAAGAGTATAATATCGACTGTAAGTAAATGTAAGAACAGTATTAAATTAGTAGCAGAACAGAAGATCATATAACTTGATAAAGCAGAAATCCAATTTGTGAACAACATAACATTTTGATTGTTATAAGAGTTACAGCGACAGTAGTAGTAGATATTCTGTTTTAGAACTAAAGCAAGCCGGAAAGACATCGATTCTGGTATCCTGACTTGCTCAAGACATGACTGGCAGGAGAACTTTCGTTGATGCCTTATGCTCCATTGGGAGTTCAGAGGACTGATGATGATGATGATAATGAGGGGGGTTAGAAATGTTCTACTTTTGATTTTATTTATAATTTGCCTAAACATCGCTTCGAGTATTAATCTGCATAGGTATGCCAGACCTATCAGCACTGTCAATGTTGTTCTGGAGTGAAAGAGAAGCAGCCAGCGCCGTCAGTATCTTAGACTTGTAGTCTTTCTACTCTTGTTTCTTAATCTTTGTGTTATTTTGCCATTAATGAGCTTGTTTAAGGGGTCCATGTTTTCTTGTTCTTTATTTATCGATATCGTTTGTGTTTATTTTAGCCGTACTTTTTTTTTCCCTTTTAATTTGGAATAACATTTGGAGGGGAGTCTGGTTTATGTTGTATCTCAGACAACTGTGGAAACGCAGGTTGGAAGGAGGATTAAAAAGAGAGGAGGTGGGGGGGGGGGGGGCGGAGGAGGGGAGGGGAGGTGGAGTTTGTAGGTGATGATGCATGTCTTTTAATTCCGCCTGTTATTTTAAATTAGTGGTTAAAGTTTTCCCAGTCTCACGTTAGTTTACTCTGTGGGACGTCATTGGCGTTTGTTTTGTGCTCGGGTTAAAAACAAAGCCTTATGTGTTGAATTACGTCTCCTTTAGAATGCTGTGTTTGCAATCTACATTTTTTTGTATATGATACCCGTTCTTTTCAAGTACTTAGATATATTTTGTAAAAAAAAAAATTGAAAGTACTTAATAAATAAGATTCTCATGCTTTGCTGTTACAAAACTATAAATACTTATGGTTCTTTTTTTTTTTCGCTGAAGTGATGATTTACTAGGTATGATTGTAAAGGTATAGGTAAAGGTATGCACTGTGAATCAGCATCCTTGAACACAGTCAAACCATACGTGCTCTGCTGCTTAGTAACCAGAAGCTGCCGACTGTTGTCGCCATCAGCACGAACTTCCTTCCCAAAGCGTTAACTCTGATATCTTTTTTTTTTCATGCCAGCCGCGGATATCGAAACCGGGCCGCCTGATCGGCAAGCGAATGACTAATCCACTGAGCTAACGCGGCTCCCAGATGATTTACTGTTAAGTTTAGCTGTAACAGACAAATGGTACTGCCAGTCGATTTTGAGTCGAGCGTAACTTTATATATTTGTTGACTTCTCCATATCACTGTTTATGGTAATGTGGAGAGCTAACATTTTCGTCGGGCTATAGAGCCACCGACTGCTGTTGGTTATGTCATAAGAGGCGACTAAAGGAAGATTTTCTTCTACTGCGGTAGAACGTGATGAGGACCCAGTGCTGCACCCTAGACCGTGAACTATTGCTAAATCTCCACATATTCAAAATGAATAATAGCCCTCGATCTTAACAGATTTCTGAGGAACGAAAGCCACAGAGCACCGAGGAATGAAAGTCGCAGAGCACCAAGGAATGAAAACCACAGAGCACCAAGTCATAAAAGCCACAGAGAACGGAGGAATGAAAGTCACAGGACACAAAATATCTGCATGTAACACTGCTCACATGTGTAGATAAAGGAAAGCATTAGCTTCATGCTACCTATGAAAGATTTACTGGCGCAACAATTTAAAATAAAATTTTAAAAATCAACAGAAAATTTCACGTTCGTTGTTTGCTTGAAGAAGTGGCAGACTTACAGACTACCTCGTTGATGTAAGCAGAAATAGTGGAAATCCAGGGTTGTATCCCTGGCATCCGGATTGTTGAAGAGGCCCAGCGACCCTTCCCCCCCCCCCCCCCCCTCTTTTTTATTAGAGACAAAATTTGTTCGAGGTAAAAAAAAGGGGGAGGGGGAATCACACTGGAAGCAGGTTTGGCTCTCTACAGTTCTGACCACAAAAGCAAGCTTCTCGGTAAGCTCCGCCACCGCTGGGAACATATCACTTTATTGTTGCCCAGGCTGAAAGAGCGAGACGGCCTGTTTATAAAAACAGCTAGAAAATGTGAGGTATGGTCTTGGCCAGTTCTGATTTGACTGGCCTTGATGACTGTAGCATTGTTTCAGCGCACTCATCTGGGTTGTTTGCGTGTCTAATTCAAATATCAGATAGAGGGAAAAAAAGCATTTGCAGAGTTAGAGCTCAAAGAATGAAAGTTTTTTTTTTCTTTTATATTTCTTTTTCAACATGTTTCTCTCTACATTTCTCACACATTTATTTCATTAGGAAATTTACGCACTCCGTCACGCATATACACGCGCTTGCACGCACACGTGCGTATAATTCTAAAGAGGAAAAAAAATTGCCTGCGCATCATGCATGTTACTGATAATCCACCCACTCTTGCCCTCTAATTTACGTCCCTTCCCATGCTCGGAGTGGAACGCGAGTTATAAAAGCTGCCGAGAAGTGGCCACAAAGACACAGGCCTACCACTTTAGCCTGGCTCACTTAAAATGTGGAAATGAGTTTTTAAAAAGCCAGCCGATTCATGGTTAATTTAAGAGTTTATTTCAAAATGAGTTACATGTCTTTCGAAAGATTTACTGGCAGAGCAAAGGGGATTAACTCTTTTATAGATGATACTTGAGAAGTGCGTTTCAGAGAAACCAAGAGGAACCAACTTCCTACCGACATTTTTCTGTAGAATCTACTTGAAGCTAGCAAAGAGGCCGGTCATCAAATCATGAAGGATTGCGAAGAGTTCTGTTTTTAGCTTGCATCAAAGCAGATT